>CAWUFW010001764.1:0-1306410 GCA_963921515.1 Calotriton arnoldi | reverse complement strand
TACTAGGATGCTCTGCTGAATCTGTCTATGGGGAATGGAAGACTGCACTATTTGCTTTCTGTGAGATTGGAAAGCTTGCTTTGCTACTTCCATACTGTCCCTGTTATGAGAGGCAGCAACGTTTGCACTGCTACTCCCTGATTTGTATGTGTCCTGTGATGGGTAAAGCTTGTACTGCTGCTGCTCTAGCTGTACTTGTCCTGTGCTGGATGGAAGCCTACGGTTTTTCTGCAAAAGATGTGCCTGCTCTATGTAGAAGGATTGGTTTCACTGCTAATGCAGAGTCTCATGGAAAAACAAAGGATATAATGAATGCACTTGCATAACACGCTCTATGAATTAGGGACAGTTTCACAATATTAGATGTGAGATAACAAGACCTGTGATAAAACAAGAAATTTAGCGTACAATAATATGGTTAGCCTGTAAAACATTAACAGGAGTAATGCTTAAAGAAACAGGAAAATGGAAAATGTGCCTTTTATTGAATGTGCAAAATTAAAGAGTAGAATGATTAGCCTGATTTATTTTTGTACTAAGCATCCATTTGTATCGCATTTTCATTGTCAAGTTAGGCTCGGCCTCATTTATTTGCTAATTCTCTGCATTTGCTTTTTATTTTAACTTTCCTCAAATACGTATTTTAGAAAGATGTCGCATGGTGCAGTAGTATTAAATAAATAATTCACGTTAACTTCCTTAAATATGTCATCCTCGTGGAATGTGCTGATTTCAATAAATGTTTTCTTTCCTTCTTAAAGTACATGTTGTCATCGTATTCGATTCGTTTTTACTTGTCACTCATTCACAATAATGAATACTAACAGTATATTAAAACAATAGTGTATGCAGGAAAATGTTAATCTCATGATATAATCCCGTAGAAGTTACAAGTAGAATGTTTCTGCTTTACACTAGTTTATTGTCACACAGTGGAGTTCTGAATAGCTAGTAGAGTAAGCTGCAGGGTTCTTGTGGGAACTCAATGCGAGAGTAATGTACATGAATATTTGCGACATAGTAAAATGCTTGTAGCTAATGTTTGCCATCTTCATATGTTATCGTGGGAATGAAGAAGGATGTAGCAGACCATTAAACGATCCTCTCATCATTGGACAAAGATAACCTAACACCGAAGAAGATGGATACATATGTTTTTGTGTTTAATATACATGTTCCTAGTTAGGAGACTTCAGATCTCTTCCACCACCCTTTCCATAGAGCACGCGCTGAGAGCTTTAGGCTGATCAGTTTGGTCCAGGCTAACCGCTCTGTGACTATCCTTTTTTTGACTTTTGTCTCTTACACTATGAGCTACTGCTGATGGTGTATTCTACATTCCTTTAAGAATCTACAGCTACTGCTGTGACTAACTCATAATTGAGAGAAGACATGGACGAGTTTTCCAGAACTGCTCTTTATGGGGAGTTCAACTAAAATCTAAATTATATTTCTCAATGCTCCTGAAAATTCTCGCTCTTTTCCGAAAAGGACTCTTTATGGGTTCTGATAGATTAGAGTCTATTAGAGTAGATTTGGGATTTAGATAATTTTCCTTTATGGAACATGCTGTAATATTTTCTGTTTGTTGCTAACCATTACTTTTCTTGATATTTCTGTAAATGGATGTATCTAATCTTCAAATCTGAATAAAGAGATTACAAACCAAATTACTAAACTTAAAACGATAAATAAACATTAAAAACTTCATCTAAACTCTCACTATTGACTGAACATAATAAGTGGTGTTGAAATTTGATATTGACTTATGCTCCATTCTAAAACGGTGGCAAAGATCCAGTCGACCTGAAGTAGATCAAGGTGTGGAGTTGGAGCCCACTTTTGTAAGTCAAGGGTTTAACTGATTTAAAAAAAAATACTCACGCACCAGCACCTGTAATCCTGAGAAAGGCACCTGACCCCATAGGGGATTATTCAAGCACTGAAGTATGATGACAGAAAAGAGAAGTAGCACTCATTGCTCGACCCTCCTATTTTGAATCTTGTAGTAGAAAGACACCAGTAAAAACATTTTTAGCTCACCCACACACAATTCTAATATAGGTCTAAGTTCAACAAAAGGCGGAAATAAATGTCGATTTGAGGGACATAACCTCATTCAAACCAGGGAAGTCCTAACTAGGAAACTGTACAACCTGTGAGCACTAGTACTCTCAGATGCTTCCCAGTGCTAGATATAAAACCCATTGATGAAGCATAACACACTAGGTATGGGAGTGTTCATCATATATAGGAGTACATGAATGTATGTTAATCCCAGAGGAGGTTTGGCTGTTTCTTCCAGGACAGTTGTACTTCTTGCATGTTTATGTCTGTTAATGGAGAACATCCATAAGTCCTTTAATTCCTCTCACTCCTTCTTTAGTGTGTTAGTTACTTCCATTTTACCTATTCAGATTGTGTAACAGAACAGTGCGATATACTTCCTGCATTTGCGACCTGTTTTTTAATTATTTTGGATCTTAGGGACGGTAATACTGCTGCTTTCCATTTTGGACCTTTGTTGTGATGTGAAGCTCAATATTAAACTTACCAATACACAAATGACAAAACGATTCACATTGTGAATGCTTGTTTCGATGCATGAAGTGAAAGAATGAGTAAACCCTCACAAAATGTTTGAGTGAGATGTACTTTTGGTTTTATGTATTTAGTGAGCAGTTGTTTAAATCCTCGAGATGACTGTGTAAAAATTTAAAACATAGCTAAAATATGGCTAAATGTCATGCATAATACCATACGACAATTCTGGCGCTTTAGCCAAGAACACTTTGCATGCTCCATTTTCAAGTGTGCAATCGCAGCATTCAAAGCAAAACAATAAGTCCCACAATGCAGTTGACCACTTGAATTCTGCAAACTTTGGTGCATATTTACAAGCCCCTATCACCACCACAATGCCACTTTTAGTGACACTGCTGTGGCGATAGGGGCTTCGCCTTATTTACAAGGCAGCGTTAAGCCACTTAATGTGGCTTAACGCTGCCTTGTAAATATGGCACTCTTTCACGCTGTACTTAGCATGAAAGGGGAGGGCAATGGGTGTTGCGGTGGGCATTCCACCACAACACCCATTGATTTTGACGCTGCCCCCTATTTACAAGGGTTGCGTAAACAGGAGGCAGTGCCAAAATTAAGCAAAACGAGGAACAATGCTTTATTTCTCTGCGTTTTTTCTGTTTCCATGTGTGCTGTGTTGTGCAGCACACATAGAAACAACAAATTGCCATTGATTGTTTATGTGCAGGAAGGTGACCCTTCCTGCACATAAACAATAAAAAAATGACATTTTGCAACTTCTATGTGTGCTGCATGAAGCAGCACACATACAAGTTACAAAATGTCATTTCAAGATTGTTTATGTGCCGAAAGGGAGACTTTCCTGCACATAAACAATCTTTCCCTCAACACAGACACCCTTGCACTATGGTGCAAGGCTGCCTGCGTTGACGCTAGGCTGCTAAGTTTAGCGCCAGCGCAGGGGGAAACGCAGGGCTGCACCATATTGTTGTAAATATGGTGCAGTCCTGCATTTCTGAAGTGGCAGACTGCGGCATTAAGCCAGGAAGGCTAACGCCGCACTCCGTCACTTCGTTGTAAATATGCCCCTTTGTTTAACAACTTTTGAGCCATTGGAGCTAGAAACCTTTATTTTTGGTTAGATCTTCAAACTATGCAGGAGATGGTGCATTATCAGTAAATGAGGAAAATCCATGATGATGCAGAAAATGCTGAGGAAGTAGACATGCATAATTCTAGTGGCACTGAGTATATGTTATAATGCCAAATAACAGACTAATAATACGCAAAATAAAATTTAGTTCAGGACTTTCTATCTTATTTTTCTTGTGAGCAATTAAGGGTTAAACAGCCCAGTGAGTGAGAGGGCAGAGAGAGCCTTTTAAATGCAGATGCAAGTGTGTCACTGCAAATGGGCTAACATTAACACTCCTTGGATAAACAAATGGGTGCGTTAAAAAGATATTACGAGGACAATGTGAGCAACAGCACCTAACGTGTCTGAAGAGGCACTGCAAAAAAAACCAATATGCTGGCACCACCTTCCTAAGCCTATCCTCGTCGTAGAGGTTGATGTTATTTAGATGGTGCTGCTGAAACGGGCCCTGCCTTAAACAAGTGCAGCACATGCTGTAGGTGCTGCCCATGAAGGCCGACAGTGGCCCACACCACTCACAAATGTTATCAACAATGCACTTGCACCACCCACAACTCAGACAACAATTCACCTGCATCAACCACTTCAACCTCCACAATCATAACCTCGACCTCCAATTTCCCATTGTTTCTTAGCCAGAGACAAGGACAAATCCTCCTCCTCCCACCTCTCCCTCAGGACATGGTAAGCATTCCCTTAACCCCTAATCTTAACAAACAACACTTAACTCACTCCTTCATACATTTTCAACTTAACTTTCTAACACTATACACACATCTTTGATGTTAAACCGACGTTTGACAAAATATCGAGTCCAAAATATTATGCGGACAAAATATTAGGTCACGAATATCGAGGACAAGAATATCATGAAGGTAAGTTTCTATAGGTATGCAAAAGTTTACCATACCTAACTCCACATATATGTATCTTGATGATATATATGTCTTCAAGGTATGTAGATGCGGAGTTCAGAATAGTACATTTCCACTTACCTATTGGCACATATCTTCTTGATACTTTGATCCTCGATATTTTTTCCATAATATTTTGTCCACGTGATATTTTTGTCCTCGATATTTTGTCAGTGATCCGTTAAACCTTGACTTGCTGAGTACTCTAAAAACAAATCACAATTGCTACAAAAATCCACTTGTGTATGCTTTCATATATGTGTAGTTATGTAAATACTTGTTGAAATAATATGATAGAATGTATATTGCTATATATTCTAAATTGGTTGGTATTTTTCATAATGTCATAGAAATGTATACACAAACATTCTAACCATCATTTAGTTTACGTTAGCGGTGTCTATATTGTTTTTTAAAACAGGATTTCTTTTTTTTTAAATCTGATTTTGGGGTCCACCTTCTGGAATGGGTATATTAGAGAAAATATGTCTGAGTTCAGGTAGGAAATATTAACCTAGAATGGATGAGCAAATCATAAAAACATATTGACAATGTCAATGGCAACATCTATTTACATGGGGTAATATGTACAATTTAAAATTAAATAACAATAGTCCAACCTAACAAGTCGAATAAAAAAGAATAAATGTTCCAAAGAAACAGAACAGAATAGTTACATATTCAGATGAATAAATACATAAATAATGAATGAATGGACAAAATAATAAGTAAAGTCACTCTCCCAGCCAGATGGAATTCCCGAGCTTGGTTAAGTTCCTTGCCATCCTTTAACTCTGACCTCACCACAACATGAATACTCCCTCAGACACAATCAAGTGGCTTGCATGGACAGGAAAGGACAACCCCTGAGGAAATGGATACACTGGTGTGTGGTGAGGTAAACAATTTGGACTGACAAATTGGGTGGTATGACAACAGCAGGTGGTCTGAAATGGGAAGGCAGATGAGACTTTAAGTCTGCTGTCAAGGAGATCAGGGCGTAAATAATTATTTATGCTGGCCAACTATAATCTCTAGCAGAGCACCCACTTTACTACTTAACTGATTCATACCCTGAGAGATCACTACTTGAGCAGCAACTATCTCCATTGTGGCTTCCTATACAAGGTGAGAGGTGGGGTCAAGACATAAGGGCTCAGTGATGCCGTTCATCAGCTGCTAATCTTCCTTGTGGGAACTTGTAGCAAAAGGAAGTATTGCACGGGGCGCAGCTGGGGGTCCCATTGTCCTGAGGGCATCTGGAGTGATAGAGATGGTAGCTGCAATCCAAGAAAAAGTTGAGGCCTGTTCCTAGAATACCAGTAGGGTTGCCACGTCCTGCTGGCATAACCAATATTTTACTGTTCGGGCTGGTAAAGAATTAGAGAAATGACCTAAAGCCCATATTTTTCAGTTAAAGCAGCAAATGCAAGAAGACAATGCTTTACAAAGTGTTCTAGAGCTAACTAAATGGTCTCTAATTGATAAAGTAAACCAAGACAGAAAATGTTAGAAATAAATACTGAGGATTCAACATCAATTCCTATTAAAGCATCTGTAGATAATTCGCCTTTTCGCGTCACCCCAGATTTTTCACCTTTTGATATGTGCTATATTTTGCTGACTTTAATTCCTCTCACTCCTTCTTTAGTGTGTTAGCTACATGTAGTTCACCTATACTACACATGTGAGAGAACAGTGTGATGTCCCTCCTGCTTCTGTGACCTGTCTTTTACTTATTTTGTGTTAAGGCTGTGCTGCTGCTGCTCATGTTGTGCCTCTGTTGTGATCTGCAGATCAATATTACACAAAAGACAAAATTATTCACAGTGTCAATGATCGTGTTAATGCATGACATGAAAGAGTGCACGATCACAAAATATTTGAATGGAGCTTACTTTTAGTGCACTCTGTGCACTTTAACCCTGCCAACCCGTTGTAAAGTGCCTGAGCTCACCCTTTAAACATGGCCAAAATGGCATATTCCTAATTGGTATATTTAACTTACCTATAAGTCACTAGTATATGGGAAAAATGGTACCCATGGCCTGGAAGTTAAATGCCACTATTGGACCACAACACCTATTGTGCTATCCACTACAGTGGCAGTGTAAGCATGGTTTCAGGCCTTCCACTGTAGACTGACTGTAGCAATGTAAAACTGCAATTCAACCTGTCAAAATAAACCCTTCTAACAGGTGGAAACCTTCCTTGTAAATATTAATGAGCCACCCCTATAAAGGCCTTGAAGACCACAAGGTAGGGTGCATGGTATTTAAAAGTAGGACATGTAGAAATTTAAAGTTAATGTCCTTACAGTGGATAGAACCCTAAAAGCTATTATTCACTGTGATAGGCCTAAATGTCCTATGTAGAAAACCATAGTACAGAATAAAATCCTAATACTGTATCTCAGGAATGAGGTTAGAGAGAAAAAATAAACAACTATTTTCAATAGTTATTAAAAATACAATTCAATGGTGAAATCAGATTTTTAATAAATATTAAAGAAAACAAACTTTTAGAAAGTCACAGTTTCACTTTATGCAGTTCCTAGAGCCTAATTTGCATTTGCTCTCCAGTTTCTCCCAGGCAGTGATTAGCATTTGAATAGGTGCGAAAGGGGTGTGAAATGCCTCAGAGGAGCAAACATTGGACTGACGTGAATGGCCATAGATTACTCTTCTGAACCTCACAGAACATGCAGGATGGGGGCTGATTTGACTACTTTATTAAATCCTTTTGGAATGTCAAATCCTGCTTGACAGGTCTGCTGGATTTTGTATATAACACTTGGAGCACACATGAAAGGAAGGGAGCAAGATGCGAAGACAATTCATGTGTATCTACTATCTGGTTGCTGAACAAGCCTGATTGTGTTCCACTAGATTTCTGTCTCTGGGTTTATTTGGAGTACAGTGCCTGTCTCAAAAGAAAAGTTAGTGTTAGATGAGGGAGGACACTAAGATTACCATAGTATACTTTCTACATACAGCCTCAGCCATCAGAGCCCACGTTTAGTGTGGCCAAAGAATTTTGCCATCTTGAAAATGCCAAAAGTGGACAATGTTGACACCAGAACTTTTATCCCATTGCTTTGGGCATGTCCAGGAGTGATTCCAACCACCTACCCAGTGCCAGGCATAAGTGTGCCACTTCAAGGCACCCATTTCAGAACACTTCCTGGACCTGCAGAAGATCAGAATAGGGATTGACCTTCTGTCTGTGACCTGAGAGGAGAGGACCTGCTCCCGAATGTATCCAGGACAAAGAAGTGGACTCCAAGGGTCATAAGGCTGACCTCCTGTTCAAACGACAGGAATAAAACAAGCTACCAGCATTTTCCTGGAAGTACCCAGCTGACCACTGAAACTGAACCTGGACAGGACCTTCTGTTGGCCTTTGCCTGACACACTGTGAGTCTCAAAGTACCTCCCCATAGGTCCTTGGGGGCTATAGAGGCGTACCCCTTTGGAGGATTTGACTTAAAGGGCTAATTCAGAAGGTAAAATCTTTGACCAGCCTAACCTGGTTGGTGTGTCTGACCCGCACTTCATCATGGCCAGCCTTAAATTGCGCCCAGGGTCTGGTCTACCACAGCTATTGACTATGGTTGGTGCTTTGTGCTTTTTGGCACTATTTCTACTTAAAACTTTAAGAATTCAAATAACTGATTCTCCCTATTTGATGTTTGTTATTTTGTTTATTACATTTTACTCTATTTTTCTAATTTGGTTAGGGATTTTTATTGCTTTGCATTTTTTATTTATTACTGTTTTGATACTGCATAAACACTTTACACATTGCCCTAAACTAAGCCTGTCTGGTTTGTGCCATAGCAACCAGGGGATTGAGCTTGGGTTAATTTAGTGTCTTTGAGGGTTCACCATAGCAAGTGTTTTGATTATTTCTTGAGGTGAGTAGTTACTCACCCCAAATAATAATCCAATTTCTTACAGTATCACATCCCAGCCTTCCAGAATCTTAAAACATGAGCAAATGGCTGGTATTTTTCATTGGGAACGGTGGCATCTCTAGACACCAGTGTAATATATTCTTCAGGCCTCATTGTCCATCTCCTTCTGGCATGTTATGTTCACTTCTTATACCACTTCGGTGGACTCTGCTAGCATTTTGCAGCAGAACATGTGAGTCTCCGGAAGGGTGCTCTCTCCCTGCTAGTGCATGGCTCCTCCTCCTTAGTGGTGGTTAAGGTTTTTCTCGACCTATCAGCAGAGGAACATAAAGACCTTCATCCTGGGTTCTGGTCTCCTCCTCTATCACCATCTTTTCCACTGATTAGGAATGAAGACAAAATAAAGAAATGATGAGTGCATATCTTGAAAATGTTCTCGATATACAATCAATTATGAAAAAGAAATATACATTCAATTTGATACAGACCGACATTTTAAAGCACTCAACTTCCCATTGCAATTCATTTGTGTAGTTTACACTTTCCTCAAAAGATGAAACCAACATCAGGTCTGACTTAATATTCGTAAAAGTAAATAGATCATAAGGGTTCAGCAAAAATGACACAGAAAAGGTTTTAGAAATTTGAAATAAGGCATATGTCAGTGTTACTTTAAAGAATTCCAAATATTAGCTCATTTTTCTCCTTAGAATGTTCCATTTTGCACACATATTCCTATCACATTGTAAACATTTATTTAATAAAAGTACATTTAAAATAGAAAAATAGCATTCAATCTGTCATTAAGTTTGTCTGGACAACATATGCTACAAGCAACATGGCACTAAACAAAACAGTCAATCAATCAATCACGGCATTTATAGAGCGCGCTACTCACCCGGGAGGGTCTCAAGGCGCTGGGGGAGGGGGTAAGTTACTGCTCGAATAGCCAGGTCTTGAGCTGCTTCCTGAAGGAGAGATGGTCCTGGGTTCGCCGAAGGTGAGTGGGGAGGGAGTTCCAGGTCTTGGCTGCCAGGTAGGAGAAGGATCTTCCTCCGGCGGTGGCTCTGCGGATGCGTGGTACGGTGGCGAGGGCGTGGCTGGTTGATCGTAGCTGGCGGGTGGGAGTGTAGAAGGTCATGCGGTCGTTGAGGTACTTGGGGCCCAGGTCGTGGAGGGCCTTGTGTGCGTGGGTGAGGAGTCTGAACGTGATTCTCTTGCTGACGGGGAGCCAGTGCAGGTCTTTCAGGTGTCCGGTGATGTGGCTGTGTCGGGGGATGTCCAGGATGAGTCGTGCGGAGGCGTTCTGGATGCGCTGGAGTCTTTTTTGAAGTTTGGCTGTGGTTCCGGCGTAGAGGGTGTTCCCATAGTCCAGTCGGCTGGTGACGAGTGCCTGGGTGACGGTCTTCCTGGTTTCAGTGGGGATCCATCTGAAGATCTTGCGGAGCATGCGCAGGGTGTTGAAGCACGAAGATGAGACGGCGTTGACTTGTCTGGTCATCGACAGGGAGGAGTCCAGGATGAAGCCCAGGTTGCGTGCGTGGTCCGTTGGCTTGGGCGCGGTGCCCAGGGCCGGGGGCCACCAAGAGTCGTCCCAGGCGGAGGGTGATGAGCCCAGGATGAGGACTTCCATCTTGTCTGAGTTCAGTTTAAGGTGGCTGTTCCTCATCCAGTCGGCGACGTCTCTCATCCCGTCGTGTAGGTTGGCTCTGGCGGTGGTGGGATCGTTGGTGAGGGAGAGGATCAGCTGGGTGTCGTCGGCGTAGGAGATGATGTTGAGGTTGTGTTGGCGTGCGATGGCTGCGAGGGGGCTCATGTAGACGTTGAAGAGGGTTGGACTGAGTGAAGATCCTTGTGGAACGCCGCAGATGACTTCGGTGGCCTCGGATCTGAACGGGGGAGGCGGACTCTCTGGGTTCTTCCGGCGAGGAACGAGATGATCCATTCCAGTGCTTTCTCTCGGATTCCGATGTTGCTGAGGCGCTTCACTAGGGTGCGGTGGCAGACGGTGTCGAACGCCGCAGAGAGGTCCAAGAGGATGAGGGCTGCTGTTTCCCCGTTGTCGGTTAGGGTTCTGATGTCGTCGGTGGCTGCGATAAGGGCGGTCTCGGTGCTGTGGTTGGCCCGAAACCCGGACTGCGAGGGGTCGAGGGATCCATTCGTCTCGAGGAAGGCGGCAAGCTGTCTGTTGACGGTCTTCTCGATGACTTTGGCCGGAAACGGAAGGAGCGAGATGGGACGGTAGTTCTTGAGGTCGGTGGGGTCCGCCGTTGGTTTCTTCAGGAGGGCGGTAAGCTCGGCGTGCTTCCACAGTAAACAGAAGACATGACTCAACAACACCTTGAAAACCTATATGCACTTATCTTATCAGATATATATTAAGCTCACACCCTTTCTGCTTTTCAAATTCCTCCTGCTGAGCAAGGAGAGTGGGACAGGCTGGTTTCAAGAGCCTTCTATGCAGCTGTGTCATTTGGGGGGTGCCGCATAGGTAGCTGGGAGGGTACCTCCAGCACATCCCTTTGCCTTCAAGCGTGCCCAGCGGCGGAGGTTTTCTCAGGGTTTGCAGCACTCCTTCTCTCTGCTGGTGTGGACATTAATGGCAATGTCTCTCCATATCTGGGACCATGCAGCAGTAGTCATTTGGGTGTCAGGACTTCCATATAGCTGAAGATACTGTTTGGAGGCCCCATTGCAAATGATCTCTAATCTGGGAACCTCTCTTCATGCCCCTTAGCCATTTTGTTGGATTCTACGATGAAAGGAGCAGCACAGTGGAGGATGATTCCATTGTGGCGAAGAGATGGCTCAGGTATGGTTTACTTCCTGTATGTCATTTCCAGTTTGTCGTGGAAGGCGGAAATCCCTGTTGAGTCCAAAATATCCATCCTGTATGGAGATCTCCACCCAGTGTAGAGATCTCCTTACCATAAAAATGTTTTATATTAAAGTTGCAATGTACATAAATGAGGTTTGTATTAATAGTGTGTAAAGAATGAATACCTAAATGTGAAAGTGTTTTGTTAATGTACAACATTGTTGTCTCAGGATGGTCTATTTGGATGATGTTATAGTCAACTGTTCACCATTGAAAGGACACTGTCCAACTACAATAATGCAGCAACCATACTAGCATTTCAGGTAAAAAATTAGGCCTCTTGATGATCACGCACCTGCAGACCCTGACCTCTGTTCTGCATATCTCCCTGGAAACCTGGATGGAGTTCAGGTGTTATGTCTATATTTAGGTCATGTTTCATTAAGCTGTTGTGCAACACACAAGAGGCTACAAACATTTTGTCCACAAGTTCTGGGAAATACTGGTGCACCACCTGTATAGTCTAGACATCTAAATCACACCTTGAGGATACCATTAGTGTGTGAAATGATGTACGTATGTGTGACCTATTGTAACTCGGTTGAGGCTGTGTGGAATGGGAACAAAGGCATACCCAGCATCACCTGCACCAAAATTATGCGACATTCCCAAAGAAGAGATTACCCTACAAATGTTCTAAATAATCTATTCATGCATGCATTTAAAAAGAATATTATGTGTGTCATTGCGATGTGGTAAGTTACTGAGGTGACTATGTTTGAGATGCCATCACCCAGTTAAACATGCAGTGCTAGTGTGTTTCATTTGGGAATTAGCCACTTGTCACCGAAATCCCCATCAACCAACTGACATGCAAGAGATGACTTATGGAATAAATACCTGTTGTGTGTGCTTCCAGGGGAGGCCGCATACACATCACTGAGCTCTCCCCCAAGCATTGCAGACAATTTGCATGGTGATGGAGTGACTGTGGTGTCTTTTGCAGAAACCATGCTCCCTGTGACAGGTTGACTGAAGTACCACATGGGTACAATTAATGGCCCCCGATACCCAAGGGAAATGGGCAGTGTTTTAGGATATGGACTTGCACACACTCTGCTTCTGTTGACTGCACTTTACCTGCAGTATTGTGTGGTGTCATTTTGTGTTTCCCAACTTGTGCCCCCAAGTTCAGTCCCCACAGTGAGCAGTGTGAGCTGGTGAAGGGACTGAAAAGGGGACATCTAAGCAGGAGGCACTGAACTAAGAGTCATGTAGGTGGAGTGGGCTACAGAGAGGGGTCACTGCCTTAGTGGGGATGCTGGAATTGTCCTGTACCACAGAGTTAAGGAGAAGGTTAATGCTGGATAAGCAGTACACCTAAGGGGTCCTTAGTATGAAGGAGCCATGGAAGTATATCAGGGCCAAATATGGGAGCAGAGGTGCTGTGTGTGAAGGTTTTGACTGTAAGAAATTATATTAATATTTGGGGTGGACGACTGCCCACTCCAAGGAATAATCACAACCCTTGGCAAGGTGAACCCTTCCAAGTCAATAAATTAATCTACGGTCATCCCCCTTGTAGATATGGCACAGAGCAGACTGGCTTAACTTAAGGTATTGTTTAAAGTATTTATGCATACCAAAACAATAGTAAGTCAAAATGCAAAACAATAAAAATCCTAAACTGAATTAGAAAAATAGAGCAAACTTTATTAAACAAAACAACACCAAACTGTCAAAAATCCAATACAGGAAACAAAGATATGAATTTTTAAATTTTTAAGTAGAAATAATGCCAAGAAAAAGTAAGGCACCAATGATTGTCAATCAATGAATAGTCCCTGTCACTGTAGACTGGGATCTTAGGTGCGATATGAAGTGGGCCACAAAGGAGAGCAGGTCAGATATACCACCCAGGTTCATCCTGGTGAAAGATTTTATCTTCTGACTTAGGGCCTGATTTAGATATTGGCGGATGGGTTACTCAGTCACAAAGGTGACGGATATCCCATCCTCCGAAATATAAATCCCATAGGCTATAATGGGATTTATATTTCGGTGGATGGGATATCTGTCACCGTTGTGACGGAATAACCTGTCTGCCAGCATCTAAATCAGGCCCTTAGTCTTTTAAGTCCTAGTCCACCACAGGAGTACACTTCTAAGGCTGCCAAGACCTAAGTGGAGGAATATAAAGATTCACTGGGTGTCAGGCAGAGTCCAACAGCAAGGCTCCAGTCCAGGTCCACTTGAAACTGGTCAGCTTGGTACTTCCAGGAAAAGTCCTTGTGCAGCCTGTTGCCTCCCTGTAGCCATACCCTTGGAGGTCACTTCTTTGTCCTGGGTACACGAGGGAGCAGGTCGAGACCTGAAGGGCTCCTTCAGGTCTCAGACAACAGGTCCAGAAATTGTTCTGAAGTCAGTACCTGGAGGTACCACATTTATACTTCGCACAAGTTAGTGGGTGGGGTTGACTCCTGGACACTCCCTAACCAATGCGGTAAAATCTCCCTGAGCCAGCCCTAGCCATTTTTTCAGTAGGCTCTGTTTACCTTACTGCAAACAGGCTCAGCATGGCATGTGTCAGGGCATTTTCAAGATGGCGAAAGTGTTTGTTCACACTAAACTTGGGCTCAGAGGGCTGGGGGTGTGTAGGGAGTGTGCTATGGTAGCCTAGTGTCCTTCCACATTTAGCACTAAAATCCAGTTTTATGCAGGCACTGTACCTACGTTAAACCCAGAGACAGAAGTCTCTTAAGACAAAAACAGAGTCCTTCAACAACCAGACAGAATTGTCTTGGCATCCTGTTTTGTGCGTTTCAAGTGTTCCCCAAGTATTACATGTGGCTCAACAGACCCGTCACACAGGATTTGACACTAGTGTCGGATAGGATGCCCACAGACCACATCCTGCATATTCTGTGGAGTTTAGAGGATCATTTCTGCCCTTTCAAATCAGCCTATTGTTTGATCCTGGGAGACATTTCACACCTATATGTGGCTGAGCACAGACAGAGACCTATGTTAATTAACTTTCTGACAGTTCAGGCAGGTAAAGTGTAATTTTCTAAAACCTAATTTTCTTTAATTTTATCAAAACTCTGACTTCACCATTGAATTGGATTTGCAATAACTATTAAAAATAGTAGTGTTATTATTTTTCTAGCAGTGCCCTTTCCCTAGTTAACCGTATTTGCCATTTAGTCTGTACTGTGGTTTTCTACATAGGACAGCTAACCTGCCACAGTGAAAATAGCCTTTAGGACCTTGTCACTGTAGGGACATGATAACCTTAATTTTCTACATGTTCCACTTTTAAATACCATGCATCATGCCTTGTCACTTACTAATATTTAAAATGGACATTTTACTAGTAAAAATTGGTTATTTTGACAGATCACGCTACAGGTTTACACTTCAACAGTCAGGCTACACAGTGTAGGCCAGAGGCCATGTTTGCACTGCCACTATAGTGGATTACAGGAGTAAAGTGTACCGAGTTCTAAAGTCAGCGAAAATATAGGTTCCAGCAACAGGCAAAAAATCAGAGGTGAACACACAGAAAAGGTGGATTTCCTACAGTAGGGCTGTGTAAAGAATTGTGAGTGTGAGAAAGAAGGGTGATATGCATGCATATGACTGGGTGATGTGTTGGATAGGAGGGAAGCTGTGCTTGAGCATGAAAGAGAGCTGTGCACAAGGCAAAGGACATAGTGGGAAAGAAGGTATGCTGTGTGAGAGGACATTTCAACCAAGTTTTTCTCACTTTAGACTTGTTCTGTTTTATAATGCTTAGAGCTAGAATACTAAATAATTTCTACTAGAGTATTTTATTTTGTGCCTCATACTTTGCATGTTAAAATTAAATAGAATTAATTAATCAGGAGAGCTTGTAAATCTTATGGTATAATGAAATATGTTCAACATTTAAAAAAAAAATGAAATCATCTGGCAAAACGAAAATTAAATACTAGGGAGACAATTCACAAAAAAGAAGTAAAACTGCACTTGTGGTAGCATTCCAATTAACAAATACAGATTTTCTACTTTTAGCAATTTACAAACATTATCAGAGCTGCATTCAACACTATGTCACACCCCAGCCTCATCAAAAGGCTACACACTAAAGGCATCCAAGGTCCAGCCCTCGAATGCCTATGCTTCGCCCCACAGGGAGAACACAGAGAGTCAGACTCCCACTCTTCACATCAGAACACAAGGACTTGATCTGCGGAGTCCCTCCAGGATCATCTCTCAGCCCTATTGTTAGAAATGGGGTTTCTGGTTGGCTAAGGCTTGCGCCAAAGCCAGGCAGAAACCACCACTCTAGTCAGGGCAAGGGAGTTACACGCTGAAGATAACCCCTGCTCACCCCCTTGGTAGCTTGGCACGAGCAGTCAGGCTTACCCCAGAGTCAAAGCGTTTGCGCAACACGCACACACAGCAGCAACACACTAGGCACACCACAAAAGAAACTCCACACAAGGTTATATATGAAAATAGCCTTTGTATTATCCAAAACACATTAGAATAGTCATCACACAATATACACTGTGCCAACTGGCACCAGGCAATATTCACAGGGGATTATATACAAGACAGGGCCAATTGGGCCACTGTCAGAACCATCACAAAAGCACAAGCAGCAAATGTAAAATACAACCAGTACCGACTGGCACTAGCACTTAGGCATAAATCACATTACGCAAAACACATTATGTAATAACACGCAGTGCACCATAGAAACACTAATTAGGTGCATACATCACCTTAGCGTAATCGCTGAACTGCCCCCAGGCCGACTGGCCTTCTACTGGGGCTCAAATGCCCTATGTCCACAATGTCAGGGCTCTAGGGGGGACCTCTCCAAAAGGGGCCCCCAGGCTGCCTCATCAGCGAACACAAAGTGCGCCCAGGCGCCGGGGCCTGGGGTGCACTCACCCCTCCTTCTCCCAAAAGTACTGGCCCCCAAACGTTGCAGCTGCCCGCTCTCTCTCCCGGAGCAGGTGTGGCGAAATTAGCCCGGACACCACTGGGCCTTTGGAGCCCCACTCCGGGACTCTACCATAAACTGGCCTAATCATTGCAGCTGCCCGCCACGGCAGCGCAGCTGTGAAGCCAACTAGGCACTGGCACCTCTGGGCCTTGGGAGCGACCACCGGGGGGAAGGCACCGACAATGTGCCTCAACCACACCCCCCACCAAGCTTATGCCTCAGCTCCATCTCACCGACTCTTCTGCTGTGCGGCCAGACTCAGGCACAGCCAGGGCTCCCCTCCATGCAGGTAGACGGCGGGATAGGCTCTCCTAGGGAGCCCGCGATGCTCCTTCTTCGTACGCTGACACGCTGGGCTCGCCTCATGGCTACGGGAGCCCCGCCTCCAGTCAGACCGCTTCCTCCTTGTGGTGCCAGCCTTGGGGATCACAGAGCGGCGTCTCCCTTGATCCAGCAGCCCTCCTTGGCTTACTAGTGGACACAGCGGCGCGGGGTAGGCTCCCGCCCGCATGTTGGCTCCGCGGTGTCTCTTTCTACGCGGCGGGGGCCAGGCACCGACAATGTGCCTCGGGCTCTCCCCGCTGCAGCCGCCCCACTTCCGCTTCTCCGCACTTCACCCGGTCCCCCGTCCTGGGACCGGGACTTCGACGTGGAGCCCGCGAGGCTCCGGACGTCTGTGAGGCCGCAGGCCCCGCCCACAACCAGCAGCTTTTCCTGCCTTCCGGGTCGCGTTGTCCGCGGCCCAGCAACTTTCTCTTGGCGTAGAATGCGGGGTGGGCTCCCGCTTCACGGTCCTCACATGCGGGGTGGGCACCCGCCAGAAATACGCATAAATGCGGGGTGGGCACCCGCAAAAGTACAGGCAAATGTGGGGTGGGCTCCCGCTCCGTCACCGGGCAGCGCAGGGGGAATCCCACACGCCGGGATTCCCTCGGGGCATGCCGCAGCCCTAGCACTGCATGACCCACACGCTTCTTCTTCTCTTCACAATCCAAAGATAGCGCTCACGAGGCACTACGGTCCTCTTGCAGTTCAAGGGGGACAGCTGGGTCCAGGCAGGCCAGCACACTGGGCCCTCCAACAGGGAGGCAGTCCCTTGTGGCGGTCTCCTCCTGGGGCCCAGCAGCAGCAATTTTCTCCCCAGCCAGATGAACAGCCCCCCAACCACATGGGGCTCTAATACTTATACCCCTCCAAGCCTTTGAAGTCTTTGTGCTCAGGGGGCACTGACCCCTGTCTAAATCAGTTCTGGGAGTCTCCCTGCCAGTGGCACCTTCTTCCTTTGATAGTGGGGGTCTGGCTCCTCAATCACTCCGCAGGAGATGGGACCATTGCTTTATGGCTGCAACCCAGGCCTCTTCACCTCTAGGGGCTACTCCTCACCCTACACTCCAGATGCAGGTCAGCCTGTTGCTGTCTCACCTCCTCCCCTGGGTCAAGACATTCCCCAGATCTTATCGCTTTCAAATCCAGACAGTCAATCCACAACCAGGCAGAGACACACAGAAATGATAGAGCACAAAAACCCAGCCACTTCTAAAAGAGTGGCTTCTAAACACATAATGCAAAAACCACCTTCATAAAAAGATGTGTTATTACATTGTGAGTTCAGGCACACTAAACTTCACCTCTCCATCTTCAGCCTTTGGGAAGATAGGCTGGAAAACATATTACACAGCCTCCCTATTCTGTCCTATGGGCAAGATGGCCTTTCCACAGTGAAAAACGAAATGGAGATTATTTCACTGTCAGGACATGGTACACACCTTAGTACATGTCCTACCTTTCACATGCACTGCACCCTGCCCAGGGGGTACCTTGGACGTACCATAGGGGTGTCTGATGTGCATAGAAAGGGAAGGGTAAGGTCTGGCAAGTGGGTGCACTTGTCAGAACAACATGGCAGTTTAACAAACTGCGCGCAGGCACTGCAATGGCAGGCCTGAGTTCCCTTTTTAAGGCTACTGGTGTGGGTGGCACAATTAGTGCTGCAGGCCCACTAGTAGCATTTGCATTACCAGCCCTGGCACACATAGTGCACTTTACTAGGGACTTTACTAGTAAGGCAAACATACCAATCATGGACAACCAATTACCATTATACTTTATACAGGGAGCACTTGCACTTTGACACTGATCAGCAGTGGCAAAGGGCCCAAAGCATCTAAGTTGGCGACACCATGTCAGAAAAAAGGTCTAGGAGGAAAGCAAAAAGTTTAGGGAACTTAAGCCAAAAAGGGCCAAGTCCAACACCTATCCTGTTCAACATTTTACATGACACCACGCGCTGACGTCATCAGAGCTCGCAGCATCTCCATCATTTCCTATACAAATTCAGCTCATACTCTCAATGTCCTTCAGTTCAGGTCACCTCATTGTGTTCTAATAATCTCAACCTGTTTCAAACTCCCCGCATATATAAATCCAGAAGAGGAGGCCGTTTCGTTGCCTACTTGATGTCCAGGTTTTGGAATGCACTGCCTCTGGCTTTGAGAAGTTGTCCTTCTGAAATGGCTTTTAGAAAAGGATTCAAAACGCTTCCCTTTGACTCTGCCTTAATTACTTCCTAACTCTGGTTTTCGTAGTCTTACAGTGTGGTGATCCTCTCCGCTAGCGCAAGGACACCTTGTGAGGTAGCTATGCGCTTTAGAAATGCATTGTATTGTATTGTATTGTCCTCCATGACCAGATCCAATGCCACCAAATGCATGATCTGCATACATCAATTGCCGCCTTCACTCACACCAACCCACTAGACACCGGCGCTCTGCTTCATTCTGTCTCGCACACCCCCTCGTATCTGCAGAAGCACAATGGGTGGCCTAGCCTTCTCCTACTTTGCACCCAAAACATAGAAAAACTTCCCTCTACACATCAGGGCCTACTCCTCACTTCTTGAAATCTGCAAGAGGCTGAATGCCTGGCCCTTCAACTAACCTCCAACAAACGACCTATAAACCTGCTCCAGCGCCTGGATACTCCTTTTGGTGATAAGTTGCGCCTACAAATGCAAATAACTTAACATAACATTACAGAACTACACATAGAAAGCTGCACTAGTCACAGGTTTCCAGGCACATTAATGGTAATGAAATGTGGCATTTTTACTTATTGCTATTTCCATATTATGGAATTGTAAACATAGTACAATCCCACCGTGGAAAATTATTTTCCCCATGAAGAAACCTCCTCGCATAAAAATTCAAAAGAAGTTGTTCAATTCTACTTCCCATCTTGGAAGATGATTTACTTCAGTTGTTTGCTGGAGCAAATCTAGGACCATTGCATGGGTTGGGAAAGGTTCAGAGAGGAGTTTGTGAATGGCATAAAGGGCCTCATTATGATGGCGGAGAGTCTGCCACCGTTAGCCGGGGGCCCTACGCCATCTGACATCAATTTTCCCCCACCATATTACGATGGCGGGGGGAATCTTCAGGGAAGCGTGGCAGTTGCGAAGACCGCTTGCCACAGTTCCACAAGGCGGTCCTTTTCCGTCCGCCTTGCGGAACCAAAACATAAGGCAACATTGCGGCGGTGCCTTGCAGGCACCGCCGTAGGGATTACGATATCCCTTTCCACCGGTCTTTTCGCGGCGGTCATCCCTCCACGAAAAGACAGGCAGAAACGGATTCGGGGGCCCGTAGCGGGCCCCCCTTGTGTTGGGGTGAGGTCGTTGTGCACTGGGGGGGTACCCCCTACATTTCCATGCACAAGATGGCAGGCACCGCGTGGTGCCTGGCACGTAGTGCAGGGAAATGCACGACATGGCTATTTAGCAGTGCGGCGGGTGCTGCAGCCAGCAGCCCCCACCGCAATGTTAAACTGCTGGATGCGACCCCCATGGTGGCTGTCTCATCGTAATCCGTGCTGCGGGTCCGCCACCTTATAGGCGGGCGGTCCCAGTCACCGCTACGATGGCGGGCGGACTCGAGTCCTCCCTCCATCGTAATGACCCCCAAAGTCACAGGTTTGTGGCTGTACAGAAATCCACAAGAAAAGCCATGCCATGATTCACACACTCCCTATTTTTACGTAGGGTTTACCAGACAGCCATAAATCTAGTCTTTTTCGGCCATAAACATACATTTATGGCTGAAATGGCTTTGTAAATCAGATCCATAGATTTTTGCATCCAAAATATATCAAACGAACTATTCGTAGAATGCCACTCAATCCTAGCAAATGGCCATAAAACATATACCCATGTGCCTGTATTGAACCCAAATTCTAACATTATTTTACATTGGAAATTCATAAAAATCAACTGTATGCCAGTACATAAAATGTTTTATTAGGAGACTTTTAAAACAGATTGCCTCCCCTAGATTGGCGCATGCAGCATCAAAATCAATAGATTTGTTTGTCAACAGTGTCGTTTCAACATCTAAAGCAAGGTTATGCTATGGCCTTCATCTTGAATAAATGACATCAAAGGGAAAAAATAGTCATGTCACACTCAGGTTCAATCATTTCTTTACATTACAGTCTCAAACACGTGTGGTTTTGAAGGATCTTTCAATAAATGTACCAAAAAGGTGTTCGTGAACAATATTCAAAATCCAGTGTTTTGACCTCTGAAAAAGTTCCTTGCAGTTCCATTGCGGTTCTTATGATTCGATCTTTTGCCGGTCACGTACTCTGCTTCCGCACAGGGGCGTAGCTAGGCCTTAGGCTGCCCGTGGCGAGCCCCTGCGTATGCCGCCCTCGGCAAAATGATAGAAGGGGGGGGGGTGGTAGCCGCAGGTAAGAGCAGATAAGAGCAGGTAAGAGCGGGGGAAGGGGGCCGGCTGCCGCCCAAAAACTTGTGCCGCCTGGGGCGGTCCGCCCCCATCGCCCCCCCCTAGCTACGCCACTCAGGGCTTCGCATCGCCCAGTAATTATACGGCGATCATGTTTTTTCCTTGTAAACATTGGTTAGCTCAAAATATTTGCAGCAACACCTCTTGGGCAGTGATCTTTGCTTGTTGTCGCACTTTGCCGTCTCCATAGACCTTTCTGAGTGTTTACAAACATCCCAGACTTTCTCACCCCAGAGTGCACACGTTCCACTCCCCTCCACAGATGTACTCAAGAAAATGTATGAAATAATCTTTTTGCAAGTGTAAATGCTCTTTTTGTGTGTATCTCAAACTTGAATTTACAAGAGCAAAACCTTTAATTTAAGCTCATTTTAATTTAATTCTATTTAGATGCCAAAGATTTTGAGCAGTGGGCTATTTGTGAATCCAGCAAAATAAATCAAAGCATGGAAAAAATAAGAGGACATTTACCAAGCTTCAATTTTCTTATAATTTTTTGGTATTTTGAGGTCTAGGAACCATTCTTTTGTAGAATATACACTTAGGGCCATATTCTCAAGGAAGTGGCGGAGAGAGGCATTAGCCTCGTTGGCTTAACGCCTCTCACTGCCACTTCGGAAACGCGAGGCTGCACCCTATTCTCAAGAATGTGGTGCAGCCTGGCGTTTCCCCCGGCGATGGCGCTAAGTTTCACCACTGAGCGCCAACGCAGACATCCTTGCACCAGAGTGCAAGGGTGTCTGTGTGCAGGGGAGGGTTGTTTATGTACAGGAAGGTGCCCCTTCCGGCACATAAACAATCCTAAAATACCATTTTGTAACTTTCATGTGTGCTGCTTCGTGCAGCACACATCAAAGTTACAAAATGGCATTTCTGAAAAGGTTTGTTCATGTACAGGAAGGGACACCTTCCTGTACATGAACAAACCATGGCATTTGCTTTTTCCATGTGTGCTGCACAAGGCAGCACACATGGAAAAGCAAAACGAGGAGAAATAAAGCATTTCTCCTCGTTTACGCCACCTTAAGACCAGGATTTTTCTGGTCTTAAGTTCGGCGCTGCCACCTATTATCGCCGCCCTTGATAATAGGAGGTAGCATCGATCACAATGGGTGTTGCGGTGGAACGCCCACCACAACACCCACTGCACGCCACTTTCATGCTAAATTTAGTGTGAAAGGGGCCTTATTCTCAAGGCAGCGTTAAGCCACTTAACGTGGCTTAAAGCCACGTTATGTGGGTTAACGCTGCCTTGAGAATAAGGCGCTGACCCTATCGCCATGGGAACGTCAGAAAAAGTGACGTTCCCGTGGCGATAGGGGCTTGAGAATATCTCCTATAAACAAAATACTGGCTCAAAACCATTTGCTAAAAAAATTGTTTTATGAGAAATACAAAAACACATTTGATTCCTCTCCCATGTCTGTTTTTGACTACCAAATGTAACCTTTGGAGCTTCCAGGGAGCAATCACAAATTTTAACTTGACACACCCTGTGCAATAAACAGTTTTTTTTATTATTGTAACCGAACTTCAGGGTATTTGCTGCAGTCTAATAATGATTTGTTAACATTAGGCAGGTGTTCTCAAGGGTATGGCACACGAAGAGCCTGCCATCTAAACTGTCTGAGGATTAATCATAACATGCAGAGAGCAAACAACTCTGCCTGGGTCACGGGGAACTGCTATGCCCCAGCTGCGGACCTTTAAAAATGATAAAACTAGAGATTGCTTTAACAGATTTATTTTTAAGGCAGGTGAGAAAAGTTCCCTGTAGAGACCTATACAATCTCTGAGTGGTGGTGGTAACGAAGCAGGCAGATAAGTCGTCACCATTCCCGAAAAAAAATCCGCAAGACTATCTATCATCTAATTAAATCGTATTATTAAATAAACTGCCAGCCTGGGCATCAAATATTATCTAATGCCATTTTGTACATTTTGCACACGTATATTTTCTTCTGTTACTCATTTGTAGCGTTCATGCTGCCCTGTAGTCTTTTCAAAGGTCGTCAATGAAGGGAAAAACCGAAAGTTCACGTGCACCTCTTCAGCAATTAAGGACCTTGTAGGAAGTAGGAGACCTTGAACAAATAGGTCCTCAAACTTGAGGTGAGTAGACATGGTTCTAAGAGGTTCGGCTGATATGGAAGGATGCTCGGCTCGAATTTACTAGGCTGGTTGTTTAAAATTTTGGGCAAGCCATCTTTCTTGCCTATGTCAGCTTGTGAGGGCAGCACTTCTTGTTGAGATAATCTGGCACCTTACCTGGCAGAGTTATGTGGTAAAGACTACTTAAGAGAGTTTCTAAGTGGAAATATTTCCAGATGTGCTGCAGTTGTAGGCAGTCAGGGAGCTCCCTCGCCCTATCCCTGCCTGAGGGAGCTGGGAGACTGACTCAACAGTACTCAAGATAAGTCAACTAGACGGGGGCACCTACCAGCCTTATTCAATTCTTGTAGGAAATTGGGTTACTGGTTGAGGAGGGGTATACCCTACTCAAGCAGCATCCTTAATTCTTGATATGGTGAAGCACAAGCAAACCCCAAATGAACCTGTGGTTAACCCTGGGTAGCGTGGTGCTAAAGCAGTCAGGCTTAATTTAGAGGCAATATGTAAAGTATTTATGCAGCACATAAACAGTAATAAAGTCAAAACACAACACAAGAAAAATCCCACACCAATTTAGAAATAGAGTAAAATGTATTAAATTATTTGAGATGAAAACTACAAAAGTTCAATTAGTAGAACAGGGGATATGTAATTTTAAAGATTGAGGTAAAAATAGTGCCTAATAGCACGAAGCACCAACTGTAATTATACGGTTGCTCTTGAGTGGGACAAAGTCACAAGATGAGGCCGACTCAGATGGAGGGCAGGCCGGATACAGAGACCAAGATAGGCCTGCTGAACAAAGTACCTTAAATCCTGGTTGCGAAGCATTGTGAGATCCCACTTTGAGGATGCGTCGTTCAGTGGCGATTCCAGGGAGCTGCGGGCTGCGATGCAAAGTCCTGCATCAAGGCTGCATCGAGTATGCATCCGATAGAGGCAATTCCGGGGAGCTGGGGGGCTGCGATGCGTAATCTTGCATCGAGGATTAGTCGTGCAGCGGCATTTGCAAGGAGTTGTCAGGCTGCAAAGAGAGTTCCTATGTCGAGGATGTGCCACACAGCGGTGTTTCCGAAGCGCTGCGGAGTACTACATAAGGGATGCTTTGCGCAGTGGCAGTTCCGATAAGGGGCTGCGAGGGGATATGTTGCGCTGCGTCGGTTCTGCCCAAAAGACCACAGGTGGGCTGGCAGAGCACCTTCGGGTCCAGTTTCAGCGGTCCAGGAGTAGTGTGGAGTCACTTCGGGGACAAGACTTACAGTAGGCATGGTCCACGTGCAGGGTTCAAGGAGGTTGGGGTTTTTTCTCTGTCCCTTAGGCTTTGATCTGGAGGTCTGCCAACTAGCCCTTGGAGTCACTCTGGTCCAGGATTCAAGATGCATGTCTAGTCCTTCACACTCAGGTAGTAGGGCAGCAGGGAAGCAGAGTGGCAGTCCTTCTTGCAGCAGAGCGGCACAGCAGTCCTTCAGAGTCTTCCACAGGTCCAGAGGTGTACTGAAAAGTTGGTGTCTGAGGGTTCAATATTTATACGTGAGGCCAGCTTTGAGATAGGAGAAGGTTCTGGAGGTTTCTACCCCTAAAGGTGTGTGGAATTTCCTTCCTCACTGCCCTGGCCCCAGTTTGTCTAGGGGCACAAAAGGCTACTGTGAATCCCTTTGTGAGTGTGCTGAGACAGAGTCTTTGAGATGTTCAACGGGGTAGGTAATAGCTCCACCCTCTATCAAGTCAGAGATGGCCCATCCTACCAACACCTATGCCTGCTTCGGCTACCTGTCTGGGAGAAATACACAAAGACCCAATGCCAACCTACACCTAGTCATGTGACCCAGGATATAGACCGCAGGCACCAAATGGTAAGGACAAGAAAATGCCAGCTTTCCCAAAGTAGCATTTGCAGAATTGTGACTTAAAATCCAACTTTACCATTAAAGAGGCTTTTAAATTACAATTCTTTAGAGATCAAAGTTGACATTCTTGCCTGCCCCCAATTGAAAGTTATCACTTAATAAATGGAATAAGGAAACCCAATGTTATTGTATGGGAGAAGCAGGCCTTGCTGTTGTTAAAAACAAATGCAAGAGTTTTTCACTACCAGGACATTTAAAAGTTAAAAGTATATGTCCAACTTTTTAAATATACTGCAGCCTGGAAGGTTTAGCCTAGGGCTAAAAGGTTTATTTTGGTAGGTCGAAATGGGAGTTTAAAACTGGACACACAAGCTGTTTTAAAGGCTACTTTAGTGGGTGGCACAAAAGGTGCTGCAGTTCCACTAATAGCAATTAATTTACAAGCCCTGTGTACATGTAGTACTACTTTTCTAGAGCCTTACAAGTAAATTAAATGTGCCAATTGGGTATAAGCCAATTTTACCATGTTTAGAAGAGAGAGCACAAGCACCTTAGCACTCGTTAGCAGAGTCCTAAAATCCAACAAAAATGGGTTTAGAAAACATAGGTATGAACTGCACTGCTGGAGAGAGTGTGCAATACTTCGAAAAAGCTCATAAGAGCATGTAGAACCTAGATTTCCATCGAATTGTGCATATTAACCCTCAAATCCCTAAGACCAAACAGAGTCCTCTGCTGCTGAAAAGGGCCTCCATAATCCCCATAAAAGTAAAAAAAAATCAAAACCTTCCTCTCATAGAAAAGAAGCTGTTTGCTCTTCTGAAAAATTAAAAAAAAAATTATTTCAGGGCAATTAGTGATGGCTGAGATGTTCTGTATCTGCAAACATAAAGTACCGCTCCCTTCTTGTGCCTTGCCCCGACCCCAATATACTGTGGCTGTAATAGTAGGTGAGGAGACAAATACACACAAAGTTAATGCTTGGCAGGATGTCACCTACTCAGTCACTCCATCCTTTGAATCTGCAACATCTAGCCTATTGAACCCTTCTACAGATGCATTAGACATAAGGATGTAAGGCATAAGGATACTCAGACCCAACATTGTCAAACAAACCAGCTAAAACCTACTCCATCTTTGTTAACAAGAAGACTAAAGCACCAACCGGAAAACACTGACAGATATACAAATCCCTAAAGGGAACAAGAGAGCTTCTTACAGTGTACAGTAAAGCTGTCAGGAAAAGGAAGACTACTTGCTTGTCCAACCACAAGGTATTTCAAATATAGATGAACAAGAGATGGCTCAGAGACATTGCAATTAGGTGCTCAATTGGCATCCCCAAGAATCAGGCCAGCAGCAATTTAGGCCGCCTAGTTAATCTCTAATGGGAAGTTTAGTTGCTCTTGACCATTGTCTTAGCAGAAAATCAAGAGATGAAATCCCAGCCAGATCTCCTTTGCTTCTTCCTTAAACAATAAGATACATGAATTGAAAAAAAGATAGACTCTTATTCAGATCAGTTTGAAGAGATCAACCCTAGAGTTTCTGATCTCAAAGATGCCCAAATGGGGAATATTAAAAGTGAGTTCCTTACACTCAAGAGAACTCAGGCACATTAAGTCATACAACAATACAACAACACAAATAGTTAAAAGTTGTACTTGCTACCCGCTTTGCCAAAGCATAATCATGCTATTAATGAAATTTTGATCTCTGAAAAATTCGCGAATTACGAATGTATAATTCTTGTGCAAACTATGCAATATGAAGGCGGTGAGCAGACTGTGTGCAAAATCGCATATGCCATTAATAATATGCGTGAGCCTGCTCCCACAAGAGATTATATTGATGGAGAATTGATGAGTGAAATGTGTAACTAATTAGATTACCGTCTTCTTTGTACCTCTGTCCATAGGGTAATTCCCCAAGGAACAGCAAGTACAACTTTTAAGTATTTGTGTTGTTGTATTGTTGCACGCCGGAGCTACTCTTTGGCATCACACGCTCACTTTTGTAAAATTACAAGGTGACGCTACTGGGGGATCATTTCTCTGGAATCGCCCTGATGAATGCCCCTGACCCACATGGGCCAATAGAGTAGGGCAGAAACATGTTGGCGCATTGCGTTTGGGGTCATAGGACCACAATATCCTTATTGACCCTTTCCTATTTACTTTTATTATCCCCGCCCACCCCACCAATAAAGGGATACCTGGGGTGAGTTAGGGATTTTTATCTTAATGTTAAAAAATCCCCTAAGCAGTAAAACAACTTGTTTCCTACGTGCTCCCTGGAATATGGTCGAGCCCACCCTGACCTTTAGGAGTCAGGGTGAACCCGATGATGAAGCATGCTACTATTAGAGTGAGTGAAGGTTATAAATAAAAAAATATGTTTTTCCTCTCCCCTCCTCTGAGTGCGGTGTAAACTTATATATTACACTTTCCCTCTTCTTCCTTCAATTGTTTTCTCTCAGAGAGTGGATACCCGTTTGTGTATTAAGATTGTTTCAGTGGGAGTTTGCGTCCCCCACCTTTCATGTAGAAAGGATCTCTCCACCCTCCCTAGGTTTCTGAGGTCTCCTCTAAGTCTACTTGTTGGAAGTGATTCTGCAGGAAACCCACATGAAGAAACAAAGGGTGCAATCATTTAACTGCTTTTAGGATTTTCATCTACTTTGGAGGACCATAGAGGGGTCACATTTCTTGGTGGTAAGAAATTCTTTGGTAAACAGCAGCCGGTGAGCTAAGGAGGAGTATTATTGTGGAAGTAAAACTGAACCAATTTGTTTCAGTCTTGAACTCATTCTATGGCGCAATACTGGATGACCTTCAGGTTATCTATGACTTAACAATTCAGTTAAAAGGGTTTTAAAAAAAATACTAATTGGAGGTGATTTTAATTTTATTTAATTTAAAGAATTAAATCAAAGCAAGCTTAAAAATGTAGATAGAAACCCTAAAACTGGCACTGTGATTGCAAAGTTTAAGGACAAACTTGGTCTAGTCTATTCCTAGCAAGCAGTGAATCTCCATGATAGAAGATACACTTTTTTATCTCTCCCAATCTGCTTCTCAAATTGATTTGTTTCTTAATTATAATACAATTATGAATTTTACAACATCATTTATATCAAATTGTCTCTCAGATAACACTGCAAATTTCTTAGAGATAGTTCCCCAGGTTCGTCCACTGCCACATATAGATGTCCCCTAACTAGAGTTACTTTCTCAAATAGATCTTTTTTTAGAAGAAATGGCGATAGAACCTGGCTAGCTAACAAGCGATACCTCTGTGCTGACCTATATTGCTTTTAACGTGACCTAGTTAGGTTCTAACATGCCATCACACCCAGCATCTGTCCACAATACACCAAGTATAAACAGAGATAGTGGTATTCTTTATTTTATTGCATCTCTGGCATAAATTCTTTAAATATTAAAAAACTTTTTATATACATTTTTTCATTTTTCTTTTTTGTGTACATTTAATTTGAAAATACATACATATATACATATATCATTGTCTATCCATATATTAGCTCCAAGATTGTAGCTGACACAATATAGATTACTTTAAATACAAATACAAATATGCATAACCCCACAGCAACTTACAACAATTCATTCTCACCACACAACCTCACTCATTCAACCTACAGTCATACTTAAAAGAGAACGAGAGATTCAGCCCTATGAGGGGTCCAAAGTTGATCTAGAGAGGGCAATTTATGGTGTTCCTAGATCCCAAACATCAACAACTTCTGATGGGACTGTCTCTCAAGGACCACTTCTCATAGGTGTTATTTATTATTATTTTTTCTGTTTTGTTTTCCCCCCTCCTCTTGGACCTGAAAGTAACTAGGGGGGGGGCTTTCTCCTTATAGATAGAACCTGGCTATTCTTTGATGAAAATAAAGGTTCTGCTTCCATAGAAAACACCTGACAATCTTATAAAATAACTGAGAGGGGGGGAGATAATTGCTTTCCAGGCTAACCTCAATAAATTAGAGAAAATCAAATATAGAGCTCTTTCAGATGCTTGCCAATTAGCTGAGTATAATGTTCATAAATCAGATCACCAGCATATCTATCAAGCTAGAGACTCTGCTAAACTGCAGCTGCAGAATTTCTTACTTGAAAAGGAAGTCCTTAATGCACAAACATTTGGACAGCAGTTGTACGAGGAGGGGGAGTTCAATGGGAACATTTTAGCTTGGTGGACTAGAACCCATAAAATCCAGAAAACTGTCACTAATGTCAGAGATTCCAATACGGGTACACTGGTTGCAGGAAGTCAACAAATCAAAGCATTTTTCTTCAGTATTTTCGAAAAATCTATAAAGAAGAACTAAACCCTACAGACACTGATATAATTAATCAAGTCCAAATCCCTTTGCTCTAGAATTTGTTGTCAAGTAACTTACCAAACGTAAAGCCGCAGGCGAAGACAACTTTCTGTCAGAAGGTACCAGCTTCTGATTCAACAGCTACAAATCCCTCTAATAAATCTGTGTATCAAAATTCCGAAAGAGAGCAGCATCCCACTCTCTTTTAGGAAAGGAATACTGACCTGTTGGATTCAACCACGTCTTTGATTTAGAATGGTAGAGTTACTGATCCTATAAAAATCACCAGAGGCACCAGACAGGGTTGTTCCCTTTCACTTTCACTCTTTGCTACCTTTATACCACTAATGGATTGTGTCCTGAGAAAAAGCAAGGCAATGAGAGCAGCAATCCTAGGGGCTCCTAAACACAAATTATATGCAGATGAGTTGTTCCTTCAATCGAATGGCAGTGTTATGAATAATCTTCCTGATATATTTTCTTCTTTCACAGGGTATAGGATCATTATCCCCCAAAACAGAAACCCAACTTTTTAATGTTGATGTTAAATCTCAGTTTTTACAGACAACCTATTAGAGGAAATCAATGCGGGAGCTAAGGATTACACTATATGAAAAGTACCAAGACCTTTTTAAATTATACTATACCCCCCTTATACAAAAATCAAAGCTATGCTGGGGTAGTGGCAAAAGTTACTAATCTCTATTATAGACAGTGTAGCAATGGTTAAGATGCATATACTACCTCTTTGTATATTCTATACACCGCAATTACATGTTTTTTAACTAATACATTCTTCTACAAAATCAACTCACAGGTCAATAGTTTCATTTGGAATAAAGAATGACCATTGCAAAGCATGCAACATTTTTATTTGACTTGTGAAGAAGGAGCGCTTGCCCACCCAGATTGGGAGGCATATTATCTTGCTGCCTTTCTAATATTAAATGCTCAACTTTACAACATAGCCGATACTAAGATATTTGCCAATTTTTTTTAGAAGGGATCAAAAGAAAGAACTTACTCTATCTGGCCTATCCTGCTTTCTGAGTCTAAAATACAAAATAGGTAAAATAGAGCAACACGACTTTGGTGGTTTCTAAAGATTCCTGCTGTTCATGCAGCAACTCCACTAAAACGATTACGCTCACAAGACCTGCAGGATGAGATAAGGGGATGGGAAAAAGTTGATCTCTGGAAAGTAGGGGATTGGTTTATAAATAATGAGTTAATCCCCTGAGAAACTGTCCAAGCTAAACTCCTGCTGTCGTGCATTTAGAACAAACTCACCTATTTGCAGATTTATAGCATATTGCATAAATATTCGCCTGTACAAATAGAAACCTCAAGGGAAATAGTTGGAGATTTATTTAATCCTGAAAGACTGGTCAATTGGTATGATGGCTGCGGATCTCCCAAAACGATTTAGCAAAACTGTTTTGAATGATTCAAAATAAATGTCTAAAAGAAACAGGTATACACTCAGGGCCGGCTTTAGGGCAGTGCGACAGGTGCGGCCGCACTGGGCGCTGACCTGTGGAGGGGGCGCTGACCTCAGGGGGGGGGGCGCTGTGTTTAGCAATAACTTATGATTGGAGAAATGAGGGGCACTTTTGCCCGGTGGTGGAGAGACAATCCAGGGAGGTGGTCATGGGGTGTGGGGGCGCCAAAAAGGATTGTCGCACCCGGCGCCACCAGCGCTAAAGCCGGCCCTGTATACACTTGACGCAGGAAGAATAGGTAGAAGCATTGCATTCCAACCGCATAGGGTTAAGAGGACCGGACTTCAGACAAACGCAGATCTACGCACAGTGACCAGTATACTATACTGCAGTAAACATAATTTGAATCCAAATGTTCCCATTACTGTCCTAAATGTTGTGAATCTGAAACATGAGTCCACTTGATTTTAGGATGGCAGAGGTTAAGAGAATTTTCGGGAAAGCTTCTTTCACGCATACAGGGATCCATTGAGGTTGTGGTATCCCTGGAGACAAGCTTCATTCTTTTCGTTAGTTCAGAGCATTTGGGGGTTAGATCAAGAGGCAATCGTACCTGGTGGTTCACCTCGATATTAATAGCTCGCTTTGTGATTACAACTTATTGAAAATCTAATGAACCCCCAGTATTTCAAATGTGGCTTAACAAGTTAAACATTGTCTATACTAAAGAAAATCTTTATTCCAAAAGAGTGAGGGGGGGGAAGAAAGCTCCTTAAGACTTGAGGAATTCATTATTATGATATGTTTTAGCATTAATTTAATTAGCTATTGAATGTTAATATGTCTGATGTTTAAATGGTTGTCACTTCCCTATTTGGGAACTGGAATAACGTTTTCAGGAAACCATGAAATCAAAAAATAAAATTACAAAAATGAAGAAGATTATTGCTGTAATGTTAAACAAGTGGGACATTACAGTAGATACTCCACATGAAATGTAAATTCTTCTAATAAAAGATCAGGGGACCTATTACAGAAAATGCCAGCCTGTCTGGAGACAGACTAGAGCCAAAATGGCCAGAGATGGCACTCCTGGACCGGTGGCCGAATATGAAATTCTCCCTACCTACCTCACTACCTACAATACTCTCTCCAATCTATGCCCCACAAAATGGCAGGTAGTGTTGCCTCTCCTTTGTTTCCGTTAGTGAAAAACCTCTGGCCTGTGCACAGCTTCACAACCTCAGAACAACAGCAGAGAAATAAATAAACCATGTATGTGTCTTTTTGGCACATGCATGTATGAGTACTTGAAACTGACAGGCAGAGCTCATTGTGAGGGGGTGGGCCTACAAAATGGCTGTATAGCTCTTAAATGGAATTGTGCCCGCCAGCAGCACTATTCATTAATGGTAGTGCTGACTGCAATGTGATTAATAGAATAGGAATCCTGTAGCGTTCATCTACACTGCATGTGTAATATCAGCCCAGCCACAAAAAGGAAATATGGCTGGGCAGTCCACATATGATCAGTCGGCGGCTGAGACCAGAGCAGTTACCAGAGGTGTGGTGCTCGCTGGCTTCCCAGCGACTGGTAGCTCACATGGCTGCCCTGCTCACATCCCGGTCCTGGACCCCAGGAATGGCTTGCCTTGTGGCTCAGTGGCTCACTGGAGTTTCATCCTAGACGGGGTATGATCCTGTTATGACCCTGAGCACAGGATCAATATACCAACATATCACACCCAAGGAAAAGGCCCCCACGAGCCATTGATAAAAACAAATCATTTTCTTATCAACAGATAGCCTTCAATGTGTAAAAACTTTCATTTTGTGGATTATTTATCCAATTTATATCTTAGTACAACCTTTAGTAGTAACACATAAAAAGACGTACTTAGTTAACTTAAAAAGTACAACACATAAATAACTGACAATGATACAATTAACTGAAAAACATGTTTACGCTTATACGAGTGTAACTGAAATATCCTGCATGTTCTTATGTTTCTTGTTATGAACTCATTTGTTTTTTTCAGTCCTTGCTGTCCCATTAGAGAATGATACAGTCTTTTAAGGTGCATCAGTGTCCATTTTTTTTTTAATGCTGAGGTATTGTGTATGGGACAACATTGCTTCATTCAGTGCTTTGGGGGCTATGTGCCATACCGACGCGTTTCAACCTCCCCATAGATGGGACAACAAAAGTTTGGGATCAACATACCATACTGATGTATTCGGAAAACCACAGATTAGTTGCTGAATGTTGCTCCAGCCCAGTAAGTTTACAGAGCAGGCCATAAATAGAAGGGCAGTACCTGTGAGTGGTTAACATTAATCAGCCGGAACAGAACAGTGAGTCCTAACCTAGTTATAAAGAAAGGAGAAAGACACTTGGCTTTCAGTTCTTCTGTAAGCATTTAACCATTTTCACAACACTTTGATTCCCTAGGAAGTTCAAGGTTGGTATGCTGGGATGCTTTTAGTGGCCTGTTTTTAGGTTTGGGCGTGCTTGTAAGTGAGTTTCCTTAGGTCATTCCTCTGCTGGTCCCTTGATTTCAGAAATCACTTTTCCCATCTCTCCTCCTTGGTTAAATGGGTATTCAGCCTTCATACCAGGGAACAATTTCCTCACAACTTCTGGTATCCTGTAACTAAATGTAAATCCTCAAGGGCCTATTGCGAACTTGTTTTTTTTTTTTCTGGTGGGGTTTCACCAGTTCTACCTTAGGGTACTTCTCATTGTCTTTCTGTGATGATGGAGGCTCGGACAATTCGCTACTCTTTTATGTTACTGTTGCATGATGTAGACTCTTGCATTCTTAGGTGGCCAAAGACCTCTTTTTTCAACCCTGGTTGGTTTTTTCATCCTTCAAAGCACTTTATTCTCTCTCTGATAATTTCAAGTTGGCTTCTGGCTGCATGTTCCCTCTATTGTGAGCCTCAGTGGGTTATTTTCTTGTATCCCCTTCTGGGGCTGTTCTTGGGGAGGACTTTCCTATGAATTTTTTCTGACGAACTTAGAAATTATGGTCTCCAGGTGTTTACGTTTCCCTGTTTAAAACATTCCAAGCAGAGCAGGGGAAGCAGAGTATTTCTGCCGTGGCAACTCCTTGAATCCTGGCCTCTAAGTGCAGCTGTCTATTGACTTTGGAAAAAAAAATCACATTTAATAGTTCCAATAATATTTTTTGTTTCTGCATTCCTCTGGGGTTTTTTTCTGGCATCCCTCTCGTCAGGGATCTCTGCTTTGTTATATCCTCATGATATAAGCATTGGGCTAGGAAGGTGGACAAGGAGGTATTGTCCCGATTACTTACCGGCAATCTCCATTATTCTGAGACCAAACCTTCCTTGTCACAATCCTATACACATGCCCTCCCTGCGTGATTGGTTTGATCAAATGGGTGGCTGAGTTGTTTTTTATTACAGGACATATGATAGGTTCAATTCCTCTTTGTGACTCCAAGAGAGGAGGTGGAGCCTAAATTAGGGAGTGGCTATAAGAATTTGTTTTAAATTTTATTTTAGGGAAAATGTAGGTAAATCCTGCTTTCTAATGAGGCAAACTTTTAGAGGCAAGGGCTGTGACAAGAAAGACTAGGGCTCAGGGTATATACAAACACCTTTCAGGCTGTTACTTTTCACTTGTATTGACGGATATGTGCGTATGTCACTAGCAGTAATTAAATAATTATAAAAAGTAAAGTTTAACAACCCAAGCTCTTCATATTCCTAATAAAGGAAGCACCGATCCATACATAATACATTTTATATATGTTACTACCAGCAATTTCAGAACATATTGCATAGCTATGCACATTTACATTACTTCATTACATTGTCTCATAGACAAAAAGTGATTAAAGTATAGCACCAGCCACCAGTCTAGGTGATAAATTCATAGTGTGAACAACATTATGTGCTAAACAAGCGTCACAAAAATGCAACAGAATTAATGTGAATTGTAATGAATCACGGCACTCACCTTGGTGGCAGATTATCATGATGTGGGTTTCAGTTATAATATATAAATCTGTTTGTTTTTGTATTAAATGTATTTAAACCTATATGTTCGAAGCACTAATTAAAGTGGTGTCGGTTGTCAAAGTATAAACTAGAAACAACAGGGAAAGTTTATTTTCATGCCGCTGACAGTTCTTTAAAGCAAGTCACATTTTCTAATGCACACGTTCACTTGATTAAAATAAACATGGCGCCATGCTGTGCTGCTGAGGCTACTTTACAGAGTTTTCTTTTATTTTTTTATGTAATAAGTTTTACATTTCCTTTTTACCATAATGTAAATATGTACTGTAAATATGTACCGAACAACTAAAGAATGTTTTTATAAAGCAAATAGTAAAAAAAGTGAAGTATCAAAAATCTGAAGCCACAGAACAAGGCATGCAATTCTGAGTACAAAAGCATTTGCATTATGGATTTATGAACAATTAAAATTGCCAGTGAACAAAAGGGAAGTGCAAGGTGCCAAGGAATGCTATTGTAAAACTTCTCATTTGCATGATAAAGTCCTGCCATATGGCATGGCGAGGAATATCAACAAAGATGTTGCCACCTCATCATAAACCGTTTGCCTTCGTAGTTATGTAGAAACATATCAAACATTATTGGTTGTTGGGTTTGTTTGGTGCCACATTTCTTTTAAATTAGGTTGATTTGTTGCATTACATTGACGGCAAGGAAGTTGCTACAATGTCTGATTGGGACATAGTTTTTCAAATGCATGCTTGAAGTGAATGTTTTCGAAAATGTGCATTTCATCTGAAATTGTTCTATAGTTGAAAATCGTTGGTGAAATCTCGGTCGCTCTTCCCATCAATTGCAGAATTATACAGAAATATATAAGTACATTATCACACAGACCTCATCAAAAGGTCTCAATAAAAGAAACAAAGTAAATGTATATTTAATTCTTAGGCCAAGATTTACAAAGGTGTTCGGCGGGTTTGCTTTACTTTTTTAATGCAATCTCAATGCAAAACCTTTTTGGGGATTTACAAACCAACGCAAAATGGTATCTGTGTTGGTTTGTAAAAAAAAAGTAACACAAGCCAGCACAAAGCGCTGTTTTGTGTTACTTAGCGTCAAGGGGCGTAACATGGGTGGTGCATAGGCATTACCATGAAACCACCCATGCTTTTTGACGCAAAATCCTATCTACTCACATTAGTAGACAGGGCTTTGCTTAAAAATTTAACACCATTTAAAAGCAGGCGTTTAAAGAAGAAATGTTTTAATTTCTCCTTCCTTTTCCGACTTTGCATGTGTGCTGCTCTCTACAGCACACATACAAAGTAGGGGAAGTTTTAAATGTTGCTTAGGCATAGTATTTCGCCCTGGAACGGAACCCTTCCAGTTCAAAACCTATACTAGACTCATGCACACACCCTTGCACTATGACCCAAAGGTGTGTACGTGGCGTTCAGCAGTAAAGTTCTGCGCCAGCGCTAGGTTGAGGGGAGGAAAGAGAGCTATCTCTGTAGCTAGGGTGCTCCCCTGTTCTCTCCTTCTCATGCAATGCAGAGCAGCATTTTTGGCTGCTGCACTGCATTGTGTGAGAATTTAGGAAATCTAGCCCAAACTGAGCACTGCAAGGGCTAATTTAAGACACAGTCTGCTATAGTTTTAGTTTGACTGATGTCTTAAACAGTTGAATAGCCGCAGCAGCACCATTGTACCATTTTATGGTTGTTTGTCACAGGATCTTTAAAGGCAGGTGCTGCTTTTGGCTAAAAATGTAGTAGCATTTACTGACATATCTAGGTAAACAACAGAACATAACACGTAACATGCACAAAGTAACATACTAAGACAATTATAACATAAGAGAGCACAACACCATAAACCAGTCAAAACAGAACGCAACACAACAACAACAAGGAAATACAACATGGCTTAGCAATAATGCAGCACAAAAACACAGAAGCACAGAAAAACAAAACAGATCACATCACCACCACACAAAATGCCATACAAGTATTCACCAATTTTCCTGCCACATATTACCTCCTCTAAAAACCTGCTTTAATTTTACAGAGGCCAAAGGTGTTTGTACCAAGCATTGCCTTAAGTTACCTCAAAGCACATGAAATCGCGCCAGTCAAAAATGTTTTGTGAGCCAGCAATGGGCTCATTTCACCCTATTCAATTGCTCATGACTTCGTAAACAATCTTTAATCATATCTTCTCTCAGTACTTGCTCTCATTATCAATGCACAGTGGTTTGTTGCTCTCAGATAGTCACAGGTATACATGGATCATGTGATTTTTTTGAGTCCATTCATTACTCCAAGATTAATTATGAAACATTAATCTCACAGCGAGTAATATCGGGTTTCTGTTGTATAAGTTGATTTTACATTGACATAGGTTTATTAATTGTGCTTTAATTTTGCTTTGGTATATAATTAATATTGTTGTTTTATGTACAAAGCATGTTTGCTTCGCTTATCATTTTATATATTATTTAAATTTTTAAAATTTAACTTTGCCATATTATTATGGGGGAACGTTCTGCCACCATTTTGTTATTTATATTTATTAGATGTATTATTACTATATATTTGTGTTAACTCTGCCAATTGGTTTATGTACCATTACCCTTCCCTTTAGTTTTACTATTTACTATTTTCTCAACCATCCTAATCTTCTACACTTAATTGGTTCCTTCCCGTTTTGTTATATCCATTTTTCCCCCCAATATATTTGTATTTTTTCTCCTGATTTTTTCCCCCGATTTAAACATATGTTATTTCATGTGTACAAACATACAGATATCTGCCTTTTGCCAGATTTTTAGTGAAACACTCGTTATTTATTTACTATATTTCTTTTAAGTATACCTCTTGTATAGCACTCACGCTGATTTCTAATTGCTTCAAAGCACTTATAAGGCGTGGGTGATAGTGTCAGTTTGTTCAGTGCGTGTCCATGTGCCAAATATTCAGGACATTAGAAAACCATGGGCAACAGGCATCTTGGAGTAGATTAATTTATAAATATTAACAGACCCATATTGTATTGTATAATTTGTAGTCGAGCTGGAGAGGATACGTTTTCTTAAGGTTGAACCAAGGGTATGGAGGGAACTCTGGATGACCCATCTGTTTTTAGTCTTGCCTGGTTTGCAAGTTCAGGAGACCAAATATGTTTAATGATTTTGTTTTAGCTGCTTTATATAGCACAAACCAAACTCCAAGGAAGAGAAGAATGCTGTAGAGATAACATATTTTTATTACCGCAGTGTTGAACACATATACCAACAATAGTTACTTTGATTAAAGTTCCATTTATCACTTGTGATGACCGAGTCAATTTCTAAGGTGCAGTAGGATTGCAACAATCTGTTAAATTTGTGCAAGCTAGAAATAAATGTATCACCAATAATGACTTTACCAAGGCAAGGCGGTAGCATTTCAAAAACAGAGAACAACTCAGTACATGGGAGCTTGTGTTTAACCAGCGTAGACACGTTTGTGATAATATGTTAGCAGTTAAACAGCTGATGGACATTAAAGAAAGTTGTGTTGTCTGAAGGTTGGGTCATTGTGTGCCTGATAACACCAAGGGCCTGATTATGATCTCGCTGGGAAAGCCCTACGGCAGACTCGGGCCCGTAGAGCTTTCCGAACGACTCGGGCTCCGGGGCTCCGAGCGACCGAGTACAATGCAATTGCGCACTGACGGACTCGGGTCGTTCGGAGTCCCATTGAAGTCTATCAGAGCCTGTTGTACATTGTGTACAGAGGCTCCCATAGGGAAAAAAGGTAGTTCGTGGAAAAGGGCGCCCCCTGTCGCGGGGACGCCTCGGTGCCCCCCACCGTGCATGCATGTGTAGGGGGGCCCAGTGACCGATTCATAGGGCTATGGGTGAAGTACGTCTCCAGCAACCGCGACGTCTCGTCAGGAGTGAGTCTATCTTACTGACAGACGCGCTCATCGTACTTGCTCGCTCGGAAATCGGCCCCATTGCGCAGCGCGAGTCAGCCATGTTAGAATCGTCCGGAAGGCATCGCTGACAGGTACGAGTCGTTCGGAGGGCGAGGCTATATACGCATCATACTTGCTCGCTCGTTCAACGGTACGAGTCGTTCGGAAAACGGGGCAGCGAGTCGGGCTCGCTCTTGACGGATGCGGTCCGTAGCCCTTCCGAGCGAGATCATAATCGGCCCTAAGTGTTCTGGTGCACCATTGAATTGAGAAGACGAACAGAGGCAGAGGTGTGCCATTGTCTCTGTTTGTGTTCCTGATACACAGTACACCAGGACATCCACAAGGCACTAGAGTTTGATGTTTATAAAAAAACAATGAGGTGAGGGCTTGCTCATTCTCTCTTTGGGCCACATTCCTGTCCACTAGAGCCCAAACAGTCTTTCTGCTGCCAGAGGTTCAGAATTGTGTGAACAGAAAGCACAAAAGGGACCAAGGGTATTACAAATTAAAACGAAATATTTGGGGTGGTGGCTGGCCCATCCTGGCACTGGGCCTTCATTTCCAAAATCTCTGCAGCCATTAAGTGGCCACCTTTCAATGTCTGGCCCAGATTTTGCACTATCTTGCCTTCTATTGTGTAGGACTCCTCTTAATAGGGACAAAAACAACAAAGTCATTTGTGCAAGGCCTTTTGCAGGTTTTTCCGTCTAGCAGAAAAGAAATATAGTGTCCCTAATCACTGTGAGTTCTGTGTGAAGTAGTGTGCTTTATATGCATGTCTGGTCAATATTAGATCTCACAAATGTAAGTTGAGTTTCAGGCCTCCATTTTTTGTAGCTCACCAGAGGGTTCCTGGTTGCCCAAGTAAGAGCACAAGACCTTTTAATCATCATAGAATGCTAATGTAGACTGCTGTGCCCAAAAAAGGACATTTGAAAACTGTTTAGGCCTATCAACACATGTATAGGCTATTGCTCCCCAGGGAGGTATTGACTTGCATGTCGGTGTCTCATCAAAGTAGCAAAAAATAGCATTGTATATTCCTACATCAAGTATTTACACATGACATATCTTGCTAATGGCAAGAAGGAAACGGTTCTGGAGCTTCGGACCTACCATCGCACAATGGTCCTGCCTAAACTGTCACTGCTCTGTATGTGGTTATGGCAATAACAAATCTTTCTTTTGTAAACACAGTATCTTATGATGGAGCTAAAACCTTTTTCAGGTGTGTAGATTTTAGCTTGAAAATCTGTACATACTCTAATTCCAGGTGTGAAAAATCACTGGTACAAACTGTGCAGTAGCTTATGAATTTTCTTAAAATAAAATATGTTGCATATTAATTTTTTGCCAGTCTGATTAATTGTGCACAATCTACGAACATCACAGGTGTTGGCATATTAGCACATTTGTATATAGCAACCAATACTCACTCCTCTTTTATTATCTATTCCTTCCCTTCGAGGTCCTCAAGTAGGTTAAAAGACAGCGTTATTTTGAAAGTTGGTACATGAAAGTAACCATTGCTGATTTTCTTGTGCGTTTAAAGTAGTATGCATTGCCCATCTAGCTATCCACATAACAGGCCCTGTTTCTTTCAGCAAATACATGAAACCAGGGGCGGCTCCTCCGCTATGGCGAAGGAGCGTTGCCTCATTGCTTTCAAGCAGTGCAGAAGCAAAAACATAAAATGATAATAACTTTCAGTTATTATCATTTTATGTTTGGCTGCTTTGCGGGTGGGCGGGGCTGCTCTGCGGGCAGGGCAGTGGAGGAGTGGTTTGCCCACTCCTAAAAGTGCATAGTGACAAACCAGTCATGCGCACTGTCCCACTTCTCCATGCAGGCTGCATTGCATTACAGCCTGCATAGAGAACAGAGACACCCCTACAGCCCCTGGCTAAGCGCCATGTCATGGCGCTCAGACAAATCACAACACTGCAATTGCAGCGTTGTGATTGGCTTAGGGGAGGGATCCTGGCTGCCTGCTTCCTGGTCCTGAAATCGGAAGCAGGAGAGCAGGAGCAGCGACGCAGGACCGGGCGGCGGCAAGGTAAGTGATTTTTTTAAAAAACATTTCCCTCCCTCCCGCAATCACGACCCCCCATATTCCCCCTGCGACCCGCCCCCCCCACCCGCGAGTCATGCTGGCCGCTGCTGCACCAAACCAACCCAAATCCATCCCTTTTCAATGTAGGCTGTCTCCACTCCTATCTGTCCCTCTTTCAATAAAACTTGTACTGAAGAAATCCCCTCTCAGTCCAAATGGCTAAGATATGGAGATCACTCCATGCAAGAATAAAAGTAATATGCATTCATGTTAAATTCCAAAGAACGCTAAAAACCTGGCTGTTCCAACATTTATATCTTCTATCTTATAATCCACTCTACATTGGTAGGTATATGTATGCACAAATGTGCCTGTTCTCACATTACTCCATAAAACATCATGAATCAGCACAGTGACATTGTCACACTTTAAATAGAGCACCTCTTGAAACCTCAAGCACCTCACCCAACACATTCCATACAACCAGCACCCTGCTCCTTCACACCTCCAATACAACTAACACCCAGCTCAACCCTGTATTCTGAAAAGGGCTTCCAACCCATATTGAAACACCTTGTGACCCTGTCAGGGGTAGCAAACACTATGTTAATGCTACAGTACAATCCAATGACTATTCTGTATTGAAGTACAAGACTCACTAACTCGTAATGGATGCTTTGTATTTGACGTACTTGAAGTGTCTGAGTACCCTTACACATCACCTCCTCCACATTGCGACTAACTCAGAAAACAGCAATAAAGGAACAGTCAGATGCTGTCAATGATGGGCACAAACTAACTAGCAATCAAAGATACCAAGCCCTTACATTGAATAATGCTCAATAATCTCCAGAAGTGAGCCATGCGGATACAGCTGAAACATGCAACTAAACTGACTTTGATGCAGATGAATTTACACAGCTATACCATTGTAAATGAGGGTTGGTTCCCACAGGCCTCCCTGAGAGTATAACAAACTCCTTGTTGGCCACACCTGAGAGGATATACAGATCTTAAACTGTGAACCTGTATGTTATCTCCTTTTAGACTTCATGCTGGGGATCATGCTTTTGGAAGTTGGGTCCACAATGGTTTCTGCTAATGTTTGTGATGTTTGAGATGGCTGCACTTTGTAAATGGGGAATAGCCTGTTGCATTTACAGGTGTTAAACAGTCCTCTATTGACCCCATGGGTGCTGGCCACTCATAAACTAAAAGAAATGTTGCATAAAGAGTATTTCTCTAAAACCTTTATCTCCTATTGTACTAGGTAGTACATCCACCAAAATGCCAAATTCATATACATTTGGGCATTTACAATCATACTTATGTTAGACCTGTTAACTTTAGCGTGGTTTTCCCCTAAACCTTTTGCCTGCTTACCTCTTCATTTTGCTGTATCTTATTGTTGGCCTTAGGACTCTGAGCACTTTATCCCCTAAACATGGCGACATTGGTTTATACTTGATTGGCATATTTATGCTAGTTATAAGTCCCTTGTAAAGTGGTATACCATAATCTAAAAGCTACTAGTGGGCCTGCAGCACTGGTTGTTCCACACACACAAGTAGCTTTTCAAGCCTGTCTCAGGCCTGCCATTGCAAGGCCTTTGTTGCAGTTTGCTGCCACTTCGACATGGCATTTAAAACCACTTGCGAAGCCTTAAACTACCCTTTTATTACACATAAGACACCCCTATGGTAGGCCCTACGTAGCCCTAAGGGCAGGGTGCTGAGTAACTAAAAGGTAGGACATGTACTTTTAAGTTTTACATGTCCTGGTAGTGACAAACAGCTAAACTCCTTTTTCACTACTGTGAGGCCTACTTCTCTCATTGGCTAGCATTGGGAATTCCTTTAAACCCTTTTAAGCAGTAATTCCAGGATTAGAAAGGAGTAGCTGCATCATGTTTCATGATCTTTGCAATGGTAATAAGCTGCCTACTGATCTCTGCACTGCAGAGGAGAAGGACTTGACCCATCCCACTTGAGCCCAGAGTGACTTCAAGGGCTTGCTGGCTTGCCCCGTGTTCTGAAGTCTCAGGGCATCAACGACTTCCTTCAACTTGGCACCAGCATCTGGACTCTGCCATTTGTGAGTCCTGCCCTGCCAAGTGGTGACAATCCAGTCCTGGGCCCCTGAAGGGTAATTTCTGCTGTCCAAAACCATCAAAATAGACGCAGTGATGACTTTGCCTTCATCGGAACTGACGCATTGCCCTTCAACGCTGACACAGGAGCCAATTGATGACATCGCCTCGACAGACTGCGCAGCTCAACGACAACGGACAGGGCGGCTCGACGACAATGCAGTGCCTGCATCGTAAAGGGTTTCACTGCCGAAGCCTCCCTCGACTGCATGGATCGGCACAATGCTTTGCCTTCATCCACGGGATTGACGACGCAGCGCCTCCTCGACTCCTCGCACCGAGTCTTTGACGTCGACGCTTGCTCCATCCAAGATACTTTATCAGTGGGACCTCCCTGAGTCCTGTAGCTGGCCTGTTCTCCATTGTGGTCAGCCTGAACTTTGGATCTACCCCGGTCTAGCGCGACCTCAAGTAACTCCTTAGCGCTATTGACTTCCAAGCACTATTTTTGGTTTATTCTTTAGAAATTCATAACTCCGGTCCTACGTATTGAATTTGTGTTGTTTTGGTCTTGTTTTTTTTCATAACTATTCTATATTTTTCTAAACCTGTGTGTAGTATTTTTGTGGTGTTTTCATTCTGTGTGTGTGTGTGTGTGTGTGGCACAAATACTTTATGCATTGCCTCTTTAGATAAGCCTGACTACTCTGTGCCAAGCTACCAGAGGGTGAGCACATGTTATCTTTTAGTGTGTATCTAGCTTACCATGACTATGGATTGTGGTCTCTACTTTAATAACGTGCATACTGCTGCCAACTATAGACCCAATTTCTAACAACTGAGTACCACAAGAGGTTGCCAACAGAGGTAACCAAGAGGTTTTCTGTAGGAGGTCGTTCCCTGGAGATATATGGGAAAGTTGAGATGCCACCAAGTTTGGTATGTAATTGCAAAGATTGAATGCCTAATTGGTGTCACTAAAAGAAGGATGCATTGCGTTCAGTTTAGTAATTACCCTTTTTGATTCCTTTTAGGTGACTGCACGGTCACTGATTTTATTTATAAAGTGTACAGAGAAACATTATTTAGGCAATGAATATATATTTTAAATGAGTGTTATAATTTCCTTTTATTTTACCACATTAAAATAGTATAGAAGCAATGTCACATTCATGCAGTGAGCTGCAACTACTGACAAAAGGAACTAAGAAAAAGGAAAAAAGAATAATTAAATGTCCAATAGCAGCTCATTCAGAGGGCCTCCCTACCCATAGGAGCAGAAATCTACTTATTTTAAAAATGAAATCAGTCTGCAAATAGACCATCTAAAAATCTACTCCCATACATATAAATATATACATTGAAGAATACAAAATGTTTATGTCTACCAAAAGGTTACTATTATAAATTGAGGAGGTAGAAAGTGAGAGAGAATGGAGAGTCTAAGGAAACATATGTAGAAAGGGGATGCTGAACTTTGGTAGAGGGCTCTTTCATTAACTGTTTTAGCCCTTGGAAAATATATTGGCCCTCACATTTTAAGCAGCTGGCTTGATATCTGCAAAACCACCTCAATGTGCATTTACTTCTATGTGCTTCACAGGAAAGACTTTAAATTCAACAGCTCCTATTCCAGCGAAATGGTGTTCAGATATGCCTCACTTTTGTCTTTAATATAGAATGTTAGCTTGCTAGTTGTTTATTAGAATTCAGTGGAGAAGTTGCAGAAGAACACTGGAGAATTAGCAGATAGACTGCAGTTGCTGTTGGAAACTCACATTTTACTCCCCATGTTAATGTTTTTTTCTCATATGGCTGAGGAAGATATTTGTGAATTTACAGAAAATGTGTCCTTATTTTAGCATTTGGAGCATTTATCATAATTTGCACAAAAAAATCATGAGAGAAAACCATTTTCTCGCAAACATGGTTCATCAGATTTAAGCAGAGAATCAACATTGTTTACGTGGTTAAAACAGCTTAGAACTCACCACAATTCCTGCAGTTAATGTGGCACCACCAATAAATGATGTATCTTGTGACTGAAATCTGTTCTCATGTTTTATATAGGCTTCTTTTGTGACCCTCAAAACCAGGCAATCACTACAGCGCATTTCAACAAGACTAAAATGGTAGACCCTTGTCACAAAACCTCCAGTAGGTATGCTTTTTGTAACCTTCCACCTAAATAAAACCAGACCAGGCAAAAATTTTGTAAATTTCGGCCCAAATTGTAGAGGCCCTTGATAATATTGGACTACACTTTTTTCAAACCTCTTTCTTTCTAGAAATGCGCTGTTTTTTTGCTGTGACACGGTATTCTACTTTGCAGACCTCAATGCATGACACCAGATGTTGGACCAAACCCTAGCTGCAGGGTCGCCCCCAAACCTTTTGCCTTCATCCCTTTTGTTTTCTGAACCCATTTTTGTTGGCTTTTAGGAATCTGTGCACTGTACCTGTGCTAAAGTGTTTGTGCTCTCTCTTTTAAACATAGCATCATTGGCTTACACCCAATTGACACATTTAATTTACATGTGAATCCCAAGTAAACTGGTAATAAATGTTCCCAGGGACTGTATATTAAATGCTACTGGTGGGCCCACAGCACTTATTGCGCCACCCAACTTACGCAGCCCTTTAAAACATGTCCCAGGCCTGCCATTGGAGCATTAATGTGAAGTTTTAAATTGCCATTTTGACCTGACAGCAACGTTTTTGCAAGGCCTAAACCTTCCTTTTTAATACATATAAGTTACCCCTAGTGTAAGCCCTAAACAGCCAGTAGGGTAGGGGGCAGTGTATTTAAAATGCTGGACAGTTTTACATGTCCTGGTAGTGAACAATTCTCAAATTTGTTTTTCACTATTGCATGGCCAACCTCTTCCAAAGGATAACATTGAATTACCTTATTACATTTAAATAATGATAATGTTTGTTTGGGAGCAATTAGGAATAACATGTTTGGGGTCTGACAAATTGTAAGTTAAAACCCTTTTTAATTGTAAAGTCAGATTTAAGTTACAATTCTTAAAAATGACACTTTTAGAAAGTCAACACTCAAAAAGAAACACTTGGGTAAACCCATAGCTATATGAATTTGGAGCAAACACCTGCAGGTCTATAAATCTCCCTTGGGCCTCCTATTTGTTTTGACTTTAAAAAGTTGCCATTATCTTGTCCTTACTATTTGGTGCATGTAGCTTGTATCCTGGGTCACATGACTAAGTGTAGTTGGCAGTTGGCCTTTGTGTATTCTCGCCAGACTGGGTGTTGGCAAGATGGGCCATCCTGACTTGATGTGGGTTCGAAGCTGTCACCTGTCACACTTACTTGCACTTGAAAAGCACTGGCCCACCACACTCACAAATAACTTCACACTAGCCTATTGTGCCCCCAGACAGACTGGAACCAGGGAAGGGATGCAGAAAATTCCAGACACTTCTAAAAGGAGAAAACTTCAGAAACGTGTCCCACTTCAATGCAGGCACAGGTATAGAAATAGGACCTTCAGACCTACTTTTCAGTACATTCCTCAACCTGTGAATACTACAGAAGGACTGCCCTTCTGCCAGAGGCCTACCCTGCTCATTGAGGCCTGCACTGCTGTCTGAGAAGGAAGATTAGCTGTGCACCCTTATCCCAGTCTGAAGTGACTCCAAGGGTCAACTGACTTGACCTCCTGTTCTGAGCTACAGGGACACAACAGGCTCCAGAGGCGTCTCTGCAACTGCCCAGCTGTCCTGCTGCAACTGGACCTGCCTGGACATGCAACTGGAACTGCCTGAGCCCTTTTGGCCTCTGCTGGAGTGAGTTCCTGATCCCCAAGAGGTGTCTCCCAGGTCCTGGAACGTTGGTGTGGCATCTGTAGAGCTTCTTCTAGAAGAAAAGGAGAAATCCTAAAGTTTTGGGCTCTTCATGACCACGAAAAAGTTGTGGGCTCTTCATGACCACGAACGGGCCTGTTTCCACCAAGATATTGCCGCCCGCACCGACTGACAATGCGAAGCTCCAGTGAACCCGTCTCTTCTCACTACAGCGATTGCCAGCAATGACTGGTACTCTGAGATCTGTACTTCGCGCTACAGCATCTATAGCCCGCAGTGACCACCAATAGAAATCTCCAGCAATGACTGTCTGTGACGCCTGACAGGATCTTTGCACTACGGAGATGACTGTCCGCAACGCCTGGCCTGCTCTTTGTGCTACCACAGTGACCATCCTTGATGCTCTCCCTGCTCCTTGTGGCGTCCTCCACCGCAAACGTAACTCTTCACGCAGGACTTTAGAAAGTAACTTTTTCAGCGGGGCTCACCTGGTCCCTGTATCCAGCCCATGCTCCATTAGATGACCTGAACTTGTGACTTTCAACGGGTCTCGCACGACCAGATGCTGCGAGTGGCTCTTTGTGCCTTTAGGTGCTTTATTTACCTTAAGTCTTTGGAACTGAGTATCTCCGGTTCTACCAATTAGATTTTTGTCATTTTGTTGTCAAATAATTTATTAAATCTACCCTATTTTTCTAATTTGGTGTGGAATTTTTCTTGTGTTATGTTTTCACTTTGTTACTGTTTGAGTGCTGCATAAATAATTTAGGTTGAGCCTGACTGCTTTTGTTCCAAGCTGGCAGAGGGTTAAGCACAGGTGTCTTATGTGGTTCACCCTGACAAAGATTGTGGCTGTTGCTTGAGAAGATCTAACACCCACCACCCGCAACCATCAATCCAATTTCTCACACCAGACATCTTGGACATGGGAAGTAGGGGTGGGCGGAACTCGCGTGTTTCACTCCACGGAATTGCCTAAAAACTCAGAGACATTCTGCGGAGTTCCGCGAGTGCCGGAGTTTGGTATATCGCACTGCTCATGCTTTGTTTTAGCACTGGGAGCTAGTCCTGCACTGTAAAATCAGCATGATCGGCACCATGCGGCACAACAGAAGGTGACCTGCCACGACCATCCGCATTAAGGAATCACGCCTGGAGGTGGTCTAGTGCTCGATTTTCTCGCTCGCCAACTTAACATTGGTGAGCTGTGCCCGAGAAAAAACTCTGCCACGCAGCGGTTGGCGGACTTTTTCCGAAAGTCCATGCTCCAAGCGGAACATGTAGTGGCAAAGCTCTGCATACTCCTTTGGAGGAGCGGAGTTTACCGCCCACCGTTAATGGGAAGCAATCCTTGCAGCCACCCACATGCAATTCATCTGAGTAACGTGCAGGCAGTTTCCATATGTTTTATGTGTAAAAAACAGCCTATCCTGTAGTTGGTAAAAGCTGACATGGGACATGACATACTACGAACTATTACTCAATGGCACCAAACACCCCCAGGGTGAAGTCTCTCTCTCCATCCCAGAACTTTGAATATTAGAAATTGAGCTGCCTGCTTGTCCTCTGTATTTGTGCGATACACTTTCTCCTCCACTACACTTACCTTCAATGATTGCAGAAAAACAGATCGCAGCACAATTGTCCATGACATCCTTCAGACCATTGTACAATCTTTTTATAAACTCTGCCCCTCAATGCATCATTTATACCGAGTTTTATACTTCGATCTGACAAAAAGCATCTTCCCTTCATCATATAGTAATTCACCATGACATAGACAAGCTGCTGCTTTTTGACAAATGGCTTGATTATTCCTCTGGACTCCACATTAAGGTCCTAATGCTGAGTGGCGGCAAATGTTCTAGACAAAAAACCCACAGAAGTGGGCTTGCTGCAACCTACTGTAATGCCTTATCCATCTCTAATGTCACCCTTCTTCAGCACATCTTCTTTGGTGCTGTAGTCTTCAAATTCCACCTTTGACTATCTCCAAAACATATTTGGCTCTTGTTAGGATCTCTTATCTAAACACACACATTCTGGAAATCATCTCCATGCTTCCAAAACTTCCATTCTTTCCAAGGGCTCAATGGGAAAGAAGAAAACACTCTGGTCCTACTCCTTTCTTTATGTCCTGCCTCTAACTTTAATCACATGGTATGGTCTGATCCCGATCATGTTGATATCCAAGTTCCTTTCAACTTCTCTGCAATCTAAATCATCATCAAATAAGTCAGAACGCTAATATAATAGCACATAGATTTAAAAGTGATTGCAACTAATTTAAAGTCCACCAACAAAAACGTGTTCAAATACAATTACCCCCTCACTTTAATGTCCTCAATTCTGAACTTTCTGACACCCTAAACACTACTGCGCCTCTTAAGATGACTCGCCTTCAAGTAGCATACAACAGAAGAAGGTTTGTCCATAAAAAGCTGCTTCTTAAGTCATGCATTTCAGACAAGAAAGGAAATGGGGGAAATTGTACCCAACGGCCATGTGGGCTACAAAACCCCAATAATTGAACATGACATGGACTTCAACTGTGGGAAATACTGAAGTCTCATCATAAATTAACATAGCATGCAACAAACCCAGAGGAGTATTTAAGGTAATTATAAGTTTCCTATGTTTCATTTACCTTTCATAGAACCTCCACCTTCAAGCCTCTCCCCTTTTTCATCAGCTAAGTGAAAAACACACATCTCATCATAAAATAATACAGCATACAACAGACCTACAGAAGTACTCAGGTTGATCATAGGTTTTCTTTTCTCTCCTTTTCCTTTCATAGACTTTTCCCCTTGAAGACATTGGTGTACAAAATCGAACCCTTACCCTCAAATACAAATTGCATATCCCTCTCAGTTTTGAAGCAAAATTGTCCAATGTAATCGATGCAAAGGACCATCCACCTGGATTGAAACAGACCGCACAACGGAGCATATTGACTTCCACTGGCAGTAAAGAGAAAGGACCTGCTCTAGTGGAGTGAAGCAGGAGAGCAGACACATACAGGAAAGATGACAGAAAGTGGAGAATACTGAGGGTTTCTAGAATTGAAACAGGAACCTATACAGCGGGTATACCTTCAAACAGAAGCAGTGTGCAATTGTATGAGGGGCACTACAACGGGCGCACAATAGGAACTATACCGAGAGAGCTAAAGGGTGATGGAGACTGAAGAGACACTAGAGAAGCTGATAGGCAATGAACCCAACCCTGTCTCTGCGCACAACAGAGCGAAATATTTGTTAGTTATATATGAAATGGAAGGTGTTGGGAAAGAAAAGTCCTCTGAATGGTTAAAGACGTGTACCCCTGCCCTGAGTGCCCATCTGTATTGTTGTCTGGATCCCTAATGCTGATTTTTGTTATCATAGGCAAACACGGATCATATGTGTGCACAAGGACATAGGCCTGTCTCATGGATTGAGGTCTTGTTGGACTGGGAGGGGCGTCCAAAGCGCTACCCTCATAGTGGTGGGACCTTTTGCTCACCAGGAGTTTAGCAGCACAAGTGCTGTGGTGGCAGCATACCGTATAGTGAATAATAGGAGTTGACAGGGCCTTTTTACCCTGTATCACTGGAGTGAGGCCTCCAAGCTCACTGGCCTTTATAAAGTTCAGCTGCTGTGTGCTTAACTCACCCTTGGCCTATATCAGTTGGAAGTAGAGTGCTGCACAGGAGTTGTGATTCTGCGCTGAAAGTATGTGCCTGGGGAGGGTACATTTCGAGGTAGAGCAGTGCCTCACATGACAAGCATAGTTAGTGCATATACTGAGTGTATGTATGCCTGTGAGAAATTTCATGAGAGATGTAGAGTTGTGCAGTGCGTGCACAGTGGAAGCATGTGCTCGGTGCTTGCGTGCTTGCAAGAAGTATAATACATAAAGTGTTGCACATCACACGCATGGTGAGTGTGTGTGCAGGCAGTGTGTGAGTTTTTAAATAGCACACCAAGGCGCAATACAGAAAGGATACAGACCTGGGCAGTGCACACTGAGTGATTGTGTGTGCTGGATGCATGTGCACCTGGAGTGGCACAATACATTGAGGTGATAATACCGGACAGTGTGTGTACTGTCTATGTACACTGAGTGCAAATGTGCCTGGAATGGCACATTACATGTGGGGCCCTGGTTTCTATTTTGGGAAGCTCAGGCCAGCCTGGTGAAGACATGAGGAGTGGAGGAGTCCCCCAGACAGATTTGTTGTCAGACACAAGAGAAAGGTTTCACAAGCGGATTGACTAACCTGTGCGTTTCTGGCCCAGTGGGAGCGATGTATAAAGACGGGCCTTCGACTCGCAACATGTTCCCCAGAATGAGTGTTCTTTAAGTCACTTTACTTCACACTAGTCCTTGTTGGCACTGAGGGGTCGGGGGAAGAAACAAGGGTAGGAGGGAGAAAACGTCGCTGTTGTCTTCGGCTTAACTGCTGTACATGTATATTGGCGAGATGTCCCTCTCTCATTGCTTACGGGCTTTTTTGTTTTGCTTCACACTACTCTTGCATGTGCAATGACACAAGATTATCTACCAAAGAGAACCGGGCCCTGGCTAGCAAAGTAAAATCAGGTTTCCAATTCGATCCTGCCTCACCTTTCCTACTTGATCGGGGAATGGAAGCGATTCTCCCGCTGCTGTGCCAACTGCTAAACCTGTCTTTTACCACCAGTCAAGTTCCCTCGCAATGGAAACATGCGACTGTGGTTCCACTTTTAAAGAAGCCCACTCTGGATTTATCTAAGCCAGAGAACTTCAGACCTATTTCTCTACTTTCTTTTTTCTGTAAAATTGCAGAAAAACATGTCAGCATGCAGCTGATGAGGCATATCGAGATAAATGGCTTGCTGAACAAAACCCAGTATGGGCCTAAATTTAGTACAGACCAGCCCTACTACTGGCCTCGGAATCCCTAAGACTTGTCGCAAATGAGGGTAAGACGGCCGCCCTAGTCATGCTTGACCTGAGTGTGGCTTTCGGCACCATCCCATGGTCTTCTGACGGAACGACTATAGCAGCACGGTGTCGGGGGTCAGGCAATCAAATGGTTTGCAGACTCTATACAGATTCAAACTTTCCAGGTATCATTGCAGCCCTATACCTCCGAGACTCTCCCACTACATCAAGGAGTACCGCAAGGTTCTGCCATGAGCCCAACTCTATTCAATTTTTATATGCGCCCACTAGCTGATGTGATTGAGCGTCATGGCATGAAGATCGTGTCATATGCGGACGACACTCAGCTAATCATCACTCTGGCGCAGGACGAAGGCACCGCTGCGGATAGTTTCAGAGCATCTCTGGTGGATCTAGTCTAATGGATGGACACCAGCTGCCTGAAACTAAATGCTGATAAGACTGAAGTCCTGGTTGTGGGGAAACAACCCTCGATTTGGTCCTCAGCATGGTGGGCAGCCAATCTCGGTCCTACACCTATGCCTAAGCCTAAAGTAGAAAATCTGCCTTTGTATTTGACCGTACCTTGTCTTGTGACAGTCAGATAAAGGCTCTGGCTGGAACTTGCTTTGGCATTCTAAAAACATACGTAAAATCCTAGTGCTCCTTCCTGAACTGGCAAGGATGACAGTAGTTCAGGCCCTTTTGGTCTCCAGACTGGATTATTGCAATTCCCTTCATCTTGGGGCAACGCAAGAACAGACAGAAGAAACTTTAGCGGGTTTAGAATGCAGCCACTCGGCTGCTGCAAAATATCCCTAAATTCTCCCCCATGAGCAACGCCCTTTCTAAAAACTTCACCGACTCCCTATAAGTGAATGAGTCTCTTTTAAAGCTCCTTACTTCGGGCAAAAAATTTTGCACCAGGGAGGTCCTCACTACCTCTCTTCCTGATTAAATGGTACCAGCCAAATAGATGTCTGAGGTCCTCAGGGGCAGCACTGATGGTGATCCCCAAGATAAAACGATCATGGCTGGGTGGTCGCTCCTTTAGTTATTTCCCAGCAAAACTGTGGAACTCCCTCCCTTCTGAATTGAGTTTAGAATGCTCCGAAACAACCTTCAGAAAAAAACTTAAAACGTGTTTTTATTTGACAACAATAAATGTCTTGATTCAATGCGGAACATGGTGGCCTTGAAGCCTAGCATGAGGACACTCTGAATGGAGTAACCAAGCGTTCTACAAAACCCTTAACATAACATTAATACCAACTCTCTGTCTTGACTCTACATTCACAAACTGTACTGCACAGTTTGTTAAAACACCAATAGTTCTTGCTTTTAGCTTTAGACTTGGTTTGTACTTGAATGCCAAATCTCACAAATTACTGTTTCATATGTTCAAGATTTCTTAGACTTGCATTTTTGTCTAGCACCTAACAAGTCTTCATGTCTCTCAGGCTCGCGTGCAAATGGTCCAAGAAATTATCATAGTTGCTCTGGAGCCTGAAATAATAGCACTCTTAGTGTTCATCGAATAGTTCAAGCAACCGTCAGATAATTACTCATGTCGTTGTTAGCTATCCGCATGTGCTACTCATCTGTCACTGGACACAGTGATCAAGTCTCTTTTCTTTGTCTTTTCAGGTGCGGCGTATAAGGGGTTGAACGGGTCTGTCAACTCTTGGGATTGATGAGGAGAGGCTTCTGCAGTCTTCGGAAGACCCGATGGTGGTGCGCACTCAGGTAAGTGCTGGAAACTTGGAGTGGAAAGGCAAGCAGTTATTTGCCGATTGCCAAGCAGGGCGGAGCCAAAAGGGTGTGCCTTAAACGGTCTTTGGGTGTGCATTAAATAGGTTCTGAAATATTCTAGATCTTTCTGGAATATTCTGGAACATTCTGGAATATTCGGAAACATTCTACTGGAACCAACAAGACAATAGTACATAATAGATCCTGCTGGCATGCGAACAAGTCTGGAACATTCTAGATTTGAGGAAAATGTGATCATAGTACACAATGGAGATGAACCACTCCTGCATGTCCCTATCCAGTTTGTTCCCCATTTTATCTTGGATTTCATACTGTGCATGTGCAGGCATCAATCGTTTCTATATCTTTCTCCCACCTGAATGTCTTCTCTAAGCCCTTACTGCACTTGTCAACTGTATCTGTGACTTTTCGCTGGTGACTCTGACCGGTAAAAGGGGTCAGGGTGACTAAAGCATTTGCAGAAGGTGTATTGGAGAGTATAACATTTGTCTATTGCTGGATTCCTGTGAGCTGGGTGGGACACACTGGAGGAAGGGAGAGAGAGCGACTCCCCCTGTACAGTTCAAATGGGTGTTCTTTGATTCAGTGAGAGATCACAAGTAAGGGGCCTGGACACATCTCAGAAAACAGATGGCGCTAATAAGAGAATCATAAAGAGTAGGGCTGGGAGCACAGAATTAACCTTTTGATGCAAATATCACTGTGGCTGACAACCAGGTGTTTACTGTAATAACTACCGTGGCCAGTGCTGTGGCTCTATCAACTTGGGACACTTTCCTGCTGTGACAGACAGCCTTTCAAGAGGAAAGAAAAGAAAGAAGAGTGTGCGCTTCAAAAGAAGCAGAACCCAACATAAAACTTCAAAGACCCAGACCCTAAAGCACATGTGGGGTCTGGGAATGGACTATAAGAAGGGGAGGTTCAAACCCCAAAATTTGTCATCTACCAAGCAGCAAGATGGGCTGTTTGAGAAGGGGAAGCTCTGCAAGACGTCTGCCTGTGACCAGAACTGGGGGCCAAGGCCTCCTAGTCTCCCTGCTGGGTAAGGGGACATCACCCAGGGAAACCAATACCACTTGCTCTGGAGCACCAGCACCTACCTGCTTGCCAAGACCAGTGTGCCCTGTGAGGAAGAGGAGAGCGTTGAAGGAAGCAAGGTCCAGTGGTGAGCCCTACCAAGAGGACTCCCGGTGCGAGGTGTGAGGAGATGTCTGTGCACCAAACCGGCATTGCTGTGTGCAGGAGTGATTCAGCGGCACCCGCATGCCTAAAGAGGGTCACCGTGGACTGAGCCAAGCTTGTACCGCCTTGTTGCGGTGACCGTATTCCAGAAGGGGCCACCACAGATGTGACTGTCTGACAAAGCGCAAAGACTTGCGTGAGCATTGATGGTGAATCCATATGCAAGAAGGGGCCGTCATGGTATCAGCGATCGCACCGGAGAAGTCTACGTTTTGCCCTCAAATACAGCGACAACCTCATGGGCCAGGTGGGGATTTTGCCAAATATTAGGCCATTGCCCAAGATCATTGCAGCTGCGACCTGCCATCGAGATCTCCCCCTGACCAACCCGGGGGAAGCCAGAGGATGCTATGAGAACTTCTCTCCATCGCTGGACTATGGTCAGGATCAAGGAGATCAACTCCCCTCCCCCAAAATGTAACTTACCGCACCAAAGCAAGATGGGAGCACCTCCGATCACTCTTGAGGCTGGCAGCGTCGATCTGGAGAGAGAGCCTGACCCTGCTGGGTGCTGCCACGTACACCGTAAGCAGACTGACTCTGAACAGGACCAGAGCTGCAAGAGCATGCTGTCGGGCCACCCACTGAAGCTCTGAACGTTTACGTGCTTCCGGAGTGGGTAAGACTGGAACTGGGCCTGTCAGGCCTCAGGGGACTTGATTTCTGAAGGTGAAGTTACACCATAGACACTTTTGACTATTTCCTAAAGACTCAAAGAGGACACTTGAGTAGGGCCTACTAGTGAGCATTCCCTGGATGCTGCCACCAGTGAATGAGGAATAAACCAGATCATATTACAAGGATGAGGGTTTGACAGGGATTTACCTGATAAACACCAGATCCCCGACCTCAAGGGGATTGTGTTGTGTGAGAAAGTGTGTTGTTTGCTGAGTGAGGTGAAAACCCTGTTCAAGCAACAGCCACAATCCCTGTCAGGGTGACCACTAAAGTTACTAAATTAACCTGTGCTTGACCCTCTGGTAGCTTGGCACAAAAGCAGTCAAGCTTAATGTAGAGGCAATGTGTAAAGTATTTATGCAGCACACAAACAGTAATAAAGTGAAAACACAACACAAGAAAAATCCCACATCAATTTAAAAAAATCGAGTCAATTTATCACATTATTTGACACCAAAATGACAAAAAGCTAATCAGTAGAACCAGAGTTATGAATGTTTAAAGTTTAGGGTGAAAACGAGCACCTAAAATATCAAAGCACCAACCATGGACATCTAGTCATGCTAGACTGGGGCAAAGTCGAAATTTATGGCCAACCGCGATGGAGCATGGGTCGGATACAAGAAGTGGATTGGGCTTGGTCTGCTCTTTCCATCGGTCTTAGAAGAACTTTTTTGGAAGAATGTCTGAGAATGTAAAGTTTAGTGGGGCAAGGCTGCAGGCAGTGTCCGAGGACGAGGTGTCATCATCAAGGGAGGGGGGTTACAGGGGGGGGCACTGGACAATATCACTGTGAAGATTTCTACGTTCAGAAGTGGAAAATCTCCAGCTGGACGAAGCTGCATTACCCTTTTGGTAAATTTTCTAATGGGAGTGACTTTTAGGTAGATTTTGTACCCAAGCAGACCATTTGGGTAGTTTTTGAGTACAAAACTGCAAATCTGAACGCATGCGGCAGTGTTTGAACATGCAGCAGTTCCTTTAACGTAAGTGAACAACAAAAATTTGAGGTATATTTTTTTACCGGAATGGACTGTTCAGATAATTTTTGAGTGGAAAACTTCCAATCGGAACGTGAGCGGCAGAATTTTGAACACAAGCAACCTAAAATCAACTCAGAATTGCATTTTCAAGTTGAATTTTTACCTAAACGGACCATTCAGGTGATTTTTTTGAGAGTGAGATGCATTTCACATAATTGCATGCTATTTTGTGATAATTTTGCGTAATTACACTACAGTAAATTAAGTGAGTTTCACACACCCTTAATGGAAAAAATCGCATCTTCCCTGCAATTCCAAGGCAGTCAAATCCCCATCCTGCAAGGCTTAGCGCAGGCCACACTCATTACAAAATGGCCTAAAGCACACATACTGCGTACTCATTTTCTTGAAAAAGTTGGTGTATTGTATTTTTGTGGTTATTTGTAAACAGCACTTATGCCTCCTACGGTTAAGGAGTGCTAAAGAAAATGAGAAATGAATAACTAAATACAAATCTCCAAAGCCCTCAGTAAGAAAAACATTGAGTTCTGATGAACCTACTACTGACCCCTAAAATTGCAACTAAGTAATGTTTGTTTTTTGTCTCTTGCTGTGGAACTACAATATGAGATTTTTGACAATCCTGATGGAACCAACAATGAAACTTTCTAACTCAAGCAGGACCAGATTTAATCCATCCTTAATGTACTCCTCTAGCACTCTGTGCATATCAAATCGTAGGAGCTGTCCACTGACCACTCAGCATAATGAGACTGAAACCCTGAATGTATGACCATCATATCTACCAATTTTTATCAAAGAGAATAAAAAACCAACGAATATCAGTGGGCTTTCAAGAAGGTAGACTGTAGAATCTCCTCCACCTGAGTCTTAAATCTGAACCAAAGTACATGTAATTCAGAAAGCCTTTGAAGATTTGCCTATTCGGACTTGCCTTTAATTGGACTCAACACTTCTCTGTGGTTGTCATTCTAAGGATTTTTGGATATGGCTATTCACCCACCTGTCTGGATTCCAACCTCCCCACCTTACCACACTGATGTATTGTTTATTCCCACAGTTAAGCCCTCTGAAGTAGCCAAGTACTTTAAAAGCATGCTGTAAAATTAGCACATGCCAAGCCCTCCATGCCCTACAGACCTAGACCGCCCCAGGTAAGGAACACATGATTCCTTGCCGGAAAGCACACCTCTTGAAGGACTAACTCCAAGGAATACCAGCTTAGGGTATGGTTTGTGGAAAAACAAACAAAGAAAAGATGTCCTAAAATGTAGTGGATCAACAAATGAGACAGGTTCCCTCAAATGTCAGGAGGAATCATAGCCTTTTGATGCTACAAAAAATATAGCTAATTGTACCAGATATGAGAGTTCATAATGCCCTCAACCTCAAATTCAAGGAAAATGTCAACAATCTCACGTGGTGGTGGAGGTGATAGTAGTGGTAGCGATAGTGCCAGTTTAATGCAGGTGAAAAACAAGGTGGATATGCTGATAGTGGAGTGGAGCCAATTTGACTGCACTCAGGACTGCAGTACCTCGAATTGACCCACAAAACAAGATGATAGAAACTGAGTAGAAATTCAGACCTATTCACCTGTCTTGCATGATGTTGCAGCTGACCCATGAAGATGATCAGCTACTTTTCATATTAGGTATTAGGCCTTAGGACTGAGGCAAGAGTCATCAAAAGTGTTGATACTAATGAACCCAAAGTGACCAGTGCTAATGATTTTAAAATTTTGGATGACAATCGGACACAGCCGCCGCCCGATCAGGTAAGAGCGGTGGGGCCGGGTGGGGAGGGATTTTGACAGATGACGACGAGGGAAAATTAATTATTTATGTAATTTTCCCTCGTGATCATCTGTTGAATACTCAACCCAGTCCCATCGCCCTACTGCTCTTACCTGCACAGACCGCGGCTTATCGTACATGCAATTAAAAAGAGATACCCCCAAAGCCCACTGCAAAGAATTGTCATATTCCAGTTCTGATATCAGAACACACTTGTAACAATTCTCTTGATGATTAATAGTTTAACATATCTTGTATTGTTCTAAGATCTAATTCAGTTTCTGCACCTGACCATCTATCTGAGGATGGTAGCTGGAAGATTTGTGATTTACTGTGCCAAGTTTCTTCAATAATATTTTTCGGAAGAGTACAATATTTAGGGTCCTCAGTCTATTATGATGGTATCTGGGAGACTGTGTAATCTGATGATATCTTTTAAGATTGTCCTTGTCAAGGATGGAGCTGAAGGTATCCTGGGTAGTGGTATGAAAAAGGCAAACTTAGCAAAATAATTTATGATGACTGAGAGCCTGCTTTATAGTTTTGCCGACAGGTTATTCTGTCACAAACGTGACTGATATCCTGTCCGCCTTATTACAAGTGCATTATAGCCTATAGCACTTGCAGTAAGACAGACAGGATAGCCATCATGTCTGTAATGGACCAACCAGTCCATCAAACTCTAAATCAGACCCTAAGATTGTAGTGTGCCCAAACAATGAAGACAGCCCTATAATAAAGTCCTTAGAAAAAGACTAGCAATGTCGGCGGGGGTTAGGCAAAAGATTCAGTATCCCAGAGGGTTTCTGGTGATCAAATTTTATTCAAGCACAGTTGACAGAGCCCTTTACATATAGTTATACATCCTTTCCTTGTAACAGCTACCAAAACTGTCTCCATTTTAAGTCATACGTCTTTTTTTCTCCAGGTTGTCCTTTACTAGGTAGGTCTGACGACAAGATAATACCGCCTTTTGGAGCTGTCCCTGTGAGAAAGGATTCCATCCATTTGAGTGCATCGTCTGTGATTCCGATCTGTCACAGTCAATTGATGAGTGTGTGGTGAGAGAAGATGTTGAAGTCTGCGGAGAGCTTGAGAAGGGTCAATGCGGCTGATTCTTCTCTGGCGAGTAGGGTGAGGATGTCATCTGTTGTTTCAATCAGGGCTGTCTCGATGCTGTGGTTGGCTCTGAATCCTGATTGGGACAGGTCCAGCAGGTTGTTTCACTCCAGGTGTTCAGTGAGTTGGAGGTTGATCGTCTTCTCCAGGAATTTGACGGGAAAAGGGCACAGCGAGGTGGGACAGTAGTTCTGGAGTTTGCAGAGGAATGCCGATGGTTTCCTGAGGAGGGGTCCGACCTCTGGTGTTTCCAGGCATCGGGAAAAGTGTCTGCGGTGATGGAGGTGTTGAGGATGGTGGATGATTTAGTTTCTTTCGAGGTTGAACAGTCGGTGGGGGCCTGGGTCGGTGGGTGCTCCAGAGTGGATGGAGTTCATTAGAGTAGTTGTGGTCAGTGTACTGAGCTGTTCCCAGGTGGTGAACGGGTGGTCAGTGGCAATGGTTGATGGGATGCTGGGTTGGGGATCGAAGTGGTTGGTGAGGGCGTCTCAGAGTTCCTGTGAGGAGGGGATTGTATTTTCAGTGGCTGATGGACAGGTGAACTCTTTGACAATGGTGAAGAGTTTCTTGGTTTGGCTGTTGCTAGTCTTGATCTATTGTGTTAGAGCCTCCTTTTTCATGGTTTTTAGCTGGTGGTGGTAGTTGTTGAGGGCCGATTTAAAGGTGGCTCGGTCCGTGTTGTCCCTGCTGGTTCACCACTTTCTTTCCAGTTGTTTGCATCTGCATTTTGCCATTCTAAGTTCCGGGGTGTACCAGCTGATTCGTTTGTTGGATCTGTGTGTTCTGGCCGGTTTGGTCGGTGCATCTCTGTCGATGGCTCTGGTGATCCAGGCGTTGAGGTTCGCTGCTGCCGGGTTCAGGTCTGTGGTGACATTGGGTTGGGTGGTGCTGAGGTCATCGGTCCATTGGGGCTGATTGACCTTGGTCCAGCTGCAGAAGGGGGTGCTGTGCTGGTTGGGGGTAGTGCGGGGAGGTCTTGTGATGGTGAAGTGTACGATGGAGTGGCCCATCCAGGTGAGTTCTTTGGTGTGGCTGTACCTGATTCTGTTACTGGATGTGAATATGGAGTTCACTGTGTGTCCTGCTTTGTGTGTGGGGTCTGTGACCAGCTGCTCGAGGCTGGTGTCGTCCGCTCATTCGATGAGGTCTGTGGAGTTGGTGTCAGTGGGGTCATCCAGGTGGAAGTTGAAGTCTTCCAGGAAGACGTGGTGTTTGGATTCGATGGTGAGCGGGGTGATGAATTCAGCAATGGCGTTGCTGAGGACAGCTCGAGGTCCTGGGGGTCTGTTAACGAGGGTGCCTTTGATAGTGGTTTGTCATCGGGCAGAGCTGGAAGTTCATGTGTTCCATGATCGGCATGGTCTTGTCATCAGTGGTGGTGCAGATGATTGATTCTTTGTGTACGATGCCGCCTCTGTGCCTGCGATGTTTTCATTTTGGAGCCGATGGGTGTTGTGTTGGCGATGTCTGGATGCAGGGTGAGCCAGGTCTCTGTACAGAAGGTCAAGTCGGGGGCGAGGGTGGAGATGGTGTCCTAGATTTCAGTGGCATGTTTGCAGAGCAATCTGGTGTTGATCAGGAGACAGTTGAGTTGTTCAGGGGAGGTCTTGGCCGACTGGGAAGGCATGGTGCTGGTTGCTGTGATGGCGGTCGAGCCTACGGTGGAGGTGAACTGGCAGTGAATGCAAGGTAAGGGTCCTGCTGTGGAGCTAGGGGAAGTGAGGCAACAGTTGTTGTTTTGTCCAGGGTCCAGGTCATGGAGATCTATGGCAGAGTATACGTGTGAGTGCGGAGGGCCAGGGTTCCTAGCACTGGGCGCGATCCAGGCACAGATGGGCACAGACAGCTTGCCTTTGGTGCACCTTTGGCACAGCGCTGGTGTGGCCGCGAAGCAGCCTTCATTAAATAGGTCTAAGTGAAGGGGCAGGGGCGCTGGGGAGGCGGGAGGCAGCAGAGCACAAAAAATGGTGTGGTGAACGGTGAGGTCCCCTGAGGCACAGTAAGCCTGGGCACTGGAAGCCTGGGGCACTGGAGGCCTGAAGAAGTCTGTTTGGTGGCAGGGCTGGCTCCCTAGGACAGGAGCATTCCGACAGTCAGCTGGCATTGACTGGCAGCAAGGGGGGAGCTGGCAAGACTTGCTCACAAGGGCCGCGTTACGGCTTTAATTAAATAAGGAAGGGGCAGAGAGGGAAAAACAACACAGTGAAAGGTGAGGCACCCTGGGGCACAGGAAGCCTAGGCACTGGAATCCAGGGGCACTGGAGGCCTGGAGAAATCTGCTTGTTAGCGAGGTTGGCTCCCTTGGGCAGGAGCAGTCCAGCAGTCTTCTGGCGTTGACTGGCAGTGAGCGGGGAGCTGGCAAGACCATTTCAGTGGAAGATCTGGCAGATGTTTGTAATGGATTAGGGGTATTTCAGCCCAATTGAGAATTTCAATTTCAACAGAAATTTTTCTGAGCAACCTCTTTTTCCCATTCCTTTGTAAAATAGGAAGCCCTGTCCAGAAGAAAACCATTCAAGATGACAACCTTATTCACAACAAACTAGCTCTTCAAAAGGTACCAAATGATTCAGAAGCATTCTGGAAAGTTGCCCGATCAAAGTTTATTGTTAGAGTTCTGGCTGCCAGTGACATGTTTTGGTCCGCACAAGGAACTGTGTCCAAACCTGGCAAGACATGACAACCTTACCTCCTCTCCATCATCAAGAAGGGTTTTAACATCAATAGATACTACTGCATCCAAATTCACAGGAGGTATCAACAATACCTACATTTTGTGCTTGAAAACAAGCACTTGCAGTTTCAGGCACTACCTTTCTGACTTTCCTCAGATCCTATTGTATTCACCATTGATCTCTTTGATTGCAATCTTGCCTTCATGTTTTCCTTACCTGGATGTTTGGATTATTGCTGCTTCCTCACTTTCACAGCAAGAGAAAATGTCCATAAGGTTTGCCAGCCTGTACAAGAACATAGGCTTCTATTGAGTCAAGAGAAATCTGATCTGCAGCCTTCTCAGAATGGAACCATCATAGGCGCACAAGTCATGGTAGGCATTGGAATGATAGCCTCACCAAGAAGAGAAAATTTCAAGATCATTAATGCAGAAGAAATATGCTCCAATTTAAGAATTGCTCAGATTGCGGGGTGTATGGCAACTTCAGGGTTTTAATCCCATGGGCTTGTCATCATTTGACGCCTCTTGTAAACCAAATTCTATACAATTTGTCACCACCTTTAGGAATTATGAAACAACAATTCAGATGACTCCTCTTCTTCAAGAGTCAATGAGCTGGTGATTACAGAAAGTGAACCTCCAGCTAGGTATTTCCCTAACTCCTCTGATTTATAAGACTAACAATGGACACAGGCCTGAGAAGTTGAGAACTCCCCTTCATGATCTGCAGGTCCAGGGTATTTGGTCCCCCCACAGAGTCAGCAATCTTCCAATTCGAGGGAACTCAATGCTGTGCAGAAGATCTAACAATATTCTATTCCTCAGATAACTAAACAACATGTTCAACTCAAAAAAGACAATTAGATAGTCAGGAGTTTTATAAATGGGCAAGGACAACCATAAAGCCCTATCTACCCCAGACTGTTAAGCAAGGATTTCACTGGGCAGAGAGTTATTTCCTTTCTCTGGCTGCAGTATATCTTTCAGCAAGAGTGAAATTGCTTGCAGATCATTTCAGATACTACAATTAGCCCATTGCTGCTTCAGTCAGACAGTTTTCCAGCAGATCCCTTCTAAATGGGAGGTACCAGTAATAAATCCCTTTGCCTTCTGCAGGATAGCACATCTTACATGGCTTTGAACATTGGTCCCGACGTCCTAGACCTGCGCTCATAATGTTCTCAGCAGTCATTGGCCACTAGGCCTACTTTATGCAGTCCCACGAATCCCTCTAAATCTTCAAGTTTCATTAAAGATACATCAATGCAGAGCAGAGGTAGTGTTGAATGCTCCAGTATGGCCTTGCCCAACTGCTTCACCAGCTAGCTCTCATCCCTCCTTGGATACTGGCTCCATATCCATCTCCACTGAGATTCCCTCATGTTACGATCACAGTATTGAGGTATCTTCAGGTAGAAGTTTGGAGAATGAGTAAATCGCTGTTAAGCAGTGAGGAAGTTCTAAAGAGTCAACTGTAATGTTATAACAGGATAGATGCCCCTCCACCATGAAATCCTATGAAAAGCATTGGGCATAGTATACAGCAAGAAACATTAATCCTAAAAATTTTCATTCATTAAAAATGTTAGACTTTTTAAAATATGTTTTTTAATAAAATCAGCTGCATCAACCCTGAGAGTCTAATGGGCAGCTATTTGAACTTTTAAGAGCTATTACTCAGACCTGTGCTCAGTCTCTTTCGGAGCTCATCGCTATATGGCTTCTCTAACTTACGCTTCATTGTACATTCTCCCATACCTTTTTACTGGGCTTACTATTAGTATTAAAAGCTCTGCATAATGTGCCATTCGAACCTTTATATTCAGTAACTTTTGAATTCCTACCCAAATATCATATTACAAATTGCAATTATATTATCTGGATAGATAAGAGAATTTCGGGCTCTACTATGCCGAATCCCATATGTACAATTTTTTGATGATAAGTTGGTCCGAAAAATTACGCCGTATATTCATCCAAAGATAGCTTCTGATTTTCAGAAGCAGCAAAAATTAGGTCTTCCAGTCCTGTGCCCTAACCACTCCTCTCCTGAGGGGGTGGAACTACATAATGTAGACATTGACAGAGCTTTGTCTATGTACACTGAAAGAACTTCATTCTTTTGTAAAACAGGCTTTCTATTAGATTTGGCTCCTCTAGAAACCCACAGTGAGTACTTTGAGTCTTTGCATAAAGCTTACAATTACCACAAGACATCCTGCTGCAGGGTTAGGTTTACCTGAATACATTGAGAGAAGGTCTACTAGCGGTATGGGTACCTCCTGGGAGGAGGATAAAGGGGTTGGAACTAAAGAGCTATGAATGCTGCAACTTAGTCTGTCCCTGATGCATTTATAAAAGCACTATAGACTACAACTAAGTTGGGAACAAACCTTATTTGGTGTGCTGGGCCCTATTCACAAAGATAACTTACGTGTAGTTACGAGTGCAGAGTCTCCGCACTCGCGGCTGAATCTCTTCACTCGAGGCAGAATCCCCGCACAGTGCACTTTCTGCAGTGCGCCATTCAGAGATTCCACCCTGAATGCGGAGATTCTGCCGCCAGTGCGGAGACTTCACACTCGCAACTTTACTACATGTAAGTTACCTTTGTGAATCATGCCCGCTATTTTTATCATTCTTAATCATGAAATAATCATTATTTATTTTATTTTGATCATGTGATCAGGAATATTAAAGTTTGACATTCATCTATTGCACTGCCTGCTATTTACTAAGGATTGGCTTAGTACATCTTCAAATAGTTAGGATGGAGGCAAGGAAGCGGGCATGGAGTTAATGTTCAATTGCTTACAAGAAATCTTCATTATTCAGAGAACTGGCTACCTCATCCCAGTACTCCATTTCCCTTTCCTCCAGAACTTGCTTCCTTTTTAGTTATTCATAAGAATAGTGGTACCTCCAGGATCTACATTGTCTAGGGATGAAGCTATGAGGAGGAACACGTAAAAAGGTGGGATAAAAAGGAGGCAAGGGAATCTGGCCCCCAGGGAAGGGCCACCTCTCAACCAGTTATACTTAGGATTGAGGCAAGGAAGCCAGGAATCAGAGTAATGAAGGTTACCAGTAAGTAATAGAACATTATCCTCCATTCCAAGGTGTAGGACTCTGAGTATTGAGGTAATACAGCATTTAGCAAATGCTGCATTTATCACTATCAGTATTTACCGGGTTTGGTATTAAAGCACAAAAAGAAAGTTGGACTCAAAGTGAATGAAGATGATTTCTGTTTAGGATTGATGGGCAACTACAGAAAGGAATGGAATGAGTGTAGAACCTGGCTGCATGCAAGCTCATTTCAGTTTTTTCTTTCAATGCTGTTAATCCAAACAGCCATTGGTATGGAGGCCTACTGACAGCAGGGTGGTGAAATAATTATTTTTCAGTTTTTTTCAGATTTTTATAAATAAATACTGAACACTGTCTGCTGATGTTTATATGGATGTACCAGTATCAATAAAATAGTGTAATACTTACACATATAGGACCCATACAATGATACTGAATCACATCAGCAGATATAAATATGACAGACTCCACCACTTACGTATAGGCACACTGCCCAACTGTGGAACACATGCTGGATCTACAACATTCAGTGGCTGCTGCTTGCCTCCTTAGACATGGCAAATTTACATGATTTGTGTCTAGTTCCATCCTTCAAGGTCTCACATGCAACTGGTCATTTATTTTGTAGGGACGCTGACTGACGCAATAAGTAATGCAAACAAATGTAACACAGGTGTACTGCAAATAGAAAGCCTATCACATATGGATTAGCAGTGAGCTGATATCAGACCCAGCCTGAATTTGAAGAAGGGGACACCAATCTCCCCACTGGTGAATAGAGAGTGTGGCTGCACCCAGTGTCTATGTGGGGATGCTTTAAGCATCGCCAAGACACTTGTATTCCTCTCCCAAAGGGTGCCGTCTGATGGTGTACCTCCACTGCATCTCTCAAAATCCTGTTTGTACCTGTGCCTGCTTCTGTAATATGGTGCGGGCACAAGGGCATAGCTGTTGCCTCATATTCTAGCAGACAGGACCCATGCAGTGATCTAACAGAGGCCACTGTAGCCGCTGGAGTGCAAGGGAGTACAATTTAAGGGGGCCCCAACCCTTTAGGTTGTCCCTGTTTAGCCTTGGCCAATACATATTGTGAGTCATGGGAGACTTGGGGTACCCTCATCGCATTCTCCACCAGGGGAGCCCCCTCATTTTGCGTTATGCCACTGGACCCATGTGATGACAGGTTCTAATGCTCAAAGCAACGACTGTAGAATAAAAACAGAATGCAAACTTTAGGATCTAATCTGTTTCGGAAAAGTCATTGTTAGAATACATGTATTGATTTCATAAGATCCTTTAGATCCTCGCAATCTTACAAATGTTTACACATTGTTGCATTGAAGAAGAATCCACTCCAAAGTTAGATTAAGAAGTGCATTTTATTTAAGTTAACAGCAAGCCGAGCAGTGCCATTCACCATCTGACAACTGCCGCTCCCAGAACTTCGATCCCCACATTCTACCCCAACATTCTATGGTGGCATACACCACACGTCTTCCATCTCCCAACAACAACAATGCATAAATAAATACAATAATTAATATTCTAACATCATGAGATACAACATACAAGACTACTAAGAAACCTTCATATAAACATGACAGTTTATGAATGAAGAATTAATAATATAATCACTCTAATTTTTTCCAAATTAACAACACTATTTGGAATTCATCCAACTATATAACTTCCTAGGTAATCCGGTACCTTCTTCCCTCTCTCAATTCTTCATAATACATTTTCCTGGCTAACCAGGTTTGCTCCCAAGGAACATTCAACCCTCCATCAAACTGCACATCCATATACTCGCGAGGAACCTTCAGATTCTTCCCTGCCACCTCAAACTCAACATCCCCCTCATCATCACATTGGCCATCCTCTTCACCCATCAAGTAACCACTAGGCCTGGGCGGAGTTCTGCTCCGCGGAACTCTGCGAAGTGCAGAAAAACTCGGCCGCACCCACATAGTTCCACGAGTGACAGAATGTGGTAAGTCGCGCTGCTTGGGCTGATTTTTATCGCCAGAACTTTGTCCCATGCTGTAAAATCACCACACATGGCACTCCGCGTCATGCTAGAGGGTGCTGCTTCTTTCTGCCCCTCGAGTAGATAGTCTACTCGAGCGGCAGCTTCCTCAACATGAGTAGAAGAGTTCTCAACACGAGCGGTCGCGACCTGCCGCAACCGCCTGTGTTGAGATATCTCGACAGGAGGAGGTCTAGCGCGTGATTTTTCTCACTCGCACTTGCCAACTTAACGTTGGCAAGCCACGCAAGAGAAAGAACTCTGCTCCACGTCACTTCACGGAGTTTTACAGAACTCAGTTCGGAGTGGGCAAAACTTTGCGACTTCACCGGCAAAGCACAATTCTTTGCCCACCCCTAGTAACCACCTGTTAGAAATGGGATCTCTAGTTGGCAAGGGCTTGCACCTTTGTCCAAGTAGGGACCCTTCTTCCTAGTCAGGGTAAGGGTTGTTACACTCGTGAAGTAACCCCTGCTCACCCTCGTGGTAGCTTGGCACGAGCAGTCAGGCTTAATTCAGAGGCAGTGTGTAAAGCATTTGCACATAACCAACAGTAATACAGTGTAAGCACTACAAACGGACACCACACCAGTTTAGAAAAATAACCAATTATTTTATATACTCAAGACAAGACCAATTACGACAAAAATCCACAATACTATACTTTACGAATGAATACTTGATACGTTAACTTCTTCTTTGCAGGAATAGCACAAAAGCAAAGTTCGTACGAGTCGGTAGCTCCGTCCGAGCCTACCGCGATGCTGAAAACCACAGAGTCTAACAGTTCCAGCCGACCGCGTCGATACGGGCCAGCAGAGTCGTGAACAGACTCGGTCACAGTACCTTTCTCGTTGTGGCTGGTACGGAGTGTACGAGCCGGTCGGCGTTCGTCGCGGTTGCGGTGCAAGACGGAGCGATGCAAGGTGCGGTGTCCCTTGATGCGGTGCAGGCAGCGGCTCGATGAGCGTCGTGCAGACGGAGTCGGTGAGTCCAAGGCGTGCGATGCAGGGTGAGACGATGCTCGATGCGGTGCTGACAGGTTGCAATGCAGGCGACCTAGCCGGAGTGCGGGAGCTGGCGTCGGACAGCGGTGCGAGTCGGAGCGGTGCGTCGCAGACGTGCGAGCGGTGCCCCAAATGCGGTGCGGTCTCGACTCTTGAGCCAGTTGCAGCGACAGTGTCAGTCTGGTCCGGCTGGCCCAGTGAAGCAATGCGATGCGAACTGCGGTGCCCACAGGTCACGGTGCAAGCAGCGGCTCGATGTTGGCGGCGTCGGACGTCGCCCACGGTGAGACCAGGGTTGCGATGCGAAGCGGGGTGATGCGGTCTGCGGTGCAAACAGGTCACCGGCCAGGGATGGATTCGGTTGACGGAGTCGGTTGCGGTTCCCTTCCTCTGTGGCAACTGAAACAGCGTTCCAGAAGCGGTACCCAGAGGCTTGTGAAGTCTTTGTAGTCCCTGAGACTTCTTAACAGGAGGCCAGCTCGGTTCCTGGCCCTTGGAGATACTCAGCACAAGTTTGTAGAAAGTTCAGTCCAGTCCTTTCACTGCCCAAGGCAGAAGCAGCAGCTGCAGGCCAACCCAACAAAGCAACAACACAGCAAAGGGGCAGTACTCCTCCTGGCAGCTCTTCCAGCTCTTCGTCTTGGCAGGTTCCTTGATTCCAGCGAGATCTAAATTCATGGGGTCAGGGCCCCAATATTTATATCCCAAATTCCTTTGTTCTCTGAAGGCAGAGAGGCCTTCGCCTAGTCCAAACCAGTTCTGGAGCACTTTGTTGACAAGTCTCCGTCCCTTCTTTCAGTGAGTAGGCCAGGGACATCAGACGCACCACAGGAGGTGGAGCAAGCATTGTGGAGGGAAGGCACTGTCCTATTCAGGGCCCAGGTGCGACCCCTCCCACCCATCTACAGGTCGATCTGGCTATTCAGCCCTGCGCTGACTCACCCTGTCTCCTGGCATCCCCCAGCCCCTGTCACTCACATTCCAGACAAGGAATACACAATCTCGCAGAGGCAGGCTTGGATGGTTAGACAAGAAAATACCCACTTTCTAAAAGTGGTATTTTCAAACACAGAATGTTAAAACCAACCTTACTAAAAGCTGCATTTTATCATTCTGAGTCCAGGCATACTAAACTCGAATTTCTACCATGTTCCCGGGGTCAGTTAGGATTATAAGCTGTAATAATCAAAACTGCCCGTTCTGGCCTAGGGGAACAGGTAGCCTTGCAATAGTGAAAAACGAACTAGGCTGTAATTCACTATCAGGACATGCCGCACACACCCGGGCATGTCCTACCTTTCGCGTACAACGCACCCTGCCCACAGGGGTACCTTGGGCCTACCTTAGGGGTGACTAACATGTAGCAAAGGGAAGGTTTAGGGACTTGCAAGTGTGTGCACTTGCCAAGTCGACATGGCAGCCCCAGGCTGCGCACAGGCTCTGCTATGGCAGGCCCGAGTTACACTTTACGGGCTGTTTGCGTGGGTGGCACAACCCAGTGCTGCAGCCCACCAACAGCATTTGGTCTATAGGCCCTGGCACTCGCAGTGCACTTTACAAGGGACTGACACATAAACCAAATAGGCCAATCATGGAAACACCAATCCATAACACATTTTATACAGGAGCACTTGCACTTTCCCACTGGACCGCAGTGAGGAAAGTGCGCAGAATCATCACACCAGCAAAAACAGAGTCAAAACCGGGAGGTCAGAAAGCAAAAAGTCAGGGGAAACACGCCAAAAGATGCCAAGTCTAACACATGTCCCCTCCAGCTGAAAGTAGGGAGAACTACCCAACCCCATTGGAGTTCTCTTCACTAAGGCGGAAGAACCTGGACAGACCATCTGCGTTGGCGTGTTCTGTACCAGGACGGTGTTCCACCGTAAAGTCCATTCCCTGTAGGGAGATGGACCACCTCAGCAGTTTTGGATTCTCGCCCCTCATTTGCATCAACCATCTGAGGGGCCTGTGGTCTGTCTGAACCCGGAAGTGAGTCCCAAACAGGTATGGTCTCAACTTCTTCAGCGCCCAGACCACAGCAAAAGCTTCCCTTTCTATGGCACTCCACCTCTGTTCCCTGGGAAGTAGTCTCCTGCTAAGGAAGACTACAGGCTGATCCAGGCCCTCTTCGTTCAGTTGTGAGAGCACCGCTCCCACACCATGCTCTGAAGCGTCAGTCTGCACGACGAATTCCTTGGAGAAGTCAGGTGCCTTGAGCACGGGCGCCGTGCACATGGCTGCCTTCAGGGCATCAAAAGCTTTCTGGCAGGACTCAGTCCAGATCACTTTCCTGGGCTGCCTCTTAGAGGTCAGCTCTGTTAAGGGGGCAACGATGGTGCCATAGCCCTTAACAAATCTCCTATAATAGCCGGTGAGACCTAAGAAGGCTCTCACCTCTGTCTGGGTTTTGGGGGTTCCCAAGCCAGAATGGTGTCAATCTTGGGTTGTAGGGGCGCCACCTGGCCGCTTCCTACCTGGTGTCCCAAGTACACCACAGAACCCTGCCCGATCTGGCACTTACTGGCCTTGATCGTGAGGCCTGCACCTTGCAGAGCCCTCAACACTTTCTCAAGGTGCTGTAAATGTTCTTCCCAGCTGGAACTGAACACAGCAATGTCATCCAGGTAGGCGGCACTGAAATCCTCCAGCCCAGCCAACACCTGATTGACCAACCTCTGAAAGGTGGCAGGGGCATTCTTCAACCCAAAGGGCATCACCCGGAATTGGTAATGACCTTCTGGGGTTGAGAATGCTGATCTCTCCTTGGCCCCATCGGTTAAGGCAATCTGCCAGTACCCAGACGTTAAATCAAACGTGCTGAGGAACCGGGCAGCTCCCAACCGATCAATGAGCTCATCAGCTCTGGGGATGGGGTGCGCGTCAGTCCTGGTGACGGCATTGAGCCCACGGTAGTCCACACAAAACCGGAGTTCTGGAGTGGCACCGGGCGCCGCAGCCTTTGGGACCAAGACCACTGGGCTGGCCCAAGGACTGTGGGAGGGCTCAATCACCCCTAACGCCAACATCTTAGAGACCTCCTCCTTGATGCTGGCTCTGATCCGGTCAGTCAACCTGTAAATCTTGTGCTTCACAGGATGGCTGTCACCGGTGTCCACGTCATGGGTACACCAGTGAGTAACACCGGGGGTCAGAGAGAACAGTGGGGCGAACTGTCCCAACAACTGGCGACAGTCCCCCTGCTGCTCCTGAGTCAGAGTAGGGGAGAGGATCACACCCTCTACTGACCCATCATGCTCCTTGGTAGACAGGAGGTCCGGGAGAGGCTCACTCTCCTCTTCCACCCCATCATCTGTCGCCAAGAGCATACTCACTTTGGACCTCTCGAAGTGGGGCTTGAGGCGGTTCACGTGAAGGACCCTCAAAGGGTTCCTTGGAGCCTGCAAATCCACCAGGTAGGTGACGTCACTTTTGCGCTCCTTTACCTCATATGGCCCAGTCCACTTGTCCTGCAAGGCACAAGGTGCCACTGGGGCCATTACCCACACTTTTTGCCCAGGTTGAAATTCGACCAGAGTGGCGCTCTGGTCATACCATCTCTTCATTTCTTCCTGGCTTGCTTCTAGGTTCGCCTGAGCGAGTTTCCTGAAGCGGGCAGTTTGGTTTCTAAAGGCCAGCATGTAGCTAAATACATCCTGGGGAGTTTTCCTGGGAGCCGCCTCCCAGCCTTCCTTCACCAAACTCAGAGGTCCTCTGACAGGGTGGCCATACAGGAGCTCAAAGGGGCTGTACCCAAGAGACTTCTGAGGCACCTCCCTGTATGCAAAGAGTAGGCATGGCAAGAGGACGTCCCACTTACGCCTCATGGGTTCTGTTAGACCCTTGATCATGCCTTTCAAGGTCTGGTTGAATCTCTCCACCAGACCGTTTCCTTGTGGGTGGTAAGGAGTGGTGAACTTGTAGGTTACACCACACTCCTTCCACAGGGATGTCATATACTTCGATATGAAATTGGTCCCCCTATCGGAAACCACCTCTCTGGGGAATCCCACACGGGAAAAGATCCCCATTAACGCCCGGCCCACCACTGGCGCCGTCGTTGTCCTGAGAGGGATTGCCTCCGGGTACCGGGTGGCATGGTCCACCAAGACCAGGATGTACCTGTTGCCCATGGCTGTCTTGGGATCCAGTGGCCCCACAATATCCATCCCTACCCTTTCAAAGGGTGTCCCAACAACCGGAAAAGGTTGGAGAGGAGCTTTGACCTTCCTCCCACTCTTACCACTTGCCTGGCAAGTTTGGCAAGACCTACAGTGTGCATCTGACTGCCTTCGCATTTGGGGCCAAAAGAAGTGGGTGACAAGCCTGTCAAAGGTCTTGTCCTGCCCCAAATGTCCTGCCAAAGGCACGTCATGAGCCAGACCCAGTAGGAAGGTCCTGAAGCGCTGGGGTACCACCAGCACACGGGCTGACCCAGGCTCAGCAACCTTAGGCTCACTGTATAGGAGACCACTCTCCCAGTAGATCAGATGTGACCCGGACTGATTACCAGCTGCCTGGTCTGCAGCCTGCCGCCGCAGACCCTCCAGAGTAGGGCACTCGTTCTGCTCCCTGCAGAACTCCTCCCTGGTGGGACCCCCTTCTTGCTGCCAATGGGTCAGCTCAGAGATGTCTCCCAGTTCGGCTACTTGCTCCCCTGTAGGCACCGGGCGTCCCCCTCGAGGTCCGCCTCCTCCCGGTCCGTGGGAACTTCGGGGGCCGGTTTCCCGCGCCCCCTGCCCTTTCTCTTGGCAGGGACTTGGGCCACTGTTTCAGGCTCCAAGTCCTCTTGATCACCCTTTCTGGCCGCCATTGACCGAGTAGACACGCATGCCCACTCTGGCAACCCAAGCATCTCCAAGTGGGACCTGAGCTCAACCTCCTTCCATGAGGACTGCTCCAGGTCGTTTCCTAGCAGACAATCTACAGGCATGGTAGGGCTCACAACCACCCTTAAGGGACCTGAGACCCCCCCATTCAAAGGGAACCTGCGCCACCATACATTGGCGCTCTGAGTTGTCGACAGCAACTACTTGGTGGAATGCTCCTGGGACTACTTGCTTCTCAGACACCAGGTGACACCGGACTGAGGTCACACTGGCTCCAGTATCTCTGAGAGCCTCTACCCTGTTCCCATTGATGGTCACCCAGGTGCTATATTTCTTTGTGTTAGGGGGCACCTGGTTTCCTGGGACCATCTCACTGTCCCCGAGTGAGACAAGGGTCATTTCTGCGGGATCCCCACCCTCCTGTGGGCACCCCTCCTCCCCAAGCGCTACACTAGCCAACACTTTGGACTGTCCACCGGTGGGTGGCTGTGTCCCCTTCGGGCACTTGGGGTCCCCCTTAAAGTGACCTACCTGGTCACATGCATAACACTTGCGGGGGCCGGTCTCAACAGGCTTCCCTGTAGAGACCCCTTTCTTCTTATCACCGGGGGCTGGGAACCTTTACCCTGGGTACTAGTTTGGGGCCCTTTAGAGAACTCCTGTGCTTTACCCTTGTCCCCCCACCTTTCTGCTGGGGACCCTGCCCACCTTTGGCTGAGTCTCCCCCAAACGCTTTCTTGTGGACCCTGGTACTCACCCAGCGGTCCGCTTCCATAGCAAGATTCCTGGGGTCAGTTAGCTTACTATCAACTAGGTGCTGGCGCAGACCTGCAAAACATAGACTAGACAAGTGCTCCCATGCAATCAAGTTGTAGAGCCCCTGAAAATCTGTTACACTACTGCCCTTCACCCAACCATCCAGAGACCTGCAGAACACATCCACACATTCCAACCAAGTGTTGACATCAGACTTCTTACTGGACCTGAACTGATCCCTGTACTTTTCAGGGGTAAGACCATACTTCGTGAGAAGGGCATCCTTCATGTCAGCATAGGTGAGGTGATACCCCTTACCCAAAGCTATCAGAGCATCCCTTGCTTCTTCCGGGAAAAGTGGCCACAATCCTGCTCCCCAATTCTCCTCAGGGACCCCATTCATGTGTATGGCTGCCTCATAACCCTGGAACCACCTTTGTATGTCATCCCCCTTCTTGAACTCCTTGCCTACGTTCTTGGGAATGTGCACAATCTTGTCTGCCTTTCTGGACGAATTGCTGCCACCATCTGAGCCTGACTTACTCCTAAGTTCTAGCTCCTTCAGTTCTCTCTCATGCTCTAAGAGCATCTTCCTCTCCTCTATGGCCAATCTCTTCTCCTCCCGCTCACTCTCCAGCCTGAGCTTCTGCAGCTCGAACTGCCTTGCCTCCCGCCTGTCCTCCAGCTCCTCTGGGGACAGACTGCTGCTGCCCGACCTGGCGGGTTCCCCCTACCCAAAAGCACATCCACCCTGGAAATAGGCTCCTCCGCCTCCTCACTGAGATCACCAGGCTGCCCATTGGCATGTCTGGCTGCTACCCAGGCCCTCAGCGCCTTCTGTAGCTCCTCCTTCCTTGTGAGGCCTTTAATTTGGACTTTCAGGTTTTTACAAATCGCTCGTAACTCCTTTACGGCGTAGGATTCCAACCTGTCCTCCTCAAAGATAACTTCCAGAGATGCAACGGATGATGCAATTGATTCAGGCATGACAAAAGTCGTGAGTTAAAAACTGGCAAGATCAAAAATAGGCCAAAGGAAAAAGAACCAGTATGTGGTACGTAATGGTCTGCGATATGGTAGTAGTGCACACCAATCACTGTAAGTCAAGTGCAAACACAAGTCCTATCCTCACCGCTGACAACCAATGTTAGAAATGGGATCTCTAGTTGGCAAGGGCTTGCACCTTTGTCCAAGTAGGGACCCTTCTTCCTAGTCTGGGTAAGGGTTGTTACACTCGTGAAGTAACCCCTGCTCACCCTCGTGGGAGCTTGGCACGAGCAGTCAGGCTTAATTCAGAGGCAGTGTGTAAAGCATTTGCACATAACCAACAGTAATACAGTGTAAGTACTACAAACGGACACCACACCAGTTTAGAAAAATAACCAATTATTTTATATACTCAAGACAAGACCAATTACGACAAAAATCCACAATACTATACTTTACGAATGAATACTTGATACGTTAACTTCTTCTTTGCAGGAATAGCACAAAAGCAAAGTTCGTACGAGTCGGTAGCTCCGTCCGAGCCTACCGCGATGCTGAAAACCACAGAGTCTAACAGTTCCAGCCGACCGCGTCGATACGGGCCAGCAGAGTCGTGAACAGACTCGGTCACAGTACCTTTCTCGTTGTGGCTGGTACGGAGTGTACGAGCCGGTCGGCGTTCGTCGCGGTTGCGGTGCAAGACGGAGCGATGCAAGGTGCGGTGTCCCTTGATGCGGTGCAGGCAGCGGCTCGATGAGCGTCGTGCAGACGGAGTCGGTGAGTCCTAGGCGTGCGATGCAGGGTGAGACGATGCTCGATGCGGTGCTGACAGGTTGCAATGCAGGCGACCTAGCCGGATGCGGGAGCTGGTGTCGGACAGCGGTGCGAGTCGGAGCGGTGCGTCGCAGACGTGCGAGCGGTGCCCCAAATGCGGTGCGGTCTCGACTCTTGAGCCAGTTGCAGCGACAGTGTCGGTCTGGTCCGGCTGGCCCAGTGAAGCGATGCGATGCGAACTGCGGTGCCCACAGGTCACGGTGCAAGCAGCGGCTCGATGTTGGCGGCGTCGGACGTCGCCCACGGTGAGACCAGGGTTGCGATGCGAAGCGGGGCGATGCGGTCTGCGGTGCAAACAGGTCACCGGCCAGGGATGGATTCGGTTGACGGAGTCGGTTGCGGTTCCCTTCCTCTGTGGCAACTGAAACAGCGTTCCAGAAGCGGTACCCAGAGGCTTGTGAAGTCTTTGTAGTCCCTGAGACTTCTTAACAGGAGGCCAGCTCGGTTCCTGGCCCTTGGAGATACTCAGCACAAGTTTGTAGAAAGTTCAGTCCAGTCCTTTCACTGCCCAAGGCAGAAGCAGCAGCTGCAGGCCAACCCAATAAAGCAACAACACAGCAAAGGGGCAGTACTCCTCCTGGCAGCTCTTCCAGCTCTTCATCTTGGCAGGTTCCTTGATTCCAGCGAGATCTAAATTCATGGGGTCAGGGCCCCAATATTTATATCCCAAATTCCTTTGTTCTCTGAAGGCAGAGAGGCCTTCGCCTAGTCCAAACCAGTTCTGGAGCACTTTGTTGACAAGTCTCCGTCCCTTCTTTCAGTGAGTAGGCCAGGGACATCAGACGCACCACAGGAGGTGGAGCCAGCATTGTGGAGGGAAGGCACTGTCCTATTCAGGGCCCAGGTGCGACCCCTCCCACCCATCTACAGGTCGATCTGGCTATTCAGCCCTGCGCTGACTCACCCTGTCTCCTGGCATCCCCCAGCCCCTGTCACTCACATTCCAGACAAGGAATACACAATCTCGCAGAGGCAGGCTTGGATGGTTAGACAAGAAAATACCCACTTTCTAAAAGTGGTATTTTCAAACACAGAATGTTAAAGCCAACCTTACTAAAAGCTGCATTTTATCATTCTGAGTCCAGGCATACTAAACTCGAATTTCTACCATGTTCTCGGGGTCAGTTAGGATTATAAGCTGTAATAATCAAAACTGCCCGTTCTGGCCTAGGGGGAACAGGTAGCCTTGCAATAGTGAAAAACGAACTAGGCTGTAATTCACTATCAGGACATGCCGCACACACCCGGGCATGTCCTACCTTTCGCGTACAACGCACCCTGCCCACAGGGGTACCTTGGGCCTACCTTAGGGGTGACTAACATGTAGCAAAGGGAAGGTTTAGGGACTTGCAAGTGTGTGCACTTGCCAAGTCGACATGGCAGCCCCAGGCTGCGCACAGGCTCTGCGATGGCAGGCCCGAGTTACACTTTACGGGCTGTTTGTGTGGGTGGCACAACCCAGTGCTGCAGCCCACCAACAGCATTTGGTCTATAGGCCCTGGCACTCGCAGTGCACTTTACAAGGGACTGACACATAAACCAAATAGGCCAATCATGGAAACACCAATCCATAACACATTTTATACAGGAGCACTTGCACTTTCCCACTGGACCGCAGTGAGGAAAGTGCGCAGAATCATCACACCAGCAAAAACAGAGTCAAAACCGGGAGGTCAGAAAGCAAAAAGTCAGGGGAAACACGCCAAAAGATGCCAAGTCTAACACCACCACATTAAACTTTCCCCTTCTCACCCCTTGTGCAAGGCTTATTGTCCACATGTTTAAATATAGCCACTCAAAGTAGATTCCATACTCTTCCATCATCCATTTTAACAGCACGTCTCTAAACCCTACTTATCCTCAGTGATTCTGACCAATGGGGTTTACCTTTGTCAATGATTCCTGGTCTCTTAACTCTAACATATTGCTCTACTGCTACATTAAAAAAATCTCACCTTGATATTATGACATGCTCTTATTGACATCTGACAAGATTCCACAATCTTCCTCATTTCACAATTAGATTCAACACCAATTTTTCTTACATTCTTCTCCATTAACCACTATAGAACTAATCTAGTAGACGGTTTCCTCCCTCTCAAAAGTTCAAAAGGCATTGTCGCCTTTACAGAAATAAGTGTTATTCTATACGACAAGAGCATAAGTTCTAACGATTTCTTCCAAGGAAGCCCTGATTTCAATGCCAATTGTATTGGTTCCTTAATAACTCGGGAACCGCTCAACTTGACCATTCGCTTCAGGATGATATAATGCCACCCTGGAATGCTTAATGTCATACTTCTTAAAAAATACCTTCATTTTCTCAGATGTGAATTTTACACCATTATCCAAGACTAACACTTCAGGAACTCCTTCCATTGAAAACAAATCCTCCAAAAATTCCATTACAAAATCTGTAGTAATAAAGCTTACCATATGAAGGTCTGGCCATTTTGAAAAATAATCAATTAAAACAATAGCATAACTTTCTTTATAGGCAACATAGAAAAATGTCCCATAAAATCTACGACAAGTTTCCGCCATGACCTAATCCGGTAGCACCACAGTCACTATGGGCACCTTAAACGGCTTAGCACTCTTGTCACTACCCGCACGCACACTACAACGCCTTACCCCCGATCCACCATGCTATCAATTCCTGGCCACCAAAAATAAATTCTCTTCAGACTCTCTTTTTGTGCTAGACATACCTCCATGATCTTAATGACTCATTTTAACTATAATATTGTGAATACCATTGGGAGGAACAATTTTGTCACCTCTTAAAAGAATGTCATTACATTAAGATGATTCATCCTTTACTTTCTAGTATGCAGAACCTCCACCCTTCATAAACCGCTCACTCAGCCAACCATTAGTAATATAAGTTTTGATCATTCTCATTTCTCCTTCTTTCTCCATTTCTTGCAACTATTTTTCCTCAGATAACACTTCACCTTGATCCATCATACTATTCTTACCCAATAGTACATCCTAATATGTGAATGCCACTTCACATTCAGAAACATTACTCTTAACTTCATCGCAGTTAACTCCTTCAGAAAGACGTGATAACCCATCAGCAACCATATTTTTCCTACCACAAACATACTTGATTTCAAAATAAAACACTTGTAATTTAGAAGCCAACCGTGTCAATCTAGGTGATATATTCCTCCCACCACCAGGTTTTAAAATATTCACCAAGTCCTTATAGTCTCTGCAGATTTTAAACTTCCTTTCCCAAATGTATAGTCTATATCACTCCACAGTCCAAGCAGCGGCTAATAACTCGTTTTCAATAACTGAATAACATCTCTCTGCATGAACGTGAACACATAAACTGCTGGTTCTGCATTGGGATCTAACTTGATTCCCAACTCACTAATGTGGGACGAAGCCAAAATGAACTCTCCCGTCTCCACAACATACAATCTACCATAACATTTCCTATTGTCAAATCCAATTTGTACCCATGCAAATCCAACCATTTGTATTTTATGCCCCGTATAACTTCCAGGGCTTATATCCGATTTGTATAATTTCCTTCCTGACCACAACCTGTCAAACATACTTCTGTTCATTATAGTATACCATGACAAGAGTCAAGTCAAGTCAAGTCAGGTACACTTTATTAGGCCAATATTGATCATAAAAGCACATTTAAAACGCACAGAAAGATAAAAAGACAAAATCTACACAGTATATACTAAAAGAGCAGGTCCAATAATTCATATGCAATTGCCCATTTGGTTCTCTAATAATCTCAAAATGTTAAGTCAGAAGACAGAGATACTAAGTTTAAAAAAAGACCTAATTTAAGTGCATTTTGTACAGTACTACAAAGTTAATAAAGGTGATGCCAGCTAAAATAATGACGAATTTGAAGACACATTTTAAGACCAGTTCAGTGCATAAACAATTGAAGGGTTCAGTCTGATTTCAGGGGGCAGGGAGGTACAGATTCTAGGGGCCATTCCGGAGAAAGCTTGGTTGTAGGTTTTATTTTTCCAAAATTTCTGAGGTTTCAACAATAAGGTGCTGGTGCTTCTAGAGGATCAGCAGCTGCCAGACAGCTCCAGTATATCAGCTAGGTACTTCGGTGTGTTGAAATGCAGGGCTTTATGGGTCATGCAAGCAATTTTCAGCTGTATCCTTGCCTCATATGGGAGCAAGTTTAGTGCCTTCAGATCGGTAGTGATGGTGATGTTTCGTTTGGATCCAGTGATGAGCCTTGCAGCAGAGTTAAGGGATGCCCTTTCTGAGGCTAGCTTGGATCTCAGCAGACAACATAGGGTTGCACTCCCATAGTTTAACCTGGGGATCACTAGAGCTTGCACAGCTGATTTGAGGTCATCGAAGGGGAGAAAGTGTTTTATATTTCTTCTCGTTCATTTGAAAGTTTGCTCCTTTTGTGGCTGAGTTGATGTGTTCCTGCATGTTCAGATTCTTGTCAAGTGTTATTCTCAGTGATCTTGTGGAATCTATAATGTGTGGAAGGCAATTGAAGGCTGTTAAATGCTTCATCCAATCTTGGATGTCGAGGGAATGTTTGGGTGGGGTGATTAAGAGGAATTCGGTTTTGAGCGAGTTGAGTTTGAGGTTGTTTCTGGGCAGCCAGTTTTTTTTTTTTTTCAAAGTTGTTTTGGGTAAACGGATATCTTCAGGGGAGGAGATTTTTAGGTACAGTTGGATGTCATCTGCGTACATGTGGTATTGGACATTGGAGAATTTCAGAATTTTGGTTGAAAGGTTCCGTGAACATGTTAAAGAGAGTAGGTGATAGGGTGGACCCCTGTGGGACCCCTAATGTGACCGGCATGGTATTGGATAGGGACTGGTTAACCGTGATTCTTTGAGTTCTGTTGTGCAGAAATGAGACGAATCAGTTTAGAACAACCCCTTATAACCCCATCCTGTGTTCAAGTAAGTCAAGGAGGCTGTCATGTTTGACCGTATCGAAAGCTGAGGAGAGGTCTAGGAGGATTAGGAGGCAAGATTCGGTCTGGTCCAGCATTATAAGCACGTCATCAACTATGTGTGTAAGGGCTGTTTCCGTACTGTGACCCTGATGGAAGCCAGATTGGAATTGGTCAATAAGGTGGAACTGAGCCATGTGATTGCATAGTTGGGTATGGATGCATTTCTCAATGAGCTTTGCCAGAGTCGGAATGGTGGAGATTAGACTCAAGTTATTTGGTTTCGTATGATCTGCTGTGGGTTGTTTTTAGAATGGGGGCTACCTGCCTTGATTTTAGGCAATCTGGCATAGCCCCTTAAAATAGTGAAGCATTCACTATCTTGGTCCAGAGTGAGAGTACAGACATTTTATTCTCATTGAAGAAGTTAGATGGTAGAGGGTCGCAGAAGTGGTTTGACAGTTTAAGTGTTGTTAAAATTTTAAGAATGCCATTTTCATCAAAGGTTTTGTATGTGTTCCATGACGAGTTGTTTTTGAGGGTGAGTCCTGGTAGGTCTGGGGGCTGAGCGATCAGAGGCAGGCAGGGGCTATTTAGAGGTATGATCGGGAGGTGCTCTATTGCTGTATGGAGAACACTTTCAATCTTTTTTGTCTTTTCAAGGAAGAAGGAGGCAAATTAATTTCAGTTTGGCTGCGGATTAGATCCTATTGTGGAAGGGTTAGATTGTTGAATAGATGGAATGTTTGACAATTTCGAGCAGTTTTTTTGGGCAATTTCTGGCTTTGTCCAGTTGGACTCTAAAGAAATTAGCTTTTGAGTTTCTGATGCGTTTGTTATATGTGCTCCTCAGTGATTACAAGTGCTGAAGGTGTTCCAGGGATGGTAAGGATCTCCACACTCATTCAGCTAGTCTCAAATTGCATCTTTCTTCGTTCAGGCTCCCGTTGTACCATGGTTCATAGTCTTTAGTGGACAATCTTTTTAGCTGTAAGGGTGCAATTATGTCGAGAATGGTCGTCATGGAGTTGTTGTAGTGGTTTGTATGGTCATGGACATCTGACATGTCTGCCGGAGGAGGCAAGATGTTATTGCCGAGGATGTCAAATTGTTATGGTTTATGTTTTGAGTGCTCCTTTTCCAGTGACTGGGTTTCTTAAGTTGAAGTTTATGTATCCTCACTGAATCAGTGATGAGGAAGGTGATGCGGTGGTGGTCTGTCCAGTCGCATGGGATGATGGGTTCAAGTTGAATGGAGTTTGCCTTAGCAATGATTAGATCCAAGGTCCCACCCAGGTTGTGCGTAGGGCTGTCGCAGATTTGCTTGAGGTTGAGGTCCGCTAGGAAGGTTTTTAGGCTGTTAACTGAGGGGTCATTCGGGTCATTCAAATGGAGGTTGAAATCTCTGAGAAAGATTTGGGTGCAGTGTTGCCCTACGTTGGTAGTGATGATTTCCATAATTTGTTCGATGAATGAGAGGTTGTCACCTGGTGGGTGGTAGATCACGTGCAGTTTGCATAGTGTTCTGTTGTTACTCGCAATGTTTAAGCATAGATATTCACAAGAGGATCGCACGAAGGTTTGTAACTGATTTACCTCTAGGTTATTGCGGTATATGCAGGCGATGCCTCCACCCGGTCTGTTAGGTCTGTTTGATCTTATAATGACATAGCTAGGTGGGACTAATATGTTAAGGATTGATGCAGAGGAGATATTTAGCCATTTTTCTGTTAGGATTAATAGGTCAAGCTTGTGCGCAAGGATGAGGTCAGCGATGTCTGCCGCGTGTTTCATTGCTGATCTGCAATTGAGAAGCATGCATTTCAGGTGTGTGGTGGGGACTAGTTTAAGGTTGAACTTGTTTACATCTCTAGATTTAGGCCTAGGTTCTCTATGTGAGTTTGAGATGATTGTTTGGATAAGAGCCACATTGTCTGGGTTGTTGTGGTATGCAGGATTATATGTGAGGAGAAGGGAGTGAATATCACTGTCTGATAGCGGATTCTTTGGCCTGATGGACCACGTGGAGGCGTTGGGGTAGGGTATAGATCGCGATCTCATGAGAGGGGGTGTCAAGAGTGTTGCGATCCTGTTGGAAGGAGTGATTGATGGCAGTCATGAGTGGTATTTAGTGGGTTGGGTTTGGATGTGTCATTTACTTTCTGGAGTCCTTTTGGGCCACCTGTTGTAACCCATCTCTGATGTGATATTAACTAGGCTCTGAAGGTCAGACTTGAGTTGATGTAGATCAATTCCAGTCTGGTGTTGAGTGCATATAGTGAAACAGGATCCATGTTTGATCAAGGAGCTGGACCCAAATAAACAAATGAGTAGTTATCGTGAGTGGGTGGGGGAGGGGGGAACAGAGACAATTGGACAGAGCTTACTTATAGGTTGCCATCTTCATAGCAGTAACAGGACTGAGGGAGTCTTACAATCTGTGAGTCTGTATACTGTTTTTGTCCAAGCTACTGTTTTCAGGTATACAGGCAGGATAGAGATCCCTGGATCCCTAAACTCATGGACATCAGCTTACTTGGAGGAAGGAGGACCTACTACTAGTGTAGGTAAATGTGTTAGAGTAGTGACCACTTGCACTGGTCACACCGCATCATTAAATCATAGTCAGTGATGGGAGTCATCAGTCATGCTGGAGGGAAGGGATGTTGAGTGAGACACTCTGGTGGCAAATGACACAACATTCCTTCTCTGTGAGGCTAGCGTTACAAAACAGCCTCCCTCTGCTTCCGACCCTCTTTCTACAGGTCTGACAGAGCATATTCAGTGTCATAACATTGCAAACAGAAGGGGCACAGTGTTGATGGCACAAAAGTAGCACTAGAAAAGTACAGGTTATATATTTGATCTGTGTGAATCAAGGGTTTGGCTATCAATTGTGCAGCAGGTGTAATGGCATTTGCTTCTACATAGCAAACGCTTTAGGTGACTACTAACACTCCGGACCCCTAATAACAGTATACCTTATTGTAATTTCCATAGTGGCACTGAGGCCCAGGTGTCTGAGGGGCCCAATGTACACTGATTAGGGCCCTATTTTAGTATCAAGACAGCTGATAGGGGTGGGGCATTTTCTGAGCATGCTCCAGGGTCCATGGCACCCTTTCTACGCCACTGGTGCGGACTGTCCTAAGGTAGTATTTTACCCTCAACTGATGCCTTCAAACCATATAAAGTGGGTATTGTTTTGATTTTGGATCAGGAAAGATTTATAATTTTTCTCATACCATTTGAAGGAGCAACATCTAAAATGTGCAGTATCAAATTCAATCTCAGATGTCCCTGTTCAGAGGATTCTGACATATGACACAAATGTTGAACTTCACTTGAAATTTATACTCCACAAACGACAAAAGACTTTTCCCCCATAATTATGCAGCATTTGCCACATAATCCATCATCTGCTGCATAATTTTCAGATTTTACCATAAAAAATTGTTTCTGGCTCAATCAGATCAAAAGTAAGAAATGTGATAAAGAATATTGCCATAAATTCTTTGTTTAAATAAGTTAAAAGGGACACATTTTGATCAGAAAATCAAACAGGATTTAGAACAATAGTATAGTGCAACCTAATATATATAAAAACAAAATTGCCTCACTTTATGTATTTTTGTGTCACTGAATTGGACGAGCGCTCAGTAAGATGACAATCAATTTTCAGAATTGAATGATCTTGGACCACAACATATCCCTGATCTGCCCTGTCATTAAACCTTGAAACCAGGCTGGTTGTCTACTTAACCTTTATTGAAACTGACGATATATCATACCGCACTATTGCCAAAACTATATTAAACATGATCTATAAGTTTGACTGAACTTTTACTGAAGTTCTATACAGCAGAATTATATGTTGGAGTGCCCTTTTACTGAAAGTGTGTTAAAACTGCATACTGCAAGAAGCACTCTTTCAAAACCTCTATTAAAAATGTCCATGGAACTGCACTTTTTCCAAAAGCTCAGTTAAAAATCCAAACTCCAAGCAGCACTTTAGCAGAATTTCTATTAAAACTGTGCATTGATCCGCACTATTTCTGAAGCTCTACTGACAATATTTACACTATTCCTAATGCTTTATTAAAACTGCATAAAGCAGAATGTACTTTTTCAGAGCCTCTACTAACGCTAAATGCAGGGCTACGCTTTTGAAAAAGCTCTGCTAAATCTGCCTGTCAAACAGATATTTTTTAGAATGTATATTAATACTTTCTATATAGAGGCACTGTTCTTGAAGCTCCATTAAAGTTCTGTCTCTGGCTGCACATTTCCTAGAGCGTCTATAGGTAAACAGTAATATTTTTATAGGGTGTAAAATTATATGAGTTACTCGGAGAATCAATCATTGTAAAGCTATGGATAGTGTGGGTGAAGAGAGTTATATGTAACAAGGTGCAACATTCTGAAAATGATTTGCCAGGAAACAAAGCAACCATAATGTGAACCCAGCTAGTTTCAAATTAAGTTTATTGTTTCCTGTTGGAGCTTAATCAGGTTTCATGTGCGAAGGTACACTGTGAAAGTGTCAACACAATCCAAACATAAAGTAGTAAAACCACTGAGCTACTCAAGTGGAGGATAGCTTGGTTGCCTTTCTCAGTTTTGAATCTGTACTAAGCAAAGAACCTGTGGTTTATGGATCTTGAATACAGACAGCTGCCTGCAACAAACCTGCTGTGACAATTGGAGCTGTTTGCCCGTTGATGTCCTGGGACCCCAGTACTATTTAACCCCAAACTGGACAACCAAGTACTCCTCAACAGCACTTGATTCGCTCAGGGTAGCAAGACAGAGCAGTCGAAGGCTTACTCAAGGAGGTGAGACATTCAGAATACAGTTTACACCGTAATAACAGCTAATAAGATCAGTTGTCCAGTCAGTGCTCTACTTTGTAAAAGAAAAATACTGTAATGCACACACAAGAAAAATATACTGCATATAAAAAACCAAGATACACTGTGAAAACCAGAAATCTCTACCACCCTCTGGGCCAGAGTTCTGACTACAAACAGCAATATAGCACCTAGACACTAAGCACTATAAAAAGCTGTTGATATGAAGTCAAATGATCCTGTCCATCCACCCAAAGCAGCAGAAGTGGTCACCCTTCCTTGACGAGGACACCGCTCTGGGGTCCTGATGTTGTGTAGATATTATCAAGCATCTGCCTTTATCAATTCTCAGCTGGAAAAATCATTACGACAAATACTACCTGATGAGACATGACAGCCTGCTAAGTCGAAAACGTGAGATCACATAGTACATCGTAAAAGCATGCAGAGTTTATGAGATGATGAAACGGAAATGTAAACAAAGAGAGAAAAATGAGAATTTAACAAAGATGCATTTACGTGTTGTGAAGAAAATGAAAAATAACGTTAACATAGAGAGTTTTCATGATAATAACATTTAAATGTGCATTAAACATGAAATGCAAACATGCATAGTGAGATTAGTAAAATGCAAAAACGCTTCTTTAAGTGAATTGACATAGTGTGATTTTGAGCCTTTGTAAAGTTTATGAAAAATAATACATGTACTGAAAAGTGTCACGTTAAAATTATGCTTGCATGATAAAGTGCCTAATAAAGACGAGGCAGAGAAAAAAAGATAGTACCGCTTAATACTGACATGTAATTCGTGAAATTAGTCATAACTGAATTAATGAAGAAGATTAAATGAAGATGCAAATGTATGATTAGTCCTTCAATGAATATTAACGCGATAATTATTCAGCTGTTTTTCATGTAGGCCTCTGAGTCTTCCTTACCTTTACGCTAATGAAAAATCATGTGAGGCAGTCACCTAAGCCCTATGAGAACTTTCTGAAAAGTTTCACTTCTGTTCTGGTTAACAATGAATTCACCTCTCACTAGAAGCATATTCGATAGAACTGTAGCAAATAATGTTGCAAACCCAGGGAAAGGCGCCTGGGAATGAACTGACTATTGACAAATACAAGTACATCCTACTTCTGTGGAAGTGACAAAATGCTAACTAAATGGAGTAACTGAATATTAATGAGATTTAAAAAAAGGATTACTTAACTCATCCAGAATTGTATGATTTACTGATCACCCCACAACAGCCCACCGTGAGGGACCAATTAAAACCTCATGAACTGATGGAATTGATACGTTAAGGGGGTGTAAACCTGGAACATTTGGAGTATAACTACCCCATCAAGGAAGAGACAGGGGCTGGCTGTCATTTTTCATCTTCCATCCTGGCTTGCTGTCAGTCTGACTCGATATCTTATTATCAAATCCTATGGCCGTTTCCACTCACTTTTGATGGAAGACTCTGATGTACTGAACTTTGTTTCAAACTGCGACCTCTAATCCTGTGCTTTGCCGGCTGGCAAAGGTGTGCTGGAAATAACCTCTCGGCTGAGGGGTTATCTGACTCCTGCTGTGCTATGCGGTGCTGCAGCTTTAACTTGGACTGAGTTATTTGAGGACTGACCTGAAGTGAAGTACCATACTTGGTTTGTATGATTAATAAACGAAATCTGGATCTTTTCCATGATCTTTGTAGGATGAATCGTTGTTGTTAAATTGATCTGTGCTAAACTGTGTGATTACTTCCATTAGCAAACCTATAATTAAATCCAAACTTAAATGTGTTTCTGATCTGTCTATGCAATCTGAGGCAATAGATAAATGTTTTTCCTGAATTATCTTTATCAATTCTGTCTCTTTCTTTTGGTCATATTTGTTATCCCAAGGAATCTATATGAGTGGTTAAAGAAAGTTTTAATTATTGAATTGTGAAGGTTATGGTCAAGGTAGCAATTATCTATTCCAGGTCCTCATAGGATAATTGCTTGCATCTTCCAAGTATTCTAGTCCCTATCAGCTCAACAAAAAGATCCTTTGGAGAACCTAACGTGCATGATAATGGTGGGTAACAAATGAAAAACATTAAAAAGGAGTAATAGAAAATGGGCCAAATGATATTAGGTTATTATGTGTGGTAAGAAAAATTTAATAAGCTTTCCACTGCAGCAGTCCCAGGGGTCTGGATAGGGGTGCCTGGTGTCTTGGCACAGTTACTGGAGTCTCACTAGTCCAGTAGCCACTGGGCTAGTTGTAGGAGGGGAGTGGCTGGCCAGAGTGCCAGTCCACCTTGATTCCCTTGAATGACACAAAAGAGGTGGGTGCCTGTACCACAGAGCCCACTGGTTGCAGTCTCGATTTTCTAATACAATGGCACCCACGGGGACAGTGCTACTTGCTACCAGTGCAGGACAAGCAATGACAAAGCTAGAGACTATGCACTTCTTGGGACAGGTACCAAGGGTTAAAACGGTAAGTTCTTCAACTGGATACCCTTCCTCCAGCTGTAGATAGTAACTGGAACCACCCACAGGCTCTCACAGCACAGGGGAGGGATCAGAGGCAAAGTAGTCTCACCTTCATTGACATCATAGTGCTTCCCCCTTCTCCCTCGATGTTGCTGTGCAGCAAGTTTCCTTATCTTGAGCAGCTGTCTGAAGTCTCCTTGTGCTCCAAAGGACAGAAGCCTCCATACGCCTCAGTCAGCTCTGTCTCTGCTCCAGTGCCCCGCCCGACCAGCTGCAGCCCAGCTTCTTCCGTCAGACTGGCAAATTCCTTTCACCGGTAATCCGCACAGAGACACCTTCTTAAATTCAATCCCTATCCACAGATCTGAAAGAATGGCAATCCAACCCCCGGACTCCACTCCTGGATCTTGGCTTCCTGGGCGAACCCTTGTTGGTGCCTTGTCAGAAAAGAGAACAGCCTTGAACAACCAACGGGCTGATGAGGCCAGACTTTTATAATTCCCTAAGTGACAGGCTAATCCAATCAGAGGGTCTGCTACTTTTGCATCCTGGGTGCCCCTCCAACCCTGGGGCATATTTCCTGCATGTTCACTGCTTGATTAGTCCGTAATCATTTCGTCTAAGAAGGGCTCTCCCAGTCTCTTGGTACTTGTCTGTTCTATCCCCCAGAGAGGAATTTTAATTAACTAGAGACCAAGAGGCCCTGACCATCACCCTACAGAAAGGGAGAGGGCTGCCCCAGCAGAGGGAGTCTTAACTAAATACAGGTAAGAGCTAGTGCCTACTCCAAACCACCAAGCTTCTACTAAGAATAGGGAGGGGTACGGGTTAGCTGGAATGTCCAGCAGAAGAGATATCAGCGCGGCTCACATTAATCACAATGGTTCACTGGCTCTCAATCCAAACATCCTACATACCACATATCAAGAAAAGACTGCACAGACCTAACCAGGTGAGAGCTGGTGAGGAGCCCCTCTTAAAGGGTACAGGTACCCTGAGTATAGATGAATGCTGCCACCACTGTCAGTCTACCACAGCCTGGGAAGAGAGGGCAGAGGCCACTCTCTGTAAAAGGTCTCTTCGACCTCAGAGCCAGGCTCTAGGGTCTTAATCCATGTAAACAGGAAGTCCCTCAGTTAACATGCATGATTGTCATGTTCACTGAGGTAGCGATCAAGAAAACCTACAGTACTTTCAAGTGACTTGCCAGGAGATCAACATAGGGAAGGGAAACAAGCTCTCCAGAGCCATACAGAAGGCTTCCTATCCCAACTTTTGCTGTATCTAATGTAGTTGCGGGATGAGCTTAGGATCTCACTGTTTCATGTCTTTCTTGTCCAACCCAAGGAGTATTTCAGTCTCACTGTGTTTTAGTTGTATGCGTTATATCTTTCAAGTGGTGACACCAGAACCTTGCTTTGCAGAGAAAAAAGGCTCATTTTATCTTCCGCTCTCTCTCTCTTAGTTATTCCTGCACCCCCTTCCTTTCCTGCCCCTGCTCTCTTTATTTAAATATTAGCTTCCCTGCTTCCCCCACACCGTGTGCTCAATCCCTTCGCTCACCCCCACACACTATGGGGTCGATTCCGATCTCGGCCGGTAGGGCTCCGAATCGGATTCGGCTTTACCGGATCCGGTTTGGACGCCCTGTTTCCGACCGAGTCGGACGTGCGTCCGGGTGAGCGAGTACGATGCGAACGTATGCGAAATCGCCGACCGACTCGTTCGCGGGACCCAACAGCTCCGACCGACTCGCACGGACACGACTCACACCGCGCAATGGAGACGTTCCCCGGCCGGGTAAGTACGATGCGCGCCGCAAGCAGTCCAACCGACTCGCGCCATCCGGCTCGAGAGAGCAGTCGGAGCCGCACTTTGGGGGTCCGCGTCACACCCCCCTGTATGACTAGCCGCGCGAGTCGCACACAGGGGGGACCCATGGGTCCCCCCTACCTGTGCGTGTACGGTGCGACCCGCTTTGACGCGTACCCGCTATAGGGGGCGCCCTTGTTCGCCTCGCACCCATTGAGTCAATGGGAGCCCGCGTACGCGTTGTACGACCGGCTCCCATTGACTTCAATGGGAGTCCGACCGAATCGAGTCTGATAGCATGCGAATGCATCGTACTCGTTCGGTCGGACTGCTAGGGTCCGATTCGGTCGGAAATCTCTCCGGGTCCGGCTCGGTCGGAGAGATTTCCTGCCCGAATCGGAATCGGCCCCTAAGTGCTCAATCTGATCACCGCTGCTGTGTCAGCTAGTGGCCATCTTTGAATGATTCCCAAACCATTCCAAGAGGGCCGCCTACCGGTGTGAATTAACAAAACCATTGTTGTGAACCCAAATATAAAGCAATTAACTACACAAAACTGGGAACACAGGAAGGGAATCAATGGTCCAGCAGTCTCTAAGGCCTGCTTTAGAGTTTGACTATGAGAGATAGCCTGGAGGAGAAACCATTAGATTATGGTAAAAGAAATGCCACTAATGTATGCTCCTCTGGACATAGCACTTCCTCAATTAATTGGAGAATTTTCCACAACCACCCAGCTCGAAATCAGGCCTGAGTAATAGGAGCACAACAGGGCTGGAAGGGAGAGCAGCATGAGTAGATTCCACAGAGAAGCCTTCCAACCATGGAGCAGTTGTTTCCTTGAGCTCTTCAGCTAGTGGAACCAGCAGAGGGATCAAAGAACACCTCTTCTGCTTAACCAGTGGGCAAATGCATGAGTCTGATTTAGAGATACGTGGCAGTAGAAAAGCCTCTGATTTTTGCAGAAAGTGTAATTTTAGGTGGGGAATCCACCAGTTTACTCTATCATAAAGCAATTGACTTTCCTCCACACTTGATCCCTTTTTTTTAAGGAAATTAGACCAGTTGACTTACCTCTGGATTTAACACCTCCTTCAGAAAAATTATTTTCTGTTGACATGCAACTCTAACTCAGGTCCTTAAACAACAGGAACATTTTGTCTGGTTGATAACCTCCCCCCCAGAACACGCTAGACAAACACATTTACATGGGCAAACTCACTAAATATTCCGAGAGCACAACACCCAGCCTGCTCAGTTGCTACCATAGCTCTCACACAACCCATGCAGGTGCACACAACATACAGTTCCTATTGCACCTATTGGTATGCATTTTTAACGGTTGCACAAATGTAAATTACACTTATTAATGAAAGTGAACAGAAACATTCCACCACTCTAGCCTGCTCCACACTACCAGAATATTGAATTTTTTTGTCAAAGATCTGTTTATTTTCAAATAGTACACAACAAAACATATATGCAGTGCATATCATATCCGTACTCCGTGGTACAAGACTATTGCTATTTCCAAGATTACAGCGTTCATCTGGTGGAGAGTAAGGATACAAAGCTCGGAGTGATCGCTTTTGACATAAAACTCTCTGTGGCACAAAGTGCCTTCCCCCCTCCCCCCAAATAGAAACATTTAAACCAAGAACAAAGGTGTGGTACAGCTGAGAATTGGTATAGTCCAGTAATTGGGGCAATTACTCCTTCAGTCTCACATTACTAGTTGCAAAGTTCCTTTATCGTTTGTGTGTCCCCCTGGAGCGAAGCTCTTAAAATTGAAACAGATGAAGTGCCCTAGTTCTGGCGGGGCATGCGCAGAGTGGAAGACCCGACCCTCTGAGAGATATGATACTAGCGGGCCCCATACATTTTCAAAGTTTTTGTAAGAGTCGGACAAAAGGTCTGCTGAGCGCTCCATCGTTAGTGCTCTCCATAAGCGTGAGTGCCACTGGGTCAATTGAGGGGGCCTCTGTTTTCTTCCACTCCGCCGCTACCGCCATTTTGGCTGCTTCCAAACATAACCACTTAACAGATTTATCCCCATATGTCTGGTATTTTAAAGACTCACTGCGTAAACCCAAAAGCACAAACCCCAGGTCTTCTGGCAAAGGATAGCCCAAGATTTCTTTAAGTTGCGCCAGAATCTCTGCCCAGAATGGTCTAATTTTGGGGCAATCCCACCAAATGTGTTGGAAATCACCTAGGAGACCACAACCCCTCCAGCAACGGTCTGACGTCTGGGGGAATATCTGCTTAAGTTTGGCCGGGTATAAATACCAATCAAGCATTAATTTATAGTGCGCCTCTCGTAGCCACATTGAGTGATTGAATCTGGGAATATCTCTCACTACTCCTGACCACTGAGCCTCCGTGATGGGAGTATTCAGTATGCCCTCCCAGTGTCCCTTATGTCGGGGTTGTGGTGTATGCAGGTTGTCTAACAATAGATTGTACAGAAAAGTGATGGAGCCCTTTGTCCCCTTGCTGCTCTTCGCAAATTTTTCAATAGGTGTTCTCTCATGGCAGCCTCCCGCACGCTAGGGTGGTACACCCAGTGTATTAACTGATTGTATCTGTAGCGCTCTGTAGGTGGGAGCTGAAAATTCCAGATACAGTTTTCAAAAGTTTGCACATTCCAATTATGGAATAAGTCTGAGATTATTAGACAATCCCCTTTCCTCCAGGCCTCGAAGGGTCCAATCTGCAGAACCAGTGGGAATGCTGGGTTGAAGTGTATCGGAGTTAGTGGAGATGGAGTAGAAGTCAGTCCCTCATGCCCAGTAACTGTGTCCCAAACTTTGAGGGTGGTCTGTGTGGGTGTGCTTAGGTATGCATTTGGCGGTCTGTCTGCCTTAGGCTTCCACATCACATCTCATATGTATTTCCCCATTCGCGCCCTCTCCATATGGAGCCAATGTTTGTCCGATTCGCGGGCCGACCATTCTGGACTAACCCTCAGTTAAGCTGCTTTGTAGTATAAATGAAAATCGGGCAGTGCCAGACCTTCTTTGGCTTTAGGTAGCCGGAGTACCCTGTAAGAGAGACTCGCCCTTCCCCCCTGCCATATAAATTGTGTCAACATGGATCGCAGGCTAGCGGAAATACTGCAATCTACTTCAATTGGGAGCCCTTGAAATAAGTAGAGCAGGCATGGGAGAACTGACATTTTAAGGGCGTGAATCCTTCCAAGCCAAGATAAATACAAGGGGCCCATCTTTTCAGATCTGTTTTTAAACGTTGAAGTAGTGGAGGATAATTGGCCCAAAAAAGGTCCGTCAGCTTGGCTGTGATTCGGATGCCCAAGTATGTAATCCCAAGGGGAGCCCACTGAAAAGGGTCGAGTCAGTAATGTCATTTACTACTGCCTGGGAGGCTGTTAAGTTGAGTAGATGAGATTTGGCTAGGTTTATGCGGAGTCCTGCTACTCCCTAGAATATTGAATTTTAAATATTGTGTTAAAAAAATATAGCACACCCAGAAGGATCATTCCTGTGCTTGTCCTGCTGTGTGAGTGGATAGCTTTCATTAATCTAACAGTGATATTTTTTTAATTTACATTTTGTGGAATAAGAAACGCGTAACAAACGAGTCACGTCTTGACAAAGTGTAGTTTGTTTGTAAAGGCTTTCATTCCTGCTCTTACCAGGGCCTGTCCTTGTACTCTGTTGGTATTTTGTGCTTTTGTTTTTCATGTTTATTATGCCAAGTTTTGGAATTCAGTCAAAAAGCTAAGCAGATTCTGCCACTAGAGTATCAAAAGCCTGGCAAGTAATTGCCTTGGGGGTGTGGACGCCTAGATCCTACTGGGAGCACAAAAGGCACTCATTTGGTCTCTAAAAAATGCTGACAACAGAAATAATGAAACATGGCCAAGAAGACAGTCTAGGTATCTGGTCAGCAAGCTGCATTGAGCCCATGAATCCTCCACGATGTGGCACAGTTAACTAGTAGCCACCGCCTAATGAAGATCATGAGGTAACCGTAAAATAAATAGGGTAACTATAGTAGTCCAAGTAAAGTCCTCCAAACCTTGCTAACTTTTAGTCCTGCAGGTCTGATTTCCAACCCCATCAATGAGAATTGATTGAAAAAATCACGTGATTCTGTGTAACTTATCTCAAATTGTGATTATCTGTAATGTAATCCATCTAATCATAGAAATATGCATAATGACATGTAAAAACCAGCTCATAGAGTGCTACACCAAACACTACAACACCAACACAATAATGGCCCCTGTAAAGTTCTCTGCTGCTGCTTGGAGGTTATAGATTATTTGAAATAAAAAAGTAATGATTTGTAAAATACAATACAATATTTGTAGGTAAAATGGAACAGCTACGTAGTGTATTTATGTAGCCACCTATGCATTTCTCCAACTCACTTTGTGTACTCCTACACATCTAGTTTACCCTGCCTTCCAGGGTGCGGGAGTAAATGGCACAATCTAAAATATGAGTTATCGAAATAAAATAATTTATTTTGTTTTATGCGGGGGTGAGGTAGTTATAAGTTATATTTTGCTGACCTATCCCGGAGAGACACCAGAGCTCTTTAACTAAGCCAGGGCTTGCATGCTGCCTTGTGTAGGTTAGAGAGATACAGGAGGAGATTTACAAGGCGGTGGGAGGGGGGGAGGGGGAGTGGCGAATCAAACACAGAAGGGCAGGCAGACATTTTAAATACATCTTTGCAAGATTACATGCTGGGTTTTTTTTTTGGGGGGGGGGCTTGCTTTTGTGTTTTTTACATTGCTAAAGCCTGAATTCTGTCAACGTAGTAGGTAGAGCCACTGTATATGAAGATATTACTAATGGACTGTCTTTTATTTCCCAAAGCGACTAGCCAGTAACATCTCAAATGAGCCACATTGCAAATGCACTACTTCCGACATTAAAGTGTTCAATGAAACAGCTTAAACAATGGTTAACTCTAGCCCCCACATATCTACACACCTGCGTCAGATAGGAGCGACCCTCTCCTGCAGTGAGGTGGCACTTGGCATTTCTGGTAGCTATCGTGGCATACTTAATATAATCGGCAAGGATAGGTAAAACAGGTCATCTGGGTTACATATTAACAGAGAGGTGTACAATCAACACAATAAAACGGGTCCTGCAGTGAATATGTAAACGTAGGCGAATGCACATAGCGATGGGTGACGATTGTACAAACCAAGATTTTTTCCTTCCAGCTATCTGCAGCTGGCTTGGCAGAATCTAAAATATTTTGACAAGTTTTTTTTCAATCTTTTTCTGAGAATTAATGGACTCTGAAACATTAGCTAGGCAAACATGCTTCATCTAAATGATTTATTTCACCTATTGTGGCTCAATGGGGATCAGGGTCATAATGTGAACATGCAGGCGTTCAGGCAACCCGTGGGTGAGCCGCAGCTGGTCGGTTCTGTTTATCTTTGAACCCTGTGACCTTGGCTTGAGCAGAAGTAGATTAAAACACTGAAAACTACTTCAAGTGCGTATTTGTAGTTTAGTATCGCGTGAATCAAACCTATTGGGGTTATGGGGCACTTTTCATTTTAAAGTGGATAAAGTTCGTCTCTGTCGACTGGAGTTATCAATGAAAGAAGAAAGCGTTCAGATGCAGGAAGCACAACGCAGTCAAATTGGTCACTGTCAGAGCACCATCTTAACGTTGACTCATATACTCCCAACCATCAATGGCTTATGATTGTCTCAACTCTCAACCTCCTTTGGAGCCTGGCTTGGATCTTGTCACAGTTGAAAATGCCGCTCGAAGAGTAGGATTTTAATTTTTCTTTTTTTTCAAAGTCATAGAAAGGGTTAGTTCGCATAGCTTGTGCGATTAAGTTGCAAATCGTTAGTGTTTTATGAGAAATTATCCACTTGGAGTTCTGGTTTTGTTGAAGATAGTAGTTTTGAGACAAAGCAAGTCTATGATTCTGGGTAATCTTCATACAGTCTGAGATGAGTCGTGCACTATTTACATCGTGTTGATTACCTCAAACTAAATTTTAGAAGGTCCACAAACGTTGGGGCACACTATCCATGTGCCATCCCTTGTACTAGGTCAAGCACCACACATCATGATCTGTTGTAAACTTTTACAAGAGTAGCCAAGAGTGTTGTACAGCTGCATGTGTTTGATATCAAGAAGGAAACTATTATGCACATATCGGGGCATATTCTCAAGAACGTGTGATAACCACCGCAAGTTTAGCTTAATGCAACCCTTCACATCGCAGTCTATCGCGGGAAAACAACTCTGTGCTAACGTGGTATTCACAACACGGCGGCCCCATGCGATAGTCCCACGCTAACGCGTCAAATGAACGCGTTAAAATCAACGCAACGCCTAAAAAACGCGAAACACGAACGCGAAAATAGTAGCGATGATGCCAATCCCGATACAAAAATCAGCGATAACCAGCAATAGGCCTGCAATTCCCACGCGTCATGCGGGAAAATGCACCATAAAAGCAGAGCAAAAAAACGGTGAGATGACAATGTACGAGCTCAACCACACATCCGTGACGTAGAACAAATGACCATTGTCCCGCATCAAATAGGCATCTCCTCACAGACACAATGTACATTGACATGCAGTCTGCATGTAAACTGCGCCAATGCTGAAACATGCATGGAACACACATTGAAACCGCATCTCCCCTTCACATTGCAGAGGGACAAGCAACCCCTCCTGCACACAGACGTGTCATGACCATGATCAATCCACCATGAAAGCGTGGACAAATGTAGGGGCAGTGACTCCCGCTTACGTACATGTTGCCCATGTTGTGGTACTTGAGCCACAGGGGCATCCCTGCATCATGGTGGTACATATCTGACCCCAAAAGGAGCCCTGTTGTGACCTGTAGGACACAAATGGCAGCCAAAATGGAATGATTTTGGACACATGTGAAACGCCGAAGAGTGGGATTCCCTACGAACTGCGACACACAGAACTGGCAGTCCGAATACGTGACACCCCAAACAGCCCCTCTGCACAGAGGTGACACACCCACCATCCATGAACAAATCAGAAAATTGTCAGCAATACATGTCGCACTCACACTTGTCTGAGTGATGTGCCTGTTCAGATGAGTGACATGCACTCAGGGAATGTGTATTTTGAATGCATTTATTAGCACATGCTGTGCCTGTGGTCATTTTGTACTGTCCCATGATTGCCAAGAACAGTCACAATGTGACGAGCTCATGTGAAGAAATTGTCAATGATGGTGTTCCTACGTGCAAGTCCTGCTGCGGCTGCAGTGGGGTGTGGTCCACCTGCCTCATCCTCCTCATCATCTTCCGGTGCATCTGGCACTTGTATCCATGGTGCCTTGCTGCGTACACATATGTTGTGCAACACACAACATGCAACGATCATCTTGCACACGATGTCTGGGCTGTACAGGAGCCTCCCACCTGTGACGTCCAGGCACCTGAAACGTGACTTCAACATGCCAAATGTGCATTCCACGATGCCCCTGGTGCGTTTGTGGGCCACATTGTACTGCCTCTGGGCCTGTGTGTTCGGGGCTCGGAGGGGTGTCATCATCCAAGCGCAGAGGGCCTGATTCACAGAACTAACTAACGTCAAAAACGTAAACGTAAACGTAAACATAAAGTTAGTACTTTTTAGGTATTCACAGAATACACTTACTCATTTTGGTATTCACAGAATGAACTTACTCATTTCGGTATTCACAGAAGTTAGTAGTCCTAAAGTTAGGACTACTAACTTCTGTGAATACCGAAATGAGTAAGTTCATTCTGTGAATTCCAAAATGAGTAAGTGTATTCTGTGAATACCTAAAAAGTACTAACTTTACGTTTACGTTTACGTTTTTGACGTAAGTTAGTTCTGTGAATCAGGCCCAGAGTGCATATCCTTGGTCACCTGTGACAGTTCAGAGAGACATGAGTCAATAGTTGGTTCTGCATGATGTGTTGGCAGGCTCAGTGGTTCATTGGTGTGTGATATGTGTGACTTTGTGATTCCTGCATGACATGTACTGCTTGTTGCACATGAGCGGCATCAGTGTGAATTACGTGGCCTCACTGCTGCTCCTCCCTCCCCCCGAGCCCATTCACTACTGTGCACAGAGCTGTTGCATCACTTGCACCCCTACGGCACACTATTGTCATGCCTGTCTGCGCATGTCCACAAGCCTGACAACGACACAGTGATGTCGTGCGCTCAAGGTGGACGGACACGTGTGTGTAGGCCTATGGTAAGGACAGGGCGGACACAGATGTAGAGTTCATGCCTGGCTGAACTGGCCATGCAGTTGAGGGTAGACCTTTGGCTTATGCTGCGGAAATAGCGACACACACAACAGTTGGCATGTCTGACCCCTGACCCCAAGCGGGCTTGCGCACCCTCATTTACCCTCGGCCGAGCCCGTACTCCGGGGGCATGCTACATAGCAACATTGTATATTGCGTGACGGGTGGCGCCGACACTACACCTGAGACACACGCATCAGTTACTGCCTTGGCAAGGCCTAAACTCAATCACGCCCAGAGCCACGTGTTGAATGACCACACCGCTAAGCCATACTGCCATACGCCGGTCCACTCCCTCAAGCTCACAGGGGGGGTACGACACAGATACATGTCCCAGGTCCACCCCACTGCCTGAGGTGACAAGGTTGCGCACGCTGTACACAGCACAATGTAATGTGGTATGGCCCGGGGCCCACATGCATACAGAATGACCACACGGACACACTGAGATAATGAGTGGAACTGGCTACGGGCACATGTGCCCGGCACCTTTACTTGCCAGGGTCACACGTTCAGTGACGCCTGTGCTGGATGGGTGTTGGGCAGTGTAAGCCACCCCTCAGGGGTTGGTTGGTGCTGGCAACAACTACAACAGTGATCAGACAATCAGGAGTTCAAATGACAAACAGCAAGGGTCCATGACTTGAGCTGCACAGAGTCGGTGGCCCCGGATGCTCAGCGGCCGGCACAGGCACACCGCCACGGGACGGTGACTTGCGATGCACTGAGGTAGTGCCACGAGAGCTGAGCGGGTCCTCGTTGATGTCCAAGGAGAATGTCGCGGAGTGTTACCGGGGACAGTGGAAGGTGTCCATCCAGGGCATGATGCAGAGGGCAGAAGCAAGCAGAAACAGGCAATATGGAGGAGTTGAATGCTACAGTCCCCTTTTTCCCACAATGTCAGTATCATCTACATGATGATGAAGACAACCCCCAGACCATAGACTCAGACGCCACCAACGTTCAACCAGAGAGTGTCCATAACTCCCGTGGCACAGAGTCAGTGGCCCCAGAGCTGGAAGGGGATGCAGTCTGCGATGAGGCCTGGACAATGATATAAACTCTGCAATGAACAGATCAAGACTCAGTTCCAATTGTGTGTCCTACTCGACCGCAGTGTGTGCCGGAGGCAGCGGTCAGTGCGGGGCAACCGCTGTGCAGCTAGCTCCTCCTGGATCTCTAACACACGGCGTTGAAATGGCATGTGGAGAAGATTCATGGTTGACGGAGGTGGAGTCACCAGAGCGGAGCGGGTGTGCACCCTGCGACGATGCCGTGTCCTGCCTGTTACGGACTGTATTGGATTGGTGTGAGGCCTGCTGGACCGCTGTGTAGGCCGAAGGCAGAAGTCCGCAAGGGCCCACAGACACGTGTGGTCGGAATGCTAAGCACAGAGTTGGTGGCACCACATCGAAGGGAGTATAGGGATATAAACGATGCCATAAATATGTACTCTGCCAGTGTGGAATCAAGACTCAGTTCCAAATGTGTGACCTACTTGACCGCTGTGTATGCCGGTGGAGTACGTCAACGTGAAAGGAGTACTGCGGGCCTTGCTTTCGGAGGCCGTGATGGTCTGAGGAGGCTGCCAAGGTCGCGGGCCTCTGGCTTTGAGCTAGCACCTGCACGTGGTGGGCCCTCTTGGAGACACGCCGGTGTCGGCAGGTGAGCAGTGAGGCCTGGATGCGCAGGGGCGGACGAGACTGGTTCGGGGACCAGCGGCCCGGGCTGCGGCAAGTGCACAGGATCGCAGGCACCGCCGCACACGGCGTCGGCCTCGTGGCGGGGTGCGAGGCGCAGCCCTGGCAGCCACGTTGGCCATTCCTGAAGAGAACCACGCCCAGGGCTACGTGCTTTTTATTCACACCCCTACACTAGCCTGGCGTACGCCGGGCAAGCCCACTCCGCACACGCTTACAGGGGGGGATGTAAAAAGCTACATTTCCGAGAACTTCCCCACTTGCCGGGGGGACATGGTTGCGCCCACTGTCCACAACACTACCACCACCAGCAGTATGTGTCGACATGGATATGTCTGTGGTCTGCATACTGCAGTCTGTCCAGCACTTCCACGCCACACTTGGCATTGTGTGCATTCGCATTCATGGATCACTTGCCTCCTTCGCACATGCCTGGTTCCCACCTCTCCCCACATACTGCTATTTTGTGGCTGAGGTGCCATGCCGTTGATGGCTCATGTACATGGCTAGCCCAGGTTACCGCAGTACGTTGTGCTGTCGTATGTGGTGGGTGGGCATGTCATATGTGAGTTTGTAACGTGTGCAGTCCCAGAGTTGTGAGTTGCATGATTGTGGAGTTGAGGTGTGGGGTGTGTTCATTTGGTACTTACCAACGAGCACTGCATTTCCGTAGGTGCCATCCTGGAAGCGCCGGTTGATGATGGACTGTCGGAAGATGTATGAATCATGCACACTGCCTGGGTAGTTGGCGACGACATTGGTGAAGAGTCCCCGGTGGTCCACTATTGCCTGCACATTGATGGAATGCATGTGCTTCCTGTTGCGGTAATTGTGTGCAGTGTCGGCAGGGGGCACAAGTAGGACTTGTGTGCAGTCAATTGCCCCCAACACGTGGGGGAAGCCAGCTATGGCGTAGAAGCCTTGCTTGGTCTCCAGCTGTTCCTGCGCAGTGTGGGGGAAGTATAGGTCCTGGGGTACCAAGCTAATGATGGCATCCAGGACAGGTTTGAGGAACTTGGATAGGGCTGGCTGTGAGACTCCTCCGACTCTGGCGGTTGTTGGTTGGAATGTCCCAGAGGCCAACAGATGCAGCACAGCCAGCAGCTTTGTCTGAGGTGGGATGTTGGTTGTCCACTGTGTTGGTACCGTCAGCCTGTGGGCAATGATGTTCAGGATGCGGAGGATGGTTGGCCTTTTGAGTCTGTAGTGGGCAATGACATTCTCTGGGGTTAAGTCTGTGAGGCTGGTGCGTTTCCTGAAGGTCCGCTGTCTTTGTCTGCGCTGCCTCTGTGGTGGTCCGGGGGGGCGGGGGTGGTCCGGGGGGCTGGCGGGCCTGGGGGTGGTGGCGGTGGGTGTTGTGGCCCTGTTGGGGCTCCGAGCTGCATGATGAGTAGCTCCATGGCATCTGTTGTTCTTCAGGTGTGGCTGTGGGCTGGGCTCCCTTTTCTGATGCAGCTGAATTTTGTTTTTTTTGGGAAAAATGAGAAAAAAGGGCTACAGATGAAAGCGTCTGGTTTTTTCCCTGCAAATGGTATCAACAAAGGGGTTGTGGTGCTGAAATCATCATTTCCCCAGCTTTCAGGGACAAGCGGACTTTTGTCAGAAAACCAAACATTTTTACACAGTTTTGGCATTTTTCTGGGACATAGCCTATTTTTGCTATTTTTGGTGCTTTCAACCTCTTTCCAGTTAATGGTAGAAATGGGTATGAAAGCAATAATGGATCCTGGAAAGCTATACATTTTAGAAAAGTAGACAACATTTTGAATTCAGCAAGGGGTCATTTGTGTAGATCCTTCAAGGTTTCTTTATAGAAACTAACAGTTGAATATATGAAAAATTGAAAATTAGTTGAAATAAACAGCCATTTGTGTCAACGTTTTCACCTGTAACTTCTTCTAAATATGACAGCTGTTTGAAAGCAATATACCGTTACATCCGCTGGACCTTTCTGGTTGTGGGGATATATAGGACTTGTAGGTTCACCAAGAACCCGACGAACCCAGAGCCAATAACTGAGCAGTGTCTTGCAATGCATTTTTTATTATGTACCGGCTATATAGCAATTCATTTGGGAAAATATATACATGGAAAAATCGGTGTGTAAGACACCTATGTATTTATGAAATTGGAACAAAATATAGAGTTTAGAAACAGTAGATATTTGCACATTTCCGAAATTGTGAGTACCCATACTAGCATAAGAATTATAGGTCATTTTTCAAAATGACTTCTTTTTACACATTGTCTTTCATTTGGAAGGCAGAAATGCATCAAAAGTCAATAGGTAATAACAGTTGCTCTACAATTCTGTGTTACCCTAAGTCTTCAGAGAAAAATGGTACCTCACTTGTGTGGGTAGGCCTAGTGCCTGTGACAGGAAACGGCCCAAAACGCAACGTGGACACACCACATTTTCACAGTGAAAACGGACCCTTTTTTTGCAAAGTGCCTAGCTGTAGATTTTGAACCCTAGCTCTGCCTGCACCTAAGGAAACCTAGCGAACCTATACATTTTTGAAAACTAGGCACCCAGGGGAATCCAGGATAATGTGACTAGACTGGCTCTCAACAGGTTCTGTTACCCAGAATCCCTTGCAAACCTAACAATTTGTCCAAACAAACACATTTTCCTCACATTTCTGTGGTGGAAAGTTCTGGAATCTGCGTGGATCCACAAAATTCCACCCACCCCGCGTTCCCCAAAGTCTTCAGAGAAAAATGGTACATCACTTCTGTGGGTAGGCCTAGTGCCCGCAACAGGAAAATGCTCAAAACGCAATGTGGACACACCACATTTTCACAGTGAAAACGGACCCTTTTTTTGCAAAGTGCCTAGCTGTAGATTTTGAACCCTAACTCTGCCAGCACCTAGGGAAACCTAGCAAACCTATACATTTTTGAAAACTAGACACCCAGGGGAATCTAGGATGGGGTGACTTGACTGGCTCTCACCAGGTTCTGTTACCCAGAATCCCTTGCAAACCTCTAATTGTGTCAAAAAAACCACATTTTCCTCACATTTCTGTGATGGAAAGTTCTGGAATCTGCGTGGATCCACAAAATTCCACCCACCCCGCATTCCCCAAAGTCTTCTGAGAAAAATGGTACCTCACTTGTGTGGGTAGGTCTAGTGCCCGCAACAGGAAATGGCCCAAAACGCAATGTGGACACACCACATTTTCACAGTGAAAACTGACCCTTTTTTTGCAAATTGCCTAGCTGTAGATTTTGAACCCTATCTCTGCCGGCACCTAGGGAAACCTAGCAAACCTATACATTTTTGAAACTAGACACCCAGGGGAATCCAGGATGGGGTGACTTGTCTGGGTCTCACCAGGTTCTGTTACCCAGAATCTCTTGCAAACCTCAAAATTTGTAAAAAAAAAAACACATATTCCTCACATTTCTGTGGTAGAAAGTTCTGGAATCTGCGTGGATCCACAAAACTCCACACACACCGCATTCCCCAAAGTCTTCCGAGAAAAATGGTACCTCACTTGTATGGGTAGGTCTAGTGCCCGCGACAGGAAACGGCCCAAAACGCAACGTGGACACACCACATTTTCACAGTGAAAACTGCCCTTTTTTGCAAAGTGCCTAGCTGTAGATTTTGAACCCTAGCTCTGCCGGCACCTAGGGAAACCTAGCAAACCTATACATTTTTGAAAACTAGACACCCAGGGGAATCTAGGATTGGGTGACTTGAAAGGCTCTCACCAGGTTCTATTACCCAGAATCCCTTGCAAACCTAAACAATTGTAAAAAAAAACACATTTTCCTCACATTTCTGTGTTGGAAAGTTCTGGAATCTGCGTGGATCCACAAAATTCTACCCACCCCGTGTTCCCCAAAGTCTTCAGAGAAAAATGGTACCTCACTTGTGTGGGTAGGCCTAGTGCCTGTGACAGGAAACGGCCCAAAACGCAACGTGGACACACCACATTTTCACAGTGAAAACGGACCCTTTTTTTGCAAAGTGCCTAGCTGTAGATTTTGAACCCTAGCTCTGCCTGCACCTAAGGAAACCTAGCAAACCTATACATTTTTGAAAACTAGGCACCCAGGGAAATCCAGGATAGGGTGACTAGACTGGCTCTCAACAGGTTCTGTTACCCAGAATCCCTTGCAAACCTAACAATTTGTCCAAACAAACACATTTTCCTCACATTTCTGTGGTGGAAAGTTCTGGAATCTGCATGGATCCACAAAATTCCACCCACCCCGCGTTCCCCAAAGTCTTCAGAGAAAAATGGTACATCATTTCTGTGGGTAGGCCTAGTGCCCGCAACAGGAAACGGCTCAAAACGCAATGTGGACACACCACATTTTCACAGTGAAAATGGACCCTTTTTTTGCAAAGTGCCTAGCTGTAGATTTTGAACCCTAACTCTGCCAGCACCAAGGGAAACCTAGCAAACCTATACATTTTTGAAAACTAGACACCCAGGGGAATCTAGGATGGGGTGACTTGACTGGCTCTCACCAGGTTCTGTTACCCAGAATCCCTTGCAAACCTCTAATTGTGTAAAAAAAAAAACATTTTCCTCACATTTCTGTGATGGAAAGTTCTGGAATCTGCGTGGATCCACAAAATTCCACCCACCCCGCATTCCCCAAAGTCTTCTGAGAAAAATGGTACCTCACTTGTGTGGGTAGGTCTAGTGCCCGCGACAGGAAATGGCCCAAAACGCAATGTGGACACACCACATTTTCACAGTGAAAACTGACCCTTTTTTTGCAAAGTGCCTAGCTGTAGATTTTGAACCCTATCTCTGCCGGCACCTAGGGAAACCTAGCAAACCTATACATTTTTGAAGACTAGACACCCAGGGGAATCCAGGATGGGGTGACTTGACTGGCTTTCACCAGGTTCTGTTACCCAGAATCCCTTGCAAACATAAACATTTGTCCAAAAAAACACATTTTCCTCACATTTCTGTGGTGGCAAGTTCTGTAATCTGCGTGGATCCACAAAATTCCACCCACCCCACATTTCCCAAAGTCTTCCGAGAAAAATGGTACCTCACTTGTGTGGGTAGGCCTAGTGCCCGCGACAGGAAACGGCCCAAAACGCAACGTGGACACACCACATTTTCACAGTGAAAACTGACCCTTTTTTTGCAAAGTGCCTAGCTGTAGATTTTGAACCCTAGCTCTGCCGGCACCTAGGGAAACCTAGCAAACCTATACATTTTTGGAAACTGACACCCAGGGGAATCCAGGATGGGGTGACTTGTCTGGCTCTCACCAGGTTCTGTTACCCAGAATCCCTTGCAAACCTCAAAATTTGTAAAAAGATCACATTTTCCTCACATTTCTGTGGTGGAAAGTTCTGGAATCTGCGTGGATCCACAAAACTCCACCCATCCCGCATTCCCCAGAGTCTTACGAGAAAAATGGTACCTCACTTGTATGGGTAGGTCTAGTGCCCGCGACAGGAAACGGCCCAAAACGCAACGTGAACACACCACATTTTCACAGTGAAAACTGACCCTTTTTTTGCAAAGTGCCTAGCTGTAGATTTTGAACCCTAGCTCTGCCGGCACCCAGGGAAACCTAGCAAACCTATACATTTTTGAAGACTAGACACCCAGGGGAATCCAGGATGGGGTGACTTGACTTGCTCTCACCAGGTTCTGTTACCCAGAATCCCTTGCAAACCTAAAACTTTGTCCAAAAAAACACATTTTCCTCACATTTCTGTGGTGGCAAGTTCTGTAATCTGCGTGGATCCACAAAATTCCACCGACCCAGCGTTTCCCAAAGTCTTCCGAGAAAAATGGTACCTCACTTGTGTGGGTAGGCCTAGTGCCCGCGACAGGAAACGGCCCAAAATGCAACGTGGACACACCACATTTTCACAGTGAAAACTGACCCTTTTTTTGCAAAGTGCCTAGCTGTAGATTTTGAACCCTAGCTCTGCCGGCACCTAGGGAAACCTAGCAAACCTATAAATTTTTGGAAACTAGACACCCAGGGGAATCCAGGATGGGGTGACTTGTCTGGCTCTCACCAGGTTCTGTTACCCAGAATCCCTTGCAAACCTCAACATTTGTCAAAAAAATCACATTTTCCTCCCATTTCTGTGGTGGAAAGTTCTGGAATCTGCGTAGATCCACAAAATTCCACCCACCCCGCATTTCCCAAAGTCTTCCAAGAAAAATGGTACCTCACTTGTATGGGTAGGTCTAGTGCCCGCGACAGGAAACGGCTCAAAATGCAATGTGGACACACCACATTTTCACAGTGAAAACGGACCCTTTTTTTGAAAAGTGCCTAGCTGTAGATTTTGAATCCTAGCTCTGCCGGCACATAGGGAAACCTAGAAAACCTATACATTTTTGAAAACTAGACACCCAGGGGAATCCAGGATGGGGTGACTTGTCTGGCCCTCACCAGGTTCTGTTACCCAGGATCCCTTGCAAACCAAAATATTTGTCAAAAAACCACATTTTGCTCACATTTCTGTGGTGGAAAGTTCTGGAATCTGCGTGGATCCACAAAATTCTACCCACCCCGCATTCTCCAAAGTCTTCCAAGAAAAATGGTACCTCACTTGTATGGGTAGGTCTAGTGCTCGCAACAGGAAACGGCCTAAAAGGCAACGTGGACACACCACATTTTCACAGTGAAAACGGACCCTTTTTTTGCAAAGTGCCTAGCTGTAGATTTTGAACCCTAGCTCTGCCGGCACCTAGGGAAACCTAGCAAACCTATACATTTTTGAAAACTAGACACCCAGGGGAATCCAGGATGGGGTGACTTGTCTGGCCCTCACCAGGTTCTGTTACCCAGGATCCCTTGCAAACCTCAAAATTTGTCCAAAAAAACACATTTTCCTCACATTTCTGTGGTGGAAAGTTCAGGAATCTGCGTGGATCCACAAAATTCCACCCACCCCACGTTTCCCAAAGTCTTCCGAGAAAAATGGCACCTCACTTGTGTGGGTAGGCCTAGTGCCCACGACAGGAAACGGCCCAAAACGCAACGTGGACACACCACATTTTCACAGTGAAAACTGACCCTTTTTTTGCAAAGTGCCTAGCTGTAGATTTTGAACCCTAGCGCTGCCGGCACCAAGGGAAACCTAGCAAACCTATACATTTTTAAAAACTAGACACCCAGGGGAATCCAGGAAGGGGTGACTTATCTGGCTCTCACCAGGTTCTGTTACCCAAAATCCCTTGCAAACCTCAAATTGTGTAAAATAAAACACATTTTCATCACATTTATGTGATGGAAAGTTCTGGAATCTGCGTGGATCCACAAAATTCCACCCACCCTGCATTCCCCAAAGTCTTCTGAGAAAAATGGTACCTCACTTGTGTGAGTAGGTCTAGTGCCCGCGACAGGAAATGGCCCAAAACGCAATGTGGACACACCACATTTTCACAGTGAAAACTGACCCTTTTTTTGCAAAGTGCCTAGCTGTAGATTTTGAACCCTATCTCTGCCGGCACCTAGGGAAACCTAGCAAACCTATACATTTTTGAAAACTAGACACCCAGGGAAATCCAGGATGGGGTGACTTGACTGGCTTTCACCAGGTTCTGTTACCCAGAATCCCTTGCAAACCTAAAAATTTGTCCAAAAAAACACATTTTCCTCACATTTCTGTGGTGGCAAGTTCTGTAATCTGTGTGGATCCACAAAATTCCCCCCACCCCGCATTTTCCAAAGTCTTCCGAGAAAAATGGTACCTCACTTGTGTGGGGAGGCCTCGTGCCCGCGACAGGAAACGGCCCAAATCGCAACGTGGACTCACCACATTTTCACAGTGAAAACGGACCCTTTTTTTACAAAGTGCCTAGCTGTAGATTTTGAACCCTAGCTCTGCCGGCACCTAGGGAAACCTAGCAAACCTATATATTTTTGAACACTAGACACCCAGGGGAATCCAGTATGGGGTGACTTGTCTGGCTCTCACCAGGTTCTGTTACCCAGAATCCCTTGCAAACCTCAAAATCTGTCCAAAAACACATTTTACTCACATTTCTGTGGTGGAAAGTTCAGGAATCTGCGTGGATCCACAAAATTCCACCCACCCCGCATTTCCCAAAGTCTTCCGAGAAAAATGGCACCTCACTTGTGTGGGTAGGCCTAGTGCCCACGACAGGAAACGGCCCAAAACGCAACGTGGACACACCACATTTTCACAGTGAAAACTGACCCTTTTTTTGCAAAGTGCCTAGCTGTAGATTTTGAACCCTATCTCTGCCGGCACCGAAGGAAACCTAGCAAACCTATACATTTTTGAAAACTAGACACCCAGGGGAATTCAGGATGGGGTGACTTGACTGGCTTTCACCAGGTTCTGTTACCCAGAATCCCTTGCAAACCTAAAGATTTGTCCAAAAAACACATTTTCCTCACATTTCTGTGGTGGCAAGTTCTGTAATCTGTGTGGATCCACAAAATTCCACCCACCCCGCATTTTCCAAAGTCTTCCGAGAAAAATGGTACCTCACTTGTGTGGGGAGGCCTAGTGCCCGCGACAGGAAACGGCCCAAAACGCAACGTGGACACATCACATTTTCACAGTGAAAACTGACCCTTTTTTTGCAAAGTGCTTAGCTGTAGATTTTGAACCCTAGCTCTGCCGGCACCTAAGGAAACCTAGCAAACCTATACATTTTTGGAAACTAGACACCCAGGGCAATCCAGGATGGGGTGACTTGTCTGGCTCTCACCAGGTTCTGTTACCCAGAATCCCTTGCAAACCTCAAAAGTTTTAAAACAAAATCACATTTTCCTCACATTTCTGTGGTGGAAAGTTCTGGAATCTGCGTGGATCCACAAAATTCCACCCACCCCGCATTTCCCAAAGTCTTCCGAGAAAAATGGTACCTCACTTGTGTGGGTAGGTCTAGTGCCCACGACAAGAAACTTCCCAAAGCGCAACGTGGACACACCACATTTTCACAGTGAAAACGGACCCTTTTTTTGCAAAGTGCCTAGCTGTAGATTTTGAGCCCTAGCTCTGCCGGCACCAAGGGAAACCTAGCAAACCTATATATTTTTGAAAACTAGACACCCAGGGAATCCAGTATGGGGTGACTTGTCTGGCTCTCACCAGGTTCTGTTACCCAGAATCCCTCGCAAACCTCAAAATCTGTCCAAAAACACATTTTACTCACATTTCTGTGGTGGAAAGTTCAGGAATCTGCGTGGATCCACAAAATTCCACCCACCCCGCATTCCCCAAAGTCTTAAGAGAAAAATGGTACCTCACTTGTGTGGGTAGGCCTAGTGCCCGCGACAGGAAACGCCCCAAGACGCACCGTGGACACACCACATTTTCACAGTGAAAACGGACCCTTTTTTGCAAAGTGCCTAGCTGTAGATTTTAAATCCTAGCTCTGCCGGCACCTAGGAAACCTAGCAAACCTATACATTTTGAAGACTAGACACCCAGGGGAATCCAGGATGGGGTGACTTGACTGGCTTTCACCAGGTTCTGTTACCCAGAATCCCTTGCAAACCTAAACATTTGTCCAAAAAACACATTTAACTCACATTTCTGTGGTGGCAAGTTCTGTAATCTGCGTGGATCCACAAAATTCCACCCACCCCGCATTTCCCAAAGTCTTCCGAGAAAAATGGTACCTCACTTGTGTGGGTAGGCCTAGTTCCGCGACAGGAAACAGCCCAAAACGCAACGTGGACACACCACATTTTCACAGTGAAAACTGACCCTGTTTTTGCAAAGTGCCTAGCTGTAGATTTTGAACCCTAGCTCTGCCGGAACCTAGGGAAACCTAGCAAACCTATACATTTTTGGAAACTAGACACTGAGGGAATCCAGGATGGGGTGACTTGTCTGGGTCTCACCAGGTTCTGTTACCCAGAATCCCTTGCAAACCTCAAATTGTGTCAAAAAAACCGCATTTTCATCACATTTCTGTGATGGAAAGTTCTGGAATCTGCGTGGATCCACAAAATTCCACCCACCCCGCATTCCCCAAAGTCTTCTGAGAAAAATGGTACTTCACTTGTGTGGGTAGGTCTAGTGCCCGCGACAGGAAATGGCCCAAAACGCAATGTGGACACACCACATTTTCACAGTGAAAACTGACCCTTTTTTTGCAAAGTGCCTAGCTGTAGATTTTGAATCCTATCTCTGCCGGCACCTAAGGAAACCTAGCAAACCTATACATTTTTGAAAACTAGACACCCAGGGGAATCCAGGATGGGGTGACTTGACTGGCTTTCACCATGTTCTGTTACCCAGAATCCCTTGCAAACCTAAAGATTTGTCCAAAAAAACACATTTTCCTCACATTTCTGTGGTGGCAAGTTCTGTAATCTGTGTGGATCCACAAAATTCCACCCACCCCGCATTTTCCAAAGTCTTCCGAGAAAAATGGTACCTCACTTGTGTGGGGAGGCCTAGTGCCCGTGACAGGAAACGGCCCAAAGCGCAACGTGGACACATCACATTTTCACAGTGAAAACTGACCCTTTTTTGCAAAGTGCCTAGCTGTAGATTTTGAACCCTAGCTCTGCCGGCACCTAGGGAAACCTAGCAAACCTATACATTTTTGGAAACTAGACACCCAGGGGAATCCAGGATGGGGTGACTTGTCTGGCTCTCACCAGGTTCTGTTACCCAGAATCCCTTGCACACCTCAAAATCTGTCCAAAAAAACACATTTTCCTCACATTTCTGTGGTGGCAAGTTCTGTAATCTGTGTGGATCCACAAAATTCCACCCACCCCGCATTTTCCAAAGTCTTCCGAGAAAAATGGTACCTCACTTGTGTGGGGAGGCCTAGTGCCCGTGACAGGAAACGGCCCAAAGCGCAACGTGGACACATCACATTTTCACAGTGAAAACTGGCCCCTTTTTTGCAAAGTGCCTAGCTGTAGATTTTGAACCCTAGCTCTGCCGGCACCTAGGGAAACCTAGCAAACCTATATATTTTTGAACACTAGACACCCAGGGAAATCCAGTATGGGGTGACTTGTCTGGCTCTCACCAGGTTCTGTTACCCAGAATCCCTTGCAAACCTCAAAATCTGTCCAAAAAACACATTTTACTCACATTTCTGTGGTGGAAAGTTCAGGAATCTGCGTGGATCCACAAAATTCCACCCACCCGCATTTCCCAAAGTCTTCCGAGAAAAATGGCACCTCACTTGTGTGGGTAGGCCTAGTGCCCACGACAGGAAACGGCCCAAAACGCAACGTGGACACACCACATTTTCACAGTGAAAACTGACCCTTTTTTTGCAAAGTGCCTAGCTGTAGATTTTGAACCCTATCTCTGCCGGCACCGAAGGAAACCTAGCAAACCTATACATTTTTGAAAACTAGACACCCAGGGGAATTCAGGATGGGGTGACTTGACTGGCTTTCACCAGGTTCTGTTACCCAGAATCCCTTGCAAACCTAAAGATTTGTCCAAAAAAACACATTTTCCTCACATTTCTGTGGTGGCAAGTTCTGTAATCTGTGTGGATCCACAAAATTCCACCCACCCCGCATTTCCCAAAGTCTTCCGAGAAAAATGGTACCTCACTTGTGTGGGGAGGCCTAGTGCCCGCGACAGGAAAGCGGCCCAAAACGCAACGTGGACACATCACATTTTCACAGTGAAAACTGACCCTTTTTTTGCAAAGTGCTTAGCTGTAGATTTTGAACCCTAGCTCTGCCGGCACCTAAGGAAACCTAGCAAACCTATACATTTTTGGAAACTAGACACCCAGGGCAATCCAGGATGGGGTGACTTGTCTGGCTCTCACCAGGTTCTGTTACCCAGAATCCCTTGCAAACCTCAAAAGTTTTAAAACAAAATCACATTTTCCTCACATTTCTGTGGTGGAAAGTTCTGGAATCTGCGTGGATCCACAAAATTCCACCCACCCCGCATTTCCCAAAGTCTTCCGAGAAAAATGGTACCTCACTTGTGTGGGTAGGTCTAGTGCCCACGACAAGAAACTTCCCAAAACGCAACGTGGACACACCACATTTTCACAGTGAAAACGGACCCTTTTTTGCAAAGTGCCTAGCTGTAGATTTTGAGCCCTAGCTCTGCCGGCACCAAGGGAAACCTAGCAAACCTATATATTTTTGAAAACTAGACACCCAGGGAATCCAGTATGGGGTGACTTGTCTGGCTCTCACCAGGTTCTGTTACCCAGAATCCCTCGCAAACCTCAAAATCTGTCCAAAAAACACATTTTACTCACATTTCTGTGGTGGAAAGTTCAGGAATCTGCGTGGATCCACAAAATTCCACCCACCCCGCATTCCCCAAAGTCTTAAGAGAAAAATGGTACCTCACTTGTGTGGGTAGGCCTAGTGCCCGCGACAGGAAACGCCCCAAGACGCACCGTGGACACACCACATTTTCACAGTGAAAACGGACCCTTTTTTTGCAAAGTGCCTAGCTGTAGATTTTAAATCCTAGCTCTGCCGGCACCTAGGGAAACCTAGCAAACCTATACATTTTTGAAGACTAGACACCCAGGGGAATCCAGGATGGGGTGACTTGACTGGCTTTCACCAGGTTCTGTTACCCAGAATCCCTTGCAAACCTAAACATTTGTCCAAAAAAACACATTTAACTCACATTTCTGTGGTGGCAAGTTCTGTAATCTGCGTGGATCCACAAAATTCCACCCACCCCGCATTTCCCAAAGTCTTCCGAGAAAAATGGTACCTCACTTGTGTGGGTAGGCCTAGTTCCCGCGACAGGAAACAGCCCAAAACGCAACGTGGACACACCACATTTTCACAGTGAAAACTGACCCTGTTTTTGCAAAGTGCCTAGCTGTAGATTTTGAACCCTAGCTCTGCCGGAACCTAGGGAAACCTAGCAAACCTATACATTTTTGGAAACTAGACACTGAGGGGAATCCAGGATGGGGTGACTTGTCTGGGTCTCACCAGGTTCTGTTACCCAGAATCCCTTGCAAACCTCAAATTGTGTCAAAAAAACCGCATTTTCATCACATTTCTGTGATGGAAAGTTCTGGAATCTGCGTGGATCCACAAAATTCCACCCACCCCGCATTCCCCAAAGTCTTCTGAGAAAAATGGTACTTCACTTGTGTGGGTAGGTCTAGTGCCCGCGACAGGAAATGGCCCAAAACGCAATGTGGACACACCACATTTTCACAGTGAAAACTGACCCTTTTTTTGCAAAGTGCCTAGCTGTAGATTTTGAATCCTATCTCTGCCGGCACCTAAGGAAACCTAGCAAACCTATACATTTTTGAAAACTAGACACCCAGGGGAATCCAGGATGGGGTGACTTGACTGGCTTTCACCAGGTTCTGTTACCCAGAATCCCTTGCAAACCTAAAGATTTGTCCAAAAAACACATTTTCCTCACATTTCTGTGGTGGCAAGTTCTGTAATCTGTGTGGATCCACAAAATTCCACCCACCCCGCATTTTCCAAAGTCTTCCGAGAAAAATGGTACCTCACTTGTGTGGGGAGGCCTAGTGCCCGTGACAGGAAACGGCCCAAAACGCAACGTGGACACATCACATTTTCACAGTGAAAACTGACCCTTTTTTTGCAAAGTGCCTAGCTGTAGATTTTGAACCCTAGCTCTGCCGGCACCTAGGGAAACCTAGCAAACCTATACATTTTGGGAAACTAGACACCCAGGGGAATCCAGGATGGGGTGACTTGTCTGGCTCTCACCAGGTTCTGTTACCCAGAATCCCTTGCACACCTCAAAATCTGTCCAAAAAAACACATTTTCCTCACATTTCTGTGGTGGCAAGTTCTGTAATCTGTGTGGATCCACAAAATTCCACCCACCCCGCATTTTCCAAAGTCTTCCGAGAAAAATGGTACCTCACTTGTGTGGGGAGGCCTAGTGCCCGTGACAGGAAACGGCCCAAAACGCAACGTGGACACATCACATTTTCACAGTGAAAACTGGCCCCTTTTTTTGCAAAGTGCCTAGCTGTAGATTTTGAACCCTAGCTCTGCCGGCACCTAGGGAAACCTAGCAAACCTATATATTTTTGAACACTAGACACCCAGGGGAATCCAGTATGGGGTGACTTGTCTGGCTCTCACCAGGTTCTGTTACCCAGAATCCCTTGCAAACCTCAAAATCTGTCCAAAAAACACATTTTACTCACATTTCTGTGGTGGAAAGTTCAGGAATCTGCGTGGATCCACAAAATTCCACCCACCCCGCATTTCCCAAAGTCTTCCGAGAAAAATGGCACCTCACTTGTGTGGGTAGGCCTAGTGCCCACGACAGGAAACGGCCCAAAACGCAACGTGGACACACCACATTTTCACAGTGAAAACTGACCCTTTTTTGCAAAGTGCCTAGCTGTAGATTTTGAACCCTATCTCTGCCGGCACCGAAGGAAACCTAGCAAACCTATACATTTTTGAAAACTAGACACCCAGGGGAATTCAGGATGGGGTGACTTGACTGGCTTTCACCAGGTTCTGTTACCCAGAATCCCTTGCAAACCTAAAGATTTGTCCAAAAAACACATTTTCCTCACATTTCTGTGGTGGCAAGTTCTGTAATCTGTGTGGATCCACAAAATTCCACCCACCCCGCATTTTCCAAAGTCTTCCGAGAAAAATGGTACCTCACTTGTGTGGGGAGGCCTAGTGCCCGCGACAGGAAACGGCCCAAAACGCAACGTGGACACATCACATTTTCACAGTGAAAACTGACCCTTTTTTGCAAAGTGCTTAGCTGTAGATTTTGAACCCTAGCTCTGCCGGCACCTAAGGAAACCTAGCAAACCTATACATTTTTGGAAACTAGACACCCAGGGCAATCCAGGATGGGGTGACTTGTCTGGCTCTCACCAGGTTCTGTTACCCAGAATCCCTTGCAAACCTCAAAAGTTTTAAAACAAAATCACATTTTCCTCACATTTCTGTGGTGGAAAGTTCTGGAATCTGCGTGGATCCACAAAATTCCACCCACCCCGCATTTCCCAAAGTCTTCCGAGAAAAATGGTACCTCACTTGTGTGGGTAGGTCTAGTGCCCACGACAAGAAACTTCCCAAAACGCAACGTGGACACACCACATTTTCACAGTGAAAACGGACCCTTTTTTTGCAAAGTGCCTAGCTGTAGATTTTGAGCCCTAGCTCTGCCGGCACCAAGGGAAACCTAGCAAACCTATATATTTTTGAAAACTAGACACCCAGGGGAATCCAGTATGGGGTGACTTGTCTGGCTCTCACCAGGTTCTGTTACCCAGAATCCCTCGCAAACCTCAAAATCTGTCCAAAAAACACATTTTACTCACATTTCTGTGGTGGAAAGTTCAGGAATCTGCGTGGATCCACAAAATTCCACCCACCCCGCATTCCCCAAAGTCTTAAGAGAAAAATGGTACCTCACTTGTGTGGGTAGGCCTAGTGCCCGCGACAGGAAACGCCCCAAGACGCACCGTGGACACACCACATTTTCACAGTGAAAACGGACCCTTTTTTTGCAAAGTGCCTAGCTGTAGATTTTAAATCCTAGCTCTGCCGGCACCTAGGGAAACCTAGCAAACCTATACATTTTTGAAGACTAGACACCCAGGGTAATCCAGGATGGGGTGACTTGACTGGCTTTCACCAGGTTCTGTTACCCAAAATCCCTTGCAAACCTAAACATTTGTCCAAAAAAACAAATTTAACTCACATTTCTGTGGTGGCAAGTTCTGTAATCTGCGTGGATCCACAAAATTCCACCCACCCCGCATTTCCCAAAGTCTTCCGAGAAAAATGGTACCTCACTTGTGTGGGTAGGCCTAGTTCCCGCGACAGGAAACAGCCCAAAACGCAACGTGGACACACCACATTTTCACAGTGAAAACTGACCCTGTTTTTGCAAAGTGCCTAGCTGTAGATTTTGAACCCTAGCTCTGCCGGAACCTAGGGAAACCTAGCAAACCTATACATTTTTGGAAACTAGACACTGAGGGGAATCCAGGATGGGGTGACTTGTCTGGGTCTCACCAGGTTCTGTTACCCAGAATCCCTTGCAAACCTCAAATTGTGTCAAAAAAACCGCATTTTCATCACATTTCTGTGATGGAAAGTTCTGGAATCTGCGTGGATCCACAAAATTCCACCCACCCCGCATTCCCCAAAGTCTTCTGAGAAAAATGGTACTTCACTTGTGTGGGTAGGTCTAGTGCCCGCGACAGGAAATGGCCCAAAACGCAATGTGGACACACCACATTTTCACAGTGAAAACTGACCCTTTTTTTGCAAAGTGCCTAGCTGTAGATTTTGAATCCTATTTCTGCCGGCACCTAAGGAAACCTAGCAAACCTATACATTTTTGAAAACTAGACACCCAGGGGAATCCAGGATGGGGTGACTTGACTGGCTTTCACCAGGTTCTGTTACCCAGAATCCCTTGCAAACCTAAAGATTTGTCCAAAAAAACACATTTTCCTCACATTTCTGTGGTGGCAAGTTCTGTAATCTGTGTGGATCCACAAAATTCCACCCACCCCGCATTTTCCAAAGTCTTCCGAGAAAAATGGTACCTCACTTGTGTGGGGAGGCCTAGTGCCCGTGACAGGAAACGGCCCAAAACGCAACGTGGACACATCACATTTTCACAGTGAAAACTGACCCTTTTTTTGCAAAGTGCCTAGCTGTAGATTTTGAACCCTAGCTCTGCCGGCACCTAGGGAAACCTAGCAAACCTATACATTTTTGGAAACTAGACACCCAGGGGAATCCAGGATGGGGTGACTTGTCTGGCTCTCACCAGGTTCTGTTACCCAGAATCCCTTGCACACCTCAAAATCTGTCCAAAAAACACATTTTACTCATATTTCTGTGGTGGGAAGTTCTGGAATCTGCGTGGATCCACAAAATTCCACCCACCCCGCATTCCCCAAAGTCTTAAGAGAAAAATGGTACCTCACTTGTGTGGGTAGGCCTAGTGCCCGCGACAGGAAACGCCCCAAGACGCACCGTGGACACACCACATTTTCACAGTGAAAACGGACCCTTTTTTTGCAAAGTGCCTAGCTGTAGATTTTAAACCCTAGCTCTGCCGGCACCTAGAGAAACCTAGAAAACCTATACATTTTTGAAAACTAGACACCCAGGGAAATCCAGGATGGGGGGACTTGACTGGCTCTCACCAGGTTCTGTTACCCAGAATCCCTTGTAAACCTAAAAATGTGTCCAAAAAAACACATTTTCCTCACATTTCTGTGGTGGAAAGTTCTGGAATCTGCGTGGATCCACAAAATTGCACCCACCCCGCATTCCCCAAAGTCTTCCGAGAAAAATAGTGCCTCACTTGTATGGGTAGGTCTAGTGCCCGCAACAGGAAACGGCCCAAAACGCAACGTGGACACACCACATTTTCACAGTGAAAACGGACCCTTTTTTTGCAAAGTGCCTAGCTGTTGATTTTGAGCCCTAGCTCTGCCGGCACCTAGGGAAACCTAGCAAACCTATACATTTTTGAAGACTAGACACCCAGGGGAATCCAGGATGGGGTGACTTGACTGGCTTTCACCAGGTTCTGTTAACCAGAATCCCTTGCAAACCTAAACATTTGTCCAAAAAAACACATTTTCCTCATATTTCTGTGGTGGCAAGTTCTGTAATCTGCGTGGATCCACAAAATTCCACCCACCCCGCGTTTCCCAAAGTCTCCCGAGAAAAATGGTACCTCACTTGTGTGGGTAGGCCTAGTGCCCGCGACAGGAAACGGCCCAAAACGCAACGTGGACACACCACATTTTCACAGTGAAATCTGACCCTTTTTTTGCAAAGTGCCTAGCTGTAGATTTTGAACCCTAGCTCTGCCGGCACCTAGGGAAACCTAGCAAACCTATACATTTTTGGAAACTAGAAACCGAGGGCAATCCAGGATGGGGTGACTTGTCTGGCTCTCACTAGGTTCTGTTACCCAGAATCCCTTGCAAACCTCAAAATGTTTAAAACAAAATCACATTTTACTCACATTTCTGTGGTGGAAAGTTCTGGAATCTGCGTAGATCCACAAAATTCCACCCACCCCGCATTTCCCAAAGTCTTCCAAGAAAAATGGTACCTCACTTGTATGGGTAGGTCTAGTGCCCGCGACAGGAAATGGCCTAAAAGGCAACGAGGACACACCTCATTTTCACAGTGAAAACGGACCCTTTTTTTGCAAAGTGCCTAGCTGTAGATTTTGAATCCTAGCTCTGCCGGCACATAGGGAAACCGAGCAAACCTATACATTTTTAAAAACTAGACACCCAGGGGAATCCAGGATGGGGTGACTTGTCTGGCCCTCACCAGGTTCTGTTACCCAGGATCCCTTGCAAACCAAAGAATTTGTCAAAAAAACACATTTTGCTCACATTTCTGTGGTGGAAAGTTCTGGAATCTGCGTGGATCCACAAAATTCTACCCACCCCGCATTCTCCAAAGTCTTGCAAGAAAAATGGTACCTCACTTGTATGGGTAGGTCTAGTGCCCGTGACAGGAAACGGCCTAAAAGGCAACGTGGACACACCACATTTTCACAGTGAAAACGGACCCTTTTTTTGCAAAGTGCCTAGCTGTAGATTTTGAACCCTAGCTCTGCCGGCACCTAGGTAAAACTAGCAAACCTATACATTTTTGAAAACTAGACACCTAGGGAATCCAGGATGGGGTGACTTGTCTGGCTCTCACCAGGTTCTGTTACCCAGAATCCCTTGCAAACCTCAAAATTTGTCCAAAAAAACACATTTTCCTCACATTTCTGTGGTGGAAAGTTCTGGAATCTGCGTGGATCCACAAAATTCCACGCACCCCGCGTTCCCCAAAGTCTTCAGAGAAAAATGGTACCTCACTTGTATGGGTAGGTCTAGTGCCCACGACAGGAAACGGCCCAAAACGCAACGTGGACACACCACATTTTCACAGTGAAAACGGACCCTTTTTTTGCAAAGTGCCTAGCTGTTGATTTTGAGCCCTAGCTCTGCCGGCACCTATGGAAACCTAGCAAACCTATACATTTTTGAAGACTAGACACCCAGGGGAATCCAGGATGGGGTGACTTGACTGGCTTTCACCAGGTTCTGTTACCCAGAATCCCTTGCAAACCTAAACATTTGTCCAAAAAACACATTTAACTCACATTTCTGTGGTGGCAAGTTCTGTAATCTGCGTGGATCCTCAAAATTCCACCCACCCCGCATCTCCCAAAGTCTTCCGAGAAAAATGGTACCTCACTTGTGTGGGTAGGCCTAGTGCCCACGACAGGAAACGGCCCAAAACGCAACGTGGACACACCACATTTTCACAGTGAAAACTGACCCTTTTTTTGCAAAGTGCCTAGCTGTTGATTTTGATCCCTAGCTCTGCCGGCACCTAGGGAAACCTAGCAAACCTATACATTTTTGAAGACTAGACACACAGGGGAATCCAGGATGGGGTGACTTGTCTGGGTCTCACCAGGTTCTGTTACCCAGAATCCCTTGCAAACCTCAAATTGTGTCAAAAAAAACACATTTTCATCACATTTCTGTGGTGGCAAGTTCTCTAATCTGCGTGGATCCACAAAATTCCACCCACCCCGCGTTTCCCAAAGTCTCCCGAGAAAAATGGTACCTCACTTGTGTGGGTAGGCCTAGTGCCCGCGACAGGAAACGGCCCAAAACGCAACGTGGACACACCACATTTTCACAGTGAAATCTGACCCTTTTTTTGCAAAGTGCCTAGCTGTAGATTTTGAACCCTAGCTCTGCCGGCACCTAGGGAAACCTAGCAAACCTATACATTTTTGGAAACTAGAAACCGAGGGCAATCCAGGATGGGGTGACTTGTCTGGCTCTCACTAGGTTCTGTTACCCAGAATCCCTTGCAAACCTCAAAATGTTTAAAACAAAATCACATTTTCCTCACATTTCTGTGGTGGAAAGTTCTGGAATCTGCGTAGATCCACAAAATTCCACCCACCCCGCATTTCCCAAAGTCTTCCAAGAAAAATGGTACCTCACTTGTATGGGTAGGTCTAGTGCCCGCGACAGGAAATGGCCTAAAAGGCAACGTGGACACACCTCATTTTCACAGTGAAAACGGACCCTTTTTTTGCAAAGTGCCTAGCTGTAGATTTTGAATCCTAGCTCTGCCGGCACATAGGGAAACTGAGCAAACCTATACATTTTTGAAAACTAGACACCCAGGGGAATCCAGGATGGGGTGACTTGTCTGGCCCTCACCAGGTTCTGTTACCCAGGATCCCTTGCAAACCAAAGAATTTGTCAAAAAAACACATTTTGCTCACATTTCTGTGGTGGAAAGTTCTGGAATCTGCGTGGATCCACAAAATTCTACCCACCCCGCATTCTCCAAAGTCTTCCAAGAAAAATGGTACCTCACTTGTATGGGTAGGTCTAGTGCCCGCGACAGGAAACGGCCTAAAAGGCAACGTGGACACACCACATTTTCACAGTGAAAACGGACCCTTTTTTTGCAAAGTGCCTAGCTGTAGATTTTGAACCCTAGCTCTGCCGGCACCTAGGTAAACCTAGCAAACCTATACATTTTTGAAAACTAGACACCTAGGGGAATCCAGGATGGGGTGACTTGTCTGGCTCTCACCAGGTTCTGTTACCCAGAATCCCTTGCAAACCTCAAAATTTGTCCAAAAAAACACATTTTCCTCACATTTCTGTGGTGGAAAGTTCTGTAATCTGCGTGGATCCACAAAATTCCACGCACCCCGCGTTCCCCAAAGTCTTCAGAGAAAAATGGTACCTCAGTTGTATGGGTAGGTCTAGTGCCCACGACAGGAAACGGCCCAAAACGCAACGTGGACACACCACATTTTCACAGTGAAAACGGACCCTTTTTTTGCAAAGTGCCTAGCTGTTGATTTTGAGCCCTAGCTCTGCCGGCACCTATGGAAACCTAGCAAACCTATACATTTTTGAAGACTAGACACCCAGGGGAATCCAGGATGGGGTGACTTGACTGGCTTTCACCAGGTTCTGTTACCCAGAATCCCTTGCAAACCTAAACATTTGTCCAAAAAAACACATTTAACTCACATTTCTGTGGTGGCAAGTTCTGTAATCTGCGTGGATCCACAAAATTCCACCCACCCCGCATCTCCCAAAGTCTTCCGAGAAAAATGGTACCTCACTTGTGTGGGTAGGCCTAGTGCCCACGACAGGAAACGGCCCAAAACGCAACGTGGACACACCACATTTTCACAGTGAAAACTGACCCTTTTTTTGCAAAGTGCCTAGCTGTTGATTTTGATCCCTAGCTCTGCCGGCACCTAGGGAAACCTAGCAAACCTATACATTTTTGAAGACTAGACACCCAGGGGAATCCAGGATGGGGTGACTTGTCTGGGTCTCACCAGGTTCTGTTACCCAGAATCCCTTGCAAACCTCAAATTGTGTCAAAAAAACCACATTTTCATCACATTTTGTGATGGAAAGTTCTGGAATCTGCGTGGATCCACAAAATTCCACCCACCCTGCATTCCCCAAAGTCTTCTGAGAAAAATGGTACCTCACTTGTGTGGGTAGGCCTAGTGCCCGCGACAGGAAACGGCCCAAAACGCAACGTGGACACACCACATTTTCACAGTGAAAACTGACCCTGTTTTTGCAAAGTGCCTAGCTGTAGATTTTGAACCCTAGCTCTGCCGGAACCTAGGGAAACCTAGCAAACCTATACATTTTTGGAAACTAGACACCGAGGGGAATCCAGGATGGGGTGACTTGTCTGGGTCTCACCAGGTTCTGTTACCCAGAATCCCTTGCAAACCTCAAATTGTGTCAAAAAAACCACATTTTCATCACATTTCTGTGATGGAAAGTTCTGGAATCTGCGTGGATCCACAAAATTCCACCCACCCCGCATTCCCCAAAGTCTTCTGAGAAAAATGGTACCTCACTTGTGTGGGGAGGCCTAGTGCCCGTGACAGGAAACGGCCCAAAACGCAACGTGGACACACCACATTTTCACAGTGAAAACGGACCCTTTTATTGCAAAGTGCCTAGCTGTAGATTTTAAACCCTAGCTCTGCCGGCACCTAGAGAAACCTAGCAAACCTATACATTTTTGGAAACTAGACACCCAGGGGAATCCAGGATGGGGTGACTTGTCTGGCTCTCACCAGGTTCTGTTACCCAGAATCCCTTGCAAACCTCAAAATCTGTCCAAACAACCCATTTTACTCATATTTCTGTGGTGGAAAGTTCTGGAATCTGCGTGGATCCACAAAATTCCACCCACCCCGCATTCCCCAAAGTCTTAAGAGAAAAATGGTACCTCACTTGTGTGGGTAGGCCTAGTGCCCGCGACAGGAAACGCCCCAAGACGCACCGTGGACACATCACATTTTCACAGTGAAAACGGACCCTTTTATTGCAAAGTGCCTAGCTATAGATTTTAAACCCTAGCTCTGCCGGCACCTAGAGAAACCTAGAAAACCTATACATTTTTGAAAACTAGACACCCAGGGAAATCCAGGATGGGGGGACTTGACTGGCTCTCACCAGGTTCTGTTACCCAGAATCCCTTGCAAACCTAAAAATGTGTCCAAAAAACACATTTTCCTCACATTTCTGTGGTGGAAAGTTCTGGAATCTGCGTGGATCCACAAAACTGCACCCACCCCGCATTCCCCAAAGTCTTCCGAGAAAAATGGTGCCTCACTTGTATGGGTAGGTCTAGTGCCCGCGACAGGAAACGGCCCAAAACTCAACGTGGACACACCACATTTTCACAGTGAAAACGGACCCTTTTTTTGCAAAGTGCCTAGCTGTTGATTTTGAGCCCTAGCTCTGCCGGCACCTAGGGAAACCTAGCAAACCTATACATTTTTGAAGACTAGACACCCAGGGGAATCCAGGATGGGGTGACTTGACTGGCTTTCACCAGGTTCTGTTAACCAGAATCCCTTGCAAACCTAAACATTTGTCCAAAAAAACACATTTTCCTCATATTTCTGTGGTGGCAAGTTCTGTAATCTGCGTGGATCCACAAAATTCCACCCACCCCGCATTTCCCAAAGTCTCCCGAGAAAAATGGTACCTCACTTGTGTGGGTAGGCCTAGTGCCCGCGACAGGAAACGGCCCAAAATGCAACGTGGACACACCACATTTTCACAGTGAAATCTGACCCTTTTTTTGCAAAGTGCCTAGCTGTAGATTTTGAACCCTAGCTCTGCCGGCACCTAGGGAAACCTAGCAAACCTATACATTTTTGGAAACTAGAAACCTAGGGCAATCCAGGATGGGGTGACTTGTCTGGCTCTCACTAGGTTCTGTTACCCAGAATCCCTTGCAAACCTCAAAATGTTTAAAACAAAATCACATTTTCCTCACATTTCTGTGGTGGAAAGTTCTGGAATCTGCGTAGATCCACAAAATTCCACCCACCCCGCATTTCCCAAAGTCTTCCAAGAAAAATGGTACCTCACTTGTATGGGTAGGTCTAGTGCCCGCGACAGGAAACGGCCTAAAAGGCAACGTGGACACCACATTTTCACAGTGAAAACGGACCCTTTTTTTGCAAAGTGCCTAGCTGTAGATTTTGAATCCTAGCTCTGCCGGCACATAGGGAAACCGAGCAAACCTATACATTTTTGAAAACTAGACACCCAGGGGAATCCAGGATGGGGTGACTTGTCTGGCCCTCACCAGGTTCTGTTACCCAGGATCCCTTGCAAACCAAAGAATTTGTCAAAAAACCACATTTTGCTCACATTTCTGTGGTGGAAAGTTCTGGAATCTGCGTGGATCCACAAAATTCTATCCACCCCGCATTCTCCAAAGTCTTCCAAGAAAAATGGTACCTCACTTGTATGGGTAGGTCTAGTGCCCGCGACAGGAAACGGCCTAAAAGGCAACGTGGACACACCACATTTTCACAGTGAAAACGGACCCTTTTTTTGCAAAGTGCCTAGCTGTTGATTTTGAGCCCTAGCTCTGCCGGCACCTAGGGAAACCTAGCAAACCTATACATTTTTGAAGACTAGACACCCAGGGGAATCCAGGATGGGGTGACTTGACTGGCTTTCACCAGGTTCTGTTACCCAGAATCCCTTGCAAACCTCAAATTGTGTCAAAAAAACCACATTTTCATCACATTTCTGTGATGGAAAGTTCTGGAATCTGCGTGGATCCACAAATTTCCACCCACCCCGCATTTCCCAAAGTCTTCCGAGAAAAATGGTACCTCACTTGTGTGGGTAGGCATAGTGCCCACGACAGGAAACGGCCCAAAACGCAACGTGGACACACCACATTTTCACAGTGAAAACTGACCCTTTTTTTGCAAAGTGCCTAGCTGTAGATTTTGAACCCTAGCTCTGCCGGCACCTAGGGAAACCTAGCAAACCTATACATTTTTGGAAACTAGACACCGAGGGGAATCCAGGATGGGGTGACTTGTCTGGGTTTCACCAGGTTCTGTTACCCAGAATCCCTTGCAAACCTCAAATTGTGTCAAAAAAACCACATTTTCATCACATTTCTGTGATGGAAAGTTCTGGAATCTGCGTGGATCCACAAAATTCCACCCACCCCGCATTCCCCAAAGTCTGCTGAGAAAAATGGTACCTCACTTGTGTGGGTAGGTCTAGTGCCCACGACAGGAAATGGCCCAAAACGCAATGTGGACACACCACATTTTCACAGTGAAAACTGACCCTTTTTTTGCAAAGTGCCTAGCTGTAGATTTTGAACCCTAGCTCTGCCGGCACCTAGGGAATCCTAGCAAACCTATACATTTTTGGAAACTAGACACACAGGGGAATCCAGGATGGGGTGACTTGTCTGGCTCTCACCAGGTTCTGTTACCCAGAATCCCTTGCAAACCTCAAAATCTGTCTAAAAAACAAATTTTCTCATATTTCTGTGGTGGAAAGTTCTGGAATCTGCGTGGATCCACAAAATTCCACCCACCCCGCATTCCCCAAAGTCTTCTGAGAAAAATGGTACCTCACTTGTGTGGGTAGGCCTAGTGCCCACGACAGGAAACGCCCCAAGACGCACCGTGGACACACCACATTTTCACAGTGAAAACGGACCCTTTTTTTGCAAAGTGCCTAGCTGTAGATTTTAAACCCTAGCTCTGCCGGCACCTAGAGAAACCTAGAAAACCTCTACATTTTTGAAGACTAGACACCCAGGGGAATCCAGGATGGGGTGACTTGACTGGCTTTCACCAGGTTCTGTTACCCAGAATCCCTTGCAAACCTAAACATTTGTCCAAAAAAACACATTTTCCTCATATTTCTGTGGTGGCAAGTTCTGTAATCTGCGTGGATCCACAAAATTCCACCCACCCCGCGTTTCCCAAAGTCTTCCGAGAAAAATGGTACCTCACTTGTGTGGGTAGGCCTAGTGCCCGCGACAGGAAACGGCCCAAAACGCAACGTGGACACACCACATTTTCACAGTGAAATCTGACCCTTTTTTTGCAAAGTGCCTAGCTGTAGATTTTGAACTCTAGCTCTGCCGGCACCTAGGGAAACCTAGCAAACCTATACATTTTTGGAAACTAGACACCGAGGGCAATCCAGGATGGGGTGACTTGTCTGGCTCTCACTAGGTTTTGTTAACCAGAATCCCTTGCAAACCTCAAAATGTTTAAAACAAAATCACATTTTCCTCACATTTCTGTGGTGGAAAGTTCTGGAATCTGCGTAGATCCACAAAATTCCACCCACCCCGCATTTCCCAAAGTCTTCCAAGAAAAATGGTACCTCACTTGTATGGGTAGGTCTAGTGCCCGCGACAGGAAACGGCCCAAAACGCAATGTGGACACACCACATTTTCACAGTGAAAACAGACCCTTTTTTTGCAAAGTGCCTAGCTGTAGATTTTGAATCCTAGCTCTGCCGGCACATAGGGAAACCTAGCAAACCTATACATTTTTTAAAACTAGACACCCAGGGGAATCCAGGATGGGGTGACTTGTCTGGCCCTCACCAGGTTCTGTTACCCAGGATCCCTTGCAAACCAAAACATTTGTCAAAAAACCACATTTTGCTCACATTTCTGTGGTGGAAAGTTCTGGAATCTGCGTGGATCCACAAAATTCTACCCACCCCGCATTCTCCAAAGTCTTCCAAGAAAAATGGTACCTCACTTGTATGGGTAGGTCTAGTGCCCGCGACAGGAAACGGCCTAAAAGGCAACGTGGAGACACCACATTTTCACAGTGAAAACGGACCCTTTTTTTGCAAAGTGCCTAGCTGTAGATTTTGAACCCTAGCTCTGCCGGCACCTAGGTAAACCTAGTAAGCCTATACATTTTTGAAAACTAGACACCCAGGGGAATGCAGGATGGGGTGACTTGTCTGGCTCTCACCAGGTTCTGTTACCCAGAATCCCTTGCAAACCTCAAAATTTGTCCAAAAAAACACATTTTCCTCACATTTCTGTGGTGGAAAGTTCTGGAATCTGCGTGGATCCACAAAATTCCACCCACCCCGCGTTCCCCAAAGTCTTCAGAGAAAAATGGTACATCACTTCTGTTGGTAGGCCTAGTGCCCGCGACAGGAAACGGCCCAAAACGCAACGTGGACACACCACATTTTCACAGTGAAAACTGACCCTTTTTTTGCAAAGTGCCTAGCTGTAGATTTTGAACCCTAACTCTGCCAGCACCTAGGGAAACCTAGCAAAACTATACATTTTTGAAAACTAGACACCCAGGGGAATCTAGGATGGGGTGACTTGACTGGCTATCACCAGGTTCTGTTACCCAGAATCCCTTGCAAACCTAAATATTTGTCAAAAAAACACATTTTCCTCACATTTCTGTGGTGGAAAGTTTAGGAATCTGCGTGGATCCACAAAATTCCACCCACCCCGCGTTTCCCAAAGTCTTCCGAGAAAAATGGTACCTCACTTGTGTGGGTAGGCCTAGTGCCCGCGACAGGAAACGCCCCAAGACGCACTGTGGCCACACCACATTTTCATAGTGAAAACGGACCCTTTTTTTGCAAAGTGCCTAGCTGTAGATTTTGAACCCTATCTCTGCCGGCACCTAGGGAAACCTAGCAAACCTATACATTTTTGAAAACTAGACACCCAGGGGAATCCAGGATGGGGTGACTTGTCTGGCTCTCACCAGGTTCTGTTACCCAGAATCCCTTGGAAACCTCAAACGTTTTAAAACAAAATCACATTTTCCTCACATTTCTGTGGTGGAAAGTTCTGGAATCTGCGTGGATCCACAAAAATCCACCCACCCCGCATCCCCCAAAGTCTTAAGAGAAAAATGGTACCTCACTTGTGTGGGTAGGCCTAGTGCCCGCGACAGGAAACGCCCCAAGACGCACCGTGGACACACCACATTTTCACAGTGAAAACGGACCCTTTTTTTGCAAAGTGCCTAGCATGTAGATTTTAAACCCTAGCTCTGCCGGCACCTAGAGAAACCTAGAAAACCTATACATTTTTGAAAACTAGACACCCAGGGAAATCCAGGATGGGGGGACTTGACTGGCTCTCACCAGGTTCTGTTACCCAGAATCCCTTGCAAACCTAAAAATGTGGCCAAAAAAACACATTTTCCTCACATTTCTGTGGTGGAAAGTTCTGGAATCTGCGTGGATCCACAAAATTCCACCCACCCCGCATTCCCCAAAGTCTTAAGAGAAAAATGGTACCTCACTTGTGTGGGTAGGCCTAGTGCCCGCTTCAGGAAACGCCCCAAGACGCACCGTGGACACACCACATTTTCACAGTGAAAACGGACCCTTTTTTTGCAAAGGGCCTAGCTGTAGATTTTAAACCCTAGCTCTGCCGGCACCTAGAGAAACCTAGAAAACCTATACATTTTTGAAGACTAGACACCCAGGGGAATCCAGGATGGGGTGACTTGACTGGCTTTCACCAGGTTCTGTTACCCAGAATCCCTTGCAAACCTAAACATTTGTCCAAAAAAACACATTTTCCTCATATTTCTGTGGTGGCAAGTTCTGTAATCTGCGTGGATCCACAAAATTCCACCCACCCCGCGTTTTCCAAAGTTTTCTGAGAAAAATGGTACCTCACTTGTGTGGGTAGGCCTAGTGCCCGCGACAGGAAACGGCCCAAAACGCAACGTGGACACACCACATTTTCACAGTGAAATCTGACCCTTTTTTTGCAAAGTGCCTAGCTGTAGATTTTGAACCCTAGCTCTGCCGGCACCTAGGGAAACCTAGCAAACCTATACATTTTTGGAAACTAGACACCGAGGGCAATCCAGGATGGGGTGACTTGTCTGGCTCTCACTAGGTTCTGTTACCCAGAATCCCTTGCAAACCTCAAAATGTTTAAAACAAAATCACATTTTCCTCACATTTCTGTGGTGGAAAGTTCTGGAATCTGCGTAGATCCACAAAATTCCACCCACCCCGCATTTCCCAAAGTCTTCCAAGAAAAATGGTACCTCACTTGTATGGGTAGGTCTAGTGCCCGCGACAGGAAACGGCCCAAAACGCAATGTGGACACACCACATTTTCACAGTGAAATCTGACCCTTTTTTTGCAAAGTGCCTAGCTGTAGATTTTGAATCCTAGCTCTGCCGGCACATAGGGAAACCTAGCAAACCTACACATTTTTGAAAACTAGACACCCAGGGGAATCCAGGATGGGGTGACTTGTCTCGCCCTCACCAGGTTCTGTTACCCAAGATCCCTTGCAAACCAAAAAATTTGTCAAAAAACCACATTTTGCTCATATTTCTGTGGTGGAAAGTTCTGGAATCTGAGTGGATCCACAAAATTCTACCCACCCCGCATTCTCCAAAGTCTTCCAAGAAAAATGGTACCTCACTTGTATGGGTAGGTCTAGTGCCCGCGACAGGAAACGGCCTAAAAGGCAACGTGGACATACCACATTTTCACAGTGAAAACGGACCCTTTTTTTGCAAAGTGCCTAGCTGTAGATTTTGAACCCTAGCTCTGCCGGCACCTAGGTAAACCCTGCAAACCTATACATTTTTGAAAACTAGATACCCAGGGGAATCCAGGATGGGGTGACTTGTCTGGCTCTCACCAGGTTCTGTTACCCAGAATCCCTTGCAAACCTCAAAATTTGTCCAAAGAAACACATTTTCCTCACATTTCTGTGGTGGAAAGTTCTGGAATCTGCGTGGATCCACAAAATTCCACCCACCCCGCGTTCCCCAAAGTCTTCAGAGAAAAATGGTACATCACTTCTGTGGGTAGGCCTAGTGCCCGCGACAGGAAACGGCCCAAAACGCAACATGGACACACCACATTTTCACAGTGAAAACGGACCCTTTTTTTGCAAAGTGCCTAGCTGTAGATTTTGAACCCTAACTCTGCCAGCACCTAGGGAAACCTAGCAAACCTATACATTTTTGAAAACTAGACACCCATGGGAATCTAGGATGGGGTGACTTGACTGGCTATCACCAGGTTCTGTTACCCAGAATCCCTTGCAAACCTAAATATTTGTCAAAAAAACACATTTTCCTCACATTTCTGTGGTGGAAAGTTCAGGAATCTGCGTGGATCCACAAAATTCCACCCACCCCGCGTTTCCCAAAGTCTTCCGAGAAAAATGGCACCTCACTTGTGTGGGTAGGCCTAGTGCCCACGACAGGAAACGGCCGAAAACGCAACGTGGACACACCACATTTTCACAGTGAAAACTGACCCTTTTTTTGCAAAGTGCCTAGCTGTAGATTTTGAACCCTATCTCTGCCGGCACCTAGGGAAACCTAGCAAACCTATACATTTTTGAAAACTAGACACCCAGGGGAATCCAGGATGGGGTGACTTGTCTGGCTCTCACCAGGTTCTGTTACCCAGAATCCCTTGGAAACCTCAAAAGTTTTAAAACAAAATCACATTTTCCTCACATTTCTGTGGTGGAAAGTTCTGGAATCTGCGTGGATCCACAAAAATCCACCCACCCCGCATTCCCCAAAGTGTTAAGAGAAAAATGGTACCTCACTTGTGTGGGTAGGCCTAGTGCCCGTGACAGTAAACGCCCCAAGACGCACCGTGGACACACCACATTTTCACAGTGAAAACGGACCCTTTTTTTGCAAAGTGCCTAGCATGTAGATTTTAAACCCTAGCTCTGCCGGCACCTAGAGAAACCTAGAAAACCTATACATTTTTGAAAACTAGACACCCAGGGAAATCCAGGATGGGGGGACTTGACTGGCTCTCACCAGGTTCTGTTACCCAGAATCCCTTGCAAACCTAAAAATGTGGCCAAAAAAACACATTTTCCTCACATTTCTGTGGTGGAAAGTTCTGGAATCTGCGTGGAGCCACAAAACTCCACCACCCCACATTCCCCAAAGTCTTCCGAGAAAAATGGTACCTCACTTGTATGGGTAGGTCTAGTGCCCGCGACAGGAAACGCCCCAAAACGCAACGTGGACACACCACATTTTCACAGTGAAAACGGACCCTTTTTTTGCAAAGTGCCTAGCTGTTGATTTTGAGCCCTAGCTCTGCCGGCACCTAGGGAAACCTAGCAAACCTATACATTTTTGAAGACTAGACACCCAGGGGAATCCAGGATGGGGTGACTTGTCTGGCTCTCACCAGGTTCTGTTACCCAGAATCCCTTGCAAACCTCAAAATCTGTCCAAAAAACACATTTTACTCATATTTCTGTGGTGGAAAGTTCTGGAATCTGCGTGGATCCACAAAATTCCACCCACCCCGCATTCCCCAAAGTCTTAAGAGAAAAATGGTACCTCACTTGTGTGGGTAGGCCTAGTGCCCGCGACAGGAAACGCCCCAAGACGCACCGTGGACACACCACATTTTCACAGTGAAAACGGACCCTTTTTTTGCAAAGTGCCTAGCTGTAGATTTTAAACCCTAGCTCTGCCGGCACCTAGAGAAACCTAGAAAACCTATACATTTTTGAAGACTAGACACCCAGGGGAATCCAGGATGGGGTGACTTGACTGGCTTTCACCAGGTTCTGTTACCCAGAATCCCTTGCAAACCTAAACATTTGTCCAAAAAAACACATTTTCCTCATATTTCTGTGGTGGCAAGTTCTGTAATCTGCGTGGATCCACAAAATTCCACCCACCCCGCGTTTCCCAAAGTTTTCCGAGAAAAATGGTACCTCACTTGTGTGGGTAGGCCTAGTGCCCGCGACAGGAAACGGCCCAAAACGCAACATGGACACACCACATTTTCACAGTGAAATCTGACCCTTTTTTTGCAAAGTGCCTAGCTGTAGATTTTGAACCCTAGCTCTGCCGGCACCTAGGGAAACCTAGCAAACCTAAACATTTTTGGAAACTAGACACCGAGGGCAATCCAGGATGGGGTGACTTGTCTGGCTCTCACTAGGTTCTGTTACCCAGAATCCCTTGCAAACCTCAAAATGTTTAAAACAAAATCACATTTTCCTCACATTTCTGTGGTGGAAAGTTCTGGAATCTGCGTAGATCCACAAAATTCCACCCACCCCGCATTTCCCAAAGTCTTCCAAGAAAAATGGTACCTCACTTGTATGGGTAGGTCTAGTGCCAGCGACAGGAAACGGCCCAAAACGCAATGTGGACACACCACATTTTCACAGTGAAATCTGACCCTTTTTTTGCAAAGTGCCTAGCTGTAGATTTTGAATCCTAGCTCTGCCGGCACATAGGGAAACCTAGCAAACCTATACATTTTTGAAAACTAGACACCCAGGGGAATCCAGGATGGGGTGACTTGTCTGGCCCTCACCAGGTTCTGTTACCCAAGATCCCTTGCAAACCAAAAAATTTGTCAAAAAACCACATTTTGCTCATATTTCTGTGATGGAAAGTTCTGGAATCTGCGTGGAGCCACAAAATTCTACCCACCCCGCATTCTCCAAAGTCTTCCAAGAAAAATGGTACCTCACTTGTATGGGTAGGTCTAGTGCCCGCGACAGGAAACGGCCTAAAAGGCAACGTGGACACACCACCTTTTCACAGTGAAAACGGACCCTTTTTTTGCAAAGTGCCTAGCTGTAGATTTTGAACCCTAGCTCTGCCGGCACCTAGGTAAACCTAGCAAACCTATACATTTTTGAAAACTAGACACCCAGGGGAATCCAGGATGGGGTGACTTGTCTGGCTCTCACCAGGTTCTGTTACCCAGAATCCCTTGCAAACCTCAAAATTTGTCCAAAGAAACACATTTTCCTCACATTTCTGTGGTGGAAAGTTCTGGAATCTGCATGGATCCACAAAATTCCACCCACCCCGCGTTCCCCAAAGTCTTCAGAGAAAAATGGTACATCACTTCTGTGGGTAGGCCTAGTGCCCGCGACAGGAAACGGCCCAAAACGCAACGTGGACACACCACATTTTCACAGTGAAAACGGACCCTTTTTTTGCAAAGTGCCTAGCTGTAGATTTTGAACCCTAACTCTGCCAGCACCTAGGGAAACCTAGCAAACCTATACATTTTTGAAAACTAGACACCCAGGGGAATCTAGGATGGGGTGACTTGACTGGCTATCACCAGGTTCTGTTACCCAGAATCCCTTGCAAACCTAAATATTTGTCAAAAAAACACATTTTCCTCACATTTCTGTGGTGGAAAGTTCAGGAATTTGCGTGGATCCACAAAATTCCACCCACCCCGCATTTCCCAAAGTCTTCCGAGAAAAATGGCACCTCACTTGTGTGGGTAGGCCTAGTGCCCACGACAGGAAACGGCCGAAAACGCAACGTGGACACACCACATTTTCACAGTGAAAACTGACCCTTTTTTTGCAAAGTGCCTAGCTGTAGATTTTGAACCCTAGCGCTGCCGGCACCAAGGGAAACCTAGCAAACCTGTACATTTTTAAAAACTAGACACCCAGGGGAATCCAGGAAGGGGTGACTTATCTGGCTCTCACCAGGTTCTGTTACCCAGAATGCCTTGCAAACCTCAAATTGTGTAAAAAAAAACACATTTTCATCACATTTCTGTGATGGAAAGTTCTGGAATCTGCGTGGATCCACAAAATTCCACCCACCCTGCATTCCCCAAAGTCTTCTGAGAAAAATGGTACCTCACTTGTGTGGGTAGGTCTAGTGCCCGCGACAGGAAATGGCCCAAAACGCAATGTGGACACACCACATTTTCACAGTGAAAACTGACCCTTTTTTTGCAAAGTGCCTAGCTGTAGATTTTGAACCCTATCTCTGCCGGCACCGAGGGAAACCTAGCAAACCTATACATTTTTGAAAACTAGACACCCAGGGGAATCCAGGATGGGGTGACTTGACTGGCTTTTGCCAGGTTCTGTTACCCAGAATCCCTTGCAAACCTAAAAATTTGTCCAAAAAAACACACATTTTCCTCACATTTCTGTGGTGGCAAGTTCTGTAATCTGTGTGGATCCACAAAATTCCACCCACCCCACATTTTCCAAAGTCTTCCGAGAAAAATGGTACCTCACTTGTGTGGGGAGGCCTAGTGCCCGCGACAGGAAACGGCCCAAAACGCAACGTGGACACACCACATTTTCACAGTGAAAACTGACCCTTTTTTTGCAAAGTGCCTAGCTGTAGATTTTGAACCCTAGCTCTGCCGGCACCTAGGGAAACCTAGCAAGCCTATACATTTTTGGAAACTAGACACCCAGGGGAATCCAGGATGGGGTGACTTGTCTGGCTCTCACCAGGTTCTGTTACCCAGAATCCCTTGGAAACCTCAAAAGTTTTCAAACAAAATCACATTTTCCTCACATTTCTGTGGTGGAAAGTTCTGGAATCTGCGTGGATCCACAAAATTCCACCCACCCCGCATTTCCCAAAGTCTTCCGAGAAAAATGGTACCTCACTTGTGTGGGTAGGTCTAGTGCCCATGACAAGAAACGGCCCAAAACGCAACGTGGACACACCACATTTTCACAGTGAAAACTGACCCTTTTTTTGCAAAGTGCCTAGCTGTAGATTTTGAGCCCTAGCTCTGCCGGCACCTAGGGAAACCTAGCAAACCTATATATTTTTGAAAACTAGACACCCAGGGCAATCCAGAATGGGGTGACTTGTCTGGTTCTCACCAGGTTCTGTTACCCAGAATCCCTTGCAAACCTCAAAATCTGTCCAAAAAACACATTTTACTCACATTTCTGTGGTGGAAAGTTCTGGAATCTGCGTGGATCCACAAAATTCCACCCACCCCGCATTCCCCAAAGTCTTAAGAGAAAAATGGTACCTCACTTGTGTGGGTAGGCCTAGTGCCCGTGACAGGAAACGCCCCAAGACGCACCGTGGACACACCACATTTTCACAGTGAAAACGGACCCTTTTTTTGCAAAGTGCCTAGCTGTAGATTTTAAACCCTAGCTCTGCCGGCACCTAGAGAAACCTAGAAAACCTATACATTTTTAAAACTAGACACCCAGGGAAATCCAGGATGGGGGACTTGACTGGCTCTCACCAGGTTCTGTTACCCAGAATCCCTTGCAAACCTAAAAATGTGGCCAAAAAACACATTTTCCTCACATTTCTGTGGTGGAAAGTTCTGGAATCTGCGTGGATCCACAAAACTCCACCACCCCGCATTCCCCAAAGTCTTCCGAGAAAAATGGTACCTCACTTGTATGGGTAGGTCTAGTGCCCGCGACAGGAAACGGCCCAAAACGCAACGTGGACACACCACATTTTCACAGTGAAAACGGACCCTTTTTTTGCAAAGTGCCTAGCTGTTGATTTTGAGCCCTAGCTCTGCCGGCACCTAGGGAAACCTAGCAAACCTATACATTTTTGAAGACTAGACACCCAGGGGAATCCAGGATGGGGTGACTTGACTGGCTATCACCAGGTTCTGTTACCCAGAATCCCTTGCAAACCTAAACATTTGTCCAAAAAAACACATTTAACTCACATTTCTGTGGTGGCAAGTTCTGTAATCTGCGTGGATCCACAAAATTTCACCCACCCCGCATTTCCCAAAGTCTTCCGAGAAAAATGGTACCTCACTTGTGTGGGTAGGTCTAGTGCCCGTGACAGGAAATGGCCCAAAACGCAATGTGGACACACCACATTTTCACAGTGAAAACTGACCCTTTTTTTGCAAAGTGCCTAGCTGTAGATTTTGAACCCTATCTCTGCCGGCACCTAGGGAAACCTAGCAAACCTATACATTTTTGAAAACTAGATACCCAGGGGAATCCAGGATGGGGTGACTTGTCTGGCTCTCACCAGGTTCTGTTACCCAGAATCCCTTGGAAACCTCAAAAGTTTTAAAACAAAATCACATTTTCCTCACATTTCTGTGGTGGAAAGTTCTGGAATCTGCGTGGATCCACAAAATTTCATGCACCCCGCATTTCCCAAAGTCTTCCGAGAAAAATGTACCTCACTTGTGTGGGTAGGCCTAGTGCCCGCGACAGGAAACGCCCCAAGACGCACCGTGGACACACCACATTTTCACAGTGAAAACGGACCCTTTTTTTGCAAAGTGCCTAGCATGTAGATTTTAAACCCTAGCTCTGCCGGCACCTAGAGAAACCTAGAAAACCAATACATTTTTGAAAACTAGACACCCAGGGAAATCCAGGATGGGGGGACTTGACTGGCTCTCACCAGGTTCTGTTACCCAGAATCCCTTGCAAACCTAAAAATGTGGCCAAAAAAACACATTTTCCTCACATTTCTGTGGTGGAAAGTTCTGGAATCTGCGTGGATCCACAAAACTCCACCACCCCGCATTCCCCAAAGTCTTCCGAGAAAAATGGTACCTCACTTGTATGGTTAGGTCTAGTGCCCGCGACAGGAAACGGCCCAAAACGCAACGTGGACACACCACATTTTCACAGTGAAAACTGACCCTTTTTTTGCAAAGTGCCTAGCTGTTGATTTTGAGCCCTAGCTCTGCCGGCACCTAGGGAAACCTAGCAAACCTATACATTTTTGAAGACTAGACACCCAGGGGAATCCAGGATGGGGTGACTTGACTGGCTTTCACCAGGTTCTGTTACCCAGAATCCCTTGCAAACCTAAACATTTGTCCAAAAAAACACATTTAACTCACATTTCTGTGGTGGCAAGTTCTGTAATCTGAGTGGATCCACAAAATTCCACCCACCCCGCATTTCCCAAAGTCTTCCGAGAAAAATGGTACCTCACTTGTGTGGTAGGCCTAGTGCCCGCGACAGGAAACGGCCCAAAACGCAACGTGGACACACCACATTTTCACAGTGAAAACTGACCCTTTTTTTGCAAAGTGCCTAGCTGTAGATTTTGAACCCTAGCTCTGCCGGAACCTAGGGAAACCTAGCAAACCTATACATTTTTGGAAACTAGACACCGAGGGGAATCCAGTATGTGGTGACTTGTCTGGGTTTCACCAGGTTCTGTTACCCAGAATCCCTTGCAAACCTCAAATTGTGTCAAAAAAACCACATTTTCATCACATTTCTGTGATGGAAAGTTCTGGAATCTGCGTGGATCCACAAAATTCCACCCACCCCACATTCCCCAAAGTCTTCTGAGAAAAATGGTACCTCACTTGTGTGGGTAGGTCTGGTGCCCGCGACAGGAAATGGCCCAAAACGCAATGTGGGCACACCACATTTTCACAGTGAAAACTGACCCTTTTTTTGCAAAGTGCCTAGCATGTAGATTTTAAACCCTAGCTCTGCCGGCACCTAGAGAAACCTAGAAAACCAATACATTTTTGAAAACTAGACACCCAGGGAAATCCAGGATGGGGGACTTGACTGGCTCTCACCAGGTTCTGTTACCCAGAATCCCTTGCAAACCTAAAAATGTGGCCAAAAAACACATTTTCCTCACATTTCTGTGGTGGAAAGTTCTGGAATCTGCGTGGATCCACAAAACTCCACCACCCCGCATTCCCCAAAGTCTTCCGAGAAAAATGGTACCTCACTTGTATGGTTAGGTCTAGTGCCCGCGACAGGAAACGGCCCAAAACGCAACGTGGACACACCACATTTTCACAGTGAAAACGGACCCTTTTTTTGCAAAGTGCCTAGCTGTTGATTTTGAGCCCTAGCTCTGCCGGCACCTAGGGAAACCTAGCAAACCTATACATTTTTGAAGACTAGACACCCAGGGGAATCCAGGATGGGGTGACTTGACTGGCTTTCACCAGGTTCTGTTACCCAGAATCCCTTGCAAACCTAAACATTTGTCCAAAAAAACACATTTAACTCACATTTCTGTGGTGGCAAGTTCTGTAATCTGAGTGGATCCACAAAATTCCACCCACCCCGCATTTCCCAAAGTCTTCCGAGAAAAATGGTACCTCACTTGTGTGGTAGGCCTAGTGCCCGCGACAGGAAACGGCCCAAAACGCAACGTGGACACACCACATTTTCACAGTGAAAACTGACCCTTTTTTTGCAAAGTGCCTAGCTGTAGATTTTGAACCCGGAACCTAGGGAAACCTAGCAAACCTATACATTTTTGGAAACTAGACACCGAGGGGAATCCAGTATGTGGTGACTTGTCTGGGTTTCACCAGGTTCTGTTACCCAGAATCCCTTGCAAACCTCAAATTGTGTCAAAAAAACCACATTTTCATCACATTTCTGTGATGGAAAGTTCTGGAATCTGCGTGGATCCACAAAATTCCACCCACCCCACATTCCCCAAAGTCTTCTGAGAAAAATGGTACCTCACTTGTGTGGGTAGGTCTGGTGCCCGCGACAGGAAATGGCCCAAAACGCAATGTGGGCACACCACATTTTCACAGTGAAAACTGACCCTTTTTTTGCAAAGTGCCTAGCTGTAGATTTTGAAACCTAGCTCTGCCGGCACCTAGGGAAACCTAGCAAACCTATACATTTTTGGAAACTAGACACCCAGGGGAATCCAGGATGGGGTGACTTGTCTGGCTCTCACCAGCTTCTGTTACCCAGAATCCCTTGCAAACCTAAACATTTGTCCAAAAAAACACATTTAACTCACATTTCTGTGGTGGCAAGTTCTGTAATCTGAGTGGATCCACAAAATTCCACCCACCCCGCATTTCCCAAAGTCTTCCGAGAAAAATGGTACCTCACTTGTGTGGTAGGCCTAGTGCCCGCGACAGGAAACGGCCCAAAACGCACCGTGGACACACCACATTTTCACAGTGAAAACGGACCCTTTTTTTGCAAAGTGCCTAGCTGTAGATTTTAAACCCTAGCTCTGCCGGCACCTAGGGAAACCTAGCAAACTTATACATTTTTGGAAACTAGACACCGAGGGCAATCCAGGATGGGGTGACTTGTCTGGCTCTCACTAGGTTCTGTTACCCAGAATCCCTTGCAAACCTCAAAATGTTTAAAACAAAATCACATTTTCCTCACATTTCTGTGGTGGAAAGTTCTGGAATCTGCGTAGATCCACAAAATTCCACCCACCCCGCATTTCCCAAAGTCTTCCAAGAAAAATGGTACCTCACTTGTATGGGTAGGTCTAGTGCCCGCGACAGGAAACGGCCCAAAACGCAACGTGGACACACCACATTTTCACAGTGAAAACGGACCCTTTTTTTGCAAAGTGCCTAGCTGTTGATTTTGAGCCCTAGCTCTGCCGGCACCTAGGGAAACCTAGCAAACCTATACATTTTTGAAGACTAGACACCCAGGGGAATCCAGGATGGGGTGACTTGACTGGCTTTCACCAGGTTCTGTTACCCAGAATCCCTTGCAAACCTAAACATTTGTCCAAAAAAACACATTTAACTCACATTTCTGTGGTGGCAAGTTCTGTAATCTGCGTGGATCCACAAAATTTCACCCACCCCGCATTTCCCAAAGTCTTCCGAGAAAAATGGTACCTCACTTGTGTGGGTAGGTCTAGTGCCCGCGACAGGAAATGGCCCAAAACGCAATGTGGACACACCACATTTTCACAGTAAAAACTGACCCTTTTTTTGCAAAGTGCCTAGCTGTAGATTTTGAACCCTATCTCTGCCGGCACCTAGGGAAACCTAGCAAACCTATACATTTTTGAAAACTAGACACCCAGGGGAATCCAGGATGGGGTGACTTGTCTGGCTCTCACCAGGTTCTGTTACCCAGAATCCCTTGGAAACCTCAAAAGTTTTAAAACAAAATCACATTTTCCTCACATTTCTGTGGTGGAAAGTTCTGGAATCTGCGTGGATCCACAAAATTTCACGCACCCCGCATTTCCCAAAGTCTTCCGAGAAAAATGGTACCTCACTTGTGTGGGTAGGCCTAGTGCCTGCGACAGGAAACGCCCCAAGACGCACCGTGGACACACCACATTTTCACAGTGAAAACGGACCCTTTTTTTGCAAAGTGCCTAGCATGTAGATTTTAAACCCTAGCTCTGCCGGCACCTAGAGAAACCTAGAAAACCAATACATTTTTGAAAACTAGACACCCAGGGAAATCCAGGATGGGGGGACTTGACTGGCTCTCACCAGGTTCTGTTACCCAGAATCCCTTGCAAACCTAAACATTTGTCCAAAAAAACACATTTAACTCACATTTCTGTGGTTGCAAGTTCTGTAATCTGAGTGGATCCACAAAATTCCACCCACCCCGCATTTCCCAAAGTCTTCCGAGAAAAATGGTACCTCACTTGTGTGGTAGGCCTAGTGCCCGCGACAGGAAACGGCCCAAAACGCAACGTGGACACACCACATTTTCACAGTGAAAACTGACCCTTTTTTTGCAAAGTGCCTAGCTGTAGATTTTGAACCCTAGCTCTGCCGGAACCTAGGGAAACCTAGCAAACCTATACATTTTTGGAAACTAGACACCGAGGGGAATCCAGTATGTGGTGACTTGTCTGGGTTTCACCAGGTTCTGTTACCCAGAATCCCTTGCAAACCTCAAATTGTGTCAAAAAACCACATTTTCATCACATTTCTGTGATGGAAAGTTCTGGAATCTGCGTGGATCCACAAAATTCCACCCACCCCACATTCCCCAAAGTCTTCTGAGAAAAATGGTACCTCACTTGTGTGGGTAGGTCTGGTGCCCGCGACAGGAAATGGCCCAAAACGCAATGTGGGCACACCACATTTTCACAGTGAAAACTGACCCTTTTTTGCAAAGTGCCTAGCTGTAGATTTTGAAACCTAGCTCTGCCGGCACCTAGGGAAACCTAGCAAACCTATACATTTTTGGAAACTAGACACCCAGGGGAATCCAGGATGGGGTGACTTGTCTGGCTCTCACCAGGTTCTGTTACCCAGAATCCCTTGCAAACCTAAACATTTGTCCCAAAAAACACATTTAACTCACATTTCTGTGGTGGCAAGTTCTGTAATCTGAGTGGATCCACAAAATTCCACCCACCCCGCATTTCCCAAAGTCTTCCGAGAAAAATGGTACCTCACTTGTGTGGTAGGCCTAGTGCCCGCGACAGGAAACGGCCCAAAACGCACCGTGGACACACCACATTTTCACAGTGAAAACGGACCCTTTTTTTGCAAAGTGCCTAGCTGTAGATTTTAAACCCTAGCTCTGCCGGCACATAGAGAAACCTAGAAAACCTATACATTTTTTAAGACTAGACACCCAGGGGAATCCAGGATGGGGTGACTTGACTGGCTTTCACCAGGTTCTGTTACCCAGAATCCCTTGCAAACCTAAACATTTGTCCAAAAAAACACATTTTCCTCATATTTCTGTGGTGGCAAGTTCTGTAATCTGCGTGGATCCACAAAATTCCACCACCCCGCGTTTCCCAAAGTCTTCCGAGAAAAATGGTACCTCACTTGTGTGGGTAGGCCTAGTGCCCGCGACAGGAAACGGCCCAAAACGCAACGTGGACACACCACATTTTCACAGTGAAATCTGACCCTTTTTTTGCAAAGTGCCTAGCTGTAGATTTTGAACCCTAGCTCTGCCGGCACCTAGGGAAACCTAGCAAACTTATACATTTTTGGAAACTAGACACCGAGGGCAATCCAGGATGGGGTGACTTGTCTGGCTCTCACTAGGTTCTGTTACCCAGAATCCCTTGCAAACCTCAAAATGTTTAAAACAAAATCACATTTTCCTCACATTTCTGTGGTGGAAAGTTCTGGAATCTGCGTAGATCCACAAAATTCCACCCACCCCGCATTTCCCAAAGTCTTCCAAGAAAAATGGTACCTCACTTGTATGGGTAGGTCTAGTGCCCGCGACAGGAAACGGCCCAAAACGCAATGTGGACACACCACATTTTCACAGTGAAATCTGACCCTTTTTTTGCAAAGTGCCTAGCTGTAGATTTTGAATCCTAGCTCTGCCGGCACATAGGGAAACCTAGCAAACCTATACATTTTTGAAAACTAGACACCCAGGGGAATCCAGGATGGGGTGACTTGTCTGGCCTTCACCAGGTTCTGTTACCCAAGATCCCTTGCAAACCAAAAAATTTGTCAAAAAACCAAATTTTGCTCATATTTCTGTGGTGGAAAGTTCTGGAATCTGCGTGGATCCACAAAATTCTACCCACCCCGCATTCTCCAAAGTCTTCCAAGAAAAATGGTACCTCACTTGTATGGGTAGGTCTAGTGCCCGCGACAGGAAACGGCCTAAAAGGCAACGTGGACACACCACATTTTCACAGTGAAAACGGACCCTTTTTTTGCAAAGTGCCTAGCTGTAGATTTTGAACCCTAGCTCTGCCGGCACCTAGGTAAACCTAGCAAACCTATACATTTTTGAAAACTAGACACCCAGGGGAATCCAGGATGGGGTGACTTGTCTGGCTCTCACCAGGTTCTGTTACCCAGAATCCCTTGCAAACCTCAAAATTTGTCCAAAGAAACACATTTTCCTCACATTTCTGTGGTGGAAAGTTCTGGAATCTGCGTGGATCCACAAAATTCCACCCACCCCGCGTTCCCCAAAGTCTTCAGAGAAAAATGGTACATCACTTCTGTGGGTAGGCCTAGTGCCCGCGACAGGAAACGGCCCAAAACGCAACGTGGACACACCACATTTTCACAGTGAAAACGGACCCTTTTTTTGCAAAGTGCCTAGCTGTAGATTTTGAACCCTAACTCTGCCAGCACCTAGGGAAACATAGCAAACCTATACATTTTTGAAAACTAGACACCCAGGGGAATCTAGGATGGGGTGACTTGACTGGCTATCACCAGGTTCTGTTACCCAGAATCCCTTGCAAACCTAAATATTTGTCAAAAAAACACATTTTCCTCACATTTCTGTGGTGGAAAGTTCAGGAATCTGCGTGGATCCACAAAATTCCACCCACCCCGCGTTTCCCAAAGTCTTCCGAGAAAAATGGCACCTCACTTGTGTGGGTAGGCCTAGTGCCCACAACAGGAAACGGCCGAAAACTCAATGTGGACACACCACATTTTCACAGTGAAAACTGACCCTTTTTTGCAAAGTGCCTAGCTGTAGATTTTGAACCCTAGCGCTGCCGGCACCAAGGGAAACCTAGAAAACCTGTACATTTTTAAAAACTAGACACCCAGGGGAATCCAGGAAGGGGTGACTTATCTGGCTCTCACCAGGTTCTGTTACCCAGAATCCCTTGCAAACCTCAAATTGTGTAAAAAAAAACACATTTTCATCACATTTCTGTGATGGAAAGTTCTGGAATCTGTGTGGATCCACAAAATTCCACCCACCCTGCATTCCCCAAAGTCTTCTGAGAAAAATGGTACCTCACTTGTGTGGGTAAGTCTAGTGCCCGCAACAGGAAATGGCCCAAAACGCAATGTGGACACACCACATTTTCACAGTGAAAACTGACCCTTTTTTTGCAAAGTGCCTAGCTGTAGATTTTGAACCCTATCTCTGCCGGCACCGAGGGAAACCTAGCAAACCTATACATTTTTGAAAACTAGACACCCAGGGGAATCCAGGATGGGGTGACTTGACTGGCTTTTGCCAGGTTCTGTTACCCAGAATCCCTTGCAAACCTAAAAATTTGTCCAAAAAAACACATTTTCCTCACATTTCTGTGGTGGCAAGTTCTGTAATCTGTGTGGATCCACAAAATTCCACCTACCCCGCATTTTCCAAAGTCTTCCGAGAAAAATGGTACCTCACTTGTGTGGGGAGGCCTAGTGCCCGCGACAGGAAACGGCCCAAAACGCAACGTGGACACACCACATTTCACAGTGAAAACTGACCCTTTTTTTGCAAAGTGCCTAGCTGTAGATTTTGAACCCTAGCTCTGCCGGCACCTAGGGAAACCTAGCAAACCTATACATTTTTGGAAACTAGACACCCAGGGGAATCCAGGAGGGGTTACTTGTCTGGCTCTCACCAGGTTCTGTTACCCAGAATCCCTTGGAAACCTCAAAAGTTTTAAAACAAAATCACATTTTCCTCACATTTCTGTGGTGGAAAGTTCTGGAATCTGCGTGGATCCACAAAATTCCACCCACCCCGCATTTCCCAAAGTCTTCCGAGAAAAATGGTACCTCACTTGTGTGGGTAGGTCTAGTGCCCACGACAAGAAACGGCCCAAAACGCAACGTGGACACACCACATTTTCACAGTGAAAACGGACCCTTTTTTTGCAAAGTGCCTAGCTGTAGATTTTGAGCCTTAGCTCTGCCGGCACCTAGGGAAACCTAGCAAACCTATATATTTTTGAAAACTAGACACCCAGGGTAATCCAGTATGGGGTGACTTGTCTGGTTCTCACAAGGTTCTGTTACCCAGAATCCCTTGCAAACCTCAAAATCTGTCCAAAAAACACATTTTACTCACATTTCTGTGGTGGAAAGTTCTGGAATCTGCGTGGATCCACAAAATTCCACCCACCCCGCATTCCCAAAGTCTTAAGAGAAAAATGGTACCTCACTTGTGTGGGTAGGCCTAGTGCCCGTGACAGGAAACGCCCCAAGACTCACCGTGGACACACCACATTTTCACAGTGAAAACGGACCCTTTTTTTGCAAAGTGCCTAGCTGTAGATTTTAAACCCTAGCTCTGCCGGCACCTAGAGAAACCAAGAAAACCTATACATTTTTTAAAACTAGACACCCAGGGAAATCCAGGATGGGGGGACTTGACTGGCTCTCACCAGGTTCTGTTACCCAGAATCCCTTGCAAACCTAAAAATGTGGCCAAAAAAACACATTTTCCTCACATTTCTGTGGTGGAAAGTTCTGGAATCTGCGTGGATCGACAAAACTCCACCACCCCGCATTCCCCAAAGTCTTCCGAGAAAAATGGTACCTCACTTGTATGGGTAGGTCTAGTGCCCGCGACAGGAAACGGCCCAAAACGCAACGTGGACACACCACATTTTCACAGTGAAAACTGACCCTTTTTTTGCAAAGTGCCTAGCTGTAGATTTTGAGCCCTAGCTCTGCCGGCACCTAGGGAAACCTAGCAAACCTATATATTTTTGAAAACTAGACACCCAGGGTAATCCAGTATGGGGTGACATGTCTGGTTCTCACCAGGTTCTGTTACCCAGAATCCCTTGCAAACCTCAAAATCTGTCCAAAAAACACATTTTACTCACATTTCTGTGGTGGAAAGTTCTGGAATCTGCGTGGATCCACAAAATTCCACCCACCCCGCATTCCCCAAAGTCTTAAGAGAAAAATGGTACCTCACTTGTGTGGGTAGGCCTAGTGCCCGTGACAGGAAACGGCCCAAGACGCACCGTGGACACACCACATTTTCACAGTGAAAACGGACCCTTTTTTTGCAAAGTGCCTAGCTGTAGATTTTAAACCCTAGCTCTGCCGGCACCTAGAGAAACCTAGAAAACCTATACATTTTTTAAAACTAGACACCCAGGGAAATCCAGGATGGGGGGACTTGACTGGCTCTCACCAGGTTCTGTTACCCAGAATCCCTTGCAAACCTAAAAATGTGTCCAAAAAAACACATTTTCCTCACATTTCTGTGGTGGAAAGATCTGGAATCTGCGTGGATCCACAAAACTTCACCCACCCCGCATTCCCCAAAGTCTTCCGAGAAAAATGGTGCCTCACTTGTATGGGTAGGTCTAGTGCCCGCAACAGGAAACAGCCCAAAACGCAACGTGGACACACCACATTTTCACAGTGAAAACAGACCCTTTTTTTGCAAAGTGCCTAGCTGTTGATTTTGAGCCCTAGCTCTGCCGGCACCTAGGGAAACCTAGCAAACCTATACATTTTTGAAGACTAGACACCCAGGGGAATCCAGGATGGGGTGACTTGACTGGCTTTCACCAGGTTCTGTTACCCAGAATCCCTTGCAAAAATAAACATTTGTCCAAAAAAACACATTTTCCTCACATTTTTGTTGTGGCAAGTTCTGTAATCTGCGTGGATCCACAAAATTCCACCCACCCCGCGTTTCCCAAAGTCTTCCGAGAAAAATGGTACCTCACTTGTGTGGGTAGGCCTAGTGCCCGCGACAGGAAACGGCCCAAAACGCAACGTGGACACACCACATTTTCACAGTGAAATCTGACCCTTTTTTTGCAAAGTGCCTAGCTGTAGATTTTGAACCCTAGCTCTGCCGGCAACTAGGGAAACCTAGCAAACCTATACATTTTTGGAAACTAGACACCGAGGGCAATCCAGGATGGGGTGACTTGTCTGGCTCTCACTAGGTTCTGTTACCCAGAATCCCTTGCAAACCTCAAAATGTTTAAAACAAAATCACATTTGTCCTCACATTTCTGTGGTGGAAAGTTCTGGAATCTGCGTGGATCCACAAAATTCCACCCACCCCGCATTCCCCAAAGTCTTAAGAGAAAAATGGTACCTCACTTGTGTGGGTAGGCCTAGTGCCCGCGACAGGAAACGCCCCAAGACGCACTGTGGACACACCACATTTTCATAGTGAAAACGGACCCTTTTTTTGCAAAGTGCCTAGCTGTCGATTTTAAACCCTAGCTCTGCCGGCACCTAGAGAAACCTAGCAAACCTATACATTTTTTAAAACTAGACACCCAGGGGAATCCAGGATGGGGTGACTTGACTGGCTCTCACCAGGTTCTGTTACCCAGAATCCCTTGCAAACCTAAAAATGTGTCAAAAAAAACACATTTTACTCACATTTCTGTACTGGAAAGTTCTGGAATCGGCATGGACCCACAAAATTCCACCCACCCCGCGTTTCCCAAAGTCTTCCGAGAAAAATGGTACCTCACTTGTGTGGGTAGGCCTAGTGCCCGTGACAGGAAACGCCCCAAGACGCACCGTGGACACACCACATTTTCATAGTGAAAACTGACCCTTTTTTTGCAAAGTGCCTAGCTGTCGATTTTAAACCCTAGCTCTGCCGGCACCTAGAGAAACCTAGCAAACCTATACATTTTTGAAAACTATACACCCAGGGGAATCCATGATGGGGTGACTTGTCTGGCTCTCACCAGGTTCTGTTACCCAGAATCCCTTGCAAACCTCAAAATTTATCAAAAAAACCACATTTATCTCACATTTCTGAGGTGGAAAGTTCTGGAATCTGCGGAGATCCACAAAATTCTACCCACCCCGCATTCCGCAAAGTCTTCCAAGAAAAATGGTACCTCACTTGTGTGGGTAGGTCTCGTGCCAGTGACGGGAAACGGCCCAAAACGCAACGTGGACACACCACATTTTCACAGTGAAAACGGACCCTTTTTTTGCAAAGTGCCTAGCTGTAGATTTTGAGCCCTAGCTTTGCCGGCACCTAGGGAAACCTAGCAAACCTATACATTTTTGAAAACTAGACACCCAGGGGAATCCAGGATGGGGTGACTTGTCTGGCTCTCACCAGGTTCTGTTACCCAGAATCCCTTGCAAACCTCAAAATGTATCAAAAAACCACATTTATCTCACATTTCTGTGGTGCAAAGTTCTGGAATCTGCAGGGATCCACAAAATTCTACCCACCCCGCATTCCCCAAAGTCTTCCAAGAAAAATGGTACCTCACTTGTATGGGTAGGTCTAGTGCCCGCGACGGGAAACGGCCCAAAACGCAACGTGGACACACCACATTTTCACAGTGAAAACGGACCCTTTTTTTGCAAAGTGCCTAGCTGTAGATTTTGAACCCTAGCTCTGCCGGCACATAGGGAAACCTAGCAAACCTATACATTTTTGAAGACTAGACACCCAGGGGAATCCAGTATGGGGTGACTTGACTGGCTTTCACCAGGTTCTGTTACCCAGAATCCCTTGCAAACCTAAACATTTGTCCAAAAAAACACATTTAACTCACATTTCTGTGGTGGCAAGTTCTGTAATCTGCGTGGATCCACAAAATTTCACCCACCCCGCATTTCCCAAAGTCTTCCGAGAAAAATGGTACCTCACTTGTGTGGGTAGGCCTAGTGCCCGCGACAGGAAACGGCCCAAAACGCAACGTGGACACACCACATTTTCACAGTGAAAACTGACCCTTTTTTGCAAAGTGCCTAGCTGTAGATTTTGAACCCTAGCTCTGCCGGAACCTAGGGAAACCTAGCAAACCTATACATTTTTGGAAACTAGACACCGAGGGGAGTCCAGGATGGGGTGACTTGTCTGGGTCTCACCAGGTTCTGTTACCCAGGATCCCTTGCAAACATTTTGCTCACATTTCTGTGGTGGAAAGTTCTGGAATCTGCAGGGATCCACAAAATTCTACCCACCCCGCATTCCCCAAAGTCTTCCAAGAAAAATGGTACCTCACTTGTATGGGTAGGTCTAGTGCTCGCGACAGCAAACGGCCCAAAACGCAACGTGGACACACCACATTTTCACAGTGAAAACGGACCCTTTTTTTGCAAAGTGCCTAGCTGTAGATTTTGAGCCCTAGCTCTGCCGGCACCTAGGAAAACCTAGCAAACCTATACATTTTTTTAAACTAGACACCCAGGGGAATCCAGGATGGGGGGACTTGTCTGGCTTTCACCAGGTTCTGTTACCCAGGATCCCTTGCAAACCTCAAAATTTGTCGGAAAAAACACATTTTACTCACATTTCTGTGGTGGAAAGTTCTGGAATCTGCGTGGATCCACAAAATTCCACCCACCCCGCATTCCCCAAAGTCTTCTGAGAAAAATGGTACCTCACTTGTGTGGGTAGGCCTAGTGCCCGCGACAGGTAACGGCCCAAAACGCAACGTGGACACACCACATTTTCACAGTGAAAACGGACCCTTTTTTTGCAAAGTGCCTAGCTGTAGATTTTGAACTCTAGCTCTGCCGGCACCTAGGTAAACCTAGCAAACCTATACATTTTTGAAAACTAGACACCCAGGGGAATCCAGGATGGGGTGACTTGTCTGGCTCTCACCAGGTTCTGTTACCCAGAATCCCTTGCAAACCTAAAAATTTGTCCAAAGAAACACATTTTCCTCACATTTCTGTGGTGGAAAGTTCTGGAATCTGCGTGGATCCACAAAATTCCACCCACCCCGCGTTCCCCAAAGTCTTCAGAGAAAAATGGTACATCACTTCTGTGGGTAGGCCTAGTGCCCGCGACAGGAAACGGCCCAAAACGCAACCTGGACACACCACATTTTCACAGTGAAAACGGACCCTTTTTTGCAAAGTGCCTAGCTGTAGATTTTGAACCCTAACTCTGCCAGCACCTAGGGAAACCTAGCAAACCTATACATTTTTGAAAACTAGACACCCAGGGGAATCTAGGATGGGGTGACTTGACTGGCTATCACCAGGTTCTGTTACCCAGAATCCCTTGCAAACCTAAATATTTGTCAAAAAAACACATTTTCCTCACATTTCTGTGGTGGAAAGTTCAGGAATCTGCGTGGATCCACAAAATTCCACCCACCCCGCGTTTCCCAAAGTCTTCCGAGAAAAATGGCACCTCACTTGTGTGGGTAGGCCTAGTGCCCACGACAGGAAACGGCCGAAAACGCAACGTGGACACACCACATTTTCACAGTGAAAACTGACCCTTTTTTTGCAAAGTGCCTAGCTGTTGATTTTGAGCCCTAGCTCTGCCGGCACCTAGGGAAACCTAGCAAACCTATACATTTTTGAAGACTAGACACCCAGGGGAATCCACGATGGGGTGACTTGACTGGCTTTCACCAGGTTCTGTTACCCAGAATCCCTTGCAAACCTAAACATTTGTCCAAAAAACACATTTAACTCACATTTCTGTGGTGGCAAGTTCTGTAATCTGCGTGGATCCACAAAATTTCACCCACCCCGCATTTCCCAAAGTCTTCCGAGAAAAATGGTACCTCACTTGTGTGGGTAGGCCTAGTGCCCGCGACAGGAAACGGCCCAAAACGCAACGTGGACACACCACATTTTCACAGTGAAAACTGACCCTTTTTTGCAAAGTGCCTAGCTGTAGATTTTGAACCCTAGCTCTGCCGGAACCTAGGGAAACCTAGCAAACCTATACATTTTTGGAAACTAGACACCGAGGGGAATCCAGGATGGGGTGACTTGTCTGGGTCTCACCAGGTTCTGTTACCCAGAATCCCTTGCAAACCTCAAATTGTGTAAAAAAAAACACATTTTCATCACATTTCTGAGATGGAAATTTCTGGAATCTGCGTGGATCCACAGAATTCCATCCACTCCGCATTCCCCAAAGTCTTCTGAGAAAAATGGTACCTCACTTGTGTGGGTAGGCCTAGTGCCCGCGACAGGAAACGCCCCAAGACGCACTGTGGACACACCACGTTTTCACAGTGAAAACGGACCCTTTTTTTGCAAAGTGCCTAGCTGTAGATTTTAAATCCTAGCTCTGCCGGCACCTAGAGAAACCTAGAAAACCTATACATTTTTGAAAACTAGACACCCAGGGAAATCCAGGATTGGGGGACTTGACTGGCTCTCACCAGGTTCTGTTACCCAGAATCCCTTGCAAACCTAAAAATGTGTCCAAAAAAACACATTTTCCTCACATTTCTGTGGTGGAAAGATCTGGAATCTGCGTGGATCCACAAAACTCCACCCACCCCGCATTCCCCAAAGTCTTCCGAGAAAAATGGTGCCTCACTTGTATGGGTAGGTCTAGTGCCCGCGACAGGAAACGGCCCAAAACGCAACGTGGACACACCACATTTTCACAGTGAAAACTGACCCTTTTTTGCAAAGTGCCTAGCTGTTGATTTTGAGCCCTAGCTCTGCCGGCACCTAGGGAAACCTAGCAAACCTATACATTTTTGAAGACTAGACACCCAGGGGAATCCAGGATGGGGTGACTTGACTGGCTTTCACCAGGTTCTGTTACCCAGAATCCCTTGCAAACCTAAACATTTGTCCAAAAAACACATTTTCCTCACATTTTTGTTGTGGCAAGTTCTGTAATCTGCGTGGATCCACAAAATTCCACCCACCCCGCATTTCCCAAAGTCTTCCAAGAAAAATGGTACCTCACTTGTGTGGGTAGGCCTAGTGCCCGCGACAGGAAACGGCCCAAAACGCAACGTGGACACACCACATTTTCACAGTGAAATCTGACCCTTTTTTTGCAAAGTGCCTAGCTGTAGATTTTGAACCCTAGCTCTGCCGGCAACTAGGGAAACCTAGCAAACCTATACATTTTTGGAAACTAGACACCGAGGGCAATCCAGGATGGGTGACTTGTCTGGCTCTCACTAGGTTCTGTTACCCAGAATCCCTTGCAAACCTCAAAATGTTTAAATCAAAATCACATTTTCCTCACATTTCTGTGGTGGAAAGTTCTGGAATCTGCGTGGATCCACAAAATTCCACCCACCCCGCATTCCCCAAAGTCTTAAGAGAAAAATGGTACAATCAATCAATCAATCAATCAATCAATCAATCACGGCATTTATAGAGCGCGCTACTCACCCGGGAGGGTCTCAAGGCGCTGGGGGAGGGGGTAAGTTACTGCTCGAACAGCCAGGTCTTGAGCTGCTTCCTGAAGGAGAGATGGTCCTGGGTTCGCCGAAGGTGAGTGGGGAGGGAGTTCCAGGTCTTGGCTGCCAGGTAGGAGAAGGATCTTCCTCCGGCGGTGGTTCTGCGGATGCGTGGTACGGTGGCGAGGGCGTGGCTGGTTGATCGTAGCTGGCGTGTGGGCGTGTAGAAGGTCATGCGGTCGTTGAGGTACTTTGGGCCCAGGTCGTGGAGGGCCTTGTGTGCGTGGGTGAGGAGTCTGAACGTGATTCTCTTGCTGACGGGGAGCCAGTGCAGGTCTTTCAGGTGTCCGGTGATGTGGCTGTGTCGGGGGATGTCCAGGATGAGTCGTGCGGAGGCGTTCTGGATGCGCTGGAGTCTTTTTGGAAGTTTGGCTGTGGTTCCGGCGTAGAGGGTGTTCCCATAGTCCAGTCGGCTGGTGACGAGTGCCTGGGTGACGGTCTTCCTGGTTTCAGTGGGGATCCATCTGAAGATCTTGCGAAGCATGCGCAGGGTGTTGAAGCATGAAGATGAGACGGCGTTGACTTGTCTGGTCATCGACAGGGAGGAGTCCAGGATGAAGCCCAGGTTGCGTGCGTGGTCCGTTGGCTTGGGCGCGGTGCCCAGGGGCCGGGGGCCACCAGGAGTCGTCCCAGGCGGAGGGTGATGAGCCCAGGATGAGGACTTCCGTCTTGTCTGAGTTCAGTTTAAGGCGGCTGTTCCTCATCCAGTCGGCGACGTCTCTCATCCCGTCGTGTAGGTTGGCTCTGGCGGTGGTGGGGTCGTTGGTGAGGGAGAGGATCAGCTGGGTGTCGTCGGCGTAGGAGATGATGTTGAGGTTGTGTTGGCGTGCGATGGCTGCGAGGGGGCTCATGTAGACGTTGAAGAGGGTTGGGCTGAGTGAAGATCCTTGTGGAACGCCGCAGATGACTTCGGTGGCTTCGGATCTGAACGGGGGAGGCGGACTCTCTGGGTTCTTCCGGCGAGGAACGAGATGATCCATTCCAGTGCTTTCTCCTCGGATTCCGATGTTGCTGAGGCGCTTCACTAGGGTGCGGTGGCAGACGGTGTCGAACGCCGCGGAGAGGTCCAAGAGGATGAGGGCAGCTGTTTCCCCGTTGTCGGTTAGGGTTCTGATGTCGTCGGTGGCTGCGATAAGGGCGGTCTCGGTGCTGTGGTTGGCCCGAAACCCGGACTGCGAGGGGTCGAGGGATCCATTCGTCTCGAGGAAGGCGGCAAGCTGTCTGTTGACGGTCTTCTCGATGACTTTGGCCGGAAACGGAAGGAGCGAGATGGGACGGTAGTTCTTGAGGTCGGTGGGGTCCGCCGTTGGTTTCTTCAGGAGGGCGGTAAGCTCGGCGTGCTTCCAGCTCTCCGGGAAGGTGGCGGTGTGGAAGGAGGAGTTGATGATGTCCCGGAGATGGGGTGCGATGGTGGCGTCGGCTTTGTTGAAGACGTGGTGTGGGCAGGGGTCGGTTGGCGATCCGGAGTGGATGGAGTTCATCGTGCGGGTGGTGTCTTCGGTGCTGATCGGGGTCCAGTTGCAGAGGGTGGTGGTGGCGGGCGTTGGTTCGGCGGTAGGGTGCGTGGTTTGTGCGTCGAAGCTGTTATGTATGTCGGTGATCTTGCGGTGGAAGAACGCGGAGAGTGAGTTGCAGAGGTCTTGCGAGGGGGTGATGTCGTTGTTTCCGGCGCTGGGGTTGGAGAACTCTTTGACGATGCTTGCTGTCATGGGCGTTGTTGTCCAGTCGTTCTTTGAGTGCCGACTTCTTGGTGGCACGGATCAGCTGGTGGTGTTTGCGGGTGGCGTGCTTGAGGGCGGTCCTGTTGTCTGTGGTCTGGTCGAGTCGCCAAGTTTTCTCGAGAGTGCGGCAGTTCTTCTTGGATTCCTTGAGTTCGTTGGTGAACCAAGGGGTTTTCTTGCTTCCGGGTCTGCTGGGAGGGTTTTTAGTGGTGCGAGGTCGTCGGCGCAGGCGGTCAGCCACTTGGCGAGGTTGCTGGCTGCTTCGTTTGGGTCCGTTGTGTTGGTGGGTGTGTTCTGGCTGAGGGAGGCGGTGAGCTGCTCGGGCGGTGATCTTGCTCCAGCTCCGGCGGGGAGCCTGTTGCGGGTGGTGGTGGGTCGCAGTCTTGCTGAAGCTGAAGTGGACGCAGCTGTGGTCGGTCCAGTGGAGTCCGGTGGCGTGGCTGAAGGAGATGTGCTTGCTGGACGAGAAGACGGGCCAAGCGTGTGGCCGGCGTAGTGGGTGGGCGTGTTCACCAGTTGCTTGAGTCCGAGGTTGGCGAGGTTGTCCAGCAGGGCGGTGGTGTTTCTGTCGTCGTTGTTCTCCAGGTGGAAGTTGAGGTCCCCTAGGAGGATGTAGTCGGCGGAGGGCATGGCGTGCGGGCTGATGAAGTCTGCGATGTCTTCGCTGAATAGTGTGCGTGGTCCCGGGGGTCTGTAGATGAGGGTGCCTCGGAGGGTGGTCTTGGTGTCAGTGTGTATCTGGAAGTGTAGGTGTTCGGCGGCGGTGAAGGTCTCGTCGGAGTTAGTCGAGATGCGGATGGTGTTCTTGTGTACGATGGCGATGCCTCCTCCCGTCTGGTTGACGCGGTCCCTCCGGGTGATCTTGTATCCGTCCGGGATGTCTATGGCGATGTCGGGCGCTGAGGAGGCGTTCATCCAGGTTTCGGTGAGGAAGGCGATGTCCGGTGCTGTTGCGTCGAGCAGGTCCCAGAGTTCCACGGCGTGCCTGTGGACGGAGCGGGTGTTCAGCAGGATGCATTTCAGGTGGTTGCTGCTGGTGCTCGACTTGGCGGAGGTGGTGCACGTCCGGGGGCAGGTGAATCGGCAGGTTTGGCAGGTGAAGGGTCCGTGGGTGCGTCTCGGTGAGGCTCGGTAGCAGGCAGGGTTCCGGCCGGCATTGAGTGCGGTGAGTGTGGCGGCGCCGTAGGTCCGTCGAGTGGTGTTGCATCGGTGGGATCCAGGGGTTCTGGCGCTGGGCGCGGTCCAGTCGCGGACGGGCGCAGACGGGCTTGCCTTAGGCGCGCCTTTGGCGCGCCAGCGGCGCGGCGCGTGCAGCGGCCGCCATTTATGGGGAGGTGGGAGGGAGGAGCAGCTGGGAGGCGGGAGGCAGGGGCAGCGAATGGGCAGTAAGGGGCGGGGCCGCAGGGACGCAGCGGCGGGAATGGCGAGAGGCAGCGGGGGCACAGAAAGGAAATGGGGGAAAGCAGACAAAATCACGGGCACAACGACAATGGGGCAGCGAGGGGCACAGAAGGAAAAAGGGGAGAAAGGCAGACAAAATCACGGGCACAACGACAATGGGGCAGCGAGGGGCACAGAAGGAAAAAGGGGAGAAAAGCAGACAAAATCACGGGCACAACGACAATGGGGCAGCGAGGGGCACAGAAGGAAAAAGGGGAGAAAGGCAGACAAAATCACGGGCACAACGACAATGGGGCAGCGAGGGGCACAGAAGGAAAAAGGGGAGAAAAGCAGACAAAATCACGGGCACAACGACAATGGGGCAGCGAGGGGCACAGAAGGAAAAAGGGGAGAAAAGCAGACAAAATCACGGGCACAACGACAATGGGGCAGCGAGGGGCACAGAAGGAAAAAGGGGAGAAAGGCAGACAAAATCACGGGCACAACGACAATGGGGCAGCGAGGGGCACAGAAGGAAAAAGGGGAGAAAGGCAGACAAAATCACGGGCACAACGACAATGGGGCATCGAGGGGCACAGAAGGAAAAAGGGAAGAAAGGCAGACAAAATCACGGGCACAACGACAATGGGGCAGCGAGGGGCACAGAAGGAAAAAGGGGAGAAAAGCAGACAAAATCACGGGCACAACGACAATGGGGCAGCGAGGGGCACAGAAAGGAAAATGGGGAGACAAGCAGAAAATACGGGCACCGGGGCCACAAGCGGAGGGCGATCTTACCTGCAGAAGCAGCGGGCAGACAACAAAGGCGGAGCTGTGTGGTGGGGGAGCGACCTACCTGGCAAGGTCAAGGGTACCTCACTTGTGTGGGTAGGCCTAGTGCCCGCGACAGGAAACGCCCCAAGACGCACTGTGGACACACCACATTTTCATAGTGAAAACGGACCCTTTTTTTGCAAAGTGCCTAGCTGTCGATTTTGAACCCTAGCTCTGCCGGCACATAGGGAAACCTAGCAAACCTATACATTTTTGAAAACTAGACACCCAGGGGAATCCAGGATGGAGTGACTTGTCTGGCCCTCACCAGGTTCTGTTACCCAGGATCCCTTGCAAACATTTTGCTCACATTTCTGTGGTGGAAAGTTCTGGAATCTGCAGGGATCCACAAAATTCTACCCACCCCGCATTCCCCAAAGTCTTCCAAGAAAAACGGTACCTCACTTGTATGGGTAGGTCTAGTGCCCGCGACGGGAAACGGCCCAAAACGCAACGTGGACACACCACATTTTCACAGTGAAAACGGACCCTTTTTTTGCAAAGTGCCTAGCTGTAGATTTTGAGCCCTAGCTCTGCCGGCACCTAGGAAAACCTAGCAAACCTATACATTTTTTAAAACTAGACACCCAGGGGAATCCAGGATGGGGGGACTTGTCTGGCTTTCACCAGGTTCTGTTACCCAGGATCCCTTGCAAACCTCAACATTTGTCCGAAAAAACACATTTTACTCACATTTCTGTGGTGGAAAGTTCTGGAATCTGCGTGGATCCAAAAAATTCCACCCACCCCGCATTCCCCAAAGTCTTCTGAGAAAAATGGTACCTCACTTGTGTGGGTAGGCCTAGTGCCCGCGACAGGTAACGGCCCAAAACGCAACGTGGACACACCACATTTTCACAGTGAAAACGGACCCTTTTTTTGCAAAGTGCCTAGCTGTAGATTTTGAACTCTAGCTCTGCCGTCACCTAGGTAAACCTAGCAAACCTATACATTTTTGAAAACTAGACACCCAGGGGAATCCAGGATGGGGTGACTTGTCTGGCTCTCACCAGGTTCTGTTACCCAGAATCCCTTGCAAACCTCAAAATTTGTAAAACAAAATCACATTTTCCTCACATTTCTGTGGTGGAAAGTTCTGGAATCTGCGTGGATCCACAAAATTCCACCCACCCCGCATTCCCCAAAGCCTTCTGAGAAAAATGGTTCCTCACTTGTGTGGGTAGGTCTAGTGCCCGCGACAGGAAACGGCCCAAAACGCAATGTGGACACACCACATTTTCACAGTGAAAACGGACCCTTTTTTTGCAAAGTGCCTATCTGTAGATTTTGAACCCTAGCTCTGCCGGCACATAGGGAAACCTAGCAAACCTATACATCTTTGAAAACTAGACACCCAGGGGAATCCAGGATGGGGTGACTTGTCTGGCCCTCACCAGGTTCTGTTACCCAGGATCCCTTGCAAACCACAAACTTTGTCAAAAAAACACATTTTGCTCACATTTCTGTGGTGGAAAGTTCTGGAATCTGCGGGGATCCACAAAATTCTACCCACCCCGCATTCCCCAAAGTCTTGCAAGAAAAATGGTACCTCACTTGTATGGGTAGGTCTAGTGCCCGCGACGGGAAACGGCCCAAAACGCAACGTGGACACACCACATTTTCACAGTGAAAACGGACCCTTTTTTTGCAAAGTGCCTAGCTGTAGATTTTGAGCCATAGCTCGGCCGGCACCTAGGGAAACCTAGCAAACCTATACATTTTTTAAAACTAGACACCCAGCGGAATCCAGGATGGGGGGACTTGTCTGGCTTTCACCAGGTTCTGTTACCCAGGATCCCTTGCAAACCTCAAAATTTGTCCGAAAAAACACATTTTACTCACATTTCTGTGGTGGAAAGTTCTGGAATCTGCGTGGATCCACAAAATTCCACTCACCCCGCATTCCCCAAAGTCTTCTGAGAAAAATGGTACCTCACTTGTGTGGGTAGGCCTAGTGTCCGCGACAGGTAAAGGCCCAAAACGCAACGTGGACACACCACATTTTCACAGTGAAAACGGACCCTTTTTTTGCAAAGTGCCTAGCTGTAGATTTTGAACTCTAGCTCTGCCGGCACCTAGGTAAACCTAGCAAACCTATACATTTTTGAAAACTAGACACCCAGGGGAATCCAGGATGGGGTGACTTGTCTGGCTCTCACCAGGTTCTGTTACCCAGAATCCCTTGCAAACCTCATAATTTGTAAAACAAAATCACATTTTCCTCACATTTCTGTGGTGGAAAGTTCTGGAATCTGCGTGGATCCACAAAATTCCACCCACCCCGCATTTCCCAAAGTCTTCCGAGGAAAATGGTACCTCACTTGTATGGGTAGATCTAGTGCCCGCGACAGGAAACGGCCCAATACGCAACGTGGACACACCACATTTTCACAGTGAAAACGGACCCTTTTTTTGCAAAGTGCCTAGCTGTAGATTTTGAACCCTAGCTCTGCCGGCACCTAGGGAAACCTAGCAAGCATATATATTTTTGAAAACTAGACACCCAGGGGAATCCAGTATGGGGTGACTTGTCTGGCTCTCACCAGGTTCTGTTACCCAGAATCCCTTGCAAACCTCAAAATTTGTCCAAAAAACACATTTTCCTCACATTTCTGTGGTGGAAAGTTCTGGAATCTGCGTGGATCCACAAAATTCTACCCACCCCGCATTCCCCAAAGTCTTCCAAGAAAATGGTACCTCACTTGTGTGGGTAGGCCTAGTGCCCGCGACAGGAAACGGCCCAAAACACAACGTGGACACACCACATTTTCACAGTGAAAATTGACTCTTTTTTTCAAAGTGCCTAGCTGTAGATTTTGAACCCTAGCTCTGCCGGCACCTAGGAAACATAGCAAACCTATACATTTTTGAAAACTAGACACCCAGGGGAATCCAGGATGGGGTGACTTGTCTGGCTCTCACCAGGTTCTGTTACCCAGAATCCTTAGCAAACCTCAAAATTTGTCCAAAAAACCACATTTTCCTCACATTTCTGTGGTGAAAAGTTCTGGAATCTGCGTGGATCCACAAAATTCCACCCACCCCGCATTCCCCAAAGTCCTCCGAGAAAAATGGTACCTCACTTGTGTGGGTAGGCCTAGTGCCCGCGACAGGAAACGGCCCAAAACGCAACATGGACACACCACATTTTCACAGTGAAAACGGACCCTTTTTTTGCAAAGTGCCTAGCTGTAGATTTTGAACCCTAGCTCTGCCAGCACCTAAGGAAACCTAGCAAACCTATACATTTTTGAAAACTAGACACCCAGAGGAATCCAGGATGGGGTGACTTGACTGGTTCTCACCAGGTTCTATTACCCAGAATCCCTTGAAAACCTCAAAATTTGTTAAAAAAAACACATTTTCCTCACATTTCTGTGGTGGAAAGTTCTGGAATCTGTATGGATCCACAAAATTCCACCCACCCCGCATACCCCAAAGTCTTCCGAGAAAAATGGTACCTCACTTGTATGGGTAGGTCTAGTGCCCGCGAAGGAAATGGCCCAAAACTCAACGTGGACACACCACATTTTCACAGTGAAAACTGACCCTTTTTTTGCAAAGTGCCTAGCTGTAGATTTTGAGCCCTAGCTCTGCCGGCACCTAGGGAAACCTAGCAAGCCTATATATTTTTGAAAACTATACACCCAGGGGAATCCAGTATGGGGTGACTTGTCTGGCTCTCACCAGGTTCTGTTACCCAGAATCCCTTGCAAACCTCAACATTTGTCCAAAAAAACACATTTTCCTCACATTTCTGTGGTGGAAAGTTCTGGAATCTGCGTGGATCCACAAAATTCTACCCACCCCGCATTCCCCAAAGTCTTCCAAGAAAAATGGTACCTCACTTGTGTGGGTAGGCCTAGTGCCCGCGACAGGAAACGGCCCAAAACACAACGTGGACACACCACATTTTCACAGTGAAAATTGACTCTTTTTTTCAAAGTGCCTAGCTGTAGATTTTGAACCCTAGCTCTGCCGGCACCTAGGGAAACATAGCAAACCTATACATTTTTGAAAACTAGACACCCAGGGGAATCCAGGATGGGGTGACTTGTCTGGCTCTCACCAGGTTCTGTTACCCAGAATCCTTAGCAAACCTCAAAATTTGTCCAAAAACCACATTTTCCTCACATTTCTGTGGTGAAAAGTTCTGGAATCTGCGTGGATCCACAAAATTCCACCCACCCCGCATTCCCCAAAGTCCTACGAGAAAAATGGTACCTCACTTGTGTGGGTAGGCCTAGTGCCCGCGACAGGAAACGGCCCAAAACACAACGTGGACACACCACATTTTCACAGTGAAAATTGACTCTTTTTTTCAAAGTGCCTAGCTGTAGATTTTGAACCCTAGCTCTGCCGGCACCTAGGGAAACATAGCAAACCTATACATTTTTGAAAACTAGACACCCAGGGGAATCCAGGATGGGGTGACTTGTCTGGCTCTCACCAGGTTCTGTTACCCAGAATCCTTTGCAAACCTCAAAATTTGTCCAAAAAACCACATTTTCCTCACATTTCTGTGGTGAAAAGTTCTGGAATCTGCGTGGATCCACAAAATTCCACCCACCCCGCATTCCCCAAAGTCCTCCGAGAAAAATGGTACCTCACTTGTGTGGGTAGGCCTAGTGCCCGCGACAGGAAACGGCCCAAAACGCAACGTGGACACACCACATTTTCACAGTGAAAACGGACCCTTTTTTTGCAAAGTGCCTAGCTGTAGATTTTGAACCCTAGCTCTGCCGGCACCTAAGGAAACCTAGCAAACCTATACATTTTTGAAAACTAGACACCCAGAGGAATCCAGATGGGGTGACTTGACTGGCTCTCACCAGGTTCTATTACCCAGAATCCCTTGCAAACCTCAAAATTTGTTTAAAAAAAACACATTTTCCTCCCATTTCTGTGGTGGAAAGTTCTGGAATCTGTATGGATCCACAAAATTCCACCCACCCCGCATTCCCCAAAGTCTTCCGAGAAAAATGGTACCTCACTTGTGTGGGTGGGTCAAGTACCCACGACAGGCAAGGGTCCAAATCCTATTGAGGCAACATCAAAATTACCTATCACAAAACAACCTGGTTTTGCAATGTGTGTCCCATGAGTTTTTGACCCCAGGCTCAGCGGCCATCTAGGGAAACCTACCAAATTTGCACATTTCTGAAAACTAGACACCCGGGGGAGTCCAGCAAGGTATGGCTTGCATGGGTCCCCCAACATTTCCCTACCCAGAATCCCCTGCAAACCTCAAATTTAGCTGAAAAATCACTTTTTCTCAAATTTCTGTGTGGGAAAGTTCTGGAATCTGCGTGGATCCACAAATTTCCTACCACCCAGCGTTCCCCAGGTCGTCCCGATAAAAATGGCACCTCACTTGTGTGGGTGGGTCAAGTACCCGCGACAGGCAAGGGCCCAAAACCTATTGAGGCTGACATCAAAATTACCTATCACAAAACAAACTGGTTTTGCAAGGGGGGTCCCATGAGTTTTTGGCCCCGGGCTCGGCGGCCATCTAGGGAAACCTACTAAACCCACACATTTCTGAAAGCTAGACACCCAGGGGAGTCCAGCAAGGTATGGCTTGCGTGGGTCCCCCAACATTTCCCTACCCAGAATCCCCTGCAAACCTCAAATTTTGTTGAAAAAATCAATTTTTCCCCACATTTCTGTGTTAGAAAGTTGTAGGCTCACCGGGCTGACATAAATTTCCTACTACCCAGCGTTCCCCCAGGTCTCCCGATAAAAATGGTACCTCACATGTGTGGGTAGGCATAGTGGCTGCAACAGGAAATGGCCCAAATTGTACTGTGGAGACTTCAAAATTACCTATAATAAAACTACCTGGTTTTGGGGGGCACCTGGTTTTTGGTCCTGGGCACGGCCATCTAGGGAGCCCTACCAAACCCACACATTTATGAAAACTAGACATCCTGGGAGTCCAATGAGGTATGGCTTGCGTGGATCCCCCTACGTTTCCTACCCAGAATCCCTGCAAACCTCAAATTTAGCTGAAAAAAACACATTTTCCACATAATTTTGTGTGGAATCACCGTGCCGGCACAAATGTCCTACCCCACAGCATTCTCCTTAGTGTCCCAAGTAAAATGATACCTCACTTGTGTGGGTGTCCAATGCAGAATTGGCTTAAAACGTATTTTTAAAAAAATGTAGCGCTTAGAATTGTTGGTGCTATACCCTAAATCGCTATGTTTTGGGCTCTTCCCAGTCACAGGCCCTTGCCCCACCCACGCAAGTGAGGTATCATTTTACTCGGGAGACTGAGAGGAACGGTGTGGGGTAGGACATTTGTGCCGGCACGGTGATTCCACCCAAAAATATGTGGAAAATGTGGTTTTTTCAGCTAAATTTGAGGTTTGCAGGGCATTCTGGGTAGGGAAACATTGGGGGATCGACGCAAGCCATACCTCGCTGGACTCCCCCGGGTGTCTAGTTTTCAGAAATGTGTGGGTTTGGTAGTTTCCCAAGATGGCCCCCGAGCCCGGGGCTAAAAACCCAGGTGACTCCCCTTGCAAAACGAGGTTGTTTTGTGATAGGTCATTTTGATGTCTCCTCAGTACGTTTTGGGCCCTTGCCTGTCACGGGTACTTGACCCACCCACGCGAGTGAGGTATCATTTTTATCGGGAGACCTGGGACAACGCTGGGTGGTAGGAAATTTGTGGATCCACGTAGATTCCAGAACTTTCCCAGACAGAAATTTGAGAAAAAGTGATTTTGTTTCAGCTACATTTGAGGTTTGCAGGGGATTCTGGGTAGGAAAATGTTGGGAGACCCACGCAAGCCATACCTCGCTGGACTCCCCCTGGTGTCTAGTTTTCAGAAATTTATGGGTTTGGTAGTTTCCCAAGATGGCCGCCGAGCCCGGGGCCAAAAACCCAGGTGACTCCCCTTGCAAAACCAGGTGGTTTTGTGATAATTCACTGCTACTGAGGGGGTTGAGATATCTGGGACACGACAATCGACTATGCAAGGGGCAGCTTAGAAGGTGAGTGCTACTTCAGGATTTAACCTGGGAAAGGAGGCCCTAGACCTCACCCCCAGTGACATTTTAATTTGGATGGTGGGGCAGCGGGATCTCAATGGCAATACCCAGTGATGCTCTAGGCCCAGGGACACATACACCTATCAGTTGGCTTAATCACGGCTCAGAGAACATGAATGCTGCACAGCTGCAACACTGTCCCTGAGAGTACTCGTAGTCTGAAGCAGCAGGCCACACAAGCTATCTATATGACTATAGACTCTGATTCTAATGCTACTGGGCTATTTGTTCTCAGTCTGTGATCTTTCTGAAGATGACTGTGAGTACTGTGAGGGGTCAGAGGAGGAGAGATTGAGTAGTTGTATCTCGGACTCAACAGATACACTATTTGCAACAGAAGGTTGGGTGGGAACTCAGGGTCTACGGTACGTAAGGTGCTGTCAGAATCTGTCCATAAATCCAATCCGAAGAGGGAATTGAAGTGGGATTACTCGGTGTCCCAACACTTATCTTCAAAACTACCAGGCTGCATTGATGGAAATTCCCAGAGACAGAATCACCTACTCTGGAAGGTATTTATGAGAGCATTATGGGCCACCAGGAGGAAACCCGTGCTGCCAGTCCGAGGTCATGGGCAGCCGTATGTAAGGTGCATGGAGCTATCCATAAAATATCAAATATTTGTTTGGATATAATTACAAGATTGTCAGTGGTGGAGGACTGGACAGCGGGACTCAAATCTAAAATCATCTCAGCAAGAGAACAGACTTTAGCCCAAGAGTCCCAACTCATGGATGTTCAATGAAAGTTGGAGGACTTTGAGAACCGGCAATGCCGGAACAACTTAAGGGTACTAGGTATCAAGGAGGGGGCAGAGTGAGATGACGTTAGAAGCTTTATCGTCAAGATCTTCCAAGATCCCTTTCCAGATATAGCTGGGTGGGATTGGGAATGGGAGGTGCAGAGACCACATATGTTCCTTCTCTTCCAGAAACAAAATCAGGTTAGCGTGGGGGCCTCTCTCTCTGGCGCCAAGCCTAGGGCTATTCTGGTTTTCTTAGGTAACTTCTTACTTTGGCAAGCAGTGTTCAAAAAGACACACCAGGATGCCAAACGCAGTGCCGACGGCCATGTCATCTTTGTGCAATCAATTTTTTGTCACTTAACGGTTAAACGTTGATGGAGATTCTGCCAAATGATGAAACCTTTTTGGGATAAAGACTTTTAAGCATTCCTGCTCAATGATGCAAGGCTAAAGATTGTACATAATGGCAGAAATTACATGTTTAGTTCAGACATCAAGGCGAAGGAATATCTGGACAATCTTTCTTGATTTTTCTGTCATAGAATAATTACCAGTATAGCATGGGCGAATGCAAATGGTTTTCCATCTGTAAGCAGGGAATATAGGTCTAGAGGCAAAGCACTCCACGTCAAGTACTGGGCACCTAACACTGGATTAACCAAAGGGTCATGGTGGTTTAGCTTTTTTTAGAATTGGTTGCTGCACACATATAGATGTGGGGGGGTGCATGTCTCCATCACACAAATCACAGATGGTTGGTCTGATCACTTCACATGATGTGGGGGGCCGTGGGGAAGGAGAGTGATTTATAGAGCTAGAGGAGGGTGGATTAGGGGAGCAATGGCAGGGAGGGTCAAGGTGATGGGTGGGCTAAAAAGCACTATTTAATTGAGGAGTGAAGGTAACCGTTTCATCAATGGAGTTTTATATGGTGGTATTCGGTATAATATGTGAATTGCGTGGACCAGGTTGGCTGGGCCCCATACCCCTCTCATGTTCCTGGTACAGTGTTGAGGGCAGTTTATCATCTAGGCTATTACTATGCTACTTATTGCATCAGTTAATGTCCAAGGATTAAATGATAGGTCTAAATGTGCTTAGGTACCTGAAGGGTTGAGGACACTGAATGCTGACATTGTTTGCCTTCAGGAGACACATATTTTGGTGGATAAGAAACACTTGTTGCAGACCTTGGGGTTCTGTGTGTTGTTAAATACCACGCAGAGAGCGACGATGAGGGGCGTCGCAATACTTGCATGAAACAGCTTCTGCATTATGAACCGGGAGCGCTTCAGATAAAGTTGGCCGATGGGCTTTAGCAGAATGTCAAATTACAGGGTTTAAATTTACAATCTGCTCTGTGTATGGATCTAATGTCTATGATTCATTAGTTATTGAATATTTGATAACTGAGTTAGCATCTTGGCTGACTCTGATAGTCTTTTGTGGTGACCTCCGCTGTCATATGGAAATAGCATTGTCCTCTACGCAGGTACATGGAGGACAAAAGCGGAAGGTGTTCTGGGTTATAAACATCTCTTGTGACTGTAGGGCTTAGGGATGATTGGGTAGAGTCAAATGGCCTAGACCCAGGGTTCACATATTTTTCTTTTTCACATCGGAAATATGTTTGCCTCGATTATTTACTGGTCTCTTCTTGCATTCTGGAAAAAGACCGGGTTTCTAAAGTTTCTCAGGTTTTTTCAGACCCTAATCCTTTGGTATTTGAATTATCTCTGTCTTTAGTCAAGAGACTCCAGCATCAATGGACTTTTGATAGGGTGTTACTTCTGGACCCTGATTATATTGATCATATGAAAGAGTGGTTGACAGATGTTTAAAACATAAATAGAGGAAGTGCTCCAATAGGAGTGGTATGGGACGGAATGAAAGCAGAGATCAGGGGCGCAACCCTTAGCTTCAGCATGCATAGTCAGAGAGTCACTCAAAACACATAAAATTAAGGAACAATATGAAGAACTTGCAAGTCTGAAATCACTTCATGTGAGATGATATTTAGGGAGCCAAGTGAATGATGTAAGTCTTCTGAAGATAGCTACTGTTAAAGTAGATATTCACAGTACATATGCCAGAAAAGCTGCTGAGAAATATCAGCTCTGTAGGGCAGAGTGCTATGAGTACAGTGACACTGTAGGGAAGCATATGGCTCTCAGAACTAGGTACAAAGAAGCAGTGAATGCTATCAAGGCAACTCAAGATAGCTCTCGGCAGGTGCTGAATAGCCCATGCAATAATATTAGAGTATTTGTGGATTACTACAGAATCATATACCAGGAAGATCGATTTCATATATCGGATCTTATTAAACAATATCTGGAGCAAGTTGATGGGGTTACTTTAGGCGAGGAGGACAGGTCAAGTGTAGACTCCCTGCTGGCATAAGAGGAATGAAAGGAGGCTCTAGATTCTTTGGCATCTGCGAAAGCCGCAAGACCAGATAAGATCCCACTAGAATTCTATTTAAATCTTTTCTCAGTGCTCTCTGTTGATGTGGTCGCCACTTTATTGGAGGTGCAATGGGGTTGGGCCATTCCTGAGTCTTGGTCAACGACTAACATTGTGGTTTTTTTTAAAAGGAAAAACCACCTCTGAACCTCAGGATCCTATTAACGAATCACACTTATGAATAGCAATGCCAAGATCCATTCAAAAGTGCTGGCATCTCAGTTAGGCAGGATCATTGCCAAAACGGTTTCTCAATGGCAACATGGGTTTTTACCAGGTCTTGGCACGACAGACCATGTAAGATGGGCTATAACACTATTTGGTGCAGTGGAGATCAAGAAGACACTATGCCAATGATCCTGCTTGATGCTGAGAATGCTTTTGACTGCGTCACCTGGCAATATTTTTGGGAGATACTCAAGAGATCAGCGGGCAGGTTTGGTCTCCGGGCTGCCATAAGCATCATGTAGCGTGACCTGTCAGCAAAATTACAGCTAATGGGCATTGAGGCGAAGAACATTAAGATCACTAGGGGGACTGGACAGAGGTGCCCTTCCCTCCCTTTATTATTTGTGTTTTACATTGACTCCCACTTGCAGAAACTCCTGAACAACAGCGCTATAACCCTTGTGATGACTAATGACTTTCCTCCTAAGATGTTAGCATATGCAGATGACAACGCCATTTTTACCACTTGCTAGACCTGTCAGCCTTAAGGTGGTCTTCTCCAAATCTTTACCCTTCAATTTTTGCTGAAATTCGTTTTTCTTGACTCTAGGACTCTGTGCACTTCACCCCTCCTAACCAGTACTAAAGTGCTTGTGCTCTCTCCCTTAAACATGGTAAAATTGGCTTACACCTGATTGGCATATTTAATTTACTTGTAAGTCCTTTTTAGAGTGGTATACCATATACCTAGGGCCTGTAAATTAAATGCTACGAGTGGGCCTGCAGCACGTATTGCGCCATCCACTTAAGTAGCCCATTAAAACATGTCCTAGGACTGCCATTGCAGCCTGAATGCAGTTTTAAACTGCAAAATCGACTTGGCAATATAACCCCCATGCCAAGCCTTAAACTCCACTTTTATTGCATATGAGTCACCCCTAAGGTAGGCCCTGGGAAGCCCCTAGGGCAGGGTGCATTGTAAATAAACGATTGGACATTTACTTTTAAGTTTCACATGTCCTGGTAGTGAAAAACTCCTAAAGTCATTTTTCACTACTGTGGGGCCTACCTCTCCTATTGGATGACATTGGGTTGCCTTATTACATTTTAAAAGCACTAACATTTGATTGGAAACAGATAAACATTTCATGTTTGGTGTCTGAGAAATTGTAATTTAAAACCCTCCATAAAGGTAAAGTTGTATTTTATGTTACCATTTTGAAAATGCCACTTTTAGAAAGTTGGAAATTTCCTGCACAAACTAGTTGGTGCCTGCAGCCTGGTTCTAGGTCACATGACTAGGTTTAGGTGACAGTTGGGCTTTGTTTATTCCTTCCAGACAGCCACACAATAGAGGGATTAGGTGTGCCTGGATGGGCCATCCCTAGCAGGATGGGTGGGTGGAGATGGGCACTGCCGCCCTTGCAACTGAATAAGCTGTTCTCTGCCTTCATCAAAGGACTTGTCACGCCTGCATTGTTCATGCAGACACCCAGGAGCCAGGGCAGGGGAAGTAGGAAACTTTAAGCACTGCAAAGGGAATTTTCTAGAAACTTCTCCTACTTCAAAGAAGGCACCAGATATAAAAATAGGACCCTTAGTCCTTTTCTTCAGTTCACTTCCTGGACCTGCAGAAGGACTCTCACATGACTGCCTGGTGCTGTGGCCTGCTGTGTACTCCCCAAGACTGCTTTGTTGCATCTGGAAGGACAGCTTTGCTACTTGGAATCTTCTTTAAAACCTTAGATGCCTGCCCGGCTGTTTGAGCCCTGTTCCACTGCTTGAACCCAAGACTACCAGAGTGACTCCAAGGGCTGTTGGCTGGCCTCCTGATCAGAGCCTCAGGGACAGAAAAGTCTTCAACCCTCTTGAACCCGCACCTGGACCCAGCTTGAGTGAGTCCTAAACCCATAAGTGGTGTCCCTCCACTCCTGGACCTTTGGTGGTAGTGTTAAAGGTGCCCTGATAGCCACAATCCAAATCATTGGTACTTAGAAAATATTTGGCTAAAAACTGCTATGAGAACCTAGAGGAGACCAGGACCAATCTGCTGGTCTATCTGCCCAAGGGTCATCACCGGTCTGCCTGACTTTGCAGCAGCTACTGCTACATTCTTCGCTGCAGCACAAATGCTATTCACCGAACCTTCTCCAAAGATTTATCCGGCCTCGTGGAACCCTCAATGGCACCAGCCTCCAGCCTCTTCCCGCTGGTGATTTTCAACTTCCAATAAAAAAACTACATCAGAACGAAGAAATTTTCACTGCGACTTCATTCAGCGACTCCTCGATTATGACGCCTCCTCCTCGGACACCGCCTGTGGCCTTGCCCTCTTGAACTTTACCTTCCTAGGGAACTTTTTGCCAAAATTTCTTCTAAGTCCAAAGGTAAGTGCCGACTGGGCCCAATCCACTTTTTGTATCCGACTCGCGCTCTGTCTCTGTCAACAATATTTTTCGACTTTGACCCGGTTTTACACGACTAGATGTCTGCAGTTGCCGCTTTGATCTTTTAGGTACTAGTTTTTACTAAAAACTGTAAAAATGTATACCTTCCTTTCTTCTGATTGGATTTTTGTCAATTTGGTGTCCAATAATATATCAAAATGTACACTATTTTTCTAAATTGGTGTGGGATTTTTTTAGGGATGTATTTTCACTTTATTACATTTTGTGTGCTCATAAATACTTTGCCTCTAAGTTAAGCCTGCTTTTTATGCCAAGCTACCAAGAGTTAAGCACAGGTTAGTTTACTTACTTTTGTGGTTAACCCTGCCAGGGATTGTGGCTGTTGCTTGAACAGGGTTAACATCCCACTTAACCAACAACCCAATTTCTCACATCACTGATCCAGACAAGTGGATTTGGGTGGTGGAGGAGGAAGCTGCTAGCTTTGGTCAACTATCCAGGTACTTCCTAAATTGGGGTAAGATTAAAATGTTATGTAATAGCCATATCCGCGGTCCTAGGAAGAATGGCAATGTGGTTTATCTGGAAATCAAGAAAGTACCTAAATTGGATCACATTATTCCATTGAATTACAATCCCACATTGTGCAATATCAGGGCTGAGCTGGTGCGCATTAACAACCTGCATTTAACACTTATCACCCAATACAACGTTATCAAAATGCTGGCGCTTTCAAAGATTCGCTATTTGTCTGGGGCGATTCCTTTGATAATGAGATAGGAATTGCTGAAGAAGCTGGATAGGATCTGTAGCAGTTTCATTTGGGAGTACAAGAGGGTGATAAGAGCTCTGAGATATCTGGTTTTGCTATTGGACAGAGGTGGCTGGTACCTAATTTTAAATATTACCATTGGGCATCCATGCTGCAACACATGGAGGTGTTGATCAACGACAAAGGTAGTATGCACTCTCTAGTAATAAGTCTCACAAGCATATATGAGCTGTCTTTGGGTAAGGAAGCTAGATGCTCTTTTTTGAGATCCTGGAACCTACGTACTACAAGAAAGTCAAGTTTAAGAAGATTGAGGCGGCTCATAAAATCTGGACTTCCTTGTGGGGTAGAATAGACATGCCTCAGTATAATCTCTATACACTTCTATGGTGCTCTCCTGTTTCTTCTTTTTCTCCATGGCAGCCATTGTTTGTTCTGGGAGAAAAGAGAGGCTCATAAAATAAGGGATCTCAAAGCTGAGATTCAACTTTCTTCCTTTGCGGATCTACTTTAGAAATATTGGCTAGACAAACACAGGGGTATATTCACAAGAACGTGCGATAACTACCGCAAGAGTAGCGTAACGCAACTTTCCATATCGCAGCCTATCTCGGGAAAATAACCCCGTGTCAACGTGGAATTCACAACAAGGCGGTAGCAAGCGATAGTCTGCCGAAACCGCGGACAATGTCCGCGATACAACCACCACGATGGAGATAAAAACACAAACCACATCACCAAAAAACACGCGATGGGCCAAAGCGCGATGAGGAAACCAGCGACAAGCAGCGCCAGGCCTGCAACACACACCTGGCAGGCGTCAAAAATCACCATAAAAGTAGAAAAACACCCACACACAAACTGACCAACACCCAAGCACCATGGAGGCAGCCGGAGCAGGCGCAGAGGACGAGCGCAACCCACAAGCACCCCGGACGACCAGCCTGGGACCTCGGGGACAGGGAAGGGCAAGGACAAGAAGACGAGGAAGACCAAGTTCAGTCCGCAGGCGAACAGGATCATAGTCACTGAAGTGATGGAACACCATCAACAACTCTTCGTCACCTCCAACGTGTCATTGGGCACCAAAAATGGAATATGGCGGGACATCATCGACAAGGTGAATGCCGTCGGAGAGCACAAGCGGACAATGGACGAGGTCAAGAGGCGATGGAATGACATCAAGCGGAAGACCAAGGAGAAACTCACCGCCAACCAGAAGGCAGCAACGCAGACCAGAGGTGGGGGCCCAGTGCCACAGCTGGAGCTGGATGACATGGAGGAGCTGGTGTCGACAGTCATCAGTGTGGAGACTGGGGCTGGAGTCGGGGACCAGACACTGCTCGACAGGACACAACACAACCGCAACAGGGTGAGTGACCACCAGGTACTGGGGGGACGGGGGAGATGGCCACAATGGCACACATGCACAAGCAAGCAGGGCACAGTGCACACCCACAATGACCCTGGGTCCTCGCCCAGACCCACAGACTGTCACAATGTACAATGCCATGCTGTCTGAATGTCAACCTGTACCATGCGGCTACATACATGTGGACACATTGTAATACACCATCTCCCCTTCACATCGCAGGGGCATCGTCAACACCTCCTGCAGAGCAGTCCCAGCCACTCTTCACTGATGACGAGGAGGACAAGACCAGCATCGACACCCAAACCATCCAAGACATCATTTACCTCATCCGCCACTCACCTCCAGGAGCAGGGCAGCCCAGCTACATCGAGGAGACCCCACCCACCACCCAAACCACCCAGCAGGAGGCACCCACAGCCTCGGCACCCTCCCAAGTCCCCCAGGAACAACAAATGGCCTTCCAACGCCGTGTGCTGGAGGCCCAGAGGGAGAAGGCTGAGCAGGTGCGGGTGGGGTTCGACCTCATGGCTACCAAACTGGACGCCATCCTTGGGTGTCTATGTCCGCCCCATGATCTCCAACGAGCCCTGACTGACATCGCTGGAGTCATGACGCGGAGGGAAGAACAGCTGTCCACTCAGAGTGGCTCCAGCGATCCCAGCCGTGAGCTGGCACACATGTGGAGGCTCATGGAGGACATGGTGCGGATGGAGGCGGAGAGGATGGCAGCCACCGCTGCACATCAGCGAAATGTAGCTGGCATCTACCAGGCCCTGCATGTCCTCATCATGGCATTGCTGCCACAAGGCGTGGCGATGATGAATGCTGCTGCCCCCCCAACATCCACATCTCCGTCCCCTGGTGTGTCAGTGCCTCCCTGTGCGGCAGGCGTATCCACTCCGGCACCTGATGTGTCACTGCCACACAGTGCGGCCGACAATACTCCTCCGGCTCCTGATGTGTCAGTGGCACACAGTGCCGCAGCAGGTACTGCAACACCCACAGGTGGGGCAGAGCACACATCCGAGGATGAGGACGTGGATGGGCTTGAGTTCAGAAGGAGGCACTAGCATTCATTTCCGCCACCTTGCCTGTTTCTGCTTGGTCCCACACATGGCCTCAAGACCTACCACTGACCCCCGATACACTCCGATGCACTCACCTTGGACAGCGACATGGACTGCCACATCCTGTTTGACAACCAATGACACGGCGGACAGACTGCGGACTGTACCCTTCCTCTTCTGCAGTACAGGTCATCCCCGGATGGACACTTGCTGGCCCTCCACGGGCCCATATTGTGTAGTGTGCTCGGCATTGCCCTGTACCGCTCCAGCTGCATGACTGCACTGGATGTGCAGATAAACATCCAGTGATGCACTGCTGTGTAATGTCTTACGTCATTCATGTATGGATGTGTGGATGAATGTGGGGACAGTGCCTTCCCTTGCGTCAATGATGTTCATCCTGTGGAATGCCAGTCAGAGGGTGCGACATTGCATTTTGTGTTCCGGGTCCCGTGAACACTACAACAGGGACACATGCATCAGTCACTTCCTTGTCCGGGCATGGACTGGACCATGCCCAGAGCCCACGAGTCATTCTTGCAAGCCCTGCACTGGTCTGGCGTACGGCAGGCCAGACCACTCCGCTAACGCCCCGAGGGGGGTCCTCATTGCTACCCATCGCAGCCGTACTCGCTGGTGGTGTGCAGGTCAATGGTCTAGTTGTCAGCATGTCACAGCCACTCCCTGAGAGCAGGTTTTCACACACACCACACCCATCCGGCACAGGCGTCACAGGCCATGTGACTCCGCCAACATAAGGGGCCGACGACGTCACATTCCCCTCTTCCAGTGGTGACTGGATGCCGGACGCTCCACGGTTTTCACTCATGTAGGGCCCATGAGTTGTTGCGCACAGGGTTAGTGGCATCCGAGGCCTTGTGGACGGCACAGGCACCCTGCCACGGGACGGTGACTTTGGGTGCACTGTGTCAGTGGCACCTTGAGCTGCTGAGCGGGTGTGCAGCCTGCGATGATGCCCCGTCCTGGCGGTCCGGACAGCTCAGGTCTTGTGTGCCCTGCTGGACCGCAGTGTAGGCCAGAGCCAATGGGTGGCGCGGGTCTACCGCCACTTGGCACCGCTTCCCGGATCCCAGAGTTGGTGGCACCCATTGGGCTGAGCGTGTGTGCAGCCTGCGATGGTGCCGGGTGCACTGGTATGTCCTATGCCATGGAGTAATCAAGGCCCAGCACCAAACGTGAGACCTGGTGGCCTGCGGAGCGGGGATGCATGATGTGGAGGGTGCCATGTCCGCGGGCCCCGGGCTTGTGGCTTGCAGGGGCACGTGGTGGGACCTCCTGTCTACGCGCCGGTGGCGGAAGGTGAGCATTGAGGCCTGGGTGTGCATGGGCGGGCATGCTCCGATGGGCGGCGGGAGGGGTTGGGGAGCCTCTGCCTGGGTGTGCATGGGCGGTCAGGCGATGTTGTCTTGTGCAAATGTGTGTACTGTGCCAGTCATGTATCTGGGCTCTGTTTCAGCTGACGGCTCTGACTCAGATGTGTGACCTGGTGTCCTGCTATACATACCGGCACGTGGTTGGAGACACACCGGTGGCAGCAGGTGAGCAGTGTGGCCTGGGTGCGCAGGGGCGGCACTCTCTCTCTCTCTCCCTCTCTCCCTCTCTTCCTCTCTCTCTCCTCTCCCTCTCTTCCTCTCTCCCTCTCTCCCTCTCTTCCTCTCTCTCTCTCTCTCTCTCCTCTTCTCTCTCTCTCTCTCTCTCTCTCTTCCTCTCTCTCTCCCTCTCTTCCTCTCTCTCGCTCCCTCTCTTCCTCTCTCTCTCCATCGCTCTCTCTCTGTCCTCTGATGTGCGCAGGACACACCTTCTCATCATGCTTTTTGTCTTACAGGATGTGACCTACATATTGTCCCGAGGGGAGCGGCCATGTGTCTTCATTTCATTTCGGTGTTCATTTTAATAAAGTTTCATTTGTTGCTTCGAAAGTGAATGTGTGCTGCTCATTTCTGTGACGACACATGCATGTCACCAGTTGTGATTGTGCGACATCAAGCGGAATATTTTGTACATGTTTAGGTGTGGCTGATGTGGCATGTCTTTGGTCAGGGGGGGTGCCAGGGAGGGGTGGTCCTGGGGGTGGTAGCGGTGGGTGTTGTGGCCCTCTTGGGTGTCCGGGCCGCATGATGGGTGGCTCCATTGCACTGTTGCCCTTCCGATGTAGCTCTGGGCTGTGCTCCCTTTTGGTTTGCAGGCTGCCGTCCGACTTTACACCAGGTCAGAGCAGGTGTAGATTTCCTGGTGCTAACGCACCTTATCGCCTGTTTTGTGTTTTTATCGCCGATGTGGCTGGTCGTTGAGAATGTTGAGGTGTGATGCTGTCGCGCCTTTTGGCACGGGAACGCCCACTCTGCATATCATTAGCGATAGTTGCGGGGGTCCTCTGTGGCGATGTTTTTTGCGGCTGCTATCGTGGGTAAACTGGTGCTGTGGGCTGTTAACACCAGCTTGTGAATGGGGAGGTAAATTTATCACGACTTTGGCTGCGATAAAGTGCCGTTAATTCGGCGATAGCTCCTTGTGAATATGCCCCATAGTTTTTTCAAATATTTGCAAATCAGGGTTTCTTTTCATTGAAATTCAATAAAGATATAATCTCATTAAATCAGAGTGATATAGTACAGAGTCTAAAGCCTTGGGGTGGTGGTAAAATCGGGACTTTATGTAGGCTAATTATTGAACTCAATTTAGATGACAGAGGCACCCAACTTCAAAAATGGGCTATCAGGTTGATTACCACTCCCGACAATATCATTTTTCAGTTATCTCTAAGTTCGGAGAGGGAGACTCTGTTATGTGCTAGGCTAAGAAGTTGATTTTACCAGACACAGTTTAAGCTATACTATACCCCTCTGAAGTTGTGTAGCTGAGGAAAACAACCTTATTCAAGTTGCCATCGATGTAGGGACGGTACTGCAGATTTATTCCATATTTTCTATTCATGTATAAAATTAGTACAACTTTGGAATGTTAACAGCTGAATATCTGAGTATGATTTTAAATACTCAGATTTGTATTAAGCCCCAGATGATGCTTTTCGGGAAGATCCCCAATATAGGAATGAGAAACATAAACTATGCTCTATCTTTGTAGCTATGATGTTTGCTCGCATTTGTATTGCAGAGGCTTGGCTGAATCAGGAACCCACTTCTTTTCACCAATGGCAGTCCAGACGATTGTCAATGTACCATGTGGAGAATAGTTTATACCAATGTAAAGGCAAGGGGGCTAGGTGGAGGGGAGCTGCCATCTGGTCACCAGTAATGAGCAGGCCAAGTATATTATAACCCCCTTCCTTCTCTTTTTTGTGTGTCAGTAAGACTCTGGGGCTGATTGCCCCGACGGCCATGGAATTGATGGGTGAGAGCAAATGATTAATCTTTATGGAAAAGTTATTTTTTCTGTTTATTTTATTAACTATGCATGGTAGCGTTTTGTATATATTAGATGGCAACAAAGCTGTACTCACTGGATGTACTGGTCAGGATAATATATGATACTTGATAGGTATATATCTTTTATGGAGTGTGTTCATCACCAGTGATGAATTAATGAGGCTGGCTTTAGGATGAATTATTATCGATTTATGTCAGGTCCTAAATTGGTGATGTCCTATTTGCTTATTTGTGTATATATTTAATGTTCAAGAATATGTTTTTACTCTCGCTGTTTCTCCTCAAATAAAAAACAATTTAAATAAGAGGCCTGCTACCCAGACTTCAGTGCCAGGCCCTTCCCCTAAAATGTGTATCTTACATTGGCTATACCCAATTGGCACCGGCTAACTTACCTGTAAGTCCCTAATATATTGTCCCCAGGGGTCCCAGGGCATGCAAGTTAAAGAGTCACCGTAGGGGTTGCAGAACTGGTTGTGTCACAGATAAAAAAGAGTCTCCCAGTCCGCCATGGCAGACTGGAAGAACAGTTTTAAACTGCTAAACTGACTTTGCCATTTAAAGCCACATCAATGCCAAATCTGGCTCTGCAGTATGAGTAAGTCACCCCTATGGCAGGCGTATTGAGCCCTAAGGCAGGGTGCAGCATATTTCATGGGCAGAACCTGTATTTTACATGTTGGCAGTAAAAACGTGAAGCTGACGTTTTTACTTTGGAAAGACTTGGTCACCCCATTGGCGAGTACAGGTTTACACGCTGACCCCCTCAGCTGTGCTAACTCCTAAATGGTGTGACCAAAGTTGATACTCCAAGATATCAAACAATTTGTTACATTGAGCCCAACTAGATGCTCTAATCGAAATCAATGTAACAGGTGGTGGTGTGCAACTTTTACAAAGTTGCCACAATGTTGCCTTTAGTCTCCTGTGCCCTTAATGGTTGCATAAGCAACCTGTCGCTGAGACAGCTTTCTGCTCTCTTGGGGAGACGTGCTAATGACTCCTAGGAAAGGAGACAATAGAAGCTTGCACTGGAGAGAGATATTACCTCCTTCCTTTGCAGGAAACCACACAAGTGCTGGCCCAAAAGGCAAGCTTTAAAGAAGAAGCCACCTTTAAAGGGCAGATTGGCAACAGTTGGAAGAATGGCTGCTCCATTGTCTAAGTAGACAGGCTGGCATAAGGGACAGGGTAGGGGAAACTAGTTGTCAAACTGTTATTTCAGGGGCGTGTAGCCCTCTTGGTAACCACACCTCTGGGTTGGGCTAGGGAGCTCTGGATGCCAAGAGAGGGGTTCTGCCATTTCGGAAGTGGGCAGAGTGGGACAATCCTAGGATAGCCAGATACCACGTTTCCAAGGAAGTGGTCTTCTGAAGGGAGGGAATCTAGTAGCCCATTGGCTACCAACAGCACCTACCTTGAGGGCACTTTCTGAGTTTAAAAGGTCGCACCTGGCACCCAGAACTCAGATCTCTTCTGACTGGAAGAAAGACCGAAGAAGGACTCCCCTGCTGCAGCATGGAACCAGCAAAGAGAGGCTGCACTGGTGTGGACTGCACCTGTTGAACCTGGCGGCTAGCAAAGGAGAGGGACTGTGCCTGCTGTGTCCTGCTTGTGGAGAAGTCATTTCCGGAGCCCTGCCAAAGCAAGAGACTCCAAGGGTCAGTTAGCTGACATCCTGTTCACAGCACAGGGCCACAACAGCTGAAGAAGCCTGTGGGGGCATGTTTGTAGCTCAGAATCTTCACACTGCCACCAACCGCTGCTGTTCAGCTCCAAAGACCAGGATCCGATGGTCAATGCTGCACCTGAGTACACTGGACCTGGGAGAGTAGTCTCAATGCAGCTTGGTCACCCAGAAGACGAGTTATTGCCTAGGGAAGGATTTGGCTGTGTCCGCGATACTAGGAGTTCAGTGGCGACTGTACTTCTGCCAGGACAGAGAGGACTTAGACGAACATCACCCATGGCCAGGACCGCCTCGCCCCCTTCATGGACCGAGGAGTAGCCGCAGGAAAACCCCCATCGACCACATCGCATGCGCAGCATCTTCAGCATCCTGTATCCCTTGCATTAGGACAACTTTCATAGGAATCTATAGCTAAGCATAAAAGTGACTGCATGAAAACTGCTTCACCTGTTGAGGTAACTCTTTCTGTGGACCTGGCTTGTCCCCCTGACTGGCTCCCTGTTGGAGTTGCTCGCCCAAAGTAACTCTAACTGACCGCAATACAACTAGCCAAAGGTTTTTGGTCAAAAGATTTCGGTGTCAAATTTGTTGAATTTGACAATACTTGTTCGTGGGTTGAGTAAAAAGCGCCTACTTACTGTGCCTTGTAAAATTTATATCTCCAGAGCCCTTCGGAGGATCTTTAACTTTGTGGTGTCTAAAAATACACAAAAATATAGTCTATTTTTAGGTCGAGCCTAGACAGCGCATGCACTGTCAGGATGACCTGTAGTAGGGGAAAAAGGACTTATGTCCCGCCTGCTGCCTTCCCATTGGTTCAATCCATCAGTCGCTCTTCTTTGCTACTTGCTAAATGGTTAAAGCAGCGATACCTCACTCCTGTTTTTCTAAGAGCAGCACCGACCAACTACAGTTACCTTCCACTTTCATTCTTTCTCTCTTGTTCCGAAGTACTCTTTTTCCTGTTTCCGGAGCATCATGACTTCAGCTGCAGCCACTTTGCTTTTCGCTCGTCACGTAAGTGAAATCCTCACCACTCTTGACATTTCTGCGCTGCTCTCCGCTCACATGTGTCCGTGTGGAGAATATGCATCTGCTGAAAATAGCTCCTCTTCCACTCTGAAATAAAAATATGTAGAACCGTAATAAATAAACGGCATTACCTCCTCAAACGTTCTTTACTGTAGTTTTGTTCTCTTTCAATACAACGTACTCGTTAAACAGAAGACTTTCGGGTTAAAACAAACACATTGACACTTCCCGGCGCAGTTTCAAGGTGGCGGCCATCTTGAACGAGTAGTTAAGTCTCATTAATGTCAGGTTTTGCAGAAAGAAACGTCCATCCGCAAACGGGAGCAGGCAATTCATTCAGACACGGATATGTCCGCGCCATCTTAGAATAGGGCTACCTTCACACAAGAGCGTTAGATGATGCATTTGAATGTTAATCCGCCCCGTATTAACGTTGGCAACAGTAAGGAAAGAGTTATTTTAGAATGGGGAGAACAAAGTTACAGTAAAGTAAGAAAATAATTTGTTTTAAAATTTATTCTAAAACGGTTGTTTCATCAGGTGAATGTGTCTCTTTTACTTTGACTGTTTTTGATCAAAATACATTGAGAAATGTATTTTTTTCTAAGTCACTTCTTTATAGAGTCTGAACCATAGCAGTACTCTATATCAGGCTTGAATGGTTACAGTCAAAGAAGACCCATATTTGGGCAGACGTACACTCAACCACCATTTGGCAGGAGTCCTCTTAATGATATTCACCCTCTTAACAAGCATTTGCAATGCAATAGGTCTCTCATTTGCGAGAGTATAAGCTATTAGTATTGTAAATGGCAATGCCTTTTTTTTTATGTTTTAAAACCCAAAACATAAATAAAAGGCATTGTCATTTACAATGCCAATAGCTCAAATTCGCGTGAATGCAAGACCTATTGCATTGCAAATGCTTGTTATAAATTGGTGTCGGATTTGTTTAGTGTCTTGTGTATTTCTTCTTCAATTGTTTTTCTGCTGTTTAAATGCTTTACACTTGTTCATTTGAGCTCATAGCCACAGCTACCCTGGGTTGAGCTTATGCTTTGACAAACAAAGCCTACTAGTCCTCAAGGCGTTGTTAAGTGTATTACATGGTGAGGTCACCCAACCACACTGTGTAATACACCTCATTTCCTCACAGATGCACTCTGTCTTCATGACATTAAATCCATCTAAAACAGAACTCCTTCTTGTCTACTCAAAGAACTCTGCCCTCAAATACAAAAATGGTTTGAAATAATATTTTAGCCTGGGATCTTTCCTACACTGGTCCCCTACATCACACAATTAGGCTTCATCATTGATCAAAGCTAAATATGCTCCCAAACATTTCAGAAATTATGAGAACTGCAAACTTTCGGTTACATTTGGCAAGAAATTGAAACCATTCACAATTCCACTACCAAAGAAATTGAAACCATCCACAATTCTATTACCAAATCGCAACTAGGATTTGGGAAAGGGCGTGTTTAGGGCGTCCCTTGCTAATACCAAATCGCAGTACTTTAAGTAGGTGGTAACCCATTTGCAATGGGAAGGGGTCCCCAAGGGACACCTTCTCCGTTGAGAATGGTTGTAAAAATATTTTTAAGAGCTGCATTTAAAAAAAGATTGCTTTATTGAAAAGCAATCACAGACATGCCCCAGCAGGCCACCATCCCTGTGATTTTTGCGATTCCCAATGGTCGCAAACCGAGGCCTACCTCATTAATATTCATGAGGTAGGTCTATTCGCGACCCAATAGGAATCGAAAAATGTGTAAAACACACATTTGTACATTGCTGTTTGTGATTACCAAATAGTGAATCACAAAAATTTGCTATTTGGTCATCACAAACAGAATTGTTTGTACATCTGTACCTAGATCTCGTCTCAGTGATACATGTTTTTACTACATCATTTGGTTGATTTTATATTCAATGAGTATTGTACTGTATTTAAATCGTCAATATATTTTATTTATTAAATTTTGTTATGCTACATGTTTCCCTTTGGTGACTTCAAGTGCTTCACAGTGGTATGAGGAATAAATAAAGTGTAGCGTGAAGTTAGATTCCAAATGGACTGGTGATTGATACTGTCTGAATATGTTCAAACACAAACCCTGTCTTGTGATGAGGTCAGTCGATAACAGGTTTAAATATTTGTTTTCTGAAATTTCTTGAACAACATGATGTTGGGCTCAGATTCAGAAGTAGAGCATCCCAGAGTCTAGGCGCCGTATGTACGTAAAGACTGGTTGCAAACAGTGGTTGCAAATGCTCACTGACTTTTTATGGCTAGTCATTAATTTTAAGATGCAATCTATATACTAATCGGTTGCATCACAAAATGCTCAGTTTCAGGGTGTCGCAGAACGTATTGACTAATGAATATTAATTTGGCAGGTCGTTATTTGTAAACCCTCTGAGATTGGCTACAAACAGAGAAGTGGTGGCCTGCAAGGAACAGCAGTCCACCATCCATACGTTTGCATTCCCGTATGGAAAACATTTTTTTATAGCAGTTGATATTACTTAAGGGAACTAATGCTGCTTTAAAAAAACTTCCCTTCCTAAATGCGATTTAGAATGAGTCTGTTAACCCATTTGCAAGCAGGAAATGCTTTCCTGACTTGCAAAAAGTGTTTAGTATGTAGCAAAAAAGCATTTTGATAGTTGCACACCCTGCGATCATGCAGATCACAGAGTTAGCGACAGCAAGATGGCTTTGTACAATATTCGTTGTTACAGCGATTCAATACCCAAAGATGTGAACATTTTATAGAAAACATGTCAATATTATGTTACAATTCTGTCCCATTTCAGTTTATTGGCTAGTATTTTAATACTTCGGAGTAACGAGTTTATGCTGTACACCAAAGCGCTTTTGTGAAGCGTGTGAGATAAACAAAAAAAAATGGCAGTCCAAAAGGACATGAACTAAAGCTAACCTTACAAACACAGTGCCAAATGCTTTCGTTACACTGCTTATTGCTGTGTAGGGCCAGGTCCCTTGAGATGTTCTCTGTTACAGTGTGCCCTGGCCACTGAAACTTAACATCTGAAATTACTCTCGCTGTTGCATGAGGTTATCTGTTTTGCTCTTTGCGTGGTTCAGCACTAATGTCAAGCACTCCTGCAATTAACTTAATGAAACTGATAAATAATTTACTATATTTTCCCTCCTTTTAGCAATGGCTTTGGAGGCTATGAATAGGAAGGCCCCGCCCTGTTTTTTATCCTTTTTTTTGCAGGGCTTTCGTCGAGGACAACCTAATCCTTTGGTAGTAAGGCTGAGCTGATTTTACACTAACCCATTGTTTACCAAATGAATAATTGATTGCTGATCACTTTCAGTTGCAGCCCTTCCCATTTTTCTGTTTATTGCTCCTCCCACTAGGGATGATGTCTTCTGTTGTTGAACAGTGGCTTGGTTTCCAGTGCCCTATCACTTACACATTCAGAGAAATAAACAAATACACACAAATGAAGGTGTGGTCAAGTGAAAGTTCACTGTGACACGGCTCCCGTGCTCCTTTTTTCCTGAGTTAGTTTTTTGCATTGTTTTAGGGTCACAAGCAACCAATATTTGCCTTATGTTGAAAAATAATGCAAAAACAACCAGGAGAAGCAGGGGTAGAATGGTGGCATTTTTCCTACTATTACACGCCAGCATTGCTTTTGGAGTTGCCTGTTTTCCTTTTCTGACAAGACGTGGCCTAGCAGCTCAGACATTTAATTAATGTCTAAAGATTTGTAAAAAAAAAGTGAGAAACATCCATGACGTTTTTGGTTTGATTGTTGAGATGCACTATGAGATCTGCATCAAATTATAGCAAATGTCAGATTTTTTGTTTATAATGTTTTGTAACTTTCCTATATCAAAGGAAAGCAAAGTACAGCAGACTTTTTTTTAATTGTCCTATTCAGCTAAATACTAATGTAAAAAATGTGTTTTCAACGTAGAAACATATATTACACATTGAATTATTTGTTTTTGTCCATTAGGCAGATAAACAACCAACAAGCAATGTAGATTATTCTCACATCCTTTCAACTACAGAGACTCAGGCAAACACACCAGAGGCTCATTATGAAGATAATCAGGATGAGGTAGTGGATCAGAATAGTACAATCATTGATATTCCTTTCCCTATGGACATTAAAAATCCTGCTACGGTTTGTGAAAGAAGAGTGTCTGCCAGAAGACGAACTAAAAGTTGTATGTCTGCCTATATGACTTGCAACAAATACTTAAAAGGCAAAGATTAATACAATTAAGAGCATGGCCTTCTCAAACACATTCTGAGCTAGGTGGTACATCCGCTCTGGCGGTTCGAGCGCGGTGAGCTCTGTGGTCCGATTGCCGTATTAGGAATTGGGAGAATTGGCTTTCTGAAGCCAGCAGCTGAACTGCCGACACCGCCAGCCAATTCCGACCTCGGAGGTCACGGAGCGGGCTAATGAGTCTCTGGGAGACTCGGACCGCCACTGAAACCGCCCACCCAATTATGAGTTGCTTTACAGCCAACATGCCCTGGCGGTCTAACCACCGTATCTGAGATGCAGAAAGGGAGGCATATAAGGGCAAAACTTACCTCTACTCACCTCTGCTCCTCTTCTGGTGAAATGGAGCCCATCATGCATGAACTGCCATTGCTCTACCTCCTTGACCACATTCAAAACCTTGTCAGGCATGGTCAAATTGATGCATCACCATGGACCAGGCAAGGGAGATGGGGTCCTCAAGTAATTCACACATATACAGGGACCCTGTCTGGGATTGTATCTTATCAATCATTGCAAATGCATCTGTAGGATGCCCTCCTAGGCCAAAACACTGGTACTGCACAGGCACACTGTTCACAAATGGACATGTGATTGCAAATTATGTTCACTGATAATGATGTGTGCATTTTTTGGTGTTCCCCAACACCGCCTCTTCAACAATATCACACCTATTGATCTCTGTCACATATAACATTTGCACTTTCTCACTTGTCTCCCATGTCACTACTGATCTTCACTTATAATGCAGCTTCCCTTGACTCAAATGTTACTAAAGTGACCTTGAACTGACTACAACTACCATGAGGCCTTGTGATTGGCACTCTAACCAAGATGCTACATTCCTTTTGGCCCTTCTCACTTGTAACCCATGTCACTACTGAAGTTCACAAGTCATGTAGGTTACCATTACACAAGTGTTGCTAAAGTGACCTTGAACTGACTACAACTACCATGAGGCCTTGTGATTGGAACTCTAACCAAGATGCTACATTCCTTTTGCCCCTTCTCACTTGTAACCCATGTCACTACTGAAGTTCACAAGTCATGCAGGTTACCATTACTCAAGTGTTGCTAAAGTGACATTGAACTGACTTTACAACTACCATGAGGCCTTGTCATTGGAACTCTAACCAAGATGCTAACTCCTTTTGCCCCTTCCCACTTGTCTCCCATGTCGCTACTGGAGTTCACAAGTCATGCAGGTCACCATTACTCAAGTGTTGCTAAAGTGACATTGTACTGACTACAACTACCATGAGGCCTTGTGATTGGAACTCTAACTAAGCTGCTACACTCCTTTTGCCCCGTCTCACATGTCTCCCATGTCACTACTGAAGTTCACAAGTCATGCAGGTTACCATTACTCAAGTGTTGCTAAAGTGACATTAAACTGACTACAACTACCATGAGGCCTTGTCACTCCAACTTTAACCAAGATGCTACACTCCTTTTGCCCCTTATAACTTATCTCCCTTGTCAATACTGAAGTTCACAAGTCATTCAGGTTACCATTACTCAAGAGTTGCTAAAGTGACATTGAACTGACTACAACTACCATGAGACCTTGTCACTCCAACTCTAACCAAAATGCTACACTGCTTTTGCACCTTCTCACTTGTCTCCCATGTCACTACTGACGTTCACAAGTCATGCAAGTTACCATTACTCAAGTGTTGCTAAAGTGACATTAAACTGGCTACAACTACCATGAGGCATGTCACTTCAACTCTAACCAAGATGCTACACTCCTTGTGCCCCTTCTCACATGTCACTTCTGAAGTTCACAAGTCATGCAGGTTACTAGGACTCAAATGTTGCTAAAGTGACATAGAACTGACTACAACTACCATGAGGCCTTGTCACTCCAACTCTAACCAAGATGCTACACTCCTTTTGCATGAGGCCCTCTCACTCCAACTATAACCCAGATGCTATAGTGAATGTGATACACTCACATTGCAAACATCCCAGGTTCTGCTGTGATGTCAAAGAAACATCGGTATGGATGTGTCAGCAAGTCACACATAACTTATCTACTACAACTCTGTATTAGACCCTCACACATCACCCACATAAAAAGCCAATGACATTCAATGAGATCACATAGAATCAGTGTGAGAAACATTTCAAGGGCAAAATGGAATCACTCTCTGCAGGATAGCTAGGCCTCTATCAGGGGGAACCCTGAGAGGCAGGGGCCCTGGGGCACATTACATTTTGCACATGCCTGATGAACTCCATGTGCATTGGACCAGTGAACTTAAGTATATCAAGGACAACCTATAACATAACCAAGTGACATGCATCTGTAGGCAATGGGTAAGTGCAGCTTAGGAAAGCAAACAGGGCATTTAACAGTATGTGGCACATATCTAGCTAAAGTAGCTGTAAGCTACACATTGCTACATGGACACATGTCCATGCAGAACTACACAAAGGGATGACAAGTTGAAACCCTCCATGTGTGGATACACAAATATCTAACTATAACACAGCAAACACATATCCAACCTACATCATAGGGAGAAGTGCAACCATTAATGATGTGGATAGTGGCCAGGCAAAGCTGAAATACTCACGACATAACATGTCACCCAATGTAATGTCCGCCCCATTTGGATGTCAACCCACATAGACATACATCCAACATTTACCCTTGTCCTGTCTAACTTCAGCACTGGCTCCAAGGGCACATCATGCTAACCACATCAACTGGATCAGCAATCATGGATCTAATAAACACATCTGTACTCACACATCACTATCTATACAAGAACATCAAATCGAAATGTAATGGCAGGACCAATGTCTACCAACAGTAAGATAAGTTTTAATCAAACTTTAACATCCCATCAAGGGAAACAAAGGCCAATGGCCAGTCCATATAAACAATATGTGCCACAGCACAAGGCTGTGAGACGTAACTTGCACTTACTGACACTGCCAGGGAAACTCCTCACAATAGGGCATCCATTGGGCACAGCAGGCACCTCGAAAATGGTACTTTGGAAGGGGGGGCAGAGGAGTGGGTTTATCCTTGGGAGAGGGCTTTTTGGGTTTGGGGCTTTTTGGGGTGGGTTTAGGAAGGTTTTTTTCCTTTTTTCTCTTTAGGCTGGGTTTGGGGGAGATGGGGAGGCTGTTTTTCAGGGGTGGAGTGAGAAGTGGAAAGGATGGGTTTGGGTTCGGATAGAGGTTTTAGGGACCTGGTGGGCAGGTTTCAGAGAGAGAAGGGCAAGGGCAAACAAGGAAGATTCACAGAGAAAATGGGTAGGGTGCTTGGGATGGAGTTCGGGTTGGGAGGAAGAGGGAGTGGAAGTGTGTGCTGGTTCTGCTGTTTGCACTGTGTGTTGTGATCGTGGCTGTTGCGTGGGAGACTGAGCATTTGCGTTTTTTGGGTGGGGACGTTGTGGATGTGCTATGTGTTGTGGAAGGGTCTCTGGCTGGGGATGTGGATGTGATGTCTGGGGGTATGGGTGTGTCTGTGGAGGGGTCAGTGTGTGTTGGTGTGGTGTCTGCAGGTATGGGTGTGTCTGTGGAGGGGTCTGGAACTGTTGATGTGATGTCTGCGGATATGGGTGTGTCTGTGGAGGGGGCAGTGTGTCTTGGTGTGGTGCCTTCTGGTAAGGGTGTGTCTGTGGAGGGGGCAGTGTGTGTTGGTGTGGTGCCTGCAGGTATGGGTGTGTGTGTGGAGGGAGTAGTGTGTGTTGGTGTGGTGCCTGCAGGTATGGATAGGTCTGTGGAGGGGGCAGTATGTGTTGCTGTGGTGAGTGGGGGTGGTGAGGGACGTTAGTGTCTGCAGTGTGCATGCATGTTTGAGTGTCTTGGATGACTTGTGTTTGTGTGTGGTGCTTCAGTCTGTTGAAGTGTGTGCATGCTTAGGTGTGTGTGTGCTTGGGATAGGTTTGGGAAGAGGGAATGTGGATAGGGAAGGGGCAGGAAGGGGGGTAGAAGGTTAGAATGGGTGGAGGGCTGCCATGTGGGAGGAGGGCACAGCCAGAAAAGATCTCTGTCGGCCGGACGTGGAAGTGTGAATGCCTTCTAGGAAGGCAACCATCTGGGTCATCTCAGAGCTACGTTGGGGCTGTTTGGATGGATATGGGGAAATCATTCCAGATACTTGTGCATAGATAGGAAACCCATTTTCCTTTATTTTCATTTTTTGCACTTCTTTTTGCATCTGAATATGTCGTTACTGTGGTTGTGAACTCAGTCTATGATTATCATAACAGGAAAGGGTGAGCTTTTCATCCAAATAGGCAGGGGTGCCAGTCGTTTGTATCTGGTATTCCAATAACGCAAATCTAGCCAAAAGTCAGAGGAGCACTGTACAGGGTCAAAGACAAGCATAAAGTCAAGGAGTGATATGAGAAGTAGCGTGTTTGTGAACTGGCAAGGCATTGTGATAGCTTTGTAGATAATTCAGTTGGTTTTAAAGATGGTGCTGGCTGGGCAGGGGAGCCTGTGGAGTTCCATCTGGGTGGGAGTATGTGGTCATATTTCTTCAGGCACTAATGAGGTGTGCCTCAGCTTGTAGAATGCCCTTAAGAGGGACCAGTGTGGATTACAATTCCAAGATGTTTTCCCAGATACTCAGTGCAAGATAAAGTGTGTGGTGCAGAGGATTGTTGATCAAGAAAGATACAAAAGTAAACTAAACAGTTGGCAATATCTTGACTTTTAATAAAGGCATCACTCAAGCAACTATAAAATACCAGAAAATACCATAATTCAATCATATGTAGGCTGAAAGGGTTTAATGACAAGCCCTGACCCATGGCTATAAGAACCCCTAGCAACGCCCGCTGCAGCCTTTAAAAATCCTGACAGTAATTATAAGTATACACTTAGGTGATTCCAAAGTGCATTTCCTTTTGTAAGTTGGCATGATGCTGATTCAATTAACAGTTTTGAGATACATCTAATTTCACCTCTATATGATTTCTCCCAGTTTTGCTGCTTAGCTTGAAAGCACATGTCCAAATTCAATTAAATGATGCTGCAAACCTGGCTCACTAACTAGCCCATTTCTTTGGGCCTCACATTGTTGTACTATGGCTGCTAGGCCCTGGGGAATTAGGCCATGCCTCTAAGATTGCTCCTGGCCATTATTGTAGTGTCATGGCTAATATGGTCATATCAAAACTAGAAGAAAAAGTAGATAAAGGACAAACGTTAGTATTGTTTATGTTTTCTAGAGGAGGACCAAGGCTGATTTGCATATGGTTGGTCCTTATCTGTAGAACACTGGGCAAAACAGTGATAGCCTGGAACGCTTACTAAAATAATTGTTACCAGAGCAAAAGGGACCAACGTTCTGCAAATCAACATAACCTTGGTCCTACTCCAATAGAAACAGTACAGTCAGAACTGTCACGCCACGTTCCCTCTGAACTGGACCAAAGTCAATCTCTGACTTGTTTTAGTCTTGTTGGGCCTCATCATAGCTGAGTCAAATGACACAGTGAGCATGAGAACCACAAAAAACATTTGAGACACAAGCAGCGCTTGGAGCTGTTCAATTGGACATCTCGCTGAGCAATTTCTTTGAAGGGTCAAGCTTTTCCAATTGGTAGTTTCTGGTGAACACTTTCACTTTTTTCATGCGCAGGGATTTCTGATAATATCATTTGAAACTGGCCTGCCCATCATTATGGAGAATGTTTTTCTGTACCTCCACAGATGATCAAGCTTTCTCTTTTGTGCCATATAACAACTCTCCTCACATCTACCTGATAAAAACAGAGTACAGATGTTTTAAGGCCTTATTATGAGCTTGGCGGTGCGGAAACAGGACCGCCCCACTCCCGCACTGCCAAGCCCGTGTAGGAAGCACCTGCCAGATCAGGAGCTTTCTCCTGGTCTGGCGGGCGGTTCTTTGGAGTTCCCAGGGGGTGCCTATGAAATAGGAACCGCAATGGGAACATCAAAGGCAGTACCTGCACGGTATGAACTGCAACAGTCCATGCCATGCAAGTACTGGTGTGCATGCACATAGGGGGGCACATGTTGTACCTCCCTGTGTGCATCCATATGGCTTGAGGCACCAGGGGGCGCTGCAGGGCCCCTTTGTTTCCTCACACAACACTTTTCATGGTGGTCGCACCGCCATGAAAAGTGTGACAGTGAGGAAACTCATAATATGCTTGGCAGGGCTGCAGCAGCACCACCAAGCATAATGTGGCCACAAGTCCGCTGCACCACCGCCGGGAATCTCTGATCGCTGGCAGTTGCGGTGGTCCCAGGGCGGTTGGACAGCCTCGGTCCTAATAGGGCGGTCCGAAGACAGCCACCACCGCGCCCCGCGAGTCTGGTGGTCCGTGGATCACCAGACTCGGAATAAGCCTTTAAGCCACATTAAAGACACACACACACAAATTATTAAGGTGTCCTTTTTTGCTGTTAAATATAGTGCAAACTTGGCCTCAAAGGCATTAGAGTGCTTTACAGTAGAGCCAGATTGAAGTACACGTGTGTTTTTTGGGAAGAGTGGGGGTGGGTGGAACAGAATCACAGGCTATTTAGCCGAAGCCAGTATTCAAGGATCGTTCCACAGTTGCAAATATTGGCCCTTCTATCTGTTAGGCCACATTCCCTCCTTCTACAAACATCTCTTAAATATTTGCCTCTTCGTCAATAAGAGAAAGTGAAGGAAACCATAAAAGCGCTTTTCCAGCAATGCATGTTTTTAACAAATACATGTATGATGGCTATCTTCTCTTCCTCTTTGTTTTGTAACTTAAATAAATGAATATATAGCGGCAATTTGCCCACAGGACTGTTTGAATGTATTTCCTATAAAAGAATAAATGTGTTGAGTTATCTTATGAGTGATTTAAGCAATCTGTCTTATATTTACAAGCAAGCAACACTGAAATCCAAAATATTTATTGAGAAACAGCAATAAAAAGTTTAATCATTACAAGAGCTACAAAATGTTAGATGAATGTGCCAGGTACCATTGACACAGTCTCCTCGCCTTTGTTGATAGCATCTCACGTTACCTATAATGGGCCTGAGTCACAAACGGGATTTTGTAACACGTAAAGTGGTACTACATTAGTAATACTTACTACAAGACGCACTTCTTACACATTTCAGGTGGAAATCTCCATCCCTACCTCGCCAAACTTTTTGTATGGAGAGTTAGTCACACATGTAAGTTTACTACTTAGATGTAAATGTGGGAGGGGCAGGGGGAGTGGTTGTTAAAGGGGGAATAATTTAAACTAAATGGGAGGGTTTAGAGAGAAGGAAGAAGAGGTTTAGTGAGGTCTAAGGAATAGTGTAAGGAGCGACAGACACTCACCCACAAAAGAGGAAACCCATTGCTATTCAAACCCGCACTTCTAAAGTTACTACAGCCAAAAAGGACCCAAACCAGTAGAAAATGTAGTTCAGGACTTAAACTATAACCCAATAGGGAATAATTATAACATAAAATAATTTATTACACCTTTTTAAAAATGTATATAAATTTAATTTAATGTTAAACAATGATATATAAATAAAAATAATTTTTTATGTTAAGATACAATATTTTAATAATCTTTCTACATTTTAAAATAACTGTGAAATTTGTTTGTTTAAATAATATTTAATTTTATCAACATTAATTCAATACTTTTTAATATTTCATACATGTATTAAAAAAATAGTTAAATTTTTATATATTTAATTTAAATACAAATGTAATGCAATATTAAATTAAGAGTGTTGCGGCATGATTTATTTTGTTCTACATTTAAAACAAATATATTCAATTAATTCACATTCATATTTAACATGAAAATACTTTAACTATTTTTTAAGTTTACAAGCTTTTGCATTTTCCGTATGCTTTACCATAGGAAAATCTCTGTCTGGGAGAAGGGGAACTCCGTCTACATGTGAAAGTACATGTAAGTTTACCCTTTGTAGTAAATTTACACTCCGAAATGGCCAATAACTAAAAGTAGTAAATTTACTACAAAGTGTAGGAGTAAATATACACACGTGTATTTACTCACATGTAAATTTACCTTTGTGAAGAGGTCCCGTAATTCACAAACATAGAAGTTTAAATTACCACCTCTCCTATCTTTTCTTTGGGAAGATTTGCACACATGTAAGTATACTCCTTAGTAGTAAATGTGTGAGGGACCAGGGGAGTGGTGAAAAAATGGAGAGAATCTACTACAAAATGGGAGTGGTAGGGGTGAGTAAGGAGGGGTTTAGGGAGAGGCAAGGAGTGGTTTAGGGGGGGACATTCAAATACAAGCACCTTCCCACAAAAGAGTAATTCTAATGATATTTAGAAACTACACATCTAAAGTTACTACAGCCCTCAAAGCCTCAAAACAGGCATACATGTACTACAGCCCAGTCCTGGAGTAAGTCCAGCACCCCACATGGCCTCTCCCAGGTAGAGCAAAATACTCCCATAAAAAATATCAGAAGCAGGGTCTTAAACTAGACCTTCACGGAAAATAATGATAAAATAAAATAATTTATTTTGGCTTTCTAAAAACATTTATATAATATATATTCTTGCCGAAACTCCACTTTCTACTTGAACTAAACAGGACTCCAACTGCCGAGCCCCCTCGGAGCAGTGTACCAAGAACCAAAAATGGTACATGGGGAAAGTGACCGGAAAGGTTGAGCACACTCCTAAACCAAGTTGGAGGACCCCATGAGGTGTGCTGTCTCCTGCCAGTTTATGAATTGCATCAGAACTGGTATACCGGGGAGGCACCCTGTTGTAAATAGTGACCACAAGCTTACGGACAGTGGCTGCAGTTGTAGCAAAAATTTGCAATTAGCCAAAGACACACAACGCTGGCGGGTAACCGCACCTGGGAAAATGGAGAACATAAAAAAGCAGCTTGAACAGGTGGCTAAAGATTTTTTCAATGATGACCAAAATGGAGCCATAACACGGTGTGACCACCTATCAGAATCCTAATCTCAAGTTATTAAAGGAATGGTCCAAACTCATGGAAGATACAAGTAAAAACATGATGGGATTATTAATAAAATGTGCATTAATAGAGCTAGAACAAATGTGTTCAGAGTTAAAAGCAGAAATACTATCTCACCAAGATAAAGAGCTGGCATATAAAATCTGTTAATTTCATTACATGCATTGCGTGCTGTCGATGGTACAAGCAGAGCTTAAAAATGAATCAGAGAGAGACCTTTTTCAAATTTGTTTATGTTCCAGAATGCAGCACACAGCAACCAATGAGGAGAAACAAAGATATTTCTCCTCGTTGCGTCTCTGGTGTGGAGGGGTACAATTCTGATGCATTCCCAGGTTGACCAGTGTTGGTAAATCTGGGAATGTGTCAGAATCCATGGGTGGATGCTTGGGTACACCCACGCTCCACCCATGGAACGCCTCCCTGCCGCAGAGTAATGCAAGACAGCGTTTGCGTTGCCTTTCATTACTCTAAATTTATCAAACCAAGCAGGGCAATCAGGGCCGGACTGGCTACCGGGTGTTTTGGTCGGCTGCCAAGCTGGGGTCCGATTTTACTGCCGTGGGGGCTGATTTATGGTGACCTGCATTTGCTTCTAAGTAAAGAAAGCAAAACAAATGGTTTTAAAGCATACTTTAAAACAATTTGGTTTTTTATTCTTTACTTAGAAATGCCCGGTAGCCAGTCCGGCCCTGAGGGCCATGCAAGGTGGTTTTACGTGGCTTGATCAATCTCATTTAGGTTTTGCGTTGCCCTTGCACCCCCTTGCGTGGTGAGAGGGCACTGCAAAACCTTGATAAATATGGGCCTAAATTCTTTAGACACAAAATTTCAAAAATAGATGGTCCAAAACACTAATTGCCTTGCTATTCACTAAAACCATAAAATATTGCTATAATTACATGTTCCTGTATTCTATCTTCAGTACATTTTGATTTAAAATACATCATCAACAATATAGCCATATAGCCACAGCCAACAAGCATTTTTCAGTAGTAAAATGCTTCTTCACGGATTCTGCTTGTGTGCAGTTTTCAGTTTATTACTGTTTGAGTACTACATAAATATTTTACACATTGCCTCTAAGTTTAGACTGACTGTTTTTGTGCCAAATTGCCAGAGGATCAAGCACAGGTTTATTTAATGACTTTTGTGGTTCACCTTTACAAAGACTGCGATTATTATTTGAAGTGGGTTCCCACCCATCTTCAACCAATAATTCAATTGCATACGCAGACCCATCATGTTTGACTTATTATATGTGTAATCCAACGTGAACCCACCAATGGGTAAAGGCAAAACCTCTCCTTGGAATATCATTATGGAAATATAATATAAACTAGCTAAGACTCTGTGGGAGGATAGTCCCTGTGGGAGGATAGCCCATATCATGGGCGGCTCCCCTGTAATGGCGGAGGAGCATTGCCCCACTCGTCGGAGTCAGTCTGACTGAGTCTGGCATGCATGCAGGGTGGGGCGGGGTCAGGCCATGACAGGCAGGTGGTGGCACCTAGAAGTGTGCACATATATTTGTCCCGGCCATCCTAGGCCGGCCAAACATAACATGCGCACTTCTATTTCTCCAACCCAGCTGTGTTTACAGCCGGGTTGGAGAAATGCCGCAGGCTACAAGGCAGTGTTTGAGCGGCAGAGCAGGCCACTCAGACCAATCCTGGCGCTGCTCTCCTAGAGCAGCGCCAGGATTGGCTGAGCAGCCTCTGCCTTCCCAGAGACTGCTGAGAGAGCTCCGAGGCTGCGGTGGCCGTCGGCGTTGGAGGCTGCGGGGAAAAGGTACATTTTTTAAAATTATTATTTTTCCTCCTCCCCACCGACCCCCCCGCCCGCCGGTCCGTTTCTCCCTCCCTCCCCCCCACTCCTTCGTGTTGTGGCGGCCGCCACTGGTCCATATACTACCTTTTGGGTCAAGATGTTAGGAGACATTGGGACCTGAACTTATACCATGATACTGCAAGTTCATGGATTTATTACCTTATGTTTCCGAACATTTTCTTTGTACATATTCTTCACCTGCGCATGTTGCAATAAAGTATGGACAGACCATGATAGACACATCAATGATTAGGTGAATCGTGGAACGTTGATAATACTGAGTTAGATTTTGTTTTTTTTGGTTTTAAGGTAAATCACTGTTAATACATAAAAGACAGGCCGATTGGTTTTGTCAAGGAGTTATTCCAATGTCTGTAAATAATTATTTAAATAAAGCATTTATAAAGGAAGTAACATTGAACAAGTGTCAGAACCTTTCTTTTTTACTCCTCAAACTACATAATGCAGTCTTAAGATCAACTACAAGGGACCCCAACAGTCCCAACCTGAAAAGGAAAGGCTCCAGCTTTGGGAATGTTTAAATAATGATCAACTTTTCCTGTCATTATCTCCTTCCCTCAGCAGTGAAACGCAAATCCTGACAATTACACACAAATTATATATATATTTTTTATTATGACCACTAACCTATAATTTAAAAAAAAAATGGTGCGATCAACAAATGAACTACAGAAACCGAAAGTATACGTATGAGACCAATAGAGGTGCTGTATTTAAAGCCAGATTATTGCACAAGTTATAGTAGTACTTTTTTTGGCACCTTAATAACTTGTGGTCATTATTTAGGTGCTGAAGAGCACCCCAATAATTCCTATGGATTCCTACACTTGTGTTACCATAGTGAGAATCGGTGTACTGTAGAGTGCACAAATGTGGCATACCCATATGAGCTGTGCGCTAACACCAAATACATGTGTGCCTGGAAAACACACACTACAAAGGTGCCCAAGAATTGGGATGTGTCTGTCTCTAGCACCAAAATTGGCCTTGAACTTTGCAATTCTTGTACCATACACAAATTGTAACTAGTCAGTAAATCTGACAGATGTTTGCTACTGACCATGACTTCTGACACTAATACCACTTTAGGCCTTTGCCTCTTTTTGTGAAAATTGCACACCTGGTAATAAGCTAGTTTGATTTTTCTGGGTCTATTACTGTTACTTCCTAACATGTCTGCTTACACCACACTCTACTGGAGGGTGTAAGTCTACTAAAGTGGTACATATAGTTTTATCCTGAGCATCACAGTCAGATAATATGTCGACTTCAGCAAAGTTAATATTCCACATCTGTGTTCAGTTAGGATTTTATGGACCACGCCAGATAGCAAAATTGCACGCTATGTTGATGCTTTGGAAAAGTCAACAGGGCACACCCGGGCCTTCTCCGCGGCTATGTATCTATATATCCTGTAAACACAAATGAAATGTGTGGCGTACTGTGAATAGTCGACATTGTAAAGCGGTGGGTCTTTTGTCTTTTGCTATGACTTTACACTCTGTGGTGTAGATAAAACAGAAACAAGGAAAGGAAATACATCCGCAAAGCATACACATGAAACGAACAGAATGAAAGAGAAAGACCATAAAACGACTTTATCTGAGAGTTGAAAATAGAACTGTGATCCCGGAGAAAACTTTGCCAAAGGGACGCAGAATACGATTGTCAATCCAACACAGATAAGTGAGATCTCTGGAATGCAAAATAAGCAAACTGGGGAAGCCTTCGTTAGTCTTACTGGATTTCAAATGTTTATGATCTCAGAATTGAAATATAGGTTATGTGCTACAGGTGTCACAGAAGAGAATGTTTGATCAGCGAGATGGTATTAATTATTGATGCAAAGGATAATTAGTACTCAACATATATATTAGAGAATAACACAGAATTGATGCCTAAGGTTCTAACCTGCCCTCTGTACAGTTCTTTCATAGACGTGATTTTTAATACAAGAAATTAAGGATTGCTGTTTTAACACAAATATCAGGTGAGTTTGTTGTCTACATTACTCAGCTTAATCAATTTTTTCACATTTTTTATTTTTAATGTAAGGGTTTAAGTGATCATTGGAGTTTCCAGCTGGCGGTTTCATTGGTCCATTTGCTGAATTCCTAAGTGTTGTTATTCTCTGCCAAATGTCATTTGTAGATGATTGTGCATGTGTCAGAGAGCACACATGGACACATTTTGGCTGTCGGGTGCAGGACCAGACACCCCATGTGAAGAGACAACAGGAGGGATAGCAGTGGAAACAGTGAGGGCTGACCAATTGAGAGACACAACAACAGTAGGTTGGGTGGGCCTTGGAGCCAACATAGACAAAGTAGCTTCACTCAAATTGTTGATGGATTCATTGATGGAATCAAGCTGCCTAGACCATGTCTCTCGGTGCATCTGGAGCTCGTCCCTCATGTCCCGGATGTCCCGAGAAATCACAGTCTTGGCATCCTCAATAGCCACCATCAGCCCCTGGAGTGGAGCCACAGGAACAGACACACATGGAGGGGATTGTGGCTCACATAAGGGGTGTTGGGTTTCACGGCAGATGTCTCCCTCGATTCTTGATATTCAGATGCTTCATCTTGTGGGCCAGAAGGAGACCCAGCTTCTCCCTCACTCTGGCTGGTGGTGTCTCTTTTCCTTTCTCCCTCTTGAGCCTCCTCATCTTCCACCCAGGCGCTTTTTGCAGATGATCTTGTCAGTCTCCGGCTGGGCGCCCTACCTTTGCTGGTTGATTGTTCTCCCCCCTCCTCCACACTGGTGGTGTCAAGTGAATGTGCCCACCTACAAGCTTAGGATGGTATGGTCTACCCCTTGTCCTGATGTGATGTACCTTGACCAGCCCGGTCACTGAAAAATACAAATTAACAATTATTTATGTGATGAACACTTAAGGCACAAAGATACAAAAGCACTAAGCAATTGTTGACATTGTTGTACTTTGAGCTAAGTCATGGATATTTTGTGCTCTTAAATATATATTAGCTGTCATTTGGCTTTAATGTGAATCAATGATTCACAAAAGTTATAATTTGACACACTTGACAGTATTGTGTCTATTATTTACAAAGGTAACCCTCAATTTTAGTGTAAATGGAGGTTTTTTACATTATTCACAAACTACTAATCAATAATAATTTGATGAGGGGAGAGACTCCACAGTTGGGGGCGGAGATCTCCACTCATAAAGGTGTATCCAGGTCTATCATTTCATGTGCATAGTTCTCTGCCCTGACTGCGCAGTCTCCATAGACATAAACTTAATATCAACTCTTATATTTAGAAATTAAAAAAAAAACCTTCACCTTAAACTAAAGTGTAATTTTATCTATGTGAATCAGGCCCTTGGAGATAATGCAAAAATAGGCATTCCTTCAAAATTAATTTTCCCATTGGAACATCAGAATCTGTACATGGGTAAAACCACTGTTTCCATTACAATAATAATTTGTTTGTGCAGCACACTGCAACTCATATGTGCATACTTAGTAATGCTACATATATTTTGGATAATAACTTACATGACATTGTTAAGAAAATGTGTGCATTTACTGCACATTGGATATGTATGTATCATATGAAGTAAGAAAAGGTACACAATGACAGCCTTGACTTTATTTCAAACAACAATTGTAAAAAAATGCCCTTTTTTCTATTGTAACCCCCTCCTCACTTTGTTCCAATGCTAATGGTTATGACTCTGAAAGTGCACTGGAGCATGCTGGCCAGGCTTTAGTGCCAGTGCTCTCTCCCTAAAATGGGTACATGTGAATTGGCAACCTCAAATGGCAAGGACTTTAGCCTCCTTATAAGTCCCTAGCATATGGTACCAGTGGTACCCAGGGCATGGGTGTTGCAGGGGTCACCAGGGCCTGAAGTACTGTTTGTGCCACCCTGAGTGACCCAAGTAAACAGATGACAGCAGTCCTGCCATTGCAGACTGCAGGAGCAGTGCAAACTGCTCGAACTCGACTTTGACTTCACCATGTGTGTCAAAGTCAATGCACTATTTTTTATATATGCCAGTCAACCCTAAGGAAGGCCTCCTGAGCCCAGGAGGCATGGTGAATTATGTTAAAGGTGAGGACATATAAGTGAAAGGTTATAGGTCTCTTTAGTAACGTTTTCCATTAAGCGCTACTATAAGTGATCAGCGGTCCATAGGATAACATGGGCTGGCACCCAGGCAAACTCGAGGTCACCAGCTCCATTATGGTACCACCAAAATAAGTCATGTTTTGTATCAAACAATGTGCCTTATCACTCCTGACACAAATCTCATGTCAAGGAAGATGTGGCATGCACCACAGTGGCTAGCTTAGAGGTTGCCCACCTGGTTGCCCCAGCCGTTCCTGTGCTCTGTCTGCTAGCCGCAGCTGCTGCTGCCAAGACAGGAATCTGACCCCCTGCCAGGAGGTCAGAGCTGAACTCTCCCAGTAGTCAGAAACAATGGCCTAGACGGGAAAGAGGTCACACCTACCTCCCTGACAGGAGGGCTAGTGAAGTGGCACCTCAAGGCAGTGAGCTTCAAAGCCTTCATTGCCTGTGATATGCAACCAGACTGCTTTCCAAAGGAGGAAGCAGCTGTCTCCCAGCCACCAGGCACATTTGCACCCGGACAGGTATTCAGGAGGTATACACCCCCAGAAGGCTAGCCACCCCTCTAGGGTGGGCTACCTGGCTTAGTACAGCTAAGGAAGGTTTCTGCCATTTTTTGACAGTGGCAGAATAGATGGTTCTGGGTAGAAAAGTTGACACCCCCCTTAGATGTGGTTACCTCAGGGGGGGGATTAGCCGCTGGAGCTAGTAACATATTGGGCACTTGCACCCACACCCCTAACACCCCTAAATCTAGGATTTAAGGGGCACCTCTAGCACCATATCCTCAGCTCTGATCTGATTTGCAACAAAGGACACCGAAGAGACCTGAGTCTGCGACGACAGAAGCTGCACAAACCAAATGAGTGATATTATGCACCTGTGGCACCCACCCTGGAACTGCACAAATACAACTTGTCCCGGACCAACGACTGGCTCCCCCCGACAGAGGGACCCCTTTGAGAGCCAAAGGCAACTCCAGACTAACTTGGACTAGTGCCACTAGTCTCCTGCACACTGCAGGTTAAAAAAACATACTAGAACCAAAGAATCGCTGGCTATCGGGCCCTCCGAAGGATCTGCCAAAAGTAGATGGTCCAGTGCACTGTGGGAAACGTAGTCCTGACCTCCTGCAAGTTTCAGGTGGCTACCGTTTTCCCCTGACCTCTGGATATCAAAATAACTTTCTGCTGATCTTACCGTTGCAAAGGCTTTTTGGTGGTCAGTCCGGCAACCAGCACCTTTACTCAAAGCTGCAACTCGAGGGAACACCTCAACACTTTCATCTGACATCAGCAGTGGCTTCGTTGTCGACCTTTTGCACCTGTTTCCTCACCAGCACTGTGTAAGTCTTAAACCCAGCTTTAGTGGCTCCCACTTCAGCACCAAGGACAGCCAGGACAACTATGCACCCGGGCTTCTCGAGCCAGGTAAAATCAAACTGACTATCGTGGCATGGTCCTGGAACCCGCATCACCTTTACCCTCCTTTGGTTCCACGCAACTCGACCTACAAGTGACCAATTGTCACTTGTGCTATTTCCCATTGACCGCAATGATAAAGTTTTGCAGTATTGATTTGCGCTGAATTCTGCTTCTAAAATTCATTAATCCGGTTATACTCATCTGATTGACTTTGTTTTGGTGTCTAAATTAAGTTAAATCTTGTGTTGCTTGAAAACTATGGGAATGATTCATAATGTTGCGGTTGGGATACTCCATTACAAATGTGAAGGATATCCCTTCCCCCATATTACAATTGGATATAATACACTTCTATAATGTCGGACTCTATATCATTCACATTTGTGACAGAGTATCCCATCCCCTAAATATCAATATCTGGCCCTTGGGCCTGACTCACAAAGATAAATTTACAAGTTTGTGTAAGTTTTCTCTCTTTCGTTATTCACAAAACTGCGATTTAATAGCAAGTTTCCAACAGCGGAGACTCCATAGTCGGGGCAAAGAACTCCACACATAAATAGATAGAACAGGCTTATCTTTTTATGTGCTATTTCTCCACCCTGACTGAGGATTCTCTGTTGTCGGAACCTTACTATTAAATAGCAAATTTGCTAATTTAAAAAAAGAATAAACGTATGCAAATGTGTAAGATTACCTTTGTGAATCATGTGGCATGTGAAGATAGAAATTGTTCTGGAAACCAATTCATTCCCACAATTACTAGTTATATGTGTTGTCCTTGCTTTGGGAATGCAAGGTGACACAACGCCTTAACTGCTAATTACAAATCCACACAGGGGGATATTTGCATCGCCTTCTATGCCAATATGACAAAACATTATTTGACAAAGACAGCACATAGCACTGCCTTGCCTTACCTTACATTGTGCAGCCCTTCCATGGGTAAGCCATGAGTATTCACATATGTCCACCCATGTATTTTGCCACAGTCCCATATAAAATATTTTTGTCCATCTGCCTTGTCAGCAAATTGTTAGTCATCCCCAAACTAGGCAGGAGGAAGTGACATATATTTATTTATGCACATTACTTATTATTTGTGTGTGCGATACATTCAGCATCACATACACAAATCTTACCATCTTTCTATTTTTTTATTTGGGTGCAGAAAGGAGTCCCTTCCTGCTCAGACACAATCCTGGCCATGACACAGGAACACTTGGTCCATGGTGCAAGGGTGTTAGCATTGTATCTACACTGCCACAAGAGCAGCAGCACATGGAGACAGCATATTTGCTACCTATCCTATTGTGATTCTTTTGGTTCTATTCCTACCATACAACTCAGTAGAGCAAGATACCTTGGTGCATTCAGTTCTGTCAGGGTACATTACATGCCCCATAGATTTTGACATAGAGGGTAGTTTGTAACAAATGTATCTTACTAGCCATCTTACTGCCCTATCCAAACAACAGATGTCCGTGCCCCACCATGTTTACTTATCCATAGCCTCACTAAGTCAATGTAGGAGACTACTCCGTCTCCATTGCTGGCATAAAGCTCCAATGGATTACACCAATAAGTCCTGTGTGAGTTTTTGTCATTTGTTGGCCCTACAATATAGAGTGATTGGACCAATTGAAGTCTTCACTGTCTTTCCCCCCCATATAACATCTGTTTGTAAGGGCCACTGAAAAAGAAATGAGCCACATAGCATGGCACCTGAAATCCATGGGGCATGCATGATTGTTTTTTGTAAATCAATAATTCCAAAATGACACTTCTTAATTAGATTGACAAAATTAACATTGTGTTACAAAGCTGTAAGTCTCCATCTTGTTCACAAAGACATTCCTCGCGCACTCAATGCCTAGACTTGACCCATCATGACTGCTGTTGCAGAGAATGCGCAAGATGTCCACTGGGCCGGGGGACATCTCACAACTGGAAAAACTTTAACTCCTCAAGGGTAATGTAGTTCTTAACTCTGTAGCCCTAACGGATCCAAACATGTCCGACAAATGCTTTGCCTGGCCTATCTTTTACCTTTTGATGACAGCTTTTAATTGCATACATTATGAGAGGCTTACAGAGTTGTCTTAGGATGGACTTTATTGACAGAGTGTTAAATTTCCACCAATCATCATTGACAACAGACTGTGAAACCACATAAAAGTTGTAACCCAACTGGTAGCTCAAGAGAAAAAAGTGAGAACCAACAGGTCAGGCACCTGCATACCCTGCCCTCTGTTTAGGACAACACCCCAGTGACCTGGATTTTGATGTTGGTGAGTGTTCAGAGGTATGAGTAAGCCTTAAAATACTGTAATTTTGTGCAAGACACAACAGGCTACTATTATCTTGCACACAACTTCAGGGGAGTACAGCAGCACCACCCCCCCCCATGTGGTCAAGACATCTGAACCGTGACTTTAGGAGAAAAATGTGCACTCTATGATAGCTCGTCTACAAATGTGTGCCCTTTTGTACCTGCTGTTGAAATACAGTGGTCGTACATCTGCATGATGTGAGGCAATGAGAAGAGAGTGCATACGCTGCACCACCTGAAGGAGATAATAATGTAAATGGCACTTTCTCATATGTATAGTAAGTACATCATCTAAGGAAAGCTAAATGCACAGTCTGGTCATGTATGTGGTTTGAGTATTAGTCATTTGGTATGGCTGTGGAAAAGTAACAAACATTTATGTATATTAGAAGTGTATGGTGCATGAGTACTTACCCAGAAGCCACATCTTCCCAAATTTTTCCACAACCAAATAGCTTGCAATAGGAAATCTGTGGAAAATGAAGCTGTCATGAATACTTCCTAGGAACACAGCATACACATTAGTAAAGCAGTCACTGGCATCACACAGCCTGCACGTTGATGGAGTTCCAGTGGTGCCTGTTGTGGAAGATGTGTGCTGTGTGGTGAGGTAGTTGAAGTGCCAAATTAGTGCAATCAATTGCACCTAGCACACGTGGAAGTGGGAAATGAAATACAAATCCCTTGCAACCCTTTGCCTTCCTGCCAATGTATGTGGCATACCTATGTAGAGATGCACTCTCCTATTTACTCATCTCAGAACCTGATGCAAACATCTGGACTGGCTTGGCTGGGAAATGTCAACAATGTCACTGGACACCCGCTGAAATGATCCACTGTCAAGGAAATGTAGAGCTGCTAACATCTTCACATATCCTGGAATAGCCTGGGGGGAGCAGCATGTATCAGAATCAAGATCCTGCTCAAATTAAGAAACCATGTCCAAGATGACATCAGGTGGGAAACAGAATCTGGAAATCACATCTTGGCTGGACATCCTAAAGATGTTACTCCTTTACCTGAAAATCTTCTCATTCATTCTCATAAAGGGAAAACCTACAAACACATTCAGTGACTTGTTGAAAGGTCTGAAAGAGTTTGTTTCTGCTTGCTCTTTTTTTATGCATTCAGCCTGGCTGTGACTGGCTATTGGGCTAACGAAATTCTGGTGAAGATGGGTGGAGGGTTGACAAACACATTGGCAAGTGTGTGTAAAATATTTGAAACACTGTTGAAATGTGAGTTTTGAATTGAGGTTTTGTCTTATGACTAGCATTCGCATTTGAAAAGATTGTGAGAGAAAATACAGGACAGATAAATCATTATTATATTTAAACTGAAAGTCGAAATGTTGTTACAAAATTACATTTAATTTTATTGTTGCCACTTGTAGAATGATATGATTATTTTTTTGTACATGTATTTTACTTAATATTTCTGGCTGTTTTGAGGGTGGGTGTCTCCCATCTCAATAACAACTCCAATGCACTCCCAATATAGCTAATTGCTCCTCACTAGTCCCCACACATTTAATCCACAGTTGTTGTTTTTTGTTCCCCGAGTTATGTGTCCCTCACTCATTGAGTACTGCAATGTTTAGTTATCTTGCCACAGTCTGCTCTTTCCTACATGAACTGCACACATATACATATGGGACAGGCGGATGCTTGAGACTGCAAATTTTTTGTGATTGGCATTTTATAATACTGTTTGTAGCACTATAAAACATACTACATGATGTGTTTTCTGAATCAGGGCCTATGTGCAGAGTTTTGCAAGTCCGTCTGTCTGATTATTTGTGTGTATATAGTGTGCAATTACATAAATGCGGAGACTCCGCATTGTAAAGATACTATTAGTAAGTGTCTTTGTGAATACCAAAAAGTAGTAAGCTTAGACTAAAGTCTAAAGTCTTTGTGAATCGGGTCCTGTGTATGAACATTGGTTGATGGTGGGCATGGCATGGGTAGAGCCGAAGAAGAAGCAGAGGCATGCTCCTCCCTGTGACCCTGAATGCCAGGACACCCTGGGTGTGGAAGAAAGGACAGTCAAAAATTACATGGAGGTGGCTCGAGGAACATCTGTGTCCTGGTGGAAGATGAATCTTCAGAAATCAAAGTCTGATGCAAGTGACCAAAAGTGTGGAGACAGTGACTGAAGAGGTGCACAGTGGAGATGCAAGCTGTTATTTCCTGTATCATGAAATGCATGTGGTAAAAAAATTGCAATGCTGATACCTGTAAAGCCCTTAACATGGGCATTTCATGGCTTGCAGAACATGTTAGTGAGCAGTCTTAATATGCATTTTATTTGAAATGGAGTTGTTTTTACGAATCATAACAAAAGCTTTTGATAATAACTTATGGATCTCTAATGAAAAATATAAAGTGACTGTTGGACTTGGCCCTCTCTGCAGGGTGACCACCAAACATTTTAACTTCACACCTCCTGTGTCTGACTTTTAGGACTCTGCACACTTTATTACTGCTAACCAATGCTAATGTGCTTGTGCTTTCTCATTTGAACATGGTGAAATTGGCTTGCACCCAATTGGTGAATGTAATTTTCTTGTAAGTCCATACTAAAGTGGCACTACAGGTACCCAGGGCTATAAATGTAATGCTACTAGTTGGCCTGCTGCACAGATTGTGCCACCCACTTATGTAGCCTTTTAGAACTCTTCTAAGGCCTGCCATTACAGCCAGTGTATTCAGTTTTAAATTGACAGCTTGGCCTGGCAAAAGAAACCTTTTTGCCTGGCTCAAACCTTCATTTTTAATACATACCAGTCACCCCTAGGGTAGGCTCTATACAGCCCATAGGACAGGGTGCAGTATATTTAAAAAGTTGGACATGTACTTTTAAGTTTTATATGTCCTGGTAGTAAAAAAACTCTTACATTTGCTTTTCACTACTGCAAGGCCTACCTCTCCAATAGGATAACATTGGGTTACCTTATTCCATTTAATAAGTGATAACCTTTATTTGGAAATATGTAGAAATGTCGAGTTTGGTCTCTAAAGAATTGTAATTTAAAGCCCTCTTTAATGGTAAAGTCAGATTTTAACTCACAATCCTGAAATTCTACTTTTAGAACGTTGGCATTTTCTTTTCCTAACCATTTGGTGCCTGCAGCCTGTTCCTGGGTCACATGTCTAGGTGTACTTGGCAGTTGGTCTTTGTGTATTCCTCCTGACAGCCACACAATAGAGAGTCTGGGTATGTCAGGATAGGTCATCCTGACTTGATGAGGGGGGCGGAGCTGTCACTTGTCACACTTGCGCTTCAAAGACAATGCCTCAGGTCACACACAAAGGACTTCACACTAACCTGAGCCTGTAGACAGACTGGGACAAGGACAGGGAGGCAGGAAATTATAGACACTTCTGTAGAGGCTAGAGTCCAGAAATTTCTTCCACTTCAAAGTGGGCACGAGAGGACCCTCAGAACCATGCTTCAGTACACTACTGAACCTGTGGATACTACAGAAGAAGTACAGCCCTGCTGCCAGAGAACTGCTCTGCTGCTTGAGGCCTGCACTGCTGTCTGAGAAGGAAGACAGGACCAGCACCCTTCATCCCAGACTGTAGTGACTCCAGGGGTCAGCTGACTGGCCTCCTGTTCTGAGCTTCAGGGACACAACAAGCTACATAATCCTCCCTGTAACCACCCAGCTGTCCTGCTGTATGGACCTGCCTGGACATGCAGCTGAACCTACCTGAGACTGCTTGCTTCTGCTGGAGTGAGTTCCTGATCCCCAAGAGGTGCCCATGAGGACCTGGACCCTTGGTGTGGCATCAGTTGAGCTCCTCCCAAAAGAAAAGGAGAAATATTGAAGTGTTCTTTGCAACTGCAAATGGGCCCGTGCACACAAAAAATCTTGTCGCCTGTGCCCACAACTAATGTGAAGCTCTGGTGAACCCGACTCTTTGTGCTACAGCGACCATCAGCAACAACTGGCAATGAGAGAGCTGCACTTCATGCTATAGCATCGACGGCCTGCAAGGACCGCCAACGCGAAGATCCAGCAACGACCGTCTGCAACACCCGACAGGATCTCTGCTACACAGCGCCACCCGGCCTGCTCTTCGTGGTACAATAACAACCATCCGCAACGCTCTCCCTGCTCCTCACAGTCTCCTCCATCGCGAACGGAACTCTTCACCCTGGACTTTAGAAGGTAAATTTTTCAGTGTGACTAACTTGGTCCTTATATAAAGGCCCATCCTCCATCGCAGTTGACCTCAACTGGTGATTTCCATCCAGTCTCGCATGACCAGATAGCCGCGAGTGGTGCTTTGTGCTTTTAGGAGCTATACTTATCTTACATTTTTTTAATTGCATATCTCCAGTTCTACTGATTGGATTTTTGTTATTTTGGTGTCAAATAATGTATTCAATTTTACTATTTTTGTTCCACATTGGTGTGGGAATGTTTCTTGTGTTGTGCATTCACTTTATTACAGTTTGAATGCTGCATAAATACTTAACACATTGTCTCTAAGTTAAGTCTGACTGCTATTGTGCCAAGCTACAAGAGGGTTAAGCACAGGACTGTCACCCCCTCTACCAACAACCCAATTACTGACAGTGTCTTTTAAGGTTTGGAACACTGGATTGAAGAAAAGACTTTGTTTGCGTGATTTACTGTAACAAAATGCAGGAATTTAAACTAGTATTTTAAACAAAATAGTTGCCAATTTAGTCTGTTCATCGAAAGAGTTACATAATATCCCTGAGTGCTTTGCTTGTTAGACCATCCTAAAAAAAGAAACAGATTCCAAGGTGCTATTCTATGAGTGTGACCCATGCCTTAATCACTGGAGGATACCACCTAGAGTCATGCAGGCATCTCATTTATTTGGAGCGACGCCTCGGTCAGGTTGAGCTTTCTTTTAGGCTCATCCCATCAAATGTGGGATAATGATGATAAAGGAAAGTCTTACTGAAATTTATTGCTTTAGAAGCATGGATTAAGCCCCACATTTTTGCACCGATTTCATATGGAAGACAAAAAAAATATAATTGATTTCTGCTACTCGACCTATTTGCGGGTAACAACCTAGATGGAATACCATACTGGTTGGATCACCTTTACCAACATATTGACCCTACGTTTATTCCAAAAGGTTTCCTTGTCTTATCAAAAGAAAGCAGCATGATTCAGATACCTATATTCATACTGGATTTAATTTATTTACACAAGTGGTAAAACTACTCACTGTAGGTTTATTCTAATGATTTGAGTACATTTTTGACTCTTTATGGATTGGCAAAAATCCCCAGGAGCACTCATGAAAATGTATCTTAACTGTACATTGCCATAAGCTACTCTGTCATACATTTATTCTGCAGATTGACGGAGAGCATAAAATTAGATGCCATAAGTATGACAGTACTGGGGATAAGCAAACTTTTTTTCTCTAGCTGAAAAATGTTTTTGTCCGTGTGGAGTAAGGGGTTCATTTGCACCCCAGCTAGCTGTCTCACAACCCCCCCTGGGTGGAAGTGACCCACCTTTTGCCAGTCTGGCAGTGAATCACCTGCCAGACTTAGAGATCTTCACTGGCTTAAGAGGGATCTTTTGCAAAATGTAACTTTCTAGCATGTCTGAAGTACTTTCTGTCAAAATGTAATGCTGGCCAGGAAGCATGGCATGCCAGCATGCCAACCTTTTTTTAAATTTCATAAATCTTGAAAGGATGTGTTTGTTACTAAAAATCCAAAACGCAATGAACCTGATGTACCGCATGTTTTCTTCCATCATGTGAGGTTCCTTGTTTTTTTTCTTGTTCACGAACGCCATGAATTACAATGTTACATTGTGGGCATGAAAAGTACTGACCTTCTTACTCTGCTAAGCTGGAATTCCTATGGAGGATGGGCAGACCGCAAAAGCTTTCTGACAGTTGAGCCTGCTGAGACTCTGCCATCACAAACCAAGTGGTTCGCCCATCTCTAAATGAGCCAAGGGAACTGTGGTTTGCTCACAAGGACGACAGAAGAGTAAATAAGGTAAGACAAGCCTTTATTCCAGACACCTCAGCCAACAGCTCATCTCTCTAATTGCCTCCTCCATGACTCCCACATTCCAGTTCTATTACCTCATAACATTCCAACACAGAACAATGTACTTATGCTAATATGCCACACTTCTCCCTCCCACAAAAAATATCCAACAAGAGATTAATGCAAATGAAAAATAAACTCCCATAAATGACCTCCCGCATCTCTCCCACCTTTAACTCCCACAAACTAAAGTGTACAAAGGAGACGGTACTTCAAAACTTTACAAAAAATAGTTAAACAAGAAGTGTACATATATTGAATAATGTTAATGTACTTGAAGGACTAACTTGTCTGCCACACTAAATCACTCAAATAGAATGTTTTTTTGATTTTCCTGTCACTCTTCTTCCTGCTGTGCATTACCACAGAAGTTTCTTTAGTTTGGACCTGACCCCTTTTTCCCTCATCTGAACCACATTTCTCTTCTTGTACTGGTTCATGATGAAGAACTGCCGGTTCATGATGGAGAACTGCCACTCTGATTTCATTCCAGATTCTGTCATCATGTATTTTAACTGCATTCTTGAAAGCTTTTACTACTTCCAACTTCCTCGTGAATCTGAACCACTCTGCACACTCCTTGGGTGCCCTTATTTTAACAAAGTCTCCTACTTTAATTCCTTTGTTTCTCACATTTTTCTATTTGTCATAACTCTCCTTCCTTTTCTTCTGCAAGAAAATGTCTTTCTCTCTCTAGTCACTCGGGTCATTATTTACACAGCCTTTACCCCAAAACATCCAACCTAGATACACTTTTGTGGAAGGAGCTCTACATTTGAATAGTTCAAATGGGGATTTGCCTCTGGTAGAGTGTGGAGAAATGCGGTATCCCGTCATTCTCCATGACATCTCCACTTTCCAGTCCAGACCATTTGCTCTAGTGAATTGTATCCCCTCCTTCAATGTTTTTACTACCCTCTCAATGGCACCATTGGTCTGTGAGTTATACAGAGCTGATGTTTTGTGTTCTATACCACATTCTTTCAGGTAATTTTCTATCTCTTGAGAACAGAACTGTACACTGTTATCCAAGAGTAATTGCAGAGGATAACTCTCTCTCTTAAATAGGTTCTCTGAAATCTTATGAAAGCAGAAGAAGAAATGCCTATTAAGCACGACACCTCTACCCATCTGAAATAACGATCCATGAGAACCAACACACAGGCGTGGGAATGTTCTTCCCGTACCGGTCCTAGAATATAGAATGTGACTTCTTCCTAGAGATACGATGGTAACTTCCTGCACACCTTATGGATATTACTAGTCTTAAGGCCTTTGTCACATGTCACACACTCCACACAGTTCCTGACCATGCATTCCACATCATAATCCAACGCTAGCCACCAGAAAACTCTTTAAAGCCTCCCTTTAGCTTTTACTATTCTAATGTGTCTTTGATGTGCGAGTTGCAACACTCTCTGCTGCAAGCTCTTTGGTGGTACCAATCTCGCCCCTCTCAGAAGAAACCTTTTGTCAATTGCAAACTCATGTCTTAGTTTCTACAAACTGCCTTTGCATTTTTTCAATTCTTTCCCATTCGGTCTTTCAGTGAATAATAACTGAATTATGTGTTTTAATTCTTCATCTTTCTTTAATTTTTTTAACCATTTAATCTCAACAATGCATCCCTGAGTAATTTCACCAACACTGATAACATCCTCTTCAATGGTGTCTTCCACTCTTCCTCAGATGGAGCACACACATTCACCAGTCTTGACAAATAGTCTGCAGAGTAGTTACTTGCCCCTGGGATGTACTGTAAAGTAAAACAATACTCTTGCAATCCTACAACCCATCTCAGAATCCGAGAGGATATCAAATCCATCCCTGTTTGTGTAAAAACCTCTACCAAAGGTTTGTGGTCAGTCTGAACTGTAAATTTTACTCCCCACAAAATTGTTTGAACCTATTGACAGCCCAGTAAACTGCCAGAGACTCTCTCTATATAACCGAATAATTATCACATTCCCTTAAGGCACAGGAGACACACACAATCAGATTTTCCTGACCATTCTTCGTCTGAATGAGAAGAGCCCCCAAACCCTTAGCACTGGCATGACATGCCATCTTCGTTTCACATAAGGGGTAATACGCTCGTAGAGAAGAAGCATGACTCAATTCTTCTTTAACCCACTTAAATTCCTCTGAGCATTCATCTCTCCAGAAAAATTCAGCATTTTTCGTCAACAGTTTCCTCATATTGTGAGTCTTACCAGCAAAATCTCTTACAAACTTGCTATAGTATTTAACCATCTCAAGGAATGATGATACTCCTCCTGTTAGTTCCTTGAAGAATTGGATTGTGTCTACTAACTCCATGCGTGGTTGAATGCCACCGTCTGAAATCCTGTATCCTAAATAGTTCACTTCACTCACCCCAAACTTGCCCTTTCCTGCTTTCAGGGTTAGACCTGCTCTTTGTAGTCTATTTAATACTTCTCTCACTCTCTGATCATGTCCTTTAACAGTCGATCCAACAATCAAAATGCCATCCTGGTAACATTTTACACCTGAAACACCCCTTAAGACTATCATCATGGCTCTTTGGAAAACAGCTGCAGCTGACTTCAGCCCAAAAGGCATCCTTTTGAAATGAAACACTCCACTGTGTGTCACAAAAGCCGTGAGATAGTAAGATGCCTCGCAATCTCGATTTGTTGGTATGCTGACAGAAGGTCTTAGGTAGTAAATTCCCTTGCCTCAGCAAATGTTGCAATCATCTCTTCAATGTTTGGTAAAGGGAATTTGTCTACTCTCACTTCCCTGTTGAGTGCCCATAGGTCCACATAAAGATGTAAAACTCCATTCCCTTTACATGCCACTACAATGGGAGCCAGCCACTTCGTGACTTCCACTGGCTCGATCACCCCACGTTTGCACAATTTCTCCAATTCATTTGTTACTGCTTATGATCAAAGGAATGCACCTCACTTTTGTCACCACTGGAATCGCACACTCTCTCAATCTGATTTTATGTTTGTAACCCTCCAGTTTGCCAAGTCTGTTCTGAAGCAAACTTTCAAAATCCCGGGTAAACGTGTCACTTCCCGATAAAACTTCCTCCACTTGAACTTGTGGAATTTTGTTGGGATTGAGACTCACACCCAATTCTCCTTGGTGAACCCACCCCAACAAATCATCACCCCCGTGTGACACATATATCTTCCCATAGGTGCACTTGTTTCTCACCTTAACCACCTGGTTTAACATCCATTTCCATCAAACTTCTTCCATCAGGAAAACATTCTGTGAATTTGTTTTTGGATATGATTGTAATTCGTGAGCATGAGTCAAATTTCATAAAAGCCTGTGTTCCATCAATTGTCACCACCTCTGTTGGATATCCTTTGACCCCACCACTTATCTGTAACACTACTTTCTGACACACTTCTGATATTTTACTTTTGGGCAATTTCTTCCCTTACTCCTGCAACATTTGCTAAATTGTCCTTTGACCCCACAGGCATTACATGTCTGCAACCATGCTGAGCATGACTTGTCATTAGCTTTGTGGCCTTCCAGACCACAACTAAAACATGTTCCTTTAAATTCTGTGTCACTTTTATTTGTTCCATGTTCTCACTACATACACTTCTGGCGCACTCTCTTTAACATTGGATTTTACTCCCTTCTCTGCACTGAGTTCCCCCACACACTTCAGCATATGTTCCACCCTTTTTGCTACTAAGAGTACCTCTTCTAGTGGGGGTTCATCTTTCATTCACAACTCTTCTCGGATTTTGTCACTGTTACAATTTAGCACAAACTGATCTCTGATCCTCTCTTCCACAGTGCCTCCAAATTTGCAGGTTGATGCCAACATCGTCAAACTAGTGACAAACACCTCTACCGACTCATCTTGAATTTGACTCTGTCTGCCAAAATTATACCTTTCCAAGATTGTGCTCACTCTTGGTAAATAATTTTGGTCCAGTTTAGGATTGCTATTTGATATTCATTAAGATCACAAATCTCATTTGAGTTAAGTTCTGACAAATTCTCAAGGACTTCCTGCCCTTCTGCACCTAAACAATGTAATTAAAGAGTTAGTTTTGTACCGCAGAACACGTGCATAATTACTAACAACTTTTTTCTATTTGCTCTATTTGAGTATGGGCTCTCCAGGAGAAGGTTAAAAAATGGTGGTGTAGTGACATTTTACATTGTGAAACTTTGTAAAAAAACACAGTTACACAGGAGGGTTCACAACCATCAAGATGATGAGAAAAGAACTGTAGTCTTGACTTGCTCAACTGTGTAATGTTTCTTTGTTGAAGGTAAATTATCCCTTCTTTACTGATTTTGTTTCTCCTCTCTATCAATTATTTTCCACTTTAGCCCATATCAACTAAGTCAATTAATTGCCTGTGTTCACACTACAGCCTTTACTAGATGGCAGACGAATGTATTTACTGTTTTACTGAGCACCAACTCTCCCAATTTAAAATGTCCACTGTTGTTCCTTCACTGTAGATTTAAATGCCAATGTAATTGGGATCTGCAGATGTCCCAACTGAAAATGAGCAACGCTTTCTGTCGGTGATGTAAGAGACAGACATTTCTTAACACAAAACGCACATGCACACAATGAGTGACACATGCTGGTGTTGCAGGGATTCTGCACATACACAGAACTATGCGCAGGATTATGGGACCTCGATGTATAGGGACTGTGCCTTCCTACCACCTTAGTGCCCACGAGCCCAGGACCGACTAGCTATAGTGTCTCACTCAGCTCTCCTACATACTCACGGAGAAGCAAATGATTAGACACCCCAGAACACAACACTCCTGGATCTCTCAGGAATCGTGGTAGCAAGACTCACCTTTTCGCTCACATTCTCGTCCCTGTCCACAATAAGATCTGACCGAGACACGAATATAGTTTAAAATGTTTATTTTAACTATTGTGCTCTCACATGCAGTATACGTGCCACAACAGGCAAAAAAATGCATAACACGAATATAGTTAGCATTGCAGCTAGGCCATACATCATAAAGGGAGATATCATCATATAAAGACAATGGAGAAAGGACTATAGTGCCTAACCTCCCTCCCCTTGGTAAGAAGAAGTATATTATATAATAGAAGATCTCTGGGCTTTGTCAGCAGACCCCATACCTTAGACTATAGATGGTATTTCTACATCGTAGGTGCGTGTTGCTCTTCTCCCTGGAAAGGTCCCTCTCCAAGTGTGTGTCACCTAAACATGTATCCCCATAATATCAAAGTATGAGTCTCCAGCAGCAGCTGCATTAGTATGTTTTGTCTAGGTGCTAGGGCCTGACCAGAACAGAATAACAAGGGGCATTGTTTATCGACCTTGCTCACAATGTTCAGACTCAACTCCAGGAACAGGCAGAGAACGAACACAGCAGACAGTTCTCATGTGAAAGGCATAAACAGAGTCTTGCAAAAATAAAGCCATGTAGTAACGTGCGCAAAAGCTGCACCATGGCTGCAGGGCTCATGCTAACTTAGTGATGTCGACAATGTTCCAATCGGCCATGTGACAGTGGGTATTGTATGAAGGCTCGCCCTGCACTCTGGGCTGCCGTTTGAGCCAAGCACATCTGCACATTGTAAGAGACACACACTGGCTTCAAACATACACTGCACACAGAGCTGCCACAAGGGGGTTCACACTGTTACTCATGCGCACCTGATACAGGAATTTGGCATTTGCGAGGCCCCCTGGCACCTCAGACCCTCCTACATTGCTGCTCCTTACCTGGACTCACACTCCGCCATCGGAATGGGTGGAGTGCATCAGACTGATGCCAGGAACTGGTTAGCTCATTGCAGGTGTCGACACTCAACAGCTGATAATTATCACAGCCTTGTTGAGGTGTCTGGTTTTTGGAGATATTGTTGATCCCATCCTCGTCGCCAGAAAATGTGGTGTCCTTAGAAGGATGACAGATGAGTAGAGAAGGTAAGACGAGCCTTTATTCCAGACACCACAGCCAACAGCTCATCTCTCTAACTGCCACCTCCACAGCTCCCACATTCCAGTTTTATTACCTCATAACATTCCAACACAGAATAATGTACTTATGCTGATATGCCACAGGAACCCCAGGATTGGAAAACTGGGCATCTGTCTATTTTTGTCAGATTTTCTGCCTCTGCCAACCCCTAAATGAGGCCTTAAGTGTTTGTGAACAAATTGAGTGCAACAAACCATTGGGAAGAATTGTGAATATCAACAAAATTAAATATTTGTGGCTGTTTATCAAATTACAGATGCCAACCCACACAAATCCCCTAGTGACACTCATATTCCCCTGTAAACTATTGAAAGTCTGCCACAGTTTTCTGTGGTGATAATTTATGTTTGCAGGTGTAAACATCAACAGATCCTGCTCCTACAAATTAACATCTGCCATTCATAACCTACGATGAACATTTTTGTACCACCAATTGAACCTAAGTGCAGAAAAACATATTTAATCAGACCCACCAATTCTACATGTTCACAAGAAGGGAATGGTAGTGAACTCCTCAAAGACAGCGTTGAGGGAGAGAGCATATCAAGTTAGGGTGGACCTCTCAAGGATTTTGTGTTTAGGAAGGTTCTTCCTCAAAATGTTGTGGACTTCACGGGACAATTTTTAGATGTATAAATCTTATTATATGTTTTGGACATAGATTTATGTTGTTAAGCATTAAGGATTGACGATTTGTCATTGTTATAGAGTGTATGTTATTTCAATATCCTCCTTTCTTCAGCACACACCATCCACCCATGAGAGAAAAAAATGTAAATACGTTCAAACAAAATCCTACAACAATAAAGGTTAGGTCATGCTCATGGAGAATTTCAGGTTTGAGAAGCAAGATTTGACATAGATTTCTGGCTGGTCAAATCTTCACTAACAACAGTGCTGTGGGAGATAATCACAACATTTTGCTGATTTGAGTTTTTCTTGTGTTTAAATGTCATCAAATCAATCATAATATTCTGCGAAATCGTGAATCTTTAAGGGAGAAAAGCACAGGCTCTATTATAATGCGTTATTTCAGATGCACTGAGTTAACGTTAGTAAATATTCACAACTAATTTCTGCTTCCCATTCCTAGCATCACATGAATTTGAAATGGCCCTGTCACATGTTTGTCACTATTGTGTCTGAGCTTCATTCTCCCTCTTCATCTCTTGACCTTCCGTCCTGTAATCAATGTCCTCCTCTGGTGTTTTGTAGTTTTTCTTTATCAATTAAAGGAACTCTTTCTGTTTATTAAAGTTGATTCATTTTATTATTTAGGAATTACTCATCACAAAGATAGGCCTAATTCTAACCTGAATTGACAGTTACCCTTATCTTGTGTAATCTTCAGGGAATTTCATTCAATACGTCATTGTCTTTTATATACCTACCACCTTAAACTATTCAGGGCTATCAATTGAGTAATTAATTCAATTTGAGTCGTTCCTGCTTGGTGCAACTAAATGTACCTTTTTGTAAAGAATATGATATTGAGAATAAGTTTTACTTAGCGCAATATCTTCAAAATTATTTAATGATTTGAATCTGCTGAGATAAGACAGTCTGTTTTTCTTAACATTGCAAGGATTTGTATCACACATAAAGCTCATTTGTGAACTTCACTATCTGTATATATGATACGAGCAATGTCAAAAATGGGGTAATAATGTTTAATTACAAGCATTGTATAGCTTTATTATCTTTTTGCATGTGTTTGTTAGTCCTGTAACTAAGTGCATTGCCTCAATTATTTGCATCCTAAAAAGAGTTGCATGTAATAAACATAATATGTTAATTTTTGCTACTGCCTAAATGTAACAGATGAGAAAACATTTGTTGCCAAATTCCTGTGTTTCTTAGATTTCAAATGAACTCTTGTGAATTTAGTTTATGTCATTTAAAAAAGTTTATGGTAATAATCACTTGCTTAGTCAAATTCAAATTAAAGCAATCTATTACAATAATAAAGGTCTCTAATCAAGTTGGTTGTCTTACAGCAGTGTCAAGGTTATGGTGCTGCTAAATAGAGATTACTCTTCATTACCATTCTCCTTGAGGTTTCCTCCATATATTTTTCCAATAGAAGTTGGATACAAGTATAAGCAGTACACTGTTACCTCATGATATTCACAAGTCAAGGAAGAGGCTGTAAGATAACCTGATATCACTTCATAAAGGATAGGTCATATTACACCTGACATGATCAAATGACGTAATTTATAAGATTCTTTGACACTTTATTATATCTCTTCTTAGCAAGTACTGTGTTGCTACAGCGAAAAATCAGCTTCTTGTAAACAATGCTGTAAGTGTGCTTGTTCAATGTCAGTCAGTCATGTTCACTGACTATATTGTGTTTCACATGGATTGAAGGACACATGCTTTTGACAACTGAATCCTAAAGCTTTCCTTACACTCATTTCAAGGAGAAATGTTCTTGGATATGTGCCATACTTGTTAAGTAAAGAAAACATTTTGCAACATATATTCAGTGGCGTAGCTGGCGGTCCCTGAGTTTGTGGTCAGATTGAAGAGCGGGGAGGGGTGCTGGCGGGATCTCCGTTTCGCTTGCCGGTTGAAGGGGGATGGTATGACCGCCCCGACACTGCAGGTAAGAGCGGTGGGAGGCTGCCGCCCCCAAAACTGGTGCCGCCTGGGGCGGATCGCCCCCCGTCCCCCCTTGCTACCCCACTGCATATATTGACTTTTTTTTTTTTCAAGGCTGGCATTCTTTCGGCAGGCAAGATAGTGTTGGAAAAGCAGTGCATAATTTGTAAGAAGAGATGATATTAATGAAAAAAAATCAGTTCAGGGAACCAAAGTGTTTCAAAGGATCCCACCACTGGCGCTGCTGAATGCTTTCGTTGCCTAATACTTAGGCATCCTAGTTCTGATTTCAGCTTTATTCCACCTCCGTTCACTTCCTATCTCTTTATGTCAAACTTGCAGGTCTTGTTTTATCCCTACTTACTCCTTTTGTCAATATTTTGCAAATTGTCTTGCTCCCCTTCACTCACCATTTTTTTTCATTCTGCTGGTCAATGTCTGACGATAACAAATAGCCCCCCCCCAACTGCCACCACCTGCACAAAGTAAGCACTGTAAGAGATGCAGCAGCCTTTTTTAAATTAATTTCAGGCTTTCATAAAGTTTGATTGTAAAACGACCAATAATGTATTGGTGTACTCAGAAATAATCGCTCATTACTCCCACTGATATGCAAACAATGTCCTCAAATATTAGAAATTGATATCATATTTTATTTCGTCAAAGAAGTGAATGATTAAACTTTTTGGCACGTCATATTTGACGTCACTACTGATGCTGCTTTTTATGTCCTTTGCTATGTAAATGGGAGTAGTATTTTATCTTAATGATGCTGTTTCTGATGTCATATGCGATATAATACATGATATGCTATGGAACCAATTAATTACATATCATGCTACCTTAAATAGCTACATTTCCTATTTTTTAAGTTTAGGGGAACATCTTAATGCAACTTTAAATTGTGAATATACTGTTATCTAAGCAGCACTCTAAAGCCATTTCAGTAACAACACGGTTGAATGCCATGCATCAAAGTGAAGGACAACCACTGAGATGTTCAAAATTGAAAATATGTCACTGCCTCAGCCAGATAAAGGGTATTTGAAGGTAGGTATCCACCGGGAAAGAAGCTTGTCTGGCTTAAATACATCTAATGGGATAAAAGGTTTAGCATGTTGATGGCTAAAAATCAAACCAGTATGTTGTAGGCTGTGTTTAATAAGGTAAAGAGATGACACAGCACTGGTTCTAGTAAAAACAAAAAATCGATTTCAACTAGGTAAACAAAGTACTGACTTTAAAGAATGTTGGAATGAGCCCAAATTGTAGCACGCTATTAAATCAAGATGTCAAAATGACGTTGACGCCGTGGAGAATGTTTTGTACCACACCCCTGTTGTGTTGACGGGGTCGCGGTAGACTGCGACCTCGTCAGGGAAGTGTATCGCGGGTGGCTCAAAGGGGACAGCTCCAAATGAAACACGGAGACGGGGTGGCCTGCTTCGTGGCTCTCGCAGTCGTGCGCCCTCCTGGCCTCACGCGCGCGCCACCGTTTATTATTCCAGGGTCACATGACCCAACGTAGTGTGCCCGTTGCGTCACGGGCACGACATAACATTCCTCCCCAACAAACATCAAACAACAATCAATTCACTGTGGTGGCTTTCAACAGTCTATGATAGTCCCTCATAGTCCATCACGCACATTAATCAGCCATTGCTAAACACAAAAATGGAACATTCTTACGTGAAGTAGTCTCGCAGCCTGCGAGTTGGCTCAGGATTCTTGCGCAGTCGATACTGGGAGGAGCCACGCCACTCCAGATCTTTCTCCGCGACCCCCGACTGCAAATCACCTCGATCACCCGCTGGACTGCAAGGCCCCTCTCCTGACGCACCAGCCACTGGTCTCTCGGCTGTTACCGGGGCTAGGTCAGGAGTGTCATTTTGTTCCTGCTCTCTGAATGTATCTCATCCTGAGCCCACGGCCCCTTCCATCATTCCAGGAGACTCTGGTGGATCCTGCCGCGTGTCCTCCGGACCTGTCGTCGAAGCTTGCTGGAACGCCTTGAACCAGGACGCGTTTCTTGTTACCGTTTCTCTTCCCCTCCTTGCGATGATCCGCGTGCCCTTTACATTGACAATAGTCCATGGGTCCTTCTCGTAGGGCAATCGGAATTTTCCGCTGGTCGTTCGGTTCTTGAGCAGCACAAGGTCACCTCTCACTAGCCTCACAGGCTGGGCCCGTCGCCGGCGGCTGACTTTAGTGTGGGTCCGGGCGCGTTGCGCCTCCACTTGGGCTTCATCAGGCACTGCCGGACACCATTGAGGGTGGTGAGGAATGGAGTCAGTGACGACGCGCCCCATGAGGAGGTGGGCTGGGGCCACGCCAGTGGTGGTATGTGGCGTCTGGCGATAGCTTCGTAGAAAGGTGAAGATTGCTAACTCCACTGACTGATGTTTTCCGTGAGCAATGCGTTCACCTTGTTTAACGTGTGCATAAATCTTTCTACCTCTCCATTGGCCTGTGGCCACCTTGGCGTGATCCTCCGATGCCGTATGCCCAAGGCGGCGAGATAGGCAGCTACCTCCTGCCCTTGAAAGGGGGGTCCATTGTCCGTTCTCAGCTCCTGAATGAGACCATGAGTCGCCATGATTTTCTCCAGCTTTGGGATAACCTCCACTGCGTTTGGTGAAGCTATGATTTCGACCTCCGGGTACTTGGAGTGATCATCGATGGCTACGAACATGTGCCTCCCATCTGGCAAGCTGCCAAAATCCAGACTAACCCGCGACCAGGGCTTGGGTGGCCTCGGTTCTGCAATTATTGGAGCCGGACGCGGAGCTTCTCCGGTGACTTGGCACCACTGGCAGGAGCGGACAGTGGCCTCCACAAGTTCGTCCATGAGGGGGAACCATACTTTGGTCCGTAGCCGCGACTTGGTCTTGACCATTCCCTGGTGTCCTATGTGTGCTAGCTGAACTACTCGAGCCGTCAGGGCCGACGGTATCACTAGTCGGGGTCCCCGGAGTAGACATCCAGTGGAGTCTTCGGTGAGTTCCTCCCTGATGTGGTATAAGCTTTCCATCACACGTTGGGCCTCCACCGTCAATACCTTCCACTCTTCTCTCGCCCGATGCCAGTTGCCTTGTCTCAGGGCCATCTTGGCACGTTGTAGGCATTCATCTTTACTCGTTTCCTCCCGCAAATCTTCCATGGAGAGGGGGATCGGGCATGACCGGGCTGTGACGCACTGAACGTACTCCTCAGTATCAGCGGCATCCTCCTTTTCACGCTCCGTGGCTGCCCTGGGATGACGCGACAGGTAGTCCGCCGGGTTTTTGGATCCCGGCTGATACTCCACTCGGCAGTTATAGTTCTGTAACTGCAACATCCACTTCTCAATTCGAGGGGGTGGCTTGGTGGATGTTCCGGAGAATAGAGCTACCAGGGGCTTGTGGTCCGTCGCCACAACAAATGGTTTGCCATAGACGTAAAGGTGGAAGTGACGGCACCCCCAGTGGATTGCAATGGCCTCCTTCTCTATCTGGGAGTACCGTTGCTCCGTATCCGTGAGGGAGCGGCTGGCGAAGGCTACCGGAGCCCAGTCTTCCTCGGTGTGCCGTCGCTGGAGCAGTACGGCTCCTAGCCCAGCCGGGCCAGCATCCACCGCAATCAGGGTCATTCTTCTGGGATCAAAGAACGCGAGAGTGGTTGCCTCCGAGAGCGCCTCCTTGATGTCCTGAAAGGCCTTGACTTGATCCGCACCCCAGCTCCAGGGGACAGAGTCCTTCGTGAGTTCCCTCAGTGGTTGAGTGAGCGTCGTGAGGTCTCGAATAAACCGCCCACAATAGTTCACCATACCAAGGAAACTGCGGACCTCGGTGACGGTGGTAGGGGCAGCCGCATTCTTGATGTCGCGGACCTTGTCCGGATCGGGATTGACTCCTTCCTCCGAAAAGGTGTACCCAAAGAATTGTATTTTCCTTTTGAGAAATTCGCACTTCTCCCTGTAGAGGGTGAGTCCGGCGTCCTGTAATCTCCGAAGTACTTGAGTCAGGCGAGCGTTATGTTCAGTGATCGTCTTGGCGTGGACCATGATGTCATCACTGACATTTATGACCCCTGGTATGTCCGTAATTAGCTCCTGGATCACGTTTTGGAAAACTTCTGCCGCACTGGACACCCCGAAACTTAGGCGAGTGTACCTTCGAAGTCCCACGTGAGTGGAGAAAGTGGTTATGTTGCGGGAAGCCTCATCTAGTACGAGCTGATGGTACCCGGATCTCAGGTCTAATTTCGAGAACCAGCATGCTCCTGCCATCTCCCCGATTAGATCGTCTATTGTGGGCGTGATGTGACGCTCTCGTTTGATGGCAGCATTCGGTAGCCTCATGTCCACGCAGATTCTGACTGCGCCGAGTTGTTTCGGCTTCCTGGTGACGACGATCGGGGAGACCCAAGAAGTAGGCCCCGTCACTTTTTCAATGATGCCCGCCGCCTCTAGTTTCTTTAGCTCCTCTTCCACTTGGGGGCGCAAGTGGAATGCCACGCACCGGTGTCGAAGGGCTACGGGTTGCACCGTGGGGTCAATGTGGAGATGCACTTCCTTGCCTTTGAATTTTCCGATTCCCTCGAATGTTGTTGCAAACTCCTCCAATATGTGGTGGACCGATTCCTGGTGCACGCCGAAGGCAAATGTCACCACCCCCAGTTCTTCTGCAGCGCGGCAACCTAACAGCATGCCTTGTCCGTCCTCCGTAACATACACATTAGTGGTGATGGAGCAGGTGCCATGGGAAATGAAAGTCTTGAACCGCCCTCTTATCTTTAGTGGTGTATCCTGGCCGTATGCAAAAACTGTGATGGCAGTGGGGTGTAGCACTGGAGCAGGATCCATGGTTTCGTACAGGGCGGCGGCCATAGTGTTAATCGTGGCGCCAGTGTCCACCACAGTGGTGACGTCGTGTCGGCTCACCTGTACGTGACACTTGGGGAGACGTCGGGCTGTTCGAGTGGTGGTTCCGATCATGTGTATCTTGTGTACTACGCTCTCCTCTTCGTCGTCATCATCCATGTCACTGGGCTCTCCACTGACTCCCGGAACAGTGTTGACCACTTGTCTGCGTTTTCGGAATTTCTTGGACCTGCAATCCTTCTCGAAATGATTGTATCGTCCACATCGTTTGCCCTTTGCTGGACACTCTGCTGCTGCGTGAGGTGGTCCACCGCAGTATCCACAGGTCTTCGCCTGTCACGTGGCAGCAGTTCCTGTTCCCCTCTTGTTCCATCGCGGTGGTGGCTTTGTCGTGACGGCATTCACCGGTTCGATTTTGACTGGTGACTGGAGGGCGGCCTCCATGTGGGCCGCTCGGGCCTTTGAGAGTTCCTTGGTGCAACCAAGTGTTAGTATGTCCGTAAGGGGTTTCCCGGATTCCTCTAGGATCCTTTCGCGGAGCTGCCGCTGACGCGCAGCCTTGTATTATTTGTCCCCTTATCTCCTCTGTTTCGTCTCTGAATCCGCACGTGGATGCTAGATTCTTGAGCCTGGCATGGAATGTGTCGAGGGACTCTTCGGGGAACTGACGCGCTTGTCGGAATATGAATCGCTCGTAATCCTGGTTGGCCATCGGTTCAAAGTACCCATTGAGGGCATTGATCAGCGTGTGGTGTGTTTTGGGCGTAGCCTCGGCAAGTGTTTTAGTTATGTTATGGATATCCTTCCTCCCAGGTGCAGTAGCAGGGCCCTCTTTTGGTCCTTGTGGACCTTCGTAGCCTCGAAGAAAATGAGTAGCCTTTCCACCCAGTCCTTCCACTTTGGCGCAAGTGCCGATGGGGATCCTTCTACCACGAAGGGTTCGATGGGGGAAATGGCGGACATGGTGATTCCCTGACGCAGCCTGCCGGCGGGTCTTCTTTACTGCAGAGCCTGACCGCTCAGGCCTGTCGCCGGGCGCTGGGGATGAGTCCACCTCGTGGGCAGAACCTGACAATGATGCTTGGGCCCCGTCAGCTGCCTTCATGCTGCGCTGGGTTATGTGGGCCTTGTTCAGAGGCCTATCCACCTGGTTGGGCTGCTTGGGCCTTGTAGGGGCTTCTGTGTGGCTCCCTCGTGGTGTCTGCGTTGCTTGCTGATGCACCCCCCAGGGCTTCTTTCCCCCACCAGGGCCAGAGCACAATGGAGCCGCCTGAGGGGTGACGCTGCCGCCAGGGACAGTATTACTGGTGCACCGGAGACAGCACTGCACTGACGCCGTGTGTGTGCAGGGTGCGCGCCAGCTGCCTAGCGCACACGTGGCCGAGTATGCGATGCAGCGTCTGGGCCGCCACTCACCGGTGGGATGCTGGAGTAGAGCGCGCGGATTCACACCGCCGCTCGAGCGGGAGCCGAGCCGTCCTTTCCGCCGGGTCTGTGGCGCTCCGGGGTCTCAAACGCGCCGTGGCACGCGCACCGCGAGGTCAGGATTGCACCTCCGTGGCCACCACGCAGCGCGGAGACGGGGCACACGGGGCACGCCCACCCTCGTCGCCAGCTGTTGTGTTGACCGGGTCGCGGTAGAATGCGACCTCGTCAGGGAAGTGTATTGCGGGTGGCTCAAAGGGGACAGCTCCAAATGAGACACGGAGACGGGTGGCCTGCTTCGTGGCTCTCGCAGTTGTGCGCCCTCCTGGCCTCACACGCGCGCCACCGTTTATTATTCCAGGGTCACATGACCCAACGTAGCGTGCCCGTTGCGTCACGGGCACGACATAACAACCCCTAGGAAAGGAACATTCTGTGGGGTTGCGTCATCTGCGGACATTACGGAGCTGCTTGGGAGAAAGGGAGTTTGGTAGGGAGGGATGGATGGAAATAGGGGTAATGTATAATGGGGCAGAGAGAGGTGTAAGGCACTGGTGAAAGACCCCTGTTTCCCAGGGGTCACAAAGGACTCCTGAAGCTACCCTTCATTTGAGTTTAACCTTCACAAGCTTCAAACTCCTTGAACTTTACCAGCTTTAAAAATAAACTATGATTTTGGACTTTCACTCACTACTAGACAAGAACCTGAAGTACGTAGTCTAAATACACAAAACTACATCCATTGTTCTCCGGGACCATTGATATAATAAATAAAACTAACCAGAAATTAAAATACTCCAGCTGATGAGGCAAATTATGGGTGACAGTCACACCGCCTATGCGTTTGGCTGGATATAACCTCTACCCTGTTTTCACCGATCGCCATTTCCTTCTTGGTCACACACCTTTCCCTCTTACCTGGACTGATCACTATGCAGTTTGTATCTTGATTTTTCCTCCACCTTCTGACAGCAGTCCTTCTATCTGCTGAAAGTTTTACATTTCTCGTCCTTGGTAAAATTAACCAATCAAACCTTACTAAAGCACATACATAGACCCACTGATCTCAGTCTGAAGATGGCTCAATAGCTATGGACATCTATAACAGATGGATTTTGTTAGCTTTTAATTCCATCTCTCCTTTGAAACACTTTTGTTCCTGTTTAAAGACATCTTCTGCACCATGAGTTTACAAGAGAACTTCGTAAAGCCAAACCCCATTGTTAATCACTTGAAAGGAGCTGGTGGGAAATTGTTGCTTGCATTCAAAAATAATTTACAGTGGTAATAACAATAACATTCTGAGTAGATCAGCAAGTGCTACATATTATGCTACTACGATGGATATCTTCCAAAACTCTTCATGAGAAATATGTTTCACCTTCAAAAGCCTGCTCAATCGACTTGTGAGCAGCATCACCATCACCCCTTCTAAGCAGTGCCGGATTAAACACTGCAGAGTGGTGGGCCCTAGGCAGTCGACATTTCGGGGCCCCCTCGCAAATTATCTCCTAATATGTTTTTAATTTTACCAAGCAACAAGAGAGCCCACGGCAAGATGTCCACACTCTAGTGTAGCTCTGCCAGCCGGGCAACAAAATCAGTCGAATATCCTGCCATCCATTTGTCCTGACAATGGGCAAATACAGAAAATGCATCAGCGGAGCTGAGGAAACCTGCAGGTCACATTGGGGTGCTGTTGTGACCACCCTGAACGGAGACCGGGTCCTGCCGTGGTCGGCCACATGGGCTGCTTGAAGCTATGATGGTGACACATGCTGTGGAACAGCTGGAAGGTGCAGCAGAGAACAGCTAGTCCGTGGGAGGGGTGCCGGGGGCCCCGTCGCAGTGGATGTGAAGGTGCTATTACAGGGGCCGACAGCTGCAGTGTAGATGTGGCAAGGTGAGCGCTGGATGTGGCAGCAGATGAGCCGGAAGAGCGATTGGCCAGAACGTGCGGCAGCCCTCGTGCAGCCGCAGTGGTACTGAGTGGGACCATCAACCGCGGGCGGATTAGTCAAGAAGCGGCCACTGCGGAAGGGAAGCAGGAGAGCAGCATAAACTAGAAAGGGCCCTGAGTAAGTCTGAACCTGAGCGTGTAGGGTAGCTCATAGACCCTCTGTCGCACTGCCTCGCACCCTGAGAAACGGTGAGGGGGTATTGCTGAAGGAGCAAAAGCATAACTGCTGTAATACCGCAAGCCTCCTGGCCTACATCGATTACCCAGTGCGGGCCCGGACACTGAAGGGCTGCCACGGAACTGAGCACAGAAAAGGAGGGTACAATAAATAACTGTTACCCTCAAGGTAAGTGAGCACTCATGGACAAGAACTTGCAATTGCTCAAGTAGACTGCTGCCAGGTATTATACCGCACAGTGGGGCCTTTATGAGAAAGCGGTCAGGGGGGTGCAGCTTTGACCACATAAATACCAATGTATTGAAGGACCAGCGTACCAAAATTCCCCAATAAAATTGGTCTGAATGTCTCCCCCTTGATGCAGGGTCTTGAGGAGAGTATGTTTATGAGGCTGCCAGCGCGGGCCTCAATCAAGTAGATACTAAGCCCCGAGAAGAGAGGGCAGTGTGCAGCAGCTGCTGGCAGGCACTGTATTACCTGGCACGTCGGCCCCCTTTTTGTTCTACCAGAATACAGACACACTGCTGACAGAAGCTGGCATCTGTGAGGGAACGTGTGATTTTCACAGTACCAGCCCCTTCGCGACCATGGGGAAAGAGGGCCAACATCAAACATGCCTCAATTTCGAATCTAGGCTCTCCACCAGGTCACTGCAGGACGCTTAACTGGACCCTGACCAAGAAGCAGTCTCACAAGGGGAGACCGCCCTGGGAACTACCTTAATGGCCAAGCAACAAAGCCTCCAGTCCATCAACGGGAAAATTGATACGCTAAACATACAAATGGACCACATGGCAGCAAAGTTAGATAAGCAATCAACGTGTCTCATGGTGGCAGAGCAGAGGATATCTACTACATAGGATAAATTGCAATCAGTGAACACGAAATGTCTCGACATGGAGAAGGTCCTAGCAGTATTCAGGTCGAAAATTAAGATTTAGAGGCTAGATCGTGTCGTAACAATCTATGTATCACTGGAGTACTGGAGTCGACAAACATGGGCAAAATGCAGACCTACTTTGAACAAATGATCTCCACTCTCTTTGGTCCCGAAAATATGTCCACATCTGGTGGTGGTGGAGTGAGCACATATTATGGCGCGGCTGCCTCCTCAGCACCTCCGCTCCCAATCATATCGAAATTATTGAATTAACGAGACTGAGACACGATGTTCAGGCTGGTGCAAGAAAAGAAAGATCTCAACTACCGGGGAAACCAGATAGCGTTTTATCCTGACTTTACAGTGGCAGTACAAGCAGGGAATATGATTGCATTGATAAATCTGGCGGGGAAAATGCCCCACATCGAGTGGCGGGACTCAGCTGCCTGTCTAGCCCGTGATGGATGGCACGAATTGTATGTTCCTGGCCACCTCTGGACCACAGTAGGAGAACTGGGAACCTGTTGGCCCTCATAAGGGTGCACCCCGAATGACTATGATAAGTAAATTGTGTTTCTGTGTTTTGTTCTGTAAAGTTATGTGCTTACTTTTGAAGTTTTCTACACTGGGAAATGTCTTTAGTAAGTTCTGGATGCTGAAGTGGGTTGGGAGAGAGATATTACTTGATATCGACGTCACTAGTCTGCTTCCTACCATACGTCTCACAAAGGACAAGATACACAGTCTACCAAACTACACGATATTGCAGCCCAAATCTCGGGGATAACATGACCCAACAGGGAGGACACTTAGCTCTACTGACCTGGAACAACAATCCGCGTAAAACCCAATTAGTGCTCTCCTATTTAGACAGTCATAACATACATATTGGTTTCCAAAAGGAGACACATTTGACAAGCAGTACAGAACAAGCCATCGGCACTAGGTGGGCGGTGCATAGACTGGTGTCATCCTACTCGTCCTACTCTAGAGGGGTCATGATACTGGTAAAAAGGGGGTACCATTCACTGTGACCCACTCCGTAATGGATGATCAGGGTCATCTTGCACTTGCATAGGGTAGTCTATGGGGTACTCCAATTACTTTTGTCAGCACGTACGACCCCAATGTGGATGACAGGGAGTTATTTATGTCCGTTTGGAGTCACATCCACAATTTGTCCCCTATAAATAATGTCTGGAGAGGTGATCTCAACACATAGTTGGATCCCACGGTGGATAGGTCCGCCGTGGTGGATTGGATGGTATGCAGTCTGCTGGGGTAATACAGGCAGGACTTGAGAAATTTGGGCTGGAGGATATCTGGCGGCTGCAACATCCTTTGTGAGGGAACATGTACCTCTTCAGTACATGGGTCGTGGTCCAGACTAGACTACTGGTTGTAATCCAGGCAGATGTGCACATGAGCATAGGAGATCACACATATGCCCAAAACGCTATAAGATCACGCACAAGTGATGTCGAGGCTCTTGATGCACACTATGACCCCTACTTCATATGCATGGAGGTTCCAGGTGACGGCCCTACTGGTACTCTGTGTTCCAGAACGTGCTCAGGTCAGCCATCATCGCATATTTCATAACAAATGATAGCTCAGTAGAGGGGAAAGGTACCTAATGGGAGGCATTCAAGGCCACAACTAGGGGCATCTGCATTAACACACAGACAGGGGTCTTAAAATCAATACGCACTCAGATACAAAAAACTGAAGATACGCTGCGGGCACTTGAGCAGGAGTATGAAGGTAACCCAAGCCATGCCACCCTGGCTGCCACCAGTGAGCACATACCCAACTTTCATGACCTAGCTGCACAAGAGTTGCAGTTTTTATCGAAACGCCACGTTGCACGCTCATACCGGGAGGGCGTATACTACCCCAGAAGCGAGCAAACACTATGATGCACCCTCCATACTAACAGCTTTCAAATGCTTCTTCACCAGCCTGTACAGCACTCACACATCTGCAACAGCAGATGAGGTTGGGGCCTCTCTCGAAGATGTATCGTTAGCATGGCTGTCCCCCGGACAGAATGAATACTTAGTACAACCCATTATGGTGGAAGAGGTCAAGGAAACTATGCATATTCTTCCCAAAGGTAAAGCTTTGAGGTTGGACGGTCTGAGTGGCGAGTTCTATAAGGAGTTTGCTGATCTCTTGGGCCCACACTTACACGCCATGCACAAGGAGGAATCTCACAAGCAGCTGTTGCGCCCCTCTTTGCGTGAAGCTTTAATAGTGACCTCGATGGAACCTGACAAGCAGTCTGAACATTGTGGGTCGTACTGTCCACTATCCCTAATCAACATAGACACAAAAATCTTAGCACAAAGTTTAGCAACTCGTCTACAACCCTTACTTCCCAAATTGGTGTTACCGGATCAGTCCGGGTTCATACCTTCCGGATCTACCGCACATAATTTGCGCACTCTTTTTGCCCTGTTATATCAATTGAATCCCTCCCTGCCTGCAGAAGCGGTCCCAATGGATGCTGCAAAGGCATTTGAATCCATTGAAGGGGATACATGTTTGCAGTTATGGTCCGTATGGGGATGCCAGGAGGCTTTCTGCACTGGAAACGTCTCCTCTACGTGGACCCAGTAGCCCGCATACATATTAAATGGGCACACATCTGAATAATACCTATCTGCAGGGGAACAAGACATGGGTGTCCCTTGTCACCCCTATTATTTGCATTAAAGCTAGAGCTGCTGGCTTGTGTAATTCAACAGCAACATACTGCATCAGCACTGAAATGTCGTCTGCACCCTCTTAGTATTTCCTTATATGCAGATGACATGGTGTTGTATATTAGGGACCCACCAGTGCACCTGTAACCTGTCATTCGGGAATATATCCGGTTTGAACATTACTCCAGTTAGAGTATTAACTGGTCGAAGTCAGTCATATTCCCGCTAACGCCTTGCACCCTCGAGAGCCCTCTTGAACTTCCACTGGTGTGGAGTATGGACCCTGTTAAATATTTGGGGATATGGATTCATTAAGATCCTGACTTGGTGGTCAGGTCTTATTAAGGCAGGGTGGTCTCGACCCTGGAAGACCAGGTCTCCAAGTTGATGAGGCTCCCACTGTTGTTAGCAGATAGGATTGCAGTCTTGAAAATTGTGGTTTTGTCCGGGTTTAATGGTAGTGTTAATGTTAATATGTTTTATAAAGCATGCCAATACCATAAGGCATCTTGGCGCTAGTGTCATTATACCCTATTTTGAGTGATCAAGATAGAGGCCTGCAAGTTGTTAGCCTACCAAGACCGCTATTGAGGTGAGTTGCTGAAAAGATAGGTTTTCAGTTCCTTCCAAAATATTGAGTGATTGGACTGGTTTATATACTTATTTGTCAACATACCCATTGTACTACTGACGTATTTTTAAAATAAACTTAGGGCACAACTGCTAACATTGGTATGTGCTGGGAAACAACCAAGAATCAGTTGAGATACACTTGAGTTGCTGTACACAAGTGGAGGTTTTAACACATCAGACTTCCACCTATATTACCTATGTGCACAGGCCCATTTTTACATTACTGGTATGCACCTCAGGACTATGTGCCACAAGTAGCAGTGGAGCATGATGGTGCTTTCCCTATCTCACTCCAGGCACTTACTGCCACATAAGAGGGAAGGGCTGACACACACAGAAATCGATTTGGTTTATTCTAGGACGACAGCCTAGAGGGTACTGGGAGCTCGAGCGGGAAAAAACCCTGATATATGCACCAGCGCTACCATTAAGCTGCCACTCTGCAATATCAGTATCTAGGGATGACACAGCACTCCAATTGCTCGCCTGCACTGGCCTCCATGTTATGGGAGATGCATTTAATAATTACTCTTTTGTGACCCTTGAGGACATTGTGCATATTCAACTCCGCACCCCATTACTGACCTTTACATACTATTGCCTACTGGCTGCCATGAGCAAATTCTATCCTCGATTTACAGGGGAACCACAGACACTCACTGCACTTGAGATGCTACTCACTAGTGACACACATATACACCTGATCACTAAACTATACAATGTGGGGCAGATAGATAAACCGCAGACTCATGATAAGGCACTGGAGGGCTGGAATGCAGTGCTGGACAGGCCTATGGAAGTGACGGAAAAAAGGTTTTGCTGTGCACAGCTGCATATCCTCACATCTAATTGTAGTTTGCGAATAATACATAGGAAATATCTGCCCCAAATGTATTACACACCTGCTAAACGGTACAAATTTGGTCTGAGGGTGGATGCACGCTGTGTCCGATGTGGTGCGGCAGAGACGGATTTAAGGCACCTAGCCTGGCACTGTGACTCAATTAGGCACTATTGGACTCAAATTACAGTGGCACTAACAGATATGGTGTTAGAGAAGGTGCACTGTGATCCTAAAGTTTGCCTGCTCGGAATGATTAAGAGCCGACAACCTGGCAGTCGTAAATTTGTGTTAGTGGCTCTCCTGTTGGCAAAGAGGAGAGTAGCACTACATTGGGGCAAACGTGTAATATCCACCAAAAGGAAATGGCTGCTGGACATGGTACACTGCTAGTCTCAATTGGAAGTTTATGCGGAAGAACTACAGAGGTCCTCAAGACCTAAAGCCATTTGGGGGTCTCTAACAACATACCTGCTCTCCACCCTGGATGAGCCATAGATGGTGACGGACATTGTGAACTGATAAACATTCAATGTAGGATGTCAATAATTGCATATGTCATTGCAACTGGATATGGAAGATGTACTAAATTTCTGAATAAGGAGCACTGGTGATAGTAGTGGTAATGCACTGTTTGAATGTGTTTTTTTCTAAATATCATTAAAATATTACAAATATAAAAAAAGAAACTTTAGCTAACAAGGACTTTTGTACATTGATTATACCTTTTAAATCTGGTTCTCTATTAGACCATTGCCCCTCATAATGTTTTGCTAGCTATTGATTTGGCAAGCCCAGTTCTTTGGGATCTATGTAACATGTCCTTATGAACATCAACAATGACAACTAAATGGAAACAAGCATTGGTGGTGTTGTTAGTCAAGAAATCCTTGGATGACCCAAACCCTCGGATGACCCAAAGATTTTGAGCTATCTCAGGAATCGATTTCTCCCATATGCCCTTCTTGCTGTCTTCATTCAGATACTATCAACCAGGTGGTGATCGTTTGATTCAAATGTATCCACACTGATGGATGTTCCTTCTCCCACCTGGCTGCCAAACCCTACCTCTCCATATCAGGACTATAGCCTGCCATATCCTGTTTAAGAAGAAGTTAAAAACATGGCTCTTTCTACTGGACTAATTCCACTAGCTAGAGTTTTTATCCATAGACCCAGGATGCCCTTTTGGGTAACAGTTGCACTCCAGTAGTTGAATTCATTCATTCATTGACGATGGCCAAGGATCTTGATTCTCCTTGACACAATGGGCCCCATTCACAAAGACTAAGGGGTCGATTACGATTCGGGCCGGAAAAAGCGCCGACCGACTCGGATCCGGAAATAATACCGACCGACACGTACCCGTGGCGCACGACACGCCAAGTATGATGCAAGGCGCGAAAAATCCGACCGCACGTACCGAAACCAAGTCGACCGACCGAGCCGCACGGAAAACAGCAATCCGGCCGGAAAAACACGCGAATCCAACCGACCGACACGCACCCGGAACAAATCCGACCGAAACGTACACGCGAACTCCAAACCGCAAAGTACGATGCAAGGCGCGAAAACCACGAGCGAGTCGGACGGAGGACAAGCCGTACGACCGACACGCATACAAAACCGAGCCGAAGCAACACAATACACCGCGACCGACGCGTACGCAGCATAGAAAACTGCACAAACACAGCGTGAACGAAACGGAGAACACCGTACGAGACCAATGCAGGGTCCGACTCGGTCACAAGAACGTTTCCAACATACACAAACAGCACAAAGGAAAAATCACCCAAAAAAAAGGCCAAACAAGCAATTACCAAGCCAATAAATACTGGGGGGTGGGGACAGAGAACAAAGACACACCCACAACTCCACCTATATAAAGGACACAAATCACAACCATGAGCCTTTGCAAATGCCATTCCACTGCCAGCACCCAAGAGAAAGCAACCACACACCCACAGCTCATCCCTCACACAAGCCACACACCATCAGCACACCAACAAATACCTACCTCACATACACCCAGCAAAACACACACTCACACACCCTCACCTGCACACCAACACACACATCACCCACCATCACCAACCATCACCATGCCCCCCAAGAAGAATCCCAAGTTCCTAGATAGTGAATTGGAAGTCATGGTAGACGAGATCCTCAGGGTGGAGCCACAGCTGTTTGGCACACTGGTCCAACAGACCCCCATGTCGCAGAAAACCAAGATGTGGGAGAGGATCATCAACAGGGTGAACGCCCAATCACCATGTCGGCGCACAAAGACCGACATCCAGAACAGGTGGTATGACGTGCGCAGGAGGGTACGGGACATGCTGAAGAAAGACTACATCAACAGCCAACACACCGGCAGTGGCCTCCTGCCAAGCCAATATACCTCAGGCCCTGGGAGGAGAAGGTGCGGGCCATCCTTCCGCCAGTGAGCGTATATGGACTAGAGGACATCCCAGAGCCTGGTGAGTACACAACAAATGTACACAATATACTGCCACAAAACACACACATCACTGTCAAGGGGAGAGTCAAACCATGCACTCATAGCAATTACACAGCAACCAGAACAGAATCATCCCAAAATGTGTATGTTAGTCAGATAAACACAACACATGCCATCAAAAAAGTCACATCCAACTGTGCCAACACATGTACAAACACAACTACAACTAGGCAGTGGCACAAATAGAACTAACAAACACATCCAGACATGTAGCCACCACAACAACACCAACACACAGTGAAGACCACTCAAAGGAAGGAATTCTGTATATGCTGGCCAAGTCAGTGTAGCCAATAGCATCATGGGAGTCGCAGTCACACATATTGCCCCCCCCACAACTGTCCCATCAACACCACCATGAACCATGCACACATCACAGGGAGTGGAGAAGGACTCACAAGATGGCTGACACTGGCAACTGCTGTGGGGAGCACAAGGCCCTGCTGGCAACTGTGCACCAACAAACAGCAGGACACCACTGACTGACATCCTGAGAGACAACTTACACTCCCTGCAATGCAAGCACGTTCCATGGTGGGATAACTGGCTGGCTGGCTGGGTGGGAAGGAGGACTTGCAGCACTAACCATAGTCACAAGCACCTCCCCTCACACACACCCCAACACAAACTCCACAGTACCCATCTGGTAGAATGCAATGCCCCCCATCCTAACACAAGATCCCACAAAGAACCACCACCCTGGGTTATGTTGTGTGAAGCACAGGGCCACTCTTGGGACTCTTAGCCAAACAACTGCCAGGACAACACTCCCAGCCATCCTGTCAGCACAGCCAGCCCACCCCACAGGGAAGCAGAATCAAAAGGAAGGAAGCATGGGCATGCTGGGAAGGGGGTGGAGGCAATAGCATGATGGGAGTCGTAGTCACTGATATTGGTCACCCCCACAACTGTCCCATCAACACCACCCTGAACCATGCTCACATCACAGGAAGTGGAGAAGGACTCACAAGATGGCTGACACTGGCTACTGCTGTGGGGAGCACAAGGCCCTGCTGGCAACTGTGCACCAACAAACAGCAGGACACCACTGACTGACATCCTGAGAGACATCTTACACTCCCTGCAATGCAAGCACGTTCCATGGTGGGATATCTGGCTGGCTGGGTGGGAAGGGGGACTTGCAGCACTGACCATAGTCACAAGCACCTCCCCTCACACACCCCCCAACACAAACTCCACAGAACCCACCTGGTAGAATGCAATGCCCCCCATCCTAACACAAGATCCCACAAAGAACCACCACCCTGGGTTATGTTGTGTGAAGCACAGGGACACTCTTGGGACTTCTAGCCAAACAACTGCCAGGACAACACTCCCAGCCATCCTGTCAGCACAGCCAGCCCACCCCACAGGGAAGCAGAGTCAAAAGGAAGGAAGCATGGGCATGCTGGGAAGGGGGAGGAGGCAATAGCATGATGGGAGTCGTAGTCACAGCTCTACATCCCCCACCACATGGCCCAGCAAGCTCACACTCACGCATGCACATCCCACAGAGAGTGGAAAGGCCCATCAAAGATGTCTGACACTGTTGCTGTGTCGTGGGGAGCACAAGGGCATGCTGGGTACTGCACACCAACCAACAGCAGGACACCACTGTCAGCCATCTTGCCATTGCTCTCACACCCACACACACTGAACTCCACACAAAAGCAAGTAAGTATGGGTATGCTGGGAAGTGGGGTGGAGGCAATGGCATGATGGGAGTCGTAGTCACAGACATAGCTCACCCCCACAACTGTCCCATCAACACCACCCTGAACCATGCTCACATCACAGGGAGTGGAGAAGGACTCACAAGATGGCTGACACTGGCTACTGCTGTGGGGAGCACAAGGCCCTGCTGGCAACTGTGCACCAACAAACAGCAGGACACCACTGACTGACATTCTGAGAGACAACTTACACTCCCTGCAATGCAAGCACATTCCATGGTGGGATATATGGCTAGCTGGGTGGGAAGGGGGACTTGCAGCACTGACCATAGTCACAAGCACCTCCCCTCACCCACCCCCCAACACAAACTCCACAGAACCCACCTGGTAGAATGCAATGCCCCCCATCCTAACACAAGATCCCACAAAGAACCACCACCCTGGGTTATGTTGTGTGAAGCAAAGGGACACTCTTGGGACTTCTAGCCAAACAACTGCCAGGACAACACTCCCAGCCATCCTGTCAGCACAGCCAGCCCACCCCACAGGGAAGCAGAGTCAAAAGGAAGGAAGCATGGGCATGCTGGGAAGGGGGAGGAGGCAATAGCATGATGGGAGTCGTAGTCACAGCTCTACATCCCCCACCACATGGCCCAGCAAGCTCATACTCACGCATGCACATCCCACAGAGAGTGGAAAGGCCCATCAAAGATGTCTGACACTGTTGCTGTGTCGTGGGGAGCACAAGGGCATGCTGGGTACTGCACACCAACCAACAGCAGGACACCACTGTCAGCCATCTTGCCATTGCTCTCACACCCACACACACTGAACTCCACACAAAAGCAAGTAAGTATGGGTAATGCTGGGAAGTGGGGTGGAGGCAATGGCATGATGGGAGTCGTAGTCACAGACATAGCTCACCCCCACAACTGTCCCATCAACACCACTCCTGAACCATGCTCACATCACAGGGAGTGGAGAAGGACTCACAAGATGGCTGACACTGGCTACTGCTGTGGGGAGCACAAGGCCCTGCTGCCAACTGTGCACCAACAAACAGCAGGACACCACTGACTGACATTCTGAGAGACAACTTACACTCCCTGCAATGCAAGCACGTTCCATGGTGGGATATCAGGCTAGCTGGGTGGGAAGGGGGACTTGCAGCACTGACCATAGTCACAAGCACCTCCCCTCACACACACCCCAACACAAACTCCACAGAACCCACCTGGTAGAATGCAATGCCCCCCATCCTAACACAAGATCCCACAAAGAACCACCATCCTGGGTTATGTTGTGTGAAGCACAGGGACACTCTTGGGACTTCTAGCCAAACAACTGCCAGGACAACACTCCCAGCCATCCTGTCAGCACAGCCAGCCCACCCCACAGGGAAGCAGAGTCAAAGGAAGGAAGCATGGGCATGCTGGGAAGGGGGTGGAGGCAATAGCATGATGGGAGTCGTAGTCACTGATATTGGTCACCCCCACAACTGTCCCATCAACACCACCCTGAACCATGCTCACATCACAGGAAGTGGAGAAGGACTCACAAGATGGCTGACACTGGCTACTGCTGTGGGGAGCACAAGGCCCTGCTGGCAACTGTGCACCAACAAACAGCAGGACACCACTGACTGACATCCTGAGAGACAACTTCCACTCCCTGCAACGCAAGCACGTTCCATGGTGGGATAACTGACTGGCTGGGTGGGTGGGAAGGAGGGCCGGCTGACAACCAAACACAACCAATGCAGACCATGTTCACACCCCAGAAAATACATAGATATGCCCAAATAATGCAGGACAATGTGCCACACCAATATCAACCCCTGACTGTGACGACTTAGGACAATGCAATGTACAGGCCCGCACCCAGAGGCACAGTCACAACTGTCATGTGTGTCAACCATTGATGCCTGCAGAAACATAACATACATTGTTTGTGTCTCCCAAAAACAGGTGATGATGGGGACACAGCAGCAGACGCTGAGGAGTCCCAGTCCCAGGCTCAAGAGGATGCCGAGCTCACTGGCGTCGTACAGCCTCTGTCCTCCTCGGACGATGAAGAACAACCTGGCACATCCGGTGCAAGTCAACATGCAGCACCAGCAGGACCACCAGCTGCAGCACCAGCAGGACCACCAGCTGCACCCCCTGCAGCCACCCCTCCAACGACTGTCACCACGAATACCATCCCTGCCGACATGGACAGAACAAGGAGCAACACCAGCACAGTGACCCTGGACCAACCTGGGGCCATGGACACCACCACCACCACCAACCCCCAAGGTGGACCAGGGTTATCTGTGCGTGCCACTTCACACACTGCACATGTCAGCAGGGGTGGTGGGAGGGGTGGGAGACAGAGGTCGCTGCTTGCAGACGTTGCTGGTGTGCATGATGACCCACAACTGGTACGCATAGCTGATGCGTACCAGTCCAGCACCGGAGAGCTCAGCCAGGTAGTGGGGCTCCTCAGAGACATTAAACAGCAGCAGGCTGCCCATCATGCCCCCTTGGACTCCCACATGTCCCACGTGGAGTCACACATGTCCCGTGTGGACTCACACATGTCCCGCGTGGAGTCCAAGTGGGATGCACTGCATGAGATGACGGCGGTGCACAGGGACATTTTACAATGCCTCCGCCAGATGAACAGCAACCAGTCCACACCTCCCTGTGTGCCAACAACATCTGGTGCCGAACAAACTGCAACTGCCACAGGGAGGGAGGAGGACTCTGGCGGAGAGTCCCCTGCACCGCAGCAGCCTGTACTTGAGGGGCCCCCCCAAGAAGAGGGGTCGTCCGAGGAGGGAAAAGTGAGAGGCCGATGGCCAAGCGCAACTCCCAGGAAGCCTGAACCTGTTCTGGATGTTCGCCTTTGTGCACAGACTGTTCACCCTGTTGACGGCAACACTACTCCCACACATTGCATGGGGAGTACAAGTTGGACCAATGTGTCAGACAACTGTGGCCCCGATACTGGGGATCCTGTCTACCAGGACTTTCAATTCACCTAGGAACTTGGGATTGCAAGATTTATGTACAGCACTACCCATCCTATGCACTATTAACACAAATGTATCACAATAAACACACTAATACACCATACTTGCCTCTGTCGTGATTCCAACGTGGGTGCTGTTATGGGGATGATGAACTGCAAAATTACACTGTGTATGCGAACTGCAACAGCAAGGACAACACAGGCATGTGAGTACAGGCAACGTGACACACATGAGGGAGACACACCACCAGGGCTACACAACACATACACACCTAGGCCATCTGACTCATTGCCTACACTGATGTTGCCAGGGAAGACGGTGCAATGCACAGACACCACACCCATTCCCAGTTGTAGTCAAGTAGCCCACAGGTGCAGTAAGCAAATGGCAGTCAAATGTGTGACCACAGACAACGCACATCACAAAGTGAAGCACAGGTTTATTACACAGTTGCAACATGCTGTAACCACTACAGATGCAAGGTAATCCCACCTGGCAGCGGGCACACAGTCAACAACTGTAGACGGAAGGAAGTCCATGGGTGTGGCGCACATCACCTGTAGGGACACAACAGCTACCAGCCTGGATGTGCAATCACGTCGTCGGTGGACACAGTTGACCAAACGAATCTGAAAGTACCCTGTGAAGGACAGAAATGACACACAGTCAAAAGCAATGGAGTACAGGACAGAACAGCAAAACTCATGCACAATACATGTTACAAGATACCCACCCAGAACCAAGTTAGCATGTCAACACTGTTGGGGAGTACAGCCCACCTGTCACCACACATCGCAACACACATCCAGTCAAGTAGCCCATGGACACACTCCAACAGCACCAGAGCACCACCCACACATCATGCCAACTCACATCATTGACATGACACCTCAGGATACTCACATTCAGCTAAAGAAGTTGGTGATGAGCTGTGTGCGGACATCACCATCACCATCATCATCATCATCGTCACTGGCATCGTGGTCCAGGCCAGGATCCTCCACAGGTGGCGGATGTTGGTCATTGTCATCCTGGATGAGAGGCAACTCCTTCCGCACTGCCAGGTTGTGGAGCATGCAGCAGACGATGATAATCTTGCACACTTTCGCAGGGGCATATGGGAGGGACCCTCCGGTCTTGTCCAGGGAGCGGAAGCGGCTCTTCAGGAGTCCAAAGGTCCGCTCAATCACTCTCCTGGTCCGACCATGTGCCTCATTGTAGCGCATCTGGGCTGGTGTCACAGGGTTCCTGAGGGGTGTCAGCAACCACGGCATGTTGGGGTATCCCGAGTCACCTACGGACAGACAAGTGCACATTAGCTGACTTGGAAAAGTGGGCGGAATACTACAGATCAGATCACACACAATGGCACAAAGTCAGTACACACCGACAAGCCAGGCACGCTGGTTCTGCATCTGTGCCATCATCCTGGGGATGCGACTACTCCTCATCACAAAGGCATTGTGTGCTGAACCAGGGAAACGGGCACACACGTGTGTGATGGTCATGTCTGCAAGACACACCACCAGTGCATTGACCGAGTGGTAGTGCTTGCGGTTCCTGTAGGCCTGCTCCTGGGCCTGTGGTGGTACCAAAGCCACATGTGTCCCATCAATGGAGCCAATTACATGCGGCATCCTCCCCAGGGCATAAAAGTCACTCTTCACGTCAGTGAGTCGTCGCAGTCTAGGGAAATAGATGTACCGGTTCAGGAAGAGCAACATTGCCGCCAAAACATCGCGGAGCACACGGCTGAACATGGTCTGTGACATCCCACCAGCAGTCGCCACAGTATGTTGGAAGGTACCAGTGGCAAAGAAGTGTAGGGCTGCCATCACCTTCACCTTGGGGGTCAGCGCTGTAGGATACGGCCGGCCAGGCTGCAAATGTGGGGACAACTGCACTGCCAAATCCTCAATCAGCTGCCTGGTGAAGCGGTACCGTCGGATGCTATCCCGTTCCACCATCGTTGCCTGGTCTGGGAATGGTCAATGGACAGCAGGAGCCCTGCAGTGCAGAGGAGAAGTAAGCAAGATTGTCAGTCACCCCACATATGCGGCATTGAACACACTCAAGATCCCAACATACATCATTATGAGGCACAACTACATGAAGTGTGCAGTACCGGAAGGACATGTATGGTACATACATGGCCAACATCTGTCAACACGGTCCAACAGGTGGCATCAATTAGTCCCAGGTTGGCCCATTGGATATCATGAGGCCATGTCACAGTTCCCATCTCCTGCTGCCGTGTCACAATAACCCCCCACAGTGACATGTGAGGACAGATGTGCCCCAGGCACCACAGCTCAACGACAGGTACATTCCGAGGGACCCTGTAATGCCACATGGACACTGGCATTACATGGAGTATCATGTATACACCACAGCAAAACAACCATGACCCCCTCAGGTAGTGGCCCCACTTGCCACGGCAGGACAGACATGGACGTCTGTGACACACACGCACAACATCAGAGTCCATGCACACACAACGTGGATGTGGAGACTGTCTCCCATTGTGCACATGAAATCAGAGACATTGTAAACACTACATGCACACAGACTGTGGAGGACCATCACTATTGTGCCACTGGGACACCCTGGCTCAAACATACCGTCCCACATGGGACTCACGGGGTATGTGACATGACATACACATACACCACTGTGAAATGTGACCATGGCACATGCACAGATATGAACAGTTGCACATCACAGTGGTCATGTACACGTAACACCCAGGATCCTGTCCCCATGAACACGTGCACAGCCTGGGGGTGGCTGCCCACAGGTGACACCCACAGGACAACATGTACACCAACATACACACAATAGGAAATGCAGCCTTACATGCCTTATGATAAAGTTTGGACAGGCTGTCGTGATGTAGGTGTGCCCATCACTCCCTGGGAGCTATCTGTGGCTGGCATATGTCCATCTGAGACAGGCATGCTGACATATGCCAGTCACATGTACAGTGATGCGTTGTACTGCAATGGACCGATCGGTGCCTCCGGCCGGCCCATTGCATTCAATGTGTGCGGGTACGCGTTGTACCCCTGTGCGCGTTGAACTGCAATGGACCGATCGGTGCCTCCGGCCGGCCCATTGCATTCAATGTGTGCGGGTACACGTTGTACCCCTGTGCGCGTTGTACTGCAATGGACCGATCGGTGCCTCCGGCCGGCCCATTGCATTCAATGTGTGCGGGTACGCGTTGTACCCCTGTGCGCGTTGAACTGCAATGGACCGATCGGTGCCTCCGGCCGGCCCATTGCATTCAATGTGTGCGGGTACGCGTTGTACCCCTGTGCGCGTTGTACCGCAATGGACCGATCGGTGCGCACCCATTGACAATGGGCTTGCCTGGCAACGGACGCGTTTTCGAATTTCGAACGAGTCGGTTGCTGTAAATTCAGTTGGTCACCCACAACAATGTTGCAAAATCATGTATGTCAGTCATGAAGTTGAAGATTTGAAGGATGCTGTGGGCGTGTTTTGGTGCTGCTATTCCATGGATTGGCCAGATTCAGAAGATGCAAACGACTTGGACCTATCACTTTGGACACAAGGGACAGTATCTGCCTCTCCAGCACATATATATTGCTGGCTGTTCCCCTGAGAGCTCACTTGCCTGCACTACATGCTCCAGGACGACATCTGCCACTGCACTGCTGCTGTCTCTGCCCCTCTGGACCCTGCAATGGCACGTACTGTGGAGAGAGCCCCAGCCTTCAGCCTTGAAGAGAACCAGGCCCTGCTGGACAGCCTACTTCCACAGTACAGCATGCTGTATGGGACACCAGGGGAGCAGGTGAGTGTTCTGTGCACTGCCTTACTGAATGTGCATTTTGTGTGACTAGCAAGGCTGAGAGTCTGCACGCCACTGGCTAGCAGGCTCACTGAGTTGTTGTCACCCCCCATAGTGTGTAGTGACTTGCACTGGACAGGTATGGTGCAGTGACAGTGCATTTGAACATGGTTTTACTTCCCATGCAATGATACCATGTAGTGACATCTGGCAAACTGTCCATGGTCAGCTTTGCACTGCCTGTGTACATCATGTGCCCCTGTGATTGAGACATGTATATACAACTGTGTCATGCACGGATATGTTGCATGTGTGGTAATGGCCTTTTCACTTTGTCATCCTGACAGGTTAATGCCCATCGGAAGCAGGAAATCTGGAAGGACATCGTCCGGGCTGTCCGGTCCGTGGGGGTCTACACGCGCCGGATCCGCAACTGCCAGAAGAGGTGGCAGGACCTTCGGGGCTGGACCCGGAGGATTGCACGGGTCCAGCTGAAGCTGTCGCCTCCTCGCAGGAGGGGCGGAACACGGACCCTGACCCCCACATGCTCCAGATCCTGGCGGTGGTGTTTCCAGACCTGGATGGGCAGCTGAAGGCCAGACAGCAGCAAGGAGGGGGTGAGTCAAAGACTGCACTGTGAACTCTGTATTACATGCTTTGTGCCCTCCTCTGGCCTGGTTCAACTGCCACAGTGCAGCAGTCATGTTGTCCAGGAGCCATGTCCCTCTATTGTGCACTGCCCACTGCTCATCTGATACCCAGGTGTGGCCCTTACATTCAGGGAATTGTGTCACTTGGGACTGTGTCCTTGCAGTTTGCTTCACTAAAGGTGGGGGACAGCATCTGTTTCCCTAACTCTGTTGTGGGCATCATGGGTGGGTCCATTGTTCACACAACGCCTGGGTTTGGACATGTGATCTGCGTGTTGCTTTGATATGCGGTCCACTTGCTGAGCTGAGCCACCACATGTGCCTGAGGTATGTGGCACACGCCCATGCAGCGGGTGGGAACAATGTTTGGGCCCCAGGAGTGTGCAGATTACGTGTGTCACACGCACATAGCCAGCTATCCACTGTCCAGGGCACATCCCTCATTCATGTGGAGCAGGACAGTCATGCCTACTCCAGGCCATGCAATGCACTCTGTACTCCCACTCCCGTGTATCAGCTGACACATTGTGCACAGTGATTTGACCCCTCAGGTGTCTGCCTCTGTGTCAGTGTGCTGTGGATTAGTTGCCAGGACTGCTGGGGTGTTTCTTGGTAGGGGCTCAGCATGCCCCTGGAGATGTGACCATAGGAGACGATACTTGTGTGTCACATAGGTGTTTGATCAGCTGCCCGTGCAGACTGGGGTATGCGAATGTGAAGTTCAGGCAGCTGTTCCCCATTCACAGCAAATTGTGAGGGGCTCAGGTTCCGAGGGTAGTGTCACAGGTCTCCCATATGTCCAATAGGTGTGACCTGGACAGATGAGGGTTAAGATGATGTGTTGTGTGGGGGATGTACATGTGCACTTGTGCAGCTCCAGGACTTGCATTCCCCATGACCTACTATTGTGACACAGTGCATAGTGTTGTTGTCTGGCTGCCAAGTCATACATCACTGAGACAGTGATGTATGACTTAGCAGTCATGCCTCTGCCATGGCATGTGTCAACTTATTGGTGGTCCTGCAGGGGAGTGACATGTGCTACATGCACACCATAGTGGCGCTGGCTATCAGGACATGGGTGCATCATGGTGTCTGTCGCTGGTATGCATCACATGCATTTCCTATTTGACTCTGGGCATCCCTTTCATCTGGAAACCTGTACTGACTCAGTGGCAAGAGCTGTGATGTGTGCATGTCCACATGCCACACCATGTCCTCTACACTGTCCAACTACTGTCCACACTGGGGTGTTGCAATCCAACAGACACCAGACAGATGGGTGCAAGGCCATGTGGGATGTGAGTGCCATGCTTGGCATCAGACTGACAATTGGCTTCTCCTGTTCAGTTAGGGCACTTTTAGCAATGTACAACTAATGATGGCAGGGCTTACTCTGTAATGTGCTGTGCTCACAGTGGTGTGTGCGTTTGGTGCAGGTGACTGATGTCTGTCTGTTTCCCCATTGTTTGCAGATACATCCACGGCCACGGAAGGGGACAGCTCCACGGACCAGGAGGAGCCAGAGAGCCAGACTGGGTCAGCAGCCGAGGAGTGGTCGGAGGGACCCAGTGGCACGGAGGGCGAGTGGAGCCACACCGAGGAGTCCTCAGCACCATCCACCTCAGCTGAGGACCAGAGCAACTCGGAGGATGACTCCCTTGTGGAGGCGGGTGTCAGCAGCCACCACACGCCAGCTAGTGTTGCTGTCCCCGCCACCACCAGCACCACCACCGCCCTCCCATCGGCTCCCATTCCCCAGGTCCGTGGAGGCTCCCATGTTCGGGAGCGTGTCTCCTTTGGGCCAGGCACCGCACCCCCTGCCCCTGTGTCCCCTGCTGCCCTGAGTGAGGAGTCTGTGTACCTCCTTCGCCAGCTCCATGTAGGGCAGACAGCCATGCTGAGTGTCCTCCATGCGCACACCGCACTGTTGACTCAGCTGGTGTCGTTCATGGAGGGCATCTCATCGGGCATGTCTGACCTACAGAGGGGCAACAGGTCCATGGACTCCTCCCTGACGGCAGCAGTGTCCCTCCTCAGACAGTCCCTCACCCCTCCTGCCTCTGCTCCATCCACACTCCCCAGCACCTTACCCGTCCCAAGCACACACACACTGGCACAGGCACACACCAGCACACACACGTCCAGCACACAGACACACACGCCACAAACTAAACGCACACGCACGCACAGTCAGGGGACTGAAACCAGACTCACAGGGGATGGGGCCCTGGTACACACACATGCATCCACGGGCACTGCGCAGTCCTCAGTTGCCTCTCCCTCCAAAGCACCCTCCCTTGCCTCACCTGCAACCCCAAAGACCCAGCGCCTCTTCCTCAGTGACCTCGGCCTCTTCCCCTCCGATCCAGCTGCCCCAGCATCCAGGGGAAGAGGAAGCCCCCCACACGGAGCAGAGTGCCCCTCGCCCCCGGACACCCTCCCCCAGGTGCAGACAGACTGAGGCCCCCACCCGCAAGTCCCCCGGAGTGCTAAGAGCAAGACCCCGCCGCCGCCCTGCAGCTCAAGCACCAGGTCTCCTTCCTCCATCCCTCAGGCCCCCACTCCACAGGTGACCCCACCACACCCTGCCCCAGGTTCCCCCACCCACAGATATACCATCCCCAAGAGGCTCCGGCCTTCTCCCCCTGCCACTTGCTCTCCCGGCACCACACCCCCCGCTGCGCTTGTCTGTGCCACTGATGTGGTGAGGGTGTCCTCCCCCTCTGTCCAGCCCACCTTGCCTGTTCCCCATTCTCCTCCCCTGGTGGTAGGCACTGCAGTGGAGTCCACTACCACCCTGTCTGACTTGGGCACTGCAGTGGCGGACCTGTCCACTCCATCTGCAGGGTCCACTGCAGTCGTGCCGGCACCCACAACATCTGAGCCATGCCCCCAGTTGTGCCGGCACACACCATGTCAGACACCTCCACTGCAGTTGTCAGTGGCTCTTCAGCACCCACCACCCCTTCCCTGCTTCCTCCTGGTGAGCCCTGATCCTGTTCCTGCGGTGCCTGGCCTACCCCCCCCGGTTGCCCCTCCTAGTGGATTGTCCCTGGGTTTGTGCAGGCATGTGTAGGGTGGCATCTGCCACTGTCACCCACTTGTGACTTTGTTGATGGACTGGCCATTGGCCTTTGTTTATGTTCTACCGGACTTCTACTTTTAATGCCACATATGCTGAATAAAGCAACTTTCTGTTCTCTAGTGCTTTTGCTTCTGATGTACATGATGTTGATGATGCTAACCATGCCCTTGCTGCAGTGATGGTGATATTTGGTCTCATGATAATGAAGTGTTACTGTGCAGGAACCCATGTGGTCCAGGGGGAATGTGTCCTATCCTGTGGTGTATCCATGTCATCCATAGCAGCATCTGAGGGTGTCATGTGTTCAGTATTTGGCAATGGGATTTCCTACTTAGATTGGCAATTTCACATCTGTGGCTTCCACCCCTGCACATCTGTTGTGCCTGCCATTGTTCTATTCGTCTACTTCCCTGACCGTGTGGCCATCTCCAGTGAACATGCAGGTCTGGGCATCAATGGGGAAGGACTCATCTGTGTTGTCAGTGCAACATTGCTATACAAGTGTGTTGGATCTGTGCTGATGATTCCGTTGGCACTTCCATGACCAGGCTGATGGGACGGGAGCCCTCATTTGGTGCTAATTGTTGATTGTGTGTCCCATTGCTGCCATGGTATGGTATCTGTTCACATCACATCTGCAGTCTCCACAGGGTATCTGCATGTGTGTGCCCATTGGTGCAATTATGTGGGTCTGCATTCTGATGGTCACTTCTGTCATTGTGTCATTGATGATTGTTGACGGTGTCAGCCCCCATGGGTGTTGTTTGTCTGCACATGGCCAAAGTTATGTCTTATTTGCACTGCAGGATTTGGCTCCCCCAATTTATGTTGCAATGGGAAACATACACTACTTTGCCACTGATGTGTTTGTTGTTCTGTGACCAGGAATCATCCATGCAGTTTGGCAGTTGCACCTCTTACTTTGTCAACACTTACCTTTTGGTCACTGTGATGATGGGGGTTTGGACCCCATTGCCACAATGTTCAAAATGTGCTGCAGCTATGGACCCCACACTTGCATTTTGGTCACTGTGATGATGGGGGTTTGGACCCCATTGCCACAATGTTCAAAATGTGCTGCAGCTATGGACCCCACACTTGCATTTTGGTCACTGTGATGATGGGGGTTTGGACCCCATTGCCACAATGTTCAAAATGTGCTGCAGCTATGGACCCCACACTTGCATTTTGGTCACTGTGATGATGGGGGTTTGGACCCCATTGCCACAATGTTCAAAATGTGCTGCAGCTATGGACCCCACACTTGCATTTTGGTCACTGTGATGATGGGGGTTTGGACCCCATTGCCACAATGTTCAAAATGTGCTGCAGCTATGGACCCCACACTTGCATTTTGGTCACTGTGATGATGGGGGTTTGGACCCCATTGCCACAATGTTCAAAATGTGCTGCAGCTATGGACCCCACACTTGCATTTTGGTCACTGTGATGATGGGGGTTTGGACCCCATTGCCACAATGTTCAAAATGTGCTGCAGCTATGGACCCCACACTTACCTTTTGGTCACTGTGATGATGGGGGTTTGGACCCCATTGCCGCAATGTTCAAAATGTGCTGCAGCTATGGACCCCACACTTACCTTTTGGTCACTGTGATGATGGGGGTTTGGACCCCATTGCCACAATGGTCATGGCCTGCTTGCGTTGTGTGTGCCACACACATATTTGTGTGGCACATGTGCTAGGGGGTCACATTGTATGTTCGAAGTCATGTTCGGTGTTGTAGGCATTTGACACAGTCTACACACGCTTGTCATGGTGTTGGGGGGATGTCTTCTTCTTGCATTCCCTAGGTTGTGGTGTGCTGGTTGTGTCATGCATTGTCCATCCTATGGGTGGGGGTGGTAGTGGTGGTAGGCATCCTGCCCCCCCTGGGTGAGGGTGGTAGTAGTGGTAGGCATCCTGCCCCCCCTGGGTGAGGGTGGTAGTAGTGGTAGGCATCCAGCCCCCCCTGGGTGAGGGTGGTAGTAGTGGTAGGCATCCTGCCCCCCCTGGGTGAGGGTGGTAGTAGTGGTAGGCATCCTGCCCCCCCTGGGTGGGGGTGGTGGTAGGCATCCTGCCCCCCCTTGGTGAGGGTGGTAGTAGTGGTAGGCATCCAGCCCCCCCTGGGTGAGGGTGGTAGTGGTGGTAGGCATCCTGCCCCCCCTGGCTAAGGGTGGTAGTAGTGGTAGGCATCCTGCCTCCCTGGGTGAGGGTGGTAGTGGTGGTAGGCATCCTGCCCCCCTGGCTAAGGGTGGTAGTAGTGGTAGGCATCCTGCCCCCCTGGGTGAGGGTGGTAGTGGTGGTAGGCATCCTGCCCCCCTGGGCGAGGGTGGTGGTAGGCATCCAGCCCCCTGGGTGAGGGTGGTAGTGGTGGTAGGCATCCTGCCCCCCCTGGGTGAGGGTGGTAGTGGTGGTAGGCATCCTGCCCCCCCTGGGTGAGGGTGGTAGTAGTGGTAGGCATCCTGCCCCCCCTGGGTGAGGGTGGTGGTAGGCATCCAGCCCCCCCTGGGTGAGGGTGGTAGTGGTGGTAGGCATCCTGCCCCCCTGGGTGAGGGTGGTAGTAGTGGTAGGCATCCAGCCCCCTGGGTGAGGGTGGTAGTGGTGGTAGGCATCCTGCCCCCCTGGCTAAGGGTGGTAGTAGTGGTAGGCATCCTGCCCCCCTGGGTGAGGGTGGTAGTGGTGGTAGGCATCCTGCCCCCCTGGGTGAGGGTGGTAGTAGTGGTAGGCATCCTGCCCCCCTGGCTAAGGGTGGTAGTAGTGGTAGGCATCCTGCCCCCCTGGCTAAGGGTGGTAGTAGTGGTAGGCATCCTGCCCCCCTGGGTGAGGGTGGTAGTAGTGGTAGGCATCCAGCCCCCTGGGTGAGGGTGGTAGTGGTAGTAGGCATCCTGCCCCTCTGGCTGAGGGTGGTAGTAGTGGTAGGCATCCTGCCCCCCTGGGTGAGGGTGGTAGTGGTGGTAGGCATCCTGCCCCCCTGGGTGAGGGTGGTAGTGGTGGTAGGCATCCTGCCCCCCTGGGTGAGGGTGGTAGTAGTGGTAGGCATCCAGCCCCCCTGGGTGAGGGTGGTAGTAGTGGTAGACATCCAGCCCCCCTGGGTGAGGGTGGTAGTGGTGGTAGGCATCCTGCCCCCCTGGCTCAGGGTGGTAGTAGTGGTAGGCATCCTGCCCCCTGGGTGAGGGTGGTAGTAGTGGTAGATCCTGCCCCCCTGGCTAAGGATGGTAGTAGTGGTAGGCATCCTGCCCCCCTGGCTAAGGGTGGTAGTAGTGGTAGGCATCCTGCCCCCCTGGGTGAGGGTGGTAGTAGTGGTAGGCATCCTGCCCCCCTGGGTGGGGGTGGTGGTAGGCATCCTGCCCCCCTTGGTGAGGGTGGTAGTAGTGGTAGGCATCCAGCCCCCCTGGGTGAGGGTGGTAGTGGTGGTAGGCATCCTGCCCCCCCTGGGTGAGGGTGGTAGTAGTGGTAGGCATCCAGCCCCCCTGGGTGAGGGTGGTAGTGGTGGTAGGCATCCTGCCCCCTGGCTAAGGGTGGTAGTAGTGGTAGGCATCCTGCCCCCCTGGGTGAGGGTGGTAGTGGTGGTAGGCATCCTGCCCCCCTGGCTAAGGGTGGTAGTAGTGGTAGGCATCCTGCCCCCCTGGGTGATGGTGGTAGTGGGGGTAGGCATCCTGCCCCCCCTGGGTGAGGGTGGTGGTAGGCATCCAGCCCCCCCTTGGTGAGGGTGTTAGTAGTGGTAGGCATCCTGCCCACCCTGGGTAGGGGTGGTGGTGCACATCCAGGCCCCTGTGTGCATATGTGGCATTGGTGATGGGCATCCCGCCCCTATGGTGCTGCTGTTGCTGGTGTAAGTATATTCGGCATCCCTCTGTGTGTGTGTGATGTGTCGTGTACGTGTTTTGTGGTTGGTGTCTGGCTTACCTTCTGCGCCGTACGCGTCCGTGCCTGTTCCGGTAGTATATGAAGAATATTGGTATGATCGGGACGAAGAGATTCATGGTTGGTTCGTGTCGTTCGTCCTTCTCGTTGCTTCGCGTCGTCCTCGTCGCTTCGCATCGTCCTCGTCGCTGCCGTGTTCGTCTCGGAGCCGTGGATCGTGTTGTGGCGCGAATCGGAGCTTATGTGCGCCTCTCCCGGATGCTTTGACGTGCCGTGCGTAGCGACGGGTTCGGCGCGTACGGAAAGCGCATCGTACCTGTCCGGCCGGACGGGCTGCATTTTTCCTTCCGTGCGACTCGATTCGGCGTTTCCGGATTCGCCTCGGTCTGAGAACAGGACCTGGTTTGGGTGAGTACGGCTCGGCCGGATTCTTTGCTGTTGTGCGCATCGTACTTGCTCGTTCGGTGTGCTGTACGGATCGGTCGGGAAACAGGCTTTCGCATGGCTTTTTTCCCGACCGAATGGTGTTGTGTGCGCCTCCGACCGAGATCGGAATCGGCCCCTAAAAGTCTAATTTAGGTGTTCAAGGGTATACTTTGGGAAGATAAATTAAAAACCTGTTTTTATTAATTTTTACATTTGAAAATGAAGTTATGAATATGAAAATACCTCGATCTAGCAGAATTGCCATATTCCCATGTTTCTTTTCGTTGGGCACCTTGCAAATATACGTGAATACAGACAAGTTCATATTTTTGTGTGTATTCACATACCTCTTCCTGGTAGCTTCAATTGTGGAAATTAAGAAATGTGCTTTTGTCAAGAGTAATAGCCTTGATGCAGTAGGATTCAAAGAAAATAAAAATGATGTAGACCTAGGGCCACTTGTGAAGAAAAAGAATTTCTCTACAAAGAAGAAAGTAACATTCAAAATCATACTTGCATTACATTTTCACATGTAGAATGTTTTCTCTTGGTGAAAAGCCTGCATGTATAAATAAATGTCACAAACTGGAGTGGGTGAGACATACTCCTGGAAGCTCAAAAGTAAATCAGGAATAAGGAAAGAGGAAGCCACATATAACCATAGAATATTCTTTGTAAGTCCAGTCCCATGACCTTCATAGTTTTCTTGGAAAGGCTCCTGGGATCCTTTGTGAATCCCTAGTTGGATATTTACTCTTAAGGTCTTGTCCTAAAAGTGTAAATTTCCGCCATTTGTGCTTGGCCTTTTGGGACTAAGATAAGTTATTAATAATTGATTTCTGTGGTCAATAGTGCATAAAATGTATGTGTAAGGAATTGCGTTATTGGTTGAGGGGAGCGGAAGCCCTACTCAGGCAACCACCCACAATCCTTCTCAGAATGAACCACATACAATCACAATATTAACCTGTGCTTAATCATCTGGTAGCTAGGCACAAAGCAGTCAGGCTTAAGTTAGAGGCAATTTGTAAAGTATGTATGTATGCAGCACACAAACAGTGTTAAAGTGAGAACACAACACAAGAAAAACCCCAAACCAGTTTAGAAAGTAGAGTACATTTTAATAAATACAATGATACCAGAACAACAATGATCGAAATAGTAGAACTGGAGATATTCTATTTTAAAGAATTAAGTGAAAATAGCACCTAACAGCACAAAGCTCCACTCATGGTTATCTGGTCCCTCTAGAACGGGGAAAAGTCACAAGTTTAGCCCAACTGCGATGCAGTGCAGGTCAGATACAGGGACCAGGTCAGTCCCGCAGAAAAGTTACCTTCTAAGTCTGGCACGAAGAGTTCTGTTCACAGAGGAGGCCACGAAGAGGAGGTCGAGCACCATAGATGGTTGTCGTTATAGCATGAAGAGCATGTGAGGCATTGCAGACAGTTGTCGCTGTAGTTTCATGCTAGTAGTCTTCGTGGGTTGTCGTTGCTGTAATGCGAAAGCAGGTCTTGCCTGGTCAGTCGTCACTGTAGGTCTTTGTCGATGTGAAGAGCAGGTCAAACTAGAGCTTTGCGTTTTCGGTTGTCATGGGCTGCAGAGTCTTGGGAGGAACGGGCGTGTTCAAAGTCTATTGACAAATCGAAATAAATAATTTCATTGTCACACATAAAAGAAAATAAATATAATCCTTCGCTGCAGTATTCACATATCATTATAAAAAACATGAATTTAATGTTCACAGTAACAAGGAGCCCAAACGTCAGGATTTTCACTATTACTTCAGGAGGAGTACACTCTGATGCCAGCCAAGGGTCCAGGACCTGGGGAGGCATCTTTTGAGGATTAGGGACTCACTCTAGCCAGTCCAGTTGCAGGTGCAGTTACAGCAGGTCAGGTGGCGAGTTGCAGGGAGCCTCTGACATTTTTTGTGTTCCTGTAGCTCACACAGGAGGTCAGCCAACTGACCCTCAGAGTCGCTCAGGTTAGCTTGGGATGAAGGCAAGAAGCTCCAGTCTTCCTTCTCAGACAGTAAGGCAGTCCTTCAAGCAGCAGTGCAGCCCTCTGGAGGCAGGGCAGCCCTTCTTCTGTAACTTCCACAGGTCCAGGAGTGTTCTGCAGAGCCTTTGAGTGTGTGGGGGGGGGGGGGAATTCCCTGTTCTACCCCACATGGGTTCTGAAAACCTCTTCACTTTCACCTGCCAAGGCTCCAAACTGTCTGGTGGTGGCAAAAGGTAGGGCAGGCCTGGTGTCAGATTTGTTTTTTGTACAGGAGACAAAGCCCTTTGAAGAGTAAGTGGGGCTGGGTACAGCTCCATCCAGTCATCGTGCCATGTAGCCCATCCTGTCCGCACCCAAACCCTCTTTGTGTTGCTGTCTGGAAGCAATAGTAATACACAAACCTCAATAGCAGATCTATTCACAGTCATGTTACCCCGGATACCAGAGGTATACAAATGGCTGGGACAAGAAAATTCTAATTTTATAAAAGTGCCATTTTCAGAATTGTGACTTACAATCCCACCTTAGCATTAAAGAGGATTTTAAATTACAATTCATTTGAGTGTAAACAGTATACTTCTATCTGCTCTCAATTCCAACTTGGCATTTATTAAATGTAATAGGTTAACGCAGTGTTAGTCAAAGGAAGAGATAGGCCTTACAAATGTGAAAAATTAATTTATTTGTTTTTTCGCTGCCAGTACAGGTAAAACTTAATAACACATATCCTACTTTTTAAATACAATGCACCCTGCACTCTGAACCTTTAGGGCCTACCTTAGGTGTGACTTATATGAATTAAAAAGAAGGTTTAGGCATGGCAAAGGGTTTATTTTACCAGGTCGAAATGGCAGTTTAAAACTGCAATACAGGCTACATTGGCAGGCCTGAGAAATGTTTTAAAACGCCCCTTTAGTGGGTGGCACAGTGAGTGCTGCAGTCCCACTAGTAGCATTTAATTTACAGGCCCTGGGTACATGAAGTCTTATTTAGTAGGAATTTACAAGTAAATTACATGTGGCAATTAGGAGTAAGCCAATTTTATCATGTTTGAATGAGAGAGCACAAGCACTTTAGCACTAGTTAGTAGTGATAAAGAGGGCAGTGCCCTAAAGACAACAAAACCGAATTCAGCAAACAGAGGGGTGAAGGCAAAAAGTGTGGGGGAATACCAAGGATCTCAGGTCAAACAGTATATGTTTGGATGTATGTAGTATTTTCATCATGAAGGCATCGAATACATTTACACATAAATTAATTGCCTACTTTTACTATACTTGAATGTGTGTCTCAAACAAAATTGCATCCATAATGCAAACTTAGGAATTAAAAGTTAATTGGATTTAAAGACAAGAAATAAACATATCGAAATAGTTTCCTTAGTAATTATTCATGCATTAACCACATTATAAGTGGTTGACTAAAGATGGTCCACTTTCCTACAATTTCAGAAGCCTCTTGTTCTCTTTACATTCCTCTTTGTATTTTTAACAAATTAGCAAACTCGAAAGGAAGCTCCTATGAAGGGACAAAAAGACAGTTTACAAATAAATAATGATGGAAAGAACAAGGTATTGTACGATAGCCTTGTAGCCTTCTACCGAGGACTATGCTGGTTGTTAAAGGCCTTGAACCTGAGTTATAGACCTGAACCACAGGCGAGGGCCTTTAACAACTGATATAGCTCGAGTCAGAAGGTCTATTAGGCTATTAGATATCACAAACAAGTGTGGTGGCTAAAGATAAAGGGCTGATTTGGTATCTATGATATGTATTTCGAATCAGATCCCAAAGAAAATACTATCAAGAGATGCCAATTATATTGGAAGAGGAGGCCTCACCTACTCTTTGTGGCATCATTCATCATACGCGGCCTCATCCCATCCTGGTAAGATAATACTACCAAGTCGGACTCAATCCCAATTGAGAGGGAGTTTTTGATAAAACTAACTGGACTGGAATATAATGCTATTAGAACATTCCACCCGCTGAGGTTTGAATGTTCGAAAGTAAAAAGGGAGAAACAGAAAAACAAACATTGGAATGGTGGAGCAGAAGGCTTATATCAGCCATTGTTAGCCCTGAGGCACTTCATTGTCTTCAATGGACCTCTTGGCATTCCAATGTTCCAATTTATGTTATAAAATACTACACAGCATTACAAAATACAATACATGCTAAACAAGAGTGGTAAGTTGAAAAAAGTAGGAACAAATGGAGTGTGCTACGTTAATCTGCACATTAACCGGTCCATGGTCCTGGTCTGTGCCAGCTGCAACTTCATTGGATAGTTTGTGCCAGTAGTAGGGACACCATAGCAGTGAAAGATGGACCAAAAAGTTTCAAACTTTGACATCATTCACTGCAAGTGGTCTGACTTGATCTTTGAGAGTGAGCATGTTTTCCTTCTCCAAACAGGCAAGTGAGATCTGTGACTGCAAACCCTTGCAGGGGGTGCCTGGGAGTCCCAGAGACAACCTTGCAGGGGTACTACCTTTGCAGCACTTTTTAGGTGGTACAAAGGTTCAGTAGCGGCCCGTGGTGGGAGTGCTGCCGGGCGGTGACGCAGGGCGGGGGAGGGGCAGGGTGGGGGGTAGTAAACTATGGATTTCGGCCGCACTGAGGTAAGTAAACAAAAACAAAAAAAAAACGAATTTCGTTGCACGCGCTGCATCGCAATGCGATGCAGCGCGCGCAACGAAATTCGTTGTATTTATTTTTTTGTTTACTTACCTCAGTGCGGCCGAAATCCATAGTTTACTACCCCCCACCCTGCCCCTCCCCCACCCTGCGTCACCGCCCGACAGCACTCCCACCACGGGCCGCTACTGCAAAGGTTAATACACCTCCTGAGAGCATTTTTGCCACTATGTCTGCACCAGTAATACGGCATGAGCCGAAGAGCAAAAGATGTGTTTATTTGAATTGGGCCACACCCTCATGAAAATGAGAGAACGCCCCCTTGAAAAACACCCCCTTGGCAAAATATTTTCGATTACTTGGGTATTAAAAAAAGTTGCTGTGGAAATGTCAGCAACCCATTTTGTAATATGGAAGTGCCCAGGCGGGTCCAAAAAGTAAGTTCAATTATTTGCTGCCTCACAAGGGCAATTCCCTGATTCTGGTTCCAGAAGTGTCTTAAGAATTGTGTCTTCGAACACTGTTACTCACAAGGAAGTCCTTGTGGGCTGGGATAAAGTAAAACACACACCAGACAGTGCCTATGAACTGGCTGTGTGACTGCAGCAGAATCAGTCACATGACCCGTTAATCTCAGAAAGACCAGTAGTGCTAGGAGATACTTGCTTGACAATATATGGTAGGCAACTCCGCCTTAGGGCGCTGCGACCAGTGCCACCGCACAGGGCGCAAGGTTGAGGGGCTGCCATTTGAATGACAGGCTGAGGAGATGTAAGAGCAGTTTGCCGAGATCTGTGAATGTTCTGCATGTTTTCAGGGGATAATAACAAGAGCATGCTAACTCTGGTGATTAATGCACATCATGGAGAGAGCTGTGGTTTGTATAATGATAGCTCTGACTCATGCTAACGTACCATAGAGGGTTAATGTCCCTGCTGAAAAGCACAATGTATAGCATGCATATCACCAATTTATATTTTTGTAGATAGCTCAGTGGGTTACTCTTTTTGTCACAGAGATCATGTTGTGACTTGCACTTCATAAGTTACCATCTTTTTCATGTAATGCAGTGAGCTTTGAACTGGCATCAAAGTGCTGCATGCAAACTGCAAGGCATAGGTTTAGAACATTTTAGCTCTTTTTTATCAGTGTTCAAGATTCTAAGGTTGCTAATAAAAGATTTCCTTTGGGTAGCAATACATTTTTATTAGGATAGACAACCCCACTGTGTTACGTTTTATAACCTGAGTTTTTGGAGTCGATTTACTAACACTTAGTGCAGGATTTGCATCACAGAAGTGATACAAACTTGCCACAAAGTATTGTTTTGGGATTTACCTCTCGTGCAAATCTTGGATTGTGTTCAAAAGTATCTCTAAAGAAACAGGAAGTAGCACTATGCTCTACTTTATGCTATTTTGTGTCAAGGGGACATACCATGCATGGTGGTTCCCATGCAACCACTCATGGATATTGATGCTTATCCCTATCTACTATTATTGGTGGAAAGGGATTTGCATCAAACAGTTACACCTTCTTGAAGCTGACATAACAGTTCAGCACACATATGAAGTGGTTAAGTGTTAAACCTTGTCAAAGCATAGCATTTTGTACTGGAAGGGTACCCTTCCAGCACAAAACCAAAGGGTCCCTTCCAGTTCTAAACCCATGCTTGACATCAGCAACACAAACTGCCACTATAGTGCAAGGGTGTGTGCATTGGCGCAAGGCAGCCTAAGGTAAGCCAGTACTAGGGGAAAGACCAGCAGCACCATATCTTAGTAAGGATGGAGCTGTTGTGCTCTCTTCTTTTCACAACACAGCCACAGCAACTTTGGTTACTGCGCTGTGCTGCGTGAAAACATGTTAAATTTGCGCCCTCACAACGCCAGAAGAAGCACTCTTAACATATAATGCCCACCACTATGGGTGACATAAGGCTCCTAGACCTTGTGGTCCTCATTGTCTTATGTAAAATTTCATATACATTGATTTGCACAGTCATTTATTTTCTCTGTACATGTGTGTGGTGGGTGTGATTTAAATCGCTCTGACACCCTACATTGGTACGAGTAGGGCTATAAAAGAAATTAAATAAATGGGGAGAGGGCCTAGGGAGAGATGAGGGGCACCATTTGAGGGTGGTAGTGAGGGAATCCATTGAGAAGGATGTAATCGGGGCCTAGGGGTGCGCCAACAAAGATGGTCGCATGAGATGTCAACAGCACTAAAGCCAGCACTCGTGGTAGGGCTAGCTAAACACTTTGGAATGCTAGAATGGCAGAGCAGGATCACTCAGCCTTCAGGCATGTTCCTTTGTATAGTTTCACAAATTAAAAGTGCCTGTTAGATCTATGTATTGAAGCTATTACATACAAATGTTTTTCAAACCCGATTTAGCTTTAACAGGGAGCTAAGTGCAAATTTTATTTGCTCCACTTGTACCGACGCACAAGCCACTGCATGACCAGAAAATGAAAGCTGTAGTAATAGTAAGTAGAAAATGCTCATTAAAACAATTTGCGTACATCACTCCCCATTTTTTATACAGAAGTGTAATTAGGGTGCAAAAAAGCCGATAAGCAATGCAAATTCTATTTGTACTGGTATACTTTGCACAGGGATCTAAATCATCCCTTATGTGCTTTCCCAGGTTTGTGCTTGAGTAGGGTTGGAATGGCTGGCACAGAGTCAGTCACCAGTCAGGTTTAGAGCTAAAATCGATGAAGGTTGCAACGTTCATTCTCAAGATAGATGGATAGATAGATAGATAGATAGATAGATAGATAGATAGATAGATAGATAGATAGATAGATAGACAGACAGACAGACAGGTAGACAGACAAACAAACAGGCAGGCAGGTAGTTAGCCAGACAGACGGATAGATAGATAGATAGATAGATAGATAGATAGATAGATAGATAGATAGATAGATAGATAGATAGATAGATAGATAGATAGACAGGCAGGCAGGCAGGCAGGCAGGCAGGCAGGCAGGCAGGCAGGCAGTAAGATAGACAGACAGACAGACAGACAGACAGACAAACAAACAAACAAACAGGCAGGCAGGTAGTTAGCCAGACAGACAGACAGACATGTAGGCAGACAGACAGGTAGACAGACAAACAAACAGGCAGGCAGGTAGTTAGCCAGACAGACGGATAGATAGATAGACAGACAGACAGACAGACAGACAAACAGGCAGGCAGGTAGTTAGCCAGGTAGGTAGGTAGGTAGGTAGGTAGGTAGGTAGGTAGGTAGGTAGATAGATAGATAGATAGATAGATAGATAGATAGATAGATAGATAGATAGATAGATAGATAGATAGATAGATAGATAGATAGATAGATAGAGTGAGTCATGCTTGTTTACTGCTGGTTGTTGCACGGTAGTGTGGTAACATGGCACACGCTTTGCAAGCAAGCTTGTTAAATCAGCTTTGAATTTTTAATGAAGGTTCCAATAGCCTGCAAGCTCTCGCTGTTGCTCTGGGGGATTCTCCAGTACAAAGGAGTGGAGCAGCTCCCGCTCCCCATCTGGCTCTGGGTGTCAGGGAGAGTCAAGGAGGGATGCAGGATATCTGAATAAAAAGAAAGTTAAAGCAGGGCACCTATTGGCGGGCGCAAATGGGGGCCGGGTCGAGGTTATGGCATCGAATGCACCATTGTGTGGATCTATTTTTTCAGATGTTATAAGAGGTTTGGTTTTTGCTGGACGCTGATTACATTTAGGAAACGTGCTTACGTTAAGGAATACAGCACCCCCGCCACTCCCCCCACCCTCTGTGAATAACTAAATTATCATCCATCAAACTCAGGTCCCAAAATAAAGTGTTTCTCTGCCGTTATACTATAAATCCTTAAAGTGCCATCTGGCATGCACCTTCCTTAGATGGATTCCGCTGTGCTGCCAAGTTTTGTTGTCTTAAACTTAACTGAAATTAATATTAAAATCTGATTGGCGATCATGATATCCAAAGAAGGGGGAAGTTGAAACCTGACTCGCTTGACATTTTATGAAAGACGACCAGGAAATCAACATTTCGAAGAAAGCACAAAAAACGGTTGTGTACTAAGATTAACTTTCAAAGAGTAACATTGATTCTTCTGTTGCCTCCAAGTGATAGAAGATCACTATTGGGAGAGGATGTGGCCTAACGGCTTGAGCGGTCAACCTCGCAGCTGGGGAACCGGGTTCGAGTCTCTGCAGGGGCGCTCAGCAAACTGTGATTCTGGGCAAATCACTTAGGGGCATATCTACAAGGGCAGGCGATACAATTATCGCCGCTTTAGCGTCCGTTTTCGGACGAAAAGCGGCGATAATTTTAACGCCTTATTAGCAAGGACACGCTAACGCGTGAATCCATGCTTTTCGCCCCTTCTCTTATCGCCCAGCTTTGCATCTCTAATGAGATGCAAAGTGGGCGTTACTGGGCGTACCCCAGATGGGGTACGTTGTAAATATCGCCGATGTGCACATCGCGATATTTACAAGGCAGCCCACAGGATGATAGCAGACGTTAGATTTTGGCGAAAACGGCCGTTTTCGCCAAATTCTAACGTCTGCTATTATCCCGACTTAGCCATCCCTAACATAGGGGATGGATTATGCTGATACGACCACAGGGTCGTATCAGCAGTAGGTATCGCCGTTTGCAGGGAACATCGCTGGAAAACCAGCGATGTTCCCTGCAAAACGGCGATAACCTCGCTATCTCTGGATTTTTATCGCCCTGGAGAAGCGTGTTGTTAATAACGCGCTACCAGGGCGATAATTTCCGGAGATAGCCAGCGATAAGTAATCTATCGCTAAGCACGGCCAGCGATAATTATCGCTGGCCGTTGATAATATGCCCCTTAATTTCCCCGTACCTAACAAAATGAATGTGTCCTTGTGTAACGAAACTGGTGCTCATGTAAAGCGTTCTGATACCTTCGGGTCTAGCTCTCGTTATATAAAACTCCCCCCAAAAAATACAAAATGAGTCAATTGTCAGAATTTGTATGTGTGCAGCATTCTTTTTGTATTCGACATTTCTAACTGGAGTTCTCTACAGTCTTTGGAGCCCTCTCTCATTGTTTTAATTTCCCGCTTTCCTAATTATTCATATTATTTGTCAAAATGTTAAACGATCTATACATAATAAGGTGTCTACTAGGTATAATATGGAATTGTATGTAAAATATATTAGGCGCTATACACTTTCATATGGGGAGAGTCACAACGTTTTTTTGTTTTTTTTAAATCAAAGTCGGAACTCTATGAATTGTTGAATTATAACTAGAATTTTTCTACATTTCTGACTCCCAGAGGTTTAAAAATGTTCCCAGCATTCCGAAATCTGTGAGTGTAAATTTCTATGCACACTCATCATTTACACTTATGCCTGCAAAGGTCCTAGCTGGACAAACTGCAGGAGTGAATGTTGAGGAAGTATGAGTCAAACTTCTGTTTCTCTTATTCTCCACCAAAAATACCTTTCTTTAAACCCCATGAATTTCCATTTTGTTTGTACACTAGGTCATAAAACATTTGAGTGCCTGGGTGTCTTTCAAGCCCAATTTATACACGTACAACAGCCTACTTTGGCCTCTGAAGTTCATGTGGAGGTTGGTGGTAATTTCAATCCACTGATTACTGGTGGATTTGTGGGTGGAGAACATGGTGCATTTTCCACAAGGCGACGTATGAGGAGATAGATGTAGAAGACCTGTAACACCCGCCCCTCCACCTCAGGCAATCTGCGCCGCTGACCCAATTCGGAAGGACCTCAAGACCTGGCTCTTCGAATAATCCTCCACCCAGTCCGACCAGCAGCCCAGCTCCCCTAGCGCTTTGAGACCCTCTCGGGTGAGTAGTCGCGCTATACAAGACCCTGATTGATTGAAGAGCATACTCGAATAGATCCTTGTTTGACAGGTTACCTTTTTTTAAAAAGTATTTATTATTCTTTATCTGGTTTTCCCTGCTTTTTATAAATTGACTTATACATGAGAAAAATAGTCTTGTTCAGGAACCTGGCTTCAACTCATCTGCTTTGAGTTTCCTAAAAATGCCATGATATTTTGGAAGACATATTTTATCCTTTTATGGCAAAGTTAATCCACTTAGATTTAATTTCAAACTCCCTATAAAACAATCGTTAGAGCTCATCCCTTCGATCGAAGGGGTTTGTCAGGTACTGCATGCAAACTATGCCGACCATTTCAGGGCTGGTGCAAGATCCAGGGGACCTCAGCGATCCTTCCCATCACCTGGCAGAACCTGCACAGCCAAGCAGGGTTGATGTGCACCAAACATATATGAAGGCCATCTCCTCACTTCACTGACCATTGATCTGATTGGCTCCCCCTGGCGAAGCACGTCGACCTGCTGTATGAAAGTACTGCCGCTAAACAGATCTCTGCTTCAGGTCTGTCATTTTAAGCAAAAAAAAAACAAGCCGAAAAAAAACGGACAATAAACAATGAAATCTTTCAGCTCTATTATGTAACAACAATCTACTGCAAATTGGCTACTGGTAGCAGATATATAATTCACAAAGTGGTGAATCGATCTTCCTTATACAAAATGGCCGCTCACCCAACAAAAGTTACTCTTACACTGCTCAAAACTACCATTTTCACAGTATCAATGAGAAGACCCACCCCACAACCCTCCCAACCACCCCTCTTTGATTTTTCCTCCTTCCCCTTGGCCAGTCCTTTTTAATTCGAACCCTTCAGCCCAGTGATTGAAATGGAAAAATAAAAGTGCAGGTACTCTGTAGCAGAGTACCTGCTTGTTTCTGAGAAGTGCCGGTACTCTCCAATTAAAGATATTGCATTTCTCTTCTGAAGTGCCGGTACTCTCCTCCTCAAAATAAAAAAGTGCCGGTACTCCGTACCGGACAGTACCGGCCCATTTAAAGCACTGCTTCAGCCAATGGTTACGTTTATCCATGCATCGCCCATTGGAGGGGAGGTACTCACTCTGGGATGAAGTGAAATGTTGAACTAAAGAAACAAACAAACCCTATCTGGGGGTGCATATCGAGGGCGCCGAGGGGGCTCATAACATTACTTATTGGCCTCCAACGGAATTGTGAGTTTTTTTACTTTCACTGGGAGTTGGCAGCAGAAAGTGAAAGTCTTAACCAAGATGAGGGATTCCTGGGGGAATCGAACCCAGAATTATCAATCCCCTGGTAATTTCTCATTTCTCAGTAGGCCTTCAAGGTCAAACTCATAATGGGCAGCATTTTCTCTATCCCTTGAGTTACTGATACCCCCATGTATCATTAACTCCAGCAGTGGGGAAAATCTGGCACATTTTTAAGGCTTCTTGCAATGAGGGCATCAAACATTTTGCCTTCTCGGTGGAAAGGCCTAGTTCTGTGATTTTGTTTTTACATCCCACTCCAGTGTTACCAAATGTGAGTCATTAACTAAAAGGTTTTACCAAGATCTTGGGGATGGTTCTTATTTCAAGTGTTCACCTTAGGCTTGTCACAAGACACAACCTTTATGTAGAGTGATGCTTTCCACAGAAGGAAACACTGGGCCTTTCTCCAACCTAGAGCACCCACAACAGATGCACAAGGCCTCACCTGGAAAAATCCTCATCTCTAACAACAGAGACTGCAGTCCCATCCCTTATCACCACTATCAACCAAATGGCCGTGCTCAAGAAGACTAATTAGCAGCTTCTTCCTAAGAAAAGGCCTCATGGAACTTTTATAGGCAGCCCTTTCTTCATCCTACACACGCCAGTGTCTGCTTCTCTTTCCTACAGGTAGAGGAATGCAGCTAATGCACTTCCACTGTTTGGAAGCACACTCCTAACATTCCATTTTGTGCTATGCTAGACCAGGGGCATCCAAAATGGCTCCCGTTGTCCTCCATCACTCAAACTCACTCATACACAAAACGTAGACATGCAAACACACTTGACACATGTAACAGTGACGGTGAGGGGCAATAGGCGTATACAAAATAGTGGATCATGGCACAAATTGACCAGTGAACCTCACTCTCTTTGACAAAGATAAGAACGTATGGTCACTCTACTGATCTTGTCTAAGATAAGGTATGATGTAACCACCACTTTTTGCACTACTTACTAGTCTGTGACTGTAGTCCACTGTCCACAGCGAAGGCACCCTTAGTGCACTACTCCAGGTCATAGGACAGGTCCAGTACTTCACATAGTCAGGGACAGGCCTAGGCCTACGCCCACACCTTTAGAGTAGCTTGATCCCAGGACCAAAGTAAAGCTCAGGATACCATATAAACATGCAGTTGGGCATTCAGAGTCAAGGAACATGCCCGTATACCATGTGCTGAAGTATACAATGCAGTCAGAATACCAGGTACACATACATGTGGGCACTCAGAACCAGGGAACATGACCGTATACCATGCAGGCAACTTTCCTGCCCCGACAGACGTCCATCCCAGATCTCACAACCTGGGTCCTTACATCACTGTTGGAGAAGTCCAGAGCATTCCTTCTCAATAGCTTCCCAGTTCTGCTCTACAGGGAGTAGGCAGAGACTGTTAATGACCACTGGATCCTCCATACCTTTCTCATTTAGCTGAGCCAACACTCTTCCAGTGTCTTAATCTGATGCATCAGTCTGTACAATGACGGACTGACTATAGTCAATGGCTTCAGTACAGGTGCTGTCTCTCAAGTCCAACATCTTAGCAACCCTTTATAGAGCCCTGCTGCCCAAGGTAGGCTACAGACGACTGCCCTAACTGACCTTTGGTTCCCTTGAGAGTCCCTGCATCCTGCCCAACACCTGCTGGAGGTGCTTCAAGAGGACCTCTCATGAATCGCTTAAGATGAAGGGGCATATTTATGTGAAAGTCACGCAGCGCAGCAAGTCCCTTTGCTGCCCTGCGCTGTGCTGCACTGCATGACAGGGAAAAAGCAGGAACCCTTGCACCATGGTGCAAGGGTGCCTGTGTTGCATGCAGCATTGTTGTGTGCAGGAAGGAGCATCTTCCTGCACAAAAACATTTCTGAGAGGCATAGTCCTCTTTCTATATGTGTTGCAGAATGAAGCACACATAGAAAGAGGAAGTAAGGGGAGAAATAAAGATATTTTTCCTCGTTACGCCTCCCTTGAGAAGGCGTATCTTTTCGGCGCATTCCCAGGTCTACCACTTTAGGTAAATCTGGGAATGCATCAAAATCTATGGAAGTTGCATGGGAACACCCAAGCAACGCCCATGGAATGCCTTCCCAGGGCTGAGTAACGCAACACAGCAATTTGCATTATGTTGTGTTCCTCCAGATTTATGAAACCACTCAGGGCCACGCAAGGTGGCCTTGCGTGGCTTCATAAATCAGATTTTGGGCTTGCGTTATGCTTGCACCATGTTGCATGGTGCAAGTGTGGCGCAACTCCCCTCATAAATATGCCCCCCAATGAGCATCACCTCTGTGTGGAGAATGCAGTCAGTCTTTTCCTTGGTACTAGGTACTAAAGTGATGTGGCAGAATCCAGTGGACAAATCAAAGGTGCTTTAGTAGCGAGCAGCACACCGCTTGTCCACAAGCTCATCAGCTCTAGAGATCGAGTGTGCATCTGTCTCGGTCACTTCATTTATGGCCTGGTAGTTCACCCAAAAGCACAGGTCTGTGGATCCTTGCTTAGGCATCAACACCACTGACTGGCTCAAGGAACACGGCTCAATGCTCAATCACTCGAAGTCCAACATATTGGCAATCTCTGCCGTGATGCGCTCCTTGACTTGGTCAGACAGCCAGAAAGTCTTGCTCTTTACTGGAAATCTATTTGTAGCATGTATCATGGATGCCGACAGGTATTAACCCTCAGCAAAAGAGATAGGAAAACCATCTCAGTTACCTCCCGTTGCCATAGCCATGATGTTCACTGTATAGTTCCACTGGAGTATTGCTTAAGCGGATTCACATGCAACACCCCCTTTGGGCTCCCTTGTGGCACCTGTATCCACCATGTACTTGACTACAAACATCTTTACCTTGTGTGGCCCACATCACCTTTGTTCCAAAGCCCTTTGACAAATGGTCTTCAGCACTAACACCTCCTGACCCTCATAGGCCTGAAGGTTTTTTTCTTTGCCTGACTCATATACTGCACCATCAACTTCTGGAGACCAATCACATCTTTTTTAGGTGACTAGGTTCCTTCCCACCCTTCTCTAAGAAAGGTGAGTTGCCACACACACTGGGGCAGTGGCTGCTTTCGATCCCTGTAAGTGGTGGGGCGTAATACACAGGTTCACCTCATTGTTTTAAAGATTTGCTATTGGTGCCTCACACACAAATGTACCTATATACTTACATTCATTGTTTTTCACACGCTAACACACTTGTACACACTCACACTTTCACAGTTACTGATACTCACTCACAACTACTGGTGTAGAGGGGAACTGATTTAAACTCCTGGGGTACAGTTGTTCTCCTTTATTAGTGCAGCATGTGCAGATGCACCATGGCCTCTATGCCCTGGTGCATCTGCACCTTCTGCACCTGCTGCACCATTGATAGAGGCACCTCTGACTCGCTCCCACTCCCTAAAACAATCTCCCTTCCCTCACTCAATCTAACTCAATCACACTGCTTTACTAACTCCCTTGCTTCCCCTTATTCATACTCACTCTCAGTCAAACATTGATTTTTACTCTTTAATTCTCATTGACACCCTCAAACACATTAAACTAGTGCACACACTTGCTCAATTTAATTCTCTCTTGATCACTCACAAACACACTTTCACTCACACATGCACAGAGAAACAAAACTGAATTATTTTGTTTACTTATCTTTCTTCCTTTGCTGGCGAATCAGAGGCTCCATGGCAGCAGCAGAGCAGGAATCCAACACTGGATATTGGAACCAGCAAGCCAATATTACTAACGAGGAGCTAGACAGAACAGCAGGGACAGGTTTCAGGGGAAACCCTCTCCCAGCTTCTTTTTAGAACTGGGCAGTGCTAGAGGTCGTACTCCTGCTGCTCTGTATACCTCCTCATTGGCCTCAGGGATGCACAGATGTGCGCTCTGATAGCCCCATTGTAGCAGATATACTGTGCTGTTTGAGGCATGTGCAGTTTATTTGCTAAATAAAAAGGATTGTGCCCTTGTTAGGGGATGTAACAAAACTGTGGGAACCCAATACACCCTTGGAGGCTTGGGCAGATAAACAATTGTATAGGTAACGATGCCTGCAAGGGATTTTATTTAATCATCTCAGTTAATTTTCTTACTGGTATATTACTAATGTGTTAAGTCCCAAGCGGTGACTAACCATTAAACAAATTAAAACATAGATGTAATCCTTCGTACAGTGAATATATTTCAACAAAGCAATTAAAAAAGTGCAACATAGGTATATCTTCTTTTCTAAATACAAGAATTTAATTTGTAACAAAAATGTGAGGGGTACATTTAAAGATAATAAAACATGATGGAGGATATATAAAGAAGCCTACACAATCATAGATGTCAACAACCATTCCAAATTATATCACAGAGGGAACATGAGTCTACTAAACAGAACAACGAACCCTCAAACAAATTAAATATTGTGGAATTTGAGGTAGCAGTCGACGTTTCGGTCTGTTATGGCGATTGCGTCCGTCAGACCATCTTCAGGACATATGATTGTTTATAAAACAAGTCCCCTGTATAAATATAACGTATAAAATTACTCAACAAGCCTATAATGGTCAAAAAGAATACTATAAGAAAGATAACCCGTGTAGGAAAAGAAAACAAGGCTTCAAAGAAAATCAGCCTTTCACGTGTGATAACAACCTTAACCCAATAGCTCAAAGAAGGTTATAGAAGATTATATGTTACCGTGAAATTAGAAGAGTGATAACTTCCACCTAGAGCAAGCCAAAAGAAATGTCTCTATACTCACTCAAGCCTATTTTGTAGATCTGCTCAAATCTGATTTATCAAGATTGAGAACTGAAGGTAAAAGCCTCACAAGTAGGCACTTAAACATGTATGGACAAAAGAAAATGTCCTTTAACACTTTGGGTAGAGGACAATACTGTATATTGTAGAATATATAATTGCTCGATTAAGGGTTAAGAAAGCGAGTGGTTTACATATGCCCAAGGGTTGTAACCCCGGATCTGTAGGTTTCAGAGGTACCTACGGTATTCAAATCTACACGCAATAATTGGCACTCAAAGGTTCAGTAATGCGTATCTGCATAGAAAAATTTAACTGTATATCATAAGGTTCGTTACTGAATAAACTTCTGATTCTTCTTCAACACAGTTTGACAAAGTATTTGTCTAACCTTTTCATTAAAAAGGACAGATAGCACAAAATGATGGCTCTATATTATTTATCAACAGAGAAAAGAGACAGATCAGTGATATTTGTAGACTCGACACTTACTGTCGACGAGGAAGCCAAGCCTGGCAAACCTCAGTATATAAAAGCGATCATTCACTCTCACGGGTTTCATTAGTGGCGGAAAGCACTTTACAGAAGCGAAAAAATTGAAAGAAAAACTTAAATTGCGTGGTTATCCTGGGAAACTCTTGAAGAAATCACTTAAGCGTGCATGGTACAATAATCGTGATGCCCTACTTGAAGTAAAGAAAAACCATCACAACCACAGTTGGTGTGTGTAACCACCTTTGGTACAGCTACTAATTCTATTAAAAAAATAATCAACAAACAGTGGTCTCTATTAGCAGCACTTCCAGAGTTGAGCCAGAAACTGTTATTTTCGTTTGAAAGAGGCTCAAACTTAAAAGATCGTCTAGTGCACTCTTATGAAACATTAGACTCACATGTGGTTGACAACATGAAACAACTGACTCCGATAAAAGGACATTTCAAATGTAATTCATGTGCGGCTTGCAGCACTACAAAAAATGTAAAATCTTTTGAACTGAATGGAAATAAATATGACCTAAAACAATTCTCTAATTGCAATACTTGTGAGGCTTTTACCTTCAGTTCTCAATCTTGATAAATCAGATTTGAGCAGATCTACAAAATAGGCTTGAGTGAGTATAGAGACATTTCTTTTGGCTTGCTCTAGGTGGAAGTTATCACTCTTCTAATTTCACGGTAACATATAATCTTCTATAACCTTCTTTGAGCTATTGGGTTAAGGTTGTTATCACACGTGAAAGGCTGATTTTCTTTGAAGCCTTGTTTTCTTTTCCTACACGGGTTATCTTTCTTATAGTATTCTTTTTGACAATTATAGGCTTGTTGAGTAATTTTATACGTTATATTTATACAGGGGACTTGTTTTTATAAACAATCATATGTCCTGAAGATGGTCTGACGGATGCAATCGCCATAACAGACCGAAACGTCGACTGCTACCTCCAATTCCACAATATTTAATTTGTTTGAGGGTTCGTTGTTCTGTTTAGTAGGCTCATGTTCCGTCTGTGATATAATTTGGAATGGTTGTTGACATCTATGATTGTGTAGGCTTCTTTATATATCCTCCATCATGATGTTTTATTATCTTTAAATGTACCCCTCACATTTTTGTTACAAATTAAATTCTTGTATTTAGAAAAGAAGATATACCCGTGTTGCAATTTTTTAATTGCTTTGTTGAAATATATTCACTGTACGAATGATTACATCTATGTTTTAACTTGTTAGGGGATAGCAGTTGAACTAGGCTCCTCCCATGCACAATCCAGACATCCATATAGATAGAGTGCTGTGTTTTTAAACAACACTCTGTAGCTGGATCAACGCTCAGCCCCCTTAGTCCTTCCTTCCCCTACTGTATTCAACAGCTTGTGGAGAAGCCACAAGGGCTGACCAGCACACTGTGGAGGTCATATAAACAAGGAAAGTCAGTTTGCATTTGTACTACTAACTTAAATGATTACAAGTGTAATAATTTAATTTAGCAGGGGCTCAGTGGGCTCGCAGGTGGCAAGGCGATGCCCTGGAGCCCCTGAAGAGAAACTGCCCCTGACTGGGAGCCCAAACGGAAGTTCAAAGGGACTAAACCCACCCCTTCTGTGGACTTTGTAGGTGAACAAGAGCAATGGAAGGAGAAGATCCCACTTCCTCTTCAGACTCTCCAGTCTCAGTTATGGCACTTCAGAAAATATGCAGGGGTCCACCAAGGAAGAGGCTTGCGTACATAGGTCTTTTGTCAGCCTGTGTGGATCTTCAGGTCAGGATGAAAATAGTGGTCAATTTGTTAAAAAGAGTGACCTTCCTCCCTCTAGGTGTGTAGTGATGAGTACTGTAATCTACCACAGTACCTGTATCAACTGGATAGAGCAGTCATTGGGTCACTAGATCTGCTCTTGTTCCTCTCGCATCACAATCCATTATGCGGTTGTTAAAGCTAGTGACACAGCTGTGTGGTGAAGGCTCTGTGGCAGGAGGTACAGGCCTGGTGATTGTCCAGTGGCTTATTCCATGGCAATGGCCCCTCCAAGGGTACCAACAACTGCCTCTGCTTCTGAATTCACAGTCCCTTCCAAGATATGTCTGTAATGCCCCTTAAGGGCCAACACCAGCCTATAATACTCATCAACTGTCCTAGGGTGGAGATTTTGCAATGGTCTCCTGACAACTTCTTTTCTGAGTAGCAGTTGGTTTGGCTTCGAAATCCCAGAAAAAGTGGTGTCGGTTGATCGGCAAGCCATGGAACATGAGACAAACCTGCAACACATCCCTTCCTTTTGTTGCTCTACTTGACGCCAACATATTCCTTGGTGCAATAAAGGGAATTGTTGTTTGAATCCCTGAATGGCCCCTTTGATGGTACACTTTGTCCAGATATGGGCCGTCTTAAACCTTCCTATTTACTGTGTTTTGGTATGGTGTCTTCAGCCACGCCTTCCTTGGTAATCCTGTGTTCGTTCTTAGAATACCTGTAGGTGTTAGAATACAATGGCAGAACAACTAGGCCTAAGTTTCTGGATAAAAGGACTCCCATAATCCTTTCAGCACAACTTTGATTAGTGACACAAACTTGACACAAGCACTGGCGTAGGCGGAGGGCTGGGGATCACTAGCAGCCCTAAAGAAAGTCCAGGTAAAAGCAGTTATACTGGGCTATTTAGACTGAGTATTAAAGAGCAAAAGCACCCGACAGTTTGCTTGTAAACAATGAACCTCATATTTTTTTATAGGATGAACTCTTTAAGAAGGATTGGTCGCTAACAGCCTGGCAGTGTTCCGGCAATTAGCTAAACCTAATCATCAATACAGCAAAAATCAGAGGCTATGCTCTTCTTTTCAAATTGTGTTTTTATTGGCATTTATAATAGACAAACATATATCATGAAAGTATTGGGTCATAGCACACAATCACGGAGGGTATCATATCACAAGTTAAGCACTCAGGTGATGATTATGCCGCACCACCAACTCAATGCTCTGGTCCCTTGGGCCACAGAGTCCTCAGGACTCCACTCGAATTTTACACAAACTCCAACTATGAGTGGTTCTAGTTGCGTACAACTTCACTCCCCCAGGAAAACCTCCTCAAAGGGCCAAGTCGCTTGGTACGCCAGACTATCCGGCCTTCGTCCCTGGCCCCAGACACAGGCAGCGATGTGCTCCGGCCGCCAGAGTTCACAGTGTCTCGCGGTCGCTCCAACAAGCAAGCCAGAAGACAGGCCAGGGACAGAAAACTCAGGGTAAGTGCAGAAGAGCCCAAGTCAGAGGATCCCAGAGTTGCACCCCAAAGGACTCTGCAAGGCCCCAACACGGTTCCTGGGCAATCCCCAAATCTCAGTATGCACACTGGGGGCAGGCATGCACTCGTTGGTCCCCACTGCTAAGCCACGCTGGGCCCTGTGTTCTCCGGCCATGGCAATGCGCCCGGGCCACCCTCAGTCAGCTCTCACATCATGGTTGCTTGCGGGCCAATAGTGACCCTCAGGCAGCGAGTAAGGCTCAAAAGGAAAGTCCGGCCCGGCTGATGTGACCACCGGACCCGCCGGCACCAGGTCCAGCTGCCCTCAGGTAGGCGCTACCGGGCCGCAGTTGATCAGCCGAGTCCTCCCATTCTCCCACACAGTATCATCGAGCCCTGACGTGGGCTCCGAGGTCTATCCCCCTCTCCGCAGCCACACCGCAACATGTCCTGTCCTCCGCAGTCACCAGCTAGGCGCCTGGCACCAGTCGCCTCCTCACCTCGGGTCCCTGAGAGTGCGGATGACTCAATGTATTGGGAGTGCAGGCTGCAGCACTCTAGGCTAGGTGGCAGCCGCCATTTTACAGGGCCTGGCATCCGAATCAGTCAGCGTCGACCACAGCTTATCACAGCTGCCTGATTACATCCGTGCTGGGGCACACTCCCCAGGGCGCCACCTCACCAACCCCACACCTCGGATTCACCTGTGGAACCACTGGCAACTGGATTGTGCAGGATTAATGCTGGGCTGGAGCAGAGCAGCAGGCTCCTGCGACCACCATCTTCAGTGCCATAGACATGCCCCCAAATCAGAGGCTATGCTCATTAAGATCAAGCCCATTGGAGACTACCAAAAACACAGGTTAAAATCAGCTCCTTCAGGAAAAATCTGAGGAGATAAACAAAGAAACCACTGAAGTGAAAGTGTTTCTCACACAAAGCAAAATTAACAAATTGCAAAAGGACGTTATAAAGTTTAAATTGGAGAAAGTCTATCCTTACATTCAGAATGACACATGGACAGGTTACGAGATCATACATCAACCAAAAGTAATCCAACCAAACAAATTTGGAATCAAATTCGGATTCTGAGGAAGTGGTCGTGTGATGACTCTACAAGTATTACTAAAAGTAGGGGCAGAAATAGTAGGGAAAAAGTATAATTGCACATACTACCAACAGGCCCCTCTCCACAATGTTGTATTGGCCTTGTCCCGTACCCTCACCATTCTTTTCAGGACATCGCCCTTTGTTAGGCAGCGGAGGGTAGAGAAGAAGGAAGGTATATAGGAAGGAGACCAGAGGAGTAAAATCAAGGAGCAAAACAAAAGAAACACAACCAGGAACAAGCAGCATGTAAATGTACTTGAGAATTTAACGCCAGAGGTCCTTACAACAGAAGAAAGAAACATTCTCAACAAGGGGTTAACTTTCTTTCCCATCAACTACACTGATATGTTTAGACTCAGATGTGAGTTGTCTGAATTCTTTAGAAACATTGGGTTCAAGCCCTTCTTTCAGAACAGGCCTACATATGCCCGATGTATCCTGCACTGAAATCAAGAAGAAGTCATTCTTTAGTCCACCCGTGTCCATGATGCCACCAGAAGTCATAGGTTGTTAATGTATGTTGAAACTCTGGACACATATCAACTACATTATCATAACTTGACTCTAAATGAGGGAAGTGCCCTAAAATTTCTAAAAAATAGAAGAGATCTGGTAATCAAAACAGGAGAAGCTATGGTTCTACAGACTAGAGAAGACTATAATCAGGGCCACTGGAATTATGTAATTGTGCGGCCGCAGTGTTTTTCACAATAGTATACAATTACAGCATTTGCCACGTAATCCATCATCTGCTGTATAACCTGTGGATTTTAACAAAAGAAAATTTGTTTCTAGCTCAGACAATTCGAAAGTTACTAAAAACGCAGCGACACGTGTTGCTGCGCAGTGGAAGGCCCATTTACAAAGTTTGACTGATCAGCTTTTTGTTGCTATTGCTAATTTGGGTGTTAAACTGATACTAATGAGGTGCAACCAATGCCCAGACAGTTTTAACAAGTATAAAAAAATAACAAAATAATGCAGTAATATTATAATAAAAAGTGTAACATTACGTCGTATAATTTGACTTTCTTTGCTGCAGGATTTAGTCAACCCTGCCGCATAATTTGGCCCTCCCCGGCTGCATAATTAAAGTGGTCCTGTCTATAATAGAGCTTGCATCAACCTCCTCTAAAATACTAGAAATTACCGAGTACTGAGCACAGACTCCACAAAGATATTACTAAGTACTAATAACATTAGAAAGGGGAGGCTCTGATTCACCACTGAATCAACAAAAAGGAGGCAGAGTTTCTCACTGTGGAAAACTCTAGGATTCCTTATTTTTATTTGCTGCCCAAAATACATAAGCAGAGCGATCTACCACCAGACCGACCAACAGTTTCAGGTATAGGCTTTATTTTAGAACATCTTTCCACCTTTGTGGGTTGGTTTCTGAGACCTTTAGTGAGTACTATGTCATCACACATCCAAGACACAAAACACATATTGAACCTATTGAAAGATATTGAGCTTGATCCTCCTACAGGGCTCATGATATGTATGAACATAGAAATTCTTTATACCAGTATACCTGTTACACCTGACATCCTTGGCATGGTTTCCCTTAACCTTTTTCCTTCAGATTTCCTGTTTTTGCTGACTTCGTTTTTGCTGGCCTTAGGATTCTGCACACTTTACCACTGCTGGCCAGTGCTAAGGTGCTTGTGCTCTTTCCCTAAAACGTGGTGACATTGGCTCATCCAATATTTTGTTTGCTTATAAGTCCCTAGTAAAGTGCACTACATATGGCTTGAGCCTGTAAATTAAATGCTACTAGTGGGCCTGCAGCACTGATTGTGCCACCCACTTAAGTAGCCCTTTAAACATATCTCAGGCCCGTCATTGCAATTTTAAACTGCCACGTCGACCAGGCAAGTTAAACCTCTTGCTAGGCCCAAACCCTACTTTCTAATACATATACGTCACCCCATGGGTAGGTCCAGAACCGCCCAGAGGGCAGGGTACAATGTATTTAAAAAGCAGGACATGTATTTTCAAGTTTTACATGTCCTGGTAGTGAAAACTCTTAAATTCATTGTTCACTACTGCAAGGCCTGTCTCTCCAAAAGGATAACATTGGAATTGCCTTATTACACTTTATAAGAGTAATTTACAAATGGGAAGAGATGACCCCTACAAGTTTGTTGTCTTTGGAATCACAATTTAAAATCCTAATTTAGGGTGAAGTTGGATTGATTTTAAATTGCAATTCTAAAGATGCCACTTTTAGAAAGTTCTGGAAAGAAAGGACGTAAAGAGCATGCACTCCTTCCCTTAATGCGAAACCAAACTTGCAGACTTAATTGGAAAGTGCGTGCAGACAGTAATTGCGGATCGCCCCTAACCGCAGATACTGCTAAGTATTCAAAAAACAGAGCTCTACATTTGCGCTCCTTTACTGTCGCACTGCTGAAAGCGGGAACAACTCCCCACAGATTGGACATTTATAGTGAAAAATTGGAGAACACCACAAGACTGAGTTTATCACTGCGGAGACAGCGCAAATATGAAGGCCCATGTAAACTTATAAACAATAGGGATGACTTCTAGGAACATAAAAGTGAGAGTAATAATTAAATCCTCTATGGCCTAAGTTGGAGAATTTATGATAGAGGTGCCATGGGGTGCTTCAGAGTCAAGTAGAATTATTAATTTGCATTATAAGAATAGGGATAGATATGGTTCTGATTACACCAGTCTACACATAGCACAAAAGGCAACCTAACCATAGTCTATACGACCCTATATATATGTTTTTAGAAATCGGTTCTGTAGTTGGCTGAGGTGTGTACCCTGTCCATGTAGGGACCACAATTTTAATCCAGGTAAGTCAGTTACACACTTAAATTAGCCTGTGCTCACCCTCTAGTAGCTTGGCACAGAGCAGTCAGGTTTAACATAAGAGGCAATGTGTAAAGCAGTTGTGCATACATGGCTACATAGACACAGTGAAAACACCACAAACAAGACTCCGCAATGAGGTATGAAAATAGTATCTCTTTAACTCTTCAAAACAAGATAAAAATGCTAAGAATCAACTGGAACGGCACGGCGAGCAAAAAAGCGATGGATTTGGGCCCAGATCTCTGTACTGGGGTGAATGTTTGACATTGTTCAACATTCTGTCCATCGATTGTTCTTTTTGCATTTGTCACCCGAGTGGGAGGGGTATGCCCAGACGTGGGTCCTGTGCCCTCCATGCCACTGGAGTCAAGCTAGCCTGACTGAGGAGGGGTGAAACCCCGAAACCGGTCCTAGGATGCTTGTTTCCAGTCCAGGGAGGACCTGGCCTGGCAGTTGGGGCTGGACTGTTCCCATTGGGCGCAGGGTCAAGACTGATTTGAATATGGCTGGGTTTAAACTGGAATGGCATGGGGAGCAAAAAAACGATGGATTTAGGCCCAGATCTCTGTACTGGGGTGAATGTTTGACATTGTTCATCAATTGTTCTTTTTGCAAGAATCCAATTAAAGCATCTCAAGTAATGAATACTTCAAGAATGTACAATGCTAAAAGAGCCCTTGTGCTTTCAGTAGGTTCTTTACGGTTACGCTGGGGAAATGACAGCGATCCACGCTGTGGATCGGGTACAGAAGTTCTACCCGGGTGAGCGCGAAGCAATGCTTCCAAAGTTATTATAGTTAAAATGCAATGTCAAGTTTGTGGGGGACTGATCGATTCGACTCATTCGGGGCCGCCTGTGAGAGCGCTGGTGGGAGGCAGGGACCTTTTAAGTCCCGGAGTGCACAGTATTTTTCTCGCGGGATTGTAGCAGTGTCGTTGACCTCAGGATCAGTGCCTGCATTGCTGGACTCTCCCCTTGCTGGATATGATGCGGTGAGTGGAGTCACGGAGGGAAGACACACATCTTTCCTTGATCCATGAGGGTCTGCCAGATTGCACTGGACTGCCTTTGGGTGCTTCGGTGAAGTCAACAAACATGATGGTCTGCGCTTGAGCAGACAGACACAAGGGTTCTTGATCGGTGCACCGCGCTGATGCATGTGGATGCCAAAAAGTGGCTGCCGGCACTCTCCGAAGGCCCAGGACTGGTTGAGGGTAAGTCATGCAGTCAGACTCCGGATTAGCAGAGCATAGCATCGGTCATTTGTGCGAATAAAATCTTTTGTGGCCCTGAGATTTCCAGAACAGGGGACAAGCTGATAAGCCCTTGGAGTTAGTTAAGTTACAAAAGGTTGTAGAGAACAGGTCCAGTCCTTCTCACCACCCAGGTCAGAGGCAGCAGGCAGAAGGCCAACACAGCAGAGCAGGTAGCAAAGTGGCAGCCCCTCCTGTAGCACTGTTCTTCTTCTTAGCAGAGTCTCCTTAGGACCCCGAAATGAACTAGTGAGAGGGGGTCATGGACCCAATACTTATACCCAAATGTGTCCTTAAAGTGGAGGTGAATACAAAGCCTTTGTGGTGCACAAGTCTCCTGTCAGCCCTGGTCTGTCTGCAAGCCTATCTGTGGGGGTAAATCAGTGTTTTGTGTGAGAACAGGCCACTACCTATTCAGGTGCACGTGTCAGCTCCTCCCTCCCTCTTGCCCAAGAAGATCAATCATTATGCAGATGAATGCAGATGCAGCTGTGTGTCCTGTACTTGTGGCTGTCTAGAGGGAATGCACAAAGTGTAGCTGTCAACCCTCCCCAGACGTGCATTGGAAACAGGCTGTTAGGCACACAAGAGAGCTCAGAGCAGAGAGATATCCACTTTCTAAAAGTGGCATTTCTAGATTAGTAATACCATATCCAACTTTACCAACTAAAGAGGATTTTTCATTACCAATCTAATGATATAAAACATAAAGCAGCTACTCCTCTGCAATCAGGCATTACACTTAAAAAGGTATTTAAGGAATTCCCAAAGTCAACCTATGAGAGGAGCGGGCCTCACAGTAGTGAAAACAAACTTAGGTGGTTGTCACTACCAGGACACGTAAAACAAAGTGGTACATGCTTTACCTTTTACTTACTCAGCACCTTGCCCTTAGGGCTACCTAGGGCCTACCTTCGGGGTGACAGATATGTAAAAAGGGGAGTTTAAGGCTTTGCAAATAGTTGGAAATGCCGAGTGGAGGTGGCAGTAAATTGCGCCCACAGGCCCTGCAGTGGCAGGCTTAAGTCAGGTTTCAAAGGCTATTTCTGTGGGTGGCACAATCAGTGCTGCAGGCCCACTAGTAGCATTTGGTTTACAGGCCCTTGGTATATGGTATACCACTTTACTAGGGACTTATAAGTGAACCAAATATACACATCATGGCTAAACCAATTGTCATCACATTTTAGATAAGAGTGCATGCACTTTAGCACTGGTCAGCAGTGGTAAAGTGCTCAGAGCCCTAAATTCAGCAAAACCTAAGTCAAAAACAAAGGGAAGGCAAAAAGTTTGGGGTAACCCTGCAAAAAGGGCCATTTCCAATACATGTATAATATTGGTGAATGTGGAAAGTATCCTTAGTGCTTCTATAAATATTGTTGAACTCCCTGGAGGAATAGGCTGGGATTCATTACCTCAATGTATGTCCTGGGTCACCAGCATTGATAGGGATACAGTGGTCTATTGGCTTTATGAGACACAACAATTTCATTTTGAACATTAAGAACTTTTAAAAGAAAAACGATATGCAATCATTGGTTCCCCATTCTTTCAAAACAGATCAATTCGACTGAGAAAACTACTAAACATGTGCAAATATTCAGGATCTCCCTCCCCGTTCCACAGTGGCGGACACTATTTAACAGGGGTGGCGGGGGGGGTGGTAAATGAACAACACATTTTTTGTAAACACTTTCCTTCAGGCCGGCCACCGCCTCTCGCTCCTCTTCGGCTTCTCCACAGCAGGAACCAGGAACCACCCAGGCTCCTGACTCCCCTAGCCAATCACAATGCTGCAATGCAGCGTTGTGATTGGTCGGAGCACCGTGGTTCAGCTCTCAGATGGGGAATAGGAGCGTGGGCATGTTCTCCACCCAGGCTGTCATGCAGCCTGGTGGAGAACATGCAATGTGCGCTTGATGGTTTGGCCGGCCCGAGACAGCCGACCAAACATTCACACGCATTTGGAGTGGGCAAACCACTCCTCCCCCTGGCCCCTGCTCTGTCAGCCCGCCCCGCACCAGGAAATGGAAAACTAAAATGATAATAACGCTGGCTATTATCATTTTAGTTTCCCTTTAACTACTGCTCGCAGTCAGAGCAGTGGGGCGACGCTCTTCTGCCTTAGTGGAGGAGCCGCCACTGCCTTCCATACGATTAGCACGTTGGACTACATCTTCTGTTAATGCCAGGGCACTCGCATGCCGAATCATGATGTGTCACATGACCGACGACGGATCAGCGTGGAACCAGCAAGACGCTGCTTTTAAAAGCACACCATATGCAATAATCAGTGCGCAACCGGGATTGCAGCAGGGTAAAACATTAGGTGAAGTGCTGGCATGGTATGCTTGGCGCAGTGAGTAGGCTAACCGTTTTTGGTTCATTTTTAGAATCAACTTCCATTACGGATAATTTTGTGGTCACCCGACTAACAGACTTCATTTTCACTGTATATTAACCCTAATATACCCACCCCAACAGAGTGGGACTACAGGGATGTACCTCCTGCGCTTTCCTATGGAGCAGTACCCTAAAAGTCTTTAAGTGAGCTTGTCCATACCATTTTGCAACGAAACAGTGTTTCACTTACATTTGCTTTGCATTGTGTCACATACTTCACATGTTCTTTGTCAAAAAGAATGCATGATACTACTCAGTAAAACGGGCCTTTCTCAAACATTTCAAAACACAGCAATGTTTCACTTAAGTTTGCAGTGCAGTGTGTCACATATTTTATATATTGTTTGTCAAATGAATGCATGGTACTGCACCGTAAAAAGGGTCTTTGCCCATGCATTCACCTGCATGCAAGTGTGCTGTGCCTATACAAATAGTTCTTTCTAAATGTATTTATGAAAAGATGGAATACAAACATAATGATATTGAAGTTACTCTATTCTTACTTTTTAATAGGCACTAATATCTGTTTTCTACACTGTGACTAGTAGGCCTGCATGTTTTGTAAACTGTGCAATACCTGGCCACTCAACTTCTTACAGATACACCTAAATATCAGTCAGTTACTAAGGCTCTCAAGGATCTCCACTGGCTCCCGATGGAGCGCCGGATTCAGTTTAAATTTCTCTGCATTATGCATAGGGCGATAAACAGTAGAGGCCCCCTTTGCTATGATCATTAGCCTCACTGTATGTGCCTAGAAGACTTCTCAGATCAGTCTCTGCCCCCTTACTCAAGGTTCCCAGTCCTCTAATGCTGGTGGCTACATTTTGTATTATATCACATGTATAATTTTGCAGGACTTTGATTTATGGACTTCCTTGATAGTAATTTTTATCTGCATTGGGGTGGACGCTCCACATCATTTTTGGGGGTCAAACTCTGGAATTCCTTGCCTTTCGAACTGCGCCTTTTGGAGCAAGAACTCCCCTTCCACAACGCCTTGAAGACCTGGCTGTTCAGGGAATAACTTTTACTCCCTGATGTTCTGCGCTTTCTGTGGTGGCGCTGGGAGGCCTTCTGGTAGCCATGCACTATATAAAAACTGCAGAATAGAATAGAATGTTTTTATGTTGTTTGTCCATTTACAATGCGTGAGACCGACATGTTGAGGACATTTAGGGGCATATGTACTAGAAACTGGCGGGTGCCCGGTGTTACGCCAAATTGGTAAAGCTGTGCTCTGTCAGTTTCAAAATGCAGGGATGTGAAGTATTTACAAAAATATGGCGCACAACTGCGCTTCCCCTAGCACTGGCGCTAAAGAAGCAGCCTAGCGCCAGCGCAGGCACCCTAGCACTATTTTGCTAAGGTGCCTGTGCTGCAGGGGCGATTGTTTATGTGCAGGAAGGGACGCCTTTGAGTGAATATGCCTGGTAAGCACAACTTCATGTGTATAAGATTGAGGGCTCCTCATATGTCCGCTGTATGCCACAGCCAATAGCAGCCAGCTTGGGTGGAGTGTTGACTGTACTTTATTGTAGTTGCTTTTATAGAGTGCTTTATACCTATGATGAGTCTCCAAATGTGCATTTTGTACTTGTAGCATGCTACTCAGTGGGTATGCTTTTATTGAAGAATATTGGACTGTAAGGTGGCCTACAAGGGGTGTGTTTTGATGTTGTGTGTGAGGACCAGACTTGTGCTCTTACCACGTCATTATCCCTGGGCCTTTGCATGTAGTGAAGCAAAATGAGTGAGAGATAGGATGAATAGTCCTATAAAGCCCTCTGATGCCAGTGGCTACATTTCTTGTCATATCTCATGTATCATTTTGCATGCCTTTGATTTATTAACTTCCTTGATAGTAATTTGTATCTGTTTTTACTTTCTGTGTTCTTAGATAGAAGATAAATTTGACTGATGTCCATGTACCTGTTGAATCACATTATAAGAGTTAATTTTCTTGAGGTTGGGTCTTTGAAACATGTTTCTGTTGGTCTTCAGATTTCGTAGAAGTATTTTCAATGTAATGCAGGTGTTAGCGCACTTTGCTCTCTTTTTTCTGGATTGTAGTGATTGAGTTCTTGGTTGGGTGTGGTCATTCAGATGTGTTGGTAATCACAGAACGCAGTCGCCAACTCATTTCCCAAAAATGGTGTTGCTATTTCCTGGCCTGTTTTCTTTATATGTAGGTTGTGTTGCATAAGCAAATTGAGATTTTCATGACAATGGGCCTCATTCAGGGTTTGGTACAGTAGGAGGACAGATATGAAGCAGAGGCCTTCATCCCACCAAACTTGTGGTTCCTCCCACCCCATTTAGTGGTGGAGAACTGTGGAATTACCATTGGTTAAGGCTCAGCTTGCTCCACAGACTTGATGACCTGTCCACCCAAAACCACTGGGTCATAATGATGGTTGTGCTCCCTATTTAGAGGGGGATGACCAACAATAATTTTCCCTACTCATGTTTGCCATCAGAGGCACAGCAGACATAGGCAGTTTAAACGTAGAAAAGCCTTGACATGCAGGGAGAAAACTCCAAGCACGTCAGAGCCATTTGAGGTTTTTCTATAACACAAACTCTTATTTTGGGAGAAGCAGCTCCCTTCACAGCACAAGGGGTGGGGATCTATAAATACGCTAGACAGTCCACCACCATGGTGGCAGAGGTCATGGCTTCCATCCCCCTTGTGGAGTTGTGGACCGTCCACCAGGAACTGTGGACCGTCCACCTGTGTCTAAATGTCCCACTATATATACAATAGCAACTCAATAGTTTTGCTTTGGATTTTGTGGCTATTGTACAATTAAGCTGAAGGTGTCTGACTTCAACTTCTGTACCAGTGATTCCTGATAACATGGCAATAAACTAGGTACAAGAGCATCAAAGGAACAAGTCAATTACATTCAATATGAAGCAGAACCCTTTTTATACACTTATAAGTCCATACAAACACAAAAGACTTCCAAAAATAAAGAGATACACTGTTAAAGGCCTGACTGTATCACGCTCTTCAGGAAGAGAAATCTCTGCACACATTGATTTACTCCAAAGCTTGGGCAAAGAACTCAGCCCAGAAGGTAATAGCCATTTCCAGGTAGAAATATCTGTCCATTAGAAGGATTTACCAGCCTTCACCCCCTCACATAAGGGAGTGGAGACTTTTGCAATTGTATTTGTGACTGTTAGAAATTCGGTTACTGGTTGGCAGAGGTATGCACTCTGTCCAAGCAGGAACAACAATCCTAGTCTGGGTAAGTGTAGTACGCACTAAAAGTTTACCTGTGCTCACCCTCTGGTAGCTTGTCACAGAGCAGTCAGGCTAAACTAAAGAGGCAATATGTAAAGTATTTCTGCACACACACACACACACACAGTAACACAGTGAAAACAACACAAAAGTACTCCACACCAGTTTAGAAATATAGCCAATATTTATCTGAGTAAAACTAGACCAAAATATTAAAAATCCTATATTCACAAGTCAAGATATGAATTTTGCAAGATTAACCAATAATGCAGTACTTAGAAATCAGTATCTCCAAACAGAGCTATCTGGTCACACTTGATCGGGACAAATCCAAAAATTCAGTCTGACCGCGATGGAGCAAGGATTGGATTCAGGAGTCATGCGGACTCTCTGACAGTACCTTGATGCGTCATTTCCGAAGCTGGTGCAACGACGTGAATGCATCGAAGATCATAGACGATGCGTTGTGCAAAGGAGGGGATGTGTCGCTGTTGAAGGCGATTCGGGGTTTCCGAAGCTGGGCAACGTCGTGGATGCGTCAATGTCAAGACGATGTGCATCGGACTGATGCGTCATCATCGCCTCTCTGGCTGTAGGCTATGCGTGCAGCACAGGGCGATACAGAGGCGTTGCTTTAGCAAAGTCAGTGCTGCATTGAAGATAGTAGGTGATGCGCTGCGCAGTCGGCAAGCGCTGTCTGTGGCTTTGGTGCAGGCAGCGGCAATATGTCGATGTTGTAGGTAAATGCACCGGTTTGGATCGGCGCATCGTCCTCGATGCATTGGTTTCTTAGTTGCAGCACTAAACACTCACTTCCAAGGGCCCAGGACTTGTTTTGGCACCACTTTGCAGAGTAGGACTCACAGCAGAGGAGCCCAGGTGCTGGTAGTAATATGCAGCGGAAGCCTTTGATATCCCTGAGGCTTCAGAAAACAGGAGGCAAGCCAACAAGCCCTAGGAGAACCTGTAGAGTTGCAGGATGAATAGAGTCCAGTCCTCTCACTCACAGGCATAAAGCAGCAGGTAGCAGGCCAACACAGCAAAGCAAGCAGCAAAGTAGCAGTCGCTCCTGACTGCACAACAGCTCTTTTTCCTGGTAGAATGTCCTAAGTTTCAGAAGTTTTCTGAGGACCTGGTGTCAGAGGTCCAGTACTTATACCCCTTTTAGCCTTTGAAGTAGGGAGACTTCAAAGAAAGGTCTCTGTAGTGCACAAGACGCTGACCTTTCCTGGCTCCAGACTCACTACAGGGGAGTATTCAGTCCTTTGTGGGGGGACAGGCACACTCCGATTCAGGTGCTAGTGTCAGCTCCTCCCTCTCACTCTAGCTCAGGAAGACCCATGAGCCTGGTGATGGGCCATCAGGATGTGAGTGGCACACCTCAGCTCCCTTTGTGTGTGACTGTCTAGAGGGAATGCACAAAGCCCAACTGTCACCCAACCCAGACGTGTATTCCAGAGACAGGCAGAAGGCACTGAAGGGTTCAAGTAATAAAATGTAATCTTTCTAAAAGTGGCATTTTCAGACCTGCAATTTAAAAATCACTTCCGCAATGGTCAGAAGTGAAAAAGTGAATAGAATCCTAAAGCCAGCAAAAACAAAGATCAGCACAAAGGCAAAAACAGGTAGTAAGAAGGCAAAAAGTCAGGGAATCCACACCAAAAGATGCCAGGTCCAACAGTGACCATAAAGTTTCTATTAGTAAAACAATCAGATTTAAGAATTACAAAATGTATTTATCTTTTTTGTAGATCTTTGCGGGAAGCTCCACACACCCCGAGTGGAACACAGGAGGTGTCCATGTGGCAGGAGTTGGCAGTCTCTGTCAATGCATTGAGGGGACAGGTACCATGGGGATCTGAAAAAAAAAGTGGTACAAGATGAGAGAAGGCAGGTCAATGGAAAGGTTTAGAAGGATTCACTTGGAAAAGGATCTTCCTGGATGTAGACCTAAGTCCTGTCTCTGTCTCACCCCCTCTAGTGTGTCTAACTTTCCCATCTTTCACCCGGACCTAATTTATGGTCTACCTGTTCGAGGGAATCCGAGCATTAGGCCAGGTAAGAAACTGTGCTCATTTACCTATCCCTTACTTTATACTTCCCTCTCATATCATATTCTTCCTCCTCCCAAAAATAGGCACACATCTCACGCATCTCACTCACACTTAGCATTAGCCCACTCTATTTTCCTCCCATTTCAAGTGCATTGGCACAAAATGTTGGAGGAAGAGTAGTCTGTACGAAGGCAGAGTGTCAACCAGATTCACATGTACATGGATTCCTATGCCTCTCACAGGCATGCCTCACTGATATCAGTGTCACTAACACTTCCTAGAAGATAATACGTCTTTGTTTGTTGTATTAAAACACTGACCTATATGTACCTTTTTATACGTTTTGAGACAAAATGTACTCAACACATGCTTACAATTTAAATGAATAGGCCTGTAATGTGCTCATATATATTATCTCATCTTTTACTTAGAGTTCCTCTATTGTCTGCCCATCAAACACGTGCCACCCTCTTCTACTACAACAAGGGCACCAACATGTGGACTGACCACATACACTGCATGAATGGCAGAGCCTAGTAGGTCTTCAGCAACATCAATTACAATCTGTATAACCATATTTCCCTTTGTGAAAGTGTCAGGATATGTAATGAATAATCCCTGAGTATATTACAAATCAAATGTTCTTAATGGTTGTAATTATATTTTAATAGCTTAACTAAATAGGTTCCTGTACTGTACTGCTTTAAGTTTAATTATATGTATACGTTCTTTATCATTCACTCTACCCAACCATGTATGTATTACAAAAAATTTGTAAGTGATAGTGTTGGTTTATGAAGTGTGTCATTTACATGTTACTATGCACTAATACTTTTTGTGTAGGCATATTGTATAATTCTGTATATATGTGTCTCTTCTCACCTTCAGAGATACAAGGGCCCCTGGTGTACTCACAATGTCCCCACCAACATACATAAGGGGACATACTGCAAGCAGCATTGCGATCTCTTCCATCCTTTGGGCAGATAAGACTGTGACATCAATACATTTCAGGGGCAGCTCCTCCGTTAGAACGGAGGAGCGTCGCCCCACTTAAAAATCCCCCTAAAGATGGAAAATAAAATAGTAACTAATTACCATTTTATTTTTCATCCCCCGTCTCGAGCCGAGGGTCAGGATGGGGGCAGGGCCACTGCTGAGTGACAGAAGCATGTCACTGAGCAGGGAGGAGGGTGGGCTGGTATGGCACTGTTTAAAATGTGCATGTCTTTTTGGCCGACCGTCTTGTGACGACCAGCCATACATGCTCACTTCAAACCTCTCAACCTAGCTGGGTTGAAAGACAGTGCAGGCCTCCAGGTCACTGTGGAACGCCAAGTGAGGCCGCTCCGACCAATCCTGAAGCTGCTCACATGCTGCATATGAGCAGCGCCAGGACTGGGCAAGGGAGTTCCAGCATCCGGGCCCAGTTCCGAGTCGAGAAGAGGTCCGGTGCGAGGATGTTTCATCAGGTAAGTTTTATTTACTTTTTTTATAATATTTTCCCCACGCGTGCCCCTGCCCTCCCCTCCCGGTAGATGCCAGCCACCAGATATATTTGCTACTATTTCAACTTATTTTCATCCTTACTCATTTCTTAAAATGTATGCCTAAAGATCAATATCTACTTCTGATTGCAAAATGTTTATATATATATATATATATATATTTAAGATGCTCCAAAGTTGCCCTAAGCAGTAAGCCGCACTCCAACACCGACATAAAGCTCAGCTTTTAATAGGTATGAACAGCATGTCGTCTGTAGATCCCTGTAAACAGCTGTTCCATTGAGTCTTCGCCTGACGTGTTTCAAAGGGATAACCTTCTTCCTCAGAGGCTCTCGAAAACGGAAAGATTGCGTGTTGTTTCCGGTTCAGTTCCCTTTAATTAATGCCTAATTCCACGCCCCTGCTGTTGGAAGCACCGGCAAGGATTGAGGACAGCACCCGCTTGTGGAGGCCCATTTAGGGCTTGAAATGTTTTTACCGGCAGTAAATTAGTGTAAGGAACATTTTCGGGACTTCAGTTCCTAGAATGCCCCGCAGTTCTCAGCTGAGCAGCCCATCTGGGGGCGTGGAATTAGGCATTAATTAAAGGGAACTGAACCGAAAACAACACGCAATCTTTCCGTTTTCGAGAGCCTCTGAGGAAGAAGGTTATCCCTTTGAAACGTGTCAGGCAAAGACTCGACGGAACAGCTGTTTACAGGGATCTACAGACGACATGCTGTTCATACCTAATAAATGCTGCGCTTTATGTCGGTGTTGGAGTGCGGCTTACTGCTTAGGGCAACTTTGGAGCATCTTATATTAGGCGGCATGCCCCGCTGCCGAGCACGCACCACCCCGTGAAGAAGGGGGCCAATGGGTCCGGTATTTACCGAGCCCTGCTGTTGGAAGCACCGGCAAGGATTGAGGACAGCACCCGCTTGTGGAGGCCCATTTAGGGCTTGAAATGTTTTTACCGGCAGTAAATTAGTGTAAGGAACATTTTCAGGATTTCAGTTCCTAGAATGCCCCGCAGTTCTCAGCTGAGCAGCCCATCTGGGGGCGTGGAATTAGGCATTAATTAAAGGGAACTGAACCGGAAACAACATGCAATCTTTCCATTTTCGAGAGCCTCTGAGGAAGAAGGTTATCCCTTTGAAACGCGTCAGGCGAAGACTCGATGGAACAGCTGTTTACAGGGATCTACAGACGACATGCTGTTCATACCTAATAAAAGCTGAGCTTTATGTCGGTGTTGGAGTGCAGCTTACTGCTTAGGGCAACTTTAGAGCATCTTATATTAGGCGGCGTGCCCCGCTGCCGAGCACGCACCACCCCGTGAAGAAGGGGGCCAATGGGTTCGGTATTTACTGAGCCCTGCTGTTGGAAGCACCGGCAAGGATTGAGGACAGCACCCGCTTGTGGAGGCCGATTTAGGGCTTGAAATATTTTTACCGGCAGTAAATTAGTGTAAGGAACATTTTCAGGACTTCAGTTCCTAGAATGCCCCACAGTTCTCAGCTGAGCAGCCCATCTGGGGCGTAGAATTAGGCATTAATTAATTAAAGGGAACTGAACCGGAAACAACATGCAATCTTTCCGTTTTCAAGAGCCTCTGAGGAAGAAGGTTATCCCTTTGAAACGCGTCAGGCGAAGACTCGACGGAACAGCTGTTTACAGGGATCTACAGACGACATGCTGTTCATACCTAATAAAAGCTGAGCTTTATGTCGGTGTTGGAGTGCGGCTTACTGCTTAGGGCAACTTTGGAGCATCTTATATATATATATATATATATACATATATATATATATATATATATATATATATATTCACTGAAAAAAACCATAGGTTTTAGGGAAATTAATAGTTAGTTGGACATTTCACTCGTACAAAACCATAGAAATTCCCCCGTTATAGTTAGTTCAGCTAACTATAACTCCCGCAATGCACTGCTGATGACGTCACATATTACATCACTCATGACATGGTCAGTGACATCACTGATGACATCACTGATGACATCACTGATGACATCATCCAGTGACTGTGTGTTTCTGTAAAGTTTAAATATGTTTAATATATATAGGGAAAGGCGTATTGAAGAATGAGTGGGTGTATAAGTGTCTGAATGGATGATTTAGTAGGTGCGTGACTGACTCTATAAGTGAGTGATTTAACTTATCTTACTGAATGCATGGGTTAGTGAGTAAACTGTGTGAATGTCTGTATCCGTCTGTCTGTTGGTGTGTAAGCGGCTGCATGGGTTTGCGAATAGCTACATAAGTGTCTATATGGGTTATTGATTGGTTGTCTGAGTATCTGTATGGGTGCCTGAGTGTTTGTGTGGGTGGGGTGTGTGTGACTCTGTACATAGATGTGTGAGTGGGTGATTCACTGGGTGCATGGTTTCAAGAGTACATCTGTGATGGACTGTATGGGTGGGTGAGTGTGTGTATGGGTGTGTTAGTGAGTGAATGTATATCTCAGTTGTATATGTGTGAGTAACTACATATGTGAAAGGCAGTATATATGTGTGTTGGAGTATATAAATGGCTATAACTGAGAGTGTGTGATTGTGAGAGTGGCTGTATGGATGAGTCTGTGCTTGTATCAGTGATTGTATAAGAGTGTAAGTATGTGCTAGTATTTGTATGAGTAAGTGAGCTGGTGTGTGTATAACTGTATAGGTGAGTAAATGGGAGTGTGATTAATTATTTACATCACTGACTAGGTGTGTGAGTACCTCTATGGATGAGTGGCGGTGTGTGAGTGTCTATATAGGTGTATGAGTGCATATGATAGTCCTGTACTGAGTGACCGTAAGTATGAGTGACTGTACGGGTGAGTGAGTGGATGTGTGTGTAGACCTAAGAATCAGTGAGTGGGTATCTAGTTATTGGTCTTGGAGTGTCTATGGTTTTGAGAATGGCAGTCTGTAATTTAGAGTGGGTGTATCAAAAGTTATATTAGGGTGTGAGAAGATGCATTAAATTATCACATGGATGATGTCATCAGTGATGGCATCAGTGATGTCACTGACCATGTCATGAGTGATGTAATATGTGACGTCATCAGCAGTGCATTGCGGGGGCGCGAGTTATAGTTAGCTGAACTAACTATAACGGGGGAATTTCTATGGTTTTGTACGAGTGAAATGTCCAACTAACTATAACTTTCCCTAAAACCTATGGTTTTTTCAGTGAATTTCTAAGGTTTTTAAATGCTAATTTCTAACTATAACGTGCCTGAAACCTATGGTTTTTTCAGTGAATTTCAAAGGTTTTTAAATGCTAATTACTAACTATAACGTGTCTGAAACCTATGGTTTTTAAGTGAATTTCAAAGGTTTTTTAAATGCTAGTTTCTAACTATGCCTACAGAGATAGGACATGTGAAGAAAGAAGAAAAACGCACTGAAAGAAGCAAAAGAAATGCAGAAAGAGGCAACAGAAGTCCCCAAAGATGAAGAAAATTGCAGGAAGAAGTAAGACGTGCAGAAAGAACCAACAGAGGAAAAGAAAGAGGCCTTGTTGCAAAATCATCCTGTGCCCACATATTTTTCAGACGGGTACTGGTGGTAACTGACTCGGACTAACCAGGCCTAGAGCCAGTGCTATGCTAAAAGACACTTAGAATACAGTGAAAACACCTACATACACTAGGGAACACTATGCGTTGCGGTACCCCTGTGATTAGCATGACCTCCTCTGTAAGGCCCTAGTACATAATAGGGCAGGGGGATTAAAACTACCTCTTAAAACCCGCCACGGGGCGCGTTTGCACAGTGGTGAAGGGAGGGGGCGGGGCCTGAGGTGACGTGTGCAAACACGCCCGTTGGCGTGTTTTAAGTTGGGGAATTAATTCCCCTTCCATCCTGAGGACCCCTGGGGGCCAACTAGCCCACCAGGTACCTCCAGTAAGTGCCACAGAGCTGCGTTGCAGAGAGGTGTAAAAAGGGGCATGGCCTGGACCACCTCTCTGCAACGCAGCGCAGTGGCGCTTACTGGAAGCACCTGGTGGGCTAGTTGGCCCCCAGGGGCCCTCAGGATGGAAGGGGAATTAATTCTCCAACTTAAAACACGCCACAGGGCGTGTTTGCACACGTCACCTCAGGCCCCGCCCCCTCCCTTCACCACTGTGTAAACACGCCCCATGGCACGTTTTAAGTTGGGGGATTAAGTCTCCTCGAATCCTGAGGGTCCCTGGGGTCCAGCTAGCCCACCAGGTACCTCCAGTAAGTGCCACAGAGCTGCGTTGCAGAGAGGTGCAAAAAGGGGCTTTGCCTGGACCACGTCTCTGCAACACAGGTCTGTGGCGCTTACTGGAGGTACCTGGTGGGCAAGTTGGCCCCCAGGGGCCCTCAGTATTGAAGGGGAATTAATTCCCCAACTGAAAACGCGCCACAGGGCGTGTTTGCACACGTCACCTCAGGCCCCGCCCCCTCCCTTCACCACTGTGTAAACACGCCCCATGGCACGTTTTAAGTTGGGGGATTAAGTCCCCTCGAATCCTGAGTGTCCCTGGGGTCCAACTAGCCCACCAGGTACCTCCAGTAGGCGCCACAGAGCTGCGTTGCAGAGAGGTGTAAAAAGAGGCTTTGCCTGGACCACCTCTCTGCAACGCAGGTCTGTGGCGCTTACTGTAGGTACCTGGTGGGCTAGTTGGCCCCCAGGGGCCCTCAGCATTGAAGGGGAATTAATTCCCCAACTTAAAACGCGCCACAGGGCATGTTTGCACACATGTCACCTCAGGCCCCGCCCTCCCTTCACCACTATCAAACGCGCCCGTGGCGCATTTTAAGTTGGGGGATTAAGTCCCTTGAATCCTGAGGGTCCCTGGGGTCCAACTAGCCCATCAGGTACCTCCAGTAGCGCCACAGAGCTGCGTTGCAGAGAGGTGTAAAAAGGGGCATGGCCTGGACCACCTCTCTGCAACGCAGCGCAGTGGCGCTTACTGGAAGCACCTGGTGGGCTAGTTTGCCCCCAGGGTGCCTCAGGATTGAAAGGGAATTAATTCCCCAACTTTAAATGTGCCACAAGGCGTGTTTGCACACATGTCACCTCTGGCCCCGCCCCCTCCCTTCACCACTGTGCAAATGCGCCCCTTGGCACGTTTTAAGTTGGGGGATTAAGTCCCCTTAAATCCTGAGGGTCCCTGGGGTCCAATTAGCCTACCAGGTACCTCCAGTAAGCGCCACTGCGCTGCGTTGCAGAGAGGTGGCCCAGGCCACGCCCCTTTTTACACCACTCTGCAACACAGCTCTGTGGCGCTTACTGGAGGTACGTGGTGGGCTAGTTGGACCCCAGGGACCCTCAGGATTGAAGAGGAATTAATTCCCCAACTTAAAACGCGCCACAGGGCGTGTTTGCACACATGTCACCTCAGGCCCCGCCCCCTCCCTTCACCACTGTGCAAATGCGCCCCGTGTAGCGTTTTAAGTTGGAGGATAAAGTCCCCTTGAATCCTGAGGGTCCCTGGGGTCCAACTAGCCCACCAGGTACCTCCAGTAAGCGCCACAGAGCTGCGTTGCAGAGGGGTGTAAAAAGGGGCGTGGCCTCTGAACACTTCTCTGCAACGCAGCTCCCTGGCACATACTGGAGATTCCTGGTGGGCTAGTTGTCCCCCAGGGACCCCCAGTATTCAAGGGGAATTAGTTCCCCATCTTACAACGCGCCAGGGGGCGCGTTTGCAGAGTGCTGCAGGGAGGGGGCGGGGCCTCCGGCGCAATGCCAGTCTTTTTTTTTAATTTAATTTTTTAGAAGGGGGGCTGTGTGGCCCCCCTTCTTTTCCTATTTTTGGGCCCTGGGGACCCCATCCCCCAGGGCCTGACCCCTATTTTGTTAAATTATTAAAAAAACGGAAGGGGGGCCGCGTGGCCCCCCTCCTGAGGCCATTTTCGGCCCCGGGGACCCCAACCCCCGGGGCATGACCATTGTTTTTTTTTTTTTTTTTTAATAATTGGAGGGGGCTGCGTGGACCCCTCCTCAGGCCATTTATGGCCCCGGAGACCCCATCCCCCGGGGCCGGCCTTTGCGTGGTTTTTTATTTTGTTTAATTTTTTATTATGGGGGAGGGGGGCCGTGTGGCCCCCCTCCCGGGCCACTCATGGCCCTGGGGACCCCATCCCCCGGGGCCTGGCCTCTCGTTGGAAACCGTGGGGGTCCCCAATCCCCCCACGGTCCCGCCGGCTCCCCGCATCCTGCGGGAGCCGGCATTGCTTTTCCACAAGGGGAGCTGCTGACATGCAGCTCCCCTTATGGAAAAGCACTTGCTTTGCTTCACTGAAGCGAGAGCAGGTTTCCCTGCTCTCGCTTCAATGAAGCAAAGCAGAGTTTGCAATGACAGGGCGGGAGCTGCGAGGCTCCCGCCCTGTCATTGCAAACAGCAGTGTCCCGGGGTGGGCACCCCGGGACACTGCAGGAGCCGGCCCTGGGGGGTGGCGGTCCCCAGGGCCATGAAGGGCTCTAGGAGGGGGGCCGCGCGGCCCCCCTCCCAACAATTGCACAGCCCCGGGGAGGTGGTGATCCCCGGGGCCAGGGGTCCATTACGGACCCCCGAATTTAAATACTAGTGCCCCAGGGAGGTGGCGGTCCCCGGGGCGTGTGGGGGGGGCTCGAGAACCCCCACACAGGTCTTTTATTTTTTTTTTAAAGCCCCGGGGGGTGGCGGTCCCTGGGGCAGCGGGGGGGACGTGTGCCCCCGCTAAATAATTAATGAAAGCCCCGGGGGTGGCGGTCCCCGGGGCTTGGGGGGCCTCCCCCCATACATTAAAATAAGAAACCCGGGGGTGGCGGTCCCCGGGGCTGTGGGGGGGCTGTGTGCCCCCACAAATATTTATAGAAAGCCCCGGGGGTGGTGGTCCCCGGGGCTGCGGGGGCCTCCCTGGGCCCCCACTATTAAATTTTCGTATGCCCCCGGGACTTGGCCCACCCGGGGGCTAAATATTAAGGAAGCGCGGGAGCCCGCGCTTCGTTTTTTTCTCTTCACGGCGGGATTCGCGGATCCGATGCGAATTTCGCCGTTTAAAAAAAAAAAAAAATGCTTTTTTGGGCCCTGGGGGTCCTTGTGGGACCCCCTGAGCAGGCCTAGGGGGTCAGGGTGTTTCTACCCTGGCCCCTTTTCTTGTTTTGCGCCTTAGTTTTTCTGTTTTCTTGTGCCTCGGTTCTACCAAGGCACAAGATGGCTGCCAACACTTCCTGGTTTGGAGTGTTGACAGCCAATTAGCATGAAGCTCGTGGTCAGGAGGGTCCGTGGATCCTCCGTGCCTCTAAATATCGAAACTTTTATTTTTGATTTTCTCAGCAACTACTGAACGGATTTACACCATGTTTAAAAAGTTCGCTTTCTGAGCCAAGCAGTACCTTTTTGCCAAATTTGGGGTAAATCCGTTCAGTAGTTTCGGCTGTAGCCTTGCATAAAGTTTCCTATGGGAAATTGATTTTTGACTCTTATTGTTTGAATTTCTCTGAATTACTGAACGGATTTACACCATTTAAAAAAGGGCGCTTTCTGAACCAAGCACTACCTTTTGCCAAATTTGGTGTAATTCCGTTCAGCAGTTCGGGCTGTAGCCGTGTCTAAAGTTTCCTATGGGAATTAACATGGAGAAAACACGTTTTGGGACCCCCTTTTTCTCGGTCTCGCTTGCCGAATCACCCCGAAACTTTCAAGATAGGAGCTGACCGGAGCGGGCCATAAGTTTTGAAAATTTCGCGAAGATTCGTCAACCGGCGCCAAAGTTATTGGGAAAAGAATGTTACGAATTTCCTATGGATAATAGGTCCTAACTATAACTACCTACTGGCGACCGCCAGTAGGTAATATATATATATAGATATATATATATATATATAGATATAGATATAGATATATTTGTAAACATAGAAATTAATAATGCTGCACTCCAGAGGGCTTCAGAATCCCGTAGATTTAATTGGCATCAGCACTTCACCAAAATGCTACCAACGGGTTTCAACCATTACTGTATTGTTCACGGCAGCTGAGTCTTGCTTCTTGGATATATATATATGTGTGTGTGTGTGTGTTTGTGTGTGTGTGTACTTTTGTGCCTAGATAACATTTGTGCTTACTTTCCTGTTTAACCTCACTTCACGGTCCCCAAACTTAATTTTTTCTTTACTTTTTGCACCAGCTGCTGAATATAGGAAAACAATTCCATTACCTTATTCCATGACACAGATGGACCAGCTGACATCAATGTCCATCCACAAAGGAAGCATTGTGGCAAGAGCAGAAAAGGTTATTATTATTTCAATTTGAAATTTTCAAATAATGTACAACATCTCTGATTGAGGCATATCTGCAATCCATAATGTCAAACATACTAACTATATTTCCTTATTCATCTCTAAGCTCCGATGTCTGTTTGCACCACAGCTGAACAAGAGGAGGAGGAGGGAGAAGAAATTGTTGGACACACCTAGGAAGACTTCTCCAAAAAGACCTGAGGGTCGGACAGCAGACTTCTAGGCAACTCTTATGTATTTGAAGTCCACAGGCAACACCTTCAAAGTCATGGATGCCTATGTCAAATACACAGGGTTCTCTTCATCCCTCCCCTCAGCCTATCGGTAGCCCAGCTCCACCCTCCAAAGTCAGGTACAATTCCAGTGTTCTAGCAATCTTCTGAGGGAGAAGAAACCACTGGTGCAGGTCACCTCTCCCCCATTCAACAATCTCGGTCCTACAATTTACCAAATGTCAACCCTTTCCCGAATTGAAAATATGTTGGCGTGGTTAGGCGACCGTGCATGTGGGGAGTGAGGAGAGGATGTGGCATTGGCAAATCCTGTCCTCTCAGAGAATTGTTTTTTCCAGCAATAATCCTCTTTGCAGGCATGGATATTCATGGGGGTAGACTCTTCACAGAATCAAAATCCCATCAGGAAGAAGTACCAAGGTTGACTGAGAAGCAGAGTCTGATTTTGAAGTTACATCATACACATCTCTGTGGGTCAAGGGAGAAGGATGAAAGGCAATACGCCTTGGCCAGGTAGAGGAGACAGGCCATATCATGTTGATGCCTGTGTCCCTCTGCATGACCAACGTATATCCCTTAGTCAAATGTTGCACAACAGCAACTTGCAAAGCTCATTACTCCCACAAACTCTACCAACAATCCACCAGCATAACCATACACACACCTCAACCTCCTGCAGGACCAGCATTGTGTAGCTGGCCTTGGACATGAACATCTCACCCCCACCCCCGGGAAGAGGGTAACAAACCCCACCCATTAACTCATTATTTAGCACTCAATTATCCATCATTACAAAGCACAGGGCCAATTGTTTAAAAACCCGCCAACAACTTTTCATACATTTACTTTTATTGTTCATCTTTTTCAATCAATATCTCAGGCACTTAACTTTCAGCTGTGTCAACTCTTGTGTACCTACTCATGAACATGTGTGCATTACAATAATATAATGTAATGTGTTAGAAATTGTGGAACAACCCTGACAGTAACTCAATCACATCCATCAAAATGCACCCATGAATCTACACATAAAAAATAAGACTACAACCAGGTTCAAACTTTAAAACTAGTTTTTTTTATTTATATTAAAATGTAAAAAAAAATAGTTTTAGCCACCTCTTTGTTTAAAAGGCAATTGGCCTTGGGAAGGGAATAAGTCAAAGAAGCAGAGCATGAGTTCATGGAGTTAGTTTAAATATGCAGGTGAGGCGTCAGCAACCTAAAAAACGCAGCAGGAACATCCGGGGACCAGTTGATGTACAAACTCAAATGAGAACAAAAAAGTTTATAGTAAAAAATATACAGTCTGAAATAAACTTCAAAAAGCCAGTCCCCCAACCCAGAGTGTCTGAAAGGCTTTCCTGAGTTGAGGTACAAGATCCCTGGCCTAGTTCCTCTTCCTTGTCAATGACTAGAACTAACTGGACCTCCTTCACAAAACAGTCACTTGGTGTTGTGAGGTGGAACCGGACACCACCTGAAGGCATTCACACACTAGGGTAGTGATCCAGCGCGGCTAAAATAAATTTTTCCTTATGACACTAACCCAGAAAACACCTACTCAACCTTAATCACATAAAACCTATGTCGGTGGGGCCCATAACACCGCATACATACATTAACTCAATTTTCTGGATCAAACGCTAAGGAAAATGAGCTGCTGGACAAACGGGATACCTTATTAAAACGACAGAATTATAACCTATACATTATATACATTAACTTAGGATCCTGTCGGTTCTAAACATCAAGGTATTCCGCTATTCGGTCGATGGACCAACTAGTAGAATCAGTTGATGGTGATTAAGTCCAGCTCAATCACAATTAAAACCTTATTTAGTTCAGGGACTACGGGAACTTTAGCAAAAATAGCATCTGTGTCAGTGTAGTAATACTCTAATTTACCTGTTTTGTAAAATAAGCTAGCTAAAACACTACATGTTATTCCATACGTCAAAGGAAGGTGATGATACGTCACACCTTCTGTTACAGACGCAGGTAACTGCATACATACATAACAATCTCTAACATCCATTGTCTCTACATATTCATACAAAAGTTTTGTAAAGACATTCTTGGAGAAATCAGTTATTGACTTATCCTTATGAAATTCAATACTATCTATCAGTGTTGCAGTGTTCTTTATGTTAGATTTCTTGTCACTATTCGTGTCATTTATGATTGCAGATGTATTTTCTCCAACTAATCTAAGTGGAATTATTATTGCTAAAATGAACCAAATAAGCATTAGTAAACCTGTACAATAGAAACACATTTTACACCATCTACGGAAAAACTCACATCTAGTTCTTCTATTCTCAGTGTCTACCAGGTTGAAGTATAATCTAAATATGTACAGAAAATGTTTTTCCACACCTCAGAATGACTTTTTGCCGTTTTACCCTTTCTTTAAGTGTTGACTGGAACCAATTGCTTTTGGCGCACTTTTTGGTCTTTCAGAAATTTTTCTTTGACTTTATCAGTTTGTGTGTCTAGTCCGGTTTTCTTTTCTCCTCTTCAGGATGGGCGCAGTTCACTCTCACCCACTTGTTCACAGTCTTTGTCTGGGTTTTCGTGACTGCTATCCACTTCCTCAATGTCAGGCTGTGCTATGTATACCCATTCAGGTGACTTGTATTTCAGGTTAGGTCTTTTCACTCTTTTGGGTCTCTGCAACTGTCTTTCATTTGTTTTTCTTTGTCTTTTCTGACTTGTTATTTCATTTACTTGCTCTGCATTGTCTTTGTTCAAATTTATTAGCTTATATCTCAGTCTTTTAATTTCGTTGGGCCAATTGTCTCCTTTTCTTGGCCTTTTCAGTTTGTTTTCCTTTTCTCCTCGTTCCGCTCTCCAAGTTCTCTTTCTTGGTCCTATTCTTTGTCTTATTTCTTCTTCACTTTCTTCAGATTCTGTCTCAGATCTCACTTCACTTTCTTTAACTTTGAACTTTATGATCTCTGTCTCTTTGTCTGAATTTGAATCTCCTTGGGTTTCTTCTGCTTGTAATTCTGAGTCTAATCCTCCTCGTGTTTCTTCTGCAATTTCCTCAATCTCTCTGTCTGAATCTGAATTTTCTTGAGTTATTTCTATAATTTCTGGAGGAATTCTCCCAAAGCTTGTACTTGGCTGTTCACCGTCACTGTCTATTGGTTCAGTTTCTCCTGTTTCAATATCAGTTCTTTGTTTTTCGGATTCTTCTGTTTGTCTTTCACTGCATTCAGGTTGGTCTGCTTCAGATGCTGAACTGGTATCTGATATTTCCAGATGTCGACTTACAGGTCGATCTTCAGGATCTGGAACTCTGATTGTTTCAGTTTCTGCTTCAGATGCCGAACTGGTATCTGATATTTCCAGATGTCGACTTACAGGTCGAGCTTCAGGATCTGGAACTCTGATAGTATGGCTGGCATGAATCCAATTTTTCACACCTGCACACTTTACCACAGTTGTTGTCACCAGAATCACTTGACGTGGCTTGTCCCAGCGTGGAACCAAGCAATTTCTTCTTCTGTGGACTTTTATGCGGATCCAGTCTCCGGGACTCAGATCATGAGCTGGTTTTCTCTCAAGAGTGGTCGCATCCGGCCCAACCTGATGAAACACAGAATGCACCACATCAGCCAATCCTTTGCAATAGTCCAGTATGAGATCATCAGTTATAGTCAGCAGTTTGTTGACAGGTACGTATGCTTGTCTCATTGCTCGTCCCATTATTATTTCATGAGGACTCAGACCTGTTTTTCTGTCAGGTATGCTTCTTAAGCTCATCAGCACCAGGGGTAAGGCATCGGGCCATTTGAGTCCTGTGGCTTGACACATTTTCCCTAACCTATTCTTTATTGTGCCATTTACTTGCTCTACCACTCCAGAAGCCTCTGGTCTGTAGGCACAATGCAGCTTTTGTTGGATGTCTAGTGCTTCACATATTAGCTGGATAATTTCATTCTGGAAATGCGTTCCTCTATCTGTTTCTATCGTTACTGGAAAGCCATATCTAGGAATGAATTCTCTCAGTAGGAGCTTAGCTACAGTAACTCCATCATTCCTTCTTGTCGGATAGGCCTCCACCCAACGAGAAAACAAACAGACGACCACCAGGACATATCTCAATCTGTTACTCGGGGGCATTTCAATGAAATCGAATTGCATTCTGGTAAAAGGACCACCTTTACGTCCTATTGTTCCCAAACTCACTACTGTCTTCCTTCCAGGATTTATCTGTTGGCATATAAGGCATCTTTGGCAAAGGCTTTCAGCTATAGCCCTAAACTTTGGGTTGTACCAGGTCTGTTTGAAAAGTCTGATCATGGCATCCCTACCTATGTGTGCCTGTCCATGGTACATCTGTGCCATGTTAGAGATCATGCTATCAGGCATAACTGGTCTTTCATCCCTGTAAACCCAGACTTCATCTTCCTCTCTCCGTCTGCAACCTGATTTTATCCAAACGTCTTTTTCCTCATCACTTGCCTCTTCCTGCAATTGTTTCACCTCTTCCCATGTTTCAACTGGGTTAGTAAACAGCAAGGGACATGAAACATTTTCTTTTTCCCTTCTCCGATTCATTGAGGTCATATTTCTGGCACAATATTGAGCTAATTCATCAGCAAAATTGTTACCTACTGCAATGTAATCAGTTCCATTTTTGTGAGCAATGCATTTTACCACCGCAATCTGTTTAGGCAGCTGTATCGCCTCAAGCAACTTCTTCACAAACTCACCATTCCTAATAGGAGACCCTGAGGAAGTCAGGAATCCCCTCTGGGACCAGATCTGTCCGAAGTCATGGACCACTCCGAAGCCATACTGGCTATCCGTGATCACAGTAATTCGGAAATTCCTTCCCAGTTTACAAGCTCGAATCAGAGCAATTAGCTCAGCAACTTGGGCTGAACGTATTCCTCTCAAACAAGATGCTTCCATTATGGTTGCCACCGTACATACAGCATATGCAGCACTTAGAACTCCTTCATTCGTCCTCAGGCATGATCCATCCACAAACATCACATAATCTGACTCTTTTAGAGGTTCATCTCTGATATCAGGACGGGGCTTTGTGCAAAATTCAAGCACGTCCAAACAGTTATGATCAATCTCATCTTTGACCTCTGCATTTACTGCATCTGGCAGTAAGGTGGAAGGATTCACACTCGTGCATCTTACAATGGTTACATTGTCTGCACCCAAGATCACCTTTTCATACCTAGTCAGCCGACTATGTGTCATGAATTGTGTTTTTGTTCTGGTCAGTAGGATTTCAACTGAATGTGAGACATATACTCTCAAAGGATATCCCATCACAATGCCTTCACTCTGTTCCAGACTCACACAAGTAGCAGCTACTGCTTTCAGACATCCAGGCAACGCTTTTGCTACTGGATCTAAAACAGCTGAAAAATAAGCTATTGGTCGTCTCATTCTTCCATGCCTCTGCACTAATACTGAAAGTGCACATCTGTCTCTCTCACTACAATACAGCTCAAATTCTTTCTCATAATCAGGCATTCCCAATGCTGGTGCTTCACACAAACTTGTTCTCAGTTCCTCGAAAGCCTTCATTTCCTCCTCATCCAGCGCAATCGGATCTTTGACATCCCTCTTTGTCAATCGCTGTAAAGGTTTTGCAATCAATGAAAATCCACTTATCCACTGTCGGCAATAACCAACCATTCCAAGGAACATTCTCACCTCTCTTTGTGTCATTGGGGCTCTCATTCCTTTAATAATCCTTATTCTTTCTGTTGTCACTTTTCTTATCCCTTTCTCAATCTTATGACCTAAGTACTGTACTTCCTGTTGACAGAATTGCAGTTTTGATGGGGACACCTTGTGTCCTCCTTCTGCCAAAGGATTCAGCAAAGCAATTGTGTCTGTAACACATGCTTCTCTGGTCTTTGATGCCACCAATAGGTCATCAATATATTGGACCATTACAGATTTTTCAGGCATTTTCAAATTTTCTAAGGATTTCTTCAGAATTTGATTAAAAATAGAAGGACTTTCAGTATACCCTTGAGGAATTCGACACCATGTCAAAATACGTTCTCCCATTCGAAACACAAATAATGGCTGGCTGTCAGGGTGCAATGGAATAGAGAAAAATGCATGGCACAAATCAATAACTGTGTACCATTCTGCATCATGAGGGATTTGATACAGTATCACAGCAGGGTTTGGCACAATTGGGCAGCAAGGAATAACAATTTTGTTCACTTTTCTCAAATCCTGTACTATTCTATATGTTCCATTTGGCTTTTTCAATCCCATTATAGGGGAATTACATGGACTGCTCATTATTTCTCTCAAAATTCCTTGCTCAATCATCTTATTAATTACAGGTGTTATTCCTTCAATAATTTCTGGCGTCAGTTTGTACTGCGGGGTGTTTGGGTAATTCGTTCCTTCTTTTACAGTAATTTTTATAGGATCAACTTCTCTCATTAGTCCAATATCTTCACCTGTGAAATCCCATATGTAGGAAGGTGGAATCTGACTGCATGGTTGCCCCATTTGTTTTCCTGGTGTTTTGCTGGTTTTCGACCTAGTTTGGCTGGGATCCTGCTATTCAGGACCCCAGCCTGGATTTTAAAACTTACTTTTAATCTGCGTAATTTGCACATTCTCTTCTGGTGCCTCAGCCTCAAGATCACGCCCCGGTCCGTCACGGCAGAGTGCCGATTGTACGGAGGGCAACTGTGGTCAGACGGGAGCTGGGAAGCCGGAAGGGAGAATCCTACACTTCCGGGGGCGTGCGGTCTAGTTTTCCGCCACAATCTCTACTTAAGGTCACATGAAACGGACGCGCAGCGGACGCGCGCAGCGGGCGCGCCAAAGGCGCGCCTACTGCAAGCCGGTCTGCGCCCGTCCGCGCCAGAACGGGGCTAGGGGCTAGAAACCATGTCCAAATGAAGTCCGATCGAATACTATACTCAGGTAAAGAGCTGTTGGACTTAAAGAAATCAGGCTCACACCCTGACTGCAAAAGATACACATTGGATACAGGGCTTTTGTCAAAACTGCTGTTCTTGTGCATGTGGCTTCACCCTCCCTGAGCAACAAATGATTACTTCCGGGCATGCCTCAGACACCAAGTTAGTAACAACTCAGACAGGAAGCAAAGAAGGGACAGAGGTACACTGTGGACTAATCAACGTGAGATCACTATCTAAACATAAATTTGAAATAGCAGAAGTCATCCTACAATATAATTTGGATATCATATTCCTTACTGAAACGTGGGCTGACCTGGCATCAGACCCTGGCTTTGTGATTGCAGTCCCACTGGGTTTTGCATTTTTCAGACTAGATAGACTAATAAAGAAGGGAGGAGGGTTAGCAGTAATTTATAGGGAACATTTTCGAGCCAAGTTCTCTCCCGCGGGTGAGCCCCACTATGAAGGCCTATTTTTTGCACTTGATTTAAGTCCAATAATTACTTTTAAAGGCTTATTGGTCTACCGCCCCCCAGGGCCAAGAGCTAGTTTCACAGGAAACTTAGATTCATTGTTGGAACCCTTTCTGACCACCAATGAATTTACAATCCTGGGCGATTTTAATTTTTATCTTGAAGATCAAGCAGATAAAGATACAGCTATATTAATGGAAGCCATGGGTTCGCTGGGGCTAACTCAGATGGTTCATAAACCTACGCATGAGGCAGGGCACACACTCGATGGGGTTTTTTCATCGGTACCGGGTCTGGCAGTTAAAGAGATCTTTCCATTGGTCTGGACAGACCACTCACTTATTTTAATGGACTATGTAGTCCCAAAAATAAAAAAAGCCAGAGCCACCAAACCACAGCAAAGCACCTATAAAGCATGGAGTAAATTAGATACAAATAATCTAAAAATTCTGCTGGAAAACACACAGCCTTTCCTGAGTAGCCACACAGACCAAGCAGCACAAGATTATACCAATTGGCTCAATGACGCCTTTAGGACGACAGTGCCCACATGCACAAATGCAGGGAACTGTTCGCAACCATCTGCCCCTTGGTTTACTGAAGCCCTGCGTCTAGAAAAACAGAATTGTCGTAGAATGGAAAGACGTTGGAGACTGAAATATGAGACACTGGATAAAAATAACTATAAACACGCCCTATCTAACTATAAATTATTACTGACCACAGAGAAAAGGTCTTATTTTTCTCAACAGATTGAGAAAGCAAAAACTCAACCAAAGAACTTTTGGGGTAGTTGAGAAACTCACCACTGCACCCAAAAATAAAGTTTCAGTGAACAGTCAATCTCTCTGTGATAGTATTTCTAGTGCTTTCAGAAATAAAGTTGATGACATATACAACATCTTCAAGTTGACCACACCCAATAAAACAGCGAAGGAACCCTTGAGTAATGAGACTGAAAGGAGCGTCTTTTCAAACTTCTCAGAGGTTTCAAACGAGCTGGTAGAAGAATTGATTCAAGGAATCAAATCAGGATCCCCACTTGATCCCTCCCCACCTGCGTTGCTAAGAAACATTGCAAGGGAGGTGGGCCCCATTTTAACCAAAATATTTAATAATATGTTCGCCTCAGGCATTTATCCGGCTATTTGGAAAGATGCAGCCATCTTGCCGCTAATTAAGAAAGCCAATCTGGACCCATTATCAACTAGCAACTATAGGCCAATTGCTAGGCTGCCCCTCCCAGCAAAAGCAGTGGAAAAAATGATGAACAGCCAATTAACCGAATTCATACAACAAAACGATTTACTCGATCCATCTCAGTTCGGTTTGCGTCCAGGTCACAGTACAGAGACAGCACTGATTAAGGCAACAGAGGAGATAAGAGCAGTGATGGACAAAGGAGGTGCGGCGGTACTTATCCTTTTGGATTTGTCAGCGGCCTTCGATACCGTACATCATGACAAGCTGCTCCAGAGCCTTGAAAAGCTAGGGATCAAGGAGCTGGCACTGTCTCTAATATCATCTTTTCTGAAAAATAGAAGACAGACAGTGACCCTTGACCATTTCAAAGCAACACCCTATGTGCTCCCATGTGGGGTTCCCCAGGGCTCCTCGTTGAGCCCTTCCTTATTCAATATTTATGTATCAGAACTGGCTCCGTTGGTTCGAAACTTTGGTTTCGACCTAACATCATACGTGGACGATACCCAGATTGTGATCGCGGCGTACAAAAATTCCCCCTCCCCAGCAACTCAGTTCCAAAAATGTATAAGAGAAATCAGCGGATGGATGGGAGGGCATTGCCTCAAGCTGAATTCGGATAAAACCGAAGTGGTAACCTTCGGCAACCTCCAGCCGGGCTGGGACGCTCACTGGTGGCCGGCAGAAATTGGAGAAACACCAAAACCAGTAGGAAAAGCCAAAAACCTAGGGGTTCTGTTAGACAGTAAACCAACCTTCACCCAACAAACGAATGCGACAGTTTCAGCATCTTTCTATTTGATAAAAAACTAAAGAAGGTTCTCCCCTTTATTCCCCCTGAATCAAGGAGAACAGTGGTCACCACCATGGTGCTATCGAAGCTGGATTATTGTAACGGCCTCTATCTTGAACTACAAAAACAACTTTTAAAAAAGCTTCAGATGGTGCAAAATGCGGCAGCTAGGCTCCTACTGAATATACCAAAATATGCATCAGTTAAGGAAGAAATCAGAAGACTCCACTGGTTGCCAGTGATAAAACGAATTAGGTTCAAAGCGCTTTGCTTAGCCTATAAAGCCCTGAATAACAAAGGACCGGCTTCATTGAAAAGCCTATACTCATGGTATAACCGGGGCAGACTATTGAGGTCCTCTAATGTCGGGCTGATGGTAGTTCCCAGGATTTGAACAGCGAGCTGGGGCGGCCGAAGCATAGCAAATGGCACGGCTAAAATCTGGAACACTCTACCAAAGGAAATAAGAGCCTCCAACTCTCTGGGCGCTTTTAGGAAAAAGCTAAAGACGTGGCTATTCCAGAATTAAGATACGCAGGAGCGGCAGAGTTGGTTCAGTTCAGCGCCAAGACACCTCCGGGTAATCATGCGCTATAGAAGTTATAATAACATAACATAACATGTACCCAGGGCATAGGTACCCCAGAGGCCTACCAGGGGCTGCAGCATGTATTGTGCCACCCCTGGGAAGCCTTTTAAAATGACACAACAGGTCTGCTACAGCAGCCTGTGTAAGGTGGTGTATCCACCCCTTACTGAGATATAGGTTCCCTATATCTCTCCATATCACTGCACATGTAAACCTATCAGTCACCCCTATGGCAGGCCTTAACAATCCTGAAGGCAGGGTGCTGGGTTTCATGTGAGAGGGTGCCCATGCATGAGCAGAGCCCTCTGCAGCTTTCGGAATCTTTATTCCGGGGTTGTTTGTGATGCAGCCAGACCATATACTCTTAAGTGCATTATAACCAAACGGTAAATGCTAACTTTGGAGTGGCTGCATGGAAAACTGTCGTGTTTGGTGTCAAACACCTTGGAATCATACCCCCACACCAGTAACTGGTGTGGGAGTATGATCCCACCGTTCTAGAGGGAGAGACATGGCAGCACCGGTATACCCGGTACCAGCTAACAGAGCCCTGGCATCACAAAATGGATGCTGCAGCCACAAACACGAGTCTGCCCTCCTGCTGCTGGACGAAACTCCGGCAAGGGAGGCCTGGACAATAGGTTTCCTGTCACAGGGAGGTGTGACCACCTCCCAGACAGGCTTTAGTGTATTGGGGCTGGGTGGGTGCACTCTCAGAGTGCTTTGAAGTCTGCACTGGGGGCACATTTGGTGTCCCTGTGCATAGTCCAGCTCAAACCGGTTGCAGGGGCACTCAGCCCCCGCTCTGGTGTGAAACTGGACAAAGAAAATGGGTGTAGCCACCCCTCTTTCCTGACCCTCCCATAGGTGGGTCCACAGAGTTTGTCCCACCCCTTCCTTGGGTATAAAGTATGAAACCCTGACTACAGGACTTTAGATTACACCTGGACTAAACTCTGATACCAGAAACCAAGTACTTCGACAATCTGCACAACGCTGGACGACTGAAGAATCTCCCTTGGAGTAAAGGAGTTACTCCCCTGCAAGGCAGGCACCTTTAAAGCAACTGACCAGTTGGCATCTCCGAGCTCTGTCGGACTCCGAAGAATATTGCCACACAGGAGGTGGGTTTTCCTAGGTCTCTGAGGTTGATCTGTGTCCACAGCAAGTCTGAGGCCCGTATCCCTTGTGGAAGACCATGCAACCCGAACCCCTGGACACCGCGACCATTTGCAGAAGCATCAGCTTTCCGGCAACCCCTGAGGCTGAGCTTTGGGTTACTTGTAGCCCTAACCCCGAGCAGTAATTTCTCTGAAGATTGTCAGCCTACACTCAACGAGTGTTCCGTGGGTCGCCATTTTGTGATTCCTCTCAAGGTCCCTTTGCGATCCCTGGTCCATTGACCTGTGGGTCCCCAAGAAGGCAACTCTAACTTTTATTGGGCTTCCCTGGTTGCTCCAGATGTGCCCTGACTCTCCATTGCTTGGGGAGTCCCCAGGACCTTGCTGGTCCGCACAGAAGCATCTTTATTCTTCCTGCGTGGGTTGCTGTTGCCAAGGCTTGTTGTGGTTAATCCGATCACCGACACCCCAGCACTCGACATCCTTTGTGGGACAGCTCGAATCCGGCTCCTGGTTCTCGTTGACATCTCCGGGACCCCGTGGCAGCAGAGTCAAGCTTCACCTCTTCGCACCTGAAGCACCCGACATCGGTGGGCATTCGATTGCTCCGCTCCTGGTCACTGGCTAGTGACCCAGACTCTGTCCCCTCTGCTTTCAGGTTCTTCACATCTTCGATCCAGGCTTGGATCACACCGGACACTTTTCTCCTTCACGGCAGCAGCACTTTGCAGCAGTTCACCATTGAAAACGACGACGATTCCCGACACCTTTTGGCACCTATGCACCCGGCTTCCTGGGTGAGGTAACTCGAGTACTCCGGTGCTCCCGTGGGTGTTGGCCCTAGAAACCCTTAAGTCTAAAGGGGTTTGCTCAAAGTCTTCTCCTAAGTGTCCTTTATCTTTAAAATTCCAACCGCGACTTTCCGCATTGAATCCTACGGCACTCGTGGCTGTGTTCTCACACTGCACACGTCCCCCGTGGGTCTCCTGTGTCACTACCTTGGGTGGTTCCTTGGGGTCCCAGCAATTCTACGTGCTCTAGGCACTGTGTCTAGTCAAGTCGTGGTTCTTATACCACTTTCTTAGTATATGGTTTGGTCTCCCCCTGGAGCCCACTGTGTATTGTGCTATTTATTGTCGTTTTAATACTGTGATATTGTGTATCTTGAACTCTAATCTCATAAAGGGATTAGTAGTTAGTGTTTAGAAATAAATACATATATTTTATATATATCTTGTGTGGTTCTCCTTTCATTTAGTTATTCAAGAGGTTATAATCTGGTAAACCAAGCTGCTTTACACTCCTTCAAGACTTAGCCTGAAGGCTGCTCTCCATAGCTACCACTAGGATAGCTTTCAATAAAGGTTGTCTTTAAACCTATCATCAATAAAGGTCGTTTGGACTGGTGCAAGGTGCCCACTATAACTAGTGGACAGCATATGCCAGGCCAACTTCTCACACCATACATCAGACCTGACTATTCCTTTCAATTCGGTAGGGATTTTCTCTGCATAAAACACAGGAAACATATCATACATTCCTGGTTCTAGTTCTGCCATTGTCATTTTATACAGAACATCATCATCTGGTGTCTGGAAAGCAATACCATCTGGAGTACAGTAGATGGTATAATTCATTTTACAAAGCAGATCGCGTCCTAATAAATTTACAGGACTACAATCACACACCACAAAGCGGTGCATGTCTTTGAATGGACCAATTTCCACCTCTACTGGTTTTGTAAGAGGGGTTTTAATTTGCCTGTTTGAAACACCTACAACTTGGATGTATTCTCCTGAGAGAGGAAGATTTGGAATTTCCACTGATCTAACAGTAGAACGGGTAGCACCAGTGTCCACAAGGAATGTAACATTTACACCATTCACTTTTCCATCCACAAATGGACCTGACTGATCTACCTCTAGAGTTGCGCCAAGCACGCACTCCTCTTCCTCTCCTAGGCACCGTCATAAGCTTTCATCCGATTCATCTCCATCTTGCCGTAACCAATATTGTGAAACAGCAGCTGCGCGCGGCAATTTTGTTACCTGCTCTCCTCCGTAGAATCCTGCCTCTGTACTGTATCTTTGAGGATTTACACTCTTTGGAAGAGGTGGTTGCGGCACCTGACACTGTTGAGTAACTACCTGCGGCTGTTGCGGCTGTTGGTAACTCACCTCATTCTGCACCTGTGGATGTAATGGTTGATTCTCGGTATTAACTCTCGGAGGCAATTTACACTCGTTTCTCCAGTGCCCTAATTTTCCGCAATTATGACATGGCCATTTCTTTTTGGCTTCTTCTATACTCATCTGACCTTTTCCCTTACCAATATTCGGTTTGGACTTGGTCTGTCCTGCGCCACTAGACTGATTATTCATCTGAGCTTCTTGCTGTTCTGCAACCTTTACTTGTGCCCACATTGCCTTTTCCTTGAGTTTACGCTGTCTGGCTTCAATATCATCACTGCAATATTTTGCATACCGTAATACCTCATCTACTGTGCTAGTCTGCCAACATAACATATGCTGCTTAATCATTTCACTTATCTCAGGTTTCAAACCATACACAAATCGATACACAAAATGACTCATGTCCTTTTCACTCAAATTCTCGTATCCACTATACTGTTTAAAAGCCAATAGCAACCTTTCATAATAAGCATGTACAGATTCCTTATTCTCCTGAGTTGTTCTATCAATCTTTACCCAGTCCGTTTCTTTTGATGGAATCTTATTTTTCAGGAATGTAATTGCCTGTTCATATTTTCTCATTACTTCTGAACTTGGGGCTCCTGTTTTTGCATCTCTAGGATATTCTTCCTTCGGCCAGTCAATTGTAATTTTACACTCTGTCCATAAATCTGCAGGAACAACAATCTCAAACAATCCATCCATATCTTCCCACAATACTTTTGAAACCTTTACAAACCTTTCTACCTGTCTATACCATTCTACAGGCTTTTCTCTCAATCTTGGAAAATCATTTGTAAATGACAATATATCTTGTCTGGACCATGGGACGTGTACATAACCTCCTCCTGGAATTTCTCTCATTGGACATTCTATTACCGTTGGTTCTTTTTCTTTTACTGGAAAAGCCAATGATGCTTTATCAGTTGTTCCCTCTTTTCTCCTTATCCACCTGCTTTTCCACTTGTCTACATCTCCCCATTTTCTCAGTAAAACAATTAATTCTTTTATCTGTGTTAGTCGTCCTAAAGTATTCAGATTTTCTATGTCCTTTTCACTAAAATCTACCCTGTACGGTTTCTGCAATCCCCTAATTTTTGCAAATTCTACTCCTAGTTCGTTCGCTGTTTCTTCCAATTTTTCATGCAAATTCCTAGCTCTCCAAGTAATGCTTTTACACATAAACATTAATTCATCATCTTGATAGGACTTCAATCGATCCGTACCAATAGTCCCTAGAATCAATTCCTCCATATCTATCTTTAATCTGACCACATCCAAAGGTTGTGGTTCGGCATCTTTTTTCTGCAAGCTCCTCAGCCAATCATTTAATTCCTCTGCAGTCGGACCCACAGGGGTTTTAGTTAATTCTACCCTATTTACACTTTTCTCCGGGGTTTCAGTTGCTGACTCGGCTCCCATAGGAATCTTATTTATCGGACTCTCATTTATTGTCAAATTTACAGGTGGACTTGACCTAAATGGACATACAGAATCTTTTGTCTCTCTATTTTCTGGAATTATCCCTTCTCTTACTTTTTGCATACTAGAATTTAATGGGATTACTAAAGAATGTTCATCTATCTTTTGATTTTCAAATACTGGGATCACTGGCCCTATAGTTACTGGTACAGTCACAGCTTCCATATTCTTTGTCAGTTCTCTTATCTTTTCAGTCAACTCTCTTGTGGTTCTGGCTAGTTCGGCCGTATTACCATTATCATGTTTCACAGTCTGTGGTGTTTCTAGTCAATTAAATGGACTATTTATTTCAGAAAATTGTTCAGGGCTTTGATTTATTACAGTTTCCATTGGCGGTGCATTTGGTGTCACCACCACAAAATCCTGTTGATATGGAGGGGGTCCTTTATTTAAAATGTCCTCCAGTAACTCATCCTCTGTGTCACTAACTCCATACCCATATCTCTCTGGTACTGTATGCTTCTTTTTCTCCGTACACTTTTTCCCTGCAAATTCTTCAACTGTTCTGGCAGGAAACATACCATCCGTCATGTTAGCATACCGCCATTGTCTCATCCTGTCTTCATGACTCAAACCCCATACTCTTCTATGAACAAAACTATAATTCTTTGCACCTCTGTATCTTTCCCTTTCATACATCTCATTTTCCCATTCACCAAAGGCTTCGAACTGTGTCGGTCTAGGTCTCGGTTCAAGTTTCATCATTTTTTCTCTCAAATTTCGAAGTACAGCTGTGCTAAACGAACCATTTTCCGGAAATGCCAATACTCCATCGTCTTTGGTATATTTCGCCCAATTTTCCAACCAAATGCAAGTATGATAGCCATATTTCACCATCATATAAGATGCTGGTGTTTTCGGCGGAGGAAGTACTTCTCCTTCCCTAGTCACAACCTTTTTATCTTTCTTAAAAAGATTTTTAAGCTTTGCAAACCATGACAGTTTCTCTCTATCACGTTCATTGTAATAAGCCATATTTCACTGTTGTTTAATTCTTCACCAATCGGTTCTTTCTACCGCTCGGCTATTCTGACCTATCCCAGCGCGTCTCACACCAACGCACCAATCAGAAAGCTCTACGTCACTCTCACACTAACCTATTCCAACGCGTCTCACACTAACGCACCAATCAGAAAGCTCTTCGTTCTTCCACAACTGGCCAATACCAGCGCGGTTCTTGTTGACGTCAGTTCTACTCCTGCTTCTACTGACGCCTCCTTTACAAAAAATTATCAGCACTTTTCTTAACTTTTCTTTTCAACTAAATCGATTAGTTACAACGTAAAACACATTACCGTTGTCTGTTTCTCTAAACAAAAGAGATAGTTTCTTCCCACTTATAAGAATACTGTTTCGTTCGATAAGTGTAGCACTTCTCTCTACCTTACCCTTCTCTCAAGCAAAAGGTAAACCCGTTTCTCTGGGGATAAAACACATGTGGAGACTACACTGCTCCTGAGAATTAAGGCCAAAGTTTCACAAGAAAACCTGTTGCTATTTCACTCAAATGCAATTCATACGTGAAATTTCCCTAACATAACACAGTCTTGTGTTATCACCAAATTTGAAATCGGACAATGTACAATTCCATGTGACTTCTCTTGCCACATGTGTCCACTTCCTACTTCCCAGAAGCTTCAAAATTCTGACTACACATAACAATACAAATTCAACATAGAGTGTTAGACATGGAAAAATCAATAATCAATCATCACCAAACTAGACTATAGAAACCATAACTCTGCTACCAAGAAATCTGATCCAGCGCGGTTAAAATAAATTTTTCCTTATGACACTAACCCACAAAACACCTACTCAACCTATGTCGGTGGGGCCCATAACACCGCATACATACATTCACTCAATTTTCTGGATCAATCGCTAAGGAAAATGAGCTGCTGGACAAACGGGATACCTTATTAAAATGACAGAATTATAACCTATACATTATATACATTAACTTAGGATCCTGTCGGTTCTAAACATCAAGGTATTCCGCTATTCGGTCGATGGACCAACTAGTAGAATCAGTTGATGGCGATTAAGTCCAGCTCAATCACAATTAAAACCTTTAACATTTATTAATCACAATTTTATTTTAAAGAACCACAGACTCATTTTAGAGTTAGCATATAATTTTATCTAAATTCTTTGAGCAAATAAGTAAAGTTCTTTTATTAGGTAAATACATTTAAAATATCAGTAAACATTTAAGTAAAGTTTTGAGAATAGAAACAGAAAATACTCATTACCCTTGGCCTTAGGGCGATGACAAGAATGGTTCACCAGGAAAGAAAGATGAACCGCAGGTCACAGGATAGGACTCCCAAAACTGACTGACTGTCCCGCTAACCTCCTCGGACACAATCTCCTCCCGGGCAACTCCCGCAACGGTCTCGTTCCTTCCCCAGTCAAAGTTCGAAGTCCAAAATGACAGAGTCTCTCGCAGCATCAGGATAGAAGAAGCGAACCTTTTTTTTTCACAACGTAAGAGCAGACTCTCTTATACCCTTTTCTTCGACTCACTACACTTAAAGTTGCAATCTTTAGGGGCAGAAATCACGCTAATTGGTCCATTGGAGGGGTGGTGATGGTCACCTCATCGCCTTCCTTGTCCGAACCGGTTTGGGGACAATAATGCATACAGTAAGTCTCATGATCAACAATGTCCAAAGGTAATTCAATTTGTTAATGTATTTTTGTAACAAACTCCGATGGTCACACATTAGTTCATTCTCTGTCGCTCGATTCTCTCATCCGTTCCCATGCATTTATGCTGAACTCTTGGCACGATCCTTGTTGCAGGTCAGACTGGCCTTGACATCTCTCACTCCGGGCACAGGCCGCATACACGTGACTGGAGCATTCACTCTGCTCATGTGCGGGGGCCATTTTATTCAGCGCACGCCATCTTGTCCTTTTCCAGCGGCCATTTTCGAAGCACGGCCTAGCAGGCCCGAACGAAACTAATATAAGATCAAACACAACAAAAATTAAACATGGAAAATAAGCCTTTCTGTTTACCACCCGCCATTCTAAAGACCTGTGTTAGGTATTACCTAGCAGAAGCGACATTTAAAGCCATTTTACTTACCATCTGCATTCTTTGCCACGGTGCAATTTTACTACGCAACAAAAATCATGCAATTTACTCTATTTACTACGCAAATCACAATACTAATGTTATTTTGCTTCACATTTGTAAATAAATTAGATTTTGCAATGCCAGCAAGTTGCCCACGTGTAATGTTTAATAAAAAGGTGCATTTGTTGATTAATTCATGCGTTTTTTAAACGGTTAGTATCATTAATCGTTATGAGGTCATTAACTTCAAAGGGGTACAAAATTATTTTGTTTCCCCTGCTCCATCAGTAGGTTTATGGACAAAGGGGAATTCATACTGGGGGACACAAAAATACTGATAATGAAGGGTTGAGAGCTGCAGTCTAGAAAGACAGGAGGCAGCAGAGCTCTCTGTGCTGATGGGCACGCTTCTTTTTCTATGCCTTCATCTATACGGCCACCTCCTGAAGGCCATGAGGATTGCCTACTAATCAGCAAGGACCTGCTTCATGACCACCTGGAAAGTAGCCATAGTGACACATTCAGGAGGTGCGGGTGGAACATCATGTGAAGGGGCACAGGGGTCAGGGATGAATGTCACCCTCGGTCGCTGGGTTTTTGGGGGGGCACTTGCACTAGGAGGTAGCAGGGGTTGCCTCTGTTGTAGTGAGGCCCTCTTGGCTAGTAGAAGGGATGGCTTCAGGACCCGATGACGGAGGGCGTCTTTTCTTCGGGCACAGCAGATAAATATATATATTTGTAAAGGAAACATTCGCCCTGAAGGATATCTGGGCACTGATATTGTTTATTGTTACTTAATTCAGTGGTACTCATTAAATTGACCTCAGAAGTTTAAAAGGCAGGATGGACCCTCGGGATTCGAACCTGTAACCATGAGGGTAAACACATATTCCTGGAGTGAGTCCAATAGTCCACTGAGTCACCAGACCCAGATGAACGTTATTGTCCAGTGGGAGCCCCATTGTCTGCCTCCTTCTGGCATGTGGTGCCCAGATCAACCACCCCTTCAGTCGTCTCCTCAGACTCTGACCGAAATCACTTAGCTTGTAATAGAGTGGCTCTCTGAGCAGGAGCACCCTCCCAATTGGTGGAGTCAACCTCCTCCTCTGTTGTGAAGCAGTGATCTTCCTCCTGTGGCCACCTTGTGGCCTAGGCCCTGCTTCTACTTCTGCTCCCTAGTCCTTCTGTTCAATGCTTTCTCCTTTGGTGGCCGGCTGAAAAGGAAGGAGATAAAGGAAAATGTCTATGTAATTGCATTAGACGTGACATTGTATAAAAATGTCAAGCAGCCCACTGCACTTTGACATGTCAGTGTCTAAAATCAATCTGTCATTTTTAACAATGTGTGCAATGCTTACTAAACATACAAACCAGGCACATTTTTTAAAATTTATTTAAAAAAATTATTACATATGATATGCAAACAAAAATGTTACCTAAGCATAGGGATGCCTAAAAATTTAAAATAACTGTTATCCTTACATTCATTTAATCAATGATGTTATTTAATATGCCATGAGCAATGTAATATGTGAGGTCATAAACAGTGCGTGACGGGGGAGCAAGTTATAGTTAGTTCACTAAACTATACCTGGCAAATTTCTCAGTTTTTTGGGTTTCTAAACCTTAGTTCTTATCTCTTTTCAACACCTACCTCTATAACATCTCTTTAACCCTTGACTTTTCAGTTAATTTCTGTTTTTTTTAATGTAAGCTAAGATCTTATTACCACACAGAATTATAATTTCACATTCATTTGTTTTTTTCAGAGAATGTCAGTTTAAAAAAAAAAACATATTCTAAGTTAAGGTTAAGCATACGCCAGCCCCCTCGTGCAATCTACACCCCACCGCCTCGGCCACGCTCTGAAACCAACTCCCCACCCTGGGTGTGCCCAACTCCCAGGTGGTGGCCAACTCCTGGCTGCACATGGGCTTCAGTCATGCGCAGCAGGGTGTGGGCTGCAGGCTGCAGGGTCTGGCCTCTGTTTAAAACGTCACTTCCAAATATGGAGCCTCGGAAGGATTCTAAGCATAGCTGGCATTCAGTCGTTTTCCCCTGGACGTCTCTTTCAGCATCCAAATTCAATTCCTATGTCTAGATTGCGATTTGTACAATTTTGAGTGATTTCTGTGCCATCTCTTCCGTTCTCAGTCTTGGAAAGAGGAAGTCAAAAGTATTCCATCTGCCATCTCACCTAAGTCAATTTTCTCCTTATGCTTCCAAAATAATAAGCATAGTAGTATTTAGACTTACCAAAAAATGTAGTAGCTTCCAGATTTTGAGGCATAGCATTTTATGACTTATTTTTCCAAAATTTCCATTAATATTACCACAGGTTTTAAATAATCACTACATATGTGGGAAAACTCAAGAAAAAACAAAACAGAACAATAGAAAAAATGCGTCGATAGCTGCATAAAAATGATGTCTGCTGAAATGATAACCCACGGCGCTTTTATTCTTCGCTCGTGGTGACTGCACTTTGACCGACACGGGGTTCAGACTCGCACAGGGCATGTCCCTAGACTGTCTCCTAATGACGGCGCAGAGACATATAGGTTTTCAAATCACGCTGAGGTAACTGGCGCTACGGCTGCGTCGCCTTATAAATGACTTCATCAAATTTATTCACCAGGATCTTTTGTTTTTGATTTGTAGTCACGATATAAAGTCAGTTACATCAAGCTCAGGCTTTGTCTCCAGAGGTCACTAGACCTAACCTGCAGCTCATAAATTGTACATTTATGGGGCGATGGTGATCGGCACACAAGTAGGTGATGGCTTTTGAACTCTGGAAACCCGAGCAAGAGAGCGAACACTACACTTTCAGAACCACAATTCGAAGCAGGGTGTGCTTTTGACACCAAGTGCAACGTAACACGTGATGACATCTTCTGTTACACAACTTCCTTCCTTCTGAGTTCATGTTTCATTTTCAGACCACGGAGCAGTATGTTCGACCCTATTCGCGTGGCAAAAATGTTGTTTATCTTGTCACATTCATCATGTCTTCAGTGTCTGAGCAGTGTGAGTTTTTGCCCACAAGAAGGTGTGCACTTTAAACTATTGTGTTTTGTTACTTCCAGGCGACCCCATGTCACTTGTCATTTTCAGTATCAAACAACTGGGCGAGGCAACCATGTGCTTAAACCTCGTTTTCAATGGTATCAACGGTGCATTGAAGAATAAAGGACTTGGTGGCAGGAGACATAAAGAACGCATTTATTCAACTAATGGCTCTTCTTCTTATTATTTTTTTTAATAAGCAAACTACTTTGATTTTCGAATTTCCTTGTGTGATCGTGTGAAGTGGATGAACGCGCGAAATAGTGGGTGCATAAATGGATGGTGAATGGGTCACTGAATGAGCGCATCAGTGGAATACTCAGTGAGTGAGTACATAGCTGGATGAATTGTTGGATGCCTAAGTGGATGTATGCCTAGGTGGGGGTTGGATGGATGCATGGATGAATGGATAAGCTCATATGCAAGTGCATGAATGGATGAAGGATGGGGAGGAAACAGTGTACTGGAAAAAACACACATGAAACTTAACTAAAAAGAACATAGCCGCCTATGCAACCTGGGACAATCCAAGCTGGGGAGACTTGGTTGTCGAACATCAGTGGGTCGCGGAATAGACATATACGTATATTGAAGTCACTATCCAGGAAGAGATTAATAAGTCAATGAAAGGGTACATTATATGAAGAATTTGAGAGAAAGATAAAGGTGACCAGGTCAAATGGGAAACCACAATTTGGTAATGCTTCTTTTGCATGCAGGAGTAAATCCATCAGCGTGACCCTTGACTAACTAGTGTTTCTGAGCCTTCCACATGTGCAAGGGTTATGTGTATGTTAGAGATGGGGGTCTCTAGTTGGCAGTGGCTTGCACCCTGACCAAGTAGGGACCCTTCCTTCTAGTCAGGAGAAGGGAGTTACACACCCAAGATAACCCCTGCTCTCCCCCTTGGTAGCTTGGCACAAGCAGTCAGGCCTATCTCAGAGGCAATGCGTAAAGTATTTGTACATAACACACACAGTAACACAGTGAAAACATTACAAATGGACACCACACCAGTTTAGAAAAATAGCCAATCTTTATCTAAACAAAACAAGACCAAAACGACGAATATCCAACATACATAACTCAAAATATCACTTTTTAAAGGTTTAAGCAATTCTGTCAATGGAACTCCATGGATGCGGTAATTTTACACAAAGTACCTTGGGTGCATCAAAATCCACAAGGAAAAACAGCCACAGAGGAGGGAAGCATTGGAAAACACAGCGATGCATTGATTCCTGAGTCCCTGGGGAAGCGATGCCTTAGTTCTGCTGCACGCAGAAGTGTTGCGTCGGTTCCGAACTGTAAGGGGAAGACAGATCTGGTCTGCGGGTGATGCAGTGGAAAACTTGGCGCACAGGTGCAATGCGTGGAAATCTGGACGCGCTGGAGGTCGATGTGGTGGCAGCAAACAGGTGGTGCGTCGCTTCTTTCAGCCACGGTACAACGATGCGTTGATTCTTTCAAGCCGCACAGCAGGGCCTGCTTGGAGTCAGTGCTGTGGTCTCGGACTTCGGAGACCCGGTACGCTGAACTCAGGCTGCAGTAGTTTCTTAGGCCACGGCATGCGCTGCGTCGATTTCTTCAGCCGCACGGCGGCGGTGTGTAGATTTTTCTCCCGTACGGCGGTGCTGTATTGGAAAAACAGGCACTGGAAGGGCGAAGCGTTGATTTTGAAGTCTTCTAGCAGCAGGAACCACCTCCAAGGGCCCAGAACTGGATTGGCACCACTTGGCAGGTCATAACTCCCAGCAGTGGAGATCAGGGATGCGGCAGGTGAAGTCTTTGATGGCCCTGAGACTTCTTAACAGGAGGCATGCACACACAAGCCCTTGGAGAAACTTCTCAAGCAGGATACACAACAAAGTCCAGTCCTTTTCCTCTCCAAGACAGAAGCAGCAACCGCAGACCAACTTAGCAAAGCAACACACAACAAAGGGGCAGTACTCCCCCTCACATCTCTTCAGCTCTTCTTCTTAGCAGAGTCTCCTCTTGATCCAGAAGTGTTCTAAAAATCCAGGGTTTTAGGTCCAATACGTATACCCCTTTTGGCCTTTGAAGAAGGCATACTTCAAGGGAGAATCTTTGTAGGTAGTGCACAGATTCTGCCTTGCCCTGTCTTGGCTCCAGACACAATCAAATGGGGTGGGGACAGCATTGTGAGAGGTCAGGCACAGCCCAATTCAGGTGTATGTGACAACTCCTTCCACCACTTCAGCTTAGGAAGGACCATCAGCCTGGTGATGGGCAATCAGGATATGCAGGGCACACCTCTCTCTTTGTGTGACTGTCTAGAGTGAATGCACTAACGGGCCCCTGTCAGTCTAAACCAGACGTTGATTCTACAGGCAGGCAGAGGCACAGGATAGTAAAACAAGAAAATGGCCACTTTCTAAAGGTTGCATTTTTAAATACACAATTTAAAAACCACCTTCTGTAGAAGATGTGTTTTAAAATTCTGAGGCGAGAGAGCCCAAACTCCAAATCTCTAGCTTTTGCCAATTGAAAGTTGCACTTGTAAGAGGTTACAAAGTAGCTCCAATGATAGCCTATGGGAGAGCTAGTCTTTGCAATAGTGAAAAATGAAATTGACAGCATTATACTAACAGGACATGTAAAACACACCAGTACATGTCCTACCACTCACATCCACTGCACCCTGCCCATTGGGGTACCTTGGGCCTACCTTAGGGGTGCCTTACATTTGAGCCTATTTATAATATCCCCGTAACCATTGTTGTGTGGGTCTGAGAGTGGGTGTGTGAGTGGCTGTATGGGTGTGTGAGTGTGTATGGGAGTGGCTGTATGTGTCTGAGTGGGGGTGTGAGTGGTTTTCTGGGTCTGTGAGTGCGTGTGTAAATGGCTGTATGGGTGTGTGACTGGGTGTATGAGTGGTTGCATTGATCTGTGAGTGGGTGTGTGAGTGGTTTTGAAGGTCTGTGAGTGAGTATATGAGTGGCTGTATAGGTGTGTGAGTGGTTGTATGGGTGTGAGTAGGTGTGTTGGTCTGTGAGTGGGTGTAGGTGTTATTTTAATTGGAGTCTGGATTAGTGGATCCACCGTGGAATACACAGGGGGTCACGCTGCGTGCAGCGGTGGATCCGAGGACCCTTGCGCACAAAAAAAAAGATTTTTGGACAATTTCTTGTCCATGATGGGTCGCTCACTGACCCCTCCATCAGTCCCAGGGGGTCAGGGTACCTCTACCCTGACCCCATCTATCACTTTTAAATTGTATTTTCCCCCGTGGGAACCGAGTCCCAATGCACAAATGGCACCCGCAACCTTCCTCTCAGGTCGCGGCCAGCCAATCACAACATTGCTTTTGGTGCATGGCCCGCGGATATACCACGGTGAATCCATGTCTCTAGATATACATTAATCTTTTTACTCTAATAACATCAAAACTATGGAACAGATTTACATCAAATTAGAAAAAGCCCTCTTCCTGGACCAAGATCTTGCTTTCTGCTAAATTTGGAATAATTCCGTTTAGCGGCACAGCCTGTAGTTCTGTCTAAAATCTCTCTGGGAAATTGCATGGGGAAAACCTGTTTTGGGACCCCCCCATTATCTCGGCCTCGCTTGATGGATCATCCCAAAACTCTACAGGCAACAGTTAAAGTGACTGGCAAACTACTTTTGAAAATTTCATGCTTATTAGCTAAACAAAAAATGCTCTTTTTATGGAAACTAGGTCCTAACTATAATTACCTACTGTTTCCATCCGTTTCCATCTGAGAACACGTTCATAGATTCTGAGGGAATACTATAAGTGTCTAAAGGCACACCAACGGCCTCTAAGAGCAAACCTGGTTTATTTAAATACCTGGTGGTAGTGTCTGAAGTCAGCCCAAATAATTTCTGGCATGTTTAATAGATGTTTCCTGTACATGTGCTGTTAACATTGCATACCAATTACTTTGTGTCTAAATTCATTTGTTCAAACTATTTATCTGAAACATTCCAAAAGCAACCAACAATACCAATACATGGTTGTATGGCGGAACAAAGAATGTGTTTACCACGTATGCCTTTACAATGCAGCCTTTACCACGCATCAACCACTACCACGTACGTCGTTACCACGCAAGTCATTACCACGAACATAGATCGATGTGCATTATAAGTAACTTTACCACACATACACTTACCATGCATACCATTACCATGCATACCTTTACAACACAATTCGGCGAACACACCATAAATAGACACTGGCTGTATACTAATGGGCCAAGATGCTGAGCTTTCCAAATGCCTAATGTGTCCTGACCATCCTAACCACTGAATAATGTCTTGTAGCTGATATATCTGCATTGTCATCCACTGTGTGCCTTGGCAAGTTTGTTGTATGAAGTACACTGCTTGTAAACAATGTTGCACTTTCTAGATAACAAAAGATGTCTGCCCGTCGAGACATGACTGTACTGCTGTATTTGGTTGATAAAATCAATAAAAAAAAAAAAGACATCCTACTAAAAAAAAGTGCCTTTTTTTATACCAAACAAATGAAATATACATTTAGTCAGACTGTAACCACATTATAAAATAGATTCCAAAACATATTTTACTGTGAATTATTGAATACTCCAAAAAGCATATAAATTCAGCCATCCACCATTTTGTGCTCAGTGGTACACTGACTTCTATTGTAACCACAAACACCATTGAGAGGACGAAAGAGAGAACCACAGCCAGTTGCAAACACTGCCATCTAGCTAGACAAGTAAGTATAAACTTGACCAATAATGTGCTCTAACAATTCTAACATTATCTCACACATAAATATTTATTCAGAAATGTTTAAAATTTGACAGACTTTGAGAAACTTCACTACGGTGGACTTTTCAAGTTCAGTTACTAATTATGCACCACAGGTAGGTAGATAATTAAGATTTTTTTTTTTTTTAAATATCGTCTACTCAGTTTGATCCTGGACAGTGACTGGGGGGAAAAATTACTATTCTTACTTCGCCAGAAACTTACTTCAGGGAAAGTGCTGGATGGGCACTAGTGAGTAAAATTACTATTCTAACTCCACTGGATACTTACATCAGAGAAGGTGCTGGACAGTGACTGGGGGGGCAAAATTACGATTCTAACTCCTGCGTGTACTTACCTGAGGAAAGGTGCTGGACTGTGACTGGGGGCAAAATTATTATTCTTACTCTGTCGGGTACTTACGTCTGAGAAGATGCTGGACAGTGAATGGGGGGGGGCAAAATTACTGTTCTTACTACCCCAGGTACTTACCTCAGGGAAGGTGCTGGATAGTGACTGGGCAAAATTACTATTCTAACTCCTCCAGATACTTCCCTCAGGGAAGGTGCTGGACAATGACTGGGGACAAAATTACTATTCTAACTCCGCCAGGTACTTACCTCAGGGAAGGGGCTGGACAGTGACTGGAGGGCAACATTACTATTCTTACTCCACCGGGTACTTAGCTCAGGGAAGGTGCTGGGCAGTGACTGGCGGGAAAAATTACTATTCAAACTCCCCCCAGGTACTTACCTCAGGGAAGGTGCTGGACACTGACTGGTAGGCAAAATAAGTAATAAAAAAGGAAGCAAAATTTACAGGTTTTTTTCATATAAACAGGTTCAACTGCCAACAAAACCACAACCGTGTGACTTTTTTCCACTGAAAAATGAACCTTTTTTTGAAATGTGCCTAGCTGTGGATTTTGGGCCCTAGCTTAGCTGTCACCTAGGCAAACCTAGCAAACCTGTACTTGTATGGCTCGCACCAGGGTCTGTTACCCAGAATCTCTTGCAAACTTTGTAAAAAAAAAACCACATCCTACTCACATTTCTGTGTTGGAAAGTTCTAGAATCTGTGGGGAGCTACAAACTTCCACCCACCCAGCATTTACCCAAATCTCCCGATAAAGTGGTACCTCACTTGTGTGGGTAGGTCTAGTGCCCCCAACAGGAAACGGCTCAAAATGTATTGTGGAGACATCAAAATTAGCTATCACAGAATGACCTAGTTTTGCAAGAGGGTAACCTGTGTTTTTGGTCCCGGGCTCAGCGGCCATAATGGGAAACCTAAAAACCCAGATATTTTTTAAATTAGACACCTGTGGAAGTCCAGGGAGGTATGGCTTGCGTGGATCCCCTAATGTTTTCCTACCCAGAATCCCCTGCAAACCTCAAATTTTGCTGCAAAAATTAAATTTTCCTCACATTTTTGTGTGGGAAAGTTGTGGGATCACAGTGCCGGCACAAATTTCCTACCACCCAGCGTTCCCCCACGTCTCCCGATAGAAATGCTACCTCACTTGTGTGGGTGGGCTAAGTGCCCGTGACAGGGAAGAGCCCAAAACTTATTGGGGAGGCATCAAAATTATCAATCACAATAACGACCTGGTTTTGCAATGGGGTCACCTGAGTTTTTCGTACCGGGCTCAGCGGCCATGGGAAACCTACTAGACCCAAACATTTCTGAAAACTAGACACCCAGGGAAGTCCAGGGAGGTATGGCTGACTCTGCTTTGGGCACCAAAACAAGTGAGGTATCATTTTTATAATGAACATGAGGGGAACACTGGGTGGTAGAAAATTTGTGCCGGCACAGTGATCCCACAACTTTTCCACACAGAAATGTGAGGAAAGTGTGATTTTTTAGCTAGATTTGAGTTTTGCAGGGAATTCTGGGTAATAAAACGCTGGAGGATCCACGCTAACCACACCGCCAGCCAAGCGCCATCCACGCACACCATCAGCATACCGCCAGCCAAGCGACAGTCCATGCACACCACCAGCCATCCATGCACACCACCAGCCAAGTGCCATCCACACACACCATCAGCCAAATGTCATCCATGCACACCACCAGCCAAGCGCCATCCATGCACAGCGCCAGCCAAGCACCATCCACGCACACCACCAGCCAAGCACCACCCATGCACGCCAGCCAAGCGCCATCCATGCACACCACCAGCTAAGCGCCTTCCACGCACACTGCCAACCAAGTGCCATCCACGCACATTACCAGCCAAGTGACAGTCCACAAACACCGTTAGCCAAGTGACAGTCCACGCACACTGCCAGCCAAGCGCTAGTCCACACACACTGCAAGCAAAATGCAGGTTCGCACACAGCCAGCCAGACACCAGTACACACAGTCAGCAGAACTCCAGTTCACACATGCACAGAAACATTTGCTAGTGTCTAGTGGTTTTCTGCCCTCCTTGGGAAATATCGCTGATCTGTCACCAAGGGGGGCAGAAACGGCCAAAATGCATGCACACAAAAAAGGGAGTGACCCTTGCCTAAGGGGCCGCTCCCTGACATACCCATAAACATATCTCTGGTGCCTAGTGGGCGTTCTGCCCCCCCCCCGGAGGCAGATCAGAGGCTTTTGCCCCCATCTGCCCCCGTGGGACAGAAAGACTATGGCCATTTTTTGAGGGGAGTGGGGGCATTGGCATGCCCATTCTGGGCAGCCCCCACCTCTAATATACAAACAAAAAAGTCCCTGGTGCCTTGTGGGCTTTCAGCCCTCCCAGGTGTGCAGATTGGGGGCTAAATAAGGCCAGGAAATTTGGGGGGAGCAAAAGACCTTGCCCAAGGGGCCGCTTCCCCCTCCCTGATGTCCAGTAGTGGATTCCTGCTTGAGGATCGCCCTCCTGTGGCAATCCCCAAGCAGGGATTCACTAGGGAAAGGTACCATTGGAAAGGGGAGAGTCTCCCCTTTCCAATGATACCTCTCCCATCTGCCTAGGTGCTCAGGGGCTGAGATAGCCCCACAAGCACCGAAGAAGTGAAATTGAAATGAGCAGATTGGCTCATTTCAGTTTCAGTTTCAATGTAATGACGTCAGCGCGCCATGCACACGATCGTCATTACATTGGAAAAAAAATGCCTCTGAAGGTTGGGGAGGCTCTTCCCCAGCTCCCAAGGCTGAAAAACTCAAAAGGAAATCCCTCTGCTGCTTACAGCAGAGGGATTTTCTGGGTGGTGTGCAGAGGATGTAACAGTTACGTTCTCAGCACACCAGCACCACATCCGAATTTAGGATGTAGTGTAATGATACAAAAATGTAAAGGAACACAATTTTCAAAGCTGTCATCAGCTGCCTCCTCTAATATTAAGAATCATCCTTCAGGGCCAAACCTAGGAGACTAAGAAATGATCCTCTTTATCCAATTGCCTCTCACACTAATGCTACTTTTGATCAAATTCTAGATGAAGTGAGAGCTTTGCAACCATTTATCAATTCTACAAATAAAAAGTTGCAACAAATTGACAACAGATGGATTCCAATGGGAAGTGGGATTAGTGATGATGAAGACATTACTTCTAAGATCACTAAGGACCTCATTATGAGTTTGACCGTCCTACAGCGGTGGAGGTCATCCACCGTCCGATGTAGGACCGCCAAACCTGTGATGCGACTGTCCGCCAGATCAGGAGTTAAATCCTGGTCTGGCGGGAGGCGTTGCAGCGATCTGACTGTGGCGGTCTGCAAGGCTCATAGAAGAGCTTATAATGCAGACTGCAGCAGTCAGACGGCCGACTGCGCCTTCCTGCAAGGTGTGGCATGCATGCCACACAGTGCAGGAAGTGGGGGTGTAAATACAGTGGGGCACTACATGTGCCTCCTCCCGCATGCACCTCCTGGCCCAAATCCGGCTGGGGTCCCCGTTAGGGCCCTCTTTGTTGCCTTTCTGCCACCCTTTTCAAGGTGGGATCACCGCTATGAAAAGGGCGATGAAAATGCAACTTGTAATATGCTTGGCGGTGCCAGCAGTGGCACCGCCAGCATATTACAGCCAGTTGCAGACCGCCGGCCCAGTGGGATCCTTGATCCCGGCGGTCTCATGGAGGTACGACTGCCACAGTCCTAATACTCTGGGCATTCTGCAGTGTGGCAGTGGTTGGACCGCCACCACCGGTTCGGCCGTCCGAACTCGTAATCAGGCCACTAGATGGAAATTGAACTCCACCACCTCCAAAAACATACAGAAGACTTCAGGAACAGAAAGACATGCCATAATCTTAGACTACTGCTTGCCAAAGACGGTGGAAGGTGATGTCATTTAGTGTTTCGTGGGAAAAAATCTTCCTACCCTCATGAGCATTCTGAATTCATCTAAACTGAATATTGAAAGAGCTTATTGCTTAGAGAAAAAAAAACTGTCTCTACCTTTGCTTCAGTCAGACTTTTTTTCTGGAATATGCAGGTCTTTTACAAAGAATTGATTGTCTTCATCTGAGCAAAATCTACTTTAATTATAATTCTTATCTAATTCTACTTATGTTAGGAAATAAGAATTCTTATACTTGCGGCCCGTTCTTAGCAGTTTAACATCAGGTATTGGATTATTCATCTGTGCCTTTGTAAAATTACTCAAAATGGTGACCTTGATAAAATACATCTTTTTCTCATTGACCGCTGATTGATACCTCTTTGAAAGTGAAATGTTAATTAAATTTTTGTTATTGAAGTTTGTTTTTTCTATTATTAGTTCTATTTTTCTCAATTTGCATTCCTTTTTTACATGTTTTTGTTTATCTTTATCAATTCTGGGTTGTGTCACTTGAATTGCTGTTCTTTTACTCTATGTTTCTTTGCTATGACATGTCTCAGTTCTTTATTTGTTTCTATATCTTCCTTTTACTGGATTACTTCCTGTGTCATTTTACGTGTTTACATTACAGTTTATTCAACAGTCTCCTTCTAATTCCAATCTGTTTAGTAAACTGCTTGCTTGACTAGGTTACTTACAGTTTAATAATTCAACCTCCCACAGTGGTTAAGTTTACTTAGTGTAATGTTTGTGGGATGTTGTGTAATGTTTGTGGGATGCTTATTTCCGGTCCACGGAAGACCTGGCTTGGCAGTTTGGGCTGGACTGTACCCATGAGGAACAAGGTCAGGACTGATTTGCATATGGCTGGGTCTGAACTGGGGTGGCGAAGTGAGCTAAAGAACGATGATGGATTCAACCCAGATCTGTGACTGGGGGTGAGTGTCTGAAAAGTTTCAGCGCTCCGTCCATCATTTCCTTGTGTTTGCTTTGAGGTTTAGGTAACCTGGTCAAAAGGCAAAATGTCTGATCTCATTTAGCCAGATCAAGCAGATTTGTTGCTTGTATTAAAAAAACTCATTGTAACAAAGTAGAACTGTTTAAAGCCCTATATTGGGTTGGTGAAATCTTCTTCTCACCATACGTCATTGTATTTGAAGGTCATTTCTCTGGAGCATGATGATTTCGGAAGTTGGATACTAGTTGGCATTTTAATATTAAAGATTTGTTTTTCTCTTCCTCAATTCATATGATCCAGTTAAACCTGATCCTTCTTTTGGAACATATAAAGGTTAACCTGGCTATTAGTCAAACTGAGATTATTATTGCTGGTGATTTTAATCCATGGCCCTTTTCTAGAGGGGCATTTTCATTTACATTTTCCTCTGATAAATCTAACAGACCTTTCAAAGCTGCTTTTTCCTCAAGATGCCAAAATAACAAATGGAGTATTCTAATAATAGGTCATCTTTATATTTATTGGTTCATGGTACTCTAAACAGAATTTATTACATTTTTGCATGCAGAGCTCGACATTTTATATTTGAAGAGTGATGAAAAGGGATCCCTCTTTGTTTTTTTTCACATTTCTGTTATTGCTAAATTTGCACTATCATATTTTGGTAAAAAAGGGGAGAGGGGAGATCAAGGTTTAATCATTTTTATTGTCTGATGACACTGATCCTGAAGAAGTGAACTCCTTATGTGATTTTTTTTCAGTTAAATAGTTCTGCAGATACTTCATTTGCTAATGGCTGGTGTACTTTTAAGGCTGTCCTGCGTGGCTTTATCAACTCATTAGTGGCTAAAAAAAAGGAATCTAATTTTGCTTTCAAAGACCTTGTTAAGGATATTTAAGACCTTGAGCATTCATATTTTACTAATCAATCTTCAGATATGATTTGATTTAAATACAATTGCTACTATTATTGCTTGTAATACACTACTACACCACAAGTCTAAATTTCTCAGTGGTGAAGATAAAGCTTTCAAATTATTTAAATGTTACTTTAATGTTGCAAAACACTTAACACCATCACGATGATGACTGTTCCAAACATTTCTTTTTGTATTATCCATGACTCAATTCAAAATTCCTTCTTGTGTTTTAACTAAATTTATTCAATAAGTACTAAAATCGTATGGAATAATTCATCTCCCGGGGTTGCTTTATCTAAACTTAAAAGACCTCAAAAAGAGAATGGAGTCAGATTTCCTAACTTCAAAAATATCATTTAGCTCTTCTTATTAAAGAAGCTTGTTGTTTACTTTTTAATTACTCTTTGGGCCCCTTCTTCCACCTCAGTTGTGTTGTGATTTTCCTTTCAAAGAACTATTTAATGTTTCTAGCTGACCTACATTAAACATGATGCATATGTTGAAACATGTTCATATTACTTTTACAAGATAATCTTTTTCAAATTATTATGCACTTTCTCTTTCTACCGCTTGCTTAGTTTGGTGTAACACAAATTTGAAGATTTATAAAAGATCTATTTTTGGAGGCACTTGAAGAATAGGGGAATCTCATAGCTCTTGAGGAATCTGGAATCGACAGTAGCATCCTGAAAGATCGGTGCTTTTAAATGGCTATTCCATTCAGGATTTAAATAGAGTTATCCCTTGAACTTTACAATCCTACTCGACATGGAGATTGCTTCATGTTTTTGAACTATGATTGAAATGTCTACGTTTTTGCAGAACCTCTCCCTTGGAGGAACCCTATACATATTACATTAACAGATTCAGGCTGTGCACTCTTCTCCCGAGTTGCTCCTGGTTTGTGCTCGAACTGTTGAGCTGTTCAGCTGGAGTCCCCCTGGGGGCCCCTCCAGGTATTCTCCCCCACTGGTTTTATTGTTATCTCTATTTTGCACCCTGAAGAAGGTTGGACCTTCTTTTTAGGTCTACCCAGAAACGCGCGTCGGCGGCTACTCTGGATTTGTAACTCAAAGTCCAGAACACTTAATTAACTCTAGCCCCTATCAATGGAGTAATCCAGGGTCTATAAACAGCAAATCACTGAATTAAGTGTATCTATGTAGTAAATAAGGATTCGTTACTGTCTATTCTATTTGTTCCTGGTTTGCCCAAAAAACGTTTGTTGATTCTATTTGATTCATGCAGTATGTGCAAGAATGAATGTATGGTGAGAACAGTTTGGTATGTCTGTTTGACTGATTGTGAGTCTGATTGTGTTGCGTGGGGGTTGATGGAGCCTGGGGTTCCCCAGGGTATATGTATATATACTGTTATAAATACTGTCTACTGTGGTTTGGACATTTGAATACATTGTATATAATCTTCCCATATGAATGTATTATAATTATTCTTTGATATTATGAATACATTTGATGTATTCTATCCCTTGACAAATACTGGGTTATGAGAGTTGTTTTGCTCTAAACAATTTGCGTTTGGGCTACACTGTGACTTACTGCGCATTGAAATTGTTGATTAGATATATTTCCTCTATCCATTTACCAGGCAGGTCTTTGTTAGCTTTCTCAGTGATCCTTTTTCCCCTGCTTCCCTGATGGTTTATCTGTTCTACAGGGGCCCTCTTACTCTTGTAATAGAATCTCATGGATTACCCATATTTGTGATGGTATTCAGATTTTTACCTTTTCGTACCTCCAATCTAGGTTTTTTAACTTATACAGTCATTCTAAAATAGCTTCTTCGAGATGAAGTGATACACTTTACAACACTGAATACTTTGGACGATATTGCAGACTAATGACTTTCAATAACCTATTTGGAGTGGTTCAATCATGAGAGCTTCTGCAATCTATAGGTTAATTCTCCATCTTTTCAATGCAGTCTTAAATCTGCCATTGAATTGTTATGTTAAAAGGATTGCAAGCCTCCTCGAATGTTGATTTTTAGAAATCAATTCTGGTTGAAAATATTAAAAACTTCAAGAGCTGCAAACGTTACTTAGTTTTCTTTTTTTAATTACCAACAGACTACCCTCAAAGTCAGTAAGTTTTCTGATAATAAAGATGGGTAATGCCGTTATTGTAAAACAAAAGAGGGTAACTTTTAAATATGATATTTAACTGCAAGTATGAATACAATTTTTGGAAAAGTATTTGGTATACAATTAATGAAATGTTGCATTTAAATATTTCTCTTTTATTTAACAATATAATTGTAGGCTGGTTCTAATCGTATTGGAATTGACAATTTTAATATTTTCATATTTTAGATGTTTTTGACATAATAGCTTTTAAGTTTTGTTGGTTGTGCTGGTTATCATAAAGTTCTTGGTGGAATAGTTTGTGTGTTAGCTATATAATGCATAATGTTATTTCTGTTAACAATAAAGCCAAGATTAAGAAGGATTGTTTTTGGCTACCATTCATGAACTTTTTATCTCAGCAATTGTTAATAATGATAACTACCATCAAAATACTTTCCTGATCCTCTTTTTTAAAAATAGGTAAGTAAGTAAACTTTATTTGTTTCAATTAATTTAAATCGTACAAAAGGAAAAGCAGTAGTTAAAATTCTTAAGAGAAAATTGTAGGTGAGGAGACGTCAAACGCTTATGCTGTTTGGTGGGTGTGGGCTTCAAGCAGGGTAAGAAACTGAAGTAGAATCCATGGTTGCGTTACTACTGCTGGAAAGTTTTGGCACATACTTGCCCGGGGGCCATGCAGTACCCTGAGTTAAAAGTACAGGTGTGCAGATTAAAGAAGCGTGTTGAGCTGCTTCATAGAGAGTAAAAAGGAAGCCACTCAGCTGTCTTTAGACTCAGGCCAATCTTTGTAGAAGAGAGAGATCCCGGGTGCCATGATTGTCCATGGATTTGATGCTAGTGTCTATTTACCGGCTGGCGACCTATCCCGTATATCACAGCTATATTCAAGAGACAGGGACCGGATATACTTTTTTAAAGTGCAAACATGCAAATTAACAGCTTTAACATACTTATATGCTATCTGGACGTTGTCAGAGACCACCAGGTGCCAGGATAGCCCATACTTTTGATGTAGGTGTTTCCTTTCCGGATAGAAGCCTGGCCCAAGTTTCTGACTATTCTACAAGGTTTATGATTAAGAACTGAAATCTGACTGTGCCTCGATGCACTCAGTTATTTGTTGGAGTAATTTTTCTTCAAATTTGTTCAAAGCTTTCATGAAGCAACAGTTGAAATGTGCAAATTAACAGCTTTCAAGTGCGAGCATGCTGTCTGGAGATTGTCAGAGAACGAAAACCACAATATGGGCCACTGGGTCTAAAGATGTATTGGTGGGGTGTTAGAGTATCCCTTTCTTAGGACGATTCCCCTCACCCACCCAAAGGTGGCATGCTTCATCATAGGGGATCTCCTCGCACTACGAACCTAGTCGTAGTGCGGGCTACAACCCCCTCACTGAGAGGGAGTGAAGGAAAGTAGGATCTGCTTCTTATGGTTACCCCCACTTTTTGCTTCATGTTACACTTTTTTTGACTAGTCTGACTGGGATCCTGCTAATCAGGACCCCAGTCTATCTGCTTTCTCCCTAAAATGTTATGTTATGTACTTAGGTACACTCCAGATTGACTACTGAGGTACCCTTGTCAGTCCCTAGTATATGGTACCCATGCACCCAGGGCATAGGTACCCCAGAGGCCTCCCGTGGGCTGAAGCATGTATTATGCCACCCATGAGAGGCCATGCAAAATGGAACTACAGGTCTGCCATTGCAGCCTGTGCAAGCTGGTGCATGCACCACTTACTTAAGATATAGGTTCACTATATCTAAGGGTCACTACACTTTAAACCTATAAGTCACCCCTATAGCAGGCCTTGACAATCCTGAAGACAGGGTGCTTGGTTCTGAGTGAGAAGATGCCACTGCAGGAGCAGGACACCCCTGCAGCCTACGGAGTCCATTCCCCCGGGTTGTTAGTGCTGCAGCCATTTACGACATATAGAGTGGCATTATGCAACCGCGTGATGACCAACTCTAAAACGGCTGAAAGTAACCCTATCGTGTTTGGTGTCAAACATTGTGGAATGATACCCCACACTGGTAACCGGTGTGGGTGGTATGATTCCATCCCTCAGAAACAAGCTTTGTGAGGTCCCTGGTGTTCCCGGTACCAGCCTTCAAGTCCCGGGCAGCCAAAAAGGGTTGCTGCCGACCAGAGACACATTTCTGCCCTCCTGCTGCTGAGCCAAGCTCGAGCAGGGGAAGGCAGAACAATTGGCATCCTGTCACAGGGAGGTGTGACCACCTCCCAGACAGGATTTTGGTGCACATGCATCAAAATAGCCAATTGCGATTCTTTAATTGCGATTTTTAAAGAATCGCAATTAAAGATTCGCAATTGGCTATGCATGTAGGAATTGCAAAAAAATTTGCGATTCCTAAACATTCCTTAATTGCGAATCGCAAATTGCAAGTCGCAATTAAGGAAATGCTACCCATTCATTCCTATGGGCATAGAGGCCCATAGGAATCAATGGAAATTGCATGCGCAATTTGCGAGTACCAAATAGCTACTCGCAAATTGCGCATGCAATTCAAGGGTGCAAGGGTGCCAAAAGGACACCCTGTTGCACCCCTGAAATTGCCATGTGACCACATGTTGCACACACACATGCCCCAAGGGCATGTGTGTGTGTGTAATATAACTTTGAAAAATGCACTTTAGTGCATTTTTCAAAGTTTTAGCAAATTACCGTCCAGTTTCATTTGATGGTAATTTGTGATCCCTAATAGCGAAATCGCTATTTCAATTTACTTCATGCATTGCATTTAAGGAATCGCAATTTGCGATTCCTTAAATGCAATCGCAATTTAAGTAATCGCAATTTTTGCGATTACTTAAATTGCGATTTTTGCATTTGGGATGATGCATCCCAAATGCAAAAATACCGGTCACAAAGGGACAGATTCTGCGAATCTGCCCGTTTGCGACCGGTTTTTGCCTTGATGCATCTGGCCCCTTAGTGTATTAGGCCTGGGAGGGTGCGCTTGCCAGCGACCGAAAGTCTGCATGAGGACACATTTGGTGTCCCTGTGCATAGTCCAGTTCAAACCAGTCCTGAGAGCCCTTGGCTCTTGCTCTGGCGTGAAACTGGACAGAGGACATGGAAGTAACCTCCCCCTGTCCAGACCCTCCCCTGGGAGGGTCCCCTGAATCTGTCCAACCCTCTCCCATGGGTACAAAAGGGCTTACCTGGCTGTAGGACCCTAGATTGGATGTGGACAAGATTCTGAACCAGAAACCACTGAACTTCGACCGTCCGGACACTCTGTACTTCGCAGGACATCGTTTGGGCCCGACTTCGTCTCCCTCTCAGTCTGAAGCATTGTCTGTGCCCGTGCACCATACAGGCTCCGTGTAGGACCTGTGCAGCATCAAGGACAACCAAAGACATCTCCCTTGGAGTGAAGGAGTCACTCCCCTGCAACCACAGGCACTACAACATGATTGACTGGTCTGCTACTACTGAGCTCCTACGGACTCCGAAGGCTTCAGCAACACAGGAAATGGGTTTCTAAGTCCCTCGAGGACCGAGCTGCCCTCTCACCAAGTTTGAGGTCAGAATTCCTTGTGGGGGCTGCAATACCTGTAACCCTGTGCAACGCATACTTTTGCAAGTGCATATGCTTGTTGGTGTTTCCAAAACAAGTGCACTGCGATCCCAGTAGCCCCAACCTCTGGCACCCTTTCCACCAAAGAACTTTGGCTCCTCACAATGAGTGCTCCATGGGCTGTTGCTTTGTGAAACTGCTTGAGGTCCCCCTCGCAACTCCTGTGCCTCCAGCCTGTGGGTCCTCTTGAGGGTCATCTTTGCTTTTCTTGGGCTCCCCTGGTTGCTCCAGTCTTGCCCTGACTCCCCTGTGTCTGGTGAGTCTCCTGGATTATGCTGGTCCGAACCATAACCTTTCTTGATCATCTTTGTGGACTGCCGCTGCCAAGGCTTGTTGGTGCTCCAGCCAGACACCGACCCCTCAGCACTCAACATCCTTTGTGGGACAGCTCATACCCAGCTCCTGGTCATCCTCAACATCTCCTAGTCCCGGTGGCTGCAGAGTCAAGATCCCCCTCAATGCACCTGAAGCACCCGACATCGGTGGGCATTCGTCTACCGAGCCCCTGATCACTCCTGAGTGACCCAGACTCTGTCCCCTCTGCTTTCAGGTACTCTTCAAGAGGAATCCACCTTTGGGTTTTGACTGACACTTTTCTTCTTCCCAGCAGTGGCTCTTCTTCGGAGTCCTCCATAGAGATCAACGGCGGTTTCCGACGCCACTTCAGACCTATGCACCCGGCTTCCCTGGGATAGGTAACTCTGGTACTACAGTATCCACGGGTGGGGTGGCTCTCCAACCTCCTAACTTCCATGGGGTTTCTTCAAAGTCCACTCAGAAGGGTCCTTAAACTTTAAAACTGCAACCGTGACTCTCCCATAGAATTGTACAGCGCATGCGGTCGTGTTCCCACACTGCACCCGTCCTCCGTGGGGTCCCTACTTACTCATCTTGGGTGGTTCCTTGGGGTCCCAGCGATTCTAAGTCATCTAGACACTGTCTTGACCCGAGTCGTGGTTCTTATACCACTATTTTAGTATATGGTTTGGTCTCCCTCTGGAGCCCACTGTGTATTGGTGCTATTTACTATTGTTTCTATGCTACAGTATTGTGTGCTTTGTGAGTATCTTCATGTAGAAGATACTGTGTCGTACTTAGAGTGTGTTATGACAATAAATACATATTTTTTATAACTACTGTGTGGTTCTCCTTTCATTTAACCAATACTATAAGGTTGCATTCTGGTAAAGCAAGCTGCTTAACATTCCTTCGAGACTAAGCCTGAAGGCTGCTCTCCACAGCTACCACTTGGATAGCTTTCTAAGGTTATCTTTGACCTCTTAAATCACCATAAGGGTTGTTTGGACTGGTACAGGGTGCCTACTTTAATTAGTGGACAGCATATACCAGGCCAACTTCTCACAGGGAGGAGCTCAGGTATGTTTTTGTGGAGATATTGAGGTGTACTAAACCTCTAGATGAGCTGGGTGTGGTGAAAAGGGAGTGAAATAAAGGTGAAGGGTGATTAAAACTGACTCAGTGGTATGCTAATTGACTTTATTCTGGCATCCACAGGACAGGATTAGAACATGAAGCTGAGACAGAGAGTAATTCAATCTATCAGAGCAATGGAATGGTCCATAGAGCTGTACGAATCGGCTCCGAGAGGCTCGACCTGTACAAATGCCTTTCGGGACCGATTCGGACGGCCCAAATGGTTTTCCAGGCATTGTAATTGGTCGTTTGGAACTGGGTATGATTCGGTCGGAAACAAGGTGTAGGAGAGTAGGATCTGCTTCACATGGGTACCCCCACTTTTTGCTGATGCTTCACTGTTTTTCGACCTTAGTCTGGCTGGGGCCCTGCTAATCAGAACCCCAGCCTAGCTGCTTCCTCTCTAAAATGGTTTCCATGTGCCTTAGGCACATCACTGATTGGAATCTGAGTGCCCTTATAAGTCCCTAGTATATGGTATACTATGTACCCAGGGCATAGGTACCTCAGAGGCCTACCAGGGCTGCACCATGTATTGTGCCACCCCTGGAAGGCCATCCAAACTGACACCACAGGTCTGCTACTGCAGCCTGGGTAAGGTGGTGCATGCACCCCTTACTGTGATATAGGTTACCTATATCACTATATACATACACACATATAAACCTATAAGTCACTCCTATGGCAGGCCTTATCAATCCTGAAGGCAGAGTGCATGGTTCCTATGTGAGAGGGTGCCCCTGCATGAGCAGGGCCCCTCTGCAGCGTTCGGAGACCCTTCTATGATGCTGTTTGTAGTGCAGCCTGACCATATACTCTTAAGCGCATTATAACCTCGCGTTAAATGCTAACTTTGGAATGGCTGCCCCGAAACATGTCGTGTTTGGTGTCAAACATCTTGGAATACTACCCCCCCACCAATTCTGGCGGCGGGGGTAGCATTCCATCCTTCTAGAGGGAGAGACATGTTAACCCTGGCCTGGCCGGTAACTTCTTTCTAAAGCCCTGGCATCACAAAATGGATGCTGCTGCCACAGACACAAGTCTGGCCTCCTGCTGCTGGACGAAACTCCGGCAGGGGAGGCCTGGACAATAGGTTTCCTGTCCCAGGGAGGTGTGACCACCTCCCCAGACAGGATAGTGTGTATTGGGGCTGGGCGGGAGCACTTTCGAGGGCTTTGAAGTCCTGCACTGGGGGCACACTTGGTGTCCCTGTGCATACCCCAGTTCAAACCGGATCAGGGCTTGCAGCCCCTGCTTTGGCGCAAACTGGACAAAGGGAAAGGGGTGTAGCCACCCCTCTGCCCTGACCCACCCATAGGTGGGGCCACAGAGTAGTCCAACCCCTAAACTTAGTATAAGTATAGGAACCCAGTCCTTAGGACTTTAGATTATCCCTGGACGAAACTCTGACACAGAATCCTGGACCTTCGACGCTCTACTACAAGATTAGAGGACTGAAGAATCTCCCTTGGGGTCAAGGAGTGACTCCCTGCTTGGCAGGCACCAAAGAAGCAATTGTCCGGTCTGCATCGCCTAAGCTCCCGTCGGACGCCGAAGTCTTTGCATCACCAGAGGTGGATTTCCAGACTTCCCCGAGGCTGCCCTGAGTCCCCAGCAAAGCTGAGGCCCATAGCTGTTGTGGGTAATGTGGAACCGTGACCCCTGGACACCGCACGCATTTGCTAGTGCATCCTCTTCTGGGTCTCCCACGAAGTCATGCTTTGGGCTCCGAGTAGCCCTAGCCTCCAGCACCAACTGCACCGAAGATCACTGGCCTCCACTCCACGAGTGTCCTGTGAGCCAGCTCCACGTGCACCGTCTCGAGGCTCCTTTGCGGTCGCTAGCCTGTTGGCTAGTAGCCCTTCACGAAGGCCAATCCTTTTCTTCTTGGGCTCCCTGGTTGCTCCAGGCTTGCCCTCACTTACCCTTGCTGGGTGAGTTCCTCAGACCTTGCTGGTCTGCATCATCGTCAATCTTCATTTTCATCAAGACTTGCCGTTGCCAAGGCTTGTTGGGTCTAATCCGGTCGCCGACACCTCAACACTTGACAGACATCGTGTACCAGCCTGAATCCTGCTCCTGGTTGCCGACAACGCCTCCTGGACCTCGTGGCTGAAGAGTCAAGATGACCGTCAACCTACCTGAAGCACTCGACATAGGTGGGCATCTGCTCATCGCCTTCCTGGTCACTGGCTAGTGACCCAGACTCTGTCCCCTCTGCTTTCAGGTTCTTCAGATCTCCGATCCACTCTTGGATCCAACCATAGAAGTTAACGGTGGTTCGCGGCTGTGTTCATACACTGCACGCGTCCCCCGTGGGTCCCCTGTGTCACTACCTTGGGTGGTTCCTTGTGGTCCAAGCACTTCTAGAGGCTCTAGGCCTAGTGTCTAGCTCAGTCGTGGTTCTTATACCACTTTATTGGTATATGGTTTGGTACGCCCCTAGGGCCCAAACGTGTATTTGTGCTATTACTGTGTTTAAATAACTTATAACTTATGTATTTCGAACTCTAGCCTCATAAAGAGACTAGAGGGGTGTGTTTAACAATAAATACATATATTTTGAATATATACCTGGTGTGGTGCTCTTTCATTTGATCACTCAAGAGATTATAGACTGGTAAAACAAGCTGCTTTACATTCCTTCAAGACTTAGCCTGAAGGCTGCTCTCCATAGCTACCACTAGGATAGCTTTCAATAAGGTTGTCTTTAACCTATCTCCAATAAGGGGTTGTTTGGACTGGTGCAAGGTGCCCACTATAATTAGTGGACAGCATATGCCAGGCCAACTTCTCACACAAGGGTTCCGAATCGGATTCGGCAAGCCCGAATCCGATTCGGAGCCCTTCCGAACGGGATCTTAATCAGCCCCATAGTAGTAAACTTTTGTTTGGAGTTTGTCCAAAAGGACCGAGCCATAACCGAGCAGGGCATCACTGCCTAGGTTAAAGTTGGCAGGAGTTTTGCTCCCATGACTTTCAGGAGAGGATCGAGTGTTGGACCTTTCAGTTTCTTGTGCAGGATGCTAAAACCGGCAGTTAAGGCATTGCTCTTGTTTGTGATGGCTCGGAGCTGTTGTTTGGCCAGACCATTGTCATCTAGCAATACCCCTAGATATTTGTATTATTTTACTGTTTTTAGGGCGTGTGCTCCAAGATGCCAAGTACCGTTTTTCTTGCATGCTCTGCTAACCAGCATCACCTTGGTTTTGTTTCGATTGATGACCAACTCAATCAATCAAAATCTTTATTTGGCACAAATCCTGCTACCATAAAAGTTCATAAAATACGTCACCAATAAATATTACATTTAAAAGCAATATAAAATTAAGAGCAGCCGGATTGTTTCTAATAATTTGCACCACAATACAATGTTTTTCCTAAGGTGTAGAGCACCCCAAATATAAAATGCAGTACTAAGGTACACAAAAGGATTCTCAAGTGCAAATATATAGCGTGCAGCAATTTTAAAATCCCTAATGTTTTGCGCAATAAAAATTGATTTTAAATAATGTCTGCTCAAACTTGCATGAAAACCACAAAATAAAATTAAGAGCTGTGTACTTTGTATCGATACACCATCACAGGGACCAATGACCTGATCATCACAGGGACCGTGCAAGTGGAGTGCGTTTATCAGTCTCTGTAGGCCCACTTTGGTTAAGCTACAGAGGACCATGTCGTCCACATATAATTGATCGTTCAATGATCTGCTTGCTATCTTTATAATAAAATTTTATTTAGGTAATATTATTTCACAGCATAATAAACATATTGTTGACAATACTTTATTAACATAAACTGTCTTTTTCCCTCTGCTCTTCTATTTTTCCTAAATTTGTTATTTTTATTTGCTTCCAATTGTTCTATATAAAATATTTCAAAATTCCCTCTTTTGTTACTTCATATATCTTAACTAATTATGATTAATTTTTTATCTTCACTTTTGCAATTTATAACTTCAATTATGTGTTTCTAAAATTCAATAAAACTTGTTAAACATAAAAAGTGCTCTTGATTCCAAAATAGAATTAAACTGAGATTTGTGCCATTGATTCAATTGCTTTTTGCTTTATCTCAGTTCTGTGCTGCTGATTTGATGAGCTTCATCCCCTTTCTTGTGTTTGTCCCACTCAAGGAGCATTTTGTCTCACTGTTTTGGTTGGGCAAGTTGCATCCTTCCACTGCTGATGTACAAACCATTGCAGTGCATGAGAACATATTTTCTCTTACTGTCTTTTCCTGCTCTCCTGCTCTTTTACTTCCCCTTCCCACTCTTTAAGAAAAAAAATAGCCTCATCCATTACCTACTTGCCTCTCCAGCTGCCTTGGGCTCTGAATGCTGCTCACTGGTGTATTGGCGGATGCCAAACTTATTTTATTTTGACCATCCCAAAATGAGCATCTAGGAATCTTGACATTTTGTTTCTTATACTTTAAGAAAAATCATTCCAAGATGACTGCCATGTATGTGCACATGTGCGGTGTGGTGGCCATCTTTGAATGCATTCTTTTCAAGCAAAAAAATATTAACTCCACAGTGGCCACCATGCCTGCACAAAAATCTGCGGCAGCCATCTTGGAATGGTTTTAACTTATGCTTTAACAAAAACCATTCCAAGTTGGCCGCTGTGCACGCACACCCACTTGGGATGCCATTTTGGCCCAGTTTTTCTTATTCTTCAAGAATAATTATTGCAACCCATGAGCTTATGGGCATTCATAAAATTAACAGATGAACCATGCATTGACAGCTGCAGAATGTTACATACTTGTGAGGGATAATTCTGCAGCTGCAATGGATTTATGACTGCAACGTCCCTTTTTGTGAATATGTGGAAATCTGTAAATCCAGCCACATGTGCTAGGAAATCAAATGTGTAAATGGCCTTGTAAATCGATTCCAAAATCTTTTCCAGATGTTCTAAACAGCTAATTTCACTCTACTTCTAGAACAGACTTTCAACCTTAATATTTCACATTTCATTCATTTATTAAATACGAGATGGCACCAGGGTATTTTCAGAGACACCAATCATTATCCTTGTGAAACCTAGAACAAACCATTTGCTGCAGAAGAATATCATGGCCATGTCCATAATGCACAATTTGAACAACATTTGTGGAAAGTAGGATATTTTGGTACATGGGGGAGATGGTATATCATGTCGACCACTTATTGAGATAGCAATGTTCAACTATACATGCTTATTTACTGACAACATCCATCACATTTCAGGGTTACATGACCACGGTTGAACATTATACTTGGATGCTGAAAGTATATCAGATAGGGCCCAGTAGAAATATTTGAGCTTCACTATGGACACCTGGTGGAAGTTACCTGTTGTAAGCAACATATCTATCGGAGAGCAAACCAACAAGTCATCAATTGTTATGTATTATGTTTCTGCCTCTGATGAACCAGGAACCTTCTCGGTCAAAAAGTATTAATTCACTTAACTTTTTTCATTTTTTACTGTCACATTTATGCTGTCTCTCTAACTGTTCTTTACACCCTACTTGGAAGTAAAAGATGTGTAGGAATCAACCAAGTTCCAAAACAAAAATGACAGCACCTAATCTTTCAATCAATCTAATTTTTTGTTTCACTGCTGCTGATTCGTTGAATATTGAATGGGCTAGAGCCCCACTTTAAAATGTGGATCCATAGTCAGGATTTTTGATTGTTATCTTATTTTTTCATGTGTTGAAGACTACTAGAGAGGGTATTCACAGTCATCTTAGGATCATGTCTCGATGTCAGTACCTCCTATCCCACAAGCTAATTTGGATTGAGCACATATTATAGGTCTGACATGACCCTAACATTGAGCAACCATGCGTCTCAACTTGGGTCAAATGATCATTGCATCATATTAAGCTATGCCACAATACATTTGTGAGATGTCTTTGATACATTTGAGCAGAGGGTGCTATATTGGCATCTAGGGATTTCCCCAAAAAATGGCAAGGGCCAACAGTTTTATGGAACCCTCATTCTTACAGCAACAGTCAACATGTAACTTTAAAACTTTAGAAGCTGTATAGTAAATACATTAGACAGGTATCCCACGTGAATTAGAAAGTCATTTCACTTATGAGACTTTCACATACATTTTTCACACAGATAGCCACCCCAGTAAACTTCATGTTATATGAATAATTTTCACAGCAATAATGTGTATAACGGGGTGAAAAAGTCTGCAATTTTGTCTGCATATCTAAATCTGATTTGGATATGTAGTATGGCTCAAGGAATCTATAATCCCTATTCCCGACCCTCATGTTCTTTGGCATCCTAGTTTAGTGCTTGACTATGCACCTGATTATGAGTTTGGCAGTCTTACCCCCATACTGCGGCGGCGGCGGTCCTAAGAACACCATGGAGTCAGAGGTCTTCCTCCCTCCCTATTATGATACATGCACCCTGAACTGTCGACCGCATCGTCGGAGTGTGTCGCGCCTGCAACGCCGCAGACTGCAATATTAACGATTGGTACTCCATTGCCGTCTGGGCCGCTGGTTCCTGCGAATACAAAATCACAGTTGTAGTGGCGGTCCATCGGGGTACGCTATCAGCAAAGCACCTATGCGTGGAGTGAAAACAATTTTGAATATTGGTCACAGTGTCCACAGTGACATATGTGAAGAGTAAGCCAAAATTCATGTGACAAAACATAACTGGTTCAGAAAGCATTATACATTATTCACATATTAACTGTCTACTCTCTATCATCCGCCAATAATCCCAATTGTGGCCTTCACATGTGTCTGTAACATAAATGTGCAAATTTTACATCCTAAAATGTATTATTAGCACCTTTATATTGTTTTTGAAAAATATTTTCAGCCAAAATTCCATCAACGGCGGTGTACAGTGCACCACACAAATATAGCGCTTATGCACAGTAACGCACTACACAGATGATTTGCGTCATGGACATTATATGGCATTGAAGTAGTCCATATTTAAACATGTAACCCCTCATTTGGAGTGGTGGTGACGCACTTAACAGTCACCAATACTGTACTTTCAACCACTAAAATGGTGGTTGCCTGACCTCACATATTGGACATTCTGAACCTGCCACCACCGGCGAAAGTCGACCGCGTGGTGGGCATTTTAATCCACGAAAGACACGGCCATAGGCTAACATTGTTGATTGTGACAGCAAAGGGCCAATGGCTGTATCCTTCTCCTCTTATTACCGCGTACGTTGTGTACATTTATGCACCAGTTTGAAAAATACCTCACTTGCCTCCTGGAACTGCTGACATCAACACCTCCTCCACATTAGCTGCTGTTTGCTACCTCTGGTAGCAATTATGCCAGGCCAAGCAGGTGAGAGGGCCACTGCCATCTCTGCAGAGGAACTGGATATGCTTACTGATGATGTCCTTTACCTGTATGCCCAGTTCCATGGCTCACCTGAGGAACAGGTCACTATCTGACATACATATATTACTCTGTGTAACTCCCTCTTTGCCATTTCCACAGGCTAAAATATGTCAATGAGTTCCAGAGTTAGGTCTGTTTAGTGCTGTATCATTTGTTGGTCCCTACATAGGACACTCATGTTAGGGATGGTTGAGCACTATACATTGTGAATGTAACATCACCATTGGGATGTATAGTGTGTGGCAACCCTAGATTTACTTGGTGTGTATGTAGTCATCTATGCATTCATGAATTTCACCTAAATACCTGTGATACTGATACATCTCTGATAATGCTAAATGTGAAGACAAGTGTTTGGCCTTTCCAGCATGAGCTGTGTTTGTACTCTGTCTGGAGCAAATTAGCTATATGTACAGTCCCACATATTACTCAGCCAAAATCAGGGATCTCCAAACAGTTGTCTGGGAGCTAGAAATAGCTCACAGACCCCTTCAGAGTGCCACACAGCCTTGAGGTCACTTATTGGATGGCCCCAAGCTGACCTTTTTCATTTAGAAATGTTGGAAATGGACTGGTCATGTGACATTAGTATGCTCAGCCTGCAGAGAGCAAGGCCTGAGAATAAGCTGTGCACAGTCTCTGTGGCAATACAACTGATACACAGAGTTACATCCCTGTTGACCTTCAGGTCCTTGGATGCTCACCAATTGAGTTGTCACAAACAATACTACCCCATATTATTATCACATGCACTACATTTGGAATGGTGATTGCAGTTACCCTTTGACTCGATACTTCAGTCCATTGACCAACATTTCCAAGGTATGTGATTCCCTAATGAGAGGCCCATTACTTCGACAGATCTCTTTTCACTGTTCTATGAGTATTGCTTACACTACACAGCCCTATCTCACATGTGACACATTAACAGTGCAGATAGTTGGTTACTTCATAACAGGTGTTATTTAGGTGAATCACCAGCTTGTTTATATTCAACCAATCCAACAGGACATACAATGGTATGTTAATGTCATTCCTGTAACAGTGCCACATATGGCAACATGTGTGCCCTGTGATGCTAGTACACGTCACACATACTTCACCACCCATAGTATGATATCCCATCTATGAGTACACATGTCCACACATCCCCAGAGAGCAAGCTCCCACTGACACACATGGCAGCCCTTTCATAGTGACCTCAGTCATAGGACGTAGTCTATACTAAGGTACCAGGCTCTATGGATCGTAACCATCAAATCAATGGGCCTGTCTGTAAAGGTATCAGTACGATAATGCAAGAGTTGGTTTGCTTTCAATTGGCCTCATTGTTTTCTCTGGTATCATAGTACCTCACACCACAGTACATGTAAGATGGGCCTAGCCTCCATGATGTTAGTGAGCTGCCTTAGTTTGGGACATGACCAGGTATGAGGATAGTCGGAATATTGAAATAAATGTGTGAATCCATGTATTAGTAGTGCTCAGCATGTGAAAACTACACAAGTTGTGTGTTAACTTTTGAGTAATGAGTGTGGTAGATGTATTCGCAATGTATCACATCAAAACTGATATACGAAAGGTTTCATTTACAATCTGGTTTCTCTTCCCTTGTATCCATACAGGTCAACGCCCATCAGAAGCGGGACATACGGAAGGATATCGCCAGGAAGGTGCGGAGTCTGAGGGTCTACAAGTGGCGCAGCAACCATTGAGGAAAGAGGTGGGAGGACCTGAGGCGCTGGACCCTGAAGATCGCAGAGGTCTAGCTGAGGAAGTCCTCCCAACGCGTGCAGGGCGCTTGCCGCACCCTGACACCCCTAATGGCGTGCAAACTAGTGGTGGCCTATCCTGAGCTGGATGGGCAGTTGAGGGACCAACAGCAGCTACAAGGGGTAAGTCCTGACCAGAATTCTACATGTTATATTGCCATCTTTTTTGGTAGCAAGCAGCCATTTCCCCATCAACATTGGGGGTGACTCATGTCCAATGCACTAGAAGAGTTGTTGAATGTGTAGGTCTGGTAGTAGGTGCATGACTCCAGTCAACTACCAATTTCTGGACTTGAGCAGAATCATGGCTGACTAAAGTCATAAATCACCTAAAGTTGTTTGACGTTCTGGGTGAGAGTTGTCCCAAACAGCCCACTTGTCTTCATTTTGTCAGGTGTGATGCTCCCTCACTACGGTGTTTCGTGTGATGGTAGTCCCATTACATGTGACATAGCATACAGTGCACTTTGGATGCAGTGACTGGGTAATACTTCCCACTGGTAAGTTGGAAATCTACAGTAACATGAGAGCGCAAACATCACAGGTGCCATCAATATTAGTGCCTTAATGTTGACATGTGTACCTTTCCCTGTTGTAGTATGATCTGCACTGTTTCATGCCTGATCTAAGAGTCTTCATAGGTTGGTGTCTGATTGGCCTACACACAAATGTGTGTGTAGGCCAATCTGTATTTGGTAATAGTTATTTGTGATAGGTATACAGTTCATGTGTTATCACAGACAGCACTGTGTACACATTGATGGGTGGGTGACACATACCCTAAGCCATTACTCAATGTCATTGGTCAGGTCCAAATGATGAAATAATGAAGGATATGACAGGTAGACTTACAGTAATTTGTCACTATTGGAATTTCCATGGCATACATGCGGGAGTATTCAGTTATGTGAACTGCACATGTTGATTTGGCAAAGTTCATTCACTGAATGGTGACATGAATCAGGGAGTGACATGCAGAAATGTAGGGATCATGTGTGAGTGTCTACACAAAAAGGTACTGTGATATGCCTTCCCATTAGGACAAAAGTGAAACTATCTCTTTATGTCATGGAAATTCCCTGAGCCTCAACAACCTTTAATGGTCTATAGGCTTTTAGGTATGCAATATAAGAATGGTGTTGTCACCAGTATCAAGCTAGGTTGGGGATGTCCCTAGGCTTAGGTGAACTCTTATGCTGTGGGAATCACTGACAGAATATCGAGAGTCAGAAAATCGACCTACAGAAATATTGACGCAAAAATATCGAAGTCAAGAATATCGACATCCTATCTACATTATGGTAAGTACAAAAATATCGAAAAAATAATATCGATGTCAAAAATATCGTAAATAATACATATAATTAAAATAAACATAGTTAAAAATATTTTAAAATGCTTAAAAATTATAACTAATATATATAATGTGCAAATAAATTAAACATATACATATAATATATAATATATATACTTACTTAATAATATTTTTTAATAATTATTTTAATAACATAAATTTAAAAAAATATCTTATAAATTACAAATACATCTCTACACATAAAATAATAATATAAATAAAAATTAAATAAATATATATAACAAATTAAAAAATTACAATTTTTAATATTTTTAAAATTAATTATATACTACAGTAACTAAACTAATGCAAAAAATATTAGATAGCGTAGGGGTAAATATTACTATTCCAACTCCAAACAGTGCAACAGTAGGGAAAATGTTCGATAGCCTAGGGGTAAAAATTACTATTTCCACTCCAGTGAGTGCAACAGTAGGGAACGTGTTGGATAGCGTAGGGGTAAAAATTACTATTCCCACTCCAGTGAGTGCAACAGTAGGGAAAGTGTTGGATAGCATAGGGGTTAAAATTACTATTCCCACTCCAGTGAGTGCAACAGTAGGGAAAGTGTTGGATAGCGTAGGGATAAAAATTACTATTCCCACTCCAGTGAGTGCAAAAGTAGGGAAATTGTTGGATAGCGTAGGGGTAAAAATTAGTATTCCCACCCCAGTGAGTGCAACAGTAGGGAAAGTGTTGGATAGCGTAGGGGTAAAAATTACTATTCCCACTCCAGTGAGTGCAACAGTAGGGAAAGTGTTGGATAGCGTAGGGGTTAAAATTACTACTCCTACTCCAGTGAGTGCAACAGTAGGGAAAGTGTTAGATAGCGTAGGGGTAAAAATTACTATTCCCACTCCAGTGAGTGCAACAGTAGTGAAAGTGTTGGATAGCGTAGGGGTTAAAATTACTATTCCCAACCCAGTGAGTGCAACAGTAGGGAAAGTGTTGGATAGCGTAGGGGTAAAAATTACTATTCCCACTCCAGTGAGTGCAACAGTAAGGAAAGTGCTGGATAGCGTAGGGCTGAAAATTACTATTTCCACTCCAGTGAGTGCAACAGTAGGGAAAGTGTTGGATAGGGTAGGGGTAAAAATCACTATTCCCACTCTAGAGAGTGCAACAGTAGGGAAAGTGTTGGATAGCGTAGGGGTAAAAATTACTATTCCCACTCCAGTGAGTGCAACAGTAGGGAAAGTGTTGGATAGCGTTAGGGTTAAAATTACTATTCCAACTCCAGTGAGTGTAACAGTGTGGAAAATGATGGATAGCGTAGGGGTTAAAATAACATACTTATTAATTAAATATATTTTTTTTAAATAAATAACATATTAATAATTAATTAACAAACATATTAATAATAAATACTAATAAAATTAAATAAATATTTACTTAAATAACATTAAATTACTTCCAACCCTATTCCCCTATAAACGCACAACCCACTACACATAAAAATAACACAATTAATTAAATTATCAATTAATCAATTAATCAAAATTAATTACCAATTAATAATTAAATAACAATAAATTAATAATCAATACCAATTAATAAAAATTAAAATGTACTTAATTATAATAAATTACTTCCCACCCTATTCCCCTATAAACCCACAACCCGCTACACATAAAAAATAACACATTGAATGTAATTATCAATTAATCAATTAATAAAAATTAATTTCCAATTAATAATTAATTAACAATACATTAACAATAACAATAAATAAAAATAATAATACATTAATTATAATTAATATAATTATAAATTAATCAATTAATAAAAATTAATTACCAATTAATAATTAATTACCAATAAATTAATAATCAATAAAAATAAATAAATAAACATTAATTAATTCATTATAATTAAATTACTTCCCACCCTATTCCCTATAAACCCACAACCCGCTCTAATACTAAAACGCAAAATTTACTTTAAAAAAAATTACTAATTTCTAAACATTTAATACATATATTTAAAAATAATTAAAAAACATTACAAAAAATGTTAAACACATACATATAAAATACATACTAAAATACATAACACTAATATAAATATCGATATTATTAACAACGATATTTTTGCTAACGATATAACTTACTTCGATATTACTTACTTCGATATAAAAAAAACGATATTACTTACCTTAAGGTCGATATTCTGGTCACCGATATTCTTGACTTCGATATTCTGTCCCTACGATATTTAAAACTCGATATTAGTGTAGGTCGATAATAAAAAATCAATATTATGTCTGCATACCATGCTGTGGGTATTTGTAGACAAATCTCCCAAAACTTTGGGCCAGATTGTCTCCAGTCTACTTTTCTAGAATACTATGACAGTGGACATAGGAGGAAGTTTCAATTAGGAAGAGTCAACTGTTTGAAATGAGCATTTGCATGTCACCTGATTTCTTCTACTGCGCATATGGCTGCAACATAGTTGTATTACTTGGCCATCATTTCATCATGATGTGGGTTTTAGGTATATGACCATTTGCTTATTGCAGGGCCTTGTGATGATACTGTTTAAATGATTTTGTTCTAGCCATCCTCTTTGATGACATCAGGCCACTATGGTACACTGCAAGGGACAAAGTACACAAGGTGATCAAGTATTCTAGTAGATACATGAGGATGGAGTTGAGACAGGTTCACTCATGGTATTGGAGCTGTCTGTGGTTATGACATCACTGTGAGCAACTGTTTACAAGTCATGTAGCATGAATGCATGTGTTCATGCTAATGTTGAAGCCACTAAAATGGACCTTGTATCCAGAGTTATCTGTGCACTTTTGAAATGCTCTGTGGTAAAAGTTGTTTGTCCAGTGTGTTCACATGGAAGCAATAAACCTATTTTAAATGTAATTTCAGCACCATCCCAGGCAAGCGGAGGACACAGGGCCAACATAGGGGCACATTACGATGGCGGGCGGACAAAGTACCCCCGCCACCGCAGCGGAATGCGGGACCGTCCGCAAGTGGTGCGGCGGTCCCGCACATGCTATTAGGATGCCACCGCCACAGTGGCAGTGGCAAGCTCTATTCACAGCATTGTGGTGGGCGGTGCTCACCGCACCGCCCGCCACAATGCTGTGAATGCACGTCGTGCATGTGCATGCACAACATGACAGGCACCGCGCGGTGCCTGCCACCTTGTGCATACATATGCAGGGGGGTACCATAGGTACCCCCCATGTGCACCCCCACCCCCTCAACACCATGGGGGCCCCCATATCCAAAGCCGTATGCCTTTCCATGCCGGCAACGCCGCCATGGAAAGGCTGCACTCCGCAGTCATCATCATATGGATGGCGGTGTCTTGGAGACACCGCCACCATATTATCCTTGTTTTCTGCCAGTCGACGAGTCGACCGGCGGAGAAGCGGCGGACGGGCTTTCCGTCCGCCGCGGACCCCCCAGCCATCATAATATGGCGGGGGGTCTTTGCTGTCTGGATGGCGGGCGGATCGCCCCCGCCGGCCCGGCGGTGACTACCACCGGCCTGGCGGGGGCGATCCGTCCATCCTCGTAATGACCCCCATAGTTTGGGAAGTGGCTGACCACAGTGGGGTCTGGTCACGACACTACAGATACCGAGGGAGCCAGTGGCCCAGAGAGTGGGGGGAATGACACAGAGGACGCAGACTCAACATCATCATCTGCAGAGTCAACCTCTGGTGGACACTCCCTAGTGGTGGTGGACCACACAGGAACAGTACCAACACCATCCTTGTTCACCACTGCTCGTTCCATCTCCACCCTCCCTTTTGCTCCCCACCCAGTTGGCCAGTCCCACTCCCCTAAGAGGGGAGCTGTCTCCTTTGCTCCAAGTACCTCAGCCCCTTCCCCCCCTGCTGCCCTGAGGGAGGAGGCTATTGACCTCCCGAAACACATCTCTGTTGGGCAGATGGCACTACTGAATGCCTTCCAGGGGCAAGACAGCCGTCTGCGACCGATGGTGGCCTACCTGGAAGGCATCTACTGTGCTATGTGTGGCCTACAGAGACCTTTTCAGGCTCTGGCCTCCACTCACAGCAGCCTTCCACCCATTTAAAACTTCTTCCCCACCTCCTGCCTCTTGCCCATCCCCATCCCAAATCCCTATTCCCATGCCTGTCCCAAGCACACTCACACATATGCAAGCACCCACTTCAACAACCCCAAGCAGCACACACAAACAGAAACACAACAAAACACAGAAGCACACAACCACTCACCTGACAGTCACCCCCTCACACCACCCCAGCATAACCCCAGATACCACACCAGCAGACACATCCACAACACCCAGTATACACCCAGACACCACACCCACAAACATAGACACATCCACAACACTCACCATACTCATAGACACCATACCTGCAAACACAGACAAATCCACAACACCCACCATACCCCCAGACACCACACCCACAAGCACAGACACATTCACAGCACCCACCATATCCCAAGACACCACAGCCGCAAACACAGACACATCCACCAGCGCAAACGAAACTTCCTCATCACAGACCCCAAGAAAATGCAAACGCCCATTCTTACCCACACAACACACACCTAAAAACACACCAACAAACATGCAGATATACATCAGACCCACAGACATCTGCACCAAAAACAAGCACACCCACACCTGACACTTCCACTCCCTCTACCTCCCAACCCATACTCCCACCCGCACATACTACCCATTTTCTCCGTGAGAGTCTGATATTTGCCCTTGCCCTTACCCCCCTCCCAAAGCCAAAAGTACCCCTTCCACACCCTAACCCATCCCTTCCACATCCCAATCCACCCCTGACAAAACTGTTCCCCCCACTCCTAAACCCAGGCGTATTCCTGAATTAAAAATGTTGAACACACTCCCAAAACCAAATTCACCCCTCCCAAATCAAAGCCCATCCCTCCCAAGTGACATCACTGAGGTGCCTGCACTGCCCACTAGATGCCCCTTCCTTGGAGGTACCCCTGGCAGTGTTCTTGGAGGCAAGCATGACGCAGCACAGCAGTCCACAGGACTAGGACATTTGAAATAGACTTCCATTTGGCTTTGTTTTTGTTCCCTTTCTTTTGGAATTATTGAGAAGTATCTCTATTTGTGCTATTAAATCACTATTTTGATTTTCACTAATTTAGCTTTGCAATTGTTTGATTTCTAACAATGTTTCATTTAAAGATGTGTAGTACATATTTTTGTTTAGCATAATTACAGGAACTACTGCTTACTTTTTTAATGTCTACTATGTTAAGTGCATACACTGGTTAACATGGTATGTGATTGTGAGAAGTTGGCCTGGTGTATGATGTCCACTAATTAAAGTGGGCACCTTGCACCAGTCCAAACAACCCTTAAGGTGATTTAAGAGGTCTACGATAACCTTAGAAAGCTATCCAAGTGGTAGCTGTGGAGAGCAGCCTTCAGGCTTAGGGGCCGATTCCGATTCAGGCCGGAAAACGTACCGACGGACTCGGTACGGGAATTTAGTCCGACCGACACGTACCGCGCTGCCCGATCCGCCTAGTACGATGCAATGCATGTGAATAACGACCGACTCGTACAGAACACAAGCCGAACGACCAAACCGCACGGAAACCAGCAATCCGTCCGGAAAACCACGCGAATCGAACCGACCGACACGCCCCAGGAATGAACCCGACAGGAACGTACCCGCGAACTCCGACCCGCGAAGTACGATGCAATGCGTGTAAAACCAGACCGAGTCGCACGGAGCTCAAGACGTAAGACCGACACGCATACAAAACGGAGCCGAAGCAACCCAATACTCCGCGACCGACGCGTACGCCGCACATTAAACACAGCAGAAACACAGCTTGAAAGACTCGGAGAAGCTCGCACGAGCCAACTGCAGCATCCTACTTGGTCAGAAGAACGTCTCCTACATGCCCAAAAACTACAAAGGAAAAAATTCAAAAAAAAGGGCCAAACAAGCAATGACAAAGTCAATAAATACTGGGGGGGAAAAAAATGGAACAAAGACACACCCACAACTCCACCCATATAAAGGCCACAAATCCCTACCATGATCCTTTGCAAATTCAAATGACCTGCCAGCACAGAACACCATCAGACAGCAACCACAGACACACCCACAACTCATCCATCACACAAGCCACACACCATTAGCACCTCCCAAATAGCACCCTCACATACACCCAGCAAAACCTACACACACACACCCTCACCTGCACACTCACACACACATTAATCCCCACCACCACCCATCACCATGCCCCCAAAGAAGAATCCAAAGTTCCTAGACAGTGAATCGGAAGTGCTGGTAGATGAAATCCTCAGGGTAGAGCCACACTTGTTTGGTACATTGGTCCAACAGACCCCATGTCGCAGAAAACCAAGATGTGGGAGAGGATCGTCGACAGGGTGAACGCACAATCACCATGTTTGCGCACAAAGGAAGACATCCAGAACAGGTGGTATGATGTGCACAGGAGGGTCAAGGCACTACTCAAGAAGGATTACACCTTGAGCCATCGCACCGGCAGTGGCCCTCCTGCCAAACCAGTATACCTCAGGCCCTGAGAGGAGAAGGTGCGGGCCATCCTACCACCAGAGAGCGTACATGGACTATCAAACATCCCAGAGCCTGGTGAGTACACAACCAATATACCCAATATCGTGGGACAATACACACACATCACTGTCAAGGGGATAGTCAAACCATGCACCGTTAGCAAAGCCACAGTAACCAAAACATAATCATCCCAAGATGTGTATGTTAGTTAGACAAACACAATACCTGCCATCCCATAGTGATATGTAACTGTGTCATGACATGTACAAACCCAACAACAAATAGAGCAAGACAGTGGCACAAATCTAACCAACAAACACTGTCAGACATTTTGCCACCAATAGAACACCACCTCACTGGGAAGCTCACTGAAAGGAAGGAATTCTGTGTATGCTGGTGAAGTCAGTGTAGCCAACAGCATGATGGGAGTCGTAGTCACAGATATTGGTCACCCTCACAATTGGCCCATCAACACCACTCTGAACCATGCTCACATCACAGGGAGTGGAAAAAAACTGACAATATGGCTGACACTGGGTACTGCTGTGGGGAGCACAAGGCCCTGCTGGGAACTGTGCACCAACCAACAGCAGGACACCACTGACTGACATCCTGAGAGTCAACCTGCACCCACTGCAATGGAAGCACGTTCCATGGTGGGATATCTGGCTGGGTGGAAAGGAGGACTGACAGCACTGACCATAGTTACCAGCAGCTTTTCTCACACACACCCTTAACACAAACTCCACACAACTCACCTGGGAGAATGCATTGCCTCACACTCTAATCAAATATCCCACAAAGAACCACCACCCTGGGTTATGCTGTGTGAAGCACAGGGACACTTCTGGGACTTGTAGCCAAACTAACGCCAGGACAACACTGTCAGCCATCCTGTCAGCACAGGCACACTACCCCACAGGGAAACAGAGTCAAAAGGAAGAAAGTATGGGCATGCTGGGAAGGGGGGTGTAGGCAATAGCATGATGGGAGTGGTAGTCACAGCTCAACATCCCCCACCCGCATGGCCCGGCAAGCTCACACTGAAGCATGCACACCTCACAGGGAGTGAAAAGCCACTTCAAAGATGTCTGACACTGGTGCTCTGTTGTGGGGAGCACAAGGCCCTGCTGGGAACTGTGCACCAACAAACAACAGGACACCACTGTCAGCCATCTTGCCATTGCTGTCACACTCACACACAGTGAAGTCTACTCAAAAGGAAGGAATTATGGGCATGCTGGGAAGGGGGGTGTAGGCAATAGCATGATGGGAGTGGTAGTCACAGCTCAACATCCCCCACCCGCATGGCCCGGCAAGCTCACACTGAAGCATGCACACCTCACAAGGAGTGAAAAGCCACTTCAAAGATGTCTGACACTGGTGCTCTGTTGTGGGGAGCACAAGGCCCTGCTGGGAACTGGGCACCAACAAACAACAGGACACCACTGTCAGCCATCTTGCCATTGCTGTCACACTCACACACAGTGAAGTCCACTCAAAAGGAAGGAAGTATAGGCATGCTGGGAAGGGGGTGTAGGCAATAGCATGATGGGAGTGGTAGTCACAGCTCAACATCCCCCACCCGCATGGCCCGGCAAGCTCACACTGAAGCATGCACACCTCACAGGGAGTGAAAAGCCACTTCAAAGATGTCTGACACTGGTGCTCTGTTGTGGGGAGCACAAGGCCCTGCTGGGAACTGTGCACCAACAAACAACAGGACACCACTGTCAGCCATCTTGCCATTACTGTCACACTCACACACAGTGAAGTCCACTCAAAAGGAAGGAAGTATGGGCATGCTGGGAAGGGGGGTGTAGGCAATAGCATGAAGGGAGTGGTAGTCACAGATATTGGTCACCCTCACAATTGGCCCATCAACACCACTCTGAACCATGCTCACATCACAGGGAGTGGAAAAGAACTGACAAGATGGCTGACACTGGGTACTGCTGTGGGGAGCACAAGGCCCTGCTGGGAACTGTGCACCAACCAACAGCAGGACACCACTGACTGACATCCTGAGAGTCAACCTGCACCCACTGCAAGGGTGGCATGCTTCATGGTGGGATAACTGGGCTGGGGGGAGAAGGAGGGCCGGATGTCAACCAAATACCACCAATGCTGGCCATGCACACACCTCAACATTCACATTGAAATGCTTCAGGTTGGCAGGACAATGTGCTATACCAATATCAACCTCTGACTGTGACAACTTAGGACAATGCAATGTACAGGCCCGCATCCAGAGGTAGAGTCACAACTGTCAGGTGTGTGAATCATTGATGCCTGTAGAAACATAACATACATTATGTGTCTCTTCCAAAAACAGGTGATGATGGGGACACAGCAGCAGACGATGAGGAGTCCCTGTCCCAGGCTCCGGGGGCCCCTGAGCTCTCTGGTGTGGAACAGCCTCTGCCCTCCTCGGATGGCGAAGACCTACCTGGCCCCTCCGGTGTGAGTCATCATGCAGCACCAGCAGGACCACCATCTGCACCCCCTGCACCCACTCCTCCAACATCTGCCAACACACAGACCACCCCCGCCGACACGGACAGACCAAGGACCACCAATGACAACAGCACAGGGACCCCGGCCCACCGTGAAGCAACGGACAACAACCCCAGTACCAACCCCCAAGGGGGCCTAGGGTCACCTGTGCGTGCCACCGCAGGTCCCGCACGTGTGGCCAGGGGTGGTGGGAGGGGTGGTAGGCAGAGGTCGCTGTTTGCAGAGGGGTCTGGACTGCATGATGACCCACAACTGGTATGCATTGCTGATGCATACCAGAATAGCACCGGAGAGGTCAGCCAGGTAGTGGGGATCCTCAAGCACATTCCACAGCAGCAGGCTGCCCATCATGCCCGCTTGGACTCCCACATGTCCCGTGTGGAGACACACATGTCTGGCATGGAGTCCAAGTGGGACACATTGCAAGAACTGACAGCGGTGCATAGGGACATATTGACATGCCTCCGCCAGATTAGCACCAACATGGCCACACCTCCCTGTGTGCCCACAACATCTGGTGCCGCAACAACTGCAACTGCCACAGGGAGGGAGGATGACTCTGGCAGAGAGTCCTCTGCACCGCAGCGACCTGCACGTGAGGGTCCCCCCCGAAAGAAGAGGGGTCGTCCGAGGAAGGAAAACTGAGAGGCCGATGGCCATGTACATCCCCCAGGAACCCAACACCTGTTCTGGAAATTCTCTTTGTGTGCAAACTGTTCACCCTGTCGAATGCAACCCAACTCTCCCACATGACATGGGGAGTTTAAGTTGGACCAATGTATCAGATGACTGTGGACTTTACTCAGGACATTTCTGCTACCAACACTTCCAACTCATCTGGGAACTTTGGATTCCAATCCCAATGTACAGCACCCACCATCCTGTGCACTATCCTCACACATGTATGTAAATAAACTCACTAATACACCATACTTGCCTCTGTTGTGATTCCAACGTTGTTTTTGTCATGGAGATGATGATCTGCTAAATGACACTGTGCATGCTAACTGCTACAGCAAGTTCAACACCGTCATGTGAGTCATGGCGACGTGACACATATGAGGGAGACACACCACTAGGGCTACACAACACATACACACTAGGGCCATCTGACTCATCGCCTACACTGATGTTGCCAGGAAATACAGTGGAATGCACAGACACCACACCTATTCAGAGTCTGTGTTAACTAGCCCACAGGTGCAGTAAGCAAATGTCAGTCAGATGTGTGACCACAGACAACGCACATCCCAAAGTGAAGCACAGGTATATTACACATTTGCAACATGTTGTTTCCACTACAGATGCAAGGTAATCCCACGTGGCAGTGGCCACACAGTCACCAAGTGTAGAGGAAATAAAGTCCAGGGGTGTGTGGCACATCACCTGCAGGGAAATGACTGCTTCCACCCTGGAAGTTGAATCATGGTGTCGGGGGATCACAGTTGACCAAACAACTCTGAAAGTACCCTGTGAAGGACAGACATGACACACAGTCAAAAGCACTGAAGAACAGGACAGAACTGCAATACTCATGCCCAATACATGTCACAAGATACCTACACAAAACCAAGTTAGCATGTCAACACTGTTGGGGAGTACAGACTACCTGTAAGGACACATCGCTGCACGCATCCAGTCAAGTAGCACATGGCCACACTCAAACAGCAACAGAGCACCACCAACACATATCATGCAAACTCAATTCATTGACATACCAACTCTGTATACTCACATTCAGCTGAAGAAGTTGGCGATGAGCTGTGTGCGGACATCACCCTCATCATCATCATCATCATCACTGGCATCGTGGCCCAGGCCAGGATCCTCCACAGGTGGCGGATGTTGGTCATCGTCATCCAGGATGAGAGGTAACTCCTTCCGCACTGCCAGGTTGTGTAGCATGCAGCAGACAATGACAATCTTGCACACCTTTGCAGGGGCATATGGGAGGGCCCCTCCTGTCTTGTCCAGGCAGCGAAAGCGGCTCTTCAGGAGACCAAATGTCCGCTCGATCACTCTCCTGGTCCGACCATGTGCCTCATTGTAGCGCATCTGGGCTGGTGTCACAGGGTTCCTGAGGGGTGTCAGCAACCACGGCATGTTGGGGTATCCGGAGTCACCTACATACAGACAATTGCACATTAGCTGAGTTGGAAAAGAGGGTGGAATACAACATTGCAGAACACACACAATGGTACAAAGTCAGCACACACCGACAAGCCAGGCACGCTGGTTCTGCATCTGTGACATCATCCTCGGGATGCGACTACTCCTCATGACGTAGGCATCGTGTGCAGAACCGGGAAAACGTGCACACACATGTGAGATGCTCATATCTGCAAGACTTACCACCAGGGCATTGATAGAATGGTAATGTTTCCTGTTCCTGTATGCTTGCTCATGTGCCTGTGGTGGTACCAAAGCCACATGTGTCCCATCAATTGATCCGATGACATGTGGCATCCTCCCCAGGGCATAGAAGTCACTCTTCACGTCAGTGAGTTGTTGACATTTAGGGAAATAGATGTAGTGGTTCAAGTATCTCAACATCGCCTCCAAAACATCGCGTAGCACACGGCTGAACATGGTCTGTGACATCCCACCTGCAGACGCCACAGTGTGTTGAAAGGTACCGGTGGCAAAGAAGTGTAGGGCTGCCATCACCTTCACCTTGGGAGTCAGCGCTGCAGGGTATGGCCGGCCAGGTTGCAAATGTGGGGCCAAGCGCACCGCCAATTCCTCAATAAGCGGCCTGTTGAAGCGGTACCGTCGGATGCAGTCACGTTCCACCATGGTTGCAAGGTCAGGGAATGGTCTATGGACAGCTGGTGCCCTGCAGTGCATAGGTGAACAAAGAAAGATTGTCAGTCACCCCACATATGTGGCATTGACCATACTCAATATCACATGATACATCATTACGAGACACAAGTACTTGATGTGTGTGCCATTATATATGGACATATATGGCACCTACATGGCCAACATCTAACATCTCAGTTCAACATGTGTTGACAACAAGTTCCAGGTTGTGCTATGGGAAATCATTAGGCTGTGTCACAGTACCCATGTACTGCTGTCACGTTCCAAACACACACCACAGTGACAAGTGAGGACAGATGTGCCCCAGGCATCACAGCTCTTTGACTGGTAGATTCCCAGGGACCCTGTTTTGCCACATGGACACTGGCATGACATGGCGTATCATGTACACGTCAGCAAAACAACCATGACTCCCACAGGTAGTGGCCCCTGTTGCCTCTGCAGGACAGACATGGTCGTCTGTGACACACACAAGCACAACATCAAAGTCGATGCACAAACAACGTGGATGTGGAGACTGTCTCCCATTGTGCACATTGAATCAGAGACATCTGAAACACAACATGCACACAGACTGCGGAGGGCCATCACAATTGTGGCAATGGGTCACCCTGTGACGTACATACCATCCCACATGGGACTCAGGGTGTATGTGACATAACACACACATACACAACCTGGAGATGTGACCATGCCACATGCTCTGAGATGAACAGTTGCACATCACAGTGGTCATGTGCACAACACACAAAGGATTCTGTCCCCATGAACACGTGCACAGCCTGGGAGTGGCTGCCCCCAAGTGCCAGCCAACAAACCACATGTTGACCCCCATACACACACAGGTAATGCAGCCTTACATGCCTTAGGATACAGTGTGGACAGGCTGTGGTGTTGTAGGTGTGCCCCTGAGTCCCTGTCAAGTAATTGTGGCTGGCATACGTTCACCAGTGACAACCATGGTGACATATGCGAGTGACTTGTGCAGGGACGCGTCGAACAGCAATGGACCGATCGGTGCGCACGCATTGGCCATTGCATATGATGTGGACGGATGCGTGTTGTTTCTCGAAATACGCGTCGTACAGCAATGGACCGATCGGTGCGCACGCATTGGCCATTGCATATGATGTGGACGGATGCGTGTTGTTTCCCGAAATACGCGTCGTACAGCAATGGACCGATCGGTGCGCACGCATTGGCCATTGCATATGATGTGGACGGATGCGTGTCGTTTTCCGAAATACGCGTTGTACAGCAATGGACCGATCGGTGCGCACGCATTGGCCATTGCATATGATGTGGACGGATGCGTGTCGTTTCCCGAAATACGCGTCGTACAGCAATGGACCGATTGGTGCGCACGCATTGGCCATTGCATATGATGTGGACGGATGCGTGTTGTTTTTCGAAATACGCGTTGTACAGCAATGGACCGATCGGTGCGCACGCATTGGCTATGGACTGACATGGTAACGGACGCGTTTTCGAAGCCTTTATGAGTCGGATGCAGTGAATTCAGTTGGCCACCCACAACAATGTTGCAAATTCATGGGTGTCATGAAGTTGAACTTTTGAAGGATGCTGTGGGCGTGTATAAGTGGTGCAATTCCATGGATTGGCCAGATTCAGAAGATGCAAACGACTTGGACCTATCACTTTGGACACATGGGACAGTATCTGCCTCTGCAGCACACATATAATGCTGGCTGTTCCCCTGAGAGCTCACTTGCCTGCACTACATGCTCCAGGACGACATCTGACACTACCACTGCTGCTGTCTCTGCATCCTCTGGCTACTGCAATGGCACGTACTGTGGAGAGAGCCCCAGCCTTCAGCACTGAGGAGAACCAGGCCCTGCTGGACAGCCTCCTTCCACAGTACAGCAAGCTGTATGGGAAACCAGGGGAGCAGGTGAGTGTGCTGTCCACTGCCTTACTAATTGTGCATGTTGTCTGACTAGCAAGACTTACAGTGTGTACACCAGTGGCTAGCATGCTCACTGAGTAGTTGTCACCCCCAAAGTGTGTAGTTACATGCACTGAACAGGTATAGTGCAGTAACAGTGCATTCCAACAAGGTTTTACTTCCCAGGCAATGATACCATTTAGTAACTGCTGGACAACTGTTCATAGCCATAGTTGCACTACCTGTGTACATCATATGCCCCTGTGATTGAGACATGTATATCCAACTGTGTGATACACCGATATGTTGCATGTGTAGTAATGGCCTTTTCACTTTGTCATCCTCACAGGTTGATGCCCACCAGAAGCAGGACATCTGGCTGACCATCGTCCGGGCAGTAAGATCTGTGGGTGTCTACAGGCGCAGGATCCGCAACTGCCAGAAGAGGTGGCAGGACCTTCGTGGCTGGACCCGGAGGATCGCAAGGGTCCAGCTGAAGCTGTCGCCTCCTCGCAGGAGGGGCGGACACCGGACCCTGACCCCCCACATGCTCCGGATTCTGGCGGTGCTCTTCCCTGACCTGGATGGGCAGCTGAAGGCCAGACAGCAGCAAGGAGGGGGTAAGTGCTAGCCTGTTCTGTGTGCTACGACTAACATGCTCTATGCACTCCTTTAGCCTGGTTCCACGTCCACAGTACAACTGTCTTGTCGTCCTGGACTCATGTCCCTCACTTGTGTCATGCCCCTCCTCATCTGATACACAGGTGTGGCCCTTACAGTCTGTGACTTAGGTCACTTGGGTACTGTGTACTTGCAGTTACCTGTGGTTCAAGTTGGGGACAGCATCAGTTACAGGAACTTTGTTGTGGGCTGCATGGGTGGTACAATTGCTCACACAATGCCTGTGATCTGACATGTACTCTGGGTATGGCTTCACAATGTGTTCCAATTGCTGCTCTGACTCACCACATGTCTGGGGTATGTGCCACACACCCATGCTGCAGCACAGACCAAGGGGGGAGCCTCAGAAGTATGTACATCATGTGTGTGACACATGCATAGCCACCTGCCTAGTGTTCAGGGCAATACCATGTTGCACATGGACCAGGACTGTAATGCCTACTCCGCACATCGAAGGCACTCTGTTCTCCCACTCCCGTGTGTCAGCATACATATTGGGCATTGTGAAGGGTGCACTCAGGTGTCTGCCTCTGTGTCACCGTGGTGTGGCCTTGCTTTTGGACTCCTGGAGTGTTTAACAATTTGGGGTGGCCAGCCATCTGAGTTGTGACTATGGGATCTGCACATTGGTTAATGCATAGGTCTCTGATCCCTTGACTGTGCACAAAGGTGCATGAAACATTGAGGTGCAGGCAGCTTTGGTTCATTCTCATCAGACGGTGAAGTGCCCATGTGTATGGATTTGTGTTTGCAGTCACTCAAATGTCTCATTTGATTGACGTGGGATCATCTTAGTCCTCATGATGTGGGTGGCCAGGGGTGCACATGTGCACCTGTCAGCTACAGGGCTTGCATACCCAATTCTTCCATGATTGTGACACAGTGTAGACTGGTGTTGTGTGTGTGCACTGCCCCTGTGACAGGAGACAGTTATGACTGACTTGCCAGGCAGGCCTGTGCCATGACATTCAACTCGCAAAGGGTGATCCAGCAGTAGTGTGATATGTCCTGCAAGCACACCATTGTCGCATTGTCTATCAGGACACGAGGACATCATTGTGTCTGGTGATGGAAGCAAAACCCGCATATCGACAGAGACTCTGCCCGTCACTTTTCCTGACACATGTACTGAGTCAGTGGCAGGAGATGGCATGTGTTTGTAGTGACACATTTCCACATGTTCTCTTGGATGTCCAAAAACTGTGTATGTGGTGCATGTGTGCACATATGATTTGTGGCATCCAACAGGCACCAGACAGATGGGTGCATGGACAGGTAGGATATGTGTGGCATGAATGACTGTCAGGCAGACAATGGGCTTCTTCAAATCAGTGTCAGCACTTATTGCAATGTCTAGCAAATGATGGCAGGGCTTGCTCTGTGATGTGCTGTAATTACTGTGGCGTGTGTGGTCAGTACAGGTGACTAATGTTGCTCTGTTTATCCTTATTCTTTGCAGATACATCCACGGCCACAGGAGGAGACAGCTCCACGGACCAGGAGGAGCGGCAGAGCCAGACTGGGTCCACTGCAGGGGAGACCAAGGGACCCAGTGGCACGGAGGGTGAGGGGAGCCCCACTGAGGAGACCTCAGCTACGACCACCTCGGCTGGGGACAACAGCACTTCCAGTGAGGACTCCCTTGTGGAGGCGGGTGTCAGCAGACCAGAGACAAAATCAAGCAAGTCTGCCCCCGCCACCACCACCATCTCCACCCTCCCATCTGCTCCCATCCCACATGTCCGTGGAGGCTCCCGTGTAGGGGAGCGTGTCTCCTTCATACCAGGCACCGCACCCCCTGCCTCTGTCTCCCCTGCTGCCCTGAGTGTGGAGTCTGTGGACTTGCTTAAACAGATCCATGTAGGGCAGACATCAATGCTGAGTGTCCTCCATGCACACACGGGTCTGTTGACACAACTGGTGTCATTCATGGAGGGCATGTCATCTGGCATGTCTGCCCTACATCGGACCAATCAGTCCATGGCCTCCTCACTGACGGCAGCAGTGTCCCTCCTGCAACAGTCCCTCACCCCTCCTACCTCTGCCCCATCCACAATCCCCAGCACCCTGCCTGTCCCAAGCACACACACACCAGCACAGGCACCCACCAGCACAGACAAAAGCAGCACACAGACACACACGCCAAAATCCAGACGCACACGCACACACAGTCAGGGGACTGATACCTCACTCACAGGGGACGGGGCCCAGGAACACTCACACGCATCCACGAGCACTGCGCAGTCCTCAGCTACCTCTCCCTCCAAAACCCCTTCCCTTGCCTCACCTGCAACCCCCCTCCCAGAAGCTCTTCCTCTGTGAGCTTGGCCTCTTCCCCACGGATCCATCTGAGCCAACGCACAGGCGGAAGAGGCGACCACCACACACAGAGGGGAGTGCCCCTCACACCCGGTCACCCTCCCCCAGGCACAGGCAGAATGAGGACCCCATTCGGAAGTCCTCCCGGACCAGGAAGGGCAAGACCCCACCACCACCACCACGCAGCTCCACCACACAGCCTCTCCTCCATCCCCCAGGCCACCACTACACAGGTTCCCCCGCCACACCCTGCCCCAGGTTCCCCCACACACCCATACCGCATCCCCAAAATGCTTAGGCCCTCCCCCCCTACCACTTACTCTTCCACCCCCAAGCCAGATGCTCAGCCTGTTTGTGCCACTGGTGTGGAGACCGGGTCCCCCCTCTGTCCTGCCCACCTCATCTGCCCCCCTTCCACTCCCTTGGAGTTATGCACTGCAGTGGAGTCCACAACAACCCCGTCTGACTTGGGCACTGCAGTGGGGACCCAGTCCACTCCATCTGACCGGCCCACTGCAGTGGTGCCAGCACCCATACCATCTGACTTGTGCCCTACAGTGGTGCCGGCCCCCACTGAGTCAGACACCTCCACTGCAGTTGCCGGTGACACTCCTGCACCCACCCCCCTTCACTGCCTCCTTCTGGCATCCCCTGATCCTGTCCCTGCGGTGCCTGGCCTGCCCCTTGTATGCCCCTCCGAGGGGATGTCCCATGTCCGTACCAGTGCAGGCAAGCAATGGGTGACAAGTTGTCACATATCACCCTGTTCGGACTGTGTATATGGACTGGCCATTGGCCTTAGTTTCTTTTGGACTTCTATTTTTTTCTTTAAAATTTGCTGAATAAAGCCTCTTTTTGTTTACTAGTGGTTTTTCTTTTGATGTACATGATGTAGATGAGTATCATCATGCATTTGCTGTTGTAATAGTGTTCAGATCAGGTAAATGAAGTGTTGCTGTGATGGACTCCATGTGGTCCATGGGATATGTGTCCTAATCTAGTCTGGATCCATAGCATCCTTTGCTGCAGTCTGAGGGTGTAATGTTCTGCATTTGACACAGGGATGTACGTTTTGCATTTGTAAATTGACATCTGTGGCTTACACTGATGCACATCTGGTGGGCTTACCACTGTTCAATGTTTCTATTTCCCTGACTGTGTGCCCATCTCCACTGGACATGCAGTTTAGCACATCAATGTTGAAGGACTCATCGGTGTGTACAGTGCAATTTGCTTGACACGTGTTTTGGGTATATGCAGATGACTGACGTGACACTCCCGTACGCAGGCTGATGTGAGCAGAGCCTTCAGTGTGTTGTGATTGTTGACTCACTGACCGAGTGTTTTGCTGACATGTTTGAGTGGTGCACAGACAAGGTTTGGCACAGCGGACCTTCCACAGGAGTGGAGTGCCCTCATGGCAGTGTGTAATCCCATGACATTGCCTGGGACCGTGTTGTGTGTTGTGTAAGCATGTCTGTGTGTGTTCCCTTCCCTTTTCCTACACCGGCTGTGTCCCTACGGATGTTCCTGTTTGTGATGCTTGCTGAGTTGTCCTGTGTTCATCCAGCATCTTGTACCTGGTTTCTCCATGATGTGGGTGCATGGCAAACTAATGTTCATCAGGTTGTCATCCCTAGTTGTCTTTGTTGTCAGGGCTGGGGATGTGGGCAAACGCAGATGAGACACAGTCAGGATTCCCCTTGGCACTTGTTGGTTACACAAGTCATGTTATTTACAGTTTGTGGTAGCTTTCAGTGATTGTGACACGTTGTGTGTGTGACTGCTGCCACTCCTCAGGGTCAGAGCTGCAATGTTGGAAGTTGTCTACGTGTGTTCTTTGTGGGTGACCTTGGCTTCTTCATTGGTGTGTGACTGCGGCCGGGATCCCATTGATTGGGGTGGATTTCACGTCATGCCCATGAACGGCGTACTGTGCAGTGTGTCAGACATTCACGAGTCTTGTTGACTGGCCAGGTGTGATGGGTTTCTGCACCTTAGTTACCACAACCACCCCTTGGATTGTCATGGGTGCATGTGCAATGTCACCTGTCCATGTGAGCTTCACTGCTGCACATTGGTGGAGATCAAGGTGTGTGGTGTTGAGTGTGTGCAAATGTGAGTTGTTGCACGGCTAGAACCCTACCTCCATATTGGCCTTGGCTGACAGGCCGTGCTGATTGATTTGTGCTTGTGTAGGTGTGATGGTAGTTTGTTGCTCAGGAGACATGGCTGTGGTTCACAGTGTGAACGACATCTACCTTTGTCATCACGGTGGGATTGTCATGCAGGCTAGTGTCACCACAATGTGGGGTCCCTGGGGGTAGTGCTGTGGTGCGTCTGTGTCTTGGTGTGTTAGTTGCTGTTCCTACAAGCTTGTGTGACATGTGTAATTTGGGCTCCCTCTCATCTAACAATGCCTGATTGCCCACATAGGGGAATCCGATCCATGAGTTACTTTTGTATGGCACTGTATACACATCTGTGTAATTGGAATTCAGGCCTCCTCATGTGTTGTGTGGTTGCCTGGGGACACTGGCACACACCCCCCATCACCTGTTGTGTTTGATATGCAGTGTGAGGCTGCCTGTTTGTGTTTGTGCATCTGCACCACTGCATTGGCATATCTTTAGTGTGCCATTGCCTGTATGTTGTTTGGAGGATTTCCCATGCTGTCCCTGGGACTCCTAGGTCATCAGTCAGCAGAATAATCATGGTTCGTATGTCCCATTGCTGCCATGGTATGGTATTTGTTCACCTCACATCTACAGTCTCCCCAGGATATCTACATTTGTGTGTCCATTAGTGCAGATATGTGGGTCTGCATTATGATGGTCACTTCTGGCATTGTGTAATTGATAAATGGAGACAATGTCAGTCCCCATGGGTGATGTTTGTCTGCACATGGCCAAAGGTATGTTTTATTTGCACTGCGCTGTTTGCCTCACCCAATCTATGTTGCTATGGGACACAACCACTACTTTGCCACTGATGTGTTTGTTGTTCTGTGACCAGGAATCATCCATGCTGTTTGGCAGTTGCAGCTTTTTCCATGACAACACTTACCTTTTGGTCACTGTGATGATGGGGGTTTAGACCCCATTGCCACAATGTTCAAAATGTGCTTCAGCTTTGGACCCCACACTTACCTTTTGGTCACTGTGATGATGGGGGTTTAGGCCCCATTGCCACAATGTTCAAAATGTGCTTCAGCTATGGACCCCACACTTACCTTTTGGTCACTGTGATGATGGGGGTTTAGACCCCATTGCCACAGTGGTCATGGTCTGCTTGCATTGTGAAGGCCACACACATTTTGGTGTGACACATGTGATAGGGGGCACATTGTATGTTCAATGTCATGTTCAGTGTTGTAGGCATTTGACACAGACTACACACTCCTGTCATGATGTTGGGGGGATGTCTTTTGCTGACATTCCTTATGTAGGAGTATGCTGGTTGTGTCATGCATTACACGTCCTATGAGTGGGGATGGTAGTTGTGACAGGCATCCAGCCCCCCCTGAGTAGGGGTGGTGGTAGTGGTAGGCATCCAGCCCCCCATGAGTAGGGGTGGTGGTAGTGGTAGGCATCCAGCCCCCCCTGAGTAGGGGTGGTGGTAGTGGTAGGCATCCAGAACCCATGAGTAGGGGTGGTGGTAGTGGTAGGCATCCAGCCCCCCCTGAGTAGGGGTGGTGGTAGTGGTAGGCATCCAGCCCCCCCTGAGTAGGGGTGGTGGTATGTGTGGGGATGGTAGTAGTGACAGGCATCCAGCACCCCATGAGTAGGGGTGGTGGTGGTGGTGGTAGGCATCCAGCCCCCCCTGAGTAGGGGTGGTGGTAGTGGTAGGCATCCAGCCCCCCCTGAGTAGGGGTGGTGGTAGTGGTAGGCATCCAGCACCCATGAGTAGGGGTGGTGGTAGTGGTAGGCATCAATTCCCCTATGTGTGGGGATGGTAGTAGTGACAGGCATCCAGCACCCCATGAGTAGGGGTGGTGGTAGGCATCCAGCCCCCCCCTGAGTAGGGGTGGTGGTAGTGGTAGGCATCCAGCACCCATGAGTAGGGGTGGTGGTAGTGGTAGGCATCAATTCCCCTATGTGTGGGGATGGTAGTAGTGACAGGCATCCAGCCCCCCCTGAGTAGGGGTGGTGGTAGTGGTAGGCATCCAGCACCCATGAGTAGGGGTGGTGGTAGTGGTAGGCATCCAGCCTCCCTGAGTAGGGGTGGTGGTAGTGGTAGGCATCCAGCCTCCCTGAGTAGGGGTGGTGGTAGTGGTAGGCATCCAGCACCCATGAGTAGGGGTGGTGGTAGTGGTAGGCATCAATTCCCTATGTGTGGGGATGGTAGTAGTGACAGGCATCCAGCACCCCATGAGTAGGGGTGGTGGTGGTGGTAGGCATCCAGCCCCCCTGAGTAGGGGTGGTGGTAGTGGTAGGCATCCAGCACCCACGAGTAGGGGTGGTGGTAGTGGTAGGCATCAATTTCCCTATGTGTGGGGATGGTAGTAGTGACAGGCATCCAGCCCCCCCTGAGAAGGGGTGGTGGTAGTGGTAGGCATCCAGCACCCATGAGTAGGGGTGGTGGTAGTGGTAGGCATCCAGCCCCCCCTGAGTAGGGGTGGTGGTAGTGGTAGGCATCCAGCCCCCCCTGAGTAGGGGTGGTGGTAGTGGTAGGCATCCAGCCACCCCTGAGTAGGGGTGGTGGTAGTGGTAGGCATCCAGCACCCATGAGTAGGGGTGGTGGTAGTGGTAGGCATCAATTCCCCTATGTGTGGGGATGGTAGTAGTGACAGGCATCCAGCACCCCATGAGTAGGGGTGGTGGTGGTGCTAGGCATCCAGCCCCCCCTGAGTAGGGGTGGTGGTAGTGGTAGGCATCCAGCACCCATGAGTAGGGGTGGTGGTAGTGGTAGGCATCAATTCCCCTATGTGTGGGGATGGTAGTAGTGACAGGCATCCAGCCCCCCCTGAGTAGGGGTGGTGGTAGTGGTAGGCATCCAGCACCCATGAGTCGGGTGGTGGTAGTGGTAGGCATCCAGCCCCCCTGAGTAAGGGTGGTGGTAGTGGTAGGCATCCATCCCCCCTGAGTAGGGGTGGTGGTAGTGGTAGGCATCCAGCCCCCCCTGAGTAGGGGTGGTGGTAGTGGTAGGCATCCAGCACCCATGAGTAGGGGTGGTGGTAGTGGTAGGCATCAATTCCCCTATGTGTGGGGATGGTAGTAGTGACAGGCATCCAGCCCCCCTGAGTAGGGGTGGTGGTAGTGGTAGGCATCCAGCCCCCCTGAGTAGGGGTGGTGGTAGTGGTCGTCATCCAGCCCCCCGAGTAGGGGTGGTGGTAGTGGTAGGCATCCAGCACCCATGAGTAGGGGTGGTGGTAGTGGTAGGCATCAATTCCCTATGTGTGGGGATGGTAGTAGTGACAGGCATCCAGCCCCCTGAGTAGGGGTGGTGGTAGTGGTAGGCATCCAGCACCAATGAGTAGGGGTGGTAGTAGTGGTAGGCATCCAGCCCCCCCTGAGTAGGGGTGGTGGTAGTGGTAGGCATCCAGCCCCCCCTGAGTAGGGGTAGTGGTAGTGGTAGGCATCCAGCCCCCCCTGAGTAGGGGTGGTGGTAGTGGTAGGCATCCAGCCCCCCCTGAGTAGGGGTAGTGGTAGTGGTAGGCATCCAGCCCCCCTGAGTAGGGCTGGTGGTAGTGGTAGGCATCCAGCACCCATGAGTAGGGGTGGTGGTAGTGGTAGGCATCCAGGACCCTATGGGTGTGTATGGCATTGGTGATAGCCATCCCGCCCCTATGGTTCTGCTGTTGCTAGTGTACGTCATTTCTGCATCCCTATGTGTGTGTGACATATGTCGGGTACGTGTCGTTTGTTTGTGTAGTGTGTGTTTGACTTACCGTCTGCGCCGTACGCGTCCGTACCGGTTCCGGTAATAGATGTAGAGTATTGGTAGGACCTGCGCGATGGGATTCATCGTTGGTTCGTCTCGTTCGGGTTTCTAGTGGCTTTGACTCGTACTCGTAGCTGGCTTGTTCGTCTCGTGGCCGTGGATCGTATTGTGGCGCGAATCGGAGCTTATGTGCGGCTCTCCCGGATGCTCTGACGTGCCGGACGTAGCGACCAGTTCGGCGCGTACGGATTGCGCATCGTACTAGTCCGGCCGGAAGGTGCTGTGTATTTATTTCCGTGCGACTCGAATCGGCATTTCAGGATCCAGCTCGGTCGAGGAACTGGAGATGGAATGGGTACGTACGGCTCGTTCGGAATTTTAGCAGTAATGCGCATCGTACTTGCTCGCTCGGACGACTGTTCGAATCGTTCGGGAAAAACGCGTTCGGCACGTATTTTTTCCGGACGAATCGTATTCGGTGCGCTTCCGGCCGAGATCAGAATCGACCCCTTAGTCTTGAAGGAATGTTAGGCAGCTTGTTTTACCAGAATGCAACCTTATAGTATTGGTTAAATGAAAGGAGAACCACACAGTAGTTATAAGAATATATATTTATTATTATAACACCTTAAATACCTCACAGTATCTGCTACACGCAGATAAACACAAAGCACACAATACTGTAGCACAGAAACAATCGTAAGTAGCACTAATACACAGTGGGCTCCTGGGGGAGACCAAACCATATACTAAAATAGTGGCATAAGAACCACGACTCGAGTCAAGACAGTGTCTAGAGAGTAGAGAATCGCTGGGACCCCAAGGAACCACCTAAGGTGAGTAAGTAGGGACCCCACGGAGGACGGGTGCAGTGTGAGAACACGACCGCGTGCTACGTACAATTCAATGGGAGAGTCGCAGTTGCAATTTTAGAGTTTAAGGACCCTTCCCAGTGGATTACGAGGAAACCCTTTGGAACATAGAAGGTTGGAGAGCCACCCCACCCGTGGATACTGAAGTACCAGAGTTACCTATCCCAAGGAAGCCGGATGCATAGGGCTGAAGTGGCGTCGGAAACCGCAGTCGGTCTCAATGGGAGTTTTCAAAGAAATGCCACTGCTGGAAAGAAGAAAAGTGTCCGGTGGAATCCGCATGTGGATTCTTGATGGAAGGAACCTGAAAGCAGAGGGGACAGAGTCTGGGTCACTCAGGAGTGACCAGGGGCTCGGTAGACGAATGTCCACCGATGTCAGGTGCTTCAGGTGTGAAGAAAGAGACCTTGACTCTACAGCTGCAGGGACCAGGAGATGTCGAGGATGACCAGGAGCCGGATACAAGCTGTCCCACGAAGGATGTCAAGTGCTGAGGGGTCGGTGTCCGGCGGGGGTACTAACAAGCCTTGGCAGCGGCAACCCATGAAGAAGGTCAAGAAAGGTTACGGTCTGGCCCAGCAAAGACCAGGGGACTTGCCACAGCAAGGGGAGTCAGGGCAGGCCTGGAGCAACCAGGGGAGCCCAAGAAAAGCAGTGTTGTCCCGCAAATGGATCCACATGCCAAAGGCACAGGAGTCGCGAGGGGACCTCTAGCAGTTTTACAAAGTACCATCTTGCAGGGCACAGAGTGTGAGGAGGCCAAAGTCCTTTGTAGAAAATGTGCACAGAGGTTGGGGCTATCGACAGCCCAATGCACGAATTTGGGGAACACCAACAAGCATATACACTTGCAAAAGTACGCGGTGCAGAGGGGTTCAGGTTATACGGTCCCCACAAGGGATACTGGCCTCAAACTTGGTGATAGGGCAGCTCAACCTCAAGGAACATAGGAACCCACCTCCTGTGTTGCTGGAGCCTCCGGAGTCTGCAGGAGCTCTGGATCTTCAGACTGGTCAGTTGCATTACGGTGCCTGCAAATGCAGGGGAGTGACTCCTTCACCCCAAGGGAGATACTTCAGTTGTCCTTGATGCTCCACAGGTCCTGCACGGAGCCTGTATGGTGCACGGGCACAGACGATGCTTTGGACAGAGAGGGAGAAGAAGTCGGGCCCAATCAAAGTCCAGAGTGTCCAGACGGTCGAAGGTCAGTGGTTTCTTGTTCAGAATCTTGTCCACGTCGAATCTAGGGTCCTACAGCCAGGTAAGCCCTTTTGTACCCACGGGAGAGGGTTGGACAGATTCAGGGGACCCTCCCCGGGGAGGGTCAGGACAGGGGGGAGGTTATTCCCATGTCCTTTGTCCAGTTTCGCGCCAGAGCAGGAGCCAACGGCTCCCAGGACTGGTTTGAACTGGACTATGCACAGGGACACCAAATGTGCCCCTCGTGCAGACTTTCAGGCACTTTGGAAGTGCACCCACCCAGCTCCAATACACTAAATCCTGTCTGGGAGGTGGTCACACCTCCCTGTGACAGGATGCCTATTGTGCTGCTTCCTCTGCTTGAGCTTGGCTCAGAAGCAGGAGGACAGAAATGTGTCTCTGGTCGGCAGCAACCATTTTGTGCTGTCCGGGTCGAGAAGGCTGGTACCGGGAAGACTAGGGACCCCACGAAGCTTGCTTCTGAAGGGTGGAATCATACCTCCCACACCGGTTACCAGTGTGGAGGTATGATTCCAAGGTGTTTGATACCAAACACGGCATGGTTTGTTGCAGCCGTTTTCGAGATAGCATTTTACGCGAGCATATAATGCACCTCTACCTATATGTCTGGCTGCGTCACCGACAACCCGGGAGAATGGTCTCCGAAGGCTGTAGGGGTGCTCTGCTCATGCAGGGGCACCCTCTCACGTAAAACACAGCACCCTGCCTTCAGGTTTGTTAAGGCCTGCTATAGGGGTGACTTACAGGTTTTAAGTGTAGTGACCTATAGATATAGTAAATCTATATCTAAAGTAAGTGGTGCATGCACCATCTTACACAGGCTGCAATGGCAGACCTGTAGTTCAATTTTGCATGGCCTCTCATGGGTGGCATAATACCTGCTTCAGCCCATGGGAGGCCTCTGGGGTACCTATGCCCTGGGTACATGTGTACCATATGCTAGGGACTTATAAGGGTACCCCAGTATCCAATCTGGAGTGTACCTAAGTACATGTCCTTACATTTTAGGGAGAAAGCAGATAGACTGGGGTCCTGGTTAGCAGGATCCCAGTCAGACTTGTCAAAAAGCAGCAAAACACCAGGCAAAAAGTGGGGGTAACCATGCAGTCATATCCTACCTTCCTACAGTGATTGTCATTTGAATTTAGTTGCTGACAATTGCTTTAAGGATAGTTTAGTACAGGTGAGTTTGATTCAGCTTGTTTACTGATCGGTATGTACATATATGCATTGCACCTTGTTCTATGATGTTGAAGTAGTATACAATATAAGACTTGCTCTAGTCAAGGCAAATTGTTACATCAATGCTGTAGTAGAGTATGGCTCATAATTGGGACTGCCACTTTTTTCCAAGGTAATATATGGCTGATGGTAACCCCTTGTGCATAGAAATTTCTACATAATCTTACATTGCACTTGATGTGTGATGCATATTTTTTAATTGTGAGAATGTTCTGAATTGTTGTAAACACACAGATATGGTGATTTTTTTGCTTTTAGATTTGCTATCTCTTTTTGTGCAAGTGTGCATTGTTTGTTGCCAGCTAGCACCAAAGTTGTGGCCATAATGTGGTTGTACAGGTTTGTTAGTTTAAATTTTGTTAATGTCAACATTAGAGACATATGCATTGCACATTGATATGCTATTGCTTGTGTGAGAGATGTAAAAAACACGAGGACGGAGTGAGTGTAAACAGCCAAGTGGACAGGTCACAAGTGTCAGAGTGACTTACATTTGGTTTCGGTGATGATGTGGTTGATTGACATCAAGGTCAACCAGCAGCAGGAACAGGAAGTATGAAGGTGAGTTAAGGTGAGTTTGTGCCTTATATGTGATCCATTCTGCCAGCTCAGGTGTGAAGGAAAACTGGCGGTCTGCCCTCCGACAGATGCATTGCATGCATTGGATCCATTGTGGTAGAGATTTCCTGGTAGGCTGGATTTCCTGGGGATGCATGCAGTTCTATTGAACTGCATGCATGTTAATAGGGTGGGCGGACTGCCAACTAGGGGTCAGGGAATCCGACGCCGTTTCGACGGCGGTACCCTTACCGCCAAATTCATAATCAGGCCTATATCTTTTTACAATATAGAAGGTGCACCAGCTGATAGTTTGAGGTGTCCATCCAGCGGCAGGGCAGGTATCGGGCAAAACGAAGGGGCTTACTTATATCCCCCCTCGAGACCACGGGGACTAGCCGAGGAGGCACTCCATTCATAGTGAAGGGGTAATAACAGGAACACGAATAAACTGTTCCCATGAGCGCAATGACGCACTTACACCTGAATAGAGGTATTATAGGAATATAGGGTGTCGCTTCCCTGCTCCTATTTTTACTCACAATTTCACATTGCACGGTCCTGGCGAAGCGCACCAGGATCCATTAGGGACCTATTACCCAGCACAAAACATGTTGACCAATTTGACCAATTTTCACATTTACAAACACACACGGGCACTGAGAGCAGCAGAGTAATACCCTGACCTCTACGATATTTGTTAGTAGAGGTGCTCCATCTCCCCTGTATAATTCTTTTACTCTTACCTCCCGGACCTATGAATAAAAATTGACCTCAGGGTACCGTTGGGGTAATTTTAACACACTTGCACTACCCCTTTTTAGGCCCACACACCCACATGCACAACTGCGCGTCTCCTAAAAGATCTCCGACAAAGAGCCCTCTCGCGGGGCCCATGGAGGACAGCAGCGCCACCCCCACGAGGAGCAACGCCCGATGATGAAGCATGACACTCGCAAGAGTGTGTGAGGGCACTAATTTCTAAAGGAGAAATTCCCCCACCTTCATCTATTGGGAACCACATATAGAGACCTTCTTCCTTTTTATTTTCTTCTACATAACCAAGTTGGTTATGACTCTTTGTTTAGGAACAGGTACCAATGAGTGATTACATGTTAGTTCTTGGGAGCAACGGTCCTGGACCTATTCTTTTCTAAACGCTCCCTGTCCCCCCTTCTTAAGTGTTTTGTGAGGTGAAATACTGTCAAGTTTACACCACTGGGCAGTGAATTGATTCAATCATGCGTTTATAGCAATGCAGCTTGTCTGTGTGAACACGTTTATCCAGGGATTCAACTGGTGGACATTTCACATAGATCATGACATACTCTATCAAACACGACAGTGTATTGTGAACTTCAAGCATGTCTTCTGTGATTAGGGGTTCACTGACAGAATATCGAACAAAAAATATCGTGTGGACAGAATATCGTGTCCAAAATATCGAGGACAAGAATATTGAGTAGGTAAGTGCAAATAGATAGGTATAAATTTACTATTCTTAACTCCAGATCTACGTACCTTGAAGATATATATATCGTCAAAGTACATATATGTGGAGTTATATATAGTAAAACTTTACTTACCCATAAGCAATGACCTTCACGATATTCTTGTCCTCGATATTTTTGACACGATATTGTGTCCGACGATATTTGTGCTTTCGATATTTTGTCCACCCACCGTGATTAGGGCTCCTGGTTTTATGGTATTTATTTTTCAACATTTCCCTTCTGTATTCATCCATGTCCATATTTTTCTAATTTAATTTGCATTTATCTATATTTATTTAGCATTTTGGAAAAAAAACTAAGCTGCAACTAGAATATTTCCATTTTTATTGAACTGATAATGACATATTCACATTTAAATGTCTCATGGGTTTGTGAGCTAATATGAAGACACATACTGTCCATTACTTATATGCAATAATATCATATGGAATCATTAGCAATTAAGTATAAATACAGTCACATTTGCAGCTATTTAAGGCTTAGAAAAAGTTCGCCCATTTTTAATAACTGCCATTCTGCCAGTCTGCACAGCAATTGACCTGACAGTCATGATTGACATAATTGAGAATAACTCAAAAGATGACTTATCTTCCATTTTTTTCACATTTAAAAATAAAAACAGTGGAGCAGATAACGTTTTTGGCAAAAATCAGTAATACCAGAAAACAGGGAGCCTTATCTATGATCTATACTGGTGTTTAATAACCTTTAAGGTCAAACCCAATGGTGCACAAAATGTCTTTAAAACACTGCAGGTTTCAGATCAAAACAACATGAGATCCACAAGGGCACCAAGCCTTATTCAGGGGGAAATTAAAGAGCTGCTAGAAGTCACAAGTGGAAGAACTATGCTCTCCTTAGTGGCCACTACCCGGCCCTGCAAGTCCACAGCTTTCAAATAAGTCCCCGCCCCATCTTCTCGTCCTTCAAGGTACCATAAAGGAACTGATTTATATGATGTGCATAATTTACCCTGTAGCATAAATCATGTTTCCAGTTTTTCTTGCAGGGCATTTGCCATCTCTTGATGGGGTGGGGAGGCACCACGAACGCAACTAGTCTCTGCGCTTTTTGTAGCAGGTCAGGAGTGTCAAGCGCAGTGCTTAATTTGTAAACAAATAAGTGCTGGGGTCCTCGTCAAGAGGCCACTGCAGCTTGCACTACTCACTGCCCCTATATGTGCCGCCAGTGACAGAATCAACACAACTACTAATCAACACACCCTACAAGTATGACATTTCAAACTATTGCAAACCCCAAAGCTACAATAATGGCTTGGGCAGCAGATATTAGTCATTTTTAGTGTTCATTGAAATAATAAACAACTGTTGTTGTGTTAATCTCTAATTTCGATAAACAGCGCAGACTGTCATAAGTGCCGGTGTTGATAATTAAATTCCGGTGCCGAGCACTGGAAACCACCGGCTCAAATTCAGCACTGGGTAAGTGTAACAAATGAGAGGGCGGGGTACCAAAAATATACCTCAAAATGGCAGCAAAATACTTTGAGACAGTCCAGTCTTCTTGTTACTACAGCGATTTCCAGTAAAATGACGGCAGTGCTCTTAACAGGCCAACATTTTTTCATGAACTGTATGAGAGAAGACATGGATGGTAGGAGTCCATTATGTTCTCTTCTTGCATAGATTTCAGAGGTGGGAGTGGCTCACGCCAGTAATTGAGAACGCCCATAATCCACAGGAGTCAACGAGCAATGCAAGCATCAATTTCAAGTTTCATTCTCCCCACTCTTGAAGATAGTTAACATCTTGCACCATCCTGCACTGTTTTATGGCTTAATTTACTGGTACCCTCTTGATAAAAGTCATTATTGTGCACATGATTAGGACTAGTTGAATAACTTGTTTATTTATTGCTTGATTGATGAATGGGTTAATTGACGTGCCAATTGATTGACAATCTATTTATTCAATTCCCATTCCATGCTTTACAAACCAAAACAGATCTGCAGCCTGATTACTAGTATAGGTGCTCTTTATCATACATGATAACTAACGATAACACAGGGTTTGTTATTTATCGGGTGTGATAAAAAGCACGTATTACAAGTTTCTGGGGAATAACATGCACATTTTGGTGTTTAAGGCACCAAAATCCGCATACTACATAAATACTGTATGGTTTTCCCCTGATAAATTTCACTAAGTTTGACCTGCTGAACTTTAACAAAGGTTAAGGTATTTAATGCATCTGATAATTATGGGATGTTTTCAATAACACTCAACTCGTAATTCCAACCCATGCATAACAGGGGTTTACTCACAGGTGGGAAACAAACGACTGACTCGGCGATGCAGCGAGCGCAAGGTAAATAGTTTTATTTACTTACTTTACTCCTGCCCGTCGTATGTCCGAGTCCACTACCCCCCCCCACCCTGCCCCTCCCCCGCCCCACCGCCCCGCAGCACTCCCTCTGCGAGCCACCACTGGTCTATAACGATTCTCACAGCCTTTAACTACAACAGTCGCCATGACACAACAGAGCCCTTTGTGTGCAAGCCCATCTTGCCTCACAGTTAGGGTGACCAGAATTTTAAAGCAAAAAACCGGGACATTTCACAAAAATAGAAGAAGGACTATAATTTTAGGTCAAGCGAGCGCACAGAATTTCAGCGCTCCTCAGCAGAGAATTACAAAACAGGCAGTAAGAACATACATAAGATGCGATTTTAAACCCAGTAGCTTGCCTGTGAATTAAATTGCTTTTTTGGACCAACTGCTAACCATCCCTGCTTTGTAAAACATAAAAAACACCTCCCCCCGTTTTTAGTCGACCCTCTCCAAAAACCGGGACATGAGCTAAATTTCTCGAAATCTGCCCGGACAGCTGGTGAAAAACGGGGACCGTCCTGGCAAATCCGGGACGCCTGGTCACCCTACTCACAGTTGGAAAATGTTTACTTCCATCCACACAGTTGGTAGGAGATACATTTTTAATGCGGTGTCTTTATGTCCCGTAAATGCTCTACAGTGGCGTAATCTCCCCGGGGCGTTCTGTGGATAAAGACAGAGAAAAGACTGGTCACGGCGCACGCAGGACCCATAACTTCACGATAACATCATCAGGTATACCATCACGCAGCACCTGTCGCCTGGGCGTGGTTAATTACTTTTCTTTGTGCTCAGACGGCTGAAATATTAATGACGGTGCCTGTAATCCCCCAAATCAGAAACCAACACCCACATCAATCAACACGAAGGCAGCCAATTTCTCATCTATCCTTCAAAACCTGGGATGCGTAAGAACAATTATAAATTATGCAGTATTTTGAAAATTTATGCGAGGGAAAACTTACGTGTCTGTATAAGATGTTTAGAGATAAAACTTAAAATCCTAACAATTAAACTTACAGCTGATAAAGAAAACGTGCCTTGTCTAAGTGGTTTTATTTTAGTTGTGTATTAGCTTTTGACTGGCTCCTGGTGGTCTTTTAAAAAGTGAAACAATCACGTTTACGTTGATTTGAAAAAGGAGCCTGGTGCACAAATGGGAAAATGTTCATTTTTCCATAATATTGGCTTAAACAGCAAACTTATTGGACATTTTAAATTTGTAACACCCTCTGACGCATTTAAACCTATTCTTCCACTGCGGAAAGGAAGAGGGCAGATCACATTTTTTTAGTAGGTGTGACAATAAAAGCAGAAAAAATGATTCACGTTCTAAAAAATGAAGACATTTTTTGACAAAGGTAACTCGGCCGTATATGTAAGTTTACAAATGAATTTACTTTTTATTCCTGTCAGGAATTTCCAAAAGGGATTCATGGCAGGCGTAAACACATTTATGTGTGGAGAGATCTCTGTCGCGAGTGAAGAGTTTACCGCACCCATAAATCCCACACAAATGAAGAGGAAATGGGCGATCCAAGGTATGGTTAGCCTTGGAAGTTTGCGAACGCTCACAAACGTGCTTATGTCACTATTCATAAACTTCTCTCATTCCCCTGTCCACTCTGGAAAAGGTAGGATTTTTATTCCAGCCAAGCGCTGACATTAATTAATTTCCAGGATTAGAAGGGGAATGGACCCCCCCAGATTTGGTGGGGGTGTCATGAAAGTGGTTTCTTCAAGTGCGAAAAATGTGTTTCCCTTTGAAGAAAAAAGTGTGCCTTTGCACGGGGGATCCCCCTCCCTCTGTGCAGACTTTTGCAGGATGGAGAACGCATCCCACTGTGAATGTCATGACTTTCCTCAAAATGCCCATGGACACCTGCCCCCTTTCTTTGCAGATTCCTGGAAATGTTTGTAAATCCCAAAAAGTAGTACATTTACACTTGTATGTAGGTGCAAATTTGTGAGAGTAGATTTACTATTTTTCTGAGACTCAGGCTCTATAGCTACACTACATATCACAACAGTATATGCAAAATAAAAGTACATTTTCAGAAATTGCAACATCAAGAAGGTATGTATTGCCAAAGAAAAACAGTTGCTGGCTCAGCGCAGAGCTGAGCAGTGGCGGCTCGCTGTGGGAGTGCTGCGGGATGGTGCGGTGGGGCGTGGGAGAGGCAGGGTGGGGGGGTAGTGGAGTCGGACATACGACGTCCATGAGTAAAGTAGGTAAATAAAGAAATACAACTATTTACCTTGCGCGCGCTGCATCGCCAACTCGCCTCCCCCGCCCCGCCCCGCCTCACCGCCCCGCAGCACTCCCACAGCGAGCCGCCACTGGAGCTGAGCACCTGTTTTTCTGCACTTGCAGCATGTAAAGTGAATTTATTTCTCTTAGATAAATGTGGTGATGGGTTGCTGGAAGAACAGCATGAACTGTATGTGATGTCACCTAGAACGTTGGGAAGCATCCTGCTCTGAGGGTTCCCTCAGTGACAGTTGCTGTATGTGTGCCTGGGCTGTGCCAGCTGGGACGGCTCTCTGTACCACCGCAATCTCTCTTCAATAAATCCTCTACCAGCATCCACCGTGTGTCCCGCGCATCTCTTCAATGGCGACAGAGGATGGGATCCCACACGTCTTAGAGGTATAGAAGTATTGCCTATACACCACGGCAATCGTGAGTATTTTTTTTACTTCTCACACTCAACTGTACAGAGAGCCGTACCCCTTCTTCTGCCGGCACCTGCCCTGTGCTGCGGTCTGCCCCCCCCTGCCAGCGTCGCTCTTTGGATCGCTTGTCACGTAGGAGAACTGAACTTATTTTGGCCTTGCCCGCCGGCCCAGTGACTGCTTTGTGTCTCCTCTTTGGGGCCCGAGGACCGCTGCCTACCTCCTACGCTTTGTTTTTCTTATTTGAGAGGCGCCCTGTGGATTTCGGGACTGATTGGCACCGGGCCCGCAGACCACTCATCTACATTTCAATACATCACCCTGCGAACATCACCCTACCTCGCGCCTCGCACCTCGCGCCTGTATCAGCCTACCTCGCGCAGCTCCCCGAGGCACACGTCACAGCATTGACGGCCATCGATCTGAAGAATCCGGAATTCTGCGCTTCAGCGCTGGTGAAGTCGCATCCACACAGAGCCAAAAGACAACGTCAACACGTCACTGTGACGCATCAGCCACACGCAGCGTCCAAGCGTCTGGGATTGTTCCCCTGACTACAAGCTTCGAAAGCATTTCTACGCTGACGCGCACAGCAGCGCTGACGCGCACAGCGCACGCACAGCAGCGCATTCAAATAAAGGAAACTTTCTCCACTGTTCTCCGCTGACACACACAGCACTCGTGTGTCAATCTAAAAAAAAAAAAGGGCACACTCAACACTGACACACACAGTCCTCCACTTATGTGATTTCCTCAATAAGAAAAGGCAGCCTGCTTCCCTTCACGCTTCATTTACTTCACAAGCGTCTGATACTTACTTCTGGACTCAACTTTCAAACGGGAGCGCTGTTTTTCCTTCACCTGGTCTGTTGATTATAGAGAGAGCACATTTTATTCACATTTGATTTGTTTCACGAGCGCCTGGAGATGGGCTTGACCGCATTACCGTTCACTTTTCTACTTTTACCATAACATCGCCTGTGTCCCTATTTCATCTGCATGGAATCAACTGTGTGACACACACACATGTCTTCTTTTTGTCTGCTTTTACCCTCATCTTCAAAGACTTACCGTTCTGACTATCCCCAGTGTCCAACTAAGCTTCATTTCTGCACTTTCCTATCCCCTGCAAAATCAGGAAAGCATTCACATTATTTTTTTTTCTCTCTTCTCCTTTCTTCCTCATTTTTCTTCTTTCTCTTCTTCTCTTTTTATTCTTCCCCTTCCTTATCCTCTGTCTAACCACTTTCGTTCCACAGGTACTCTATAAATATGCAAAGTGTTGCGGCACCAGCACCCTTCTTACAAGAACCAGGAGATCCACCTCTAGAGTGGAAGTTATGGTTCAGATCTTTCAAGGCGTACTTAGGTGCCATTGATGGTCAAAGATTCAGACCCGAGAGGAAAAAGAACCTCATGTATTATCACCTGGGAGTCGAAGGACAAAATGTCTTTGACCATCTACCTCCATACGATCCGCCTGAAGGCGAAGACCCTGACGAGTTTGAACAAGCCGTTGCACAATTGGATAAGTACTTTACCAAAACGAAGAATATTGTAGTGCATAGATACAAGTTTTTTACAAGAATGCAAAAACCTGAAGAAAGCATTGACACTTTTATTACAGCCTTAAAAATCCTAGCTTCAAAATGTGAATTTGAGAATTTTACTTCCCAACTAGTGAGAGACCAGCTTGTTGCACGTTGCCACTGTAAAAAGATACAAGAAAGACTACTTACCTGCAAAGATCCTACTCTAGATAAAGCAATTGATATTGCTAAAAGTATTGAAACTTCAATGGATGATGTGAAACAGCTTGAAACTACTCTATCTAACTCCACCATTTCAGGCGCGGTCTCCTCAAAGCATCCAGGTTTCAACCCCAATCCCCCCACTCTCACACGCGATAATGCCACTCGCAACTATATAAGAAGACCATACATGTCCAGGGGTGGAAGAAACTATGTACAAAATAGACAACAACCCAATTCCAGAATTTTTTGCTTTAGGTGTGGTTCATCTCTACATGTTTCTTCGTTCAAAAACTGTCCAGCTGCTAACCAACAGTGTGGTCAATGCGGCAAAATGGGACATTTCGCGAAAATTTGCATGAGTGGTAGAAGAAAAAATGTAAGGTGTGTTCTCAACGAAAGCGAGGAATTCCACGATGACGACGTGACTAATCAAGAATATGTGGTAGTCGTAAAGCACTGTATTGACAAGCAGAATAGATTACATGTCCCTGACCCTGAAGTAGATGTTTGTATTGAAACTTATCACATCCAACTTCTTGTCGATACTGGGGCACGCATCACCATTGTTTCCCATGATAAGTATCTCAAATTTTGGAATGATAAAAGCTTGTTACCACCAGATGTACTCACTGTAGCTTTTGAAGGCAGTAAAATCGAATTGTTGGGCTATTTCTGGGCTAACATCATGGTCCTAGGGGTAACTATCAAAGGTAAAGTGTATGTAGCCAAAAAGGAATCAACGTTCTCGGTCTCCTTCACCAAGCTGAATTTCATTTGACTATTAAACCTGGTTTAGCCAACCCTGTCTTTATTGACAAAGATACCAATCAGTACCCTATCACTTCTATGAAGGACATCAGTTCACTATCTAGTGCCCACATGACCAATGCTTGGAAACACAAGTTTAGCAAGATTTTTGAGGACCGTCTTGGCAAAATCACCAATTTCCAACATTTCATTAAAGTAAAAGAAAATGCCAGTCCTGTCAAACACAGGTTACGTAATGTCCCATTAAGTATTAGAGGTGACCTTTCAAAACACTTACAAACTTTATGTGAGCAAGGAATTATTGAAAAAGTAGAGTCTACTCTTTGGCTTTCCCCCATTGTTTTGGCCAAGAAGAGGTCTGGGGACTTGAGGATGTGTGTGGACTTGAGGAGCCTCAACAAAGCCATCTGGGTTGACGGTTTTCCTCTCCCACGCATTGAAGACCTTATTACAAAAGTAGGGTCTTCCTCATGGTTTACCAAACTGGACCTTAAAGCTGCCTATCATCAAGTCGAGCTACATCCTCAGTCCCGACACCTCACCGCTTTTGTCACCCCAGATGGTGTTTTTCAGTTCTGCCGACTTCCTTTTGGTCTGGCCTCGGCAGCTGCCGTATTTCAAAGGCTCATGACAGAAATGTTTCAAGACAATCCCCACGTGGTAGTTTTTCAGGATGACATACTCATTTTTACCAAAACTGAAGTCGAACATGACTCTATTATCGATCAAGTTTTTAGCATTCTAGAGAGCAGAGGTGTTACCTTGCAAAAAAGCAAGTGCACTTTTAAAGTAAAGGAGATTGAATATCTCGGTCACATCATCTCTGAGGAAGGCATCAAGCCTAGACCCGGTCTAATCAAAAGTATTGTAGAAGCGCCAGCTCCTCAAAACAAAGAACAACTTATGTCTTTTCTCGGCCTTTGTGAGTTTTATGCGAAATTCATGAAGGACTTCGCTAAAACCACAGAATGTTTCAGGGCTCTGCTCAAGAAAGGAGCTGCCTACACATGGTCTAAGGAGTGTGAGAAAGGTATTCTATCCATCAAGGATCACATTGTCAAAGCACCTGCTGTACAAGCTTTTGTCGAGGGAAAGCAAACTGTTGTTACAGTTGATGCTTGTGACTACGGATTAGGTGCTGTTTTGTCACAATACTCTGAAGGAAGAGAGCACACAGTAGGTTTCGCTTCAAGGACGCTTCGTCCTGTCGAGCGAAAATACTCTGTCATCGAAAAAGAGCTACTAGCCTGCGTCTGGAGTGTCGAGAAATTCAAGCCATATTTATGGGGCAGATCATTTATCCTCAAAACTGACCATCGCCCCCTAGTCGACATACTATCTGGAAAAAATACCAAACGCACCACCGCTCGTTTAGCTAGGTTATCCACAAAACTCCTAGAGTATACATTCAGTGTAGAGTATATTCCCGGTGGAAAGAATACCAGAGCAGACTGTTTATCTAGACTCCCCATTCCCGACACTGAAGAGCAAGAATGGGAGACTGAAGTGGAAGAGTGTTTTGTAGCCCATATCAGTCAAGACTGTTTGTCTTTTGCAGAAGATGACTGGGTGACAGAGGTCAATAAGGATTCGGTACTCAAAGAAGTTGTTTCCTTAATCAAGAAAGGCTGGCCCAAAGAGAAATGTCTTTCTTATGAACTGCAAATGTTCTGGAAGGTCAGCGATGAGCTTTCAGTAGAGGGTGGAAAAGTGGTTAGAGGCAATAAACTTGTACCTCCTACATGTTATCGAGGGAAAATTATGTTAGCTGCACATTCAGGCCATCTTGGTACCACCATCACCAAGAGAAAAGTAAGAACAGACTTCTGGTGGCCCAGAATGGACATTGAAATAGATGATTTAGTAAGACAATGCTCACGTTTCAATACCAGTGACAAAACCCTAATTCTTGAAGGGGTAACCAAATCTTCCGTTGCTCCTCCTGGGAGAGCTTGGCAAAGGCTGGGCATGGATTTTTTGGGACCCTTCCACGTTCTTCCTTCCAACTCAAAATATTTCCTAGTTCTCATAGATCATCTGTCCAGGTGGGTTGAGGTTGAACCCATCAACACACCCAACTCTAAGAGCGTTATCAACTGCCTCAACACGATATTTCTCAGGGAAGGTTACCCTGAAGAAATTCTTACTGACAATGGTGTGCAGTTTGTTTCAGAGGAAATGAACTCTTTTCTACGAACCTGTGGTATTAAGCACACTAGAACTCCGCTTTACCACCCACAGAGTAATGAGAAGACAGAAAGGTTCAATAGAGTGGTTGTGGAGTGTGTGCAAGCAGCCTTTAGATCAAAAACTTGTGTTTTTCAAGCTGTAAAAGATTTAATTTGGTCATACCGCACTTCGCCTCATGTTACTACGAATTTTAGTCCTTTCGAACTTATGAGAGGGAGAAAAGCCTCTTCACAAGTTTACCCTTTCTGGATGGTGAAGTCTTTCCATCAAAGTGGTGACATGAAGTGCATGTGGGATTCGGCCAACAAAAAATCGACTGAAGCATGTTCCAAAAATTGTGAAATTCCTGTCAGAAAAGTACCCCACAGACTCCATGTCGGAGATTGGGTTAGAATCAAGAACCCTATTTCTGTAAGAAAAGGCCTTTCCAAATTTACAGATTCACAACAGATTGTTGACATTCGCAAAAATGCTGTCAAATTGTCTAATGGAAACTGGTGGAGCACTTCTCGTGTTGCTAAAGACCCGTGTCCTTCTTCTGAAACTATCAAGATCAACAACAAAGTTTTGGAGGGGGATGGTGTCAGGAGGAGCACCAGGGTTCATACCAGACCACGATGTTTAAGAGATTATGTTTAGTCTGTGTGTGGTCACGTAGTTCACGAAAACTTGCACCCCTTTCCCCTTTTTCTCTCATGTACCCCTCTTTAGTTAGTATTGTGTTTTTTATAAGTTTGTCAGTTATGAAGGGGGGAGGTGTGGTGATGGGTTGCTGGAAGAACAGCATGAACTGTATGTGATGTCACCTAGAACGTTGGGAAGCATCCTGCTCTGAGGGTTCCCTCAGTGACAGTTGCTGTATGTGTGCCTGGGCTGTGCCAGCTGGGACGGCTCTCTGTACCACCGCAATCTCTCTTCAATAAATCCTCTACCAGCATCCACCGTGTGTCCCGCGCATCTCTTCAATAAACCTTTATTTTCAGGCTGCACCGTGCAGAAACAGAAAGAGGCAAACTTTGTTTGCTGTTTCCTAGCTATGTAGGGGCGGATTTACAAGCCCCTTGCGCTGCCGGTGCGTCACGTTGCGTGACGCACTGGTGGCGCAACCTGCTGAGTGACATTTACAAGCACGCGTAAAGCCACCCTGCGTGACTTTACCTGTGCTTGTAATATCACCCCTTTTCTCGCAACACTTTGCATGTTAGGGGCGTGACATGGGTGTTGCTGTGGGTGTTCCCACACAACACCCATGTCCACTGATGCATTTTCAGATTTACGAGGAATCGTAAATCTGGGAATGCGTCAGAATGCTATGCCACCCAAACAGACCGTGGGACGGGGATCCTAGACTCGATAAATGCAACCAGACATGCGTGGCAACACCTGCTGAAACTTCAAGCAGGGGCGATACTTTACTCACCGCATGCCCCCCTGGAGTGGTGCCGCTGGCTGCCTTCTTGCACGGACCGAGGGGTGACTAGGGCGCTTGAGTCCATAGAAGTTGCGACAATTGGGGATTTGTTCACTGATGGGAGGGTTAAGACATGGGAGGAGTTGGTGAAACCGGACCTAAAGATAACACTTTTGCACAAATTCCAATACTATAGAACGAGACAGGCTCTGACGGGAATACTGGGCAGCGATATGGAGGAACCACCAGAGGTAGTACCACTCTCCTATGTGATCAAAACTCCCTCTCCTGCTCAAATCGTGTCTAAAATTTACAAATTAGCATTGAATTATCGGGAAAACTATTACACCAAAGCTAGACTAGCGTGGCAGGCTGACCTGGAACACGACATAGACGATGCGACATGGAGATATTGCTGCGAGAACACGAAGAGGGTGTCACTAAACGGGAGACATAGGCGCATTCATTTTAAATTCTTAAATCGAGTATATTACACGCCAAAGAGGCTATGTAAATATGGCCTTCGCGACACGGCACAGTGTGAACGATGCGGTGATAGTCTGGCGAACGTTATGCACTTGGCATGGCTATGTCCAGGGGTTGCTAGTTTTTGGGCTAGTGTGTTCCGAGAGATAGGAGCCATGATTGACAAGCAACTAGCGATTGACCCCTTGCTGGCAATATTGGGGTACTCTAGGCCGCTGCCCAAGGCAGAACGACAATTGGTGGACATGAGCATGTTAATAGCTAAGCGTAGAGTGGCGATCTGCTGGGCAAAAGGCCCTACTCCTACTATTTCGGACTGGAATTGGGACTTGCTGTATTGTAGCACACAGACCGAAAATTATAGTGAGCTGCTCCCTCCGCGCAGTCGTCCTAAAAACGTTTGGGCATTGTACAAGACTTACCTTGCTACCAAAGATGGAGATGCGGTAGAGTCTGATACAGCTGTGCGCACTGCTGAGGTGACACAGGGTTAGTTATTTAGTACAGTCGGGGATGGGCTCCAGGGACATAATTAATATATGGCCGGGGATTGCTAATACAATTGGAATGGTGGAGGGACGGAAGTCTACATTACAATACAGTCTTTAAAAAAAAAAAAAAGGCAAATATGTGGCATAATGCAGCACATTTTGTAATCGTATTACTTCATTATTTCATTATTTTTACTCTTGTTAACACTGTCTGGGCATTGATTGCATCTCATTAGTACCAGTTTAACACCCAAATATAGCAATAAGCAACAGTTAGGTGACCAGTTCAGCTTTGCAATGGGCCTTCTACTGCGCAGCAACATGTGTTGCTGCATTTTTATTAACTTTTGAACCGTTGGAGCTAGAATTTTTTATTTTTTTGGTTAAAATCTGCAGATTATGCAGCAGATGATACATTATGTGGCAAATTTATAATTATGCGAAAATTGCCACAGCCGCACAATCACATAATTCTAGTGGCTTTGGTTATAGTATACAATATACAGAAGCTACTCTGGTGGTGTTGCTCATGAAAAGAGGAATACACAACTATTGTTCAGCTGAAATTGTAATTCTCAAGTTTGCCTCCTCTCTTTTAAACCCATCCACCAATCTTCCATCTAATTTTATCTCCTCGGAAGAGGAACAGCAAATTATTGTTCATCTGAAAGTATAATTCTCAAATGTGCCTCCTCTGTGTTTATAGTTGCCACAACTTGTTAGTCAGGTGTACCCCATGAAAAGAGGAATGGGCAACTATTGTACAGCTGAATGGCCCACCAACTTTCCCCCCAGTAAACAAAGAGTAACTACTTGAGGTTTAAAACTAAGTGGAGCATAGACATAATGAAGAAGAAAGTGAACGTGCCATCAAGGCTAGGAAGGGCATAAATGATAACATTTTAGGCCTCTGCTCTTTCTGTAAACCCCCAAGCTGCTGGCATCGAAGTGGAATGAATACTTTTTGAAAAGTAGGATTTAAGAAGAGCATTATGGGTTTTTTGTCACAATATTTTGGTCAATAATGCCAACTTGCACACATTTTGACTCCTTACAATTGACTGTCCGTATATCATCAAAGTAAACACACATAGGAAAGAACAGATTTACCTTTCTTAGCTCCACATCTACTTACCTTGATGACGCTGTGGTAACTGATATTTTAACCCCCATGTAGTGCCCTAAAATTTTAATGGATTCCAAATTATTGTTTCCTTGCGTGTCAGTAACCACACTGCAGGTGAGTAGTGGGAAGCTATCAAAATTTTGAAGGTAAGAGAGATTAAAAAAAAAATGCACGCTCCTCAAAGCTTTGGAAGTGTTCACGTGCTAATGTTTAAACACTGTCATGGAATTCAGATCACAACAACAAATACTTTAGTCTAATGGCAAACATCTCACTAAAGAACAAACTAGCCTGGGTAATACATGATCTGCTAGAGCCTTTCCCAAGCTTATGTAGTGCATGGTCATTGTAGAGCCTATGGTTGATGTTTAATGAATTTCCTGCAGAAACAGTGCACATACACCAAACTACTCACATCCCACAAGGATATGAAGCATTAATTCAGAGGCTTAACCATAATGATGAACACTTTAATCACAATACATCTCTTAACTGAAAGCAAGAACCAACAGGCAATACTTAGAAAACGGAATGAAAATAGTGTTGTGTAAGGAATGTTCCTACGGAACGTGCGGCATGTGCAAAGTATATCTAAGGATGCTAACAATGGGTGCATTCACTCTAAAAACAGACACCCGAATGCATAATACCTCCTCCTATGCAATAAGCATTAGCAAATTGGCAATGTCAATAGGTCCAGATTGTATTATGAGTCATGACTGAAACATTTGTAAAAAGCCTGCTGCACTAAAAAAAACACACACAAATTACTTTCTGTATACAATTCATTGATGAGATATCTAATTTAATGTGTGATTCTTCATTGTACTTTTGAGATGGAAAATAGCACCTCATACATTCCAATGTGAGCACTCCATTGGAGGCAGAATGATACACCAAACAGCAAAATGCAAGAGGTGAGAGGATAATACTCCTGTGGGGTGAAGCCAAAACACACTCTATGTAAAATGTTAAAGATTTGGTAGCAGTAGATCTCGCAGACAGCTGCGCTGTGATGCCAGACCTAATTATGGGCTGAATCATTTCCCATATCCCAAAATGCGCAATCTAAATGTAACAAGTCTCACAAACCATCACAATCATGTAACCCAATAATAATATTGTCTTTTTTTACTTTTAAATTTTTTTGTCCTCATATCACCTTGTCTGCAAGATCAGGCCATTTCTACAATTGCTTTCCAACCCTCGGCCTGCTGCATACTTTCGCTGGCCCTCGCCACGCCAGTCAAAACCAGATACCCAGTTTCTGGCTGTGCCCAGGTGTAATCATTGGACCAAACATTAAATTGTTGTCGTAACCCTCATACCACTCCATGTTTGGAAATCGACCCACATCTTTCTTCGATTGGCCTCACCGGGTCTACAGTCAAGTATCCATTAGGCAGTTACAGCTTGCAGCTTGAAGCCAGTCCACTGCTGTAGGAGGTAACGGATCGATCCAACGCTTAGAGATCTCCCTCCTAGCTAAAAGCATCAGATAAATCAACAGAGCCCTCTGCGATCTAGTCAGAGGTTGGCTGTAGCAGATTTCCACTCCCATTAAAACCAATGTTAGACTTAGAGTTATATTCACCTCAAAGGTGTCGTTGACCACATTCTCCACACGCAGTCAATAAGCCTCTATCTCTGGGCACGTAGAAAAATGTGTTGGTCATCAGCTCTTATGAGTCGGCTCTTGTACAAACTTCGCTATCTTTTGAGGAGTCCAATATAATCTGTTGATGGTGAAAAAGTGTTTACGCTTAAGATTGGCTGGCTTTACTACTGAATAGAGTAGTTTTAGGGAGATTTGCCATACTGTTTGAAGCTCAATCCCCTGAATGACTCCTTCCCAAACAGAGTACGGTGCCTTCAATTTACAATCCTCAGCATCATGCAACTTCCAGTACCACAGAGCGATCTCTTTATCCCTAGGAGACCCATCCTGCAGTTCTGTCTCAAATTCGCAAGCACCGACGATCTCCTGTGAGTTGGCTCGAAACCAAGAAGACAACTGAAGACATTTAAATCTGGAGAGGGAACTACCAGTCTTGGCTGCTAGATCTTCCCAGGGTAATATACCCTGCGCTGTTAGTAATTGCGCCCAAACTTCTATCCCAGCTCTCCGTAGTGGGAAGCTCAGCCCATCTTTAAGGCACTCTGGGGTACCCGGGGAATCCCAAATCGGTGAAAAATCTGAAATAATGTAATATTGTCTTTTGACACAAGTGTACTACAATACCTTGTCACATCAACAGTCTATAAAAATAAAGGCCTTATTGAGAGTTTGGAGGACAGGATACACTGTCACAAATGTCCTCCCAACCTCCATCAGGCAAGTGCATTAGAGGCTATGGCATTTGTAGTATGGTGGACGAGATATTTACCACATTTTGACGGAGTATCCTGTCCGTCAAACTCTAACTAAGGTCCCTAGTTTCAAAGCGCACAATGCTTCATTTTCCCAAATTCTCTATAATAATTTGGCCTGATGGCAGAATAGAAGGAGAGATCGAACTGTAACGATCCAAAGAAAAAACATACCAGGAACCTTTCGTGTGGAGCAAACAAATGGTGTGGATGGTTGACTAATATACTTTGCCCAGTATGTTTCTCCATGCACCAATGGTCTTAAGGAGATCCTTTGAAGGTGGGTATGACATTGATTGTCATGTTGGGCATCGACGGACAAAGGGTAATCCCCAGCGTGGGCATGGTTTAAGGCTTGGAGCCATTCCAAAAACTGTCAAGCAAGGGATAGTTCCTCTAGCGGGTGGCCAGACTTGAGGCTGAGAGCTGCTCCTAACATATGCTCAGGTTTTATCATTACGTTTTGACCAAGGCATTAAAATAACAGAAAAAATATGGAAGCAGGGCAGAGTCAAAGGATGTCCTCTAGCTAAACCACAGACTAATTGCCTTATTGCAACAAATGAACTAAAACCTTTAATCCCTCATAGACGGTGAATACGACCCAGACTGGTATTTTCACCTTAGTTCGACATTACTGCATCTGCTAAACAAACACTTTCTATTTATATGATTATAACATACAAATGTAGCTTTCTTATGCCCTCTTTATGAGTGGTCTGGTGTTGGATATGATAGCCATCGCTCCCGACAAAACCCAACACCAAGGTGTTCACTAAGTGTGATAAATATTGCCTATTCCAAGTTTTTACTGTATTATATGGGATTGAAATGTGATTTTGGAGCTTACTGCATCCAAATCCACATGTTCTAGTAGTTACTGGGCATTTTCCTTCAGGTTTATTTGACAAAAGTTACCTGGGAAAAATTGCTGGGTGCGGTGTTTGCCGCAAAACTCAAAATTCCTCCTATAAAGCCCATCCTCAGTATAGACAATGAATGTCTAACTAAGCTAGCGTAATAATAATTCACTACTAAGGGGCCGATTCCGATCTCGGCCGGTAGGGCTCCGAATCGGATTTGGCTTAACCGGATCCGATTCGGAGCCCTATTTCCCGACCGATCCGTACGCACGTCCGGGCGAGCGAGTACGATGCGTATTCGCCGACCGACTCGTCCGGGCGTCCCGACCGCTCCGACCGACTCGATCCCGGGTCGAACCGCACCGACCGACTCGCACGGACACGACTCGAACCGCGCAATGGAGACGTTCCCCGGCTGGGTAAGTACGATGCGCGCCGCGAGCAGATCCGACCGAGCCGCGCACTCCGGCTCGAAAGAGCTGTCAGAGCCGTACTTTGGGGTCCGTGTCGGACCCCCTGTACGTGTAGCCGCGCGAGTGCGCACACAGGGGGACCCATGGGTCCCCTACCTGTGCGTGTACGGCGCGAATCGCTTCGCCGCGTACACGCTGCAGGGGGCGCACTTGTCCGCATCGCACCCATTGAGTCAATGGGAGCCCGCGTACGCGTTGTACGACAGGCTCCCATTGACTTCAATGGGAGTCCGACCGACTCGAGTCCGATGGCATACGTGCGCATCGTACTCGTTCGGTCAGACTGCACGGGTCCGATTCGGTCGGAAATCTCTCCGGGTCCGGCTCGGTCGGGAGATTTCCGGCCCGAATCGGAATCGGCCCTCAGTCTGGGAGTTTTGATATTGGACCTCTCCATACAGTCAGGTTTAGTGGGGTTTATATATCTGGATCTGATTTATTTTCAGGGCATCAGCTGGGCTCTCCTAGCTTTTCAAATGAAGCTCTCTCTCAGCCTTTGATTGCATATTTCATAAAAAAGAAATTCAAAACATTTACTGGCTAGCTTGAAGTTCATAAAGTCACCATGTTAAAAAATTTACCTAGGAAAATTGTGTGGGTGCAGTGTGTGCCACAAAAGTAAAACATCCTCAATATGAGGCAACAGGACTTACCAAACATATCCAACTTAACAAGCCACTCATAATTAGTGCCTACGGAGTGCAACAGGCTGTTGATTCTCAAACCCCTGGTCACACTCCAGGTTCTGATCTTATAATAATGACCTCTGTGAAGCAGATTACATTGATTGGCCCCATTTTAGCAGTTAGTGGGTTATGCAGTGTCCATGACGGTAATTCATGGAGAAAAGGCTTTATCACTCCAAATTCCAAAAAGGGTGGTTACAAATCTCCATCTGCATGAAGGTCCCTCTCACTGCTATATTTCAACTTCAAAATCTGAACTGATTTTTGATTTTTGTGCCACAAGAAGAGTATAACAACAAACTTTCATGTGTGATTCAACAATGGGTCAGCACCAAGCAGCCAACTTTCAGTTTTGTTCAATCCCATCGAAAGAACATCTTATAGTTGTCTATAGAAAAGCGTCTCTTATGTCCTTTGTGGACTTGATGATGGCCCCCATTAAAATTTTTATTTTACTGGAGTGATGGCTCCATGTGACATGACAGGAACAAATATTGTTAATATTAGCGGTATTTGTATTCTGATGTTTTATGAGGATTTGGTCTTGGTAGCCAATACTGTGATACCCTGTACTGGTGGTAAACGCTTCCTAGGACTAAAGCGTCACTATAAAGTTCCAGTTAAATATGGCAAAGGTCCTTAAAAGGGTACACATGAAGGCCATTTCACCCAAATGGCATTTTTGTGTAGCTTCTCAGTCTACAGCAAACCATCTGGTTTGTGTAGACTTAACATCAACTTAACAGAAATCAGATAGTAAATGCTAATCTTCTGCAACTTTGACTGGTGGTTAAATTTGGGGAGACCTTGCTTCATCAGGAAGGAATGACCTCACAAGGCTTGCATCGCAGAATAACGATGACCAAAATATTGTCTGACATCAATATTGTGTCCTAAATATTGTTTACAAAAAATATCGTCCCACTAGGAGTAGACATTTTATCATTAACTCCAATGGGGTGAGATTTTTATAACCAATATTTAGGACACAATCTTTCAGTCAGCCACTATTTAGTTCACAATATTCTGACAAGCACTCAATAGAGAGACCTAATCTCAGGCTTTCGTCTGAGAAAAGAAAAGAAAAAAAAAAATATATATATATATATATATATATATATATATATATATATATATATATATATATATTCCAACAAAAGAGCCCTTGCGCTCTGACAGGGCACACGACGCTCTCCCCCACCATCCGGTTGTAATGCCTTGCTGACGCTCGCATTCCTGACCTTCATTCAATATCCACCATGTCCGACGCGTTTCAAGGCTGTTCCGCCCCTTATTCATGGACTCTGCACAGAGGGAAATGAAAACTCACCGTTACTTTCTTTCCGACCCTTTATTGATGGAAAGACCGCCCATAGTGGGCGTGGCACATTTCAAGGTAACCAGCAGCAAGGGCTCTTTTGTTGGAACATATATATATATATATATATATATATATATATATATATATATATATATATATATATATATATATATATATTTATATATATTTATATATATTTATATATATATAAATTACCTACTGGCGGTCACCAGTAGGTAGTTATAGTTAGGACCTAGTTTCCATAGGAAAAAAGTTTTTTTCTTTTGCCAATATCTATGGCGCCCTTTGACAAATCTTCGCAAAATTTTCAAAACTAATGGCCCGCTCAGGTCAGCTCCTGTCTTGAAAGTTTCAGGGTGATTTGTCAAGCGGGGGCAGAGAAAAAAGGGGTGTCCCAAATGCGATTGCACCCAGTCAAAGTAGTAATGTGTCACCAATATTAGCTATTGCAGACATCCCCACATTGAATATCTTACATAATTTACAAGAGCAAACACTGATGGCCAGTAGCTCCCAAGATCCTCTCAACCCCACACACAATGATGTTGCACTATACACATTGGGTATTGACATAGGGGCACCCAGCCTTACTAAATTTAGAGCACCATCCAAGTTTGTGCCACAAAGTGCCAAAGATAATATAGATTTATTTCACGAGACAGTTAGCAGTGATTTACTTAAACTCAATCAATCAATCAATCAATCAATCACGGCATTTATAGAGCGCGCTACTCACCCGGGAGGGTCTCAAGGCGCTGGGGGAGGGGGTAAGTTACTGCTCGAACAGCCAGGTCTTGAGCTGCTTCCTGAAGGCGAGATGGTCCTGGGTTCGCCGAAGGTGAGTGGGGAGGGAGTTCCAGGTCTTGGCCGCCAGGTAGGAGAAGGATCTTCCTCCGGCGGTGGTTCTGCGGATGCGTGGTACGGTGGCGAGGGCGTGGCTGGTTGATCGTAGCTGGCGTGTGGGCGTGTAGAAGGACATGCGGTCGTTGAGGTACTTTGGGCCCAGGTCGTGGAGGGCCTTGTGTGCGTGGGTGAGGAGTCTGAACGTGATTCTCTTGCTGACGGGGAGCCAGTGCAGGTCTTTCAGGTGTACGGTGATGTGGCTGTGTCGGGGGATGTCCAGGATGAGTCGTGCGGAGGCGTTCTGGATGCGCTGGAGTCTCTTTTGAAGTTTGGCTGTGGTTCCGGCGTAGAGGGTGTTCCCATAGTCCAGTCGGCTGGTGACGAGTGCCTGGGTGACGGTCTTCCTGGTTTCAGTGGGGATCCATCTGAAGATCTTGCGGAGCATGCGCAGGGTGTTGAAGCATGAAGATGAGACGGCGTTGACTTGTTTGGTCATTGATAGGGAGGAGTCCAGGATGAAGCCCAGGTTGCGTGCGTGGTCCGTTGGCTTGGGTGCGGTGCCCAGGGCCGGGGGCCACCAGGAGTCGTCCCAGGCGGAGGGTGATGAGCCCAGGATGAGGACTTCCGTCTTGTCTGAGTTCAGTTTAAGGCGGCTGTTCCTCATCCAGTCGGCGACGTCTCTCATCCCGTCGTGCAGGTTGGCTCTGGCGGTAGTGGGGTCGTTGGTGAGGGAGAGGATCAGCTGGGTGTCGTCGGCGTAGGAGATGATGTTGAGGTTGTGTCGGCGTGCGATGGCTGCGAGGGGGCTCATGTAGACGTTGAAGAGGGTCGGGCTGAGTGAGGATCCTTGTGGAACGCCGCAGATGACTTCGGTGGCTTCGGATCTGAACGGGGAGAGGCGGACTCTCTGGGTTCTTCCGGCGAGGAACGAGATGATCCATTCCAGTGCTTTCTCTCGGATTCCGATGTTGCTGAGGCGCTTCACTAGGGTGCGGTGGCAGACGGTGTCGAACGCCGCGGAGAGGTCCAGGAGGATGAGGGCAGCTGTTTCCCCGTTGTCGGTTAGGGTTCTGATGTCGTCGGTGGCTGCGATAAGGGCGGTCTCGGTGCTGTGGTTGGCCCGAAACCCGGACTGCGAGGGGTCGAGGGATCCATTCGTCTCGAGGAAGGCGGCAAGCTGTCTGTTGACGGTCTTCTCGATGACTTTGGCCGGAAACGGAAGGAGCGAGATGGGGCGGTAGTTCTTGAGGTCGGTGGGGTCCGCCGTTGGTTTCTTCAGGAGGGCGGTAAGCTCGGCGTGCTTCCAGCTCTCCGGGAAGGTGGCGGTGCGGAAGGAGGAGTTGATGATGTCCCGGAGATGGGGTGCGATGGTGGCGTCGGCTTTGTTGAAGACGTGGTGTGGGCAGGGGTCGGTTGGTGATCCGGAGTGGATGGAGTTCATCGTGCGGGTGGTGTCTTCGGTGTTGATCGGGGTCCAGTTGCAGAGGGTGGTGGTGGCGGGCATTGGTTCGGCGGTAGGGTGCGTTGTTTGTGCGTTGAAGCTGTTGTGTATGTCGGTGATCTTGCGGTGGAAGAACGCGGAGAGTGAGTTGCAGAGGTCTTGCGAGGGGTGATGTCGTTGTTTCCGGCGCTGGGGTTGGAGAACTCTTTGACGATGCTGAAAAGTTCCTTGCTGTCATGGGCGTTGTTGTCCAGTCGTTCTTTGAGTGCCGACTTCTTGGTGGCACGGATCAGCTGGTGGTGTTTGCGGGTGGCGTGCTTGAGGGCGGTCCTGTTGTCTGTGGTCTGGTCGAGTCGCCAGGTTTTCTCGAGAGTGCGGCAGTTCTTCTTGGATTCCTTGAGTTCGTTGGTGAACCAAGGGGTTTTCTTGCTTCCGGGTCTGCTGGGAGGGTTTTTTAGTGGTGCGAGGTCGTCGGCGCAGGCGGTCAGCCACTTGGCGAGGTTGCTGGCTGCTTCGTTTGGGTCCGTTGTGTCGGTGGGTGTGTTCTGGCTGAGGGAGGCGGTGAGCTGCTCGGCGGTGATCTTGCTCCAGCTCCGGCGGGGAGCCTGTTGCGGGTGGTGGTGGGTCGCAGTCTTTCTGAAGCTGAAGTGGACGCAGCTGTGGTCGGTCCAGTGGAGTCCGGTGGCGTGGCTGAAGGAGATGTGCTTGCTGGACGAGAAGACGGGGTCAAGCGTGTGGCCGGCGTAGTGGGTGGGCGTGTTCACCAGTTGCTTGAGTCCGAGGTTGGCGAGGTTGTCCAGCAGGGCGGTGGTGTTTCTGTCGTTGTTGTTCTCCAGGTGGAAGTTGAGGTCCCCTAGGAGGATGTAGTCGGCGGAGGGCATGGCGTGCGGGCTGATGAAGTCTGCGATGTCTTCGCTGAATAGTGTGCGTGGTCCCGGGGTCTGTAGATGAGGGTGCCTCGGAGGGTGGTCTTGGGGTCCGTGTGTATCTGGAAGTGTAGGTGTTCGGCGGCGGTGAAGGTCTCGTCGGAGTTAGTCGAGATGCGGATGGTGTTCTTGTGTACGATGGCGATGCCTCCTCCCGTCTGGTTGACGCGGTCCTTCCGGGTGATCTTGTATCCATCCGGGATGGCTATGGCGATGTCAGGCGCTGAGGAGGCGTTCATCCAGGTTTCGGTGAGGAAGGCGATGTCCGGTGCTGTTGCGTCGAGCAGGTCCCAGAGTTCCACGGCGTGCCTGTGGACGGAGCGGGTGTTCAGCAGGATGCATTTCAGGTGGTTGCTGCTGTTGCTCGACTCTGGCGGAGGTGGTGCACGTCAGGGGGCAGGTGAATCGGCAGGTTTGGCAGGTGAAGGGTCCGTGGGTGCGTCTCGGTGAGGCTCGGTAGCAGGCAGGGTTCCGGCCGGCATTGAGTGCGGTGAGTGTGGCGGCGTCGTAGGTCCGTCGAGTGGTGTTGCATCGGTGGGATCCAGGGGTTCTGGCGCTGGGCGCGGTCCAGTCGCGGACGGGCGCAGACGGGCTTGCCTTAGGGCGCGCCTTCGGCGCGCCAGCGGCGCGCCCGCTGCGCACGTCCGCTGCGCGGCGCGTGCAGCGGCCGCCATTTATGGGGAGGTGGGAGGGAGGAGCAGCTGGGAGGCGGGAGGCAGGGGCAGCGAATGGGCAGTCAGGGGGCGGGGCCGCAGGGACGCAGCGGCGGGAATGGCGATAGGCAGCGAGGGGCACAGAAGGAAAAACGGGGGGGAGAGCAGGCAAATCACGGGCACAACAACAGTGGGGCAGCGAGGGGCACAGAAGGAAAAACGGGGGGAAAGCAGGCAAATCACGGGCACAACAACAGTGGGGCAGCGAGGGGCACAGAAGGAAAAACGGGGGGAAAGCAGGCAAATCACGGGCACAACAACAGTGGGGCAGCGAGGGGCACAGAAGGAAAAACGGGGGGAGAGCAGGTAAATCACGGGCACAACAACAGTGGGGCAGCGAGGGGCACAGAAGGAAAAACGGGGGGAAAGCAGGCAAATCACGGGCACAACAACAGTGGGGCAGCGAGGGGCACAGAAGGAAAAACGGGGGGAAAGCAGGCAAATCACGGGCACAACAACAGTGGGGCAGCGAGGGGCACAGAAGGAAAACGGGGGGAGAGCAGGTAAATCACGGGCACAACAACAGTGGGGCAGCGAGGGGCACAGAAGGAAAAACGGGGGGAGAGCAGGTAAATCACGGGCACAACAACAGTGGGGCAGCGAGGGGCACAGAAGGAAAAACGGGGGGAAAGCAGGCAAATCACGGGCACAACAACAGTGGGGCAGCGAGGGGCACAGAAGGAAAAACGGGGGGGAAAGCAGGCAAATCACGGGCACAACAACAGTGGGGCAGCGAGGGCACAGAAGGAAAAACGGGGGGAGAGCAGGTAAATCACGGGCACAACAACAGTGGGGCAGCGAGGGGCACAGAAGGAAAAACGGGGGGAAAGCAGGCAAATCACGGGCACAACAACAGTGGGGCAGCGAGGGGCACAGAAGGAAAACGGGGGGAAAGCAGGCAAATCACGGGCACAACAACAGTGGGGCAGCGAGGGGCACAGAAGGAAAAACGGGGGGGAAAGCAGGCAAATCACGGGCACAACAACAGTGGGGCAGCGAGGGGCACAGAAGGAAAAACGGGGGGAGAGCAGGCAAATCACGGGCACAACAACAGTGGGGCAGCGAGGGGCACAGAAGGAAAAACGGGGGGAAAGCAGGCAAATCACGGGCACAACAACAGTGGGGCAGCGAGGGGCACAGAAGGAAAAACGGGGGGAAAGCAGGCAAATCACGGGCACAACAACAGTGGGGCAGCGAGGGGCACAGAAGGAAAAACGGGGGAGAGCAGGTAAATCACGGGCACAACAACAGTGGGGCAGCGAGGGGCACAGAAGGAAAAACGGGGGGAGAGCAGGTAAATCACGGGCACAACAACAGTGGGGCAGCGAGGGGCACAGAAGGAAAAACGGGGGGAAAGCAGGCAAATCACGGGCACAACAACAGTGGGGCAGCGAGGGGCACAGAAGGAAAAACGGGGGGAAAGCAGGCAAATCACGGGCACAACAACAGTGGGGCAGCGAGGGGCACAGAAGGAAAAACGGGGGGGAGAGCAGGTAAATCACGGGCACAACAACAGTGGGGCAGCGAGGGGCACAGAAGGAAAAACGGGGGGAAAGCAGGCAAATCACGGGCACAACAACAGTGGGGCAGCGAGGGGCACAGAAGGAAAAACGGGGGGAAAGCAGGCAAATCACGGGCACAACAACAGTGGGGCAGCGAGGGGCACAGAAGGAAAAACGGGGGGGAAAGCAGGCAAATCACGGGCACAACAACAGTGGGGCAGCGAGGGGCAAAGAAGGAAAACAGGGGGGAAAGCAGGCAAATCACGGGCACAACAACAGTGGGGCAGCGAGGGGCACAGAAGGAAAAACGGGGGGAAAGCAGGCAAATCACGGGCACAACAACAGTGGGGCAGCGGGGGCACAGAAGGAAAAACGGGGGGAAAGCAGGCAAATCACGGGCACAACAACAGTGGGGCAGCGAGGGGCACAGAAGGAAAAACGGGGGGAAAGCAGGCAAATCACGGGCACAACAACAGTGGGGCAGCGAGGGGCACAGAAGGAAAAACGGGGGGAAAGCAGGCAAATCACGGGCACAACCACAGTGGGGCAGCGAGGGGCACAGAAGGAAAACGGGGGGAAAGCAGGCAAATCACGGGCACAACAACAGTGGGGCAGCGAGGGGCACAGAAGGAAAAGCGGGGGGAAAGCAGGCAAATCACGGGCACAACAACAGTGGGGCAGCGAGGGGCACAGAAGGAAAAACGGGGGGAGAGCAGGTAAATCACGGGCACAACAACAGTGGGGCAGCGAGGGGCACAGAAGGAAAAACGGGGGAAAGCAGGCAAATCACGGGCACAACAACAGTGGGGCAGCGAGGGCACAGAAGGAAAACGGGGGGAAAGCAGGCAAATCACGGGCACAACAACAGTGGGGCAGCGAGGGGCACAGAAGGAAAACGGGGGGAGAGCAGGTAAATCACGGGCACAACAACAGTGGGGCAGCGAGGGGCACAGAAGGAAAAACGGGGGGAAAGCAGGCAAATCACGGGCACAACAACAGTGGGGCAGCGAGGGGCACAGAAGGAAAAACGGGGGGAAAGCAGGCAAATCACGGGCACAACAACAGTGGGGCAGCGAGGGGCACAGAAGGAAAAACGGGGGGAAAGCAGGCAAATCACGGGCACAACAACAGTGGGGCAGCGAGGGGCACAGAAGGAAAAAACGGGGGGAAAGCAGGCAAATCACGGGCACAACAACAGTGGGGCAGCGAGGGGCACAGAAGGAAAAACGGGGGGAAAGCAGGCAAATCACGGGCACAACAACAGTGGGGCAGCGGGGGCACAGAAGGAAAAACGGGGGGAAAGCAGGCAAATCACGGGCACAACAACAGTGGGGCAGCGAGGGGCACAGAAGGAAAACGGGGGAAAGCAGGCAAATCACGGGCACAACAACAGTGGGGCAGCGAGGGGCACAGAAGGAAAAACGGGGGGAAAGCAGGCAAATCACGGGCACAACCACAGTGGGGCAGCGAGGGGCACAGAAGGAAAAACGGGGGGAAAGCAGGCAAATCACGGGCACAACAACAGTGGGGCAGCGAGGGGCACAGAAAGGAAAGGGGAGACAAGCAGACAAAACTGGCACCGGGGCCACAAGCGGAGGGCGATCTTACCTACAGGAGCAGCGGCAGACAGCACAGGCGGAGCTGTGTGGTGGGGGAGCGACCTACCTGCTACTCACGCACACTAGTCCCAGAATGAAGAACATCACAAAAGAACAGTGGGATGCGGTTACTAGTCTCCAAAAAGATGACAAAATTGTCATCAAATCATCCGACAAGGGAGGCAACATCGTAGTTATGGACAGGGATAAGTACATACAAGAAGCCTTAAGACAGCTGAGCAATACCACATGCTACGAAAGGGTAGATAAATCTTATTTAATTACCCTACAGCTCAGATATCATGAGCTCCTTACAGATTGGTTTGATAAAAGACTCCTGTGCTGGGACGAAAGACAGTTCCTACTAAATGAAACGCCAACCACACCCACTTTTTACCAAAGGTACATAAGGATCCAGCCAACCCCCCTGGTCGTCCCATTGTATCCTCAAAAAACAGCTTACTGGAAAAAACCTCTGTCTTTGTAGAACATTTCTTATTCCCATACGTGAAAGACCTGAACTCTTATCTTAGAGATACAAAGGATTTTCTACAGAAGATCCAAAACCTACACTGGGAGAAAGAGTATTGGATGGTCTGCCTAGACGTTGAAAGCCTCTATACGAGCATTAGACACACAGATGGCCTGAAAGCATGTCAGCACTTCTTGAAAGCGAGGAACATTGAATTTCTGGAACACACATGAATGATTTTACAAATGATCGAAATATGCCTCACAGAAAATGTATTTATGTTTGATGGGAAGTGGTACAAGCAATTACAGGGCACTTCCATGGGTACCTGCTTCGCCTCCAGCTATGCCAACCTAGTGGTAGGCTGGTGGGAGAAGCAGGTCCTGTGGACTGAGGAGATGGAACCTTGGTCCAATAGTATTGGACTGTGGCTAAGTTTTATTGACGATGTGTTCTTTGTGTGGGAGGGCGATGAAGATGACCTCCTCAAATTTGTTGAACATTTGAATTATAACACCATGAATTTAAGATTCACCATGCAACACAGCCAGGACACGATTGATTTCCTTGACATCAGACTGACCATTAGTGAAGGCAGAATAACAACCGATCTCTACAGGAAAAAGACTGCAGGGAACTCCATCCTCCACTCAGCCAGCTGCCATCCCCCGAACTTTAGATGGAGCATCCCTTACAGCGAGCTCCTTAGAGCTAAACGCAATTGTAGCACAGAAGCCTCTTATGAGAGAACCAAGCAGAACATGGTTAAGAGGTTCAGAAATAGAGGGTACCCGACCAAAATGCTACGTAGGAGTGTTAACAAAGCAGATACCATCAGCCGTAATGATGCCTTATTCCAACCACCTAAGGTTCGACAGAGACTAGAGGAAGTAGGTACACCAGTACGCTTCATAACCACATACAACACACAAGCAGGCGAGTTGAGAAGTGTGCTTAAGAAAAGATGGCATATCTTGACACAAGACCCACTACTTGAGAAAAAGCTAGGTCACTCACCATCAGTCACCTTCAGAACAAGTTTGTCCCTTAAGGACATTCTAGTAAATAGCCATCTACAAAGCAACAAGAAAACTTGGCTCGAACAAAGGGGAGGCTTCCACAAATGCAGTAAATGCAAAGCCTGCAGCCACAGTGAGAGTGTGAGGGAAGTATCACTGCAGAGAACAAAGAGAAAATGGAAAATAACTAGGCCCATTACATGTGGGACAGAATTCGTGGTCTATGCCATCACATGTCCATGTGGGAAGTGGTATGTCAGATCGACAACATTCCCAGTTAAGAAAAGAATCCTGGAGCACTGGAGAGCTATAACTAATCGTGACTTCAGTTACAGTACATCCAGACATTTCATTGAGGCTCATGAGGGCGATTGTACGAAAGGCAAGTACTTTGGTCTTGCCACGATCCCCAAGCACCCAAGAGGAGGGAATCGAGTACAAGCATTACGCAGACTCGAGTCAAGATTAATCCTGCAGTCAGGCAGCATGTTCCCCACAGGAATGAATAATGACAAGGAACTATACGTACACTTGTAAATTATACTGATGCTTCCTGTCGCCCAACCCATTCAGTTCCTTTGTAGTGAGACCCTGCAGTCTCTACATTTTAATTCCACCCCACATTGTGTGAGTACTATCAAATTCATGATCTCTCCTGATGTCTGTTCCAAGTAAACTACTTCCTCCGTGAAGTACTAAATGTAATGATTCATGTGTTGTCACACTGTTACCACAAAAATGGTCAATTCTGTGGTCATGGTGTAATATGAATTGTTTTATGTTGAACTAGGATGAATTAAGGGGTTGGTTTGGAAAAATGATACTAATATACTCTGTCTTTCATATCTCCTAACAGATTGCTTTAATACTTCAGAAGGAGGATAGCCACCAGGATATTGCTAAGAGCACAGGAGATTGAAGTATGTTCCCCGGAACTGACATCTCTCCAATTTTTGGTCACTATATAGGTAGCTGTTTTTGGCACCTCACATCGAATAGAGCACACCCCGTATGATTTATTACTGAGATAGGACATGAGGTTAAATACGAAGTGTGGATAGGAATTCGGACAAGCACTGAGTGCAGATTCACGAGAGTTACTACCAACCACAACAGCTTTCCTATTTGCCCTCTCCCACGCACGAACTGTCCCTCATCTTTTATCTTTTTTCTATTATTCATTACATTACCCGACACTAGATAACCGTGAATTCACTGCTGTGATTAATATAACCTGACAAAGTCGGTTATAGGGTACTTTACCCGAAGTAACAGTCGCTTAATGCACGGGGGAAGGGGGTACTACACCCATGACCTAGCAGGCACAGCCTAGCGTATGAATTAGCGCGACAGACATCAGATTCACAAATGAATACCGTTTCGCAAATATATCATGCTGCATTGACAAAAACACGATATTATTTAGTAATTTTGAATGAACAAAAATATTTTTTCTTTCATTGTACTCACCAAAGTATTTTATTTATGTCGATCACTGCACGCTGCGTCATGCGAATCACTGTATCTTTAAATGCATGTGGAACTGGCATTAGGTCATGTGACCAAGACCTCGCCAGAGGTCGAAACGCGTCTTGTTTGCCAAATAAACCCGTAATATTATCACCTCACACCGGAGTGGCTCGCTTTTTCCTGCCGGTAACTCAGGGATTCTCGTATGCATATATATATATATATATATATATATATATATATATATATATATATATATATATATATATATATTCACTGAAAAAACCATTGGTTTTAGGGACAGTTATAGTTAGTTGGACATTTCACTCGTACAAAACCCGTGAAATTCCCCCGTTATAGTTAGTTCAGCTAACTATAACTCGCGTCCCATAATGCACTGCTGATGACGTCACATATTACATCACTCATGACATGGTCAGTGACATCACTGATGACATCACTGATGACATCTCAAATGACATCACTGATGACATCATCCAGTGACTGTGTGTTTCTGTAAAGTTTAAATATGTTTAATATATATAGGGAAAGGCGTATTGAAGAATGAGTGGGTGTATAAGTGTCTGAATGGATGATTTAGTACGTGAGTGACTGACTCTACAAGTGAGTGATTAAACGTATCTTACTGAATGCATGGGTTAGTGACTAAACTGTGTGAATGTCTGTATCCGTCTGTTTGTTGGTGTGTAAGTGGATGCATGGATTTGCGAATAGCTACATGAGTGTCTATATGGGTTATTGATTGGTTCTCTGAGTATCTGTATGGCTGCCTGAGTGTTTGTGTGGGTGGGGTGTGTGTGACTCTATACATAGATGTGTGAGTGGGTGATTCACTGGGTGCATGATTTCAAGAGTACATCTGTGATGGACTGCTTGGGTGGGTGAGTGTGTGTATGGGTGTGTTAGTGATTGAATGTATATCTCAGTGGTACATGTGTGAGTAACTACATATGTGAAAGGCAGTATATATGTGTGTTGGAGTATATAAATAGCTATAAGCGAGAGTGAGTGATTGTGATAGTGGCTGTATGGATGAGTGTGTGCTTGTATCAGTGATTGTATAAGAGCGTAAGAATGTGCTAGTATTTGTATGAGTAAGTGAGCTGGTGTGTGTATAACTGTATAGGTGAGTAAATGGCAGTGTGTTTAATTATTTGCATGACTGACTAGGTGTGTGAGTACCTCTATGGATGAGTGGCGGTGTTTGAGTGTGTATATAGGAGTATGAGTGCATATGATAGTCCTGTACTGAGTGACCGTAAGTATGAGTGACTGTACGGGTGAGTGAGTGGATGTGTGCGTAGACCTAAGAATCAGTGAGTGGGTATGTAGTTATTGGTGTTGGAGTGTGTATGGTTTTGTGAATGGCAGTGTGTAATTTAGAGTGGGTGTATCAAAGGTTATATTAGGGTGTGAGGAGGTGCATCAGATTATCACGTGGATGATGTCATCAGTGATGTCATTTGAGATGTCATCAGTGATGTCATCAGTGATGTCACTGACCATGTCATGAGTGATGTAATATGTGACGTCATCAGCAGTGCATTGCGGGGGCGCGAGTTATAGTTAGCTGAACTAAGTATAACGGGGGAATTTCACGGGTTTTGTACGAGTGAAATGTCCAACTAACTATAACTGTCCCTAAAACCTATGGTTTTTTCAGTGAATTTCAAAGGTTTTTAAATGCTAATTTCTAACTATAACGTGTCTGAAACCTATGGTTTTTTTCAGTGAATTTCAAAGGTTTTTTAAATGCTAATTTCTAACTAAAACGTGCCTGAAACCTATGGTTTTTTCAGTGAATTTCAAAGGTTTTTTAAATGCTAATTCCTAACTATAACATGTCTGAAACCTACGTTTTTTTCAGTGAATTTCAAAGGTTTTGTAAATGACAATTTTTAAATGTATTAATTGTTATATTAATTTTTGTCATACTGATTTACTACATTTTTAGAAACAATTTTTTTTACATATTTTTTTTAAATTACATTGTAATTACATTATACATTACATTACAAAAAATACTTTATGAGAATGAATTACTTTAGTTTAAATACTTTGCACATAGGGAATAGACTTTTAAGTACAGTAGTTACAGTTGTTGCAATGGGCAACACATTTTCAAACACAATGCAACATTGAGCTCAATGTGAATTTCTAGTTAAATGCAATTAGTTACTTTATGGATTACTTTTCTAACCACAGAACTGGATCCTAGATTCAGTCCTGGGACATCTCCTGTAAACAGTTGAGTAAAAGCGTTTTGGTTACAGTAGTGATTTTTAAGGAATATTATTGTATTTTAAAAGTTGACACTTAGAAACTTTTTCACATAGAATCACCAATGTTATCCTATGGAAGGAAATTCACTTAGCAGGTAAAAACTGTTATTGTTACTTTTTCTTACTCAGTGTTGGATCCTGGATCCAGCACTGGTGCATCTCCTGTAAACAGTTGAAAGAATGCGTTTAAGTCATACAGGCGATTTTTAAGGAATATTTGTAGTTTGTGAAAATCGACACTTTGAAACTTTTCTGCTGAAAACCAGACAATGGATTCCTATGGAAGAAAATATAAGTTACTGGTAAGTACGGTTAAAATTACTTTTCAGGGTCAGTGCTGGGCTAAAAGATGCAGCACTGGGTTCTCTCCTGATAACAGGCGAGTAAATTGGAATTCGTACTTTGGTTGATTTTAGAGGAATATTATAAAGTTCCAAAACTCCACACTAAAGAATTTCCAAGTGAAACCAGTCAATGTTAGCCTATGAAGGAAATTCAAGTTACCGGTAAGTACGGTTAAAATTACTTTTCTGGACCAGTACTGGGCTGAAAGATGCAGCACTGAGGTCTCTCCTGATAACAGGTGAGTAAATCAGAATTCGGATTTCGGCTGATTTTAGAGGAATATTTGTATGTTTCAAAAATCAACACTTAGAAACTTTTTCAGCAAAAAGCAGACAATGATATCCTATGGACGGAAATTCAAGTTACTGGTAAGTACGGTTAAAATTACTTTTGAGGATCAGTACTGGGCTGAAAGATGCAGCACTGAGGTCTCTCCTGATAACAGGTGAGTAAATCGGAATTGGTATTTCGGCTGATTTTAGAGGAATATTTTAAAGTTCCAAAACCCCACACTTAGAAGAATTCCCAAGTGAAACCAATCAATGTTAGCCTATGGAAGGAAATTCAAGTTACTGGTAAGGACGGTTAAAATTACTTTTCCGGACCAGTACTGGGCTGAAAGATACAGCACTGAGGTCTCTCCTTATAACAGGTGAGTAAATCGGAATTCGTATTTCGGCTGATTTTAGAGGAATATTTGTATGTTTCAAAAATCAACACTTAGAAACTTTTTCAGCAAAAAGCAGGCAATGATATCCTATGCAAGGAAATTCAAGTTACTGGTAAGTACGGTTAAAATTACTTTTCAGGATTAGTACTGGGCTGAAAGATGCAGCACTGAGGTCTCTCCTGATAACAGGTGAGTAAATCGGAATTCGTAGTTCGGCAGATTTTAGAGGAATATTTGCACAATGGTGAAGGGAGGGGGCGGGGCCTGAGGTGACATCTGTGCAAACGCGCCCCGTGGCGCGTTTTAGGTTGGGGGATTAAGTCCCCTTGAATCATGAGGGTCCCTAGGGGCCAACTAGCCCACCAGGAACCTCCAGTATGCGCCAGAGGCTGCGTTGCAGAGAGGTGTACAGAGGCCACACCCCTTTACACCTCTCTGCAACGCAACTCTGTGGCGCTTTCTGGATGTACCTGTTGGGCTAGTTGGCCCAAGGACCCTCAGGATTGAAGGGATTTAATTCCCATCTTAAACGCGCCACGGGGCCTGTTTGCACACATGTCACCTGAAGCTCCGCCCCCTCCCTTCACCACTGTGCAAACGCGCCCGTGGCGCGTTTTAAGTTGGGGGATTAAGTCCCCTTGAATCCTGAGGGTCCCTGGAGTCCAACTAGGCCACCATATACTTCTAAAAAGCGCCACAGAGCTGCGTTGCAGAGAGGTGTAAAGGGGCGTGGCCTCTGTACACCTCTCTGCAACGCAGCCCTGGCGCATACTGGAGGTTCCTGGTGGGCTAGTTGGCTCCCAGGGACCCCCAGTATTCAAGGGGAATTACTCCTTCTTAAAACGCGCCAGGGGGCGCGTTTGCAGAGTACTGAAGGGAGGGGGCGGGGCCTCCGGCACGATGCCGGTCGTTTTTTTTAAATTTTTTTAAAGGGAGGGGGGCTGTGTGGCCCCCTTCCTTGCCCACTTTTGGCCCCGGGGACCCCATCCCCTAAGCCTGAGCATTTTTTTTTTTTTAAATGAAAAAAAAAAACGGGAAGAGGGCCGCGTGGCCTTCCTTCCTGGGCCTGTATTGGCCCCGGGACACCATCCCCCGGGGCATGCCCTCAATTTTTTATTTGGAGGGGGCTGCGTGGCCCCCTCAGGCCATTTAAGGCCCTGGGGACCCCATCTCCGGGGCCGGCCTTGCACTTTTTTTTTTTTTTAATTTTTACTAATTTGGGGAGGGGCTGCGTGGCCCCCCTCCTGGCCACTTATGGCCCCGGGGACCCCATCCCCCGGGGCCTGGCCTCTGGTTGGGGACTGTGGGGGTCCCCAATCCCCCACAGTCCCAGCCGGCTCCCCGCCTCCTGCGCGAGCCGGCATTGCTTTTCCACATGGGGAGCAGCTAACATGCTGCTCCCCATGTGGAAAGCAGTTGTCTTTGGATATTGGAGCGAGAGCAGGTTTCCCTGCTCTCGCTTCCAATATCTAAGCAGTTGCTATGGCAGGACGGGAGCCGCGAGGCTCCCGCCCTGCCATAGCAAACTACAGTGTCCCGGGGGTAGGCACCCGGGACACTGCAGGAGCCGGCCCTGGGGGGTGGCGGTCCCCAGGGCCATCAAGGGCTCCAGGAGGGGCCGCGCGGCCCCCCTCCCTTAGACTGCACAGCCCCGGGGAGGTGGTGGTCCCCGGGCTCTGGGGGTCCGTAATGGACCCCCACATTTATTTTGTAAGTGCCCCAGGGAGGTGGTGGTCCCCGGGGCGTGTGGGGGGGCTGGAGCCCCCCCCCACACCTTATTTATTTAAAAAAAAGAAGCCCCGGGGGTGGCGGTCCCCGGGGCTTGGGGGGCCCTTTGAGGCCCCCCATACAAACAATATACCCACCCCCACCATGCCCCCGGGACTTGGGCCACCCGGGGGCAAATGCAATCGAGCGCGGAGAACGCGCTTCGATTTTCGGCAGGATTCGCGCACCCTGAGTGCATCCTGCCAATTTTTAAAAAAAAATTATTTTTTTTTTGCCCAGGGGGTCCTTGTGGGACCCCTGAGCAAACCTAGGGGTCAGGGTGTTTCTACCCTGCCCCCTTTGTGCGCTTTGCGCACTTGTTTCTGTCCCTCGGTTCTACCGAGGGACAAAATGGCTGCCAACATTTCCTGAATCGGAATGTTGACAGCCAGCTGACAGCCAATTAACATGCAGCTCGTGATCGGGACGGTGCGCGCAGGGTGCGCTGAGGGTACGCGGACCCTACTCGGCCATAGATATATATGTACTTTTACTTTTGATTTTCTCAGCAACTACTGAACGGATTTACACCATTTAACAAAAAGGGTTCTTTCTGAACCAAGAACTACCTCTTTGCCAAATTTGGTGTAATTCCGTTCAGCAGTTCGAGCTGTAGCCGTGTCTAAAGTTTCCTATGGAAAATTGCATGGGGAAAACGCGTTTTGGGACCCCCCTTTTTCTCGGCCCCCGCTTGACGAATCCCCCGAGACTTTCAGGGTAGGAGCGGACCGGAGCGCCCCACAAAGTTTGAAAATTTTGCAAAGATACGTCAACCGGCAAGAGAGTTATTTCAAATAGAATGTCGCGGATTTCCTATGGATAATAGGTTGTAACTATAACTATCTACTGGCGACCGCCAGTAGATAATATATATATATATATATATATTCTGACATCCGAATGCTCCTCCCAAGAGCTCCGCCCGTAGTCCGGTGGCGCGCAGAAGCCGGTAGTGCTGAGCCGGCGTATAAATTCCGTTATCCAATTCAATAATACGCGCTCTCACAATCCAATATCAACTAGCCCACCAGGAACCTCCAGTATGCGCCAGGGGGCTGCGTTGCAGAGAGGTGTACAGAGGCCACGCCCCTTTTACACTCTCTCTGCAACGCAGCTCTGTGGCGCTACTGGAGGTACCTGGTGGGCTAGTTGGACCCCAGGGACCCTCAGGATTCAAGGGGACTTAATCCCCCAACTTAAAACGCGCCACGGGCGCGTTTGCACAGTGGTGAAGGGAGGGGCGGGGCTTCAGGTGACATGTGTGCAAACAGGCCCCGTGGTGCGTTTTAAGATGGGGAATTAAATCCCCTTCAATCCTGAGGGTCCCTGGGGCCAACTAGACCACCAGGTACCTCCAGTAGCGCCACGGAGCTGCATTGCAGAGTGTTGTAAAAAGGGGCGTGGCCTCTTAACAGCACTCTACAACGCAGCTCTCTGGCGCATACTGGAGGTATCTGGTGGGCTAGTTGGCCCCTAGGGACCATCGGGATTGAGGAAGAATTAATTCTCCAACTTAAAACGCGCCACAGGGCGTGTTTGCAGACATGTCACCTCAGGCCCCACCCCTTCCTTCACCATTGTGCAAATATTCCTCTAAAATCAGCCGAACTACGAATTCCGATTTACTCACCTGTTATCAGGAGAGACCACAGTGCTGCATCTTTGAGCCCAGTACTAATCCTGAAAAGTAATTTTAACCGTACTTACCAGTAACTTGAATTTCCTTCCATAGGATATCATTGCCTGCTTTTTGCTGAAAAAGTTTCTGTGTCGATTTTTGAAACATGCAAATATTCCTCTAAAATCAGCCGAACTACGAATTCCGACTTACTCACCTGTTATCAGGAGAGACCTCAGTGCTGCATCTTTGAGCCCAGTACAGATCCTGAAAAGTAATTCTAACTGTACTTAACAGTAACTTGAATTTCCTTCCATAGGCTAACATTGACTGGTTTCACTTGGAAATTCTTCTAAGTGTTGAGTTTTGGAACTTTATAATATTCCTCTAAAATCAGCCGAACTACGAATTCCGATTTACTCACCTGTTATCAGGAGAGAACCCAGTGCTGCATCATTTAGCCCAGCAGTGACCCTGAAAAGTAATTCTAACCGTACTTACCAGTAACTTGTATTTCCTTCCATAGGAATCCATTGTCTGGTTTTCAGCAGAAAAGTTTCAAAGTGTCGATTTTCACAAACTACAAATATTCCTTAAAAATCGCCTGTATGACTTAAACGCATTCTTTCAACTGTTTACAGGAGATGCACCAGTGCTGGATCCAGGATCCACCACTGAGTAAGAAAAAGTAACGAAAACACTACTTACCTGCTAAGTGAATTTCCTCCCATAGGATTACATTGGTGATTCTATGTGAAAAAGTTTCTAAGTGTCAACTTTTAAAATACAATAATATCCCTTAAAAATCACTACTGTAACCAAAACGCTTTTACTCAACTGTTTACAGGAGATGTCCCAGGACTGAATCTAGGATCCAGTCCTGTGGTTAGAAAAGTAATCGATAAAGTAACTAATTGCATTTAACTAGAAATTCACATTGAGCTCAATGTTGCATTGTGTTTGAAATTGTGTTGCCCATTGCAACAACTGTAACTACTGTACTTAAAAGTCTATTCCCTATTTGCAAAGTATTTAAACTAAAGTAATTCATTCTGAGAAAGTATATTTTGTAATGTAATGTATAATGTAATTACAATGTAATTTAAAAAATAAAATATCTAAAAATAAATAGTTTTAAAAAATGTTGTAAATCAGTATCAAAAAAATAAATATAACAATTAATACATTTAAAAATTGTCATTTACAAAACCTTTGAAATTCACTGAAAAAACCATAGGTTTTAGGGGCGTTATAGTTAGAAATTAGCATTTAAAAAAACCTTTGAAATTCACTGAAAAAACCATAGGTTTCAGGCACGTTATAGTTAGAAATTAGCATTTAAAAAACCTTTGAAATTCACTGAAAAAACCATAGGTTTCAGACACGTTATAGTTAGAAATTAGCATTTAAAAAACCTTTGAAATTCACTGCAAAAACCATAGGTTTTAGGGACAGTTATAGTTAGTTGGACATTTCACTCGTACAAAACCCGTGAAATTCCCCCGTTATAGTTAGTTCTGCTAACTATAACTCGCGCCCCCGCAATGCACTGCTGATGACGTCACATATTACATCACTCATGACATGGTCAGTGACATCACTGATGACATCTCAAATGACATCACTGATGACATCACTGATGACATCATCCACATGATAATCTGATGCACCTCCTCACACACTAATATAACCTTTGATACACCCACTCTAAATTACAGACTGCCATTCGCAAAACCATAGACACTCCAACACCAATAACTACATACCCACTCACTGATTCTTAGGTCTACACACACACATCCACTCACTCACCCGTACAGTCACTCATACTTACGGTCACTCAGTACAGGACTATCATATGCACTCATACTCCTATATAGACACTCAAACACTGCCACTCATCCATAGAGGTACTCACACACCTAGTCAGTCATGCAAATAATTAAACACACTGCCATTTACTCACCTATACAGTTATACACACACCAGCTCACTTATTCATACAAATACTAGCACATTCTTACGCTCTTATACAATCACTGATACAAGCACACACTCATCCATACAGTCACTCTCACAATCACACACTCTCGCTTATAGCTATTTATATACTCCAACACACATATATACTGCCTTTCACATATGTAGTTACTCACACATGTACCACTGGGACATACATTCACTCACTAACACACTCTTACACACACTTACCCACCCATACAGTCTATCACAGATGCACTCTTGAAACCATCCACCCAGTGAATCACCCACTCACACATCTATGCACAAAGTCGCACACACCCCACCCACACAAACACTCAGGCACCCATACAGATACTCAGAGAACCAATCAATAACCCATATAGACACTTATGTAGCTATTCACAAACCCATGCAGCCACTTACACAGCAACAGACAGACGGATACAGACATTCACCCAGTTTAGTCACTAACCCATGCATTCAGTAAGATACGTCTAATCACTCACTTATAGAGTTAGTCACGCACCTACTAAATCATCCATACAGACACTTATACACCCACTCATTCTTCAATACGCCTTTCCCTATATATATTAAAAATATTTAAACTTTACAGAAACACACAGTCACTGGATGATGTCATCAGTGATGTCATTTGAGATGTCATCAGTGATGTCATCAGTGATGTCACTGACCATGTCATGAGTGATGTAATATGTGACGTCATCAGCAGTGCATTGCGGGGGCGCGAGTTATAGTTAGCTGAACTAACTATAACGGGGAATTTCACGGGTTTTGTACGAGTGAAATGTCCAACTAACTATAACTGTCCCTAAAACCTATGGTTTTTTCAGTGAATTTCAAAGGTTTTTTAAATGCTAATTTCTAACTATAACGTGTCTGAAACCTATGGTTTTTCAGTGAATTTCAAAGGTTTTTAAATGCTAATTTCCAACTATAACGTGCCTGAAACCTATGGTTTTTTCAGTGAATATATATATATATATATATATATATTTTTTTATATATATATAAATTACCTACTGGCGGTCACCAGTAGGTAGTTATAGTTAGGACCTAGTTTCCATAGGAAAAACGTTTTTTTCTTTTGCCAATATCTATGGCGCCCTTTGACAAATCTTCGCATAATTTTCAAAACTAATGGCCCGCTCAGGTCAGCTCCTGTCTTGAACGTTTCAGGGTGATTCGTCAAGCGGGGGCAGAGAAAAAAGGGGTGTCCCAAAACTTGTTTTCTCCATGTTAATTTCCATAGGAAACTTATGTCGCAGCTACAGCCCGAACTGCTGAACGGAATTACACCAAATTTGGCAGAAAGGTAGCTCTTGGTCCAGAGTGCACTCTTTTTGTTAAATGGTGTAAATCCATTCAGTAGTTGCTTCTTTCTGCACCCCTCTTCCCTCTTTCTGCACCTCTCTTGCCTCTTTCTGTACCTTTCTTGCCTCTTTCTGCACTTCTCTTGCTTCTTTCTGCACCTCTGTTGCTTCTTTCTGTACTTCTCTTGCTTCTTTCTGCACCTCTCTTGCTTGTTTCTGCACCCCTGTTGCCTCTTTCTGCACTCGTCTTCCCTCTTTCTGCACCTCTCTTGTCTCTTTGTGCACCTCTCTTGTCTCTTTGTGTACCTCTCTTGTCTCTTTGTGCACCTCTCCTGCCTCTTTCTGCACTTCTGTTGCCTCTTTCAGCACCTCTATTGCTTCTTGCTGCACTTTTCTCTTGCCTCTTGTGTAGGAGAGTAGGATCTGCTTCACATGGGTACCCCCACTTTTTGCTGATGCTTCACTGTTTTTCGACCTTAGTCTGGCTGGGGCCCTGCTAATCAGAACCCCAGCCTAGCTGCTTCCTCTCTAAAATGGTTTCCATGTGCCTTAGGCACATCTCTGATTGGAATCTGGAGTGTCCTTATAAGGCCCTAGTATATGGTATACTATGTACCCAGGGCATAGGTACCTCAGAGGCCTACCAGGGGCTGCAGCATGTATTGTGCCACCCCTGGAAGGCCATCCAAACTGACACCACAGGTCTGCTACTGCAGCCTGGGTAAGGTGGTGCATGCACCTCTTACTGTGATATAGGCTACCTATATCACTAAATACATACACACATATAAACCTATAAGTCACTCCTATGGCAGGCCTTATCAATCCTGAGAGCAGAGTGCGTGGTTCCTATGTGAGAGGGTGCCCCTGCATGAGCAGGGCCCCTCTGCAGCATTCGGAGACCCTTCTCTGATGCTGTTTGTAGTGCAGCCTGACCATATACTCTTAAGCGCATTATAACCTCGCGTTAAATGCTAACTTTGGGATGGCTGCACGGAAACATGTCGTGTTTGGTGTCAAACATCTTGGAATACTACCCCCCCGCCAGTTCTGGCGGCGGGGGTAGCATTCCACCCTTCTAGAGGGAAAGACATGTACACACCGGTATGCCCGGTACTGACTTTCCAGAGCCCTGGCATCACAAAATGGATGCCGCTGCCACAGACACGAGTCTGGCCTCCTGCTGCTGACCGAAACTCCGGCAGGGGAGGCCTGGACAATAGGTTTCCTGTCCCAGGGAGGTGTGACCACCTCCCCAGACAGGATAGTGTGTATTGGGGCTGGGCGGGAGCACTCTCTGGTGCTTTGAAGTCCTGCACTGGGGGCACATTTGGTGTCCCTGTGCATACCCCAGTTCAAACCGGCTCAGGGGCTTCCAGCCCCTGCTCTGGCGAGAAACTGGACAAAGGGAAAGGGGTGTAACCACCCCTCTGCCCTGGCCCTCCCATAGGTGGGGCCACAGAGTATGTCCAACCCCCTACCTTAGTATAAGTAGGTGAACCCAGTCCTTAGGACTTTAGATTTACCTGGACGAAACTCTGACACAGAATCCTGGACCTTCGACGCTCTACTTAAAGATTAGAGGACTGAAGAATCTCCCTTGGGGTCAAGGAGTTACTCCCCTGCTTGGCAGGCACCAAAGAAGCAATTGTCCGGTCTGCATCGCTGAAGCTCCCGTCGGACGCCGAAGGCTTTGCATCACCAGAGGTAGATTTCCAGACTTCCCCAAGGCTGCCCTGAGTCCCCAGTAAAGCTGAGGCCTGTAGCTGTCGTGGGTAACGTGGAACCGTGACCCTTAAACACCGAACGCATTTGCAAGTGCATCCTCTTCTGGGTCTCCCACGAAGTCGTGCTTTGGGCTCCGAGTAGCCCCAGCCTCCAGCACAAACTGCACCGAAGATCACTGGCCTCCACTCCACGAGTGTCCTGTGAGCCAGCTCCACGTGCACCATTTCGAGGCTCCTTCGCGGTCGCTAGTCCATTGGCTAGTAGGCCCTCACAAAGGCCAATCTTTTTCTGCTTGGGCTCCCTGGTTGCTCCAGGTGAGCCCTGACTTATCCTTGCTGGGTGAGTCCCCCAGACCTTGCTGGTCTGCAACATCATCCTTCTTCTATTTCTACAAGACTTGCCGTTGCCAAGGCTTGTTGGGTCCAATCCGGTCGCCGACACCCCTGCAATCGACAAACGTTGTGGGACAGCTCGAATCCAGCTCCTGGTTGTCGTCGACGTCTCCTGGACCTCGTGGCTGAAGAGTCAAGATGACCGTCAACCTACCTGAAGCACTCGACATCGGTGGGCATCTGCTCATCGCCTTCCTGGTCACTGGCTAGTGACCCAGACTCTGTCCCCTCTGCTTTCAGGTTCTTCAGAGCTTCGATCCACCTTTGGATCCACCCGAACACTTTCGACTTGGCCGCCAGCAGCACTTTGCAGCAGATCGCCATTGAAAGCGACGACGAAACCCGACCCCGAAAGACACCTATGCACCCGGCTTCCCTGGGTGAGGTAACTCAAGTACTCCGGTGCTCCCGTGGATATTGACACTAGAACAGCCTAGTTCTCAAAGGGTTTGCTCCAAGTCCTCCTCTAAGTGTCCCTTTTCTTTTAAATTCTAATCGCGACTTTCCCCATAGAAGTTAACGGTGGTTCGCGGCTGTGTTCATACACTGCACGCGTCCCCGTGGGTCCCCTGTGTCACTGCCTTGGGTGGTTCCTTGTGGTCCAAGCACTTCTACAGGCTCTAGGCCTTGTATCTAGCTCAGTCGTGGTTCTTATACCACTTTATTGGTATATGGTTTGGTACGCCCCTGGGGCTCAAACGTGTATTTGTGCTATTACTGTAGATAACTAACTCGTAACGTATGTACTTCGAACTCTAGCCTCATAAAGAGACTAGAGGGTGTGTTTAGTAATAAATACATATATTTTGAATATATACCTGGTGTGGTCCTCTTTCATTTGGTCACTCAAGAGATTATAGACTGGTAAAACAAGCTGCTTTACATTCCTTCAAGACTTAGCCTGAAGGCTGCTCTCCATAGCTACCACTAGGATAGCTTTCAATAAAGGTTGTCTTTAACCTATCTCCAATAAGGGGTTGTTTGGACTGGTGCAAGGTGCCCACTATAAATAGTGGACAGCATGTACCAGGCCAACTTCTCACATCTTTTTGCATTTCTGTTGCTTCTTTCTGCACTTCTCTTGCCTCTTTCTGCATTTCTGTTCCTTCTTTCTGCACTTCTGTTGCCTATTTCTGCACCTCTGTTGCTTCTTTCCGTACCTCTCTTTCTTCTTTCTGCAGCCCTCTTGCCTCTTTCTGCACCATTCTTCCCTCTTTCTGCACCTCTCTTGCCTCTTTCTACACCTCTATTGCCTCTTTCTGTACCTTTCTTGCCTCTTTCTGCACTTCTCTTGCCTCTTTCTGCACCTCTGTTGCTTCTTTCTGTACTTCTCTTGCTTCTTTCTGCACTTCTCTTGCTTCTTTCTGCACCTCTGTTGCTTCTTACTGTACTTCTGTTGCTTCTTTCTGCACCTCTCTTGTCTCTTTGTGCACCTCTCTTGTCTCTTTGTGCACCTCTCCTGCCTCTTTCTGCACCTCTGTTGCTTCTTTTTGCACTTTTCTTGCCTCTTTTTGCACCCCTCTTCCCTCTTTCTGCACCTCTGTTGCTTCTTTCTGTGCCTCTCTTGCCTCTGTCTGCACCCCTGTTCCCTCTTTCTACACCTCTTTTGCCTGTCTCTGCAACTCTCTTGCCTCTTTCTGCAGTTCTCTTGCCTATTTCTGCAACTCTCTTGCCTCTTTCTGCAGTTCTCTTGCCTCCTTCTGCACCTCTGTTGCTTCTTTCTGCACTTCTCTTGCCTCTTTCTGCACCCCTCTTGCTTCTTTCTGCACCCCTGTTGCTTATTTGTGCACTTCACTTGCTTCTTTCTGTACCTCTCCTGCTTCTTTCTGCACCCCTCTTGCCTCTTTCTGCACCCCTCTTCCCTCTTTCTGCACCTCTCTTGCCTCTTTCTGTACCTTTCTTGCCTCTTTCTGCACTTCTCTTGCCTCTTTCTGCACCTCTGTTGCTTCTTTCTGTACTTCTCTTGCTTCTTTCTGCACCTCTCTTGTCTCTTTCTGCACCTCTCTTGTCTCTTTCTGCACCTCTCCTGCCTCTTTCTGCATGTCTGTTGCCTCTTTCTGCACCTCTGTTGCTTCTTTCTGCACTTTTCTTGCCTCTTTTTGCATTTATGTTCCTTCTTTCTGCACTTCTATTGCCTCTTTCTGCACCTCTGTTGCTTCTTTCCGCACTTCTCTTGCTTCTTTCTGCACCTCTGTTGCTTCTTTCTGCACCCCTTTTGCCTCTTTCTGCACCTCTCTTGCCTCTTTCTGCACCCCTGTTCCCGTTTTCTGCAACTCTCTTGCCTGTTTCTGTAACTCTCTTGCCTCTTTCTGCAGTTCTCTTGCCTCCTTCTGCACCTCTGTTGCTTCTTTCTGTACTTCTCTTGCCTCTTTCTGCACCCCTCTTGCCTGTTTCTACACCTCACTTGCCTCTTTCTACACCTCTGTTGCCTCTTTCTGCATTTCTGTTGCTTCTTTATGCACTTCTCTTGCCTCTTTCTGCATTTCTGTTCCTTCTTTCTGCTGCACTTCCTTTGCCTGTTTCTGCACCTCGGTTGCTTCTTTCAGCACTTCTATTGCCTCCTTCTGTACCCCTCTTGCCTCTTTCTGTACTTCTGTTGCTTCTTTCTGCACTTCTCTTGCCTCTTTCTGCATTTCTGTTCCTTCTTTCTGTACTTCTCTTGCTTCATTCTACACCTCTGTTGCTTCTTTCAGCACTTCTCTTGCCTCTTTCTGTACCCCTCTTGCATTTTCTGCACCTCTGTTGCTTCTTTATGCACTTCTCTTGCTTCTTTCTGCACCTCTCTTGCTTCTTTCTGCACCCCTGTTGCCTGTTTCTGCACCCTTATTTCCTCTTTCTGCACCTCTCTTGCCTCTGTCTGCACCTGTTTCCTCTTTCAGTACCTCTTTTGCCTGTTTCTGCAACTCTCTTGCCTCTTTCTGCAGTTCTCTTGCCTCCTTCTGCACATCAGTTGCTTCTTTCTGCACTTCTCTTGTCTCTTTCTGCAGCGCTCTTGCCTCACTCTGCACCCCTGTTGCTTCTTTCTGCACTTCTCTTGCTTCTTTTTGTACCTCTCTTGCTTCTTTCTGCATCCCTCTTGCCTCTTTCTGCACCCCTCTTCCCTCTTTCTGCACCTCTCTTGCCCCTTTCTGCACCTCTTGTCTCTTTCTGCACCTCTCTTGTCTCTTTCTGCAATTCTCTTTCTTCTCTCTGCACCTCTCTTGCTTCTTTCTGCACCTCTCTTGCTTGTTTCTGCACCCCTGTTGCTTCTTTCTGCACTCGTCTTCCCTCTTTCTGCACCTCTCTTGTCTCTTTGTGCACCTCTCTTGTCTCTTGTGTACCTCTCTTGTCTCTTTGTGCACCTCTCCTGCCTCTTTCTGCACTTCTGTTGCCTCTTTCAGCTCCTCTATTGCTTCTTGCTGCACTTTTCTCTTGCCTCTTTTTGCATTTCTGTTGCTTCTTTCTGCACTTCTCTTGCCTCTTTCTGCATTTCTGTTCCTTCTTTCTGCACTTCTGTTGCCTATTTCTGCACCTCTGTTGGTTCTTTCCGTACCTCTCTTGCTTCTTTCTGCACCCCTCTTGCCTCTTTCTGCATCATTCTTCCCTCTTTCTGCACCTCTCTTGCCTCTTTCTACACCTCTATTGCCTCTTTCTGTACCTTTCTTGTCTCTTTCTGCACTTCTCTTGCCTCTTTCTGCACCTCTGTTGCTTCTTTCTGTACTTCTCTTGCTTCTTTCTGCACCTCTCTTGCTTCTTTCTTCACCCCTGTTGCTTCTTTCTGTACTTCTCTTGCTTCTTTCTGCACCTCTCTTGTCTCTTTGTGCACCTCTCTTGTCTCTTTGCGCACCTCTCCTGCCTCTTTCTGCAACTCTGTTGCTTCTTTTTGCACTTTTCTTGCCTCTTTTTGCACCCTCTTCCCTCTTTCTGCACCTCTGTTGCCTCTGTCTGCACCCCTGTTCCCTCTTTCTACACCTCTTTTGCCTGTCTCTGCAACTCTCTTGCCTCTTTCTGCAGTTCTCTTGCCTATTTCTGCAACTCTCTTGCCTCTTTCTGCAGTTCTCTTGCCTCCTTCTGCTCCTCTGTTGCTTCTTTCTGCACTTCTCTTGCCTCTTTCTGCACCCCTCTTGCTTCTTTCTGCACCCATGTTGCTTATTTGTGCACTTCACTTGCTTCTTTCTGTACCTCTCCTGCTTCTTTCTGCACCCCTCTTGCCTCTTTCTGCACCCCTCTTCCCTCTTTCTGCACCTCTGTTGCTTCTTTTTGTACTTCTCTTGCCTCTTTCTGCACATCTCTTGCCTCTTTCTGCACCTCTGTTGCTTCTTTCTGTACTTCTGTAGCTTCTTTCTGCACCTCTCTTTCCTCTTTCTTCACCTCTCTTGTCTCTTTCTGCACCTCTCCTGCCTCTTTCTTGCATGTCTGTTGCCTCTTTCTGCACCTCTGTTGCTTCTTTCTGCACTTTTCTTGCCTCTTTTTGCATTTATGTTCCTTCTTTCTGCACTTCTATTGCCTCTTTCTGCACCTCTGTTGCTTCTTTCCGCACTTCTCTTGCTTCTTTCTGCACCTCTGTTGCTTCTTTCTGCACCCCTTTGCCTCTTTCTGCACCTCTCTTGCCTCTTTCTGCACCCCTGTTCCCGTTTTCTGCAACTCTCTTGCCTGTTTCTGTAACTCTCTTGCCTCTTTCTGCAGTTCTCTTGCCTCCTTCTGCACCTCTGTTGCTTCTTTCTGCACTTCTCTTGCCTCTTTCTGCACCCCTCTTGCCTGTTTCTGCACCTCACTTGCCTCTTTCTACACCTCTGTTGCCTCTTTCTGCATTTCTGTTGCTTCTTTATGCACTTCTCTTGCCTCTTTCTGCATTTCTGTTCCTTCTTTCTGCTGCACTTCCTTTGCCTGTTTCTGCACCTCGGTTGCTTCTTTCAGCACTTCTATTGCCTCCTTCTGTACCCCTCTTGCCTCTTTCTGTACTTCTGTTGCTTCTTTCTGCACTTCTCTTGCCTCTTTCTGCATTTCTGTTCCTTCTTTCTGTACTTCTCTTGCTTCATTCTACACCTCTGTTGCTTCTTTCAGCACTTCTCTAGCCTCTTTCTGTACCACTCTTGCATTTTCTGCACCTCTGTTGCTTCTTTATGCACTTCTCTTGCTTCTTTCTGCACCTCTCTTGCTTCTTTCTGCACCCCTGTTGCCTGTTTCTGCACCCTTATTTCCTCTTTCTGCACCTCTCTTGCCTCTGTCTGCACCCATGTTTCCTCTTTCAGTACCTCTTTTGCCTGTTTCTGCAACTCTCTTGCCTCTTTCTGCAGTTCTCTTGCCTCATTCTGCACATCAGTTGCTTCTTTCTGCACTTCTCTTGTCTCTTTCTGCACCCCTCTTGCCTCACTCTGTACCCCTGTTGCTTCTTTCTGCACTTCTCTTGCTTCTTTCTGTACCTCTCTTGCTTCTTTCTGCATCCCTCTTGCCTCTTTCTGCACCCCTCTTCCCTCTTTCTGCACCTCTCTTGCACCTTTCTGCACCTCTTGTCTCTTTCTGCATCTCTCTTGTCTCTTTCTGCAATTCTCTTTCTTCTCTCTGCACCTCTCTTGCTTCTTTCTGCACCCCTGTTGCCTCTTTCTGCACTCATCTTCCCTCTTTCTACACCTCTCTTGTCTCTCTGTGCATCTCTCGTGCCTCTTTCTGCACCTCTGTTGCTTCTTTCTGCACTTCTCTTGCTTCTTTCTGCACCCCTGTTGGCTCTTTCTGCACCTCTGTTGCTTGTTTCTGCACTTCTCTTGCCTCTGTCTGCATTTCTGTTGCTTCTTTCTACACTTCTCTTGCCTCTCTTGCCTCTTTCTGCATTTCTGTTCCTTCTTTTGCACCCCTCTTGGCTCTTTCTGCACCTCTGTTGCTTCTTTCTGCACTTCTCTTGCTTCTTTCTGCACCTCTCTTGCTTCTCTCTGCATCCCTCTCGTCTCTTTCTGCGCCTCTCGTCCCTCTTTCTGCATCTCTCATGCCTCTTTCTGCATACCTGTTCCCTTTTTCTGCACCTCTCTTGCCTGTTTCTGCAACTCTCTTACCTCTTTCTGCACTTCTTTTGCCTCCTTCTGCACATCTGTTGCTTCTTTCTGCACTTCTCTTGCCTCTTTCTGCACCATTCTTGCCTGTTTATGCAACTCACTTGCCTCTTTCTGCACCTCTCTTGCCTCTTTTTGCACCTCTCTTGCCTTTTTCTGCACCTCTTTTGCCTCTTTCTGCACTTCTCTTGCTTTTTCCTGCATTTCTGTTGCTTCTTTCTGCACTTCTCTTGCCTCTTTCTGCATTTCTGTTCCTTCTTTCTGCACTTTTCTTGCCTCTTTCTGCACTGATCTTGCCTGTTTCTGCACCTCTCTTTCCTCTTTCTGCACCTCTGTTGCTTCTTTCTGCACTTCTCTTGCTTCTTTCTGCACCTCTCTTGCTTCTTTCTGCACCCCTCTTGCCTGTTTCTGCACCCCTATTTCCTCTTTCTGCACCTCTCTTGCCTGTTGTCTGCCCCCATGTTTCCTCTTTCAGTACCTCTTTTGCCTGCTTCTGCAACTCTCTTACCTCTTTCTGCAGTTCTCTTGCCTCCTTCTGCACATTCGTTGCTTCTTTCTGCACTTCTCTTGTCTCTTTCTGCACCCCTCTTGCCTCATTCTGTACCCCTGTTCCTTCTTTCTGCACTTCTCTTGCTTCTTTCTGTACCTCTCTTGCTTCTTTCTGCATCCCTCTTGCCTCTTTCTGCACCCCTCGGCCCTCTTTCTGCACCTCTCTTGCCCCTTTCTGCACCTCTTGTCTCTTTCTGCACCTCTCTTGTCTCTTTCTGCAATTCTCTTTCTTCTTTCTGCACCTCTCTTGCTTCTTTCTGCACCCCTGTTGCCTCTTTATGCACTCGTCTTCCCTCTTTCTACACCTCTCTTGTTTCTTTGTGCATCTCTCTTGCCTCTTTCTGCATTTCTGTTGCTTCGTTCTGCACTTCTCTTGCCTCTCTTGCCTCTTTCTGCATTTCTGTTCCTTCTTTCTGCACCCCTCTTGGCTCTTTCTGCACCTCTGTTGCTTCTTTCTGCACTTCTCGCTTCTTTCTGCACCCCTCTTGGCTCTTTCTGCACCTCTGTTGCTTCTTTCTGCACTTCTCTTGCTTCTTTCTGCACCTCTCTTGCTTCTCTCTGTACCCCTCTCGTCTCTTTCTGCACCTCTCGTCCCTCTTTCTGCATCTCTCTTGCCTCTTTCTGCATACCTGTTCCCTTTTTCTGCACCTCTCTTGCCTGTTTCTGCAACTCTCTTACCTCTTTCTGCAGTTCTCTTGCCTCCTTCTGCACCTCTGTTGCTTCTTTCTGCACTTCTCGCTTCTTTCTGCACCCCTCTTGGCTCTTTCTGCACCTCTGTTGCTTGTTTCTGCACTCCTCTTGCCTCTTTCTGCATTTCTGTTGCTTAGTTCTGCACTTCTCTTGCCTCTCTTGCCTCTTTCTGCATTTCTGTTCCTTCTTTCTGCACCTCTCTTGCTTCTCTCTGCACCCCTCTCGTCTCTTTCTGCACCTCTCGTCCCTCTTTCTGCATCTCTCTTGCCTCTTTCTGCATACCTGTTCCCTTTTTCTGCACCATTCTTGCCTGTTTATGCACCTCACTTGCCTCTTTCTGCACCTCTCTTGCCTCTTTTTGCACCTCTCTTGCCTTTTTCTGCACCTCTCTTGCCTCTTTCTGCACTTCTCTTGCTTTTTCTTGCATTTCTGTTGCTTCTTTCTGCACTTCTCTTGCCTCTTTCTACATTTCTGTTCCTTCTTTCTGCACTTCTCTTGCCTCTTTCTGCATTGCTCTTGCCTGTTTCTGCACCTCTCTTTCCTCTTTCTGCACCTCTGTTTCTTCTTTCTGCACCCCTGTTGCCTCTTTCTGCACTCGTCTTCAGTCTTTCTGCACCTCTCTTGTCTCTTTGTGCACCTTTCTTGTCTCTTTGTGCATCTTTCTTTCCTCTCTCTGCACTTCTGTTGCCTCTTTCTGCACCTCTGTTGCTTCTTTCTGCACTTCTCTTGCCTCTTTCTGCATTTCTGTTGCTTCTTTCTGCACTTCTCTTGTCTCTTTCGGCATTTCTGTTCCTTCTTTCTGCACTTCTCTTGCACGTTTGCAGAGTGGTTGAGAAAGGGGGTGGGGCCTCTGAGGAGGTCTCAGCAATCCTGCTGTGGGGGACTTACTGGTGGCAACAGTAGGGGTTCTTAGCCTCAAGGACCCTCAACAGCCAAGGGGACTTCATTCCCCAACCAGTAGTGTGCCAGGAGGTGTGTTTTCAAAATTGTTTGAGAAAGGGGGCATGGCCTCCGACAAGGTCTCAGCAATCCCACAGTGGGAGACTTACTGGTGGCAACAATAGGGGTTCTTGGCCCCTATAGCGGGATTGCTGAGACCTCGTAGGAGGCACCGACCCCTTTCTCAACCACTCTGCAAACACGCCTCCTGGCGCACTACTAGTTTGGGATTAAGTCCCCATGCCTGCTGAGGGTCTTTGTGGGCCAAGAACCCCCATTGTTGGCACCAGTATGTCCCTCACAGTGGGATTGCTGAGACTTTATGCAAGGCCCTGCCCCCTTTCTCAACCACTCTGCAAACGTGCCTCCTGTTGCACTACTGGTTGGGGATGAAGTCTCTTTGGTCGCTGAGGGCCCTTGAGGGCCAAGAACCCCTATTTTTGCCCCAGTAAGTGCCCTCACAGAGGGAATGCTGAGACCTCGACGGAGGTCCCGCTCCCTTTCTCAACCACTCTGCAAACGCGTCCCCTGGTGCACTACTGGTTGGTGGATGAAGTCACCTTGGCTGTTGAGGGTCCTTGGGGCCAAGAACCCTTGTTGTTGCCACCAGTAAGATTTCGGAAAGAGCCGGGGCCCCCGTGTGCAGGATAAATGTGCCCTGACATGGAATAGACAATAATTGGTAAAGAAACACCTGGGCAAGGTAGATAACAGCTAATGCGGGCAAAACAATTTCAAAACATACAACAAACAATAATATAACATGTGTTCAAAAATAGATATTTATTGAATAGAGTCAATTATAAAAATATATTTTTTCTAGTTTTCTTTGATATATATATATGTATCGAGAATCTGATAAATCATTTGATATTAAAATGTAGTCATTCAGTGTAATATTTACATACATCAATATTGCACAATTAGATATACCGAGGACAAAAGACCTAGAAATATACAATAGATAATGCGATGGTCGAATCCATGATCATAGTTCAACAAATTGGTGGTAGATAAACATTGTATATGGAAACTGGCTGTATGTTGTTATTCTACACGCGTTTCGGCACTGCCTTCATCAGGTTTCCGTCTCAGAATTCACTGTATGTAACTGATCTAATGGATGTCTAGGGGGATCCTACTGGTCGAAAAAAAGGAGTCACGTTGTGCCTCAAGGAAAATGCATAATAGCAAGCAAGTGCAATAACTTCTGTCCTGAGCAATGCGGTATCTAAATGATGAAGATGCTGGAACTTTTATAGTTAAAACTGGAGGGTCATCAAACGCTGTTGGCGCTTATAAATGGAATATATTGATGCCCATGGTTGCTTGAGTTACAGTCAGTATTTCAGCGTTATAAAAACTGGTTCAATCTTAAAAAATATAATGCTGTTTTGACGTTTAAAGTAGAGCAGTCTGACGTTCAAAGCTTCTTACTCCTTCAGCATGAAACCAGTTAAAACGCCTGGATCTTCACGGTGGAAAGGGTCCCTCCATAGTGACCACCAGTAAGTCCTTGTTGTTGCCACCAGTAAGTCACCCACAGCTGGATTGCTGAGACCTCGTCGGAGGCCCCACCACCTTTTGTACCTACTCTGCAAACGCTTTCTGACACACTACTGGCTGGGGGATGAAGTGCCCTTGGCGCTGAGGGTCCTCGGGTGCCAAGAACCCCTATTATTTCCACCAGTAAGTCGTCCACAGCGGGACTACTGAGTCCTCATTGAAGGCTTCGCCCCCTTTTTTACCTTCTCTGCAAACACCTCCTGGTGCACTACTGGTTAGGGGATGTAGTCCCCTTGGATGCTGTGGGTCCTTGGGGGCCAAGAACCCTTATTGTTGCCACCAGTAAGTCCCCCGCAGCAGGATTGCTGAGACCTTGTAGGAGGCCCGCCCCCTTTCTCAACCAGTCTGCAGACACGTCTTCTGGTGCCCTACTGGTTGGGGGATGAAATCACCTTGGCTGTTGAGGGTCTTTGGTGGCCAAGAAACCCTGTTGTTGCCACCAGTAAGTCGCCCACAGCCGGATTGCTGAACCTCATCAGAGGCCCTGCCCCCTTTCTCAACCACTCTGCAAACGCTCCTCCTGGCGCACCACTACTTTTGGGGCTGAAGCCCCTTTGGCTGCTGAGGGTCTTTGTGGGCCAAGAACCACCATTGCTGCAACCAGTATGTCCCCCACAGCAGGACTACTGAGACCTCATTTAAGGCCCCGCCCCCTTTCTCAACCACTCTGCAAATGCACCTCCTGGCGCACTACTGGTTGGGGGATGAAGTCCCTTTGGCTGCTGAGGGTCCTTGGGGGCCAAGAACCCCTATTGTTTCCGCCATTAAGTGCTTCCACAGCAGGAATGATGAGACCTCATCGGAGGCCCCACCCCCTTTCTCAACCACTCAGAAAACGCCTCCTGGCACACTACTGCGTGGGAGATGAAGTCCCCTTTGTTGCTAAGGTTCCTTGTGGGCCATGAATCCCTATTCTTGGCACCAGTAAGTCGCCCACAGTGGGATTGCTGAGACCTTGTGGGAGGCCCCGCCCCCGTTCTCAACCACTCTGCAAATGCTCCTGCTGGCACACTACTGATTGGGGGATGAAGTCCCCTTGGCTGCTGAGTGTCCTTGAGGGCCAAGAACCCCCATTGTTGCCACCAGTTAGTCGCCCACAGCAGGATTGCAGAGACCTTGTCGGAGGCCCCACTCCCTTTCTCAACCACTCTTCAAACACCTCCTGGTGCACTACTGGGTGGGGGATGAAGTCCCCTTGGTTTCTGAGGGTCCTTGGAGGCCAAGAACCCCTGTTGTTGCCGCCAGTAAGTCACCCACAGCTGGATTGCTGAGACCTCGTAGGAGGCCCCGCCCCCTTTCTCAACCACTCTGAAAACACGCCTGCTGACACACTACTGTGTGGGGAATAAAGTCCCCTTGGCTGCTGAGGGTCCTTGGGGGCCAAGAACCCCTATTGTTGCCACCAGTAAGTCACCCACAGCGGGATTGCTTAGACCTCATTGGAGGCCCCACCCCCTTTCTCAACCACTCTGCAAACACCTCCTGGTGCACTACTGGTTGAGGGAAGAAGTCCTCTGGCTGCTGAGGGTCTTTGTGGGCCAAGAACCCCCATTATTGCCACCAGTATGTCTCCTACAGCGGGATTGCTGAGATCTCATTTAAGGCCCGCCCCCTTTCTCAATCACTCTGCAAACACATCTCCTGGCACACTACTGATTGGTGGATGAAGTCACCTTGGTTGTTGAGGGTCTCTGGGGGCCAAGAAACCCTACTGTTGATACCAGTACGTCCACCATAGCAGGATTGCTGAGACCTCATCAGAGGCCCCACTCCCTTTCTCAACCACTCTGCAAACGGGCCTCCTGGTGCTCTACTAGTTGGGGGAAGAATTCCCTTTGGCTGCCGAAGGATCTTGCTTGCCAAGAACTCCCATTGTTGCCACCAGTATGTCCCCCACAGCGGGATTGCTTGGACATCGCCGGAGGCCCCGCCCCCTTTCTCAACCACTCTGCAAACGCCCATCCTGGTGCACTACTCATTGGGGGATGATGTCCCTTTGGGCACTGAGGGTCCTTGGGGGCCAAGAACCCCTATTGTTGCCACCAGTATGTCACCCACAGCGGGATTGCTTAGACCTCGTTTGGGGCCCTGCCCAATTTCTCATCAACTCTGCAAACGAACCTCCTGGTGCCGTACTAGTTGGGGGATGAAGTCCCCTTGGCTGCTGAGGGTCCTTGGGGGCCAAGAACCCCCATTCTTCCCACTAGTATGTCCCCTACAGCACGATTGCTGAGACCTCGTGGGAAGCCCTGGGAGAGGGTATGGCCTTACAGCCAGAGCTGCCGACTTTGGAGCTGGGGAACCAGGTTTCAGCCTTAGCGTCTGCTCAGCATCCTGTGATTCTGGGCAAATCATGTAATCTTCTCGTGCCTACCAAAAATTAATGTGTCCTTGTGTAACGTAACTGGTGCTCATATAAAGCACTCCAATACCTTCGGGTCCAGTTCGCGCTATATAAATCTGGAAAAAAAAAATCACTCTGCAAACGCGCTTCCTGGTGCACTACTAGTTGGGGGATCAAGTCCCCTTGGCTGCGGAGGGTCCTTGGGGGCCAAGAATCCCTATTATTGCCACCATTAAGTCCCCCACAGCAGGATTGCTTAGACCTCGTCGGAGGACCTGTTGCAGGGATTCTGCTTAGGAACAGATCTTTGCTTGGGATCATAGAACATCGGCATATAGGGACTGAATCACCATATTGCCTCAGTATCTATGAGCCCGAGTCCGACTATCTATAGTGCCTCACTTGCCCCCCTAACCTTCCATAGAGACAAGTGAATTAGCCCCCCAGAACACAACATTCTCGACCCTCTCAGGAATCACGGTACCAGGACACACCCTTTCACTCTCTCACTTGTCCACAATAAGATAATCAAGAGACACAAAGGAAGTTTATAATATTTATTTAAACTATTGTGCTCTAATATTCAGTATTTGCGCCTCAATTAGAAAACAAATGCATACCAAAAATATTGTTTGCATTGTTACACAACCATATACCATAAACAGCCCTGTCATATTATAAGACAGATCAGCCTAAACCCTCCCCCTGACTACTGAAGCTAAATGATTATATATCAAATATCTCTGGGATGAGTGGCAGACCCCATATCTTAGCATACAAAGATGGATGTTTTACATTTCAGCTGATGCAGTAATCTTGCCTCAGGACCTTTGCTCAGTGTGTTTTTTAGAACTCCTGCCCTTAGGTATATGACAAGACATGTGTGCTCACTAAGGGTGGGTGGAGTTCACGGAGTTCAACTCCACGGAATTCCGCGTAGTTAGGTAAAGACTCTGTGCAATTCTAAGGAGTTCTGCCCACCCGTGGAGTCGCTGTGATACCTTTTGAGGGGCACAGGGGAGGGGAGATCTAACATCTCCCACTCGCTTTCCATCTCAGCTGGCACCGTTGAAGCACAGCAGATGGCAGTTCTGCGGGGAGCCAGTGCCCGCAGCAGTGCAGCTGCCCCTGTTGTCCCTACCACCTCCCACTAGCCCGCGCTGAGGGGCACTTACAGCTTGTACTGCAGCACTTCTTTCACTGCCCCCTGCCGCTCCATCCGCTGAAGGTGCTTGTTTCCTCGAAGGTGAGTGGCTCAAACTTCAAATTGTGGGCACCCGGGTCACTCGCGACCACCTCTCAGCCTTCCAAGAAATGAAGAGTCGATGAGACAGTAGAGAATACAAACCAAGTTATTTATTAGTAATTGCGCTCGAGCGGAGTCCAGTCAGACTAGCCTCCTTAGATGCTACCGAGGGGACTGACTTCAGCACACTTGGTAAAACATAATATGCATATCCAACACCCCTAAAGACCCGCCCAGGCTGGAATTTTCCAGCTCGGGCACTGAAGAACAAAGGAGGTACAGAAGGGTGAGCTACCACCTGCAGAATGGGTACATGTTATCACATTCTCAAGGTTGTCTTGTTCAGGCTCAACGTTCTCTAGTGTGGGAGCGAGGCTACGGGAGAGGAAAGGCATGCGAAAATAGTATAAGCTATTCATTAGTACATTAGGACTCAACCTTGAATACGATAAGAAAAAATAGCTCGAAGCAGCTTTTCGCTGAGGCAGACAGTTCATGAGACAGAAGCTTACTTTCGATCACAGTACAAAATGGCAGCTAAAGACAAAATGGCGCCGCAAATGCTAACTTAACTCGCACAATGCTAGAAGGAGTCGGCTAGACGCATTTGCAGTCCAAAAGACCCTCCTTTTAGCATTTGCTAACAATTTTGTCTGTTCTAGCATAATAAAAAAAAACATTAATGCAGGGCAATTCACATACTGTTAATATTCAAAAATACCCTCATCTATATTCATCAAGGCATGGACTGTTTGCATCATTTTTGCTGAGGGCTTAGCATCATGCCCTGGGGCCTTAGGTGCAGGTGTTAACTTGCTAACACAATATGTACAGCACGCAGGAAGACAATTAATACACAGGCAACAAGTGAAAATAACACCCGCAATGGCTACTAGGAAAAGGAGTATCTTCCAACCCCAGGATGCTATCAAACCCCAGAACCAACCAGAAAGGGACCAGGTGCCATTCTCTTGGTGAATATCTGATGCGAGTCGGTGCAACTTCTGTATTGCTGCATAGACATTCGGAGCATGGTCCGGTATGTACACACAGCAACTACTACCGATGACGCGACAGGCCCCACCCCGATCAGCAAGGATGACGTCTAACACCATCCGGTTTTGAAGGGCAACAAGTCCCGTAGCCTGAAGCTCAGCTGTAATGTTGGTCAGTATTCCTGCCATGGTGTTGATAACTCCCTCCACAACCCTTGTGAGTCTGCGAATGTTAAGGCTATTGGACATAGGACCCCAGAAAGGCACAATACCCTTCATGGCATCGGTGAACTCCGGCAATGTGGTGTCTGTTTGATCAATGTCCTCGGTATTGATAGCCCTTCTAATACGGGATAGACCGACTCCCCTACGCTGTAATCGGTGGTCCCTATGGTAATTGGATGGGGCTATATATACTGGGGGTAGGAGGAAAGAGACGTAACATATACCAGACCACCCCCTGGGAAGCCATACATAAGCCTGGGACCCACAAACAAAATACACATTATGGGGTGGGAGTAAAGGAGGGCTATTGGTCATGCTCAAATCATAGGTATAATTGCAAATACTCCTTCCCACCTTAACACTTCCAAAACCTTGAACACAGAAGCTAGCTGTCGTATTAACTATTGGTACTGGCATTGCTTCGTCTTTAGTAATATTACGCATCTGAAAAGACCTGAAGAATTCAGTAACATTAAAATCTTGAAAATCCTTCATTTCATTTTGGAGCCACGTTACATTCTTATTCACTTCATAAATATTCATACAGGCATCTGGATGCAAAGTATCAGGGACCCCTTGTTCTCCTGGAGTAAACCCCTGGTGTACAGGGATATATTCTAACACAGTCTCATAATCAGCATACGTCATGTTCATTGCATCAGTATGGTAATGAATATATACCATGGTAACAGTTGAAACCATGCCTCACTGCTCCCTAAATAAGAAAAGGGTAGGGACATTAATAAATCATTTTTATGCATCACAGAAGGGAGCAAGCCGCAAACCCAGCAATCAGTAACATTAGAGGTATGGTGCGCCTGATGGAGCATCTGTAAGAAAACATTGTCAACGTACGTTTGCCTGTGTCTTTCCTTATGAGGGGCCAAAGTGACAAATACATGCTCGGGGGGAACAGGGGTAGTACCAATCAAAGAATACACAGGATATTTCTCCTCAAGGAACCACATAATCCCAAATGCAGTTATTAAGAAAATCAGAACAATTACTATAAAGACTGCCTTGCTTTTAGTAGACCAGCTAGACCAACCGGGACCACTTTGCTCAAAACGTGGGGCTGCCAAAGGTTGTTCTTCTTCCATATTGAGGCAGCCAAATGGGTACATTTTTTTGTTGTTTTTTAAATCGGACTACCAGAGGAAAGGTCATACAATGGAGCCAACGATGATAAAACAAAGAAGAGAGGCACAAAACCCAGCGTCCTTCTGAGCCTCGCTGGTAGATTCCTATTGTTCCTTTACGGTGGTGCTATTGAGCACTTCTCGGTGAAGCTGCGTGATCGCAGCCCTTTCTGAAGAAATCCACTTCGCTCAGGATAGGGCTCCCTCCCTCCTGGGAAGACACCCTCAACTTATCCTGTCCAGTGTCTCGGACAATGCACCAATCTCTCTTTCCCATATCTTTCGTTGGTACTGCAAACAGGGTACATACACCCTATTCTTCATCCATGCAGTCCATCCCTACTAATCTGACTTTTCCTTTGGTGCACTGTCCCTCTGTCAGGGGCGTAAATTGTACCTAGCCACTCCGGGCACTGTGTCGTCACGGAAAAGGATCTTAAACTCAGAGGGGCCAAGGGACTGGGACTCAAACTCCTGTGGGCCAGATGGAGGAGGATCCTGGGCAGCCCATACTTCTGGGGGGGCCACCTCATTCAAGACAGCGTCCTTCTCCTCCTCCGATTGCGCTCATGACAGTTGAGCGTCAGAAAAGAGAACAAAACGTGGCACCTTCTCTGTCTCGTGGTCTTCTACGCCGTCCAGGACCCACTGGTCATAGGGGAGGGGTAACGGGACTCTCCGGCAGTGAGATGAGTGGATCCAATGCTTCCGGCCGTCCACCTTCACTGCTGTCCGGGTGGCGAAGAGGACCTGCAGAGGTCCTTTCCAGCATGGCTCCAAACTCCCCTTCCTCTGGTAGTTCTTCACCAAGATATAGTCTCCAGGTCGAATGTCGTGACCTGGTCCCTCAGGTATTGGCGGTAGGGCCTCGTGAATCTGTTGGTGAATAGAACGCAAATTTTTAGTCAACTCGCACAAGTTGTCCACAAGCAAAGGGTATTCTATCTCGGAAAAATGACGGGGCCCTGGGACGCCCCAGACATTTGCCGGGCGGCCGAAAACAACCTGATATGGTGACAACCCTGCTCTAGAGTGGGCCGTCACCCTTGTGGACAACAGGGCTAGGGGTAATGCATCTGGCCATTGCAATCCTGTGCTTTCTTTGATTTTTGCCAGCTTCAGCTTGAGAGTACCATTGTACTTCTCAACTAAACCTGCCGATTGGGGATGGTTTGCTGTGTGGAATTTCTGCTTGATGTGCAAACCATCACACACTAACTGGATAACCTTTGAGTTGAAGTGACTTCCGTTGTCACTCCAAATCAAACGGGGCAAGCCGAAGCGCAGGAAGAACTCTTTTAAGAGTGCCTTCGCCATTGCTATGGCTGTGTTCTCTTTAGTGGGGTAAGCCTCAATCCATTTACTGAACGCACAATTCACCACTAACACATATTTCAAATTGTTGACTCGTTCCATTTCGATGAAATCCATCTGGAGAACCTCGAAAGGGAAGGAAGGTGGTCCAAAGTTACCAGAGGGTATAGGGGTACCTCTTCCAGGATTGTGTATCATGCAGACCATGCAATACTTCACCAGGTGAGCAGCTACCTTAGGGATGTTATTGTTCTGCCACACAGGGTCTAACAACTTACATATTCCCTTCACACTAATGTGGGCTGGCCCGTGCGCCATTGTGACTACAGGGAGTACATATGCATCTGGTAACATCCATCTCTGCTTCTCTGACTTATCAGTCTAGCACCCTTCTTCGTCTAAACGTCCTGTTCTCTCCTGCCATATCGCTAACTCCTCAATGGTTGCCTCGCTTTGAATCTCTTTAACGTTCTCCAATGTATCTTAGAACATCGCACCGTCAGGTACCCATCTAGCAGGACCTGCCACAAACATTCTTTTCATTTTAGATCGGGCTGTCTCCTTAGCTGTCTGATCAGCAAACGCATTTCCCCTCCCCACATCATCAGTAATTGCCTTGTGGGCACTGCACTTCACTATTGCTAGCTTTTTGGGAAATGTCAGAGCTGACAAAAGCCTGTGTCTCAGTTGTCCATTCTGGATTTTTAACCCTTGTGAAGTCAAGAACCCTCTCTCTGCCCACAGCCGCCCAAAATTATGGGCAACCCCGAAAGCGTACTGGCTGTCAGTATAAATATTGACAGCCAGTCCCTCACTTAACTCGCAAGCTCGAAGGAGAGCAACTAGTTCTGCAGCTTGGGCCGATTGATAAGGAACACGTGATGTCTCAACTACAGTACGCAGCGTAGTATAGCGTACGCTGCAGTGGTGGTGCCATCTGGTAGCTTAAAGCAAGAGCCATCGACATATAGTTCCTCTTGTGGGTCAGATAAGGGAACATTAGTCAGGTCTACCCGTCCCTTCGTCTCTTCCTCGGTACGGAAAATGTAATCATGCACGTCTATCTCCTCACTTTCAGAAGGGAGGGGTAGTAACGTGGCTGGGTTCAGAGTGGCACATCTTTTAATTGTGACATGTGGCGCAAAGAGGGTCAGTTCATAGCCGGTCAGACGTGCACTGGTGAGGTGCTGTGTCTTCGTTTTGTTCAAAAGTGTGTCCACAGCATGAGGTACCATGACTGTGAGATTGGCATCAAGGACGAGCCCCGCCGATTGTCGAATAGAGACAGCCATAGCCGCAACCGCTCTTAGACAGCTCAGGAGGGCTCTGGCGACGTTATTTAGCAAAGCGGAAAAATAAGCACACAGCCTCTGCTTACCTCCAAAGGCTTCTGTTAAAACAGAGAGCGCTCAGCCAGCCGTCTCGTGTACGTACAACACGAACGGCTTAGCATAATCTGGGGTGCCAAGCACAGGTGCAGAGCAAAGCACAACTTTTAATTGCTCAAAAGCTTGCTGACATTCAGGCGTCCAGGGCAAGGGTTCATGCACATCTTTAGTGGTTAGCTGCAACAGCGGCTTTGTTAGTAAGGAAAAGTTAGGTATCCAGTGTCGACAATACGAAGTAATGCCAATTAACGCTCGCGCATCCCGCTGAGTCTTAGGGATGGGCATTTTGACAATAGCATTAATACGTTCAGGTGTTAGTCTCCTTCCCTCCTTCGACAGTAGGTCACCTAAGTAGGTGACCTCCTGTAGACAATATTGAAACTTTGAAAGGGACACTTTATGTCCGTGCTGTGCCAAATGTAGCAATAATTTGACCGTTGCATCTTTGCAACCTTCTTCAGTGTCAGAAGTGATCAGGAGATCGTCCACATACTGCAGTAATACGTTACCTGGGGGAAGTGTGAGGGAATCAAATTGGCCCTTCAAAGCTTGACTATATATACTAGGACTTTCAGTATAGCCCTGAGCAGCGCGACAGAATCGGAAGCTTCTACCGGCTAGAGTAAATCCAAAAAGATACCTGCTATCTGGATGAATGGGAATGCTAAAGAAAGCATTTTTCAAATCAATCACAGAAAAGAATTTAGCAGTGGAAGGAATCATCGTCAGAAGGGCAGTAATGTCGGGGACCACAGAAAACTGAGGGACCACTATTTTGTTAACCTCACGCAAATCAATTACAAAACAATAGACATCGGGATGAGAATCAGAGGAATCGAAGGGTGCCTTCTTAAGAATGGGAAGAATAGGACTATTACACACATTTACTGCTGTCTCCTCAACAACTCTTGACTTGATCAAATCCTGTATAATCTGCAATAGAGCTTGTTCCCCTGCCTGCGGTATTTTGTACTGAGGAATACGAGGCAATACAGCATTGTCTTTGATCTTGATAGAGACAGGAGGTATCTGCAACAACCCTACGTCCGTATCACCTGTAGCCCACAATGTGGGCGGCACAGCTTTGAATTCATCAGGGAGCGGCGCATCTTTAGAAAAACACTGCTTGGTACTAGCCACATTTGGTCCTATCGTTATATAGACACCATCCGGAGAACAAAAAATTGTTGCATGCAACTTCTTCAACAAATCTAGTCCCATTAAATTCTCTCCACAATTTGTTGTCAATAAGAATGGCGAATCTACGGTAAAAGGGCCAATAGTCAAGGCAAGGGGCTTGGAAATGGGGCTTACGACCGGTACGCCTGAAAAGCCTACCGAAACATTATTTTGGCCAGAAAGATGCCCCGGGGACCAGCGAACGAGAAACAGAGCTATTCCTTGCACCTGTATCCACCAAAAACCTTTTGACCGAGCCGTGCAAATCTGCTGTGACATAAGGACCACGCTGATCTACAGGTATCTGAACTGGTCCCTCACCCTGTCCCTGGCTGTCCTAGCTGTAAGACATCCCTGTCGCCTTGTCCATATCATAATCATCATGATAATACTGTCTTCCTCGAGGGTCATCAAAATAGTTCTGATCAGAGCGACCCTGCGACAACTCATCTGCCCGAACCTCATCACGACCATCTCCCCCACGACCCCGTCTGTGAGGACCCTGTCCTCTGGGGGCCGCAACTTTCTGTAACAACTCCGGGCACTCAATTCGCCAGTGCCCCTGCTTCTTACTACAATTCGCACACTGGTTCGGCCCCACAGGTGCACTATTTCTGCTAGTGCAGGGCAGCTGTCGGGCCGAACAGGTTCCACGTCCTCCACCGTTCCCCCTAGTTGCCTGCTGCATCAACACCTTTGTCTTCAACTCTTTATTTTTCTTCTCTACCTTTTCCTTCTCCTCATTTTCCATATGCTCATAATACTGGGCCATACTCAATATCACTGAAGGGGAGGATGTAGTCCAAGTGCTCTCCGAAGCCTGTAACCGAGTAGTGATCTCGGGAAGCAGGTTCGTAACAAATCTGTTAACGAACAATCGGACACCTCCCTCCATTGACAAATCCTGCCCACTGAAAACGAAAAACACACTTTCAAACCTAATAAAGAAATCTTTCATCTTTCTTCTGACGACATGCTGCAAACTTGTCCCAGTCTACCTGTCTAGGTGGGATGAGGGAGTGCATGTAAGTAATAATGCGACTCTGCAAAGCTAATACCTCGGCCCTAGGCTTTTCACCAGGCTTCCACTCTTTATCCCATGCCCTGATCTCATCCCAAGTGCCACCCAACTCCACAACGTGGTCCTGTGTTTGCACCTGTCTCCAAATATCCACCGGTACCAACAAACCAAAAAACATCTCAATATCTGCCAATGTCATCACTGTTGACGAGCCACCCTCTGTCAATTCTTTGTAATATGCAGTCGGATTTTTCCTAGGGTCTGGCAACTGACTCTTAGGAGATAAAACCTCACTCCTTTTCCATGGAGTGTAAACCCATTGTTCTTGAAAGTGAGCCTCTACTCGCTGCCTGATAACCGCATCATGCTGATTACACAGCTCCGGTATCTCTGGGTGAAAGATAGGATGTACTTCCCTCATTGGAAACTGGTACACTGTTGTCGGTGTTTTCTGTAGTAACCTACCTCGGTAACCAATCAGTGTGGCAACATTACTAAAAACGTCGTTTGGAGCCATGCCGGCAGCATACACAGGGTCCCAGATGTCATAAATTATCTGAGGTGCGACACTATTGAAACACTGTTCCCACAACCCTATTAGTGTGGCCGACATATGCTTGAAGGCATGCTGTTGCACAAACGGCTCATAATCTTTCACCACACTCCACACATCCTCCACGCTGTAAATCGGATGCCGGGCCCACTGCGCGGCCTGATCTGCCACCATCTTCTTCTCCTTATTCCCCACATCAGATCGAATCAGCACCCGCCCCATTCGTTCCGAAGCTGCTGCCCAGTTCCCTTCGTCCGGTCCACGCACCGGCGTTCCAATACTCAGCACTGTCGGTTTAGAGACATTCGAGGAAGACACAATAGATGAAGGGGCAGGCACCAGAGTTATTAATGGCTGCGTTGAGGGTGTGAGAGATGGAGAGAGAGCATAAGCGGAAACGATAGGCGTAGCAGGGAGACTTGCAATCATTGCATCCGCAGAATGTGAAGCTAGAGAAGAAGCAGGTGGTGCCGTAGGCAAAGCAGCCAGGTCAGGAGCAGAAGAACCAGAGGTGGAAGCAGGGGGGGGGCAGAAGACTGAGGCGTCGGGACAACAGGGTATATTCTCTGCGGGGCATAGGGAGGTCGAGGTCGAGCATCCAACCGCTCCTCCACGAACGTATCGCCCTCCTCTCGGGCGACATAGGATTTATCACATTGCAATCGGAACTTTCTATCAGCACACACTATGTCTTTTTCTATTTTCTCTCTATCATATGCTACTGCTTTCTGAGTCACTGTCTGCATCTTCCCTCTCCGGGCCTCTTTTTCTGCTTTCATGCGCCTTTGCCTCGCTTCCTTTTACCATACCTGAAGAGAATCAAACATCGACTGTCTACTTCGTTTTGCAAACAATTTATCCTGCAGGAAATTCAGTCTTTGTTCATCAAAGGTACCTGTCAGTGGCCACTGCAGCTCGTCATTGTCCCTCGTATATTTGTGCCATAGTGTACTAAACATAATAGGGCCAATGCAGTGCTTAACTAACATATCGAAGTTCGGGGTGCCTTCCGGAGGTGCAGGTTGTCTTTCCTCCAGTCGAGCCTCAGCAGAACGACAACGGCACCCCAAACACCACAATTTGCTGAAACAAGGCATCTTAATAAAAGACACCTTTACTATTCGTACCAGACGAATAACAAAAGAGTCGGTCCTCAGACCGCATCAAAAAAAGGAAACCAAAAGTCAGTCCTCAGACTGCACCAAAGAGACAGGCTCGAGCCCCAGGCATTTTCGAGAGTAAGCCAAATTCATTATGTTGCCTGGCAGAGTGTCCGCAGACACCCTGTATCTAAAAGGTCCGCAGACCCACCAAGTTCAAGCAAGCCAAGAAATGGTCTCCAGACCACACCCAAGATTATTCAAAATGGCGCCATATTTCACCAAAAATCAGGACAAACTCACCTGGTGCACACAGGTCGAACAAAGTTATTCTCCACTGCCGACTCTTTGGACCAAATGGTCAGATCCAAGGGTTTCTCCTTTCAGGACCCCTGCTGGGATGACTGCTGGGTGAGGCACCGCCCGATCAGACAGGCGGGGCAGCTGCGAGTACTAGGCTCTATAATGCAGGGATCCCCGATCCGCCCATCCGACCCGACGTGGCCCCGTCCTCTCCACCTGTCCGCGGGCGAAGATGGGTCAGCCCGATGGAGTCCCTGTTCGGGCACCAACTGAAGGAACTGACCCAATTAGGGCCACCCGGGTCACTCGCGACCACCTCTCAGCCTTCCAAGAAATGAAGAGTCAATGAGACAGTAGAGAACACAAACCAAATTATTTATTAGTAATTGCGCTCGAGTGGAGTCCAGTCAGACTAGCCTCCTTAGATGCTACCGAGGGGACTGACTTGAGCACACTTGGTAAAACATAATATGCATTTCCAACACCCCTAAAGACCCGCCCAGACTGGAATTTTCCAGCTAGGGCACTGATGAACAAAGGAGGTACAGAAGGGTGAGCTACCACCTGCAGAACGGGTACATGTTATCACATTCTCAAGGTTGTCTTGTTCAGGCTCAACGCTCTCAAGTGTGGGTGCAAGGCTACGGGAGAGGAAAGGCATGCAAAAACAGTATAAGCTATTCATTAGTGCATTAGGACTCAACCTTGAATACGATAAGAAAAAGTAGCTCGAAGCAGCTTTTCGTTGAGGAAGACAGTTCATGAGACAGAAGCTTACTTTTGATCACAGTACAAAATGGCGGCTAAAGACAAAATGGCGCTGCAAATGCTAACTTAACTCGCACAATGCTAGAAGGAGTTGGCTAGACGCATTTGCAGTCCAACATGGAGAAGTCGCAAACCTAAAGGACAGTCCTGAAAATGGGTTGCTAAGGGACTCATCAGCAGTCCAATGTCCAAGGCAGTGGGCATCTGTGAAGCTAGGCAAATATCCAGTTCCCATTCAAAGGGACACCACAGACAGTGAAACACGGGTTACATGCAGGTAGACTAGGCAGGCCGGAATGTTAAGGCCCAATCAAGATCCAGCTCCTGCAGTAGAAATATTCCAAAGGTCAGAAGCATATGCTCACTGTAGTATTGGAGCAGTTCCAGTTCCAGAGGGTCTGCCAAAGAAATATTAATTGCGGAGAAGAAGAAATAGGTTGTGTATGCCGCAAATGAGGAACAACAGCAATGGGAATCCTTGAATACACTGGAAAAAATGGAGTGAATAAAAGTCGGTGTTATTCCAAAGATAGTTTGGAAAAAACTAACCAGGCCGAAGCCGACAATCTTAAAAAAGTGGGTGAGGCCGGTCGTACTAGAGGCAATAAAAATTTGATGCACTAATTCTCTGAAATGCAGGAGAAGATTGGTATTTAACAATGACTGTATTTTACTAGAAGTTCTAGCCACCTGCAATACTAAGGTTTTGCAAGCAGATGTGATCTTGATCACTAAGCATTAAATAACTCCTGTTAGAGAGAACCATAATAAGGGGGAGCACTGCAGGAACCGGGATTCCTTTTAAATAACAGATTTTAACATGTTTATAGGTGAGTAAATGTCCGACAGTAGAGTCGCATTCTTCTCCAGTAATAAAAACGTCCCTATTGGCACGTTCACAATGATATGTAAAGGGGAGTGACCATAATTCATGAATGAAGATGCTTCCAAGGGGTTCATATCTACATACAGGAAAATGTTTCATGCAAGCTGTGAATTGAAATGTCGAGATAGGCAAAGAAATAACACTGTGTATTAACCACACAGCCGAAGGAGTTTCAGCTATAGTGAATGGAAGTTGTTCTAATTTTTAAATGCAGCATTGTATAGGCTGCGACTTTCATGGCCATCAGTTGCTTGCGTGTTAAATTAAAAGGCAGGTACAAATCACTGCAATTCAAAGTAGTGCCTTGGTACGTGCCCATTTTTAACGGTTTGAAGCGTTCAACTAAGCTGCATATTTGATCTAAGCTGACTTTGCCCATGATTCAATGTTGACATGTCACTTTGCACAATGTCAATAACAGATGACACAATGTTATTTAAATTATGAATACGAAACGACGGAGTATTTAGATTATTATCAACAACAGAAAGCACTTTATCCAAATTATCTTGGTCATTTTGTCTCAAACGTGCAGCAGCTTCCATCTGGGATAGTTTTCAAATCTCATTATAGGTAGCATACTTAAATCTTTTAGAACGTGGAGCTTTAAGACCTAGAAGAAAATCTGACAAATTCATGTCCTCAGACAGGAGAGTAAGATGTTGCTTCACTGTGGATAGTGTAGAGTGTTTCAAGCAGTGTTGACACAATTTTCCCACCGAGGTGGTGACAATACCAGAATGGGGCGATTGAGGGTATCAGTAATCAGGTCTGTTTGATTTGAACCCAGATGTGGAATTAAGAAAACAAGCATGACAACCATTAGTGTCAACTGGCCACAACAACCACCCATCAGAACCTGAGAACGAGGAATTAAATGTACCATTCTGCACAATGCTATTTAACTGTTCTTCAGTGTAATTTATCAAACTTTGCCAATTATCAAAGCGGGCAAGAGAGGCAATCTGTCAGGGTGTTCATCTCTTTAATTTTTGCCAATCCCAGATATTTGGTCTACTTGATTGTGTCATTCAAGAAAATCATTTGTCTGGGAATTAATCAGGCTCGAAACAAAGTCTCAATTCCCTGAATCTGCCTAGTTTTCGTTCCCCAAATTGATTTCAAATCAATTGTGTTCTTCCAATAATCATAGCCTTTAAGAGCCAATCGGTGGACAAATGAAGCTGTATATATTAGCTTGGTTTGTGTCAACATATATTTTAATGGTGGGGTAGGAACCAATTTAAAATAATATGACGTGGGATCTGAAGTATCCTGTAAAATATGTAAATTTGTCTCTTCCTTGTGGGGAGTCAGACAATGTTCCTACTGTGTATAATTAAAATGAGGATGCTGAGCATCCCAATCCCTGTGCAGGAAATGATGTCAATAATGATGATAACAAAACATATCGCCATAATTAGCAGAATTAAGATATAGGTCCTCTGATTCAAAAACAGTATAATACTCCAACTCTGAAATTATAGAATTTACAGTATCAATGTCCCAATCATTCCAATGTAACCCAGGTACTACTACTTCACCCATAGAAACTTTGAACACATGTGGTATCTGCAGGGTCTCCGTAGGGCCGAATATATCGAAAGGAACTTCATCCCAAACAATCCCATCAGACACTGGAACAGCAGACATGTTGACGAGGGATAAGTCTCTTTTCAGTTTATGCGCAAAAGAATGGGGGGCCAACGCCCCGACAATCAGCTCCGTAGCAGAACATTCGGGGAGGTAGTGGCCATTGACTAACAGGAAAAAAACAGTCACAAATCCAATTCACATGAACAAAAAAACCAAGGAGAGTATGATCCAGACATATATCCAAGGCAGGACTCGATAAGTGTGTTTCAACCATGAAATAACAACACAAATCCTTGCTGGAGGTAGATGAACTGTCTGGGGAAAAATCCACTTGATCCATATAGTACCCGGAGACACTCAACTAGAAAACTGGGGGCTGTGACTCAGCAGTAGGGCTCAAAAAATCTGACTAGGAAGGATTTACCAATGGTGGATCCTTATAAACAACATCCGCTGTAGAATACACAATAGTAGAAACTGGTAACATTTCTGTGAGGCTGCTGGCGCAGGACTCAGCCACCCCCAACTGGGGAGCATCAGCATTGGTAGTGCTCACGGGCTGTAAGGGAAAGTCTTGCAGAAGTGTATGAACACTCAATGGCATACTATGGAGAATCGCCCACATGGTGTAGTTTGATATGTTCTATGGAGACTAAGCATTCGTCTTTAGAGCTGGAAAGGGGTGGTCAGATGGCAGTTTGTGTACCTTGTATGCCAAAGACTGGAGGATGAGCACAGTACATTGGGCCGAATTCCTTTTTGTTAGAAATGGGGGTCTATAGTTGCCAAGGGTTTGCACCTTTGTCCAAGTAGGGACCCTTCCTTCTAGTCAGGATAAGGGAGTTACACTCCTAAAATAACCCCTGCTCACCCCCTTGGTAGCTTGGCACGAGCAGTCAGGCTTATCTTAGAGGCAGTGTGTAAAGCATTTGCACATTCTTATATTCCATATAGGTACCCCAATATAGGCCCGGGTAACATCCCAACCTTTCACCTATATTCGTCCCTACATTACATACATAACGGGCTGCTAGGACTGACCCTTTTCCTAGTTAAGGTACTGCTTACAGAACATGGGGTTTTCCCTGAACAATAGCCTCATACATTATGCATGAGGATTCTTAGATTCTTGGAAACTCAGCAGGACTACCATCTCCTGCATAATAACTATGTACAAGGTTCATTCCCAACGTCATCCTAAGTCCGACAATGGCACAGCAAGGTAGAACCCCTGAGGATACCTTTAGGTATATAAACATCACATCTTGCTGAGATAATCAGAGGAGATCAGGACTTCCCTGCCGACACACCGACGCGAGACGCTGAGGATCCTGCATGCAGATACTCCAGCTTGCAGTGGTCTAACATCCCTTGCAGGGTGTCCAGCTCGAGACCAAGACGGGGTCCCACAGTCTTTCACTTCAGGTAATGGGGTTGACTTTATCCTAGAGGGATTCTTGGCTTAAAACCTACACACATGCTAGGTACACTTAGGTAAATCTAGTTAGGGGAGCATCGTAGGAGTACGCATTTTATTATGTATTTTATATACTTGCCTGTATTCACGGTTATAGCAAGATGGAAGAAATCTACCATCCTTTTACCTTCTTAGTGCTTCTAATCATTTATATCTGTTTCTGTCTAGTGGTTGCTTCAGCACACCTATTTTACACTAGAATGCCGAATGTTCAATAAATGCTTATTGAAAAGCGTCCATATCGTTTATTCTGGGTATCTCTCTGAGACAAAGTAAGCCCGAGTGACTGAGCGAAAAGTATTCCACTGTTTCCACGGTCCTGAGGGATCAGGGTTGTCATGTTCGATAGTTACCAAGAACTATTCTCCCCTTGCTAAGAGGAATTTCTAGTGGCACTGTGAGCTAGCTGGTACACAGGCCAACATACCCGGTGGGGGTGTCTGGAATCAGTCTGGACACCAAGCCCGCAGTGTATGTGGTCTAAACGCGCAAATCCTGTATAGGTTTTATAGGAACTACACGACAACATAGCCAACAGTAACACAGTGAAAGCACTACAAAAAGGCACCACACCAGTATAGAAAAATATCCAATATTTTTATATACTTAAGACAAGACCAAAAACAATAAAAATCCACAATACAGCACTTAGAAATCTTCAGTAATCAAAATAGACTTAAAATAAAGTTCCTTGAAGTCGATAGCTCAGTCTGGGGCTATCACGGCGTCGTGAACAATAAATCCAAATAGTTCTGGCTGACCGCGGCATCACGGGCCAGCTACGGTGTCGGGAAGACCCGCAAAACAGTTCCTTTGGAAATGCAGGGCGTCGACGACCTCTCATTGAGCTCCAAAATCACGGCGTCCGCAGGCGTCGGTTCCGGAGGTCGGTGCAGGAGTCGTCGGGCCCTTGAAGTCACACGCGTTGCAGATCGAACTCCTCGCGGTTGAAGTCAGGAGCGCCGGCAGGCGTCGGGTGCTGCGGTGCGAAGTGCAGCAGCGCGGCGTGCGGTGCCCTCAGGTCGCGTTGCAGTCAGTGGCTCGGTGACGGTCATCTAGCGGCATCGGTGAGACCAGGGCTGCGGTGCGAAGTGATGCAGTGCTCGTTGCGGTGCAAGCAGGTCACGGTGCAAGCAGAGGCATCGTCTTTGCTGAAGCGCTGTCGCTGGCTGACGTACTCGAGTCGATAGCGCCGGCTTCGGTAGGCCAAGGCTGCGGTGCGGAATGAGGACGGTGCATCGTGTAACTTACGAGCAGTGCCCTCGAACCACGGTGCATGCAGTGGCGCCATTGTCAGCATGGAGCGGCAGCGTCGGGGATACCAGGGCGACAGCATGAAGCGAGGCGGTGCAGAGTGCGGTTCCCACAGGTCGCAGTGCAAGCAGCGGCTCAGTGGCGGCGTCAGGGGGTGTCATCGGTGAGACCAGGGTTGCGTGAAGCATTGCGGCGGTGCCCTCTGCGGTGCCTTCAGGGCACGGAGTCTGCAGCGGCATCGTAGACAGCGTTGGGTTGCTTTTCTTCCATTGCAGCACAAAACACACAGTCCCCAGTGCTGATGGCAGAAGAACTTGAAGTCTTTGCTGTTCCTGAGGCTTCTTGAACAAGGGGCAAGCTCTACCTCAAGCCCTTGGAGAAACTCACAAAAAGGAAGTTGCAGAAAGTTCAGCCCCGCCCTTTCACTGCCCAAGACAGAAGCAGCCACTGCAGGCCAGCACAGCAAAGCACACAGCAAAGTGGTAGTCTCTCCTCACAGCTTCTCCAGCTCTTCTTCTTCGCAGTCTTCTTGGTTCCAAAAAAGTTCTAAAGTTTAGGGGTTTGGGCCCCACTTTTTATAGCCCAAAATCCTTTGTTCTCTGGGGGCAGAGAGTGTCTGTGCCCAGCCAGAACCAGTTCTGTCCTCTCTGGTGCAGCTTCCTGGCAGAAGGTGGAGACAGCATTGTCAGAGGCAGACCAGGCCCATTCAGGTGAAAGGAAATCTCCCCCCCTATTCTAAATGCAGCCCAGGTCTATTCAGCACATCCCTGACCCATCTAGACTCTCTGGAGCCCCTGCACCTCCCCAGCCCCTGTCATCCCAAAGCCAGACAGTCAATACACAAACCCAGCAGAGGCACACTGGATGGCTAAGCAAGAAAATACCTACTTTCTAAAAGTGGTATTTTCAAACACAGAATGTAAAAATCACCTTTACTAAAAGATGCATCTTTAGATTCTGAGTTCAGGCATACTAAACTTTATTTTTCTATCTTGTCCCCAGGGGCAGTTATGGTTATAAGATTTTATAGCAACAACAAGAGATCCGCGGGTCTGAAAAGATATATATATAGACAGAGAAATCAGTCAGCCAAAACTAGGAGGAGTGATATCCTGCAGAGGAGTCTCATTTAAGAGGACGGATTCCCATCACCCACCGAAGTGGCATGCTTCATCATTTGGGATCTCCTCTTGGCTACAAGCTACTGCAACCAAGGAGCTGCAACTCCTTGCTAGTGTAAAGGAGGAGCTCGCTGATGTTTTTTCGGATGGTTCAGAACTCGATCACCTAGGATCGATGAAGCATGGAACAGTGTGGTGAATAAGTGGTGCAGTGTTCAAAGTGAATTAAAATTGACTAACAGGAGAGAAATGAATTTATTAAGTGTCTCATGTTGTCAAAGATTAAAAAGCAGTGTAAGCGGGATCTGAGTATATGTGCGAACGCGCAGATAATGTGGTCTACATGTTTCAGCCAAACAAGATCAAACTATGATCATGGCTTTCTTCAGGACCTAGGTGTGACTACTGCACTTTTAAATTAGTGAAAAGTTATTAACACAAATAGATTAGAAACGATACATCCATATACCTGTGTACATCACTGTTTGGGCACAGGTATTGCACTCCTGTTGGAAAAGAAAGAAAAATTCATATGTATAGGCTAAAAAGGAAGTCTATATCTATATACATAAAACACATTGACTTACAATGTGAACATACTAATGTCCTCCTAATGGACAGATAGCACTGTGTGCACCAAACACCTTACCCGTGTCAAATCGGGAGGGAAACCCACCGCTCCTGGCAACTGCTCAGGGCGTGAGGCAACGCTCTGTGAATAGAAAAAGAGAGAACAGAAAGGCTCAATCTACAAAGAGATTGGATTACGAATAAAAAAGTGGTGGGCTAATATTGCACAACCACTCTAAGTGTTTACATTTTTGTCAATATCAGGGTTTGTCGAGAGTTTGGCAGGAACATCGTCGTATAAGTACAGTAAATTATGCCGAGAAAGGACTTTACAGATGCTTCCTGACAAACTCCACATAACTAACTTGAGGTTTGAGGCATAGATCAGAGAATGTCAGTGCAGCAGCTGTTTTTAAAAATAGAGTGTTCAAAGCGAGAAAACTATGCAAATACTCGCTGCCCAGCTCTGCAAAAACTCAATGAAAGTTGCAGCGGTACGGAAGTGGGCATAGCGCACAAGTCAGGGGAGTGGCAGTGCAACAGCCGTTTGTAAAATAGAGTGTTCAGAGAGAGAACTCTACAAACGCTTACTTCCCAACTCCACATAACTAACTGGAAGTTAAAGCGGTACGGAAATGTGCATGATGTGCAAGTCAGAGGAGCAAACGCTTACTGCCCAACTCCACATAACTAACTGTAAGTTAAAGCGGTACGGAAATGAGCGTAGCGCACAAGTGCGGGGAGTGGCAGCGCAACAGCTGTTTGTCCTTACCTAGTCCGTCGTTACCCCAGGCCGGATACTGAGAGTCACAAGCGGTAACCTCCGGCCGGGACGGAGGTTTAAGTACAAGTCTAGAGAGTCAATAACTATCGTCACCTGTGTGGGATACGTCGCTTGCGTCGCGTTTTGATGGCGCATGACGTGTCCCTCATTGGAACTACAAAAGGTTTGAAAACCACCGGGAAATGTAGTCATAGTCAAAAAAGTATGTTTTTAAAGGTGCAACCACATGGGAGACGTCACGGTAAGGCGGCGCATGGCTAAGTAAACATTAGGCACCAAATAAAAGTATAACTCACTATCGGGTCTACATCCTTTGAAGACATTATGTATGGCTTAAGGACCCACAATAGTTTCCCATAATGAGTAAAGTGAGTGTTGAGCACCAAGCACAGATACAATGATGTTAGCCAAGTTATAACTCTCATGGCATAATGTCTGGCTATTCAATACGGGTACAGTCGATAACATAAAACAGGGGGTTTGATAGAGCTAGATCATGGTCCACGGGATATCATCATTGAGCCCTTCCACATCGCTGCGTAACTTGAACACCCAACGTTGCTCTTTCTTAAACAAGAATGTATTAATATCAGTGATCTGTCTTGGTAAGTGTGGTTGTTCAAGAATGGTCCAGCTCATGTCCTCAGGTCTATGATTGTGTTCTAAAAAGTGACTGGTCAGTCGAGTTGCTTGCTTTTTGCACCTAATGGTGCTCTTATGTTCCATTATTCTTTGTTTGACTTTACGTGTGGTCATTCCGACATATTTTTTGGAGCAAGGGCATGTAATTAAATAGATGACCCTCTCACTATTACAATTGGTATGCCTGGTTTGCCTCCATGGTCTCTGAGTTCCAATGTCTAGCTCGGTAGTATGCCTAGTCTGTGGACATACAGAGCAAGTGCCACAAGGGTAATGTCCCTGAACGGCTGGCATATTCCAGAGTGTATTAGGTCCTGGTACCGGAACATCTCTTGGTCGTGTATGCACAAGACAATCACGTAGATTCTTACTTCTTTTAAAAGAAAAAAGAGGTGGAGGTATTTTTGTATGCCCCACATTGAGAATGCGCCAATGTCTCCGTACAATCTTTTGAATTTGATTAGATTGAGTGCTGAATGTATTAACACAAGTAAGTCTGGTAAGTGGAGGTTTAGACACCGTTGGTTCTATGAGTGCTTCGCGATTGTTATTTGCAGCTCTTTTGTAAGATTGCCGTATCAGCCTCTTGGGATATTTTCTTGCTCTAAGATTTTGTGAAAGCACCGAGGCATGTTTCTTGAAATCCTCAGTGGAGGAACAATTTCTGCGCAGCCGCAGAAACTGGCCAAAAGGCAGCCCTTCACGTAGGGATTTTGGATGGAAACTATCGAAGGTCAGCAGCGAATTTCTGGCCATGGGCTTTGTATAGAGTTCACTTTCAAGGCCCCTAGATGATGAATAGATGCGTAGGTCTAGAAACGGCAAACTCGTCTTACTCACTTCCATTGTGAAGTTCAAGTAGTTGTTTTGGGCATTCAGCCAGACATGGAAAGTGCTGAGTGTAGCCATGTCACCTCTCCATATGACGAGTATGTCGTCTATGTAACGTTTCCACTCAATGATATGGCTGCGGAAGGGGTTCGCACCCAAGAGTACACAGTTTTGTTCGAAAAGATGGACATAGAGGTTCGCCAGGCTGGGGGCAAAAACACTGCCCATCGATGTACCTGATATTTGTAGATACATCTGATCTTCAAATCTGAAAAAAATTTCACTCATTGCCAGCCTGGCGCATTCCATGATAAAAGGAACTGGTGTACTGGTAGTCTCTGGTCTCTGGTCAAGAAGTGCTCTAACCACATCTAATGTTTCTACCTGAGGGATGCAAGTATAGAGGGATTCTACGTCGAAACTGACGAGGAAATCCGTCTCAATGTCAAAATCTATCCCTGGTAGTAGTTGTAGAACATCCTTAGTGTCTTGAAGGTAGGTGGGCATTGTTTTGACCAGGGGTCTTAAAAAATGGTCAACAAAGGTGGAAAGGGGTTCCAGCAATGAGCCTATCCCCGAAATAATGGGTCTGCCAGGTGGGGGGCGCTGAAGCTTGTGCACCTTAGGGAGCACATAAAAATAGGGCATCACAGGGTGAGAGGTTACAAGAAAGTTAGCCTCATGAATCGACACCCATTCTCCGATTTTGGCTTCCTCAACTAACTCACTGATTTCTTTCGTGAGTCTGTCTGTCGGATCTATAGACAACAAGCGATAGGACCTGGCGTCCGTCAGTTGCCTAAGGCATTCATCTCGGTAATCGGAGGTGTTCAATATAACAATGGCCCCACCCTTGTCGGCGGGCTTGATGGTGATTAGGGGATCTCTGGAAAGGGAGCCAAGGGCTTGCTTTTCCAACATCGTGAGATTTTGGTAGTGATTCCTAGAATCCGCGCTCAGGTTGGAAACGTCAGAAGTGACAGCTTTCTCAAAGGTTAGAACCTGATTAGGTATAGATTGACTCGGAGGACAGAAAGTCGATTTGGGTCTCAAACCACTGTCCATGACCTCACCAAGAGGCTCAGTATCATCATCTATCCGGTCCTTAAAAAAGAAGTGGAGTCTGATTTTGCGGAAAAAGCGTGCCAGTTCGCATTGGATGAGGAAAGGCTCGCCAGTGTTAGTAGGGACGAATCCCAAGCCTCTATTAAGGACTGTTTCCGCCATTTCTGTCAGAGTGTGTGTACTCAGATTGACCACTAGTCGCTGCTCGATCCTGCCACTGGTGGACCTTTCTTCATGCTGCGTAAACTCCGAGGGGAGGTGGGAGGGCTCCAGTGCACTTGAGCTTGTTGTACCCGTCTCCTTCCACGGGAACGTCCCCAGCCCTGTCCTAAAAAAGACTGGTTCTGAAAGTACTGATGGGGTGGATTAAAAGGCATCATTTGTGGATGAAAAGGTGCATTTGGGTAGTGCCAAGGTGTCGGCGGCCACCATGGAGCCTGCTGTTGGCCTCTCCACTGTCTCCTATTATTGCCACCTCTACCTCTTGGTCGTGATGTAACCTGTTCAGAGGAATCTGAGTCGCTAGACCATGGCTCTGATCCTGACGATGAATAATTGGAACGTGGGATACGTCATGCATCATCAAAACGCGACGCAAGCGACGTATCCCACACAGGTGACGATAGTTATTGACTCTCTAGACTTGTACTTAAACCTCCGTCCCGACCGGAGGTTACCGCTTGTGACTCTCAGGATCCGGCCTGGGATAACGACGGACTAGGTAAGGACAAACGGCTGTTGCGCTGCCACTCCCCGCACTTGTGCGCTACGCTCATTTCCGTACCGCTTTAACTTACAGTTAGTTATGTGGAGTTGGGAAGTAAGCGTTTGTAGAGTTCTCTCTCTGAACACTCTATTTTACAAACGGCTGTTGCACTGCCACTCCCCTGACTTGTGCGCTATGCCCACTTCCGTACCGCTGCAACTTTCATTGAGTTTTTGCGGAGCTGGGCAGCGAGTATTTGCATAGTTTTCTCGCTTTGAACACTCTATTTTTAAAAACAGCTGCTGCACTGACATTCTCTGATCTATGCCTCAAACCTCAAGTTAGTTATGTGGAGTTTGTCAGGAAGCATCTGTAAAGTCCTTTCTCTGCATAATTTACTGTACTTATACGACGATGTTCCTGCCAAACTCTCGACAAACCCTGATATTGACAAAAATGTAAACACTTAGAGTGGTTGTGCAATATTAGCCCACCACTTTTTTATTCGTAATCCAATCTCTTTGTAGATTGAGCCTTTCTGTTCTCTCTTTTTCTATTCACAGAGTGTTGCCTCACGCCCTGAGCAGTTGCCAGGAGCGGTGGGTTTCCCTCCCGATTTGACACGGGTAAGGTGTTTGGTGCACACAGTGCTATCTGTCCATTAGGAGGACATTAGTATGTTCACATTGTAAGTCAATGTGTTTTATGTATATAGATATAGACTTCCTTTTAGCCTATACATATGAATTTTTCTTTCTTTTCCAACAGGAGTGCAATACCTGTGCCCAAACAGTGATGTACACAGGTATATGGATGTATTGTTTCTAATATAGTTTGTGTTAATAACTTTTTCACTAATTTAAAAGTGCAGTAGTCACACCTAGGTCCTGAAGAAAGCCATGATCATAGTTTGATCTTGTTTGGCTGAAACATGTAGACCACATTATCTGCGCGTTCGCACATATACTCAGATCGCGCTTTCACTGCTTTTTAATCTTTGACAACATGAGACACTTAATAAATTCATTTCTCTCCTGTTAGTCAATTTTAATTCACTTTGAACACTGCACCACTTATTCACCACACTGTTCCATGCTTCATCGATCCTAGGTGATCGAGTTCTGAACCATCTGAAAAAACATCCGCGAGCTCCTCCTTTACACTAGCAAGGAGTTGCAGCTCCTTGGTTGCAGTAGCTTGTAGCCAAGAGGAGATCCCAAATGATGAAGCATGCCACTTCGGTGGGTGATGGGAATCCGTCCTCTTAAATGAGACTCCTCTACAGGATATCACTCCTCCTAGTTTTGGCTGACTGATTTCTCTGTCTATATATATATCTTTTCAGACCCACGGATCTCTTGTTGTTGCTATATTTGGTTTGGGGATTTATCCGCGCAGGTCTATAAATATTCCCTTGGACCCTCTTGTTACCTGGTAGTTATTATAAGATTTTATAAACAAACTCCCCATTCTGTCCTATGGGGACAGGTAGCCTTGCAATAGTGAAAAATGAAATTGGCAGTAATTCACTATCAGGACATGCCACACACACCAGGGCATGCCCTACCTTTCATATACACTGCACCCTGCCCACAGGGGTACCTTGGACCTACCTTGGGGGTGACTGACATGCAAGAAAAGGGAAGGTTAGGGCCTGGCAAGTGGGTACACTTGCCAAGTCGACATGGCAGTACCAGACAGCACACAGGCTCTGCAATGGCAGGCCAGAGTTACATTTACAGGCTGCTTGTGGGGGTGGCACAACCAGTGCTGCAAGCCCACTAGCAGCATTTGATTTACAGGCCCTGGGCACACACGGTGCACTGTACTAGGGACTGACTAGTAAATCAAATCAGCCAATCATGGAAACACCAATCCATAATAACAATTTACAACAGGAGCACTTGCACTTTAACACTGAACTGCAGTGAGAAAGTGCGCAGAGACACTAAACCAGCAAAAACAGAGTCAAAACCGGGAGGTCAGAAAGCAAAAAGTCAGGGGAAACACGCCAAAAGATGCCAAGTCTAACACTTTTTAATCGCCACCTTACCGCGAACCAGCTCTCCAACTTTTGTAAGCCAGCCAGAAACTGCAGTTTCTTGTTTAGCACTTGAAGAGAGAGACGTAGGCAAGTATTTGCTAGACTGGGCATTAAGGAAAATTTTTAGGTCCTGTAAGACAGCACAATGGTTATCTACATCAAAGGTTGCGGCACCCACCACAATGTCTGGACCGTCAAGGTCGGGATCATACATTTTGATGCCAAAAAGTACTTTGCATGAGGTTTGCCCTCCCAGAGATCTTTTGGGGAGGTTATTAAGTGCTCGTTGAACCCCATAAAGATGGTTCAACCAACCATGCCCTGAACTTAATACTCTAGCTGTTAAGGACTGTTTTAAGTCATGGTTCATTCTTTCCACAACAGAATTGCCCTCAGGCCTATATGGAGGAAAATAATGCACCTATACATCCATGGACATCATTGAATCACGATACGCTTTAGATGCGCAAGCCGGACCCTGGTCTGAGTGGAATGCACTCCATGCATGAGTCCAGATGAAGACATGCAAGTCTTTAATAACAGTTCAAGCATCAGCCGAGCGCTGTGGCCAAACCCAGCGGAATCTAGAGCAAGAATCATCGGCAACTAAAATAAATTTGAATGCAGTATCGAAAATTAGTGGACCACAGTGATCGAGGTAAATGCAACTAAAAGGCATGCAGGAAATCTAGAGATGTGTTTGCGGTGGATGAGGCACAGTAGAGCCTTTAATTTACTGACGAATGTCGCAACACATGACATATTTCCCTTTCTGCTGCTGTAAGAGCAAAATAGTGGCAGCCACTACCAGATGGGAAGAAGCTACTCCTTCATGTGCAGCAAAAATCAAAGCATGTATGTGGTCTTCGTTGGGAATCAAACAATTGCCAACCCCAGGAATATCAGCAAAAGGAACATTGTGGTCATTTAAGTGATAAGAGCATTTAGAAGGAAAGTTCTTTGGTAAAGGGGTGCCATTTTTATAAGCATTTACAGCAGCCCAGATATCATTACCAATACGGGTTTTAGAGCGTGTGACTGCTGCTATTTTAGCTGTGGCTACTGCATATTTGGCTGCTTCATCACCCAGAGAATTACCTATAGGGTGTGCTCCCACACGTTGATGATTCAATGTATGTATTACGAGTTTGTGGCAACCTATCTTTAAGATCTGCCACTTTAACCCAAAGCAGTTTGTGCTTGATTGTTCTACCCTTCGAATCTCTGAACTCATTTTGTCGCCAAAAATGTAAATGATCATTAAAGAACTGTACACAGTAATATGAATCACACATAATAAGTGTGGGGAATTCAGGATCCGTATTTTGAAGTGCAAGAAGAAGAGCCTTCAGTTCAGCGAACTGTGCAGTGCAGTCTCCTAAAGTCTACTTGCAAGTTGTTTGAGGGTGAAAAACACCATCCAACATAATACTAATAACAATGGCCTATGCAGCAGAATACTGATGCTTAGAACCTATGGCAGGTTGAGCTGAACCATCAATGTAAATAATATATTTATGCTGAGCAAGAGGCAGAACTGCAGAAGGTAATGGGTATACTTGCTCATATTGCAGATATTCATGTGATTATAAAGAAGGGTCGAAGATGGAGTCTTTATCTACAGCTGTTAAGGGTGTAGCCCATTTAATCTATCTAGATGGAGTGCCTTAGCATTAGGAACGCTGGCTTTGATGACAGCATCTAAGCCTGACCCTGGAGTAGCGACAATAATGCTTTTTCCTTGAGCAAGTGCTGTTCTTTTAAATGGCCACCTGCACAGCAGTCATTATTTTTTTAGAAGAAGTAAACGCATTTCCGCAATGGAATACAAAAATGCAATTTATATGCAAAAAGTACTGTTTCACCTTTGTTAAAGGTGAGATACGTAAATCCAATTGCACCCGGTGAAATTTGGATGTCCAGATTTGTGGTATTGACACGTGTATGCAAGTGGCATGTTTCAAGCAAGTCAGATTGTAAAAATGAGTGTTTCTGTATGTTCTGATATCTAACATGCAGTTGAAAAATTAGGGTTTATTAATGCAAAAAGAGGTTTTATGCACTGTGCATATTCAGGTATTTATGTTCTTCAAAAATGTAAAAATCCTAGCAGAGACTGCAATTTTTTAAGTGCGTTTGGAGGTTGCAACTACGCACATTTCTCCAGAAAATGAGGGGCAAGACTTTTCCTCTCATTTGTTAGTTCATATCCAAGGAAAAGGACACTTAAAAAAGCTATATTAGACTTTTTGAAGTTGAACTTGCAGCCAAGTTCAGCAAATCCCAATATTATGCAATCTACTCTGGCTAATTGGGGGTTTAATTCATCGTTCGTCAGGTAGATATCATCTATGTAGGACAGAACATCAGTGTCAGTGTCATGAAGAATTGACACAATTTCTGCCACAAAAACTCATGAGCTGTTCTTATAGCCTATTGGAAGTCATGCATAGCACATTTGAAATCCCAATGCGCTAAAAGCGGACCAGTCTTGGCTCTATGGAGCCAAATTCAGACTGGAAAAAACGTTAGAAATGTCCAAAGTGGTTTTGTATTTTTTATGGACTACATTATTAATGAGTGCCGTACTATGTGTATTTTGTACTACAAATGTGCTTGTATGACTGTTCAAATGTCTATAGTCTAAGACAATGCAATCAGGGCCGGACTGGCCGTAGCGGGCACCAGGCGTTTCCCCGGTGGGCTGCTAGTGTGGGGGGCGGTTTTGGGCCCCTGGGGGCCGTTTTTGTTACCGGGGGCCTGCAATATCGGCCCCCGGTAACAAACTCGGCCGAAACCGGCCCTTGCAAACAGCTGGGCCGCACCCCCTCAGGCCCCCAGGGGGGCCGGCCAAGCAGTTTGCCAGGGCCTGTTTCGGTTCCCAGTCCGGCCCTGAATGCAATAGGAACAGTTGGGTTGCAGAACAGGAAAAAGAGGATTATTAATTTGAGATACACATGGTTGAATGACTCCCTGGTACTCCAGTTGGGAAACAGTTTCCTTTATGGGCGCCTTTAGCGTCCCATTTAATAGGATACTGTGGATGTACCTGTGCGGTAGAACATATAGGAATGATATGATAAGGGGAATATTTGTCCCAACCAACATGATTATGGTAAAGTGCAGGGGTAAATGCAAGGACCCATTCGGATGCATATGCTTGTTTGACTCCGTCAGGGACAAGGTGTGAAAAAGAAGGTAGAATTGCATCCTCACCTTGGGGGGATGCAAGTACAAATGGTGGGGGCCAATCGACCTCCGCCACTAGAATGTCATAAGATGCAGTTAAGTTGTCCCTGAATATTGCTTTAATGGTGCGTTTAATGTCACCTTCAATTTGAATATCTAAGTGATATATTCTATCTGGAGGGGCTACGTGGGTGACTGTGGTTTCAACTGTAACAAATGTTTCAGTTGCTTTCGCTACCAGAAACTGGTGAAGTGTCCAGCGTACTATGGTGACTTCTGCCGTGCTGTCGAGCAGAGTCACAGCCCCACTCCTGTTCAGGAAGAGGGTTCTCGCCGTCTGTGGTATATTTAGCAGTTAAGGCAGCAACTTTCTTCTTCTGAAAAGGGGCATTATATGGAGGAGGTCTATACTTCTTCATCTTCACGTCAGGCAAGTGTTGTGTCTCTCGTTTTGGTTTCACGTACTCTTCTTGTCTGTGTTCAGATTGCCCTCCTCTGTCGTACTGCTGGTCAGATAATTCCTGAAAGGAACGAGGAGAGTGTGCTTCAGGAACCTGATACCTGTCTGGAGTCTTGATTTTAGTGCGATCAAGAAAATTGTACCTTCTCTCAGAGGACTCCGGGGATGGAGAACCTCCTTGTTGTTTTCCTTTCTGTTGCTATTTAGATTTATCCCATGGTTTTTTAGCAAGCTCATGGGTTGGTCTGGCATCCTTGTCAGCGGTAGGCTTGCCAAGTGGTGATACTGAAGGTCTGGTCCCCAAACTATTACATCCTAAAGATGTATATACATTAGAAATAATGACAGGCAACTCACATTCGCGGTCGGCCACTGCCACCGTGGCAAGTCACTGGCATATAGCCAAAGACGCTGCTTCACCTTTAACATTAGAAAGAATCATTTTGGAGATGATGGGAAAATTACCCAAAAGTTTCATCCCCAAATTGGGGGTAGGACTGCCCCATGCTCAGTCTGTATTTGTTTGAAGACGTTCTGTAGAATGGCTATCAAGGGAGTGCCATGACAAAGAGTGTAAACTGTGGCAAAAATTGTTCCCAAGGTGTTGCAGTTGGATAGAGTGGGAACCAGTCCAGTGGGTAAGCACATTGTCAAAATTCTGTGCTTGTCTTGCAGTCCCGTAAAGGGAAACACAGCTTCAAGTCGATCGATTTTTCGGGCAATCCGAAATGGTATTTCTTCATGATTAGTGGGTCTTTTGCCCATAACTGAATGAACAATTACAGGACTAATAATAGGTGCTGCAGGCAACTGGGCTTGCGCATGCAGGCCAAGTCTAGCTGGACCAGCTAATAATGTCGTGAAATAAATTGAGTTAGACGTCTGTATAAGATGACAAGAACTTTGCACAAGCCTGAGGTCTGCACAAGATTTAAATTGGGTAAATCAGGGTATGGTGTATACCCAGCAAATTCCAGCCAAATACCCCCTTCATTACTGAGGATCCAAACGAACTGGCCCAGGAACATGGTGAAGGGTGCCATTAAACCAAGTATGGTGCTCCCAGACTGTAAGAGGAATTTCAGTAAATGCATAAGGTCTATTTGTAGGGGATGCAGGTGGTGTAGTGTTTGTATGAAAAGTATTAGTGTTATCATCCACAGCCAGAAATGTGACACAGGAATGAAAGACTTCAAAGCAGAACACTGCATCCACCTCAACTACAAAAATTATTGGAGCTCCTACATTAGGGACTCCATGCTGTGTGAGATGCACATAGACTGCTGGTCGGCAGTTGGCTGTAATAGCAACAGGTTGAGCTATAATTAATTTATAATAGATTCAAAGCGTACCACAAACAGGGTTGTAACCTTTTAATATTCAAGCTTGGAAAACCAACAGAACTAGGTGCTCTCTAAAAACTGTGGAGGAACGCAACAGATGTCTCCAATAAAAGGTGCAAGGGTATTGTGGACAAGCACTACTCAGGTGTCCTGCAAATAAGTATCTGACAAAAATGTTGGTGGCGCCATTTTGTAGGGATGCTGTTCAGGAACAGAACTATGCTTGGGACAATAGAACATTGGCATGTAGGGACTGAGTCATCATACTATCTCAGTACCTATGAGCCTGAGTCCGACTAGCTATAGTGCCTCACTTGCCCTCCTAACCTTCCAGAGAGACAAGTGAATTGGCACCCCAGAACACAACACTCTCGACCCTGTCAGGGATTGCAGTAACAGGACACACCCTTTTGCTCTCTCACTCGTGCTGGTCCACAATAAGTTAAACAAAAGACACAAAGGAAGTTTAAAATATTTATTTAAACTATCGTCCTCTAATATGCAGTATTTGCACCACAATTAGAAAACAAATGCATACCAAAATATCGTTAGCATGGTTACGCAACCATATACCATAAAAAGCCCTGTCATATTATAAGACAGATCTGCCTAAACCCCCCCTTCTTACTGAAGCTAAATGATAATATATCAAAGATCTCTGGGATGAGTGGCAGACCCCGTACCTTAGCATACAAAGATGGATGTTCTACATCTCAGCTGATGCAGTAATCTGCCTTAGGACCTTCACTCAGTGTTTTTTAGAACTCCTGATCTTAGTTATATGACAGAATATGTGTGCCCACAAACAGCAGCTGCATTCTCTTGTTACGTCTAGGTGCTAGTGTTCGAACAGAGAGAATAACAAGTGGCATTGTTGTTTGACCTTGTCTATGGTATTCCGACTAAATCCTAGGAAAAGAGCAGAACATAAAAACATATGTAGGTTCTGTGTGAAAAAAAATCTGGCACAAAAGCAAGCGAGTTTATGTAGTAACGTGTGCAACAGAAAATGCAGCCTATGACGTGCACAACTAGGCTAACATATGGAAAACGGCAATGGGCCATGCAGGAAACACAAGACAGCCTGCCACCTTTCTCAACCACTCTGCAAACGCACCTCCTGGCTCACTACTGGTTGGGGGATGAAGTCCCCTTGGCTGCTGAGGGTCCTTGGGGGCCAAGAGCCCCCATGTTGGCCACCAGTTGCTGAGACCTCATCGGAGGCCCCATCCCCTTTCTCGACCACCCTGCAAACGAACCTCCTGGCACACTACTGGTTGGGGATGAAGTCGCCTTGGCTGCTGAGGGTTTGTTGGGGGTCTCTTTCTGCTCATTTCTGACTTCTATTTTGCTTCTTTCTGCTCGTTTCTGATCTCTATTTTCCCTCTTTCTGCTCATTTCTGAGCTTTACTTTGCCTCTTTCTGCTGTTTGTTTATGACCTTTATTTTGCCTCTTTCTACTAATTTCTGACCTTTATTTTGCCTCTTTCTGCTCATTTGTGATCTCTATTTTGCCTCTTTCTTCTCGATGCCAACCTTTATTTTGCCTCTTTCTGCTCATTTCTGGTCTCTATTTTGCCTTTCTGGTAGTTTCTGACCTTTATTTTGCCTCTTTCTGCTCGTTTCAGACCTTCATTTGGGTTACTTCTGCTCTATTCAGACTTTTATTTTCCATCTTTCTGCTTGTTTCTGATCTCTATTTTGGCTCTTTCTGCTCGTTGCTGACCTTTATTTTGTCGCTTTCTGCTTGTTTCTGCTCTCTATTTTGCCTTTCTGCTCATTTCTGACCTTTATTTTGCCTCTTTCTGCTTGTTGAAGCTTTACTTTGACCTGTTTCTGCAGTTCATTTCTGATCATTATTTTGCCTATTCCTGGTCATTTCTGATCTCTATTTTGCCTCTTTCTGCTCGTTGCTGGCCTTTATTTTGCCTCTTTCTACTAGTTTCTAATCTCCATCTTGCCTCTTTCTGCTTGTTTCTGATCTCTGTTTTGCCTCTTTCTGCTCGTTGTTGACCTTTATTTTGCTTCTTTCTGCTCGCTTCTGATCTCTCTTTGCCTCTTTCTGCTTGTTGCTAAACCTTTGGTTTGCCTCTTTCTGCTCATTTCTGACCTTTATTTTGCCTCTTTCTGCTTGTTTCTGACCTTTATTCTGCCTCTTTCTGCTTGTTTCACAGCTTTATCTTGTCTCTTTCTGCTCGTTGCTGACCTTTATTCTGCCGCTCTCTGCTCGTTTCTGACCTTTACTCTGCCTCTTCTGCCCTTTATTCTGCCTCTTTCTGTTCGTTTCTCACCTTTAGCTTGCCTCTTGCTGCTCATTTTTTACCTCTATTTTGCCTCTTTCTGCTCGTTGCTGGCCTTTAATCTGCCTCTTTCTGCTAATTTCTGACCTTTAATCTGCCTCTTTTTGATCTTTATTCTGCCTCTTTCTGCTCAGTTCTCACCTTTATCTTGCCTCTTGCTTCTTGTTTCTGCCATCTATTCTGCCTCTTGCTGCTCATTTCTCACCTTTATCTTGCCTCTTACTGCTCGCTGCTGACATTTATTCTGCCTCCTTCTGCTCATTGCTTTTCCCGGGACTGTGGGGGAGCCTCAAGGCCCCGCGGTCCCAGCTGTCTCCCCGTCTCCTGTAGGAGCCGGCATTGCTGTTGCAGGGAGGGAGCTCCTGGAAAGGCGGCTTCCTCCATGCAGAAGCAATTGTTTCATCTCTTTTCCTGCCCACATGTCTGGGCACAGGGAAAGAGATGAAACTCTGCTTCCAGCGGGCAGGAGCTCTTTGACTGCTCTCGCCCGCTGGAACCGGAGTGTTTGCGTTGGTCTGGCAGGAGATCTCCCAGCTCCTGCCAAGATAAAGAAAACAGCTATGTCCCAGGGTGGGCACCCCGGACATAGCAGGAGCCGGCCCTAGGGTGTGGCAGTCCCCAGGGCCATGTATGGCTCCAGGAGGGGGTCTGCGTGGCCCCCCTCCTTAACTTTTTAGGGCCGGCTCTGGGGAGGTGGTAATCCCTGGGGGTTTATGTGGCCCAAGAAGGGGAGCTGCATGGCCCCTCTTCCATTTCTTTTATATATTTTTGGCCCTGGGGAGGTAGGTGGTCCCCAGAGCCCAGAGGGTTGGAGGTGGTGGTCCCCAAGGCCCGGGGGGTCTCATGGCCCTCATCAATGTTTACCTAGCCCCTGGGAGGTGGTGGTCCCTGGGGCTCAGGCATGGAGGGTGGCCCCTGCGCTCCCCTCCTTTTTAACAAATAAAGCCCTGGGGAGGTGGTGATCCCCGGGGCTCAATTAGCCTCACGAGGGGGGCCCGTGTGCCCCCCTCCTTTTTAAATAAAATGTACCCGGGACTTGGCCCACCCAGGGGCTGTATTCAAAACAAGCGTGGGAGCTCTTGCTTGTTTTTATTTTAAATTTAGCGGTGGATTTGCGGCTCCTTCGCATTTGTGTGACAATTTTCTTTTTAAAAAGTGCTTTTTGGCCCTGTCGGAGTCCCTCTGGGACCCCATAACCAGAGCTAAGTGGTCAGTATTCCTACCTTGCCCCTTTTTCTTTTTTTAAAACGTTTTTTTGGGGGACTCTGCTGAAGCTAAGACCCAAGATGGCTGCCAATACTTCCTGGTTGAAGTGTTGACAGCCAAGCAGATCTCAGCACGATATCAAGAGGGTTTGCGCCTGAGATATACAAATTTGAATTTCTTTTAATAACTCTAAAACTACTGAATGGATTTACACCAAATGACAAAAAGCACTCTTTCTGGACCAATAGCTAGCTTTCTGCTAAATTTGGTGTAACTCCATCCAGCTGTTCGGCCTGTAGTCGTGTTCAAAATACCTACGGAAATTAACATTGGAAAAACACTTTTTTGACCCCCTTTTTCTCAGCCCCCGCTTGACAGATCGCCCCAACACTTTCCATGCACAACAAGAATCACTGGTGCACTTTGTTTGGAAACTTTTGTGAAGATTCATCAAACTGCGCCAAATATATATGCAAGTCAAAAAATGCTTTTCTTATGGAAACATTGTCCTAACTATAAGTACCTATTGGTGATCGCCAGTAGGTAATATATTCACTGAGAAAACCAAAGGTTAAAGTGACTTTAGAGTTAGATGAATATGTCAGTGACAACATTAACATTTTCAACTAAAAAAAACTGAGAAATTCACCAATCATGGTTAGCAAAGCTAACTATAGTTAGGGCTCCTAGTTTATGGTATTTATTTTTTTAACATTTCTGTCTGTATTTATCCATATTAATTTTTTGGGCTATCTTACTGATATTAATCCATATTTATTTTGTGTTTGAGAATTAATGGAGTCGCAAAATTGTATATCTCTACATTTATTTAACTCCTACATGTGCACTCATACGTGGATGCCTGTCACGTTTTAGCAAGTAAAGAAGCCACATATAACATAGCACTATACCCACAAGTATATATTAGCATTATATTACAATAATATGTTAACATATGCCTGTCTTTAAGGAAATCTCTTCTGTTTTTTAACTTCCTATGCTGTCTAGAATTCATGAAAGACAGCATGGAGAGTATCTTACAAGGTGTTTTTCGGCTTTTAAAAATAATCTTGATCCATGTATGCTTTTTGAGGTTTGGTGTGCATCCGTTCAGTACTTTTGGAAATATTGAGCTCCCCCCAAACCTTTCTATGCACAAAACAGAAAAAAGAACAATTTTTGGGAAAGTTTTATGAAGATTCATTGAATCTCCACAAAAATTTGCAGAACAGTTGCTTTTTCTACATTGAAGGACAATCGAAAGTTTCACGGTGATTCATCAAGGGGGTGTACTGAAGAAAAGGGGGTCCCCAAAAACTTTTTTGAACCAACGCATTTTCCATAGATATTTTAGACAGACGCATCGCTAAAACAGCTGAACGGATTTTCATGAAATTTGGCAGAAATTTAGATTAAGGTCTGGAAAGGCTCCTTTTTGCTATTTCATTAAATCCATTCAGTAGTTTTGAACTTAATAACTTAGTTATATCTGAGGCCGTGGTATACCACAGTAATTTCACGGTGACAAGGCTGTATATGATTGGCTAATGACTGCCTTTAAAAACTAAAAACCAGTCATGTTGTTTTCTCCACACTTTGGCCATGTTCTGGGTTATGGCCTTGAAAATAGGTAAGTAGTAGGCTTTATATTTTTCCCTACCTATTACCACTTTGTTCAGGTGCTAATAGGGAGGGAAAATTATTTCTATGTTGCTATATATTAAAAAAAAAAGTTTACGGAGTACTGTGGTACTTCCTGGTACTTAAAAATAATTTAAAAAATATGCTAAAAAATGTTAAAAATAAAAATTCTCTGTACTATATTTGACAAAAATAGTGTACTATAGAGTTCTTTTTTTCACATATTTAATTTCTTTAAAAAGTTTATGCAGTACCGCGGTAGTACCTACAAATTGCGACACTACTTACAAAAATGTAAAAAATATAAATATGCAAAAAATTATAAAAATACTACTACCTTATATTTAGGGAAAAATACTGTAGCACAGTGTTTTTTTATTTTTACACATTTCATTTACAAAAAGTTTTAAAACTTAGTCTGTATAGTGGGTTCTAAGGGGAAATACAGTGCAGTACACTGTACATAAAAACCAACTAATAAAAAGGTAAAACATTTAAAAAACACTGCGCACAACTATATTTACTCTTAAAACCCAGACTGCACACTTAGGGCCCGATTAGGATGCTGCCACCCTGTCGCAGACGGGACCGCCCAACAGGCTGTCAGCGGTCCCGCAGTACGAATCAGGATGTGACTGCCACCACGGCGGTCGCAATGCCTATATTTTGCAAAAAAGGGACACTGTACATATCCCTGCACTATGTGGCAGGAACCATGTGGTGCCTGCCACATGATGCAGGGATCTGTAGGGAGGCACCAAAGGTGCCCCCCAGTGCCCACAGCTTAGGGCCAGGGAGGCCCACTACGGGCCCCCAAAGTCCTTTTCCGCCTGACTGTTCATGGCGGGTCAACCGCCATGAACAGGCGGGCTGAAAGGGACACCGCAATCCCTACGGCAGTGGCTGGTAGGCAGTGCCACCATTATAGGGAATGCGAGGCCCTCCACCACACCGGCAGGCTCAAGGAGCCCATCAGGAGCGTGGCAGTTGGGCTTTCCGACCGCCATCCTTCCGTCCGCCGTTATTATATGGCGGGCGGAAAACATGCAAATGATGGCGGTGAGACCGCCACCGACAGGCTGTCGGTGGCGACCTCACCGTCATCATAATCAGCCCCTAAGTGTGGGCCGAACTAAAGTGTGGGCACGCCACTCTACGTTATTCCACTCTACACCACTTCACTCTATGCCACTCCACTCTATGCTATTCCACTCTGCACCACTACACTCTACACCACTCTATGCCACTCTACACCACTCTACGCTATTCCACTCACTGCCACTGCACTCACTGCCCCTTTTCCGCGCTACTCCAGTCTTTGCTATTCCATTGTATGCCACTGCACTCTATGCCACTCCAATCTGCACCACTCCAGTCCACGCCACTCCACTCTACACCACTCCACTCTTCCACTCTATGCCACTTAGCTCTATACCACTGTATGCCACTCAACTCAATGGTATTCCACTCTACAACACTATTCTCTATGCCACTGCACGCTATTCCTCTGTACACCACTCCACTGTACACTACTCCTCTCTACGACATTCCAGTCTATGCCACTCCACTCTATGCTATTCCACTCTATGCTACTCCATTGTTTTACACTCTACGCTCCTCCACTTTATGCCTCTCCACTCTATGTCACTCTACTCTATGACACTACATTGCATGCCAGTCCACTATACTCAACTACACTGTATGGTTTTCCACTAAATGCCACTTCACTCTATGCTACTCAACTTTATGCCAATCCACTCTACATTATTCCACTCTACATCATTTCAACTTTAAGCCATTCCACTCTACGCTATCCACTCTACAGCACTGATTGCACGCCACTCTAAACCACTGCACTCCACGCTATTCCACTCTATACCACTCCACTCTATGCCACTCCACTCTGCTCTATTCCACTCTATGCCACTCCCCCATGCCATTCCGCTCTATGCCACTACACTTTATGCCACTCCTCTTTACACCACTACACTCCACATCACTTCATCTATGTTATTCCACTGTACGCTATTCCACTCAACTGTATGCCACTCTACTCTACGTTCTTCCACTTTACGCCACTCCACTCAATGCTATTCCACTCTACACCACTCCACTCTACGTTATTCCACTCTACACTGCTCCACTCTACGCCACTATATTGTACACCACTGCACTCTATGCTATTCCACTCTACACCACTCTAGTCTATGCCGCTCCACTGACACCACTACAGTCTAAGCTAGGCCATTATATTGAATGCCACTCCACTGTATGCGGCTCCACTCTATGCTATTCCACTCTATACCACTCCACTGTACATATCACGCTCTACGTCACTCCACTGTACACCTCTCAACTGTAGGCCACTCCACTCTACACTATTCTACTCTACACCACCCACTCAGTGCCATTCTACTGTACGCCACTCCACTCTATGCCATTCTACTCTACGGTATTCCACTCCACACAACTTGACTCTACACCCCTTTCCTCTATGCTTTTCCACTGTATGCCACTCCACTCTATGTTATTCCACTCTACACTGCTCCACTCTACGCCACTATATTGTACACCACTGCACTCTATGCTATTCCACTCTACACCATTCTAGTCTATGCCGCTCCACTGACACCACTACAGTCTAAGCTAGGCCATTATATTGAATGCCACTCCACTGTATGCGGCTCCACTCTATGCTATTCCACTCTATACCACTCCACTGTACATATCACGCTCTACGTCACTCCATTGCACACCTCTCAACTGTAGGCCACTCCACTCTACACTATTCTACTCTACACCACCCACTCAGTGCCATTCTACTGTACGCCACTCCACTCTATGCCATTCTACTCTACGGTATTCCACTCCACACTACTTGACTCTACACCCCTTTCCTCTATGCTTTTCCACTGTATGCCACTCCACTCTATGCTATTCCATGGTACACTTCTCCACTGTACACCACTCCTCTCTGTTCTACTCTACACCACTCCATTGTATGCCACTCCACTTTACTCCACTCAAATCTACGCCACTCCACTCTATGACACTGCACTGTACACAACTCCATTTTATGCTATTCCACTCTACACTACTCCACTCCACACTGCTCCACTCTATGCCACTCTACTCTATGCTACTCCACTGCGTGCCACTCCACTCTTGCCAGTCTACTGTCCACCACTGCACTCTAAGCCACTCCAACCTCCATCACACCACTGTATGCCACTACAATCTATGCCACTCCAGTCCACACTATTCCACTCTACGGCAATCGACTCATTGCCATGTCACTGCACACCATTCCACTGTATGCCACTCCACTGTATACCACTAAACTCTACCATTGTATGCCACACAACTCTACACCACTCCAATCTATGCCACACCACCCTACACCACTCCAATCAATGCTATTGAACACTATGCCATTCCACTGTATGCCACTACACTCTACGCTATTCCAATCTAAGGCCCTCCACTCTATGTCACTCCACTGTATTCTACTCTACACTACTCATTTCTATGCCACTCCACTCTACGTCACTCCACTCTGCACTATTCCAGTCTAAGCCACTCCACTCAACACCCCCTTACTGTATATCATTCCACTCTATGCTGCTCCAATCTACGCTTTTCTACTCTATGTCAATCAACTGTATGCCACAATAAGCCACTCCACTCTATGCTATTCCACTCTACACCACTCCACTCTACGCCGCTCCATTCTACGCCACTAAACTCTTTGCCACTCCACTCTACGCTAATCTATACCACTCCACTTTATGCTATTCCACTCTATGCCACTGCATTCTATACCACTCCAGTCTAAGCTATTCCTTTATATGCCACTGCACTCTAGGCCACTCCTCCCCTCCACTCTATTCCACTAAACTCTATGCCACTGTGTGCCACTCCACTTTACGCCATTCCACCCAATGCCACTGCACTTTACGCCACTCCCTTCTATGCCACTCCAGTCTAATCTATTCCATTGTACGCCACTGCACTCTGCGTCACACCACTCTATGCCAGTCCACTCTCTGCCACTCTACTCTACGCCACTCCAGTCTGCACCATTCCACTCCTCAATTTTATGCCACTCAAGTCTATGCTACTGTATGTGACTCTGCTCTCTGGTATTCCACTCTGCACCACTATTCACTATGCCACTCCACCGTATTCTATTCCACTGTACACCACTCCACTCTATGCCACTCCAGTCTATGTCACTGCACTCTATGATATTGCACTATGCACCAGTAGCGGCCCGTGGAGGGAGTTCCGTGGGGCGGTGAGGCGGGGCGGGGGAGGGTCAGGGTGGGGGGTAGTAAACACCGGAATATGGATGAACGGAGGTAAGTAAACAATTAAATAAATAAAACGAATTTCGTTGCGTGCGCTGCATCGCAAAATGCACTATACAGCACCCCACTCTATTCCACTCTACACTACTCCAATTTTTGCCACTCCACTCTATGCTGCTCTACTCTATGGCACTACACTGAACGCCACATCACTATATGCCCCTACACTTTAAGATGTTCTACAGTTTGCCACTCCACTCTATGCCACTCCACTTTATGCCAATCCAATCTACACTATTCCATGCTACACCACTCCACTCTACTTTATGCCATTCCACTCTATGCCATTCCACTTTAAGCGATTCCACTTTACACTATTCCACTCTACACCACTTGGCTGTATGCCACTCTACACCACTCCACTCTATGCTATTCCACTCTACTTCATTCCACTGTATTCCCCGCCACTCTACTCTATTCCACTCTATGCCACTCAATTCTTTGCCACACCACTCTATGCCACTAAACTTTATTCCACTCCACTCTATGCCACTCCACTGTATAGCACTCCACTTAATGCCACTCCAGTCTATGCCACTCCACTGTACGCCACTGCAGTCTAATCTATTCCACTCTACACCAATGCACTAGACAGCACTACACTCTACACCATTCCACTCTACTCAATTCCACTGTACGCTTCTCCACTGTACACCACTCCACTCCGCGCTATGCTACTTTACGCCATTCCAGTGCATGCCAATCCACTCTAGGGTAGTCCACTCTATGCCACTCCACTCTATGTCACTCCACTCTGACACTACACTGTTAGCAACTCCACTCTACGATATTCCACTCTACACCATTCCTCTCTATGCCACTCTACTCCTCACTACTCTACTGTGTGCCACTCCACCCCACTCTAGTGTCACCCACTAAACTCTAAGTCACTCGAATCTATGCCACTCCACTGTATGCCACTGCAATCTATGCCACTCCAGTCTAAACTATGCCATTCCACTGCAAACCACTCCAATGTATACCACTACACTGTATGCCATTCAATTCCATGCAACTCCACTCTACGCCACTCACTCTACACTACTAAACTGCATACCACCCCACTCTACACCACTCTACATCACTCTATGTCACTCCACTCTACGGTATTCCACTCTATGCCACTGCACCCTAAGTCACTCCACTCTTCACCACTCTACGCCATGCCACTCCACTCTGCGCCACTCCACTCCTCCACTCTATGCCACTAAACTCCATGTTACTGTATGCTACTCCACTCTATGGTATTCCAATCTACACCACTATTCTCTATGCCACTCCACTTTACGCTGTTCCCTTGTACACCACTCCACTCTGCGCCACTCCACTCTCCGCCACTCCAGTATACACCACTTGACAATATACCACTACAGTCTAAGCTATTCCACTGTAAACCACTGCACTCTACACCACTACAATATATGTTATTCCACTCTAAGTCCCTCCACTCTACGCTATTCCACTCTATGCCACTCAACTGCATGCCGCTCTATGCCACTCTACTCTACGTTATTCAAGTCTACACCACTCCACTCTATGCCACTACACTGTACGCTATTCCATGCTATGCTGCTCCACTCTATGCCACTATATTGTGCGCCACTCCACTGTACACCACTCCACTCTATGCCACTCCACTCTCCGCCACTCCAGTCTACCCCACTCCACTATACACCACTACAGTCTAAGCTGTTCCACTGTACACCACTGCACTCTACACCACTACACTCTACGCCACTTCAATCAATGTTATTCCACTCTAAGTCCCTCCACTCTACGCTATTCCACTCTATGCCACTCGACTGCATTCCGCGCTATGCCACTCTACTCTACGTTATTCAAGTCTACACCACTCCACTCTATGCCACTCCACTATACGCTATTCCACTCTACACCACTCCACTCTACTTTTTTCCACTCTATGCTGCTCCACTCTATGCCACTATATTGTACGCCACTCCACTGTACACCACTCCTCTGTGTGCAACTCCACTCTATGTTATTCCACTCTATGCCAGTCCATTGTATGCCACCACGCTCTACGGCACTCCACTATACACCTCTCAGCTATATGCCCCTTCACTCTCTAGTATTACACTCTACACAACCCCACTCAGTGTCACTTTACTGTATGGCACTCCACTGTATACTACTTCATTCTATGCCATTCTACTCTACGCTATTCTACTCTGCACCACTTGACTCTATGCCCCTCCGCTCTACAGTTTTCCACTGTGTGCCACTCCACTTTATGCTATTCCACTCTTTGCCACTCGTCTGTGCATTGCTCTGCGCTGCTCCACTCTATGCTATTCCACTGTATGCCACTCAAATGTACACAACTCCACTACTCGCTATTCTACTGAACGCCACTCAGGTGTATGCAGCTCAACTCTACACCACTCCACTCTATGAAACTACACTGTTCGCAACTCCACTCTACGCTACTCCACTCTATGATGCTCCACTCTACACCACTTCTCTCTATGCCACTCTACTCTACACTACTCCACTGTGTACCACTCCACTCTATGTCACTCTACGTCACTCTACTGTCCACCACTACACTCTAAGCCACTCCAATCTACATCACTACACTGTATGCCATTACAATCTATGCCACTCCAGTCTACATCATTCCCCTCTACTGCAATCCACTCTATGCCATTCCATTGCATGCCACTTCACTGTATGCCACTCCATTGTATGCTACTCAACTCTACACCACTCCACTCCACTCTACGCCACTCCACCCCACCCCACCCCACTCAACTCTATGCTATTCACCTCTATGCTACTCCACTGTATGCCAGGGCACTATACGCAAGTCCAATCCATGCCTCTCCACACCAGTCTGCGCTATTCCAGTCTAAGCAACTCCACTCTACGCCACTTCAATTTATGCCATTCCACTCTATGCCACTTCAGTCTACGCCACTATACTCTATGCCAGAGGTCTTCAATCTGTGGGGCGCGACCCCCAGGGGGGCCATGGAGTCCTGGAAAGGGGGTCGCCCATTCCCCAGCTTCACTTGTGCCTGCAATCCAAAACCTTTGCTTTCGTTTTAGAAAAAGACAGTGGTCCTGGGACAGCTAATTTAGATTGTTATCAGCTGAAGCTTTATCCATTGAGTCTTTAGTGTTGTGAAAAGCTTTCCTGTCTGCTTGCCTGAATGAAATGCAAATGTGGCTATCTGTTAATATGCAAGGGTAAAGGGTGCTTGGGAGCTGGTTCTGGCTTTAATTGATTAAATCACTCCAAGCTTTGTGATGACAAAGATTTGTTTTTTTGAATGGTAGTGCATAGAGTTAACATCTGGGCTGCGAAGTGCTTGCTTTTAATTTTAACTGCATTTACACAGCCCCTAGTGCCCCTAAAGAGGTGTTGAAGGGACAGTTATGTAACAATAAATTGCATTACATATCCTCTGGTATTACTAAAATCTACATTTTGGAAGCACTATTTTATTGTAAAACTATTTGCACGTTTTGCAGCCCTCTATCTTACACTGTGGGTAATGCAAGTATAAAATAATGACTTGCATATTCGCAGTGCTTTCTGTCATAGGCTGTGACCTTGTAGCACTATAAATACACGTCACTATTCTCCACTGCACCAATCAAGATTTAATTCTGTGGCTACACATAGACCTCTGCAGTGCATTACCTAATAGAGGTTTCATAATGTACTACAGTGCATTTCCCACTGAGTAACAACTTTTTAAATGTATTTTTCATTACGCTGTCCATTATTTTATATGAAGATACCTGATGGTGAAAGACCTAAAAACGTCAGAATGTTTTGGGTCTTATTTATGAGAGGCTTGCATCGCCACATCATCACTTTTTTTGAAGTTCCGGCGGCGCAAGCATCTTAACCATACCTATGAGGCGGTGCAAAGTCACCCTGCATGGCCTCATTGATATGGAGTAAGACATAGCAGCGCAAGTCACTGCATTGCCTTACTCTGCATCAAGGAGGTGTTCCATGGGCTTTGTGTGGGGTTCCCATGCAATACCCATGGATTTTGATGCTGCCCCATATTTACAAAATCAAGTAAACCTGGGGCAGCTCCAAAAACTGATGCCTCCCCAGCAGAGGCGTAACGAGGAGAAATGTTTTAATTTCTCCTCGTTCGTTCCTCTTTCCATGTGTGCTGCATTCTGCAGCTCACATAGAAAGAGGAAAACACCTCTTGGGATTGTTTTTCTGAAGGAAGGTGCCCCTTCCTGTACAAAAACATCCTGCCTATAGCAATTTGTGCACCAACGCAAGGGAAAAGGACAGGAATGCACAGTATTTCATTAATACGGTGCATTCCAACCCTTTCACAGTGGCATAGGGCAGCGCAGCAAGAAGACTTGCAGCGCTGCCCTATGCCAATTCCTCATAAATGAGGCCCTTTGCTTTTAGCTACACATTTGACTACACCACTACGCTCACTGACCTTTGGTTTGCTAAACACTGTTTAATATTATTTCCCCACTGTTCAAATTATTTGCTGTGGGAATTTGGGGCGTTTATGGTTGTCGATAGTTGTCGATGATGAGGAGTACCAGGTTCTAGAACTTTTGTCAGAAAGGGGTCCTTACGCCTAAAAAGGTTTGACATGGGGGACTCGTCATCAAAAAGTTTGAAGACCTCTGCTCTATGCTATTCCACTATTCACCACTCCACTCTATGCCACTGCACTCTATGCCACTCCCTTCCATGCCACTCTAGTCTACGCTACTCCACTGTAGGCCACTGCACTCTATGTCACTCCACTCTACACCACTCCACTCTACACCACTCCACTCCACTCAACTCTATGTCACTCAACTTTACACTATTCCACTCTACACCACTATGCTCTATGCCACTCCACTGTACGCTATACCCTTGTACACCACTCCACTGTACACCCCTCCACTCTACGCCACTCCAGTCTATGCCACTCCACTCTATGCTATTCCACTCTATGCCCCTCCACTATATTCCACTCTATGCTACTCCTCTTTTTGCTACTCCTCTCTACGCCACTCTACTCTATTACACTACACTGCATGCCACACCACTCTACGCCACTCTACTGAAATATTTTCCACTTTATGCCATTTCACTGTATGCCACTCCACTCTATACCACTCCACTTTATGCTCATCCACTATACACTATGCCACTTTATGCCACTCCACTTTATGCCACTCTACTTTACGCCACTCCATTTTATGCTTTTCCACTTTAAACCATTCCAGCGTACGCTATTCCACTCTACACCACTCGGCGGTACGCCACTCTACACCACTCCACTCTACACTATTCCACTCTACACCACTCCACTCTATGCCACTCCGCTCTACTCTACTCCACTCTACACCACTTGACTCCATGCCACTCCACTCTATGCAACTAAGCTCTATGCCACTCCACTCTACATCACTCCACTTTACGCCACTACACTCTACTGCACTTCACTCTATGCTATTCCACTCTACGCCACTCAAATCTATCCCACTCCACTGTACACCACTACAGTCTAAGCTATTCCAGTGCACGCCACAGCACTCTATGCCAGTACATTTTACCCCATTCCACTCTATGCTATTGCACTCTACTAAACCACTCTACTCCACGCTATTCCACTCCATGCCACTCAACTGTATGCCACTATATGCGACTCAACTCTATGCTATTCCACTCTACACCACTTCACTCTATGCCACTCAACTCGAACCTATTCCACTCTACACAACTCAACTCTATGTTATTCCACTCTACGCTACTTAACTCTACACCTCTCAACTGTATGCCACTACAGTCTACACTATTCCAAGCTATTCCACCCCACTCTACGCAACTCTACTGCACGTCGCTCCACTATACGCCACTCCCCTTTATGCATTTCAACTCTACGCTATTCCTCTTTATTCCACTTGACTCTACGCCACTCTCTTCTATGTTGTTCCACTGGATTCCACTTCACTCCATGTTATTCCACTCTATGTCACTAGACTGTACGCCACTCTATGCTGCTCCACTCTATTCTACTCTATGCCACTCCAGTCTACGCCACTCGTCTATGCCACTCAAGTGTATGACACTCCACTCTATGCCCCATCCCTGTGTAATACTCCCCTCTATGCCACTCCACTCTAAGCCATTCCACTATAATCAACTTCAGTCTATGCTATTCTACTCTACACCATTTTGCTCTATGCCACTCCACTGTGCGCTATTCCACTCTACGCTACTCCAGTCTACCCCACTGCACTCTACACCACTCAATTCTTCGCAACTACGCTCTATGCCACTCAACTATACACCACTGTGCAACTCTCCACTCTACGCTATTCCAGTCTATGCTATTCCACTCTACACTTTGGGGCACACTTGAAAGGTAGAGAACAGGATGCCAAGATAATTCTTGTATATACACTATCTGGTTCCTGGAAAACCCTACTTTTTTCCACTAGACTTCTGTCTCTGGGTTTATTGTGGGTGCAGTGGCTGCCCCAAGCTGGATTTTAGTGTTAGATGTGGGAGGACAAGAGGAGTACAATAGTACACTTATGACAGACACTCCTAGCCCTCAAAGCCCAAGTTTAGTGTGGCTGAAGACTTTCACCCTCTTGAAAATGCCCAAAATGGGTAGAGTTGGCCCTGGGAACATTTACCCCAATGGTTAGGGGGTGCCCAGGAGTCATTCTCACAAAGTAACATGTACCAGGCATAAGTGTGGCAACTCCAGGCACCCACTTCAGAACTCTGCTGGACCTGAGGAAGAAAAGAAGAGGACAGGACCGGCTGTCTGTGATCTGAGAGGAGCCCTGAAGGACTGGACCTTCTCCCTCTTGTATGCAGGACAAAGAAGTGGACTCCAAAGGTCAGTTTCCTAAACTCCTGTGTGCCTATAGGGAGACAACAAGCTGCAAGAGGCCTTTCCCTGGAACTACCCAGCTGACCAGTGGCAACTGGACTTGGACTGAACTCTCCTGATGGCCTCTGCCTGACTCCTTGTAAGTCTCTAAGTGCCTTCTCCGAGGTCCTGGGCCCTTCAGAAGTGCACTCCTGTGGTGGATTGGGACTTAAAGGAGTGATCCAGAAGGTAAAATCTTTGACCAGGACAAAGCTGGTTGGTGTGTCTGACCTGCACTCCGTTGCGGTTAGCCTCAAATTGAGCCGAGGCCCCAGTCTACTCTGAACATTGACTATGATTGACACTTTGTGCTTCTTGGCTCTATTCCTACTTAAAACTTAGCAAAATCCTATCTCCAGGTCCCGTTATTGAATTTTTGACATTTTGGTGTCCTTTTACTCTATATTTCTAATTTGGTTTGAGATTTTTATTGGCTTGCATTTTTACTTTATTACTGTTTTGGTACAGCATAAATACTTTACACATTGCCCTAATGTAAGCCTGTCTGCTCTGTGCCATAGCTACCAGGGGGTTGATCTGTGGTTAATGTAGTGACATTAAGGGTTCACCCTGACAAGAGTTCTGATTATTCCTTGAGGTGGGTAGTCACCCCACCAAATTTTAAACCTATTTATTACATTTGCTTTTGTTGCTGTTAAAATCTGCAAAGTGTGCAGCACATGGTGGATTACGTGGAAAATGTGATAAATCTATAATTATGATGAAAGCACTGCGGCTGCAGAATCCCATAATTTTAATAGCCCTTGCTATACCTGGCATGACTGTTTTTCATATCAAGAAAAGAATGACACAGAAAACCGCAATAGGAATTGCATCTGCGAACTCTATACCAACATTAACTCAGCGGGTTTACTGTAGTTTCTTAACAATCTGTCACACAAAAATTCGAATAATTCGAAAGAAAACCTGCCCAAAGGGAATGATATTTGAATACAGCAAGAATCTACTGAATCCGTTTAATAGAAAAAAGGCTTTTTTCCTAGAGACCCCTCACCCACCAGGCTTGCCCCTAGGTGGCACGCTTCATCATTGGGGTTCATCCCAATCCTCTACGATGTAAATATGGAAAATTGCACTGCGCCACCGGAGTGCCAAAGAAAGTACGCTCGGTGACGCAGAGGGCTTGAAAATATGCCCCTCACTCTCTCATAATGAGGACCTATACCACTGAAACATGGAAAAAATGAGTTCTTCCACTGTCTCCCATTGGGATCTTATTGAATTTGTCCCTCATGGAAACGGGGTCAGTGGTGCTGGGACAAGTTTCAGAGTGGAGGTGCTGGCCATCGACATCACCTGATGTTGCATGCCTTGATTGTACTTTCCATACTGCTGGTATATAGGTTGAGGGGCAGATCTACAAGGAAGTGCCGCAGCGCGGCAACGCAAGCCCTTTGGCTGCGTGACGCTGCGGCACGTCCGAAGCACAGGAATGCGACATATTTACAATAATATGACGCATTCCTGTGTTTCCTCTGCGCTGGCGCACAAACTGCAGTTATAGCCGAGCGCAGGCACCCTTGCACCATGGTGCAAGTATGCTCTGCGCCGTGGGAGATTGTTTTGTGCCGGAAGGGCACCTTCCTGCACAAAAACAATCACTACATTCATTTTCCTCTTCAATGCGTGCTGTAGAATGCAGCACGCTTTGAAAGAGGAAAATGAGGAGAAATGAAAACATTTCTCCTCGTTGTGCTCGCCACGCCTCCCCTAGGGAGGCGTAGCATTGACACGCATTTTCAGATTTACGATTCCTCGTAAATCTGGAAATGTGTCTCATTCCATGGGTGTTGCGTGGGAACACCCACAGCAACACCCATGGAACGCCCATTCCACGCAAAGTGCTGCGTGTGAAGGGGCCATATTTACAAGGAGAGGAAAAGTCACGCAGGGTGGCTTTTCCTCTCCTTGTAAATATGGAGAAGTGAAATGCGCCTCCAGTACGTCACAAAAAGTGACGTACTGGTGGCGCAGGGGGATTGTAAATCTGCCCCTGAGTTATTTGTACTTTCGTTTTATAAAGCTAGCGCATTTCTGTATTTATCTATGTTACAAAACCTCTAGAATAATGTGGCATTTGTCTTTCTCTTCTACCCCAATAAGGGTATCTATCACGAGATAAAATTACAAAATGCCCTAAACATGCAGTCATGCAACATGCTGTTGTACAGAACGGCGTTGCCTGTCATGACTCAGTCTGTAGTTGAACGACAAGTAAATGCTTCAAGACTAAGAAATAAAGGCCTCTTTAGTCCTTATTCACCTAAACTCCATAGAAGTTATATGAGGGTGCTTCAGCACTCTTATTTCCAGCCTCACTGGATGGGGTTGCTCGGAATTCATGCTCCAGCAGGCAAATTCCTGCACACCAACGTCTCCAAACAATTTCCTCGCCCTCCTCACCTTGCCAAATAAATTTACACACTATTAACATGCACATTTGACCGTTTCTACCTACGGTGCTTCACAGTTAACTTTCTTTCATCCTTGTTTTTTGGATTCTTAGCTCGACGGCTTTGCCAAGAGTCGCTACGCTTTAAAAAGCATTTCAAAAGTAAATAGATAAAAGATCAAGTTAAAAAAAACACATTCAGCCACTTCAGGATCGGTGAAAGAAAGCCGAGTATAATTTGGACATCAACACTCTCTCTAATCTTTGTGCAAGAAAGCAAATGTTAGACTTGAAACGGGAAACTCGAACAGGCTACTCACCTTTTGTTGAGTTTTTCCCTCTTGTCAGACCACGGGGCTGTACTTTGTATTCTTTGCGGGTCACCGATAGCCTGCCACAAAGCCCCCTCTGTCCGCGTGCTGTACCTAAAATATCCACTAGCCAGCAGAGCATAAAACGGAGAGGAGGAGCGGGCCCTGCAAAGATTTCACGCACAATAGCTGCCGCTGTCATGGCAGGACAATCAAGTGCAGCTTATACCGGTATAGTCGCCCCTTCATATGCATGACAGAAAGTCTAATGGGCCTCGCTAGTCCCTTTAGTAGCTTTCAAGCCCCAGAAAATGTCCCTTTATTGGGCTTCATCTGAGTTCTGAGGATGCTGAATGTCAGAGAGCACTTACAGTGGCTGGGGCAGATTTACAAGTCCCTTACGCCACTTTTGCGCCGCCGGTGCGTCACTTTTGTGACGATGCGGCGGCGCAAATCATGCGCCATGCTGCGGGGGATTTACAACGTGGCGCATCTAGGGAGATGCGTCACGTTGTAAAGCCCTGCGCCACATGAAACCTGCGTCAGGTGTCATGTGGGCGTGCCGGCGCGGGGAGGGCGTTCCTGCGCAGGAAGCCCCGTAGAAGTGACGCAGTGAAATCTACAAGATTTCACGGAGTCACTTTTACGTCCCTGCTGCGTCAAATCCTTACGCCTGCTTCAAGCAGGCGTAAGGAGTGACGCAGCATGTTAGGTATAGGGCACCCCTGAGCAGTACTGGAGTTACGCCGCACTTGCGACACGACTCCAGTACTGCGCCACCCTTCCGCCAACAGATGCGTCACGCATCTGTTTATCCTTGCGCCATGATGCGCCGCATTGTAAATGCGGCGCATCTGTGGTGGCGCAAGGGTAAACTTGCGTCACGCATCTTCCCTGGCGCATCCCTGCTGATTTGCAGGGATGCGCCAGGGAACGTAAATCTGCCCCGCTATGTTTTTGTTTCTCCATTCAGCATGAGGGGAGATAAGATTATTAGTTGAGGAATCAGAGAGTGGAACTATTAGAATGCATAATTAAGTGACGCAAATGCGTTACTGGAATTTTCTGCCAGTGCTCTCTCCACCCACACAAGCTCCAATGCTGTATTAAAAAATTTATTTATTTCTTCAACACCTTAAGCACTGAAGAAATTCAGCCTTATTGCTTTTATATTGACGTTTGCTAATGCTCTCGGTGCAAGCGGAGAGCTCTAGAACATTAGTTAGAAAAAAAATAGAAGAGCTTCTCCGGCAAACGTCCTCGTGCCAGAGGAATACAAATGTCACAGTTGTCTGCACATGCGCAGAGAGCTGTTATAGTAGTTATTGATGTTACTGGCTCCTAAAAGGTGTGTTCAGTGTACACAGTCTGAGACAAATAAACTCATAAAAATATCACATTTGTGATATGAGTGTTCTAATTTATTAGGAAAAGAAAACTGAATGTCAACACTTATCCAGATAACTTTTTGATAGACTAAAACACATTTCACTTTTCTAGTCTCACCAACCCTTAGGGCGTAGCTATAACTAGTGCACCAGGTTACATGGTACTGGGGCCCTGGGGGCTGGAAGGTCCAATGCACCCCAATTATAACAGTTTTTTACTACCAAATTCAGCAGATGGGGCCATTTTCCTTGCTTGCATTGAGACCTATGATATCATTGCTACGCCACTGCCCATCCTCGAAGCTGCATGCTGTATTTGAAGACCATGGATTGATGAATGGGTTGAATAAATGAAAACAGTGGTAGATAGAGAAGTATCTTTATTCGATTTTAGCATAAAAATCATAAAAGCACATCAATATACAATAGGTTTAAAAAGAGAAAAAGTAGTCCTCTCAAACAGTGGTATAGCACTGCTTCGACTGAAGAGAGGCTGAGTAATGTTTAGCTATCCTCTCTAAATACGTTGTGTTGACTTCCATGTACTTTTAACAATACCGTTAGTAGGGAGTACAGCTTCAAACGTTTAATTATATGTGAAGTGATGCGTTCATGCAGGCCCAAATCCCCAATTAGAAAATCCAACATTGATCGTAGTATGAAAGGCCCAAACACAACCTAAATGCTAGGAACAGCCTCAAATGCACAAAACAACAATTGCATATATAGTTATAGACTCATATGCAATCACAGCATTAAGCACAATTGCAGCAACACAGGCCCAGTATAGCACAATAAAAATCATAGCTAGAGCAGCCATTTTTGGTCAAGTTTGATGAGTTTAGTGCTAGACACAGTATTATTTATTATAATTTTGGGAGAGGGCTTCACCAATTAGCAATCTAGTAACTTGTTAGGATTAAGTAGGTTTGTATGAGGAACCCAGGCTCCCCTCTGGTAGTTTTTGGCTCAAGCATCAGGACTACCTGAGGTAAAACATGTAAAGTATTTAGGTACCAACAAAAGAGCAACAAAGTCAAGCAATCAATAACTAAAATTCACAATTTTGTAAAATGGAGGCAGATGTAATAAATAAAATGATACCGAAAAAGGTCAAACTTTGATAAAGGCAGACCACTGGAATTATGTGATTGTGTGGCCGCAGCGATTTTTGCATGGTTGTAGATCTGCCGCATTTGCCACAAAATCCATCACCTTCTGCATAATCTGCAGATTTTAACAAAAAAAATTGTTTCTAACTCAAATGGTTCAAAAGTTCTTAAAAACACAGCCACGCATGTTGTCTTGCAGTGGAGGCCCTTTTCAAAGGTTGATTGGTCACCTTTCTGTAGCTTATTGCTATATTTGGGTGTTAAACTGGTCCTATTAGTGTGCCACTAATCCCCAGACAGTGATAACAAGTTTAAAAACAACAAAATAATAAAGTAATACTATAACAAAATGTGCCTCATAATGCTGCATAATTTGCCTTTTCTTGCTGCATAATGTACTGAACCCTGCCGCATAATTTGCCCCTTCCCTGCCACATAATTCCCGTGTTCCTGGATAAAGGGATCATGGAATGGTAGTTTCTTAAGTTTAAATGGGAGAAAGAAGCAGCAAAGCACCAATGAAAGTCTATACAAACAGGCGACTGGGCCTAGGCACCTTTACAGGCCAACCGCGATGGCGCAGTGGAGCAGAAAGCCTAGCAGACACATCTACAGCTCTGCATTAGTCAAAGTTACCTTCTCAAATGAAAACACTGCAGCTGACAAAGGCTCCATAAAGTCAGAAAAAAGACTATGAAGTCTTGCAGAAGCCATCAGTTTTGGCATGAAAATCTTAGAGCTAGGCAAGCTTGAAATTGTAGCTGTTGAAGGCGACTAACTGATGGGGTTATCCACTTTTCCTGACGGTTCCTGTGTCATTTGCAGCCTTTTCTAGAGCTTAAAATCTGTTAGTCGGGCAAAGAAGGACACTGAGACTGGATAGGGATCCACAAGTCTAGATGCACTATATGCAAGTTCCCTCTAAAGCTTTCGGATTTGGTGCCAAAAGCTCCAAATTGTTTAGGCCAGAAATCATAGCTCATTGGAGCGAGGATGCTACTTTTGTCCTCTCCCACTTTCTAACATCTGACTTTGTCACATTTTTCAGAGCTCAGATACCTACATCGGGACATGATGGTGACCTGCAGCTGGGCAGGGCTGCACCAGGTCAGGGACCTGGATTTCATGACTCAGCTCGGGACTACTTTGCCACCAAACGCTTTGAGTGACGTAAACTATGAAACTTTGCCTGCCGAGGTTGAGTATTTATCATTGACTGTGGCACTTCCTTCAATTTTGGAAGTCACATTTTTTTCAAAGTCACATTTTTCTTGATGTTGAAGTTCTTTCTTTCACATGCTAAAATATGCTAAAATATAAATCTCACATTATTACATACAATGCATTCGTTCTTCAATTAGGCAAAATAATGATTTGCATCTACATCATGTAAGTATAAAGTACCCCTAATAAAAAAAAATTTAACACTTTATTATTATTTTGCATACTAGTTTGCTATTCTCTTTTTCACATTGTAGGTAATACATCATTCGGGATTTGAAAGCACATTTAAATTAAACTTTTTCATAGCACAAATTATTATAGCGTCTGTTTTCTCCTCAATGTCAGTGCTCACATTACACGTTCTAATGTTAATGACCATTTTCTTAACACATAACAGTTTATTCTTTTGTAGAGTTTTCTATATTCTCGTTTGTTTATTACGTTCATTTAGGCATAAAGAAAAACATTTCAATATATTTGTTAAACTTTACATTTGTTGCTTTGCAGTTAAATGTCATCAAACCTTCGTCTAACATTCAGCATTCATTTACAATGCATAATCTAAATCAAATTTCATTTGTGCGTTTTTCTTAAACGTGGTAACCTAACACACATTTGTCATGTTTGTAAATAAATGTCACAAATCGTTTTCCAGGGTGAATTCATAGAGATAGATGAAAGATAACATCCATGCTCTGCATAAGACCAGCTCCTCCAATTTGATCAATTTACAGGACGCTAACAAGGGAAAAGGCACACAATCCAAACACATTACCTCTTTTTATCAAATCATAAACTTTGCAAACTTTATCCCACATACCCATTTGTAAGGCTGATATTTTCATATATTAAATACCTTTCCCAGACGTTTCTGATTCAGTCTATATAGAAACAAGGCAGTAGTTCATTATGCCTTACAGGTGCAATGAGAATTAAATATCACATTTCAAATCAATTCCGATTTAGGTGTTGTTTTTAAAAAAAAACAGAGTTCACTATGACCTTCAGAAAACATGAGACAGGGGAGGGTGGCCCAGGAGGGAATGTAGTAGGACATGTTTTGCCTGCTCTCCAGCTCCCCGTGGCCCATCAAACACCATCAACCGCACCAGGGCAGCAGAGTTGGCGCCCTATAGCTGTGGGGGTCCCTAGTCTGTCGCCCCAGCCGTGGAGGGGCTGTCTTTACCCCCGACGACGATGTCAACCGCTGCACAGCAGAGGCTCTCCGCGGCAGCTGGGAGTAAGTGCAGACATTTTGCCCGGCCTACCTTTACTTCACCCGACCCACTGCAGACGAGGCAGCCTAGCCCAGCGACCTGCTTCTGAGCTGCGCAGGACGTTGGGACTGCCGTTCTCCCACCACTGGTGGGGGTGGTGCTGGAGCTGCTGGCGGAGGGTCGATCGGGGCCCACTGAAATCGCCTCGCTGCAGCCTGGTGTCCGAGGAGTGTGCGACTGAGCTCCAACTGTGGGACCACTGCTCTTCGGCCCCTAGAACACCGGGCAGTGCTTCTGGAGGTGGCGACTACGCAGAGGGATCCTGAGCGCCGAGTCTCCCAGCCAGCAACTGCTGCTATGTGGGCACACCTGGCCTGACCCGCCTATTCCTGGCCTGCTGGCATGCCCACCCCTGCAAGAGGTGAGAGGAGCTGAGAGGCAGCCGCGGATGCCGAGCCCAAAGCCCCGCTGCCGATCATCGCGTGGAGCCAGTAGCTGTCTGGTGAGGCTGCACATCAGCCTGACGCTTTGGGAAAACAGTGCTACCCTGGTGGGATCCTCTGACCTGGAGCCGCCATGGACGGGAGTGCCTGGCTGCACCAGCTCGCTCTGGGCCGACATCCCGGTCCCCCAATGCCACGCAGAGTATAAGAGGTGAGAAGCGGCAACGGGCGGCACACGTCAAGTGTGGTGGATGAGCCATCTGAGACCTGTCGTTCCGTGGCTTAGTGGTGGCAATTGGAGGTGAGATCAGGGGACCTGCTACTGTGAATCCGCCTCTGGACTGGTGCTGGGGCAGGGGGCCCTGCTCTACCTGTGCCTTCGCGAGACCACATAACAGGAAGGCACCCTCCCTTGCAACCTTCCATTGGGAATCACACTTGTCTGCTCCTGATTGGGAACTTGCGATCCTGTCTTCCTGGGACCAAGCGGGGGCAATGCAAGTCGCAGCAGCTGCTTAGACTGACAGTAGGCCCTGAAACCCTACCTAGGAGACTTTGAGCCTGTACGCATGCCTGCATCCCTAGGAGGCGGTGGACTTGCCTCCTCTTGAGGCGCCTTGCAGAGAAACATTTTCTCACCCATGTGGGTGGAAGGAGGGGTGTGGTGATGGGACGGGAGTGTCCATTATTGTGCAGGGGGCCCATATTGAGCGCCTGGCCCTCTTTCGGTCTCCCACCCTGAACAGTCCTTACCCACCCTCCTGGTCGGACGAAGCCTCGCTGCAGCATCCACTAGCTGCCCGCTCCTGCTCCTTCCCCCGTCTGCCATCTACCACCTCTGCTGCTGCCTAAACCACCTCTGGTGAGGACACTACAATAAGCCACGGGTGGCCCTGCTTATCTTGACCTGGCTCTGGCACTCATCTTGCTGTCGTGCCATGCTCCAAAAACACAAAGGACAATCCAAAGCCGCGACAGCAGAAATGGAGGTGTTGCCTCCTCCTTTGACCTCAGGGACGGAGTCTACGGCTACAGCCCCTATTACGCAGAGTTACATGGATGGCTTCTTGCAAGAGATACTCTCCGACATTGGCTCCCTTAAAGACGAATTCAAATCTTGCCTACAAGACCTCTGTAAAGATGTCACTGATATAGGCGAACGAGTGGTAGACCTTGAGCGTACGGTGGATGCTAAATCAGAAGATCAAGAGATGTTATGGCGGCGAGTAACGGTACTGGAAAAGTAGAGCATCAATTTACAAACCAAGCAAGAGGACTTGGAAAACAGAAGCCACCGTAACAATTTCCGCATCTGAGGGGTGCCTAAGGGCATGGAGGGCAACAACATTATGTCCTTCACAGCTGACCTCCTCCAGACGATTAGAGGCTATGATGATGCTTCACCACCAACCCTCGACAGGGCACACCTGGTGGCCTCAGCCTCTGGACGCGCATATGGGTCCAGATATCCTGACCAGAGTGCATTTCTTCATGGAGACAGAAGCAATCCTGCAAGCGTCTAGGGGGTAAAACTTAACTTGCGTTTTGGGTACATTCTATTCAACTCTTCCAAGATCTCTCTCCTATCATGCTGCAATAAAGACAAGACTTTAGGCCTGTTACTGACAAGCTCCATGACTTGAGGATTTACTACCAGTGGGGTCACCCCTTCGCCCTTTTGTTCACATGGGAGGGCTGGCGCCGCTCACTGAGATCACTCACAGAGGCAAAACAGCTACTGGGCCTTGCTGTCAACCCCCAGGCTCAAGATGCCTCCCCTGTGCGGGGCCCTGCTGGAAGAGATCTCCGGACTTTCTGGACCACAGCGAAACCAGAGCGTCCCGACAAGCGACCGGCTGAAGCATCCACACAAGAAGCCAAGCAAGACATCATCCACCGCCTGCATTGCCTGGGGGGGAGTGCATCTCCTGCTCGCTCCACCACCGGCTCCCTCTGAGTATAAATGCTCCACCATGCTCTCCCTCACCTGCCTGCATATATTGATGCTGCCCTGTGTACTTTTCTGCTTCTTTCTGGTGGTGTTGGGCTGAGGGGCTTAAGGGAGGCCTTTTCTTCAATTGTGTGTACTCCTCTGCTCTTCCTCTGATGACCATTCCCCGGAGACTTGATCTCCTGGAGTGTGACTCCTCTGACGGGTCTGGAACACTTTGGTGCCGACTTCCGCACTCCATGGAAGTCGCGGTTGGACCCTGTTTGTCCGTTGTTTATATTAATTGTGTTCTGTTTTCCCTAACAGGTCGATTCATCTTATCTATAAGACTTCCTACAGATAACCAACTGTTACAATTTACAGCGGGAGGGACGGGGAGGTGCGGGTGCATGCCATAGTGCTTCCATTTTCAGGGCTCACCTCAATCGATCCCCAGTATGGCGGATCTCACATGGGCTTTTCTTTGGTTGCCCCTCTCTGGGGACAACTTGAGCAACAGTGGATTCCCCTTTCACACAGACACAATGGGTCCTCCCACACTATCCCATCACCATAGGTAGTAGGTAGAGCACCCCATCCACCCTGCCTGGCCTTATGTCTGCCCTGGCAAACACTAAATTGATATCTCTGAAAGTGAGAGGCTTTGACTCCTGTAACAAAGACAAACAAATCTGGTGATACATACTATGTGACCCTGATGTCGTCCTCCTACAGTAGACCCACTTACTGGGGGCTGATCACCATCGTATGGCACACCTGAGATACCCCAGATGACATTGGACATATACGACCACCAAAACACTCGGGTGGGTATTCTCTGCAAAGCAGGCTTCTACACATCTGTTGCCAAGGTTGTGCGGGATGGGAAGGACGGATACTTGGCCCTGCATCTTTTCTGGGGGCAGTGGAGGCTTATCTTGCTTAACGTATATGCGCCAAACACCTCACAGGACACCTACCTTTGACACATATTGCGGGACCAATTGGAAGGGGAGGATAGTGACAATATTTTATGTGGGGATTTCAATCTGGTGTGGGACCACGTTCTAGATCGTGGCAGTGCCGCATTTCAACATGCGGGGGCCATGACCTCAACCTGAAGCGTGATATTGAAAACCTGGGCTTAGTAAATGCGTGGCGTTATAAACACCCTGACATGCGGGATTACTCTTTTTACTCACACGTACATACCTTCTATTCCTGCATCGATTATGCCTTGGTGACACCTGGACACCATAGAGCTTTCAGACATATCAATCTCAGACCACACACACTTGGAGTTGACGTGGGCGGGCAACACCTTGCTTACCAAGAGCCCGCCGCTTTGGCGCTTGCCCCCTCACCTCCTGCGGGACCTGCTGGATGTGGCTGAGATATGCAAGGGCATCACTGACGACTTCTCCTTAAATGCTCTTCCCAAACCCCCTGCACACACTTAGGGACAGCTTTAAAGTGACCATCCGAGGTACAATTACCTCTATAGCCTGGGGACGAGAGGCTAGACTTGTAGAGTCTAAATTAACAGTTGAAATTAAACAATTAGAACACTTGGATAGGGCCACACCTTCCCGTCGCACCAAACAGCAGTTTGAGGTGTTGAGTGGCCAACTTCGCACGCACCGAACAGGGAAGGGAGAGCGTGCATTACTGCCGCTAAAACAACATTATTATGAAGGAAGTAACAAGGTGGGCAGACTCCTAGCTCACAGGCTTTGTCAGGCACTTACCAGGACACATATTGGCAAGTTGCAAACCAGAGAAGGGGGATGGGCAATGATGGAACGGGATAAACCTCAAGCCTTTCACAATTATTTTGAAACGCTATATTCCTGGGACGATCCTCCCCCTGAGCAGATCGCAGCCTATCTAGACGCCTAGGAATGGTAACCCTTGCTTCCATGCCATGCGGATCTATTTGACGAGCCGATTACTCTCGAGGAACTCCGTGCGGCGGTCAAGGCTCTACCCCTGGGTGATACACCGGGGCCTGACAGCCGCCTGGCTTCTTTTTATCGACTCATTTTGCCTGACCTCCAAGATCACCTAGTGCGGCTATTCAATTCTTTCACACTGGAAACACGCCTTACGCCGACAATCGTTTCTGCCGACATCTCACTTATACCGAAGGCGGGCAAAGACCTGTCCTTGTGCTCTTCCTATCACCTCATTGCCTTACTTAACACAGACGCAAAATTATTTACCAACATTTTGGCCTCAAGACTCGAACCCTATCTCCCAGGCCTTGTCCACCGGGATCAGGTCGGTTTTATTTGACATAGGCAGGGCGCTGACAAAGTCCGCTGTGCAGCCCACCTTGTTGTAAAATCGCAACTTTATGATATTCCAGCATGCCTTCTCTTGTTGGACGCGGAGAAGGACTTTGATAGAGTAAATTGGTCCTTCATCTGCACTGTGCTAGTAAAGATTGGGCTGGGGCCGGGTTTGCTCTCTAAAATAATGGCCTCTTGTGTGGCACAAGTAGCCACTGTATGGATAAATGGACAACACACGAGGCCAGTAACCATCCTTCGAGGAACGCGTCAGGGGTTCCCACTGTCGCCGTTACTATACGCCCTAACAGCTGAGCCCATCGCCATTGCAATCCGGGACGTTGACACAGTGAAAGGCATTCCTTTTGGTGGCCAAACCCACAAGATCAGCCTTTTTGCAGATGACCTCCTTCTCACACTCCCTCAGCCCGAAGTCTCCCTCCCAAGCGTTGTTCCCTGCTTACAGGCCCATGAGGCAGCCTCGGGCATTCGCATTAACATGGCCAAGTCATCGGTGCTTAACTTGACTTTCCCGGCTCCGGCTCTTCCAGCTCTGCAGCGCCTCGCACCTTTTCAGTGGTCCCAAGACTCCATCAGGTACTTAGGCCTTAACATCACTCCTACGTTTTCCTCCTGGACTTGCGCTAATTGGCCGCAACTTCGTTGCTCCATTCTGGCTGACTTTCAAAGATGGAAGCCTCTTCACATCTCCTGGATGGGGTGGGTGAACGTTGTTAAAATGAATGTGCTCCCACAGGCCCTTTATCTCTTCGGACCCTTCTCACGTCGATCCTGCAGGATGACATCCTACTTCTACAGCGAGATATCCGAACCTTTGTATGGAATGGGTGACCACCATGGGTAGCTAATTCACTGTTGATGCTCCCCTGGGACAGAGGATCTTGGCGTGCCCTCACCTTCTTGAGTATTATTGGGCGGCCCACCTGCGTTACATTTTGGAGTGGGTGGTCCACAGAGTGAAAAGCACTGGTTCCATATGGACTGAGAAGTAGCGTGCCGGCCCCTGTGCAGCCTAGCTTGGCTGCCTAAGCATGCTCGGCCATGTAGTGCCTACATCGCCACCCCCACCCAGACGGTACTTGACATCTGGGAGAAAGTGGCCCTTAAGAAAGGTCTGACAACCTTTCCCTCTCCAAACAGACCGATTGCGCAGAACTTGGACTTCCCTCCAGCGCTCTCACCCCTTTCATTCTGCCCATGGAGCGATGGGGAATGTCGGCCACTTCATGATCTCTTTGTGAAGATGTAATGAAGTCCTTTGACCAGTGCCGAGTGGATTATAAACAAACGGATGCCTTGCGGCTCCAATAATGCCAATTGCGGCACTGGTCCCTACACCCCTCGGTTTACCCTGCGGCTGTTCATCCTTACACTCCCTTCGAGAAGCTGGTGTGAGCCTATAGTGGTTTGAGAGGCCTCATATCCAATACTTATCATGTGCTTCAGCATTCACTGCCACTGCGCACCCATGCCTGTCAGTCCACATGGCACAATACTTCACAGGAAGAAATCACGCCTAAACAATGGGAAACATTATGAATAATAACAAAAACAACACCATCAGCGGCTGACCACAGTTTCAGCACATCAAATCCCAAGTTTTCATAAGCATTCAGAGTCATGTGCATCTACTTCCAGAGCTTGCCGCAGTTAAGCTCAACTGGAGACCAGAAACGTAATCCTTATTCGAAGGGGAAGGTGCACCAAGAAACAAGTGAATGTCCTCCAAACTTTGTCCAAAAATATCCTTTTATTAATTTTGATAGTAAAAATAGGTGTCAGCTAACGCGTTTAGTTCCACTGAGGGAACTTCATCAGGGCTCATGTAACAATACGAGGTACAATATATCCGTGCTCAAAATCAAATTATATTCAAAACAGAAGTAAAAAGCATCCAAATTCCTCATATATCAAGACGAGGTGTAGTGTGTCAGAGCTCTATGTTAAAATATTTCCAAATTCAAAGTCAGTAACAATGGTCCGAAAATCTGACACTTGGGTGACAATGATAAATAAGATCAATCTGTAGTGTTCACAGCGATCAAGCTCCAAAATACCAATGGCAAAATGTAAACCAGTATCCTTGATACGATACGTCCTCTGCCTGTAATCTCTCCTTTACGATATTCATGAATTTGGTATTTTGGAGCTTGATCGCTGTGAACACTACAGATTGATCTTATTTATCATTGTCACCCAAGTGTCAGATTTTCGGACCATTGTTACTGACTTTGAATTTGGAAATATTTTAACATAGAGCTCTGACACACTATACCTCGTCTTGATATATGAGGAATTTGGATGCTTTTTACTTCTGTTTTGGATATAATTTGATTTTGAGCACGGATATATTGTACCTCGTATTGTTACATGAGCCCTGATGAAGTTCCCTCAGTGGAACGAAACGCGTTGGCTGACACCTATTTTTTACTATCAAGAATAATAAAAGGATATTTTTCGGACAAAGTTTGGAGGACATTTACTTTGTTTCTTGGTGCACCTTCCCCTTCGAATAAGGATTACGTTAATGGGAAACATTATGGCAAGACATACCTAAAACCTACTGCGGCCTCTCCCTCAGAGAAACAGCGTATAAACTAATGTTTCACTGGTATCACACACCGGCCCGTCTCGCCTCTATTTACCTGGATACTTCTCCTCTTTGCTGACATTGCAAGGAGGACACAGGGGACTTTCGCCACATCTGGTGGTCCTGCAAAATAATTACTACATATTGGAAAGAGATACTGGGACATATAAAAGACAGAGGGGTCGATTCCGATTCGGGCCGGAAAAAGCACCGACCGACTCGGATCCGGAAAAAATACCGACCGACACGTACCCGTGGCGCACGACACGCCAAGTACGATGCAAGGCGCGAAAAATCCGACCGACACGTACCGAAACAAAGTCGACCGACCGAGCCGCACGGAAAACAGCAATCCGGCCGGAAAAACACGCAAATCCAACCGACCGACACGCACCCGGAACAAATCCGACCGAAACGTACACGCGAACTCCAAACCGCAAAGTACGATGCAAGGCGCGAAACCACGACCGAGTCGGACGGAGGACAAGCCGTACGACCGACACGCATACAAAACCGAGCCGAAGCAACACAATACACCGCGACCGACGCGTACGCAGCATAGAAAACTGCACAAACACAGCGTGAACGAAACGGAGAACACCGTACGAGACCAATGCAGGGTCCGACTCGGTCACAAGAACGTTTCCAACATACACAAACAGCACAAAGGAAAAATCATCCAAAAAAAGGCCAAACAAGCAATTACCAAGCCAATAAATACTGGAGGGGGTGGGGACAGAGAACAAAGACACACCCACAACTCCACCTATATAAAGGACACAAATCACTACCATGAGCCTTTGCAAATGCCATTCCACTGCCAGCACCCAAGAGAAAGCAACCACACACCCACAGCTCATCCCTCACACAAGCCACACACCATCAGCACACCAACAAATACCTACCTCACATACACCCAGCAAAACACACACTCACACACCCTCACCTGCACACCAACACACACATCACCCACCATCACCACCCATCACCATGCCCCCCAAGAAGAATCCCAAGTTCCTAGATAGTGAATTGGAAGTCATGGTAGACGAGATCCTCAGGGTGGAGCCACAGCTGTTTGGCACACTGGTCCAACAGACCCCCATGTCGCAGAAAACCAAGATGTGGGAGAGGATCATCAACAGGGTGAACGCCCAATCACCATGTCGGCGCACAAAGACCGACATCCAGAACAGGTGGTATGACGTGCGCAGGAGGGTACGGAAAATGCTGACGAAAGACTACATCAACAGCCAACACACCGGCAGTGGCCCTCCTGCCAAGCCAATATACATCAGGCCCTGGGAGGAGAAGATGCGGGCCATCCTTCCGCCAGTGAGCGTATATGGACTAGAGGACATCCCAGAGCCTGGTGAGTAGACAACAAATGTACACAATATACTGCCACAAAACACACACATCACTGTCAAGGGAGAGTTAAACCATGCACTCATAGCAATTACACAGCAACCAGAACAGAATCATCCCAAAATGTGTATGTCAGTCAGATAAAAACAACACATGCCATCAAAAAGTCACATCCAACTGTGCCAACACATGTACAAACACAACCACAACTACAGCTAGGCAGTGGCACAAATAGAACTAACAAACACATCCACACATGTAGCCACCACAACAACACCAACACACAGTGAAGACCACTCAAAGGAAGGAATTCTGTGTATGCTGGCCAAGTCAGTGTAGCCAATAGCATGATGGGAGTCGCAGTCACACATATTGCCCCCCCACAACTGTCCCATCAACACCACCATGAACCATGCGCACATCACAGGGAGTGGAGAAGGACTCACAAGATGGCTGACACTGGCTACTGCTGTGGGGAGCACAAGGCCCTGCTGGCAACTGTGCACCAACAAACAGCAGGACACCACTGACTGACATCCTGAGAGACAACTTACACTCCCTGCAATGCAAGCACGTTCCATGGTGGGAAATCTGGCTAGCTGGGTGGGAAGGGGGACTTGCAGCACTGACCATAGTCACAAGCACCTCCCCTCACACACCCCCAACACAAACTCCACAGAACCCACCTGGTAGAATGCAATGCCCCCATCCTAACACAAGATCCCACAAAGAACCACCACCCTGGGTTATGTTGTGTGAAGCACAGGGACACTCTTGGGACTCTTAGCCAAACAACTGCCAGGACAACACTCCCAGCCATCCTGTCAGCACAGCCAGCCCACCCCACAGGGAAGCAGAATCAAAAGGAAGGAAGCATGGGCATGCTGGGAAGGGGGTGGAGGCAATAGCATGATGGGAGTCGTAGTCACTGATATTGGTCACCCCCACAACTGTCCCATCAACACCACCCTGAACCATGCTCACATCACAGGGAGTGGAGAAGGACTCACAAGATGGCTGACACTGGCTACTGCTGTGGGGAGCACAAGGCCCTGCTGGCAACTGTGCACCAACAAACAGCAGGACACCACTGACTGACATCCTGAGAGACAACTTACACTCCCTGCAATGCAAGCACGTTCCATGGTGGGATATCTGGCTAGCTGGGTGGGAAGGGGGACTTGCAGCACTGACCATAGTCACAAGCACCTCCCCTCACACCCCCCAACACAAACTCCACAGAACCCACCTGGTAGAATGCAATGCCCCCATCCTAACACAAGATCCCACAAAGAACCACCACCCTGGGTTATGTTGTGTGAAGCACAGGGACACTCTTGGGACTCTTAGCCAAACAACTGCCAGGACAACACTCCCAGCCATCCTGCCAGCACAGCCAGCCCACCCCACAGGAAAGCAGAATCAAAAGGAAGGAAGCATGGGCATGCTGGGAAGGGGGTGGAGGCAATAGCATGATGGGAGTCGTAGTCACTGATATTGGTCACCCCCACAACTGTCCCATCAACACCACCCTGAACCATGCTCACATCACAGGAAGTGGAGAAGGACTCACAAGATGGCTGACACTGGCTACTGCTGTGGGGAGCACAAGGCCCTGCTGGCAACTGTGCACCAACAAACAGCAGGACACCACTGACTGACATCCTGAGAGACAACTTACACTCCCTGCAATGCAAGCACGTTCCATGGTGGGATAACTGGCTGGCTGGCTGGGTGGGAAGGAGGACTTGCAGCACTAACCATAGTCACAAGCACCTCCCCTCACACACACCCCAACACAAACTCCACAGTACCCACCTGGTAGAATGCAATGCCCCCCATCCTAACACAAGATCCCACAAAGAACCACCACCCTGGGTTATGTTGTGTGAAGCACAGGGACACTCTTGGGACTCTTAGCCAAACAACTGCCAGGACAACACTCCCAGCCATCCTGTCAGCACAGCCAGCCCACCCCACAGGGAAGCAGAATCAAAGGAAGGAAGCATGGGCATGCTGGAAAGGGGGTGGAGGCAATAGCATGATGGGAGTCGTAGTCACTGATATTGGTCACCCCCACAACTGTCCCATCAACACCACCCTGAACCATGCTCACATCACAGGAAGTGGAGAAGGACTCACAAGATGGCTGACACTGGCTACTGCTGTGGGGAGCACAAGGCCCTGCTGGCAACTGTGCACCAACAAACAGCAGGACACCACTGACTGACATCCTGAGAGACAACTTACACTCCCTGCAATGCAAGCACGTTCCATGGTGGGATATCTGGCTAGCTGGGTGGGAAGGGGACTTGCAGCACTGACCATAGTCACAAGCACCTCCCCTCACACCCCCCCAACACAAACTCCACAGAACCCACCTGGTAGAATGCAATGCCCCGCATCCTAACACAAGATCCCACAAAGAACCACCACCCTGGGTTATGTTGTGTGAAGCACAGGGACACTCTTGGGACTCTTAGCCAAACAACTGCCAGGACAACACTCCCAGCCATCCTGTCAGCACAGCCAGCCCACCCCACAGGGAAGCAGAATCAAAAGGAAGGAAGCATGGGCATGCTGGGAAGGGGGTGGAGGCAATAGCATGATGGGAGTCGTAGTCACTGATATTGGTCACCCCCACAACTGTCCCATCAACACCACCCTGAACCATGCTCACATCACAGGAAGTGGAGAAGGACTCACAAGATGGCTGACACTGGCTACTGCTGTGGGGAGCACAAGGCCCTGCTGGCAACTGTGCACCAACAAACAGCAGGACACCACTGACTGACATCCTGAGAGACAACTTACTCTCCCTGCAACGCAAGCACGTTCCATGGTGGGATAACTGACTGGCTGGGTGGGTGGGAAGGAGGGCCGGCTGTCAACCAAACACAACCAATGCAGACCATGTTCACACCCCAGAAAATACATAGAAATGCCCAAATAATGCAGGACAATGTGCCACACCAATATCAACCCCTGACTGTGACGACTTAGGACAATGCAATGTACAGGCCCGCACCCAGAGGCACAGTCACAACTGTCATGTGTGTCAACCATTGATGCCTGCAGAAACATGACATACATTGATTGTGTCTCCCAAAAACAGGTGATGATGGGGACACAGCAGCAGACGCTGAGGAGTCCCAGTCCCAGGCCTCAAGAGGATGCCGAGCTCACTGGCGTCGTACAGCCTCTGTCCTCCTCGGACGATGAAGAACAACCTGGCACATCCGGTGCAAGTCAACATGCAGCACCAGCAGGACCACCAGCTGCAGCACCAGCAGGACCACCAGCTGCACCCCTGCACCCACCCCTCCAACGACTGTCACCACGAATACCATCCCTGCCGACATGGACAGAACAAGGAGCAACACCAGCACAGTGACCCTGGACCAACCTGGGGCCATGGACACCACCACCACCACCAACCCCCAAGGTGGACCAGGGTTATCTGTGCGTGCCACTGCACACACTGCACATGTCAGCAGGGGTGGTGGGAGGGGTGGGAGACAGAGGTCGCTGCTTGCAGACGTTGCTGGTGTGCATGATGACCCACAACTGGTACGCATAGCTGATGCGTACCAGTCCAGCACCGGAGAGCTCAGCCAGGTAGTGGGGCTCCTCAGAGACATTAAACAGCAGCAGGCTGCCCATCATGCCCGCTTGGACTCCCACATGTCCCACGTGGAGTCACACATGTCCCGTGTGGACTCACACATGTCCCGCGTGGAGTCCAAGTGGGATGCACTGCATGAGATGACGGCGGTGCACAGGGACATTTTACAATGCCTCCGCCAGATGAACAGCAACCAGTCCACACCTCCCTGTGTGCCAACAACATCTGGTGCCGAACAAACTGCAACTGCCACAGGGAGGGAGGAGGACTCTGGCGGAGAGTCCCCTGTACCGCAGCAGCCTGTACTTGAGGGCCCCCCCCAAGAAGAGGGGTCGTCCGAGGAGGGAAAAGTGAGAGGCCGTTGGCCAAGCTCAACTCCCAGGAAGCCTGAACCTGTTCTGGATGTTCGCCTTTGTGCACAGACTGTTCACCCTGTTGACGGCAACACTACTCCCACACATTGCATGGGGAGTACAAGTTGGACCAATGTGTCAGACAACTGTGGCCCCGATACTGGGGATCCTGTCTACCCGGACTTTCAATTCACCTAGGAACTTGGGATTGCAAGATTTATGTACAGCACAACCCATCCTATGCACTATTAACACAAATGTATCACAATAAACACACTAATACACCATACTTGCCTCTGTCGTGATTCCAAAGTGGGTGCTGTTATGGGGATGATGAACTGCAAAATTACACTGTGTATGCGAACTGCAACAGCAAGGACAACACAGGCATGTGAGTACAGGCAACGTGACACACATGAGGGAGACACACCACCAGGGCTAAACAACACATACACACCTAGGCCATCTGACTCATTGCCTACACTGATGTTGCCAGGGAAGACGGTGCAATGCACAGACACCACACCCATTCCCAGTTGTAGTCAAGTAGCCCACAGGTGCAGTAAGCAAATGGCAGTCAAATGTGTGACCACAGACAACGCACATCACAAAGTGAAGCACAGGTTTATTACACAGTTGCAACATGCCGTAACCACTACAGATGCAAGGTAACCCCACCTGGCAGCGGGCACACAGTCAACAACTGTAGACGGAAGGAAGTCCATGGGTGTGGCGCACATCACCTGTAGGGACACAACAGCTACCAGCCTGGATGTGCAATCACGTCGTCGGTGGACACAGTTGACCAAACGAATCTGAAAGTACCCTGTGAAGGACAGAAATGACACACAGTCAAAAGCAATGGAGTACAGGACAGAACAGCAAAACTCATGCACAATACATGTTACAAGATACCCACCCAGAACCAAGTTAGCATGTCAACACTGTTGGGGAGTACAGCCCACCTGTCACCACACATCGCAACACACATCCAGTCAAGTAGCCCATGGACACACTCCAACAGCACCAGAGCACCACCCAGTCATCATGCCAACTCACATCATTGACATGACACCTCAGGATACTCACATTCAGCTAAAGAAGTTGGTGATGAGCTGTGTGCGGACATCACCATCACCATCATCATCATCATCGTCACTGGCATCGTGATCCAGGCCAGGATCCTCCACAGGTGGCGGATGTTGGTCATTGTCATCCTGGATGAGAGGCAACTCCTTCCGCACTGCCAGGTTGTGGAGCATGCAGCAGACGATGATAATCTTGCACACTTTCGCAGGGGCATATGGGAGGGACCCTCCGGTCTTGTCCAGGCAGCGGAAGCGGCTCTTCAGGAGACCAAAGGTCCGCTCAATCACTCTCCTGGTCCGACCATGTGCCTCATTGTAGAGCATCTGGGCAGGTGTCACAGGGTTCCTGAGGGGTGTCAGCAACCACGGCATGTTGGGGTATCCCGAGTCACCTACGGACAGACAAGTGCACATTAGCTGACTTGGAAAAGTGGGCGGAATACTACAGATCAGATCACACACAATGGCACAAAGTCAGTACACACCGACAAGCCAGGCACGCTGGTTCTGTATCTGTGCCATCATCCTGGGGATGCGACTACTCCTCATCACAAAGGCATCGTGTGCTGAACCAGGGAAACGGGCACACACGTGTGTGATGGTCATGTCTGCAAGACACACCACCAGTGCATTGACCGAGTGGTAGTGCTTGCGGTTCCTGTAGGCCTGCTCCTGGGCCTGTGGTGGTACCAAAGCCACATGTGTCCCATCAATGGAGCCAATTACATGCGGCATCCTCCCCAGGGCATAAAAGTCACTCTTCACGTCAGTGAGTCGTCGCAGTCTAGGGAAATAGATGTACCGGTTCAGGAAGAGCAACATTGCCGCCAAAACATCGCGGAGCACACGGCTGAACATGGTCTGTGACATCCCACCAGCAGTCGCCACAGTATGTTGGAAGGTACCAGTGGCAAAGAAGTGTAGGGCTGCCATCACCTTCACCTTGGGGGTCAGCGCTGTAGGATACGGCCGGCCAGGCTGCAAATGTGGGGACAACTGCACTGCCAAATCCTCAATCAGCTGCCTGGTGAAGCGGTACCGTCGGATGCTGTCCCGCTCCACCATCGTTGCCAGGTCTGGGAATGGCCGATGGACAGCAGGAGCCCTGCAGTGCAGAGGAGAAGTAAGCAAGATTGTCAGTCACCCCACATATGCGGCATTGAACACACTCAAGATCCCAACATACATCATTATGAGGCACAACTACATGAAGTGTGCAGTACCGGAAGGACATGTATGGTACATACATGGCCAACATCTGTCAACACGGTCCAACAGGTGGCATCAATTAGTCCCAGGTTGGCCCATTGGATATCATGAGGCCGTGTCACAGTTCCCATCTCCTGCTGCCGTGTCACAATAACCCCCACAGTGACATGTGAGGACAGATGTGCCCCAGGCACCACAGCTCAATGACAGGTACATTCCCAGGGACCCTGTAATGCCACATAGACACTGGCATTACATGGAGTATCATGTATACACCACAGCAAAACAACCATGACCCCCACAGGTAGTGGCCCCACTTGCCACGGCAGGACAGACATGGACGTCTGTGACACACACGCACAACATCAGAGTCCATGCACACACAACGTGGATGTGGAGACTGTCTCCCATTGTGCACATGAAATCAGAGACATTGTAAACACTACATGCACAAAGACTGTGGAGGACCATCACTATTGTGCCACTGGGACACCCTGGCTCAAACATACCGTCCCACATGGGACTCACGGGGTATGTGACATGACATACACATACACCACTGTGAAATGTGACCATGGCACATGCACAGATATGAACAGTTGCACATCACAGTGGTCATGTACACGTAACACCCAGGATCCTGTCCCCATGAACACGTGCACAGCCTGGGGGTGGCTGCCCACAGGTGACACCCACAGGACAACATGTACACCAACATACACACAATAGGAAATGCATCCTTACATGCCTTATGATAAAGTTTGGACAGGCTGTCGTGATGTAGGTGTGCCCCTCACTCCCTGGGAGCTATCTGTGGCTGGCATATGTCCATCTGAGACAGGCATGCTGACATATGCCAGTCACATGTACAGTGATGCGTTGTACCGCAATGGACCGATCGGTGCCTCCGGCCGGCCCATTGCATTCAATGTGCGGGTACGCGTCGTCCCCCTGTGCGCGTTGAACTGCAATGGACCGATCGGTGCCTCCGGCCGGCCCATTGCATTCAATGTGTGCGGGTACGCGTTGTACCCCTGTGCGCGTTGAACTGCAATGGACCGATCGGTGCCTCCGGCCGGCCCATTGCATTCAATGTGTGCGGGTACGCGTTGTACCCCTGTGCGGGTTGTACCGCAATGGACCGATCGGTGCCTCCGGCCGGCCCATTGCATTCAATGTGTGCGGGTACGCGTCGTCCCCCTGTGCGCATTGTACCGCAATGGACCGATCGGTGCCTCCGGCCGGCCCATTGCATTCAATGTGTGCGGGTACGCGTTGTACCCCTGTGCGCGTTGAACTGCAATGGACCGATCGGTGCCTCCGGCCGGCCCATTGCATTCAATGTGTGCGGGTACGCGTTGTACCCCTGTGCGCGTTGTACCGCAATGGACCGATCGGTGCGCACCCATTGACAATGGGCTTGCCTGGCAACGGACGCGTTTTCGAATTTCGAACGAGTCGGTTGCTGGAAATTCAGTTGGTCACCCACAACAATGTTGCAAAATCATGTATGCCATGAAGTTGAGGATTTGAAGGATGCTGTGGGCGTGTTTTGGTGCTGCTATTCCATGGATTGGCCAGATTCAGAAGATGCAAACGACTTGGACCTATCACTTTGGACACAAGGGACAGTATCTGCCTCTCCAGCACATATATATTGCTGGCTGTTCCCCTGAGAGCTCACTTGCCTGCACTACATGCTCCAGGACGACATCTGCCACTGCACTGCTGCTGTCTCTGCATCCTCTGGCTACTGCAATGGCACGTACTGTGGAGAGAGCCCCAGCCTTCAGCCTTGAAGAGAACCAGGCCCTGCTGGACAGCCTACTTCCACAGTACAGCAAGCTGTATGGGACACCAGGGGAGCAGGTGAGTGTTCTGTGCACTGCCTTTCTGAATGTGCATTTTGTGTGACTAGCAAGGCTGAGAGTCTGCACGCCACTGGCTAGCAGGCTCACTGAGTAGTTGTCACCCCCCATAGTGTGTAGTGACTTGCACTGGACAGGTATGGTGCAGTGACAGTGCATTTGAACATGATTTTACTTCCCATGCAATGATACCATGTAGTGACGTCTGGCAAACTGTCCATGGTCAGCTTTGCACTGCCTGTGTACATCATGTGCCCCTGTGATTGAGACATGTATATACAACTGTGTCATGCACGGATATGTTGCATGTGTGGTAATGGCCTTTTTACTTTGTCATCCTGACAGGTTAATGCCCATCGGAAGCAGGAAATCTGGAAGGACATCGTCCGGGCTGTCCGGTCCGTGGGGGTCTACAAGCGCCGGATCCGCAACTGCCAGAAGAGGTGGCAGGACCTTCGGGGCTGGACCCGGAGGATTGCACGGGTCCAGCTGAAGCTGTCGCCTCCTCGCAGGAGGGGCGGAACACGGACCCTGACCCCCCACATGCTCCAGATCCTGGCGGTGGTCTTTCCAGACCTGGATGGGCAGCTGAAGGCCAGACAGCAGCAAGGAGGGGGTGAGTCAAAGACTGCACTGTGAACTCTGTATTACATGCTTTGTGCCCTCCTCTGGCCTGGTTCAACTGCCACACTGCAGCAGTCATGTTGTCCAGGAGCCATGTCCCTCTATTGTGCACTGCCCACTGCTCATCTGATACCCAGGTGTGGCCCTTACATTCAGGGAATTGTGTCACTTGGGACTGTGTCCTTGCAGTTTGCTTCACTAAAGGTGGGGGACAGCATCTGTTTCCCTAACTCTGTTGTGGGCATCATGGGTGGGTCCATTGTTCACACAACGCCTGGGTTTGGACATGTGATCTGCGTGTTGCTTTGATATGCGGTCCACTTGCTGAGCTGAGCCACCACATGTGCCTGGGGTATGTGGCACACGCCCATGCAGCGGGTGGGAACAATGTTTGGGCCCCAGGAGTGTGCAGATTACGTGTGTCACACATACATAGCCAGCTATCCACTGTCCAGGGCACATCCTCATTCATGTGGAGCAGGACAGTCATGCCTACTCCAGGCCATGCAATGCACTCTGTACTCCCACTCCTGTGTATCAGCTGACACATTGTGCACAGTGATTTGACCCTCAGGTGTCTGCCTCTGTGTCAGTGTGCTGTGGATTAGTTGCCAGGACTGCTGGGGTGTTTCTTGGTAGGGGCTCAGCATGCCCCTGGAGATGTGACCATAGGAGACAATACTTGTGTGTCACATAGGTGTTTGATCAGCTGCCCGTGCAGACTGGGGTATGCGAATGTGAAGTTCAGGCAGCTGTTCCCCATTCACAGCAAATTGTGAGGGGCTCAGGTTCAGAGGGTAGTGTCACAGGTCTCCCATATGTCCAATAGGTGTGACCTGGACAGATGAGGGTTGAGATGATGTGTTGTGTGGGGGATGTACATGTGCACTTGTGCAGCTCCAGGACTTGCATTCCCCATGACCTACTATTGTGACACAGTGCATAGTGTTGTTGTCTGGCTGCCAAGTCATACATCACTGAGCCAGTGATGTATGACTTAGCAGTCATGCCTCTGCCATGGCATGTGTCAACTTATTGGTGGACCTGCAGGGGAGTGACATGTGCTACATGCACACCATAGTGGCGCTGGCTATCAGGACATGGGTGCATCATGGTGTCTGTCGCTGGTATGCATCACATGCATTTCCTATTTGACTCTGGGCATCCCTTTCATCCGGAAACCTGTACTGACTCAGTGGCAAGAGCTGTGATGTGTCCACACCGTGTCCTCTGCACTGTCCAACTACTGTGTACTTGGTGCATGTGTCCACACTGGGGTGTTGCTATCCAACAGACACCAGACAGATGGGTGCAAGGCCATGTGGGATGTGAGTGCCATGCTTGGCATCAGACTGACAATTGGCTTCTCCTGTTCAGTTAGGGCACTTTTAGCAATGTACAACTAATGATGCCAGGGCTTGCTCTGTAATGTGCTGTGCTCACAGTGGTGTGTGCGTTTGGTGCAGGTGACTGATGTCTGTCTGTTTCCCCATTGTTTGCAGATACATCCACGGCCACGGAAGGGGACAGCTCCACGGACCAGGAGGAGCCAGAGAGCCAGACTGGGTCAGCAGCCGAGGAGTGGTCGGAGGGACCCAGTGGCACGGAGGGCGAGGGGAGCCACACCGAGGAGTCCTCAGCACCATCCACCTCAGCTGAGGACCAGAGCAACTCGGAGGATGACTCCCTTGTGGAGGCGGGTGTCAGCAGCCACCACACCCCAGCTAGTGTTGCTGTCCCCGCCACCACCAGCACCACCACCGCCCTCCCATCGGCTCCCATTCCCAAGGTCCGTGGAGGCTCCCATGTTCGGGATCGTGTCTCCTTTGGCCCAGGCACCGCACCCCCTGCCCCTGTGTCCCCTGCTGCCCTGAGTGAGGAGTCTGTGTACCTCCTTCGCCAGCTCCATGTAGGGAAGACAGCCATGCTGAGTGTCCTCCATGCGCACACCGCACTGTTGACTCAGCTGGTGTCGTTCATGGAGGGCATCTCATCGGGCATGTCTGACATACAGAGGGGCAACAGGTCCATGGACTCCTCCCTGACGGCAGCAGTGTCCCTCCTCAGACAGTCCCTCACCCCTCCTGCCTCTGCTCCATCCACACTCCCCAGCACCTTACCCGTCCCAAGCACACACACACCGGCACAGGCACACACCAGCACACACACATCCAGCACACAGACACACACACCACAAACTAAACGCACACGCACGCACAGTCAGGGGACTGAAACCAGACTCACAGGGGATGGGGCCCTGGTACACACACACGCATCCACGGGCACTGCACAGTCCTCAGTTGCCTCTCCCTCCAAAGCACCCTCCCTTGCCTCACCTGCAACCCCAAAGACCCAGCGCCTCTTCCTCAGTGACCTCGGCCTCTTCCCCTCCGATCCAGCTGCCCCAGCATCCAGGGGGAAGAGGAAGCCCCCCACACGGAGCAGAGTGCCCCTCGCCCCCGGACACCCTCCCCCAGGCACAGACAGACTGAGGCCCCCACCCGCAAGTCCCCCGGAGTGCTAAGAGCAAGACCCTGCCGCCGCCCTGCAGCTCAAGCACCAGGTCTCCTTCCTCCATCCCTCAGGCCCCCACTCCACAGGTGCCCCCACCACACCCTGCCCCAGGTTCCCCCACCCACAGATATACCATCCCCAAGAGGCTCCGGCCTTCTCCCCTGCCACTTGCTCTCCCGGCACCACACCCCCGCTGCGCTTGTCTGTGCCACTGATGTGGTGAGGGTGTCCTCCCCTCTGTCCAGCCCACCTTGCCTGTTCCCCATTCTACTCCCCTGGTGGTAGGCACTGCAGTGGAGTCCACTACCACCCTGTCTGACTTGGGCACTGCAGTGGCGGACCTGTCCACTCCATCTGCAGGGTCCACTGCAGTCGTGCCGGCACCCACAACATCTGAGCCATGCCCCCCAGTTGTGCCGGCACACACCATGTCAGACACCTCCACTGCAGTTGTCAGTGGCTCTTCAGCACCCACCACCCCTTCCCTGCTTCCTCCTGGTGAGCCCTGATCCTGTCCCTGCGGTGCCTGGCCTACCCCCCGGTTGCCCCTCCTAGTGGATTGTCCCTGGTTTTGTGCAGGCATGTGTAGGGTGGCATCTGCCACTGTCACCCACTTGTGACTTTGTTGATGGACTGGCCATTGGCCTTTGTTTATGTTCTACCGGACTTCTACTTTTAATGCCACATATGCTGAATAAAGCAACTTTCTGTTCTCTAGTGCTTTTGCTTCTGATGTACATGATGTTGATGATGCTAACAATGCCCTTGCTGCAGTGATGGTGATATTTGGTCTCATGATAATGAAGTGTTACTGTGCAGGAACCCATGTGGTCCAGGGGGAATGTGTCCTATCCTGTGGTGTATCCATGTCATCCATAGCAGCATCTGAGGGTGTCATGTGTTCAGTATTTGGCAATGGGATTTCCTACTTAGATTGGCAATTTCACATCTGTGGCTTCCACCCCTGCACATCTGTTGTGCCTGCCATTGTTCTATTCGTCTACTTCCCTGACCGTGTGGCCATCTCCAGTGAACATGCAGGTTTGGGCATCAATGGGGAAGGACTCATCTGTGTTGTCAGTGCAACATTGCTATACAAGTGTGTTGGATCTGTGCTGATGATTCCGTTGGCACTTCCATGACCAGGCTGATGGGACGGGAGCCCTCATTTGGTGCTAATTGTTGATTGTGTGTCCCATTGCAGCCATGGTATGGTATCTGTTCGCCTCACATCTGCAGTCTCCACAGGGTATCTGCATGTGTGTGCCCATTGGTGCAAATATGTGGGTCTGCATTCGGATGGTCACTTCTGTCATTGTGTCATTGATGATTGTTGACGGTGTCAGCCCCCATGGGTGTTGTTTGTCTGCACATGGCCAAAGTTATGTCTTATTTGCACTGCAGGATTTGGCTCCCCCAATTTATGTTGCAATGGGACACATACACTACTTTGCCACTGATGTGTTTGTTGTTCTGTGACCAGGAATCATCCATGCAGTTTGGCAGTTGCACCTCTTACTTTGTCAACACTTACCTTTTGGTCACTGTGATGATGGGGGTTTGGACCCCATTGCCACAATGTTCAAAATGTGCTGCAGCTATGGACCCCACACTTGCCTTTTGGTCAATGTGATGATGGGGGTTTGGACCCCATTGCCACAATGTTCAAAATGTGCTGCAGCTATGGACCCCACACTTACCTTTTGATCACTGTGATGATGGGGGTTTGGACCCCATTGCCACAATGTTCAAAATGTGCTGCAGCTATGGACCCCACACTTACCTTTTGGTCACTGTGATGATGGGTGTTTGGACCCCATTGCCACAATGTTCAAAATGTGCTGCAGCTATGGACCCCACACTTACCTTTTGGTCACTGTGATGATGGGGGTTTGGACCCCATTGCCACAATGTTCAAAATGTGCTGCAGCTATGGACCCCACACTTGCCTTTTGGTCACTGTGATGATGGGGGTTTGGACCCCATTGCCACAATGGTCATGGCCTGCTTGCGTTGTGTGTGCCACACACATATTTGTGTGGCACATGTGCTAGGGGGTCACATTGTATGTTCGAAGTCATGTTCGGTGTTGTAGGCATTTGACACAGTCTACACACGCTTGTCATGGTGTTGGGGGGATGTCTTCTTCTTGCATTAACTAGGTTGTGGTGTGCTGGTTGTGTCATGCATTGTCCATCCTATGGGTGGGGGTGGTAGTGGTGGTAGGCATCCTGCCCCCCCTGGGTGAGGGTGGTAGTAGTGGTAGGCATCCTGCCCCCCCTGGCTAAGGGTGGTAGTAGTGGTAGGCATCCTGCCCCCCCTGGGTGAGGGTGGTAGTAGTGGTAGGCATCCTGCCCCCCCTGGCTAAGGGTGGTAGTAGTGGTAGGCATCCTGCCCCCCCTGGCTAAGGGTGGTAGTAGTGGTAGGCATCCTGCCCCCCCTGGGTGAGGGTGGTAGTAGTGGTAGGCATCCTGCCCCCCTGGCTAAGGGTGGTAGTAGTGGTAGGCATCCTGCCCCCCTGGCTAAGGGTGGTAGTAGTGGTAGGCATCCTGCCCCCCTGGCTAAGGGTGATAGTAGTGGTAGGCATCCTGCCCCCCCTGGGTGAGGGTGGTAGTAGTGGTAGGCATCCTGCCCCCCTGGCTAAGGGTGGTTGGTAGTAGTGGTAGGCATCCTGCCCCCCTGGGTGAGGGTGGTACTAGTGGTAGGCATCCTGCCCCCCTGGGTGAGGGTGGTAGTAGTGGTAGGCATCCTGCCCCCCTGGCTAAGGGTGGTAGTAGTGGTAGGCATCCTGCCCCCCTGGGTGAGGGTGGTAGTAGTGGTAGGCATCCTGCCCCCCTGGGTGAGGGTGGTAGTAGTGGTAGGCATCCTGCCCCCTGGCTAAGGGTGGTAGTAGTGGTAGGCATCCTGCCCCCCTGGGTGAGGGTGGTAGTAGTGGTAGGCATCCTGCCCCCCGGCTAAGGGTGGTAGTAGTGGTAGGCATCCTGCCCCCCTGGCTAAGGGTGGTAGTAGTGGTAGGCATCCTGCCCCCGAGGGTGAGGGTGGTACTAGTGGTAGGCATCCTGCCCCCCTGGGTGAGGGTGGTAGTAGCGGTAGGCATCCTGCCCCCCTGGCTAAGGGTGGTAGTAGTGGTAGGCATCCTGCCCCCCTGGGTGAGGGTGGTAGTAGTGGTAGGCATCCTGCCCCCTGGCTAAGGGTGGTAGTAGTGGTAGGCATCCTGCCCCCCTGGGTGAGGGTGGTAGTAGTGGTAGGCATCCTGCCCCCTGGCTAAGGGTGGTAGTAGTGGTAGGCATCCTGCCCCCCTGGCTAAGGGTGGTAGTAGTGGTAGGCATCCTGCCCCCCTGGCTAAGGGTGGTAGTAGTGGTAGGCATCCTGCCCCCCTGGGTGAGGGTGGTAGTAGTGGTAGGCATCCTGCCCCCCTGGCTAAGGGTGGTAGTAGTGGTAGGCATCCTGCCCCCCTGGGTAGGGGTGGTGGTGCGCATTCAGGCCCCTGTGTGCATATGTGGCATTGGTGATGGGCATCCCGCCCCATGGTGCTGCTGTTGCTGGTGTAAGTATATTCTGCATCCCTGTGTGTGTGTGTGTGATGTGTCGTGTACGTGTTGTATGTGTTTTGTGGTTGGTGTCTGGCTTACCTTCTGCGCCGTACGCGTCCGTGCCTGTTCCGGTAGTATATGTAGAATATTGTTATGATCGGGACGAAGGGATTCATGGTTGGTTCGTGTCGTTCGTCCTTCTCGTTGCTTCGCGTCGTCCTCGTTGCTTCGCCTCGTCCTCGTCGCTTCGCCTCGTCCTCGTCGCTGCCGTGTTCGTCTCGGAGCCGTGGATCGTGTTGTGGCGCGAATCGGAGCTTATGTGCGCCTCTCCCGGATGCTTTGACGTGCCGTGCATAGCGACGGGTTCGGCGCGTACGGAAAGCGCATCGTACTTGTCCGGCCGGACGGGGCTGCATTTTTCCTTCCGTGCGACTCGATTCGGCGTTTCCGGATTCGCCTCGGTCGGAGATCAGGACCTGGTTTGGGTGAGTACGACTCGGCCGGATTCTTTGCTGTTGTGCGCATCGTACTTGCTCGTTCGGTGTGCTGTACGGATCGGTCGGGAAACAGGCTTTCGCATGGCTTTTTTCCTGACCGAATGGTATTGGGTGCGCCTCCGACCGAGATCGGAATCGGCCCCAGAGTGGGCTACCCGCTCCCTGCCTCTTATCTTACAATCATTTTGGGCATTAGACCACCGGCCCCAGTCGCGATGACGGTTGCTGACTGGAAGCTTATCAGCTACCTGCTCCTAGCGGCGCGACAACTTATTGCACTCATGTGGAAATAAGCAACCCCTCCCTTAATGGCGCAATGGTTCGGTCCCATTTGGCACATCCTAGCAATGGAACGGCGGTCACATAATCTAGCTAGGATAGAGACAAAGTTCTAACACCTGTGGAAGCCGCTAATTCGCTATATTTTGCATATAGAATTTACCTGCTTCAGACCCGTAAAACTCTGGATGCTCCAGCTTTTTTACTAAAGCTGGCCTTTGCCCCTCATATCACTGTATTAGTCCAGGCCAGCAGGAGGAGAATACCATGCCTCCTTTCCTTACATAAGGTACCGTTACCCCTCCTCATACCCTCCCTGTAGCGTACATCGACTTGTACTTACCCCACCTGTTTCGATCCCTTTTAGTTTATATGTAGATGACTCATTCCTTTCTTTTGTTTGTTCCCTTTAGAGCAATCAGTTTTGTCGTGTCACTAGATGACCTATTGTGCATTTGATACATGCTATTGCATTGTGACATACTGTATTTTGTGCATACCTAATGATATTTTATTGATTCTTAACTATTTGTGCAGATTTGACTTCTGCTATTGTATTGCTCTGACAGAATTACGTAATGTTCGTTTGCACCAACGCTGACCCCGTGATGTGTATGTTTTGCCCTTTTGAAATATAATAAAAAGATTCTGAGCAAAAAGAAAACGAGACAACAGTTTGTCTCTTTATAGTCCTGATGAAATAATAAGATTTTCAATGTTCTTTATCTTTCTTATCTTTTCCTCTGGTATGGTTTCATATCCATATAAGTACTCAGTTCACTCTTAAGCAATACAGTTAAACAAATCTCAAACCACACCCGGTTGTTATATTTTTAAAGTAAAAAACTTGTGCTGAGCATTACACTAACTTAACTTTTAGCATGTGCTTGAATTCTCACAATCACACTCTCAACTCTTGATCTGCAGCTTAACATCAACTGTACACCTTGAAGATCCCACAAGGAAAGGCACTTTCTTTCAAGAGCATGTTCCCAAAGTGAACTTGCTACAACAAGCTCCTCATTGATCAAGGAACTATGAATACTGGGCATGGGGGCCTAGGGGCTACTTCCCTTTATAGTAGGAACTAAGCAGCATATCCACCATGCTAGGCATTTTAGAATTCGTAGTGCATGCATCGTTGATACGTTCTCTGGGTTTTCCTAGATTCACAGGCTTAAGTTTTCAGGGCCACCAGACATTAACGACTCAGTCAATTGCCCACTCAAATCAGAAAAACTGTTGGACTGCTATGCTTACACAATCCACTGAGCAATGTTTGTGTTCTATGTGTTTCAGGTAGGGGTGGGCAGAACTCATGAGTTTTACTCTGCGTAATTCTGCAGAGTTACATAAAAACTCAGCGAGATTCCGCAGAGTCCTGTGAGCGGCGTAATTCAGTCAGTTGAGCTGCTTGTGCTGATTTTTAGCACCAGGAGATTGTTCCATGCTGTAAAATCAGCACAAACGACACCACACTGCGTGCCAGAGGCACTGCTTCTGTCTGCCGCTTGAGTAGATTTTCTACTCGAGCGGCAGGTTCTCAATGCAAACAGTAGCGACCTGCTGCGCCGTGGCACTTTCTTGTAAATAAGGCCCTAAAAGTTTACCAGCCTCTGGCAGCTTGGCGCAGAGTATTCAGGCTAAACTAAAGAGGCAATGTGTAAAATATTTGTGTACACACATGCACAGCAATACAGTGAAAACTCCACAAAAATACCCCACACTGGTGTAGAAAAATAGGGCTTTATTTACAAGAAAGTGCCAAGTTGCGGCACCGCAAGCCGTTTGGCTGTGTCACGCTGCAGCACTTTCAAAGCACAGGAATGCATCATATTTACAACAATATGACACATCCCTGTGCTTTCCCCTGCGCTGGCGCACAATCGGCTGCCATGCGCCACGCAGGCACTCTTGCGCCATGGTGAAAGGGTGCCTCCGTTGCTTGGACATTGTTTCTGGGCAGGAAGGGGTACCTTCCTGCACAAAAAAAATAAAAAAAGGTGTTTTCCTCTTTCTATGTGTGTTGCAGAATGCAGGACCCTAGAAAGCAGAAAAAACTAGGAGAAATGTAAACATTTTTCCTTGTTGCGCCTCGCCATCCCTAGGGTGGCGTAGCATTCTGACGCATTTCCAGGTTTACGAATTCTCATAAATCTAGAAATGCGGCAGAATACATGGGTGTTGCGTGGGAACACCCACAGCAATACCCATGTCACGCCCCTTTCACACAAAGTGTTGCGTGAGAAGGGGACATATTTACAAGGACAGGAAAAGCCATGCAGGGTGGCTTTACGTGTCCTTGTAAATATGGGGCAGGAGGTTGCGCCAGTGGTGCGTCACAAAAAGTGAAGCACTGGTGGCACAAGGGGCTTGTAAATAAGCCCCATAGTATCTCTTTTATTCTTTCAAATAAGATCAAAACGACAAAAATCCAATCAATGGTTCACGAGTAATGACTTCTCAAAGTGATGAATGCAAATACAGTGATGAAAATACGTGCACGTCTAGTAGATCATTGACAGCGATCCAAGCATAGGATCAGCAAATACGATTTTTAAATTGTGATTCCAGAGACACCAAACTTACATTTTCTATATTTCCCAATTGAAAGTTACACTTGCAAAAGGTTACAGGGCAGCTTCAATGTTACCCTATTGGAGAGATAGGCCTTGCAGTAGTGAAATACGAATTTAAGAGCATTTCACTACCAGGACAGGTAAAACTTAAAAGTACATGTCTTGCCTTTTAAGTATGCTGCACCCTGCCCATGGGCTAACTCGGGCCTACACTAGGGGTGACCTATATGTAATAAAAAGGAAGCTTTGGGCTTGGAAATGGCAGTTTAAAACTGCACACACAGGCTCTGCAGTGGCAGGCCTGAGACATGGTTAAAGGGCTTCTTAGGTGGGCGGATCAACCAGTGCTGCAGGCCCACTAGTAGCATTTGATTAGAGGGCCCTGGGTACAGGTAGTGCACTTTACTAGGGACTTATAAGTAAACCAAATATGCCAATCATGGATAAACCAATTGTCATCACTTTTTAGGTACAGATCACATGCACTTTAGCACTGGTTAGAAGTGGTAAAGTGCTGAGTCCTAAAGCCAATAAAAATGAGGTCAGAAAAAGAGAAGGAGAAAGGCAAACAGTTTGGGAAAACCCTGCAAAAAAGGCCATTTCCAACACAATTCCCCTCCAGCCTAAAGCAAGGGTAGACTAATCAATACATTGATGGACTTTACTGCTCAGGGTGATAGAACCATGGACAATGGCCCACTACTATGCCTCTCTGAACCCAGTTTCATCCCTCTGTCTATGCCCTTGGGGCCCACTGAACTAACCCATGGGGAACTCTTCTCCTCACCTGTGGACCTGTGCAGCACCTAACTTTAATTTGCTCACAGATGCAACCCAGTAGACAGGCAGTACCACCATGGCCAGCAGTGTGATGTGCCCAGACGTGGGTCCCTTGCTCACTTTGCCACTGAATTCAAGCTAGCCTGGCTGATGAGGGCTGTTAGCCCGAAACCGGTCCCAGGATGCTTGTTTCCGGTCCAGGGAAGACATGGCTTGGCAGTTCGGGCTGGACTGTTCCCATGAGGCACAGGGTCAAGACTGATTTGCATATAGCTGTGTCTGAACTGGGGTGGCAAAGTGTGCTAAAGAACGATGATGGATTCAACCCAGATCTGTGACTGGGGGTGAGTGTCTGAAAAGTTTCAGCGCTCCGTCCATCATCTCCTTGTGTTTGCTTTGTTCACCCTAAGTTGGCAGGGCATGCCCAGACGTGGGTCCCTTGCTCACTTTGCCACTGAATTCAAGCTAGCCTGGCTGATGAGGGCTGTTAGCCCGAAACCGGTCCCAGGATGCTTGTTTCCGGTCCAGGGAAGACATGGCTTGGCAGTTTGGGCTGGACTGTTCCCATGAGGCACAGAGTCAAGCCTGATTTGCATATAGCTGTGTCTGAACTGGGGTGGCAAAGTGAGCTAAAGAACGATGATGGATTCAACCCAGATCTGTGACGGGGTGAGTGTCTGAAAAGTTTCAGCGCTCCGTCCATCATCTCCTTGTGGTTGCTTGTTCGCCCTAAGTTGGCAGGGTATCAGGGTATGCCCAGACGTGTGTCCCTTGCTCACTTTGCCACTGAATTCAAGCTAGCCTGGCTGATGAGGGCTGTTAGCCCGAAACCGGTCCCAGGAGGCTTGTTTCCAGTCCAGGGAAGACATGGCTTGGCAGTTCAGGCTGGACTGTTCCCATGAGGCACAGGGTCAAGACTGATTTGCATATAGCTGTGTCTGAATTGGGGTGGCAAAGTGAGCTAAAGAACGATGATGGATTCAACCCAGATCTGTGACTGGGGTGAGTGTCTGAAAAGTTTCAGCGCTCCGTCCATCATCTCCTTGTGTTTGCTTCCCTCCAGTGTACCACCATTTCCAGACCTACACACCATGGAACAGTGACATATCATCCAGAAGTTACGTTTGAATAGGCAAACAATCCTGAATTTATGACATCAGTTGGAGCTTGACCTCCTACCTCACATCAATAATCCTAGATCAATACCTCACTAGTTAAACTCATGTCTATTTTGCATTTTACTGTTGCTATTTCTGATGGAATGGCACAACCTATGTTCAGTCGGGTACTCACAGAGGTGCTAGCAGCACTTTTGAGACACGTGGGCAGCCACATCCAGTTCACCAGACGTAAGGATTTAGCCACTGTGAAGGCGGACTTCTTTGGATTTGGTCACAACCCACCTGTAATTGTATCTATTGATGGCATCCATGTTGCCTTAGTACCACCACACGACTGGGAGCAAATCTACCGGAATAGGAAGCACTTCCATTCTATCAACGTGCAAGTTGTCTGCTTACCGGATTTGTGCATCTCAAACGTCTGTGCCTGGTTCCCAGGATCTGCATATGATTCCTTTGTACTGCGGAACAGCACCATACTCTAGCTGATGTCACAACTACTACCAGAGAGGGCCTGGCTTGTAGGTAAGTGTGATCTGTCCTAACTTTGTGTGGGAAATGTCAGGTAGTATGATCTGAAAGTGTGTAACTAAATGTTGCCCTTCTGTCTATCTTCCATCTAGGAGACTTGGTGTACCCCAACCAGCCATGGTTGTAGGCACCGCTGAGGAATTCTACAACGACAGGGGAAGTCAGCTTCAACGATTTAATAAAAGAACACGGCAGCCAATGGAGCAGGCTTTTGGGCTCCTGAAAGCCAGATTCAGATATCTAGACAAGCCTGAGGAAGCCCTCCTCTACTCACCCGGGACGGTGTGTAAGATCACAGTGGCCTGCTGCATACTCCACAACATTACCCTGCGATGGAACATCCCTTACATCGCAGAGGATGCAGGCAATGAAGACCCCCCGGATGGGGACCCTGAAATGGCAAATGAAGATGATTATAGTAGTGAAGAGAAAGGAGCTGACTTGAGTCAAGATCTCATCCAAAACTACTCCTGAGTGTAAGTATGGTGTGAGATGTAATGACTGACTAATCTTTCAACTCTTGTAGTGATGTTGTGAGGAGAATGTTAATGCTGTGCACTAGGAATATATGTGTCTGGAAATATCTGGGGAAAGCCGTTTATACTATAAGTGTAGCTTTGTTCAGCTGTAAATGTTGTCTTGGACTGTGTTCTCTAGATGTTGACAATGTGATGTGTATCATATGTATGTTTTCTTAGCTAATCAGTCTGTGTTGGTCTATTTTAGGTACCTTCACCATGTCATCTTCATTTTGAAATTTCAGAGTAGTGACATTAGCAGGTATATGGTGCTGTTCAGACATACAAAATGGACACGGATTGGTCCTGGTAAAGTCTGTCACAGAGTCTGGATGTACAATGCCAGTACCAAGACAGCTTGCACAGCAATAAAATGGAAGTTACCTGGCTTCCATTGGACTTGTTCCTTGTGGTCAGTTGGTACTAATGCAATATGTGTGCCATCATGTGATCCAACACAATGTTGTGTTGTGCCAAATTCATGCTATCCTGCCTTCACATTGGCTAATTCCTCATTGGTCATGAACTGGATGTAGCTGTTGATGTGTCTCCTCATTGTAGGCCAAAGTGCTTGTACCACATCACTGACATTTGTTTGTGACATTCCACCAGATGGAACCAACACTGGATTGAAATGACCCTGTGATCAAAACTGTTGTACTGACATGTGTCTGTTTATTTCTTTATTTGATGTAGGATTCCTTTTGTGAGGTAGGCAATACGACTCCAGCTGATGTGGTAAACCTAATTTAGTGTTGCCTATTGTGTAGGATATTGTCAGATGTATCCCCTCGTTCCATGTTGTGAAAGTCTGCAAGTGATTATGTGATCACTGACCCAGAACAACTGAGTCATGTCTTTTTTGCTTTGTGTCTGACATCATGCCAGCCTATGATTTGAACAATGGAATAAAGATGTTCTCAGCCCAGACACTTGTATGTATGTGTTGTTGAGACATGGTAGTGATCCTGAGTTGAACATTGTTTATATACAACATACCCATGCTTCCAAAAGTTCCTAGTTTTGACGTTGTAAAGTTCACATAGTAGTACATTCACATTGTTATATGTGAGAATTACAAAAGGAGACAATGCTTTGGTGATGTCATTTTTAATGAAGTGAACAAGGATAAGATAAAGAAAATAACTTAAAATTCAACAGTGCAAACAAAAAGTGAAGGCTTCAGTCGTGGATGAAACAATTGTAGTAGAGCCCGAATTGTCAGGAGTCCAAAGTCCAACATACTCCTCCCATCAGATGTAGAAAAGTGGGCGGGAATAGTCCAACAAAGTGAATGTGTAGCACACACAGGAGAACATTATGGGCAAGGTTTCTTGCTGGTGGTGGTGGTTGTCTTGCCATCCTGAGCTTTACGATTTTTGAGTGGATCCAGAGGGGAGATCTGGGGCTGCTGAGACAGGGATGCTTGCAGGCGTGAGCTACTCTGACAGGGCTTCCCTTCCTGTGGCTGCGGCAGATGTTGATGGTGTGGATGTACTTGGACCACAGGAAGGGGTAGATGCACATGGAAAAGCCCTGCAGAGGGTGGTGTTGATGTTCTGCAGCACCTCAACTCGGGAGACCACCTCAGTGTGGATGCCGGCCACCTCATTGTGGATGCCAGCCACCTCAGTGCGGATGCTGGCCACCTTGGTGTGGATGCTGCCCACCTCGATGTGGATGGCAGCAACCTCCTGGTATGTGTCCCTCTACAGCTACGTCATTTTCTGGATTTCGGTCAATACCTGGCCCATGGCACTTTGGGAGTCCTGGTAGACTCACAGGACTTGGGTGATGGCAGCCTGGGCGTCTATGGCCTCAGTGGGCTAACTCTACGGGCCCACAGTTACCCTCCCACTACACCTACCCCCACAGCCCTGTGTCCTTGACACAGACTGCACCCTCCCAATGGGCCCTTGTTCATTCATGACTCGGTGGTGTTAGCTGTCTCAGAATCCAGGACTGGGGGCACAGGGTGGGACTGACTATGCTAGGTGCACAGGTTGGGGGGCAGTGGTTGGCTGAGATGTTGCAGCTGTGGTGGAAGGTGTTGTTGTGGGCACAGTGAGCCTCACTGTTGGCATCTGCCCAGGCTGACCAGATGGACCAGGACCGTCATCCATGTTCACCTCTTCAGGAGCATTGTCATCACTGAGGGCTTCACCCTGGGTAGAGAAGAACTCTGGTTTCCAACCTCTGTGCAGGTGCGGTGGCGGATCCATAGTGGAGAACATTGTTAATAGTGGAAATGAGGTATCTGCATGCACGTTGTTTGTGCCAAAGTAAATTGGGACCTAGAATAGAACAAAATAGATAGAGATTACTACTGTCATCTATTTGCGTGGAGTTAAAGTTGGTTACTAGACATTTGTTGACATTCAATAGATGTAGTAGATGTCATCAGCTATTTAGATGTACAGATATGTGGATTTTGGCTTTAGGGATAGACATGACATCTCCAAAACTCTGCTACAAACACAATGTAGTCATAACGTGTATTTGTCCATTCCAAGGCCTTGTTGTGTCTCAACAGGCAAACACCTAGTTTGGTTGTATATTTAGCATTGTTCATAATGTGAGAAATTCAGAGTCAAGGGGTCACCTGCCACTGTTACTCAGCTGAGTTTCTATCATGGCTCACATATAATAGGGGTACACCATTGTTATGAAGTCACTCATGCCATGAATAGTTTCAGTTAATGGACCCAGGACACCATCAAGCAAAGTATTTAGATGTATATCCGAGTGGAGCATTGTCTGTACATTGCATAGTCCATGATGAGTGAAGATCAGTAGTACCATGACAGGCAAGTGAGAAGGGGCAATAGGAATCTAGCATCTTGGTTAGAGTTCCAGTCACAGGGCCTCATGGTAGTAATGGTAGCTATTAAATCTCACTTTAGCAACTCTTGACGGATTGTAACCTGCACGATAAGTGTAGACCAGTTGTAACATGGCAGACAAGTGAGAAGGGACAACAGGAGTCTAGCATCTTGGTTAGAGTTCCAGTCACAAGGCCTTATGGTTGTAGTGGTAGCTTTTCAATCTCACTTTAGCAGCAACTGACAAATGGTAAGCTGCATTATAAGTGTAGATCAGTTGTAACATGGCAGACAAGTGAGAAGGGGCAAAAGGAATCTAGCATCTTGGTTAGAGTTAAAGTGACAAGGCCCCATGGTAGTTGTAGTCACTTCAATCTCACTTTACCAATACTTGACAAATGGTAACCTGCATGACTACTGTAGATCAGTTGTAACATGACAGACAAGTGAGAAGGGGCAAAAGGAGTCTAGCGTCTTGGTTAGAGTTGGAGTGACAAGGCCTCATGGTAGTTGTAGTCATTTCAAGCTCACTTTGCCAGCACTTGAGAATGGTAATCTGCATAACTAGAGAAGATCAGTAGTAACTTGGCAGACAAGTGAGAAGATGCAAAAGGAGTCTAGCATCTTGGTTAGAGTTGGAGTAACAAGGCCTCATGGTAGTTGTAGTCACTTCAGTCTCACTTTACTAATACTTGACACACGGTTAGTGTACCATAGCTGTTGGCAACATGCATTTGGGATGGACCATACATTTACATTTTAACACATATCATGGTTCCTGGATAGATATGTTGATGCTAATGCACTCACAGACAGCATTGTAACATGTGACATGTCATGCAAGTGATAGAGGTAAAAAGGTGCAAAAGAAAAATTACCTGTGGTGGAGAGTGCTAAATGGGTAGATAAAAAAGGGGTGCCTTATCTCAAAATGCAGAAAATGCTGGTGCCTGTCTTGTGAGCTGCAGTTTGGAAGCAAAGGATGCTGGTCAAGGACAGGGTGTGTTTTATAGTGTGATTTGTAGGCGTGTCAGCTTGCCAAAGCACATCAGGCGTGTAGTTTTTTAGTTCACCCAATAGCCACTGTTGTGTTGTTTTTTTGTTGCATGTACTGTGGCAGTGAACTGCCGTTGGGTAACCGCCGTTTGTTGACCACAACTGGGAGACCGCAAGTTCCACTGTGTAGTCGTAATATGCTTGGCGGGTGGACCACGGGCCTGGTGTTATCGTGGACGCTACCCCGACATTGCAGACAGCCACGGTTCCACCAGGTAGACCGCTGTAGCCGCTGTCGGTGTTTCAGACAGCACAACTTGTAATACGGTGGGCGGTAGATCGCCGGCGGAGCGCTGCTGTAGACGACGCAGCATTCGGGTGGTCAGACCGCCAAACTCGTAAATGGTCCCTGAGACATGATTGTTGCACAAAGTTGAAAAGTTGCCACAGAGAAAATAAGAAAAGATATGTTGGGACGTAATGGTGTGAGATATGGAAGTAGTGTACACCAATCACTGCATGCAATGCGCAAATACAAGTCCTATCCCACCGCTGATCACCAACGTTAGGAATTGGGTTTCAGGTTGGCAGAGGTATGCACCCTGTCCAAGCAGGAACCACAGTCCTAGTGAGGGTAAGTGTAGTACACACTAAAAGCTTACCTGTGCTAACCCTCTAGTAAGTTTGGCACAGAGTAGTCAGGCTAAACTAAAGCGGCAATGTGGGAAGTATTTGTTCACACACACAGTAACACGGTGAAAACACCACAAAAAAACTCCACAGTGGTGTACAGAAATAGTATCTCTTTTACTCTTTCAAACAAGACCAAAATGACAAAAATCCAATCAATGGTTCTCGAGTTATGACTGCTCAAAATTATGAATGCAAATATAGTGTTGAACACATGCTCTTCTAGTAGGTCATTTATGGTAACGCTAGGGAAATGACAGCGATCCAAGCAGAGGATCGACAAATAGGCTTTCTCAGAGCGTTAGAACGAATACGTTGCTTTGACAGTCAGGGAAACAGTAAGGCAACTGCAGGTCCCTCGAGACCAGTGGATTTCAGGCAAATCCAGCCACCCGCGATAACTCGCGAGTCCGCTACAGAGACCTCACAGGTATCAATACACACAGTACCTTTCTATGGGGAAAGCTGCGAGGTCGACCGCCTATTTAATGGAGCTTGCACTGATGGGATCTCCTCCTTTGGGTAGGCTGCGGTGTTGAGGTGAGCCTGCTGAGTTGTCCTCCAGCAGTGCTGCAGCGGCAGTCACTTTAGCCTTGGCAGGCTGGAGGAAATGGGCAGACGCAGCAGTCAAGCGGTGCTTCATCGAGGTAGCCAGGCGAGGCGATCTCGATCTTTTGTCATCTGTCTTTTATCTTTTTGGCAAAGGTTTTGCAGAGCCTAATATCTGGAGGGGCCCCAAACAGCAGATTTGGGGCCCTCAAGGGCACCATTATTGGTGAGCTCTGACAGGGGAAACCCCATTGGTTTCTCCACTAAAAAATTAAGAGGTAATCCCTCTGGATTGCCCCTGATTGAGCCCTGGATGGTGACGGCATATTAAAACGTTTTGGGGTGACAAATGGCAGTGATTGCCTTCTGGCTTCACCAGGAAGTTGAAATCCAGGGGTTCATGGCTAACAGTGGCATCTTTGTGCTTATGTTTTTTTAATAAATATAATGTTCCCAAGCATTATGCGCAGTTTCCTCTGGCATAACCTTTCATGAACATTAGAATAAGTGCTGTAAAGTAACAAGCTTCACGAACATTAATGATGCAGTTGTTTTTAGGATTTCCCATAACTAATCAAAACGTTTATATTTCTGTGAGAATTGCATGGAGAATGAGAGCCTTCCACAAAGGAGAATTCCATCCCCACATCATCTTCTACTCTTCCATTTTTAAGCCTTTTTGGAGAGAATACACCTGATTTTTGATCGAAGGATCCCCTAGAGGGGTTACCTGAGACACTGCATATAAGCGAAAGCTTCTTCTATTACAGCCTACATTCTGAGGATGGAAACTCCGAAAAAGGCTGATTGGCAGGACATTGTTTTAGGAATAAACATACACTGATTGGCAGAAGACCTATGCCGAACTGCTCAACGTCATCAATAGAGGCTGGAGATCCCGGGCTAACGCGTATCCATTTGCTAAAGGTGCATTCCAGTGTGCAGCAGATTTTCCAGGATTTAGCCTGTGCCCATCCTGGAATTGTACATTCCTGCCCTGCTGCTAACCTGCCCTGCTTCAAACCCCCATGCAGCCCAAGGCGTTATGCGTCACTGAAGAGACCCGAGCACGCACTACCCCTCACCGTGAGATGGAGGCGGCCTGCTGATGAGTCAACCTTGACGGCATTTGATTTTCTCAAACATCTGCCAAGCCCCTCAAATCTCACTTGCAACAGACAATGGCTGCTCTAAAGGTCAACTATTAGAAATATGGTTGAGATGGTCATGGCTGCCTGGGAAGCAAATCCCTCTTGCACTGACTTTTCCTAGTTTATCAGTTTCCTCATTGCTTCCTTGACCATCCTGAGCATGGTGTCCAAGCATTCATTGATTAGCAAGCTTGCCAGATCCAGCGGCCATTGTAGTCATCTGTGAGCCCCTTGTGCTCCTGGGCTTCGCCCTTTGTGTCCAAAACCCCCTATGTTTTCTCCCTGGCATTCAAAAAAATCGACACACACAAACGTTGGAACACTGTCCACTTTCTTTGCAGGTACCTTTTGTTTCAAATCTGTTTATTAGGAAGAGTTTTTCAATTATATATGACAATATATAGGCATTAAACAAGATTCGATGTTACACAACATTGGCTTCAGAAGGTCACATAAATTGGTGTTTACATCATTCTTGTGTATCGTATTGCTTATAGTCATAGTGTAATGCATATGATTATATCTTACTACCAACAGGTAACTGTGATTATGAGCAAACAACAGTAAATAGAAAAGGAAATAACAAGAAAGAGGAAGATTCCAGGGAGGAGGGGAGGGGGTGTGGGATACTAACAGTAAAGGGATCCCAGGGTTTGCCTTCTAGAGCTAAGGACTAGGTAACTTCTCATGCGATATGTTAGTGTACTGGATTGGTGGGGTGTCCTCAATAGTTGTAGGGCTCGAAGCTTAAGTGGAGTGAAGCATGTGTATTCCAATTTGGAATAATGATCTATTAGAGGTTCCATGTGCTTGTAAATTTAGGTTTAGTGTGTGTTATTTGGGACGTGAGAAGTTCCATCGCCATAGTTTGCCATAAGCGGGTGAACCACATGGCGATAGGTGGTGTAGACGCTTTCTTCCAATAGTGGGCTATTAACTGTTTGGCTTTTCCGAGCATATGGGATATAAGGCGCCAGTCTGCGTGGGTCATGGCGAGGAGAGTTGAGGGCTAACTCCCAGAATGACCACGTCAGGGGTAGATGGTATGGGGTAACCCACAACGTCTTTTATATGACTTAGTATTTCTTTCCAATAAGTAGTCAATAATGGGCAGGACCACTATATGTGCAAAAAGTCCCCAATCGCGTGTTGACAATGCCAGCAGTTGGGTGAGGAGGTGGGGAACATTTTATGTAGGCACTGGGGGGTAGAGTACCATCTTGTCATGAGTTTGTATGTGGTTTCCCGCTGTGGCATGCTTTTAAATATTTTTGGTGTGTCTCGCCAGAGTTGCTCCCAATGCTTAGGGGTGACCTCATCAGCGCTCTCTGTTTTCCATTGCATTTGGTACGTGTGCGGTTTGATCGGAGTGGAGTGTTGTAGTACTTGGTAGGTGCGAGAGATCAAACTCCGATACCCCTTACATGAGCGTACTAGTGTCTCAAAGGGAGTAAAAGGCGGAGTCGCCCCCTGGGTATTCAATGGTGTGTGTAGCCAGTGCCAGATCTGGAAATATTGTAGTCTAGCCTCTTCATATAGGTGGAATTCTTTTTTTCACTGTTCAAATGTTTTAAACTTGTCTCCTTCAAAAAAATCTCGCATTATATGACCCTCCCCTTCAGTCTACATTGTGAAAGAGTGCAGCTGCAAGGCCGGAGGAAAATTCGGGTTATGTGCAAATGGTGTATTTGGGGAGGGAAAGGAGGCGAGGCCCTTGGAAACAGCAACCTTGTCCCAGATTCTAGCACTGTCTTCGTGGGGTGGCTATGTATGCGCTACGCGGTTGAGATCCCCGCGGATCCCCGCAGATGCCAGGCTAGGTCCCACAGTGGTCTGCAGGCCACCGCCCGATCCAAATGAAGCCAATGCTTCTCGAGGACCACCCATTCTGAGATGTATCAGAGGTGGGACACCAAATAATATTCTAGGAGATTGGGACATGCTTGTCCTACTCTGTCTCGGGGTAACATGAGGAGCTTGTTTGGAAATCTTGGCCGCTTTCCATCCCATATGAAGTTGGTTAGGTCTCGTTGCAAGCGCTGTATGAAAGCTTGCGGTATTGGAGTGGGGAGTGTTTGAAATGGATATAATATTTTTGGTAGGACGGACATTTTAATTGCATTTGAGCCATCCCAGCAATGATAGGGGCAGCAACTTCCAAGTTTGCAAATCCTCGAGTACTGCCCTCCTATAATCTGGCCAATTTGCCTGCGTCCATGTATACAGTGTGGAAGTTAGAAGTGTGTTGCCCATTGGAAGGGGTGAGAGACTGTAGTTCCAGGATATCTTCATTGGGGATGGTTAAGTTCAGTGCCCATGATTTAGTAAGGTTGATTTTAAGTCCTGAAGCTGCTTTGAATGATTTTAAGATTGTTATAAGAGCCGGCAAGGAGGTTTTGGGTTCTGACAAGGTAAGTAACAATGCTATCTTGTGGTCGGTGCCCCCAAAAGGGTTACCGCTGATATCTCTTGATTGGCTATAGCTAATGGCTCTACCGCAAGAGCGAAGAGCAGGGGGGAGGTGGGCAGCCCTGTCTGGTGCCCCTGCATGTGTTTATCGGTCACGTGAGTTGACCGTTTACCCTAGCCTGCGCTTGGGGAGAGGCATACGACACCATTATTCTGGAAACCATTGTGGGCCCCAGTCCTATCTTCTGAAGGACCGCCCGTAAGAAATCCCAGTCCACCCGATCAAATGGTTTTTCAGCATCAAGCGATAGTAGGCAGGCGGGGATATCCCAACGATGTGATTTTTCTACCAAGTGAGGTATCCGTCTCACGTTGTCTGCCCCTTGGCGTTGTCGAACGAATCCAACTTAATCGGGGTCAATCAGGCCTGGGAGATATGGTTCTAGACGATTGGCAAGGATTTTTGTATAAAGGTTAACGTCTGTGTAAAGGAGTGCAATAGGGCGGTAAGATGAGCACAGAGTATGATCCTTGCAAGGTTTGGGGATATGTGCTATTTCTGCCATGGCCATTGTAGGTGTCGGGCCCGTAGTGTCTGTAAATGAATTAAAGAGTTGCAGTAGTTGGTCCTATATTTGCGGGAGGAACGTGCGGTAGAAATGGACCGGCAGTCCATCTGGCCCCAGTGTCTTGCCGACTAGCAAGCCCTTCAGAGCTCGTTGGAGCTCTTCTAGTGTGATTGGCTCCTCGAGGAGTTGTGAGTGTTGTTTGTCTAGGGGGGCCCAAGGGCGGTTAGAGTTAGAGAGTATTGAATGTATCTCACCCAGGTTTGAGGGGCCTCTATCATATAGGGCAGAATAGAACGTGTGAAAGGCTTTCAGCTTGTCCTGTTCAGTTATGGCACACGTGTCTTCTGCTATTTTGAGTTTAGCGATGTGTGCCTTTGCCTCTCTCCATCTCAGGCTGCATGCCAGGATAGACTCCACCTTGTCCCCCCCATCGTAATACCTTTGCTTCAGTGCCAGCAGCGTTCGTTCTGCCCTGTTTGTCCTGTGTGCTCTCAATTGACCCAAAGCATAGCAAGGCATCGTTTATAGGCTTGAGAGGGTACCGAATGGTCCAATTTCTTCAGAGCTTTTATGTCGCTAGCCAGGTTAGCCTCTACCAATCGAGCTTCTTGACTGCACGCTATCGCAATGGACGTGATGACTCCCCATGTGGTTGCCTTGAAGGTGTCCCATAGGACAGGGTAGGGTGTTTCAGGGAGGTCATTGAATATAAAATAATCTGAGATTGCCGTCCGCAGCTCTGCCACGTCAACAGGATCGCGCAATATAGGGGGGGTAGTCACCAGTGAGGGCTAGGGCGGGTTAGGTGTGTGTGTTTTTGTAATAGTAGCTCCAGGTGGGCGTGGTCTGAGATGGAGATGTCGGACATAGAGACAGAAGTTATGTCCCGCGCAAGTGAATGGGAGAGGAAAAATAATCTATGCGGGAATATGAACGTGTACATGTGAGTAGTAGGAGTAATCTCATGCATCTGGAGAGTGGTAGCGCCAAGCGTCTATAAGGCCGAGGTCCGTGAGGGCTCGCTTCAATGCAGCAGACATCGCCCCAGTTTCCTGAAAGGAGCTAGTGCTACGGTCCAGGTCTGGGTCTCATACTAAGTTAAAATCGCCCCCTAGTATTAATTGGTTCCCTTCCTGTGTCACTTGGTCTCTCAGTAAATTTCCAAGAATGAGGTCTTGCGCATGGTTGGGGGCATATATGTTAAGAAGGGTGAGCGTTTATGCCCCAAGCTGGATGTCAATTTTTATGTTTCGACCCTCCCTGTCTCTGACCACCTGTGTTTTACCTCGACTTATCCCTGCCTTGCATAGTATTTTATTTAATTTATTTATTTAGAAAGCTTTGTATAGTGCGAACATGACCCTAGAGGGTATCAGAGCGCTTTACAGAGGGATGCAACACATATGGAAAGGGGGCAATCATGGCAGAATCATAGCAGTAGACAAAAATAGCAATAGTTACGTGACGACATGATAGACAAAAATAGCAATAGTTACGTGACGACAGGATAGGCAAAAATAGCAAAATGTACATAATGACATAATAGTGGGCAAAAGAATTAGTTAGTAGGATAAGGCGAGAAAGTCATCCGCGTGATAGTATATGAGCTGACTCAGTACCCCTATTGGACTTTAGGGCAGGTAGGTATTCATCAGTAGCGCTTTCATTTCCTTTTTGAAGGACACTGTTGATGGAATCAGTCTCATTTCCGTTGGAAGGGCGTTCCAGATTCTTGGGGCGATTCCTGAGAAGGAACGGTTATAGATTTTTGTTTTTTTGAATTTCTTTGGTTTAAGTAGGAGGGTGCTAGAGCTCCTGGAGGTACGGGCACCACCCGACAGTTCAAGTTTTTTTGTGAGGTAGAGAGGTGTGTTGAAGTGAAGGGCTTTGTGGGTCATGCAGGCAAGTTTAAGGTGTATCCTTGCTTCGAAAGGTAGCCAGTTGAGTGTTTTCAGGTCCCGGGAGATGTGATTGTACTTCTTGGAGCCTGTGACGAGCCTGGCGGCCGCATTCAATGAGGCTCTGAGGGAGGCCAGTCTGTACTTAGGCAGACCGCAGAGTGTTGCACTGCCATATTCCAATTGTGAGATGACTAATGCTTGTACTGCGGACTTGAGGTCATCAGGGGGAAGGAAAGGTTTTAGTTTCCTTAGGATGCTCAGTTTGAAGTTCGCTCCTTTGGTAGAAGCACTAATGTGGTCCTGCATGCTCAAGTTCCTATCCAGCACTATACCCAAGGATTTCGTAGAGTCTATGATATGTGGTGTGCAGTTGAGAGCAGACATATTTTTCATGTATTCCTCAATGATGGGTGCTTGCTTGGGTGGGGAAATAAGGAGAAATTCCGTTTTGAGGGCGTTTAGTTTGAGATGGTTGAAGGTAAGTCAGTTGAGGGTTTTGTGTAAGGTTCCGTTGAGTGACTTGATGTCGTCAGGCGAGGAGATTTTCATGTACAGCTGGGTGTCGTCTGCATACATGTGGTATTGGAAGTTAGATGCTTTGAGGATTTCAGTGAGGGGTTCAATGAATAGGTTAAAAAGAGTGGGTGATAGCGAGGAGCCTTGGGGCACCCCAGGGTGCAGGGACTGGGATGAGAAAGGTATTGTTTGGATTTACTTCTCTGTGCTCTATTGTGGAGAAAGGAGGCGAACCATTTTAGTACTGCGCCAGACAGCCCCATTCTATGTTCCAGAAGGCTCAGGAGGTTGTCATGTTTGACCGTATTGAAGGCTGATGAGAGGTTGAGTAGGATTAATAGGCAGGATTTGTTTCGGTCAAGTAGGGTAAGCGCATCATCAACTATGTGAGTGATGGCTTTTTCGGTGCTGTGGCCTTGACGGAAGCCCGATTGAAATTGATCTAGTAGCTGGAATTCCTCAATGTGGTTACATAGTTGTACTTGTACACATTTTTCAATGCAATCAAAAAGCAAGGGACCCCCTCTAAAGGCGAATAAGGTCTGGGAGTAAGAGGGGAACAAAACAGACAATAAGAACCAGAAAACACTCCCCTAAGACCTATATTTCTTTTTGCAAAAGATTAAATCTAGTATGGGTATAAAGAAATTCCAAACATAAGATATTTATAACATACCGACAACATCATTGTTTTCTATTTTTTTAAAAGGATCATGTTTATTCTTTTCATTAACTTCTTTTCTCCTTTTTTTCCAATACATGGAATATCATTTTTTTCAATAGATACAAAAAACTTTATCTAGATTTTTTTATATAATAATTGTAAATACATATGTACAATATTGCAAAAATAAAATGCAATTTTATTAGTCCCCACAATGACAAATTTTCTTACAAAACAAGCATACCTCACAAACGTACACACTCATACAAGACACTTATGCACATCTGGATTCAGGGGAAAACATAAGATGTAATACATTTCCACCAAGATGAACAAAACAATAATAAGGTCTGGACACACGAGGTCGACGCGCGTTTCGGTGGGTTAACACAATTGTGAACCACCTTCCTCAGGACCTTGTCCAAAACGGGCACAGTATCACACCAGCAAATACACTTGGGGAACCTAAGAAACAATAAATAGTGGAATTTGTTTACCCATACGCTAAGAATAAAATTAGAACTCTGTGTTTGATCAGACCACTGCATTGCACAACAGTGTACACATACTCTAGAGACAGACCAAAAATTGCCCCTTCACCATGATACCATTAATCGTGACATATGAGCTTTTCTATCGTACATGCACGTATCATGGAGCATCTCATACTTACTGTGAGCTGCTCCAATAATTGGTAATGAGATGTGTGAATATGGTGAGAGTAAGAGGCATACCACCAACAAGGAAATGATAGAGCCCACCATGCACAACCTCCAAAATACACACAGTGCAGTATCACCTTTTCTTACGGGTGGGTTTTAAGAATAGATTAGAATTTAACTTACAAGTTTACTATATTGGAGTTCCAATATCCAAGGCGGGAACAACTGGATCTTTTATCGAGGGCAGTAACCCCTATAGCTTATTTTCTACAATAGGTAGAAGATGTCACATTACTCTCAAGAAGTTTCCAAAAACACTAAATGCTACATGCTGGTGTAATGGTAAATCCTTACCAAATGTTAAAATCTGTGTTTGACCTTCCTCGTATTTTCGTCAGGTGATAGCAGGACAATAGCAAAGATAAAATTCACCAATTGTTCTAAAAAAGAAGATATTATATAGCCATAAGAACAATTCCTACTCCTAGGATAACCTATGATTTTATAAGGTCATTGTGTACTTGTACTTACATAACGATATATATTGCTGAACCTGCTATTTTCTGTATATGGTGCGATTATTAGCTGGAAAGCATAGTTGTGCACCAATGAAGGAGACAACCCCAAAGGGTGGTCAAGATATTCAGTAAATGAAGCCAGTAAGAACAATTCCTAAGGACAAGGTAAACATAAATTAGGGTAATAGCTGTAGTAATCTTATAGTAATGTCCTAATAACTACCTACTCAGATAATAACGCCACATACCCTACAGCTCTAGAACTGCCTTCTACTGGCTACTGAAAGCACACACTGGCTGCCCCAAATATGTTTAGCGGAACAAAATTTTCCTAATGAATGCAAGTTCTAATAGGAACGCCACATACCCTACGGCTCAGAACCCGCCTTCTGCTAATTACTAGGAGTACAAACTAACTGCCAGAAATAATTAACGAGACAAAAATGTTGACGTTCAATCAATCATTATAAATAGTATGCGATAATGATGGCTACCCGGTACCCGCGGTGATGAAAGCTACCCGGTACCCACGGGGGACATCCTACTAATACGGGGACAGGCAATTCTCATTTAGTCCTATCTCCTGAGACTCACCCAAAGTTTAACGATAGGGTCCCTCAACGTACTCCGCGTCCCTCACCAAATGCAGATCTGGGCCGTAATGGACTCGATCTTTAAATAGCGAAATGCGCAAGCGCAAAACATAACGTAATAGATTGCGTATTGCGTAAATGTCACATGTTGCAAGAACAACGCAGTTACGACGTTAAAATATCCACCATCTTTGAATGGTGTATATCTGACTGATAAGAGAAATGCCAAAAACGAATAGCAATATAATTGGTACACTATTCGTCTATCTATACAACTTTTTACATAAGAATGACAATAAAGAAGTTCAACTGTAAAATCCCATAGAATATATCAAAAGGACATGAGAGTTGCTAACTATGGGCCTGATTCACAGAACTAACTTACGTGAAATACGTAAAGTTAGTGATTTTCGGTATTCACAGAATACACTTAGTACTACTAACTTTATGTCCGCTCCCGGGCCGGAGATTCCGGCCCTGTGGCGGAATTTCCGCCTCTTGGCCGGAATCTCCGCCTCTGGGCCGGAATCTCCGCCTCCGGGCCGGAATACCCTCATTTAGGCCGTTTGAGCATTGCAACGGCCTAAATGAGGGTATTCCGGTCTGGAGGCGGAGATTCCGGCCCAGAGGCGGAGATTCCGGCCAAGAGGCGGAAATTCCGCCACAGGGCCGGAATCTCCGGCCCGGGAGCGGACATAAAGTTAGTAGTACTAAGTGTATTCTGTGAATACCGAAAATCACTAACTTTACGTATTTCACGTAAGTTAGTTCTGTGAATCAGGCCCTATGAACTCCAAGGTGTCACACACTATCAGTCCATACATAGATTATACTCTGAAAATAACTGTGCGTGATTTACACTCTCATATATAAGTGAATGCCTACATGATTATGACAAAACTGCCATATCGATAAATCTACGGCTTAACTGAACCAGCGGTAGCCAATAAGTCACGCAAGTTGGCAGAATACTGATGAACACATGTCAGAAAGCATGGAGATGTGATGAATTGTTCCCAAGGCTACTGAAAAGAATAACAGAACTCTCTAATTAGTAAGATTCATAAATCACCTGTATAAATATGAGGATACAGCCAAACCAGCCATATGTAAAGACCCCACACAGGTATGCCAACTATGTATACCGGTCAGTAATATTCCAAATAATCTCTTCATTTAATCCCTCCTTTACACTGTTGAGGGTAAAAATCCAGAAGGTTTCCCTCCTTTTTCGGACTATTTCAATAGAAAGACCTGGTTTAGGTGTGACCTTTTCCAAGATGCACCACCGTAAGTCCTTTTCTCCGTGACCCTTATCTGCGCAATGTGCGACAATCGAAGCCGAAAGTTTGTTTGTTCTAATGGCTGATTTAGGCTCACTGTATCTAGTACGAAATTCGCGTCCAGTTTCCCCTATATAGGCCAATTCGCACGGGCACAAAATAATGTATATAACATTATGACTTCTGCAGTTGCTAAGCCCTCTAAGATTGATGTTTTTCCCTTTGTAAATAAGAGTATCAGTAACTATAGCAGTGTCACATGCATGACAACAACCACATTTGTGGTTTCCTAAAATAGGAGGAAGACCCGTAAGCGTAGTCTGCTGATATGTATGCCGGGCTTCTTGTCTAGTATGTACAAGCATGTCACGAAGATTTTTGTTTCTCCTATAGGCTACTAAGGGTAATCTCAGATTTTCATCTCCATGTACATTGAGAATTTTCCAGTTCTTAGTTATAATATTTCTTATTTTGTAGTTTAGCTGTGAGTGATTGACCACACATACTATTTGATCTTTAGGAGTACAAGAATTTCCCTGCAATAGGGCTTCTCGGTTATAGTATTTAGCCCTTTTAAAGGCCGTGGAAACTAGACGACGCGGATAGCCTCGAGCAAGGAGGCGTAGTCTAATGGTCTGAGCTTTGCCAGAGTAGGGGTGTTAGTGATTGGTTGGAAGTTATTTAGATCCTCAGGGTCCGCCGTAGGTTTCTTGAGGATGGGGAGAACTAGCCCGGACTTTAGGCAGTCAGGGACCTCACCTTGAAGTAGGGAAGCATTAACGATCTTGGTCCAGAGCGGAACTAGAGGCCTTATCATTTCATTAAAGAAATATGAGGGAAGGGTATCGTTGAAGTGATTCGAGGGTTTCAGGGTAGAGAGAATGTTGAGAATGGAAGTGTCATTGAAGGTTGAGAATTGATTCCAAAGCGCATTGTTTTTAGGGGAGTGGTAGGTAGGAAGAGGGGACTGGGGAGTTAGGTGCGAGTCTGGTGAGGAAGATAATTCGAGCAAGGCAGACCTTAGATCAGATTCAATTTTGTAGGATTTTTCGATGAAGAAGGCAGCAAAGTCCTCGCAATTAGGTTGGGGACTGGTGGTGGTTGTCTATTGAATGGGTGTGTTGTTGGATTGCCATTTGATCAGTTCAAACAGCATTTTGGGCGGTTTCTAGCTTTGTCTAGTTGGCTTCTGAAGAAGGTCGCTTTTGCAGTTCTGATGTGTTTGTTGTAAAGACTCCTTCTAGCTCTCAGAAGTTTGAGGAGTTCAGCAGATGGAGAGGATCTCCAAGCTCGTTCCGCTGGTCTTAAGTTGCGCCTGTCTGAGTTTAGACAGTCATTGAACCAAGGATTGGAGTCTTTGTTGGGTTTTCTTTTTAGTTGAAGGGGGGCGATTGCATCCAAAACATTTAGCATGGAGTTGTTGTAGTGATCGGTGAGTTCATGGACATCTGCCATGAGCATGGGTGGAGACAGGGACAGATTGCTGTGTGAAATGAGGTCGTCCATGTTAGCATTTTGCATCGATCTTTTCCAGTGTTTCAGTTTCTTGGGTTGAAGTCTTTGGGTGTTCCATCGTTCAAGTATGAGAAAGGTGATAAAGTGGTGATCTGACCAGTCACAGGGGGCTATCGATTCAATCCGAATGGTGTCGGGGTTGGAGATGATTAGATCGAGGGTCGCGCCCAAGTTGTGTGTTGGGCTGTCGCAGAATTGAGTTAAGTTGAGGTCAAGTAGGAATTTTTTAAGACTGTTCACAGCTAGGTCATTCGGGTCATTCCAATGTAGATTGAAGTCTCCCAGGAAGATGTGGGGGTAATGCTGACCTAGATTGGATGAGATGGTTTCCATGGTTTGTTCAATCAGAGGGAGGTTATCTCCTGGTGGATGGTAGAAGATGTGTAGGTTACAAAGGGGTCTTTGTTTGCTGAGGATGGTAATGCTGAGGTATTCACAAGACGAGAGAGGAGCGGACAGAGATTGTTTCGCTGAGAGACTGTTATGGTAAATACAGGCAACGCCTCCCCCCGTACTCTTAGTTCTGTCAAGTCTGATAATGTTGTGAGTAGGAGGAACTAGGATGTCCAGGACAGGACCCGAGGATCCATTGAGCCAAGTTTCAGTGAGAATCAGGAGGTCAAGTTCTTGATCAAGGATGAGGTCAGCGATATCCGCGGCATGTTTCACTTCGGATCTGCAGTTGAGAAGGGTGCATTTCAGGGGAGTTTTGGAATCAGTGCTAGTAGATTGTGCAATGTGAACTTGCATGAGGTTCACAGTATTTAGTGCATTGGAGTTAAATGTGGGGGTTCTATGCGGGTTTAGTGTAATGGTTTGAATGGTCTCCGGGGTGCCAGTCAGATTACTAGGATCTTTAGAAGGGGCTAGCGGCATTGCTTGGATAGGTCTGGATGTGACTGGGATATCAGGTTGAGTGGTGTTGTAAGTTAAGAGAAGGGAGGGGATGTCCGGGCTCGAGAGGTGGTTCTTAAATCTAGTGGGTCTGGACATGGCGTTTGGGTAGGGGGTAGTGTTCCAGGACCGGAGGGGGGATGTATGCTTAGGGTCACTCCTCGTCTCAGCAGGAGGAGTGGGTGTCTTAGGGTAGTGGTTGGGCATTTGCAGGTACGACTGCGGGACCTTGTTGGGCGATAAGTTTGAGGCCAGCTCTGAGGTGATGGTTATGAGCTTTTGTATGTCATTTTTGAGTTTTTGTAGCTCCCACTTGATTTCCTTTAGTCTGGAGGCCACATAAGGCTGAGTGTCAGTGAGCGTAGGGGGGGGGGCGGGAGAGGGATCAGTCCCGGGTGTGGTAGTAGTAGGGGAAAGAATGTGAGGATGGTAAGGAGAGGAGATGATCCCGGAAGGGGAGGTCTGACGGTGTTGGCCAGATGGGAGAGAAGGGGGGGTAGAGGTTTTGGAGTGGTTATGAGGCTTGGGCGGCAGAGGGGTTCGGTTCGGGGGGTGAGAGCTGTACAAGGTAGCATGTGGGAGCGGAGGGGGGTAAATGTTTTGGAGTGGTTAGGAGGCTTGGGAGGCAGAGGGGTTCGGTTCGGGGGGTGTGAGCTGTTCAAGGTAGTAGGAGAAGTTATTAGGTGATGTAGTAGGATTCCTTGAGGGGCCGGAGGTGTGTGCAAAGGGCTAGAGTCCCAAGGTGGTATGGGAGGGACATTGTTAGCGGGAGAAATGTTTATGTCGTCATTGGGCAAGAGAGTGTTGTTCAGGGTCTCAGGTGGAGTATTATGGTGCTTGGGATTGAGAATGCCAGCTTCATGGTGGTCCTGCGAAATGGGTGAGGGATTCAAGTTTTCTGTAGTTTTGAGAGGGGCACTGTTGTTAAGGGTATTCTTAATGGCGGTGTAACAATCTTCAAAGATTTCTAGGTTACGATTAGCGTCTTGTATAAGGATAATCCCATTATTATAAATGGATATGGTAGCCGTCGCTTTGAATGTGGATGAGGTGACTACATCGAGGCTTAAGCCATGAGGAATTTTCTTAGAGGAGGAGATACTGAGTAGTGAGTAGAAGGCATTTCTCCATTGTGCCCTTCTTTTAGAGTAAAAGATCAGATCATTTGTGATAGTTCCTTTTTTATGGCAGTAATAAGGGTCAGAGATTAGGGCTTCTGGGTTCGATTTAAGAAGTCTGTGTTTAAGGGATTTGGCTGCATTTTTAGAAAGGTTTGGTGGGTAGTTGATTGTGTAGCTATATTGACCTAGCCTCGTAAGACTGGAGTCTGGACTGCTCCATGCATAGGAGGCCATGGTTCAATAACAGGTCGAAGGGCCTGCGTTGAAGAGACTCAGGAGTAGGGTAGCAGAGGGGTGGCGGAGTCTAGTGTGAGTCCATAGTGGCGTAACTGGGCGTTGGTATTGTCTGAATAAAAGGATCTACAGGCGAAAGGGACTTACAAAAGAGCCTGTTACCTGGGTTGATAGCGTGATTCGGGTGGCAACCGCAATGAAAGGTGTCAAGGCGTTCTAAGATGGTCGCATAGATTGAGCAGTATGAGGAAGGTAGGAGCAGGTGGAAAAGTAGTGTGTAGTGTGTTAGGTCGTTCGCAGAAGGCCGCCGCAATGGGAGATTGAGGTGTCGGGGTGAGTCTAGGATGGTTGCAGTACTAGAGGGCAATGGGAGGCGATTAGGGAATAGGAATCTGAGCAAATCTCTAGAATAGTCATATAATGCGAGCAGAGGGGCTGAGGGAGAAAACTGAGATGAGAAAGCTGAGATGGCCCCCTAGTGAGAGCAGTGTGAGGTAGGTATGGGGCAGGAAGCAGCGTAGTTTGTAGTGATGCAGGAAGTTCTAAGATGGCCGCCGCAAAGGGAGAATCAGTGGTAGAGGGTCAGATCTAAAATGGCCGCAGTGTGAGGGCAATATGAGGGAGGAAGGAGTGTAAACCTAGTACAAAATCTAAAAAGGCAGTCTGGAGTGAGCAAAGTTAGGAGAGGTAGTGAGCAAGGTCAGGCATCGGTTGAAAACAGGTTAACCCGGCGCCTCCATATAATCCCATGATGAGGCGTAGGCGATGGACTAGTAAGGCTGGATTATTTATTCCCTCAGTGTGGATGGGCCTCTTCTAGAGGCGAGAGACCCATCTGAGGTGCTTTTGTGGTAACGGGCGGGGCGAGGGCACACCCTTACCTTTAAGGAACTTTGCCGAGACCAAGAGGATCGTGGGGGTCGGGCTCTACCAGGAGGCAGCGCGGCAGCTCGTAGCACAGCAGGAGCCCTCCCAGAACTTTGCCAGTATTGCGACCCCAGCAATCTTAGTTGGGGAGGATGCCCAGTATTGTGTCAGATACGTGGGATGGGCCATACGATGGGTATCTGATTGCAAGAGATGTGTCTCCTTTAGAAATATGATATCTGCATCTTGATGTAGCAGATAGTGCCAAATCTGGCACCGTTTATTGGGGGGCATTGAGGCCCTTTACATTAAGGGAAAGGATTTTGACACAAGGGATGGCGCCCATTATTAGAGTGGGGTGTGGTTACTAGAGGTGTAGGGTTGATCTATGCAGGGGTCAATCCCAAGGAGCGGCCATCCCCCCCCCACTGAGGTTCAAAATGGGTCCATGAAAGTAATAGCTAGGCCCATTCCAGTAGATAACATCCTCAGCAGGTCCCACATTTCGCATGTTTCCAGTCATGAGGGCTGCCCAATTAAGATTTATTTCCCTCCCCCACCCCCCATTTGATTGGAAAAGGGAAGAAGAGAGAGGAAGAAAAGACAAATCAATAAAAATATGAGGCCAACAGGGCCAACAAGCTCCATTCCAGTCCAAGAATGGACCCAATGCCAGTGCACGAGTCATTCCAGAGATGTCACTCTCTTAGGGGTAGGATTGGTTAGGGCGGGCTAAAAAGAAAGGATACGTCTCAGTTCAAAGGTCTCATCTCCTGCTACCAGCCTGTGTCCAGGCAAGAGGGATGGCTCCTCATCACGTTCAATCTTGCATTCCCCGTTGGATTCTGGGCTAAGATAAGTCTGCAGACAGTGGTAAGTGTCAGAGTTCAAATGCAGGTTTCGCCCGTGTAATTGTTCACTGATGTATAAGTTCTAGGTATTGTCTCTCCGTATTTGTAGCGGGTGCGTTATGTTAATGACTCATTCGGAATGCGCAAGGAATGCATGATTCGGTTACTTCCGATGAGTATGCAATATTATTCAGAGGTTGCTGAAGAAAGGGTGGGCGACTTCCCTCCTTCCATGGTTTAGAGGTGTTTTATGATGTCTTGCTTGGTTTGGGCAGAGGACTGTTCCCTAGCCCGTGTCCCCCGTCATGGCCTGAATATCGTGGACCACTCAGGGCGTGCAGGTTCTCTAGTTGAGGGGTGCAGAAAAGAGGGGCTGGCCTCCCTAGAAGGCATCGGGAGCTGCAAGAGTTTCTTGGCTTCCTGCAAGGAGCACATTACTCTTTGTTTGCCCTCCCAGGTGAAAATTAAGGAGAAGGGGTGGCCCCATTGATATTTAATGTCCAGATCACAGAGCTTATCGGTGATTGGCTTAAAGTCCCTACGCCTTCACAACATTACTGGGGAGATGTCTTGATAGAGTTGGATTGTGTACCCCTTGTGCGTTAGTTCTGTCTAATTTCGTGAGGTCTTCAGTATTGCTTCTTTTTCCGTGAAGAAGTGTACATTTGTTAGGATGTCTGGCACAAGTTCAGGGCATCCCGGGGGTGTGGCTACTTGATGTGCCCTATCTAGAGCAGGTGGGGAGGCGTCATCGTCTCCTTTAATGACGTGGAGCAGTTTTGCTGTAAACGCCATGATGTCGGGGCCCTCCACTCCTTTAGGGATGCCTCTGATCCGGAGGTTGTTTCTTCTGCTTCTATTTTCCAAGTCCTCCTACTTTATCTGAAGTTCGATATGTTGATCTTCTAATGCTTATATTTTCCAAGAAAGGGGACTAAGGGGCTTTTGTTCGAGGTCCAGTATTAGTGCCCTGTCAGATCCTTAAACTAGTGGAATACTGTTCCTCATATGTGGTGCCTAGTCAATGTAAATCCGAGCACCCACGTAGGGGCTCTTTGTCGGAGATCTTTTGTTCCTTGCCGTTTGATGAAGTGGGGGGTGTGGCCCGTGTAGGTGTAGATAAAGTGAATTAAGTGAGTTAAAATAGGTTGGATAATCCAGATAACACTTTTATTCAAGCTGGTTATCCACCTCAGTAAAAACATAAAGAGTGGCAGTCTACCTGACGTGAAAGTTCAGTTGAAACTATGCTCATCCCTTGGGGTCAACATGTTTCTTGCCTAGTGGTAAGAATAATCTGTGGCAATTCTTCAGGACCTAATCTGTGAACAGTAAAACTATCTACACTCAGTGGTGCGGCTATTGGCTAACTACCACAGGTAAACACCATGTCGCAATTCTTCAATGGTGTGGTTCAGTAACCTGGAGAGAGGGATATAAAAATGTATATGTGTATCCATACACTGCTGTAAATACCCATATTAAGGTCACATAGTAATCTAATCACAACTCCTTAAACTCTCCTTTCCCCACATTAAAGAGAGAAAGTGTAACGAAGAACTAGGCACAATAAAACCAGTAAACAAAGTGCGTGTAGTATGGGGCTTGACTATCATCCCCTTATGCAAGTTAAAAAGTATATATATATAGTCGGAAACTATCCAGCTATAATAAAGAAGACTAGCCATCCCCTAGGAAAGGCAAAGGAATAGATGGTCTTATAAAAACAAGGAGAGGACTACAAAGCTATAATTAGCAGCGTGACATATCACATCAATAGTGGAATAAATGTGAAATATGTCATGCTGAAGCTCACCTCCCACTGTCAAGAAAGTTACTTCAATCGGTACGGCGATTCAATGGGACACCTGGTAGCATGGTGTCCTGAAAAAACATAAAATGCAGGAAGGTGGACAGGTCACAAGTTGGTGAGGAAGAGATGCGCAACCAATCTACGCATCATTGCCTGTTTACTCGTAACGGCAAGCGGGGAGCCCCCACGGGTTCACCCCGCCCCCCCACATCGACCCATCTACACATAGAGGGCGTATCAGGAAGCTGTCGGTGGATGGTATAGCTCCCCACCAGCGGGAACCCTGAGTTGACCATATGGTCACACCGTACAGTGCCCAGCCTGCCCCTCGGTGCGCATCGAAGAGCCCACAGGGAGCGGGCCAAACGGCGTCGTTGCCACTCGCTATACCGCCTGTATTCAAATAGTGGCCAAAAACGATCACGGGCCACTGTCCCAGACGTCAATATTACTCACCAGTCCTGCGGGGATCATGGCTAGTTCACCTACCCTCCTCGCCGGTCCCGGAATAGAGACTATCAGCTCCAAACGGAGTTGAAGTACTATTTCCGGGTCACGTGCGAGGAAGGGGGCGGCGTCCGTCCCACGTCATCTCTAATACCGCTTTCCAAGTTAATAAGGCAGTATGACCGGTTGAAGTAACGGCCATATTAGAGTGTGGTAGGTATCACTATCAACATTATGAGCAACCAAGTCCCAAAACTGTCTAGTGTGATAGAAACGAACCATGTATATATTAAATTGAATACATGGTGATGTGCGGTGTTAAACATGTGCAAAAATGCATATGAGATAAAAATAAAGTAAATTAAATAAAATATCGAGCGGCATTGGAAAAAGTGTTAAAATAGCCAGCGGTCTTAAAGTAACTGCAATAATATACGAGGTCATCATACAAGAGTGCGTACATAGTCATCTCTAATACCGCCTTCCAGGTTGTGAAGGCAGTATGTCTGGCTGAAATAATGGCCATCTTGGAGTCTAGTAGGCATCACTCTGAACAGTATGAACAAACAGGTCCTCAAACTGTCTAGTGTAATAATAACAGCCCATGTACGTGCTAGAATGCATACATGGTGATATGCGATGTAGAACATGTGCAGTGTTGCATGCGAGATAAACATGAACTACATTAAAAAATATATATCGGTCGGTGTTGGAAGAGTGTTAAATGGCCAGTGTTCTAAAGGCAATTGCAATAATGTCAGAGGTCATCATACAATAGTGCGTAAAGTGCAATATTGGCCCTGCATTATATGCAACAGGGCCAGTAGGCATGATTGCCAACAGATACCGGTGATGTTAACTGGGTGTTCCATAACTGCATCATGCCTCCTGTATATATCGGTTAGCTGTAAAGTGATATAAACCGGTAATTTCAATACAGTTTCATGCATCCCGTCTACCAAAAGTAGGCTAGGATACCCATGTATACATACGGTCAGCCAGGGGTCATCTGTTATTCAGGGTGGCCCACGGTACATCTTCATTTAGGCCAAGTACAGATGTGGATAAGCGATGTATCCATCGTTGTTCTATCCTAAAGAGTGCCTGTTGGGTGATCTTAAAATTGGATTCTAGTACCAGCCACTGTAATGATTCGAGGCTATGTCCCTGTTCTTGATAGTGTTTATACAATCTAGTTGTGACCCTGTGGCATCTTATATTACTCTTGTGTTCTGTAATACGGGTCCTGACTGATCTCATCGTCATACCCACATATCTGTTACCACAAGGGCACGTCACCAGATAGATGCATTTGGATGTATTGCAATTAGTGTGACTCCTCATAGTCCAGGTCAATGTGTCTGTTAGTGCAATTGTTTTGACAACTCTGGTCTGATCACAGACCATACAGGTGCCACAGGGATAGTGTCCGGTGACGGGAGGGAGGTCCCAGAGTGTTCTCTGTGTGTCGTTTTGTACTGTGCGGGGTCTTGTGTGCACAATCACGTCCTTCAGATTTCTTGTCCACTTAAAGGCGAATCTAGGGAAGGGGAATTCTATCTCACCCGTATTGAGGATGCCCCAGTGTTTCCTAATGATCCCCTTAATATGTGTGGAATCTGATGTGTACGATGTAACACAGGTCAGGGTCTCATTGGGATCTTTCTTTGTACTTTGCAACAATGCTTCTCTGGGGTTGTTCAAAGCTCTCTTGGAAGAATCCCTAACCAATCGTTCCGGATACCCTCATTGTTTTAGATTTTGTTCAAGCACCTTGGCCTCTACTTTATAGTCAGTGGTGGAACTGCAGTTCCGCCTGATACGTAGGAACTGGCCAAATGGGAGGTTGTTCTTCAAGGTCCTCGGGTGGTGACTCTGGTATGATAATAAACTATTCCTATCAGTAGGTTTTTTGTACAGGTTGGTTCTTAATCCTGTTTGTGTCAGTTGCAGGTTCAGGTCAAGGAAAGGTATATCAGTTTCCGAAATGGTGTGTGTGAATTTCAAGAACTGATTCTGTGTATTCATCCATTCACAGAACTTCTCACAGGTAGAACGATCACCTTTCCACTGAGTGTAGATAGTTTTACTGTTCACAGATTAGGTCCTGAAGAATTGCCACGGATTATTCTTACCACTAGGCAAGAAACATGTTGACCCCAAGAGATGAGCATAGTTTCAACTGAACTTTCACGTCAGGTAGACTGCCACTCTTTATGTTTTTACTGAGGTGGATAACCAGCTTGAATAAAAGTGTTATCTGGATTATCCAACCTATTTTAACTCACTTAATTCACTTTATCTACACCTACACGGGCCACACACCCCCACTTCATCAAACGGCAAGGAACAAAAGATCTCCAACAAAGAGCCCCTACGTGGGTGCCCGTTGGGTATTGCACCGCCGACCCAACGAGGAGCAGGTCCAGATGATGAAGCATGACACCTAGCTTGCTGGGTGTGTGAGGACCCTAGTTCCGAATAAGTGGGATCCCCTCTGAATCCCTCTCCTGGATTAGGTTCCATTTCCACCATCAATTTGCATGATAGTGGTTGGTTCCCTGATTTACATTGACTAGGCACCACATATGAGGAACAGTATTCCACTAGTTTTTAGGATCTTCTAATGCTGCCATTCGCTTCCAGAGGTTCTCTTGCTCTTCCGTCCGAGTGTCTACAGTTCGCTCGAGGTAATCGACTCGTTCACCAATCTCAGTGATATTTTTCTTCAGTTCTTTGACACATGATTTAAATTCGGTTTTGAGAAAGCTAATCTCTGATTTAATTTCTTGGAGGAAGGTATTCATGTAGGCTTGTGTGAGCGGTTCAGTCGTCCCTTCTGACAAAGACGCCATGGAAACAGGAGTCGGAGGGCCAGACTTGTGCCACAGGGAAGTAACTGGATTGTCTTTGGTCAGACTTGGGGCAGTGTCCTTACCCGCTTTGGTGTGCGGCATGTTCCATGGATTGTGTCCCCCTTAAAATACAAACAGGTCACTTTTCAGGGCTCGCCGCCTCTCAGCATCTTCGTCTTTGACTCCCGTATCTCTGACAAGCAGCGCTTGGTGTGGTCCTCCAGCTGCATGATGCCCCTAGGAAGGTCATAGCCAGATGCCGCGGTGGCCTCTGACTGGTTCTGAATGCTCTAGGGCTCGGTAGAGTTACGTGCCGCAGCCGTTAGGCATGATCTGACACCCAGGAGGGGAGGCCCACTGGGGTCAGCAATGTGTTAGCGTAGGTCAAGGTGGGTCAGGCTCAGGCAGGGGGTTCCAGAGCATCACTGAGGCTGTAGGGGTGGTCAAGTTTCAGACTGTTGCCGAGTGTGGAAGGCTACGTCACACCTTAGATGCTAAAGGGGAAGCAGGGGGGCCAAATGCCCACTGCGCGATCTCGCAGTCGAACCCCCATGTTCAGAGGTGAGATGTACACTCAAGTAGGGATACCCCACTATGCGATGGCCTAGGCTGATAAACTTGGCGACAGGCCCAGGGTACTAGTGGTCCCTGTGTGGGCAGGGGTCGGGATGTTATCCCACTGCGTGAGCTCGATCGTCCTTACCTGTGCCCGGGTGGTCAACTTTCCGCAGAGTGCCCCTGTCTATCGGGGTTAGAGGCCTAAGCCGCTTGGTTTGCCTCTCATCAGGGCTTGATTCTGGACTTTGCTCCAAGCCCTTGACCCCCGGGAAGTGCCCGCTGTAGTCTCGGGGTTCAAGGATTCTATTAGAGCTCTCCGTGCAGGGTGTAGGCCCGCACCCCGAGCAGTAGATGGTGCACTTTTATGGGGCAATGTCCAGTATGGCCCCTATCATCGGGTTCTCCACCCTTTTGGGGTCAACAAGTCCTGGCTGGGCCTTTAGGGTGGCCCAACGAGCATCCAGAGCCCAGTTTTGGTCAACGGGCAGGGGGGGCTCTGACCACCTGGCTACCCCGACCGAAGACTGCTCCTGGGTAAGTTGAAATGCGCATTCCGGGCCCAGTCCGAGCATCGATGGCTGTGTAAGGCATCCAGGGCAGCCCAGTAATCATTTAAAGGGCTAATTCCAATCTGTAAGCAGGGGGGACTCTAGTCGCCCGACTCCCCCAGCCGATGTCCGCTCTGGGGAGTGCTCTTGGGAGTATTTGATTGTACGGCGGGCCCAGTCCCAGCACCGATAATCGCGTAGGCCGAGTAGGCCGCAGGTCTCCTACATCACACGATGGTGGTGTTGGTGCCAGGCATTTCCTCCAGGCTGGGCCCGCCGACTCGTCGCAGGGCCACTGCGCCGTTGGTAGGTGGTCTTTCCGGGGTGCGGGGTCGCCTCTTGCCGCAATCCCCACTCCTCGCCATTCTGGAAAGCTACAGGAGAAGGCATCATGCTCTGCCCGAGGCCACCTCCAGGCCCCGGGGCCGCAGGCAGGAAGTCTCTATTCTTCGCTACGGAGGCGCTGGTTTTCCTCTGGAGCGCCACCGCTGATGGTGTAGCCTCAGTCGCTCTTCCTCCCACAGTCCACCGCACCAGAGGAGCCCAACAGTGCTAGACAGCGGGGCCTCTGGAGCGCGCCACGCTCAGTGACGCCGCTACGGGTCCTAAGATGGCTGCTTCAGCTCCGTAGTCGGCTCGGTTGCGGAGACCAGCCAGAGAGCTCAACCGGGGAGCAATACATCCCCAATCTGTTCACTGCCCCCTCTAATGTATTGAGGTGGCCTCAGGAGGGGTGCCCCGATTCCTCGGTGCCGTAGATATGGCTTTAGTAGGCAGCGGTGGCAGGAAGACCTCTCAGAGCATGTCCTACTCCATGCGCTGCTAAGCCACGCCCCCTTTGCAGGTACCTTTGACACTCAGGTGCAATTGTGCTTTGCTTTCTATTTTTTTTTAGATGTTCCCGAACTTCTAGAGTGTCAAATTTTAATTTAAATGAAAGATGGAAAATAACCTATTTTGGCTAAAAAGTTGTGACCCTTCTGTTTTTTGCCGTGTCCTTTTATATCTTGCCAAACTGTATCCACTCGCAACTCCTGTGTATCTGTGTACTACCTTCATTTTTTGCACTTTACGTGCAGAATTCTGCGGCTAGGCTACTTCGTCAGGTACCGAAAACATCCTCTATCACAGGCTCTTTGCGTGATCTCCATTGGCTCAGGGTTGAGCAACGGACGAAATTTAAGGCCTTATGCTATATGTATAAGATTAAGCTAGGTACAGCACCCCATTACCTATGCTCCCTAGCTCAGACATATCTTCCGCCTCGTCTACTTCGCTCTGCATCCCAAGCTAACTTCATAGTTCCTAGATTTAAACTTTCACGTATGGGCGGACGCTCCTTCTCGTACCTGGCCCCAATGTTATGGAACTCACTACCTTCCCCACTTCGCCACGAAATTAGCCATAAAAGCTTCTGCAAAGGCCTGAAGACCTGGCTTTTCAACCAGTAAAAAGCTTGTCCGATCTGTCTGCAATCTGTCCTGTGCGCCGGGAAACCTCCGGGTAGCTGTGCGCCCTATAAATTTAATTTAATAATAATAATAATAATTTCTACTTTGGCACTCACTGAAGCTCCATGAATAATAACAGCTTGTGAAATTTGTATAGAGCGTTTAGCTAGGGGTGAAGGATTAATTACCATGTACTGCCAAAAATCAGCTTTGACTGCTAGGAGGTACTCACTAGACGTTACTATTTTCAATGTGAGAATACAACACTGACCAGGCGAGACGGTCATCACATTTTTTGCTATTATGCACACCTTTCTGAGGTATACTAGTCATAGTACTGACAGATTTTTGTTTGGCTTCTTAGAAAATATTTGACAACCCCAGCCTGTTGTAACCCATCCCTATTACAGACTGAACAGTAATAGACGTTAGGACAGCTATATATACAGCTGAACATATATGAGACAAAGACAAATCAATAACTCATTTCTTAAAGAGTCTTATTTTCTCATACTCATTCTGGAAGAAATACAAAATAACATATTCAAGACCTCTGCTAACACGATTAGCTGCTAAATAAAGAAAATTCTGAAGGTTACTTAAAAAAACGTTTCTGGTGGTACAGTGGATCGGTGGACACAGTCTTAAAACAAGGAAACCTGTCTCCAGAAGCACAAACAAATGCGTAAAGATGCCGTTTTCTAGTGTACCAGCCATGTTGTAATAAGCCACATGGGCAACCTTTTAATTGGCCGCTGGGTTACTTTTCGTCCCTCTGGTCTACCACTCCACCTCTTTGGTTTGGCAGATGCACTAGATTACAAGATCCCGTCCTGAAAATTGGAATGCCAGGATGCAGCACTCTCATGGAAAGACTGATATGTTTCACTGAGCAACATCCTTCGAAAATTGTTGAATTACCAAAATGTGCTGGAAAAAATATTGTGATACACAAATATTGTGTCAACAATATCGTGGGACAGAATATAGAAGGTAAGAATATCGTTTTTTGATATATAACATAGTTTTTGAATTATTGTTTTATTTATATAGCTGTATAAAAATCATGTTTAATTATTTTGATAAATATTAATTATTTTCTCATTATAAGGTATTAGTATTATAATATTTCCATTTAATTTTTTTACAGTAATTTCCAGTTATTTCATGTGAATTTTATTTAAATTTAATTTAATAAGAGTTTTTTTATTTAACAGTGGGTTGTTAGGTTTGTCTAAGATTAGGATGGAAAGCTATTTATGATGTAAGTTATTGTTTTTAATTTAGAATTATTTTTATGCAATATTAATTGATAATTATCGATATAAATAATTGATTGTTATTTTAATTGTTTGTTGCTTTTTAATTAATTGTCAGTTAGATCAGTTTATTTAATTATGTGATTGTTAAAATACATTTTATATTTATGAATTGTTTGATTCTAATTGTTTTTCTTAATAATTATTTTATTATTCATAGTGTTTCATTTTTTATATTTTTTTTAAGTGATTGTTTGTTGGTGTTCGAGTTTGGGTACTAAGAAGGGAAGTGTGTTTATTAAAATATTTTTTTCTACATTTTTTGTTAATTTATTTTTACAAATATTGAATTTCATATAATGTGATTTATATTTAATGAATATATTTTTTCTTTCAAATGGCTACTTTATTGTTCTATTTTCAAATGGTTTTTTATAAAATGTAGAAGTTGAGATAGTAAATCTGAGCCAGTCAAAGCCCTCCACTTTCCCTGCTTTTGCTTACATTGGAGTAGAAATAGTAAAGTTTACCCCTCTGAAGTCCAACGCTTTCCCTGTTGTTGCTCACATTCGACTGGGAATAGTAAATCTAACTCCTCTAAAGCACAACACTTTCCCTATTGTTGTTAAAGTTGGAGTGGGGATAGTAAATCTAATCCCTCAAATTTCCATCAATTTCCCTGCCTTTAAGTTGGAGTAGGAATAACAACATTTCACATATGTCAATGGCATCACTCCAATGTACTGTCCCAGACATTTGGAAAGCACTCGCTTGTTGTAGCAAGTTTTTTAAATTTTATTTTACAATCCCTACTGCCATACTCCCGCTCTCTGTGTACTGTATTTTTTTGTGCCTTTTAGAAGCTTCTCACAACACTCTTGCATTGGTAGTCCTGCAATAGGACATTGGCTAGAAAAAAAGCATGCTCAAAGATATCTGCTTTGTAACTCCAGTTGAGGTTCACTTCAATTTATTTTACATTTTACTACATTTATGCATTTTTATACAAACACTTCCTTTGAAAAGAAAGAGAGAGAAAGGCTAGGTGAACAGCAGAGAAAGAGAGTGAAAGAGAGTGAAAGAGAGCGAGACAGAGGGACAGAGAAAGAGAGGGTAGATTTGAGGAGGAGAGAAAGAAAGGAAGGGAAGAAGGCAGGCATGTAGGAAAAAGACAGGAAGGAAAGAAGAAAAGGAAAGAATGAAGAAAGAAAAGGTGGAAGCAAGAAAGAAGTAAAGGAAGGAAGGTTTGGAAAATAGAAAGACATTTCAACATCATACTGGAGCTTAATTGCAGGGGCTGGAATAGAACATACCTGTGTATGGTGAGTTTTAACAGCACTGCTTCCTTCTCTAGACTGACTCTATTTAGGCAATGTACGCATTTTTAATACACAAATAGTATATTGTGCTGACTAGTAAGTCAGAAACTGTAGAAAGAAAAAAAGCAAAGGAGATGAGGGAATGAAAGACAAAGGAAGAACATTACGAATTTGGGGATTTGAAGGATTAAAGACACTATATTGCACAATTAAATTTCATATAAAGTTATACAAATCCTATTTAAAATGTCAACTATTATCCTAATAATTTATTTTCTGAAATCCTACATGCTCTGAGATGTAAATTATGTTTATTAACTTTAGGTACTCCAATTACTACATCAAAAAGTGGGTTGATGATTAATATTTATTGTGTTAAACGAGTGTCCTAAGATTTTTATTTTTTGGAATCAGGTACGGGAGACAAATAAAGTATGCTTGGAAATTATCTATTTAACTACATATATTGTATGGACACAAAATACTGTAAATACCCTGCAAACTTATTCAATATTTGGTTTGATGTTATGGTTATTACTGCCATTATAACTATAACAGATAAATGGACAAATTACAAAGGCATTCAATACCAATATCAAATGCAATCAAATGGATTCATCAAAGCAAGATTAACTGCAGAAAATTTGAGGTTGATCTTCCCTTTTTTATAGGACATTAAAAGAATCTTGACACTGACCCATTTTTTTATCAATTTGAATGGATTTTAAATGTTTGTTATACACAACAGGCTAAAATGGTGTGATATAGCAGCAGGATTTATGGATTTGGTTAAAATATTGCAGTTTTCCCACACCATCTGTATATGTAAATAAACAGATTTTAACCACATTTTCATTACACCGAGGCAAGGAATGACCCTTTCTACCATGTCTATATCATGGCTATGGGATTTTTTAGGCTTCACATCTAGTTCTTCATTTTAAGCATGCTCCCTTTTTCAATTCCTTATAAAATGCATGATAAGCTATACAGAACATTTGTCCATATTTATGGAATAAAATAAAATCACAGATTTGACTCATGAAACCTGAAAGCCTAAGTTTTATGGAGGGTTAAAATTCCTGATTTTCACAAGTATCTTGATTCTTTTATAAAACAATGAATCTGATGTTTTGCAACAATATCATACTGTGATAAGCCACAATAGTTGAAAGAAACCTTTTTTATTTTTAAAAAAAAGCCTAATGCTCAGTGGAAAAATAGATAATGTGAAATAAAGAAGCCACCTTGAACTTTTTGGTTACTCATTTATACTCCTCTTCTGTCCCTTTTCATATATTACCCTCCTGGTTTAAAGTTTGTCTTACTAACCCAAACCTCTAATTTATCATGCTTGTTGTTTTGACAGTAAAATTAAACAGACCTGCACACTACTTATTAAATAATAGATAGATTGCTTATGGAAGATGCATTTTTTCATGCATGATCTTCTCTTTCGAAAATTTATTTTGGTTTCATTCAAACTGTCTTGGAAACATTTGGAAATAAATAAATATGATTTACTTAGAAGCCAGAAGGGATGGATAGAGACAGGGCGGAAGGAACAGATGGAGTATGGGAGATATTTAGGGAGAGGCAAAGAGAGAAAAGGAAAGAAAGATTCAAAATAATAATAAAAGGATACATGGAAATTGGTAAAAATTGAAGCAGATTCCATCTTGTATAGAAGAACCTCTGTTCTAGGTTATAATGTGAAAATCAAGGCAGTATCTAGATGTTATTAAATTAGAGGGGGCATTCAACCATGTTCTCTGTCTCTCACTCTCTGTCTGAGCAGACTGTGTTTTAGGCACTTAGTCATGGTAGATACCACATTTAATTGTATTTTCAGAGAAGCTTTAAAATGTTTGCCTGACAAGCTCCACTGGTTGCAGAAAAATACCAGGATATGAATCATGCCTATTGCTCATTTTCTGTTCTTCAGTACATCTAAAATAAATAACTGTACTCTCATACAAAAAAACATTCTCACATTTTCTAACTACATTTATGAAGCAATACTTTAAAATAATGATAGGCATTATACAGAGAGGAAGGGCGGAGGACTGGCTTTTCTAGTGAAACATCACTTGAAAAATCGGAAACTGGATTCCCACTGTAGCTCTGGCAGTAAACATTAGAGATCTTGCTGGAACTTACTGGACTTTTGTGTAAATTTACAAACCTCCCTACAGGATACTGAGGTCTTGGATCATGTAGCCTCGTTCTTTTCACAAGTATCATCTGAAGATTAACACCTGATTGTTTTTTGGGGGGGGGGTTTCATCATAAAAACTTTATTTCGGTTGTTGCGACCATAAAAGTGCAAATGCATACAGTACAAAGGAAGAATTAAAATGCGTACAGAGATTCGTTAAGAACAGTTTTAAAAAGTTTCAGCTCAATTGGTTAATCTAAAATCTGTTATGAGGGGATAAATTAACATATGAGGCGCCTAAAAGCTGAGTCAACAAAAGCCTATGCCAAGATAGAAGTGGGCAGCATTGTCTCAATGCTAAGAGTGGGGCAATAACCAAGACTAAAATACATATTATCTGATTAGACAAGAGATATTATACATAGAAATAATTACTCAATGGGAGGTAGAAGCAGTTACATTTTCATCACGGACCTTCTAATAGACCACATTTTGCCGAGGAACTTGGCAACTGCGCAGACAACCAGGAGGCTGGAGTCCAATTTTAGAATGTGCAGCGCTTCACGATGAGAACCGGTGCCAAGCCACCTACAAACAGGGGTAAGCTATTTGGCTCTCAGAGAATGGTACATGGGACAAGCAAAGAGAATGTGACCAATTGACTCAGCAGCAAAGGAACAACCTGGGCAAGACTGAAGTGATAGGCTGTCGCCAGGAGGCTACAAAAGTGTTCACCAGGAGGGAGCCAAATCTGAATTGCATATAGAGCTTCCTGTCCTGGGATCATAATAGCCTCCAGATATTGTTTGTAAACACCTGACAGTTTGAATTCCATAAAATTCATTGTGAGGCAGCCCCATGACGAATAAGAAATTGAGGACGGGGCCACCCAATTCCACTATTGTTTCTTGACCAGGTCTTTGCTAGTCAGCAATGCTGGGTCCATTGTGTCCCACGATCCCTCCAGCACCATAATAGTAAGCAGGGACTTCACGTTGGAGAGTCAGCCAATTTTCTTAGAGAAGTCAAGAGCACTTACTTCAGCGTATGGGAGCAGCTCGGGGTTGATTTTAGACGCAACCAGAACAAAAGAGGGCGTATCTTAGCTTTCTCGATAATCGAGGTTCTGCCCATGTCCAGCCTTAGTGGGTGAAGAGGGGTACTCTGTGGAAGTGAGTCTAGGGCTCTCAAGAATTTGTTCTCCGTGGTCAGGAGGCCGTCCAGTTTTTCAAAACCCCAGAGTTCCATGCCATACAGTGCTAAGCCTGCTGCCTTACAATTATTTATGTGAAGTGGGGCTGCTACTGGTGTGCTCTGGGAAGTCCTATGCTCTTTAATCAAGGCCCCAGTAATCTGTCTGTGCTGGAGAGTCCGCTTCGATACGTGGGGCTTCCAGGACAAGTCCTCCGAGAGAGTGATCCTCAGATAATCAAAGGTAATCCCTCTCTCCAAGTGTTAGCTTGCCTTTGAATGATTTGTGGGGGTTCAACATTAACAGTTTGGTCTTCGAGGTGTTGACCTCTAGGCCCCTCATTGCATAGAAAGCCTCAAAGCGATCTAGGAGCAGCTGCAGTCCTCTAGGGGTTTTAGAGGCTAACAGCATGTCGTCAGCAAACAGCAATGTTACCACCTTGGCTCCCCCCAGACTTGGGGGGTCAATGGGAATATCAGTAAGATACTGAACAACTCAGTTTATAATGAGCGAAAAAAGAGTGGTAGCCAATAAACAGCCCTATCCGACCCCCTTTTCAACTTTGATCGGGTCTGTCAATTGGCCTTGACTGCCCCAGCGAACCCTTGCATAATTGGCCTCATGAAGGCGAATAACTAACGTTAGGACCTCGAGAGGGAGGCCCATCTCCTTTATGACGCACCAGAGCTTGTGTCTAGGGACAAGGTCAAAGGCAGACCTTAGGTCAATAAAAGCTACATTTAGGCTTCCCTGGCCGATGACCACTGTCTTCCAATTCAATAGAAGGAAGCGAAAGACCTGATCAATGGTGCTAATTTTCTGTCTAAACCCAGCTTGGAAAGGGGACAAGATGGTGTAGTCTCATATCAAGGTCTGAGAATCTTCGTAAGAAGTGCACGGGCAAACACCTTTTGGGTACAGTCAATTAGACTGTAGGCCTATAATTGGAAGGTGACGATCGGTTACCCTTCTTAAAGACCGGGATCACCTCAGCTCCCTTCCAGGAAGGTGGTATTGTGGGACCTGCTGCAATTCCGTTAGCTAATGCCAGAATGTATGTTGTCCAGTTCTTGGCATCACTAAAAAAAACATTGCCCGGAATGCCATCCAGTCCAAGGGCTTTAGCCCTAACGATGGAATTGATACTGGACCTGATTTCAGTTATGGAAAAAATGTCACTGGCCGGAGAGTAAGCATAGTCCGGGGTGGAGGCGTCAGTGTCTGGCTTGCATAGTTCGGAGTATAGTAAGGAGAAATGGTCATACCAGGCTGCGATAGCAATATTGTTGGTAGATGGCCGAGGCCTATCTGCATCTCCCCTGGTAACTAAGAGCCAAAATCGCTGGGAATCATTCATAGAACAGGCCTCTCTCAGTAACGACCATCGATTCACCTCCCATTCCCTTTTATCTCTAGCCTGGGCTGACTTGTAGGACCTCCTTGTTTCTCTCAGTTCAACCACATTGTTTGCTCTAATGGCGAGGGCCAATTTTAGTCTGAGGCTCCTACACTCCTGATTGAACCAGGCAAACTGCTACCTAGTCTTCTTGGGGGGCCCCTGAGGGCGTAGTGGAACTCTAAAATACGAGGTCAGCTGGTTAAAAAGATGACTGTGGCAGGCCGTAATCTCATCCAGGCCTCCCTGTTGTTGGGCTAATCTGAGTATCTCTCTGGTGCTCTCAAGCAGATTGAGTTTGATTGATTCAAGTTTCCCTGTGTCCATGGCTATTCGTGCCCATTTGAGTTGTCTGTTATCGTTAGTTGGGCATACCTCCCTTGTCATAAGGATGGAATTAGGGGGGCTCGAGTGTTTGGCCCAGGGCAATACCAGGTAGAGCTCTAGGGGATTGTAATCACTATCTGTGGAAGACCCCACTATCATGTCATCCACTCTCGGCCATAGTCTCAGATCTAGCAGGAAGTAGTCTATACAACTTACATTGGTGGTTCTGTTATAGGTGTTGGTCCCCATTTTATCTGATTTAGTGCGGCCGTTTGTGGCCTCAGGCCGAACTCAAGAGTTAGGGCTTTGAGCTGCAGTGCCGCTTGGGACCACTTCTTGATAGAGGGTAGGTCAAGGGTGGGAACAAGCCACAACTCATCTTCCTCCCTACTACCACATATGTCCTCCTTTTCTAAAGGTTCGAAGGTGACGTAAAAGTCACCACCTACGATTAATGGGGACTGAGTGGCCCTATCATCGAGTAGTTCTTCCAGCTCTTGAAGAGTGGACGATCTGATCCTGCTATAGTGGAGAGGTGTGGTGCAGCGGCCAGGGCAGCTGACTTCGGAGCACAGGGTTCATGGTTCGATCCCCGGCGGCAGCTCAGCTCAGCACCATGTGACTCTGGGCAACAGCTCACTTAATTTCCACGACGGCCCCCAGCGCCTTGAGACCCGTAAGGGTGAGTAGTTCGCGCTTTACAAATACGGATTTAGATTTAGATAGTTTCTCGGGCATAGACATTAAAGATGTCTACCCCTGTACCATTCACACCCCTAATTTGGATCCCTAAGATGTGAGCGCAGTTGGACTGGATCTCTCGGACAGTGCATTTGAGCGCAATTTTTACTCAAATCAACAATCCCCAGCGTGTCGGCCTGGCTTGTTGGTAATTGCTGGCCAATGGAAAGTGATATAACCAGGTATGTGAACAGGGGTGGTACTCCAGGTTTCCTGGAGAATACAGATGTCATAGCATTCAATATATTGGATCCAATACAAAAGGGCCACCTTAGTCCTCACCCCTGCCACTTTCCATGTTACCAGACTAAGCTTAGTGGGCTTTACTTGGTTAACAGTGGGGGAAGGATGTTTATCATCAGCAGTACACCCTGTTTGTGCTTGTGGCTGGGATGCTACTGAGAGTCAAATCCCCCTCGTTGGGTCTAGCGATAGGAGACAAGAGCTTTTTGGAGGTCCCAAGGCTGTAAGGCGGGAGGTGGTGAGGAATTGTCAGTGGAGTGGCTAGCTTTGTTCGAGAAATAGTGGGTGTTGCTTGAGCTTGCCAGATGTATTTTGGTGCATACAAAGTTGGTTTGGGGTGCGAATCAATCGTTGGCTGCAAGAGGCAAAGTCTGAGCCCAAGAGGGTGTCAGATGGTGGGCAGAAAACAGCGATGGAAGTTTGGGAAGTCTATACTTGAGTTGGATGCCAGTGGAGGTAGGTGAGCTCGACCTAGCCTCCAGTGCTATCAGGTTGTGGGCCACATTCCCATCATCCAGGTGCAGTTCTATGCAGTCTGACTGGGTGTTGGGGTGGGTTAGCCTTTTCACACGCAAGATATCTTCCCTAATTACCGAACGACACCCCCTCACATGGCGGATCCAATGTATGATTTTGTTGGTTAAGCAGTCTTCACCTTCATGTTTTATATGAGAAGGGACCTTGGGCACATTGGACATGCATATGCACTTGGAGGGCAATTGGATCTGCTTGCACTGTCCTGTATGGTTAGGTGGGAGGGGGTCAGCAGTGGGGAGTCGAAAAACAGAGTCACGGGTCGGAGACGGGCCCAGTTGTTCAAATCGACCAGTGTTGGCTTGTGACCTGCATTTTGCATCCCCCCAGGAGCTATGCAAATAGTTGATGGTGCAAGGGTGTTCTTTCTAGCAAAGTTTAAGGGGTGCTGATAGGGTACTGACATTGAAAGGTCCTAAACTACTAGTGTGGAGGGTCGGATTCATTAACAGTTTAACCTGATCAGTAAGGGCCAGGACTGCTGCTTTTAGTGTGTTGACTTCAATTCTCAGATCTGATCTTTTAAAAAGGCTGGCAGTGGGGAAATTCAAAATCTGCTCGGCGGACCACAGTGGTCCTTCCTTGCTTATTGTATACCCCTGTCCACTGCGCCACTGTCAGGGAATGACGGTTCCCTGCCGCAGCCAGAGCAGCGGTGGCAGTTCGAATGGCCGTCATGTAATACGGCGGCCGCAGGCTGCCAGACTTGTAATCAGGCCCTCAGTGTTTACATTCACTGGCGGTCAAGACTTCAAGAGACATCATCATTATCCCAAATCTGTTTGAGGGAAATCAATTCTGTTTAAACTGCAAAGGGCTTAGGCAATGGATTGTGCCTGGATTATACATACATGGCCTCTCCCCTGGATGTGTACTACCAAGGAGTACTTGTCCATCCTTGAAGACCATGAAAGGATACTTTTCAAGTGGGAGGGCTCAAACACAAAAGTATGGAATTGAGTGGTTGGCCTCAAACAAGATGAGGAGCAGGAAAGATTCCTCTTTCCAATGTAATTGTAAAAATGTTGAGAAACTTCACTGCAGAAATGTGTGCCCTGCACCATCACTATAATCATTCTGGGGGGTTATAATCTGCACCTGTGAATATTATTTTCATTAATATAACAATAAAAAACCACTGTCGGGTTGCAAAAGGACCTAGCTAATTTTTGTATGCACAAACCTGAGACTTGTCAGGCAACAATTAACCCACATATGTTTTATGATAAACAAAATTAGGTGCATCAACCAAAGGTAAACATACTGGGGCTTATTCACAAAGGCCTTTTGAAGTGTGCAAGTAGTGCTCCGGTAGTACTAATTTATGTACTCTTACATACCTTTGTGACATGGCCGAAAACATCTAAAATAGAAATAAACTGGGAAAAATCATCGTATTTTTATATACAATTAGTACAAATAGAAACGACTTAGGGCCTGATTACGAGTTTGGCGGTGTGGGAGCGGGGCAGCACGTGACTGCCTCGCTCCCACAATGCCAAACCTCACCGCTGGCCGCCTGCCAAATTACGAGTTTTCTCATGGTCCAGCGGGCGGTCCTTTGGCATTCGCAAGACATTGCCTCTTAAAAAGGCACAGCAATGGGAATGCCAAAGTCTGTTCCTGCACGGCATGGACTGTGCAGTCCATGCCACGCAGGAAAGGGGTGGCATGCAGACAGGGGGGAATACCATGTGCCCCCCCTGCATGCATCCTCAGGCCATGAGGGAACAGGGAGCCCTATAGGGCCCCCTTAGTTTCCTCACCACCACAGTTTTCATGGCGGGCTCACCGCCATGAAATCTGTGGCGGTGAGGAAACTCGTAATATGATTGGTGATGCCGCAGCGGCACTGCCAGCATATTGTGGCCCTCAAACCACAGCGCCTCTGCCCGGGATTGCGGATCCCTGGCGGTTGTGGCAGTTCTATGGCGGTCCGACTGCTGTGGTTGTAATACTGCTGTGGACCACTGGTGGGGTGTTCCACGACTGCCACCACATCTCCATCGCGAGTTTGGCGTTCCTATGGACTGCCAAACTTGTAATTAGGCCCTGGGGGGCAGATTTACAAGCCCCTTGCGCCACTTTTCCGTCACTTTTAACATGGGAAAAGTGACGCAAAAGTGTCGCAAGGGCCTTGTAAATCTGCCCCTAGATCCTTTGAACTTTTACTAAGGGGGGGGGGGTTGAACGTTTTGGGTCTGATTCACAAAGGCATGTCAAAGTACATAAAAGAGTAGTACCTGAGTACTACTTGTGGTACTCATAAATGCTGTTGTGGTTGAACCACATTATGCACTATATAACTCAAATTATTTTGTACAATGGACATATAAAGCACAATTAACAATGGAGGGCTGCCTTTCAATTAGCCCAAACACATCCATCCCTAAAAAGAGTACAAAAAGTGTTTGTACGATTGAACGGAAGAGCATGCCCACAACACAGAATAACTTGCCCCACCTTGCAAGAGAGAAATCTGCCAGCTTGACTATTTGATATATAAACAGCATTCGATCTATTGGAAAATTAGAATTGCTAAACGATTTTCCTGAAGTCTTCTGCCAAGAACAAAACCAGATCCTGCCTTTCATTTCCAGATTGCTTCGTGATATGTCCCCTTTTCTTCGCTGTGCATTTGATAGTGGCTGCTTGCTATGCATCCAGATAGAGGCCTAACAATGCTGTCTTGCCTTTTAAGTCATTTGCTTGCTGCTCATCACAAACTGACTGTTTTAAAACGTCGCTCTTGGCCCAAGTGCAGAGAAGTCACTGGTGATTTACAGCTTATCGGCTGAGCTCCAGTGTACGAAGTTAGTGCTGAGATGTGTCGGGTATCACCTGGGGACTTGCGCATGAGGCTTTTTGCGTTTAACCCTGTCCCGTGACCCATGCGGAGCAGGCTTTGATTTTAAGGTACTTCAGTTAACTACTGAGCATGCTTTCCCTATTACTAGGAATCAGGTTCACCTGAAATGTGTGTACACAATGTATTATTTTGGAAACAAAAATGGCTTTTGGCGAACCGTTGTCCTGATGAACACGTGCCAGCAAGAAACTGAGGTAGAAATGTATTAAAAATAAAAATACAAAGAAGAAGAACTGAAATGTGGGCAATGTTTCCAAACAATGATTTCAAAGTCCTGTTTGTCTGCAAACCATAAATAATCGTGAGCTCATGATTGTCCTACAAGATCCGTCATTGTCCGAATTTATATCAAAAGTAATGTTTACCCTTCTTTATGATGAAAACTGTTTTTGTACTGGCTGGATATATTGAAACGTTTCACTAGAGTACAAAATCATTGAAATCAGAAACAACATATACTGAGGGACGTATTTACGAAATTGTCGTGCAGCCAGTCACCTTGCTGTGCTGCACTGCATGACAGGAAAAGGGCAGAAATGCGCCATATTTAAGTCAAAACTGTGCATTCCTGCCTTTTCCCCTGCACTGGTCCCCCTTTGGCAGTCTAGGGACAATCCAGACACCCTTGCACCATGGTGTAAGGGAGCCTCCATTGCATGCAGGATTCTTTTTGTGCAAAAAGGGTCACCTTCCCGCACAAAAACAATCCCCTGAGGCATACTCCTCTTTCCATGTGTGCTGCAGAATGCACCCCCTTGTGTGGAGCAAGGGCGACTCAGCTCAATGATAAATATGCCCCCAGGTCCGCCCCAGTGCTGCCCCAGTTTAGGAATGAGTTGAAGATTCACCTCTTGAAAGAAAACGACTTCACAATGCATTAACTGTCCATAACCCAGCTACCTTTACTACCACTTATTGACTTTATGCTTGTCTTTGACCCTGTACAGCGTTATACTGCCTTTTGGCTAGTGCACACTGTACAACTACCATATACATACAATGGTAGCCTAAGGTGGATGTGCCATGTTATAAGAAAGCCCATACATGGGGAACTCTCCAGAATAACAGTCAGCTACTGTATTTGGAAGCCTGAACTCAAAGGTCAAAGTGTAAAATAAAAGTTAGCTTGGAAAATAGCATAAAGTGCATTGTAAAATAAAAGAGGTATGGTTTAGCTGCAAGCAAAGCTCCAGATCAGTCAAATGGTTATAAAAAGTAATGGAGCTATTTAAGAGTAAAGATAAAAGATGGGTAATTTATTTCTCACAAGTTCCTTCTTGCTTGGACTTCTCCCTGAAACTCTGCTACTTTTGTGATTTTATATACACAAAATTGAATTGTAGGAGCAACAACATAGCTGTTTGTAACAAAGCATTGACCATCTCTTGATTTCTCTGCTCTTCCAGCAGACTCCCATCTCCATCTATGATAGTGACTGAGGGGCATATTAGCAAGACCCACGTTAAAATTATCGCCGTTTTAGCGGCAGGAAACTGCTGCTAAAACGGCGATAATGGGCTTGCTAATATGCGTTATGGAATTCCAATAGAAGGCCAGGTTAGATGTCCTGCACATCTAACCTGGGCTTCTATTGGAATTCTATAACGCATATTAGCAAGCCCATTATCGCCGTTTTAGCGGCAGTTTCCTGCCGCTAAAACGGCGATAATTTTAACGTGGGTCTTGCTAATATGCCCCTGAATTTTATACTAATAATCTTCATTAATCCAAGTCCAGTCCTCCCCGTCACTGCCCTTATCTTATAATAGGAAGCTGCAGTAGCTACCCCTTTCTCTTTGCTTTCAGTTTAATGAAGCATTTGTCCTTTCTCTCTGCTTATGATCTTTTGAGTCTTCTCTGTAACACCCCTACTAGCTAAGTGCATCCTCATTTGAGTGCTATGATCCTCTTGTAAAAACCAAGTTCAGTTGAACACCAGAACTTTGTTAGCGAAAATGCTATCTGACAGAAAATATTGTGTCCTAAAAACGGTTTACAGAAATACTGTCCCATTGGATGCAGATATTCTTTTATTAACTCTAATTTGTTAATGTTTTTGTAAATGATATTCAGGACAGATTAGTGATGATCACTATTGTTTGATACCACCTGGTCTGCCTTGCTCATTCAACTACAAGTGAATCCCAACCTACTGATTTAGGATGGCTCTCGTTACCTCTTTGTTTAATGAAAACATTCTTTAAATATTCTTTACTTGAGATTTTGAATTAGAAAACGAAGAGCCTTTCCGACTGCCACTAACTCCCTTCAGTTCTCATTCTTCCAACACTTAGGTATGCTCCAGGTGTTCCCCTCAGCCCATCAGCTAGCATCCATAGTGTAAGAAATTGGGTTACTGGTTGTGTGAGGGGGAAACCGTACTCAAGCAGGAATCACAATCCTTGTCAGGTTGAGGCACAAGCAAACCCCGAATTAACCTGTGCTCAACCGTCTGGTTGTTTGACAGCGAGCAGTCAGGATTAACTTAGAGGAAATGTGTAAATTATTTATGCAGCACTTCAAAAAGTAATAAAGCTAAAACGCAATACAAGAAAACTCTCACACCAATTTAGAAAAATAGAGTGAATTTTAGAAATAAATCCAGGCCAAAACAACAAAAATCCAGTCAGAGAACCAGAGATATGCAACTTCAAAGATTTAAGTGAAAATAGCACCAAAAAGCACAAAGTGCCAAATGTGAACATCTGGTTGCAGTGGACTGGGACAAAGTCACACGTTCAGGCCAGCTGTGATGGAGTACGGGCCGGCTACAGGGACACAGTTTGGTCCGCTGATCAAGAGTACCTTAAATCCTGGCTGTGAAGAGTTGCAAAGTCCTGTATCGAGGCTGCTTGCGCAGCTGAGGTGATGCGAGTTCCGGGTCAGAGATGCGTCGTTCAGCTTAAGTTCCAAGGAGATACGAGGATGCAATGAGAGGTCCTGTGCCATCCTCGAGGAGGTCATTGATGAGGGGGCTTGTGATGTGAAGTCCTGCATTGAGGATGCGTTGCACTCTAGCTTGTTCCAAAGAAGCTGTGGGGCTTGCGATGCAGAGTACTGCGTTGGCACCGAGTTGTCTATCAATGAGAGGCTTGCAATGTGAGGACCTGCATCAAGGATGCATCACGCAGTGGCAGTTACGAGGAGGTGCAAGGGGGAGGTGATGTCCTTGCGCCAGGAAAGTCCATGCAGCAGAGGCGATGAGTCAGTTCTGCTTGGGTTGTGCCACACAGCAGTGGGGATGTATCTGTTCTGCTGGGTCCACAGATGAGATTGCAGAGCACCATAAGGCCCACTTCCAAGGGTCCACGACTGGGTTGGCACCACTTGGCAGGGTAGGACTCAGATTGCAGAATCCAGGTGCTGGCTTCAAGATAGATTGAAGCCTGTTGTGTCTCTAAGGCATCTGATCAAGAGGCCGGACAACTAGCTAACTAGCCTTTGCAGTGACTCTGTGGTCCTGGATTTAGGGATGCAAGTCCAGTCCTTCTCACCCAGGCAAGAGGGCAGCAGGTCAGAATAGTAGGGCAGCAGTCCTTTAAAGCAGCAGCCCAGCAGAGTAGAAGTCATTTCAGCAGCACAGCAGTTATTCTTTCTGTCAGAGTCCACAGGTCCAGTAGTTCACTGAAGAGTTGGTTCTAAGGGGCCATCATTTATACTGGGTGCCCACTTTGAATTAGTGGAGGAAGCTTCTAGAGGTTTCCACCCCCCTGAGGTTTCAGGCATCCCCTTCCTGTCTGTCCTGACCCCAGCTTGTCTGGGGTCCCAAAAGACTAGTGACACCCTTTGTGAGAGTGCTCAGGCAGGGCCTTTGTGATCTGCAAGTGTGGTAGGTGACAGGTCCTCCCCCACATTAACTCAGAGTGGCCCATCCTGCCAACACCTATGTTCCCTTTGTCTGACTGTCTGGGAGCAATGCACAAAGATCAACTGCCAGCTACACCTAGTCATGTGACCCAGGATCAGGCAGCATGGACCAAATGGCTAGGATAAGAAAATGGCTATTTTCTAAAAGTGGCATTTTCAGAATTGTGATTAAAAATCCGACTTTATCATTAAAGAGGGCTTTTACTTACAATTTTTTAGACACCTAACTCGACCTGTCTACCTACTCCCAATTGGAAGTTACAGCGTATTAAATGTAATAAGGAACTCCAATGCTATCCTCAGGGAGAGATAGGGCTTGCAGTAGTGAAAAACGAATTTAGGAGTTTTTCACTACCTGGACGTGTAAAACTCAAAAGTACATTTCCTACTTTTTAAATACACTGCTCCCTGTCCTCTGGGCTGTTAAGGGCCTTCACTAGGGGTGACTTATATGGATTAAAAAGGAAGGTTTATGGCCTGGTAAAAGGTTTATTTTGCCAGGTCAAAATGGCACTTAAAACTGCACACACAGGCTCCAAGGGCAGCCCTGCGACACGCTTGAAAGGACTACTTAAGTGGGTGGCACAATCAGTGCCACAGGCCTACTAGTAGCATTTAATTTAGAGGCCCTGGGTACATGTAGTACCATTTCACTAGGGACTTACAAGTTAATTAAATAGACGGGTTGGGTGTAAGCCAATTCTACCATGTTTTAAGGAGAGAGCATAAGCAGTTTAGCACTGGTTAGCAGGGGTAAAGTGTGTAGAGTGCTAAGGTCAGCAAAAATAAAGTCAGCAAAACAGGAGTGTTGAAGGCAAAAACTTAGGGGAGAACTGGCCAAGCATGCCAGGACTAACACATTGTGACTAATATTGGCACCAGGAGGAGTTAAAGGAATGAATGCCAGAACCCCATATCTTGCCATTACCTATGAGCAGCACAGATTTTGCTGGATGATTCAATCCTTGTTTCATACTCCTGGGAACCAGGATCCCAAAAGTCCAAACCTCACCTATCTTCGGTCTTAAGATGAATGCTGCTCATGGGACTATAACCACGGTCAACCCCATGTAGCCATAATGCTCCTTACTAACGCAATCTGTTTGCAAAAACGTCAGCAATTGGCTTTATAATGTCTGATCTTGATCAACCGGCAATAACTTCATGCCCACATTTGTAATGAAAAGGGTTTCAACATCTGTCAGAACTTACTCTTGCTGGATGTTGGAAATGGCCCTTTCTGCAGTGTTGCCCCCAAACATTTTGCCTTCCTCCTCCCCTTTTGTGCTGAATTCGTTTTTGTCAACTTTAGGACTCTGGGCATTTTACCACTGCTAAACAGCGCTAAAGTGCTTGTGCTCTCTCTCCCTAAAACATGGTAGAATTGGCTTATACCCAATGGCATATTTAATTGACTGATAAGGCCCTAGCAAAGTGCACTACATGTTCCCAGGGCCTGTAAATTAAATGCTACTAGTGGGCCTGCAGCACTGATTGTGCCACGCATTTAAGTAGCCCTTTCAAACATGTCTCAGACCTGCCCTTGGCGCCTGTGTGTGCAGTTTTAAACTGTAATACAGAAGTGTGCAGTTCCTTTGACAAAGGTAAAGTACTAGTAGTATGTCAAGTCAGTAGAATACGCTCTAATAGGAGCAAGTGCCCTCACATGCCATGAGAGGTGTCATGCTTCATCATCTGGGCAGGGTCCTCATCGGGCCGGCACTGCAATGCCCGACGGGCACCCACGAAGGGGCTCTTTGCCGGAGATCTTTTGATTTAGCCATTTGATGAAGTGTGGGTATGTGGGGTGTACGGAGTGTGTAGTGTGGTGTGGTGAAAGTGACTTTATATAGGTCTAGTGATGCTTGGTTTGAATCAACTTTACTAGTGGAGCTCACTACCCTAATTAAAATTTGTGGTGCTCGTATGAGATACAATGGTCTTAAGGAGCAATAGTGATTAATTTATAAAACGTGAGGTCAACATGTTTCTTGCCTACCATAGCCCATAAAGGTCTGTTGGCAATTCGTCAGGACCAGAAAAAGGCAACCTACACTACTGTGTAACTAATTCAGAGATGTGTTTTGTGAATTCTAATAATCAGTCACAGCATATAACACAAAGCATGATTCTACCTTGTCCGTCGAACTGACCCGTCTTGGGTCAATACGGGTCTAACGGAAAACAAACAGAGCGAAACGCTCATTCGCGACTCGTTGGGGGTGTTGTGTGCAACTCTGCGTCAACCCCGACTCTGTGCTCCGTGAGGCTAATCCGTGAGCCCAGGTTGCCTTTTTCTGGTCCTGACGAATTGCAAACAGACCCTTATGGGCTATGGTAGGCAAGAAACATGTTGACCTCACATTTTATAAATTAATCATGATTGCTCCTTAAAGCCATTGTATCTCATACGAGCACCACTAATTTTAATTAGGGTAGTGAGCTCCACAAGTAAAGTTTATTCAAACCAAGCATCACTAGACCTATTTTAAGTCACTTTCACCACACTACACACACCGTACACCCCACATACCCACACTTCATCAAACGGCTAAATCAAAAGATCTCTGGCAAAGAGCCCCTTCGTGGGTGCCCGTTGGGCATTGCAGCGCCGGCCCGACGAGGAGCATGCCCAGATGATGAATCATGACATCTCTCGGGTGTTTGAGGGCACTTGCTCCTATTGGAGCATATTCTACTGACTTGACATACTACTAGTACTTTACCCTTGTCGAAGGAACTGCACACTTCTATATTTCAGTTACTGTTGAAGGGAGGGTGTGTGCTGGACCTACCCAAAAGCTCCTGGTTCCTCTTATTTAAACTACAGTTTTAAACTGCCATTTTGACCTGGCAAAATAAACTTTTGCCAGGCCCAAACCTTCCATTTTAATACTTCTAAGTCATCCCTAGGACAGGCCCAGGACAGCCCCAAGGGCTGGGTGCAGTGTATTTAATAAGTTGGACATGGCATAGGATAACAGTGGGTTTACCTCATTACATTTTATAAGGGTGATTTCGAAATGGGAAGATATAACTGATTCAAGTTTGTTGTCTCTGGAATCCTAATTTAAAATCCTAACTTACGATGAAGTCAAATTTTAAATTACAATTCTGAAAATGCCACTTTTAGAAAGTTGGCATTTTCTTGCCTTCGCAGTTTGGTGCCTGCTGTCTGTCTCTGGTCACATGACTTGGTGTAGTTGGCAGTTGGGCTTTGTGTATTCCTCCTACACAGTCACACGCAATGGGAGCTTAGGTGTGATTGAATGGGCCATCACTGACAGGATGGGAGGCAGGAACTGAACCCTGCCTCACTTACACCTGAATAGGATGTATCCTGTCTCCAAACAAAGGGCTGCATACTCCCTGTTGTTAGTCTGGAGCCAGGGCTTGCCAGGCAGGGCATCTGTGCACTTCAAAGGCATTCCTTTAGAAGCTTCTCCCCACTTCAATGGCACAAAAGTGCATAAATACTGGACCTCAGACACCACCTCTTCAGTACACGTCTGTGGATACTCTGCCAGGAAGAAGGACATCTGTGCTGCTGAAAGGACTGCCACTCTGCTGAAATGCTACTTTGATGGACTCCTGCTTTGCTGTGCTGACCTGCTGCCCTCTTGCCTAGGTGAAAAGGACTGGACTGGTATCTCTTCAACCCAGAACCCAGAGTGACTCCAAAGGCTAATTGGCTGGTCCCCTGATCTGAAGCCAGAGGGACATAACAGGCTTCTAACAACCTTGCATCTACACCTGGACTCTGCCATCTGTGTTTCGACCCTGCCAATTGGTGCCACCCCAGTCCTAGACCCTTGGAAGTGGGCCTAAGTTTCTTACCAGCGGAACCGACATCTTCTCTGCTGAGCGGCGCATCTTCTAGCTGAACCAATGGATCTCCTCAGCTGAGCAGCACATCCTCTGCCAGAACCGATGCATTGCTGCTGCTGCATGGATTGGACCTGACGCAGAAGGTCTGCAGCCCCCTTGCAGTCTTCGGAACCAACGCATTGCCGACGGCACGACGCATCTCCGACCCAGGTCCTCACATCTCTCATAGACAGCAGCTAGACAACGGTGCTGGCCTCCACATAACAGCCTCATGGCTCCTTGGAATGGACGCATTGCCAGCTGCGCGCCGCATCCTGAGCACCTGGACTTTGCATTGCAAGCTCCGTCGATGGGATCCTCGGCATTGACGCAACAGGACTTCGAACTGCAGCCTCACCGCATCTCGGAACCGATGCATTGCTTTGGCTGCTCGACGCTTCTTCGCCTCGGATCCACGCACCACTCAGCAACCAGGATTTAAGGAACTTTTGTTCAGCGGACCTAACTGTGTCCCTGTAGTGGCCCACGCTCCATCGCGGTTGGCCTGAACTTGTCCCGGTCCGGTGCGACCAGATATCCCTTGTTGGCGCTTTGTGCTTTTTGGTGCTATTATACCTTAAAACTTTAAAATTCAATATCTCCGGTTTCTCTGATTGTATTTTTGTTGTTTTGGTCTTGTTTTATTTATTAAAACCTACTCTTTTTTCTAAACCTGGATGGTGATCTTTTTGCATGGTGTTTTCACTGTTTTACTGTTTGAAGTGTTGCACAAATACTTTACAAATTGCCTTCAAGTTGAGCCTGATTGCTCTGTGCCAAGCTACCAGAGGGTGAGCACAGGTTAATTTGGGGTTTGCTTGTGCCTTGCCCTGACTCGGATTATGGTTGCTGCTTGACCAGGGCTCACATCCCAGTTAACCAGTAACCCAGTTTCTAACACTGGAGGTGCGAATCCTTCTGATTAATAATGAATTCAAAGTTCTTCAATGTCTCTGGCAAACCTTCTGTACGCCTTCTCAAGATTTGGCGAGAAAATGCTCTGCAATTAGCCAAATGTTCAAATATGGAAATACCTTTTCCCTAGGGTACCAGTACTTGCGCTGTAAATACCTGTAGCGCAGAGCAGTTACCAAAGGGCAGGACTGAAAATTGGTTTTGATGGTATGTTAATGAAAGGCAAAGGAAACTTTAGTGTGATCTTATAATTGGGGCATGAAAGTATGTATCTTAGAGGTCCAGGCTGGACCAGAAATATATGGTTTAAATGCGTAAACCTCTATCGTCCTGAGACGCTGCAACCGCTACACCTCTGTGAGGTGGCAGAAGGTCAGAGGGTGCTGCGGTAAGAGCTTTGTCAAACTCAATGTAGAGTTCCTCATCTGTGAGGACAGTCCACTAGTGCACTGTCATGAGGGATCAATGCCATATTAAGGCAATAGCAGACAGCCACTTGAGGGCACCACCACAACAGGGCACCAGACTCCAACCATAGGCCTCAAATATGGCTCCTTCTTCAACGAAAGGACGTTACAAAATGGCAACCTGTTATTTTGCCTGGAGCGGTGGAAATCCTTTCACTGATGCTGTGACAAGGGCTAAAGATTTCCTGCTCCCTTACAAGATAAGAGTTGTGTTCCTCTTTCTCTTTATCGTGCTACAGTTCAGCACCTTTCAGTAAAACCTTACTCAGCACGCATGATTCCACATAGAGGCTACTCGTACTTTAAGGTCAGGCAAACTTCGAGCAGTGACGTGGCCAATGACAGGCCGAAGACTGATGGCACATCAGGCAGTCCAACATGGCCTCCTCACATGGGAACTCAAGTCAGCAAGGCCTCAGACTGGCAAGACAGGGACTAAATTTCATTAGGTATCAGTGCTCCACAGAACGGACAATTTATTTACCAGACAAACCTGTCAGAGCTACTAAAATGGGCTCACCCATCGTCATGCAGAGACAGTTCACTAACAAGACGAGAACATTAATGAAATAGGAATTATACATAAAAGAGGATGTGGAATAAGGAGGAGCTAGAAAGAGGACATAAGTAGAAAGGAAAAAAAGCGAACTTTTTATTCATAAAAACTGGAGAAAGGGGAGACCTGTATGCAGAGTTACCGGGCTCTCTTTAAGCAAGCAGTCTGAAGAGAAAAACCGAGAAGATGGTAATTTACCCTTTATTGTCTTCACTTTGATGCAAAAACCTAAATCCTGTTTTGATGAGTTGCATAGAAGGAACCAATAATGTTTTTTGCAAACGCACTGGACTATATATAAAATGACTTTTACTGCGCTTTGCACCAGATTTCCCAAGTCTGTATCCCAAGGCCGTGCTATGGAATTAAAAAGAATTTTGTAACAGTTTAATAAATGTCGCCCATAGCAAATTCCTAACACCTCTCATAAACTCTGCTCTGAATTCTCGGTGGAGGACTTCCTTTGGGGAAGGATAACTCGATTTTGCTGATTTAAAGGTTCTGTCTTGTTCTTTTAAATATTCCTCTGATGTTGTGTTGCTGGGCTTGTAATAGACTGTTATTGCCCTATATTGAGTTTCAGGCTGAAGGTAAATCTTTTGTGATGCAATTGTGGTACCCCAAACTCAATATTGTTCCAAAGGTCTTTTATAACTCTTTGGTCTGCCTGTAGCAATGAGCGCGCATTTTCATTTTTACCCTTTTACGCCTGTGTTCCTTGTTCCAGAGACGGAGCTGAGAGCGTTTTTACATGCAATCTCTGGTGCAAATTCCATCAGGTGACGACTCAGGGGCCGTGCTTTGAGATTGTTTTTTTCTCACCATTCTTTGATTTTCTTGTCGAAATTCATATATTTTTTATTAGTTTTCAAGCAGCCTGCCTCAATATCACCGAGGAATGCTGTTAAGAGGGCAGTCAGCTTGCATTTATTGATCCGCAATGAAGTGTCTTTTGAGGACACTGTGAATTCGATACAGAGGGTAAGCATTCCTTCTCAACAAAACATGCCGATTTCACCAAAAGACAGCGAGCCAGCATAGACAAACTTTGGACTTGTATCAAAAATGGACGAACCCTCTTTTGCTAGTGCTTGCGGCTATTGGATGTGAAATGGGGGAATCACATTTTGACTCATACATATTACGTATGAAGGCCCAAATTTACTAACACTTTGCACCAAAATTGCGTCACAAAAATAGGGGGTGGGTATAACCCGCGTAATTCCGTGCAACGTAATCACATAGCATTACCTGAAAATCCAACAAGATTATGCAGAATTCGCGAGAAGAGTAATTCTGCATTCATGCGAGGATTCATCTTGAACTAAAAAATAAAGCTAAATCCAAAAAAAACGAACAGCAGTGCAAGAAGCCACTCAAGCTCACTAAATATGCTCTTGTAGTAGGATTTTTCCTCCAAGTTACTCTGAATTACGCGAGTTAATGTAATTGCGTAATTATTGGTAATCCTGCATCAAAGAGTGATGCAGAATTACCTAAATCACTCTGATTACTCCAGTGTAATTACAATTACTCCCAGGCCTACACGAACAACGTGTTGTATTAAGATTTACTTTCCAGAGCCGAACTTGCTTTGCGCAGGGTAAGCATCCCTAAAGTAAGGAAAAGTAGTGCTATGCACTATTATGTGCTACTTTGTGTCAATTGGGACGTACAATGGATGGTTCATGGGAGGTCCCATGCAACCACTCATGGGTTTAGATGCAAAGCCCTATACACTAACATTGGTTGAAAGGTATTTGCATCAAAAAAATTACACCTCCTCGAGCCAGGCATAACTTTGGAGAAAAGTTTTCTTTTCCCCAAGCCTTTCCAAATTTACATGTGTGCTACATTATACAGATCATAAACAAACTTGGAAAAGTATTAAGCTATGTCTACGAACAGTATTTTGTCCTGGAAGGGTACCATTCTAGTTAAAAACCTATGCTAGATAAAAGACAAACTCCCTTGCACTACAGAGCCAAAAATGTGGCTACGCAGGTGGAGAGAGAAACAGCGTCATTTGTTAGTAGATATGGTACCAGTGGCGGCTTCTCTGCTATGGCGGAGGAGCGTCGCCTCCCCACCACCAGCAGCGGCAAAAATTGAAAAACAAAATGCTAATAAACCAGGTTTAATAATTTATTTTTCTCTCCTGGGCGAGTCTTAAGGGTGGGGGCATCACTGGGGGCGGGGGCAGTCACAGAGGGTGGGCACTGTGATCAGGGTGCATGACGGTTTGGCCGGACGTCTCAGGTCGGCCAAAGAGTCATACACACTGACGCTCTCTCCAACCCCAGTTGCATTCCTGGCTTGGAGACAGCGGTCACAAGCTCTCAGTCTCCCTGGGAGCACAAATCGAGGGCAGTCAGGCCAACCCTGATGCTGCTCTCATGAATGAGAGCAGCGTCAGGCTTGGCTGCAGGGTATTCTGGGAGTCTGTGCTGGTGAGGAGGAGAAGAGCGGAGATGCGGCGTTGCGGCAGGAAGGACAGGTAAGTTAATTTTTATTTTTTTATTTGTTTTTTGTTGTGGTCGTTAGTGCCCCCGTCCATCACTTCCCGCCCCTCAGCGCGGACACCAGCCATTACTGTATGGAGCTGTTCTGCTCACTCTCTTTGATGAAATGCAGTGCAGGAACTTTGGTTGCTGCACTACATTACATCACTTTTTTGTAAATGTATCCCAAATTTTACATTAGAAAACGAATTGTGAAACAGTTGCAAAGGGTATATGATCCATCTTTTGCTTATTACTCAGAGGAACCCTTCCCTGTTTAAGTTCAGGAGGATACATTTACATACAATGAATCTAAAACCCACTGATTTACAGAGTCACTGTGTATCCTGTGGTGTCCTAAGTATCGTTTGCAAAAATATTGACCCATTGCTGCTGATAATAGAAAATGTACACACAAGAGGGTGACATTTTTGCAAACAATGTTTAGGACATAATATTTATGTCAGATGAAACTTTTGAAATTTCCGGGTGATATTCTGACACACAACCATGGCTGAAAATCTGGCATGTGCCTGTCCTTCAGGGACCTATATTTAGCACACCTCGAACAATTCATTTTACATGTGTAATAACATTTTTACCAAGCACAAAATATGAATAGCCTTTGACAAAAATAAAGCAGCCTGATTTTACACTATTTGTGTTGCCCTTGCAACAAGAAAGGAAACTGATACTGTCCTGATCTTCGTCCCAATGTACATAGAACTGCATTAAATGAATCAAAAATAGAGGAAATCCAATACACAAGGCAGATGGCCCAGAGAAAAGATTGGCCAAACGCCCTGAGTGTGTGCAGGGAGTGAGTGAGAGCAGGGAAGATGTGTGGGGAAGGAGAGAGCAGTTGGATCGTCAGAGGTGCAATGGAGCATTACAGGGATAATTCCAGATTTTTAGGTTTTCTCCTTAAATTTCCTGTGGGCCTCTTTTGATAGAGAGCTTGCAGTGTCAGTGTACTGCAGAAAGAGATAGCTCATTTCCTAGCATTGAAACCTGATACCCACAGGCCGCGTCTCCATACCTGCAGAACGTGCAGTAATCAACTGAGAGTTCCCAATAGGATGAAACTTGTGGCCTAGAGACTACATGCCTATCTCTTCTGTAAGCATAATGTTTACAGACATAGCTTGCATAAATTGAAACCACTGACCTTCAGGTTTCATACAGATCTTAACAGCAGGTACATTAACCCTTTTCTGTATTATATAGAGAATAAAGTACCCCTAGGTGTACGTTATAAGGATGTTGCAAGTCACCAAGCAGTACCATGACCACCTGGAGGCACATGGCCAAAAAGCAAGAGCCTTTATAAGGTAATGGATTATCCAAAACTACAAGTTCGAAAATAGAAAAGTGCTGGAGTAAAAGACTAGCATGTTTAAAGTTATCACAGATAACATGAAACATCTTGTACTTTAAACATATTTATTTAATATTATTTTTCTCTGCTGGTATGGACAAAGGAAGTGGAAATTCAGTCCATTACAGAGCTTTCACAAGGCTCATTCATTTGTTGTATTTTGGGCAATGTAGCATGGCAGAGGGAAATAAGCAATGTTTTACTTGCTGCTCCTCCCCTGCCTCATCTCTTGTCTCTTCTCGTCAGATGGGGGATGGAGATGAGTGGCATGTTGTGGGCATGTTCCCTGATGCGAGCAGGACACTCAGGGCCTTATTACGAGTTTGGCAGTCTTCCTCTGGGTCTGCCACCGCGGCGGTCCCAGGAAGACCGCCAAGCCCAAGGTGAACCAGTTCGCCAGATTATGAGTTTAATCCAGGGGGGCAGGCGGTGGAGCGGCGGTCATATGGCGGCGGGTATGTTGGGCTCCTAGGAAAGCCTAAACAGCATACCACCGCCATGAGGGAGCCTGCAGCACATTCCTACACGGTGTGGCATGCATCATGTCGAGCATGCCACACCGTGCAGGAACGAAGGTGCAATACCAGGGGGGCACAACATGTGCCACCCCCGCACGCACCCCCATGCCCAGATTCATCCGGGGCCCTGTTAGGGCCCCCTTACCTCAATGTCCGCCACCCTTTTCATGATGGGGTCCCCGCCATGAAAAGGGTGGTGGAAATGCGGGTCATATTATGATCGGTGGTGCTGGCATCAGCGTCAACAGCATATTCAGCCCCTGTTGAGTCTGCCGCCACAACGGATTCCTGGATCCCAGTGGAGGCAATGGTCTTGTGGCAGTACCACCACCACACTCGTAATACGGCGGTCGGACCACCACCACGAGTACAGCTGTCTGAGGACCGCCATACTCGTAATAGGGCCCTCAGCCTCCTTATACAACTCAGGGCCAGATTACGAGTCTGACAGTCCTCAGACCGCCAGCCTCGTGGGGGTGCAGCGGTGGCGGATTCAGCCACCGCCACACCCGTGGTCCAACTGCCTGATTACGACTTGCACCTCTGGCTCCACCAGGGAACGACCGTTCCCTGGCATAGGAGCATTGGTCAGAGGCCGCAATATGGTTGGCAACAATGCCATGGCCCCGCCTAGCATATTATGAGCTTCCTCTCAGCCAGGCTTTTCATGGCTGTTCCACAGCCATGAAAAGCCTGGTGGAGAGGAAACAAAGGGGGCCCTACAGAGCCCCCTGTACCTCAGACATATGTGGATGCACACATGGGGGAATAACATGTGCACTCCTGTGTGCATGCACATAGGTTCCTGCACGGCATGGACTTACAAGGCCATGCAGTGCAGGAACCTTATGAGCGTTCCCCTTGAAATGCCTTTTTAAACGGCACCACCGCCTTTTAAGGGTAACCACAGGGGGAACTGCCCTACCGCCTGCCTGCCAGACTACGAATAAGTCGTAATCTGGCAGGTGGGCAGTGCGAGCTTTGGCGGAGCGGTGGCACAGCAGTTTCCACCGTCGCGCCACCGCTCCACCAAAATCTCATAATTTGGTCCTCAGTGTGTGTCGTCTTATCTCAACACGCTGGGTACAACGGAGGTGTGTGGAAGGTTGTGTCAAAATTGACATTTGTAGGCAGTGAGAAAAAGTTTTAAGTCAAGTGAACTGGCCAAACAGGCAGAGTCTGAATCTAGTATTGAGAAGGAAGTGCCTGCTGCTTTAAGATAGACGTTTCTAGTTTCTATTGCTGGACAGGGTTATTTGTCTGTCTTTTGGACTATCATTTTAACAGTGCTGTCATCTGCAGCATTTCTTTTTGCTATCTGCCTGTTTTTTATTGAGCCATTGATTTTGTATGTAGATGTCATGACTATCCTCTTGGTTATGGGAGTGCTAGAGTTCAGGTCATTGCTAAACTCGAGAGTGTGAGCATTAAGGCGAATATCAGCTGTTCCATTTGTGTTTTGTGTAGTAAGCGACGAAACCTTTGAGGAAGACTTCTGTAATCGTGCACCAGAATCTGCAGATGATATATTCTTTTTTTATCCCTTGGAAGGTAGACTCAAAGGTACACTCAAAGGTAGACTAGAGTGATGAGACTAAGGGGCCGATTCCGATCTCGGCCGGTAGGGCTCCGAATCGGATTCGGCTTTACCGGATCCGATTCGGAGCCCTGTTTCCCGACCGAACCGTACGCGGGTCCGGCCGAGCGAGTACGATGCGAATTCGCCGACCGACTCGTCCGGGCGTCCCGACCGCTCCGACCGACTCGTTCCCGGCTCGAACCGCACCGACCGAGTCGCTCGGACTCGTCTCGCAGCGCGCAATGGAGACGTTCCCCGGCCGGGTAAGTACGATGCGCGCCGCGGGCAGTCCGACCGAGCCGCGCACTCCGGCTCGAAAGAGCTGTCGGAGCCGTACTTTGGGGGTCCGTGTCGGACCCCCCTGTACGCGTAGCCACGCGAGTCGCACACAGGGGGACCCATGGGTCCCCCTACCTGTGCGTGTACGGCGCGAATCGCTTCGCCGCGTACCCGCTGTAGGGGGCGCCCTTGTCCGACTCGCACCCATTGAGTCAATGGGAGCCCGCGTACGCGTTGTACGACCGGCTCCCATTGACTTCAATGGGAGTCCGACCGACTCGGGTCCGATGGCATACGTGCGCATCGTACTCGTTCGGTCGGACTGCACGGGTCCGATTCGGTCGGAAATCTCTCCGGGTCCGGCTCGGTCGGAGAAATTTCCGGCCCGAATCGGAATCGACCCCTAAGTGTTTGGAGTAGTCTTCTGGATGCTGATATCCTAATTATGAGTGACCATGAGTATTGGACAGAAGTCTTGTGCCTGGCTTTGTAAGACTGTGCCACTTTTTCCTTTTCACCTGTCAACATCTACACTGAATGCTGCCTGGTAAACACCTACTTCCCCAGGAACCCAGAACAAGGCCTCACGATGAAATCACGATCGCAACCTGTTCACCCATAGGCTCCCTCATTTGTTTTGATTTGTGAACTCTGAGCAGCTGGTATTCTAACCTAAGATATATCTAGGGTTTTAACAAACTCCTTGTGCCTCACAACTAATTGTCACACTAAACACATATTTCCTGAAGCACTTTGGCAAACTTCCCAGCTTCAAAAGGTTACAATACTATGGAATTCATTGATGCAATTTCCCAAGCCGGGTTATGTATCCCTTTCAAAAGGGACTGCAAAACGTCCTCCCTTTTCACAGGAGCTCTCTCACAGCTACAGTGAGTACCTTCTTAGCATGGGGTGGGATCTCTGGGACCTGGAGGATGTGGGGATTTGTATTTGATCCTTTGGAGGGAAGAGTGAGCTCACTTTGGAAAGAGACTTTTGTGAGCAGGATTTGACTGGACCATAGGGCACTCAAGTAGTGCCCAAAGGCCTGGTCTGACAGGCCAGTGTGTGGGCTGGATTTTTAGCAGTTGGTGGCTCTGTTTTATGGTCTGCTGGGCCGGTTTTTACTGTTGATTTCCTTGTATTGAAACAAACATTGCCTGCAGCAAGCTCAATTCCATACAGTCTTCCACACCTTGCAAAACACTTATACAGCGTGTCTTTACAAGTTCGAAACCGCCTCAATTTGCAAACATTGATCACTTTTTTAGCTATCTAATTCACTTGAGAAGCGACTTTTATTTTTGTACCTGGATCTTTTCTGTCCCAGTTTGACCCTGTCAATAAGGAGTTTAGGGAAATGTTTTTGGTTCACAAGGTTTAAACAGCATTAAAATAGCTAACATACTTGAATGAGTAACAATAGAGAACAGAGGCTCACCCACAATTAAAGTGTCTCATCAATCTTCGACAGGTTATGATATAATGTTTCTGAGAGCAAATCGTTGCACAGCGGAACTAAACATATTAGTTCCTGTTACTCTATTAAAGGACTTATTTTGCATACCCACTGGGATATTTACAAGAACCATAGAAATACTATAAATTTCACATACTCTAATCCAGTCAAAATTCCAATCCCAAGAGATGAATCTTCTTCAAAACGTTTTCCAGACAATACTCTAAGTTTATTTTATAAAACCCATCCATAGTTCCAAGAATCTACAGTCCAGATACCATCCAAAATCAACACGTTTCATCATAAAAGTATCCAGGACCTCTTCAAGGCTCATATTAGTTTAATATTCCGTAACCAAGTTAGGTTGTAATGATAAGTGGGGACACAAGCTTTTGTTGGGAGTACCATGAAGATACTACTCTGGGCCTTACTAAAAAGCACTTTTTTATGGATCTGGTATTAGGGGGTCTGAAAACACTGGACGCAAAAATCCTGAGCCTGTAGACACCGGACCAGGGGCTTTGTGTGGTGCTGCAGGCACTCCAGTCAGCTGCTGCATCCAACCCTAATCATCCCCTCTGCTGCACCACGACGTGGGCAGCAAATGCACACCCTAGCTCTTCACTCACCCCTTCTTCCCAGTCCTGAATCAATCCTTCACTGGTGCTGTCATTTACTTCATCTCCCTGCCTCCATCACGTAGAACTCCACTAAACCTCTTTTCCTTCATGAAATTGCTAAGAACCCATCTCTTATGTCTTCATCTGAACAAAAAACTGTATTTATGGGTTGCTCAAAGAGCACACAAAAGAATGTCTTGTCAAGGGCAGTGGGGTCAACCATGGATTTTGCAAAAAGACTAGGGGCAAAGCCTGTACCCGCCCTGTTAAAGGTGTATAGAGATAAATGTATCCCAATGGCCACCTATGGATGCGATGTGTGGGTTACAAGGATGTGAGAGACTTGCAAGTGGTGGAAAACAAATTTATGCGTAGACTTCTAGCTGTCCCCCCCTGCACTCCTACCTTCATGTTGCACAAGGAGCTTGGTCTGGGATACATCTCAGATCATATTGCGGTTGCGCCTTTAATGCGGTGGATGATATTCTGGTCATGCCCAGCCCCCGTTTTAAACCAACTTGTAATAGCAGACTGTACTGCACTTGAGGGGGCTTTGCGTATTCCATGGCTAAGGCATATATTGGAGCAGATGAGGTGGCTAGGCTGAACTGACCTGTACACTAACCCTAGGGCTCTACGCCCAATTGACATTAGGAACATTAAACATCTGTTTCTGGTCAGGCAGCAGGGGGAAAGGTAGGGTAGGGTAGGGAATCCTGCTAAGCCCTCAGTGAGAAACTATATCACACTAAGCTCAAGTCCACAGGCACAGCCCTACTTGTCCCTTGTTAATAATGTTCACCATCGCTTCCTGCTAACTAGATTCAGATTCAATCTCATACATTGGTTATTAGCCTTTCCCAAAGGCTTCCCGAAGCCTGGTGCTTCAAAGCCATGTCCATGAGACAACTTCTCTGATCAAGACACCCTGCATTTTGCATTCTTTTGCGAGATTATATACTTCCAGTCCTCAGATCTGGCAAATTTGTCCAAGTAAGGCCCGCATTATTGTATTTACAAATGCTTTCCCTCCCCTATGGTCTACTGTGGGGTAGCAAGTTTCTTCTCAGGAGCTTTAAGACACAGGAAGAAGATGCTCATGGTCTAGTAAGCCTGAACCCGACTAGTGTTCCTTGGGTATTACTTATGTCTATTTTATGATGGTGTATTGTGTGGTTTGAATATGTTGTTTTGCTAACTACGTCAATGCATTGTCACTCTTGCACTTTATTTGTTGAATTTAACATCCCAAGCTGTTTTCGTACTCTCTTTTAATGGTGAGTTTTATTTTTACCTATTTGTATAAACAGTCTTAGATAATTTAATTCGGGTTAACTGGACCTGCTATGTATTTATGGTTTCTTTTTAACCTTTTGTATTTATAAGTGTCTTTGATACAACTGTTTTTACTTGCGTGCTTTTATGGCTTTTATTGGCCGCCTAAAGAATCTTTGACTGACTGACTTCATCTCCCTGCCTCCATCATGCAGAACTCCACTGAACCTCTTTTACTTTAAGAAAGTGCTAAGAACCCATCTCTTATGTCTTCATCTGAACAAAAAACTGTATTTATAGGTTTAGCCTGGATCCCTGTTCCACCAATCCGGTGTACATCTAATAGCTTTATTGTCTTCATTCACTCTTTGTTGTTATGTTAATTCCTTTTAGGTTCAACTGTGCTATAGAAGACTGTCTAGAAATATATAAATAAACCTGCAGGACAGACCACAAACTGTTCCCTGACATCGTTCCACCTCCAGAGGCTGCTTAGATTCCAGTCCTCCATTCTATCACCAGAGACCGCCTAGGCCCTGGCCCGCATTAACATTTGACTGGGGTGAACTAAGAGACTGAAGAATATACAAAGCTTACCCACCTGGTATTTGGATAAAATATTGAGTCATAAATATTGAGTGACACTTATATTAAGTTTTTAATATCGTGTTTCAGAAATATTGTAATGCAGGTATATCGTTTTTTCAAAAATATTGATTTTTTAAGGTCAGTAATATCATTTGCAAGAATATCGTTGTTGGTAATATCGTTTACAATAATATATTTGCAAAAAATATTGTTTTCGAATTAATTTACGCGTTTTAAATAATATTGTAATTGCACGTTATATATTGTTTGTATAATTGTTGTTAATATTTTTAAATGTAGTTTGTGATTTTAAGTTATTTATCATTTTAATTCAATTGTTAATAGTACTTTTTAGTGTTATAGTGGGTTGTGAGGTTTATAGGGGTGGAGGGAGGGAAGTTAAATAAGTATAATTAATGTCTAATTATTAATAATTATTTAATTGATAATTAATTATGTACATTGTGTAAATATTTGTTTAAGTTATATTTTTGGTGTAGGCTGTTGGGATTGTAGGAGTAAATGGTAGGAAGTTAATTATGTAAGAATTGATTAATAATTAATAATTAATTATTAAAATGATAAATAATATGTAAGTTGTGTCATTATTATATATTTTAAGTTATATTTTTGGTGTGGGTTGTTGGGTTTGTAGGGGTATAGGGTGGGAAGTTAATTACGTAATAATTATTTAATAATTATTTCCAAATTAATTAACAATTATTTATTTGATAATTAACTATGTAAACTGTGTAATTATTATATTTTGTAAGTTATATTTTAGGTGCAGGTTGCTGGTTTGTAGGGGTATAGTTTGGGAAATTAAGTAAATATTGTATGTTAATTAATTATTAATTTTAATTAAAATGCGTGATTTATTCATAATTATGTAAACTATTTAATAAATATAGTTTTTATGTTATATATTAGGTATGTGTTGATGTGTTTTAGGGGGATAGGGTGGGAAGTTATTTAAGTAATAATTAATTAACAATTAATTATTCATTTATTTTGCGTTATAATTTTTTATTTTAATTATATTTTAAATTTGGCTGCTAGGTATGTGGGGATATAGTGTGGGAATGTAATTAAATAATCAATTAATAGCATCTTTTATTTGATATTAATTATTTAAAAAATAAATAAATATGTGCACTTTTTATTGTTTTAAAATGTATATATTTATATGATTTTTATATTAATAGTTTATTTTTTTGTTCAGTTAATACAATTATTAAAATATGGTACATGGTTGAAGTGAAGTACTTTCCCTACTGCTGCACAGACTGGAGTGGGAATAGTAACTTTTACCCCTCTTGAAACCAACACTTTCCCTACTGTTGCACTGACTGGAGTGGGAGTAGTATATGTTATCCCTCTGCAGTCCAACACTTCCCCTACTGGAGTGGGATTAGTAAATTTTACCCCTCTTGAGTACAACGCTTTACCTGCTGTTGCAATGACTGAAGTGGGAATAGTAAATGTTACCTCTCCTGAGTCCAACGCTTTCCCTACTATTGCACAGACTGCAGTGTGAAAGGAAATTTTACCCCTCCGCAGTCCAACACTTTCCCTACTATTGCACCAACTGGAGTGGGAACAGTAGCGGCTCCTGGAGGGAGTGCTGCGGGGCGGTGGGGTGGGGGGTAGTAAACTCCGGCATACGGCCGAACGGAGGTAAGTACATAAATAAATATATAAAACGAATTACAGTGCGCACGCTGCAACGCCAAATGGCAATGCAGCGTGCGCAATGTAATTCGTTTTATTTATTTATTTGTGTACTTACCTCCGTTCGGCCGTATGCCGGAGTTTACTACCCCCCACCCTGACCCTCCCCCGCCCCGCCCCACCGCCCGCAGCACTCCCTCCAGGAGCCGCTACTGAGTGGGAATGGTAAATTTTACCCCTCTGCAGTGAAACACTTGCCCTACTTTTGGAATGACTGAAGTGGGAATAGTAAATTTTACCCCTCCTGCGTCCAACGCTTTTCTTACTATTGCACAGACTGGAGCGGAAATAGTACATTTTACCCCTCCGCAGTCTAACGCTTTCCCTACTGTTGCACCAACTGGAGTGAAAATAGAATATTTATAATTTCTGAAATATAATAGTTTTGTTAATCTTGTTTAAATATGTATTATTATTATTTGTTATTTTTAAGATATTATTAGCTAAACATATTTTTCCATTGTTTACTTTTTCTGTATAATTAAATTGGCAATGTTTTTTATGTTATAGTTTTTTTATATGTATATATATATATATGTATGTATATATATATATACTAGTTATATTAGTAAATTTAAAAAAATGGAAAATCATAACATAAATTAAATTAAATATTTTAAATGATAGTTTTACATTATATATGTGTGCACATAAACATACACACATAGATATATGTGTGTGTCTGTGTGTTTAAATAAGTATATGTTTACTTATATCTTTAAATATTATTTAAACATATTGAATTAACATTATAATAATGTTACAAGTAAAATATTTAATATTTACTATTTTTAAATATAAATATATTAAAAAATGATATTTTTGTGCACGTATTATTTTGATATTAGTGTAAAGCAATATGCTTTTGATATGTTTGTACTTACCTTTATATGTATAGAAAACAATATTGTTGTGATCCATATTTTTGACACAATATTTCAGTAGCACGATATTTATGGTTTCGATATTATGCCAGTGACCTACCCAACTATTACAAACCAATTCCCCTAACGAAAAGACAGACCTGTTTGGTTTGCCAATGCTTGGATTTTTTCAAGCAAGTCCTGATCCCTACAACTGTATTTTAATGTAATTTTGACCATTAGGGGCCTGATTACGAGTTTGGCGGTGCGGCGGTGGGACCGACCCACCGTCGCACCTCTAAACCAGCGTGGGAACCGGCCACTGTATTATGACTTTTTTAGTCACTGACGGGTGGTTCCTTTGGTGGTCCCACGGCGGTGCCTATAAAATAGGCACAGCAATGGAAACGTCAAAGGAAATTCCAGCACGGCATGGACTGTGAAGTCCATGCCGAGCTGGAACTGGGGGTGCATGCACACAAGGGGGCACATGTTGTGTCCCCCATGTGCATCCACATGGAGTGAGGCACAAGGAGGCCCTACTCTTTTCTCACCGCCACTGTTTTGATGAGGTAAGTCGTAATATGCTTGGCCGGACCGCAGCGATCCAGCCAAGCATATTACTGCCTCAATACTGCTGCGCCACCGCCAGGGAACGGCGGTTTCCTGACGGAGTCGGCGGTCCCAGGGCGGCACGACCGCCAAGGTCATAATGTGGCAGTCAGAAGACCGTCACCGCCTCCCCATCACGAGACTCGTAATTAGGCCCTAAGTATTTCTTTGTTTAAAATAATTGGTTTGCACTTTTAAAATCGTGGGTTTCTTAAGTGGGTTCCTCTCCCTTCCTAGAGCCTGATTACAAGTGGGTTGTTATTTTCCGACCCCTGCGTAAACCCCGGTTTGCGTAGGGGTGGAAATTATGAGTTGAGCGTTAATTAACACATCTGATAATTATCAGATCAATTAAATAGCTCAACCTTTGTTAAATGTCGACATGCCAAACTTGCCGAACTTTCACAGGGGAAAAACATGCAGTAGTGACTGTTTCATGCGGATTTTGGTGCATTAAACACCAAAATATGCATGCTATTCCCCAGGAACTTGTAATAACTGCTTCTTATAGCAACGTACTATGTGGTATCATTATTTATCAGTTGCAATAAATAGAACCTATACTCCTAATCAGCTCCACAGTTTAACAATCCAATTTCCTACAGCGCTTCAGCTTCATTAGAAAACATCATACATAGATTTCTCTCTTCAGTGAGGTTCCTTTTTCTGCTTTTAGTCTAAATGTTTCACCAGGTAATTCTATAAATATTTATACCTCAACGCCAATGTTGCTTCTGTTGGCCATTAGCACAAAACGCTGTCCCCGTGCAGAAACAAGTTTCCAACATGTGTGGGTATTCACTCAGGCACGTGCAACACGTGCAATGCAACAGGAACATGAACAAAGCTTCGCTAGCCTTGTTGAATTTACGCGTTTGCTTCAGGCGAGGTAGAGTTTCAGGTAAGATGGTAAGAAAACCAGCCGCCCCCTGTGCAAAACACATGGGTAACTTCAGCCTTTTTGGCCCAGAGTCACAGAGTGTGAAAGGCCAATGCTGAGAGGTCAGGCATTGTCTGTCACAGGATTAGTAAAATTCCCAGGGGCCCAGCTCCCAACCTGCAAGCGGTCAGTAAGACAGGGTTCCCTTGGTTCCAAGTCGGAGGCACTCTCCCTGGCACAGGATGGTTAGTTACAGCTGGTTGCACGCTTTCTGTCGTCTACCCCTTTAATTGTCCCAGCTGCTGCCTGCATGTTACATCTCTCCTTCCACTGCGTTTGGCTCGCGCTCCTCTCTCAGGTGAGTGCACTTCCACATTGCCCAGGTTAAAAGTCTTTTGTCAGGCAGCGTTTTGTCTTCAGGAATCTGATATCTGCAGCATTCCTTTAACTTTTTATAAGGCACCTGATTACAAAATGCAGGGCTGCTGCCGCTCGCCATGGCTTTTGGGTACATATAACATAAAACCGGATGGTGTACTACATGGAGAAAAAAAGTACTGCTTTCTTTTTCAACTCACTAACTGTTTGTCCTGTCCCATTGCTTAAATGTCATTTTAGTAAAAAATAGCATTCTATATATAACAAGGTTCCGCACCTGCTTTCTGAGGACATAAAATGAACACCATTGCATTGGATAATAGCAGTATTTATTTTCAATGCTTAGAAACAGCACAAAAGTGTGAAATTGATAAATAAAAAATATATCATTTTCATCTATGATATTTTTCTGAAGGTAAAATTGGAGATTACCGGTCATGCTCAAACCGAACAAATAACGCTGGCGTATATGTTTTCTGGCTGCATCCTGTGGACTGCTCTCCTTTGAAGATGAGCGTCCTGTTTTCATTCTGCCATAGGTGAAGGAAAATGATGGTTTATGCTGAAAGGATACGCATATCTAACTGAAAATATACAATAGACACTCGGTTCCAACTCAAGCCTGACGACCATCTAGGCTACCTTCTTAGTATGTCCCTCTGCCCTCCACAGTTTCATCGTTGGATGCCGAATAGTTGCCTCGGCCTAAAAGGTGATACAACTGGAATCCTGCTCACGAGTCTTGTCAGTTGGACACTCTTGTCTCATCCTTGGTCAGATGAACTGGGCACTCCCTCAACCCCTGAAGAAAAAACACACCATTTATTCAGCACTTTGTGTCTTCTGGCTTACAGTTCTATGACACCAATTAATGGCGTTGAGGTGTTATCCCACCAAATAAAGAGCAGCTCAGAATGAGTCTTGTAATATCTAAAACATGGACTGCAAATGAGGAAACGTCCACACACAAACTCATGAGAATCGATAGGTTGCCTGTTCACAACCTAGGAAATTCAAAACACAGGAAATGATTTGCTCAAATTTCCTCCTGTCTGGAAATGCATCTTTCCAAGACCAGTCCAACATATAAGCATATAGGAATTCAATAAGGAAAGATTTTGAGAAATGGATGCCCACACTTATTTTGCAATGTTGCACCTTCTCCCAAACAGTAAGAGGAGTAGTGAGAACATATATTGAGCTGGAAATTCCCAATTGGGCAAAGAAGGCAATGTTGTTTATGGAAGACCTTGCTTTCCATCTCACATACTACACATACACATAATCAGGGAGGGTAAACAGCCCTTACTACGAATCTGTCACCCCGCATGTTGTTACAACGCGGTCGTTACAACGACAGCGTTGTAACAACGCATACCATTACCCTGCAAGGCGTAACAACGACTTGCGGAGGGGGGAGAAGGTGTTGGATTTAAAATCCAACACCTTCCCTACTGTCCGCACAGACTGGAGTTGGAATAGTAAATTATACTATTCCAACATCCAGCGCCCCCCTCCTCAAGTCGTTGTAACGACTTGCGGGGTAATGGTATGCGTTGTTACAACGTGGTCGTTGTAACGACCGCGTTGTAACAACATGCGGGGTGACGGCAAGCGTAATGAAGAGGCATATTCATCAGGGAGCGGTGGCCACAGCTGACATCACCGACTGCCTAATCACATGCACCCAAAGCGAATGCTAAAAGGGTGGTGGGTATTATACATATTTATTCACAATTCAGCATTCCTGTTATTCCAATGAAAGGTTACATTATGGAGTAACAATTAAAATTTGAAGTATTTAGAAATGGGTTTCAAAGGATCAGGAGAAAAAAGAGATAGGGCCTGAATATGATGGCGGTGGCCCGCCACTGACAGTCCGTTGGTGGCGGTTCCATCGACATCCAGCCCATTGGTCCGACCGCCGCATTAGGATGCAGGAGGTTGGAGCATGGCTGTTGGGGGGGAAAGACTGCAGCGTCCAACAGGATCAAGGATCCCGTTGGTGTGGCAGTCAGACTCCTATCTCTACAAAGAGGGTGGTGCCTGTGCAGACACCACCATAGGGATTAGGATGTCCCTTTCCAACAGCCTGTTTGTACAGTCTGTCGGAAAAGGACTTTGGGGGCTCCAAGCAGGGCCCCCGTCCCCTGTGGGGTACCTGTGGTACCGCCACACACATCCATGCACTGTGTGCCAGGCACCACATGGTGCCTGGCACACGGTGCATGAATGTGAACAAAGTGCCTTTTTCAATAGTGGCTTGTGCTGCAGCCCTTTTTGTAGGCCGCAGCACAAGCCTCTATTGAAAAAGGCATTCTAGGACGGCCTGCATGGTGGTCCTAACGTATCGGACAGGTGTGACCACCGACACATTGTCCGACGGTCACTTGCCCGAAACGATGGTGACTGCCATCGTAATCAGGCTCATAGTGTGGAAGGAAGAAGGAAGCATAGATAGAATGGGAAAGGAGGGCGAAGAAAAATAGTGTCTAGGAGTCTGTTCTGCTCCGCAGTGTTCACAAGTATAGGTTTATTGTGTTCTTTGTTTCCATGCATATCTGAGGAAGCACACCATCTCAGAAGGGACCTCATGAACAGTAGCTTTGAATAAGAATTATAGCAGCACTACATATTTGTAAGAATTTGGGTTACTGGTGAATGGGGTGAAACCCTACTCAAGCAGGAAGCACAAGCCTTGTTAGAGTGAAGTCAAAAGCAAACCCTAAATTAACCTGTGCTCAGCCCATGTGTAAACTGGCACAGAGCAGTCAGGATTAACTCAGAGGCAATGGGTAAAGTACTTGTACAACACTTAAAACAGTAACAAAGTAAAAGAACACCACAAAAAGGATTCCATACAAGATTAGAAAAATAGAGTAATTTTTAATAAATAAAACAAGACCAAAATGACAAAAAATCCAATCAGTAGAACCAGATATATGCAATTTTTAAAGATTTAAGCGAAAATAGAGCCAAAAAGCACAAAGTGCCAACTGAGTTATCTGGTCGCACCAGACCGAGGCAAAGTCACAAGTTCAGACTGACCGTGATGGAGCACGGGCCTGCTACAGGGACCAGTTAGGCACACTGAGCAACAGTACCTTACATTTTGGTGGTGGAGCATTGCGAGGTACCACATCGAGGATATGTCGTGCAGCGGAGGCGATGCATTGGTTCCAGAGTGCTATGAGGTGCAATGCGATGTCCTGCACCGTTGTCGATGAGGCCATTGATGAGGGAAGCTTACAATGCGAAGTCCTGCGTCAAGGATGCGTCACTCACTAACTGATTCTGAAGAGACTGGGGGCTTGCAATGTGAAGAACTGTGTTGTTTTTGAAGCAGCAGTTGACAAAGGGTTTGCAATGCAAGGCTTTCGCCGGGGATCGGTCGTACAGCAGCAGTTCCAGTGCGGGCTGGAGGTCGATGCAGGGTTCTTGTGCTGCAGGAATGCTTGCAGCAGAGGAGATGCATCAGTTCTGCTTGGAGTTGCGCCCCATGGCAGAGGTGATGTGCCTGTTCTGCTGGATCCACAGATGTGCAGGCAGAACACCGTCAGGTCCTCTTCCAAGGGTCCAAGACTGGAGTGACCACTTGGCAGGGTAGGACTCACAGTTGCAGAGTCCAGGCGTTGGTTACAAGAGGCCAGCCCTTGAAGTCACTCTGGTGATCCTGGGTTCAGGTTACAGTTACAGTCCTTCTCACCAGGCAAGAGGACAACAGCCCAGCACAGCAGGCAGCAGTCCAGCAGAGTGGCAGCCCTTTCAGCAGCACAGCAGTCTTTCTTCCCGGAAGAGTCTTCCACAGGCTTCAGAAGTGTACTAAAGAGTTGGTGTCTGAGGTTCAATATTTATACCTGGTGCCTCCTTTGAAGCGTGGAGTAGATTCTAGAAGTTTTCCTTTGAAGTGCACAGCTTTCCTGGCCTCCCCTGCAATGGCTCCACACTAACTCCAGGGGGTATGCAATCCTTTGTGTGAAGGCAGGACACAGCATATTCAGGTGTAAGTGGGGCTGTGCCTAAATCCGCCCTCCCATCCTGCCAGTGAGGGCCTATCGAGGCACACATAAGCTCTCTATTGTGTGCAGCTGTCTAGGAGAAATACAGAAAGGCCATCTGCCCACTGCACCCAGTCACGTGACCCAGAGACAAGCTGCAGGCACTAAATGAGTAAGGCAGGAAAATACCAACTATCTAAAAGTGCCATTTATAAAATTGTAGCTAAAAATCTGACTTCACTATAAAAGATGATTTTTCATTACATTTCCAAAGACACCAAACATGAACTGTTTACCTGCTCACATTTGGAAGTTGCAGCTTATTAAATGTAATCAGATTATCATATGGGAGAGGTAGGCTTTGCAATAGAGAAAACTGAATTTTAGAGTTGTTCACTACCAGGACATATAAAACTTGAATATATATGTCCAGCTTTTTAAAGACATTTCACCCTGCCCACTGATCTGTCCAGGGCCTTCCCTAAGGGTGACTTATATGCATTAAAAAGAAAAATTTGGGCCTGGCAAAAGGTTTATTTCGCCAGGTCTAAATGGCAGTTTACAACTGCATCCCCAGGCTGCAATGGCAGGCATGAGACATGTTTGAAGGCCTACCTAAGTGGGTGGTACAAACAGTGCTGCAGGCCTCATAACAGCATTTAATTTACAGACCTTGGGTACATGTAGTACCACTTACGAGTGACTTATAAGTAAATTAAATATGCCAATTGGGGACAAGCAATCTTACCATGTTTTAAGGAGTGAGCACACACACTTTAGCGCTAGTTAGCAGTGGTAAAGTGCACAGAGTCATAAGGCCAGCAAAAAGGAATCCAGAAAAATATGGAGGAGTAAGGCAAAAAGTTTGGGCAAAGACCACCCTAAGGCTGACAGGTCTAACAATATTTTTCAAAAGAGCAAGTGGTATGACCGTAAAATTTTCTTGATCCATTTATTTCTGAGAACCTCAAGTGCTGAAGTACATTACCACATGCATCCGCAAAGTAACAAGGAAACTTTTTTTACCAATAAAAAGCTTGCCGATTTACCAATACATAATCGTTCGCTATATGTTCTGTAAAGTTCTGTAAAATTTAATCTGGTTTCTTTGGAATCCAAACAAATAACATAATGAGATTCCCCTAGTGCGGTCAAAAAACAGTGGCACACCTATGGATTGGAATTAAATATGACACGTTATACTCATAAAGTGGGTCTAGAAAGTCGTACCTGTAATTTCTTTCATTTTACATAAATTATGTCACATCACTCAATGAAAGTGCCATTTTTATCTTCATACATACAAATATACATATATTTTAGGGTTTTTAATCACATTTTTCTTCCACCCATCACAGCATACAGCATGGGGAAATGGGTCAGCCCACTTTACTCATTGGCTGCCTTCACTTTGAATGACTGTACAAAGACTCTGCACATTGTTCACACATGCCTAAATATAATTTCTTTCATATTGGGACCTAGATAGAACAGGAACAAGAACACAGACACAGCAATGACCTACACACCTAGCTAAATTCCTAGCAGTGATGGATGTGTGTGATGTATGGCACTGCTGTCAACCCAGTTAAATAAGTGCCACCTTTTATTCTGGGACACACACATCCCCCTCTCTATTGTATATTTGTTGATGTCCAAGACTGATCTTACCCAAGTCATGCTAGTGCAAATTCTGGCCCATTACTTTTAAGATTACTCACCAATAGAGTTAACACTTGGCCCACTGCAGAGTGGGAATAGAGATGGATGGCCCTTAGCACATGTCATTAACAGATGGAGATTTTAAAACCTTTGTCATGAAGGGGATACATTGCACAGAACTCTGGCTCAGTGAAATCCCAGGTGATTTTCTGGAAGGCTTTTAAGACTTATATTAGGGGATGAGTGATAAGTTATACTGTGTGACACACAAAGCAACAATAGGAGGAGGTGGCCCAAGTAAACGTTACTCTTTTAAAGCTTGAATCAAAGTATGCAACAGGCACAAGCCCTGAAACCCTTAGAAACACCATTGTACTAAACTTACACTAATACTAAGGGGCCGATTCCGATCTGGGTCGGAAACCGAACCGACCGACACGGACCGGGAACGAATTCCGACTGACACGGACTGGCGCCGTACGACCCACACAGTACGATGCGAAGCCTGTGATTTCCAACCGACTCGGACGGAACTCAAGCCGTCCGACCAAGCCGGACGGAAAACTGTGAGCCGGCCGGAAAAACACTCCGATTCGAACCGACCGACACGCATCCGGAATGGATCCGACTGACACGGACCCGCGAAGTACGAGCCGCGCAGTACGATGCCACACGTGGGAAACCCGACCGGCTCGGACGGACCCCAAGCCGCACGACCGACTCGCATGGAGCCCAAGCAGCACGTCCTACTCGCACGGAGCTCAAGCTGCACGACCGACTCGCACAGAATACAGAGACCTGCAGCAATGGAGTCGTCCGCGACCAACGCGTACGCCACATACACAACACAGCAGAAACTCAGCGCGACAGGCTCGGTGAAGCCCGTACGACTCACCATCCGCGTCCGTCACGGTCAGAAGAACGTCTCCTTCATGCACCCAGAACACAATGGAAAAAAGAGAAAAAAAGGACCAAATAAGCAATAACATACCCAATAAATTAAAAAAAATTAAAAAAGCCAACAATGACACTCCCACAACTCCACCTATTTAAAGGCCACCAATCCCTACCATGATCCTTTGCAAATTCCATACAGCACCCAGCAAGGAACCCAACCAAACTGCCAACAGGGACACACTCACAACTTACCCATCACACAACCCTCACACCATTAGCACCTCTACAAAAGCACACACACAAACACCCAGAAACACAGACACTCACCCACTCCACTTGCACCCTCACACACATACACCAATCCCCACCACCACCCAGCACCATGCCCCCCAAGAAGAATCCAAAGTTCACAGATAGTGAGTTGGAACTCATGGTAGATGAAATCCTCAGGGTAGAGCCACATCTGTTTGGTACATTGGTACAAAAGACCTCCCTAGCACAGAAAAACAAGATGTGGGAGAGGATCGTCAACAAAGTGAACACAATAGCACCAATGTTGCGCACAAGGGAAGACATCAAGAACAGGTGGTATGATGTGCGCAGGAGGGTCAGGAATCTCTTGAAGAAGGAGCACAAGCTCAGCAATCGTACTGGCAGTGGCCCTCCTGCCAAACCAGTCCAATTCAGGTCCTGGGAGGAGAAGGTGCATGCCATCCTACCACCGGAGAGTGTACATGGATTAGGAGGAATACCAGAGCCTGGTGAGTACACAAACAATATACTCAATATTGTGTGGCTATATACACATATCACTGTCAAGGGGACAGTCAAACCATGTTCTGTTAGCAAAGCCACATTAACTTGAAGAAAGTTGTCCTTGGATGTGTATGCCAGTTACAGTAAAACAATACCTGCTATCTCATAGTAACCTTGAACTGTGTCATGACATGTACAAACCGACTAACAAATAGAGCAAGATAGTGGCACACAACACAAACAAACACTGTTTGACATTCTGCCACCACTGTCACACTACCTCACAGGTAAGCTGACTCACAGGAAGGAAGTGTGGTTATGCTGGGGAGGTGGGTTTTGCCAATTGCATGATGGCAGTTGTAGTCGCAGACAGTGGTCCCCCTCCCAAATGACTCTGCAAGTCCACCCTGAACCATGCTCAACACACAGGGTTTGGAAAAATACTGCCAAGATGGCTGACACTGGGTTCTGCTGTAGGGAGCACAAGGCCCTGCTGGGAACTGTGCACCAACAAACAACAGGACACCACTGACAGACATCCTGAAAGTCAACTCTCACTCCCTGCAAGGGAAGCATGCACAATGGTGGACTATCTGGCCTGGGGGGAGGAAGAGGAGTGCACCCTCTGACCACAACTACCAGCAGGCCCTGACATACACACCACTCCCACCAACTCCAAACACCACACCTTGGACTCTGCTCCACAAGAGGGTGAGTGGAAACCCACTTCCAAGATGTCTGACACCTGGCTCTGCCGTGGGCAGCACAAGGCCCTGCTGGGAACTGTGCACCAACCAACAGGACAACACTGTCAGCCATCTTCCCATTGCAGTTCCACCACCTCACAGGGAAGCAGAGACAGAAGGAAGGAAGGAAGGTTGGACATGCTGGGAAGGGGAGTGTAGCCAAAAGCATGATGGGAGTTGTAGTCACAGATCAACATCCCCTACCCACAGGGCCCATCCAGCCCACCCTGACCCATGCACACCTCACAGGGAGTGCAAATGTACTCACAAGATGGCTGACACTGGGTTCTGCTGTAGGGAGCACAAGGCCCTGCTGGGAACTGTGGAGAGGTGTGGTGCAGCGGCCAGGGCAGCTGACTTCGGAGCACAGGGTTCACGGTTCGATCCCCGGCTCCGGCGGCAGCTCAGCTCAGCACCATGTGACTCTGGGCAATAGCTCACTTAATTTCCACGACGGCCCCCAGCGCCTTGAGACCCGTAAGGGTGAGTAGCTGCGCTATATAAAAACGGACTTACTTACTTACAACTGTGCACCAACAAACAACAGGACACCACTGACAGACATCCTGAAAGTCAACTCTCACTCCCTGCAAGGGAAGCATGCCTCAGAGGGTACTGCCTGGCCTCTGTGGGAGAAGGAGGTACTGCAATGACGCTGAATACCATCTAGGCTGCCCAAACTCACACCATCTCAGCCAGTACGAATAGCACACTTGGGACCAGTCACACCCAAACTAAAGGCCAGGGCATGATGTTGACACATGGCTCCGATGTAGCAGTTTGCTGCAAGTCTAACCTACGCAGCAACCAAACAGAACCCATTCACACACACAGCCATTGCAAATGTATGTGTACACTCACCGTCTGGGGATGCAGTGTTCCAGGGATGGCTCCGGGCCTGGGTGAGAAGGTGTGTCTTGTAGATGACAATTGTTGAAATTCTGACATAGCACAGAGCACTGAACACACATCAACTCACAGACACAGCAGTGACAGGGGACACCTGACAGTGATTACAATGGACCCACCAATATACCTCACACTGTAGCATGGTGTCATCAACACCAGGTGCTGTTGTGAGCTGCATACCACTCAAATGTCGGTCTGTGTCGTAGGCATCATCCACACCACACAGCACTCACCGTCATAGACACTGTGGACACAAGGACTAACCTGGGCTGCACTGGAGCAGGCATGCAACACACAGCTGAAGCAAGAGAACACACACCTCTGGTCATCACTGTCATGAGTACGGAAAATAAAGAGAGCTGCTGTGCACAATCCATATCACCATGGAGGACAGTGACATGGTGGAGTATGTTAGCAACTACAAAACTCGGCCCCAACACCATTAGCGACAGTGACACCATCACCTGTATGAAATGAGATGTGATCTAGGGACACAGACAACACATAAGAGAAAAGCAAGAGAACCCAGGCATACTGGACAGTGATCAGGTTGTGCAGACACACCAATGTGACGCACAAAGACTAGCAAGAACTGACATCACACATGCCCGAAGCTCGAAAAAGATCCTAAGTGGACTTGCAAGGATGCCAGCGTCAAAGCACATATGTTGACAGGGATGAGACACCTGTGTCAGGCACGTGATGGCACCAGAGTAGCAATGGCCATGTACAGTCAAGTGTGCAAGACATTAGCTGGCCAGGCACATAGCTAGACTCGCCAACTAAAGTGCTTCAGGGTGGCAGGTAAATGTGCTACACAACTAACAATCTGTCTGTGACAACGTAGGACAATGCAATCTACAAGCACGCAGCGTGACCTACAGTGGCCAATGTCATGGGTATGAACCATTGATGTCCATGGATACATCACTAACATTGTGTATCTCTTCCAAATACAGGGGATTCTGGGGACACATCTGCAGATGAGGAAGAGTCCCAGTCCCAGACTCTGGTGGACCCTGACCTCTCCGGTGGTGAACAGTCTACATCCTTGGCAGACGACGACGAAGAACCTGGCACCTCCGGAAGCAGTCATCCTGCAGCTCCAGCTGGACAACCATCTGCTCCCCTTGCAACCACCCCTCCAACGTCTGGAACCACACAGACCACCCCTGCAAACATGGACAGACCTGGGACACAGGATGACACCAGCACAGGGTCGCAGGGCACCCGTGAGCCAACACCAGCACTGGAGGCCCTGTGATACCTGTGCGTGACACGACAGGTACTGCCCGTGTGGCTAGGGGTGGTGGGAGGGGTGGGAGGCACAGGGCATGCCCTGCAGAGGGGGCGGGACTGCAGGATGACCCCCACCTGGGACGCATCATAGATGCGTACCAGGAGAGCACCGGAGGGTTCGGCCAGCTAGTGGGGATCCTCAAAGACATGCAACAGCAGCAGGCTGCCCATTATGCCCGCTTGGAGTCCAAGTGGGACACTGTCGAAGAACTGACAGCGGTGCAGCGGGACATATTGACATGCCTCCGCCAGATCAGCACCAACATTACACCACCTCCCTGTGCGCCATCAACATCTGGGGCAACAACATCTGCCACTGCCACAGGGAGGGAGGAGGACTCTGGCGGAGAGTCCCCTGCACTGCGGCAGCCTGCCCAGGAGGGTCCCCCCAGTAAGAAGAAGAGGGGTCGTCCGCCAAAGGAGAAGTGAGACAGTGATGGCCATGCCCAACTCCCAGGAACCCAACACCTGTTCTTGACATCGACCTTTGTGTGCAAACAGTTCACTTTGTTGACTGACACCCTACTCTCCCACATGACATGGAGGTTCTGAGTTGAACCAATGTATCAAAGGACTGTGGACTTTACTCTGGACATTTCATCTACCAAGACTTCCAACTTATCTGTGAACTTTGGATTCTAATCCCAATGTACAGCACTCCCAATCTTGAGCACTATCCTCACATGTTTGTCAATAAATCCACTATAACACAAGACGTGACTCTGTGGTGATTCAGACGCTGTCATTGGCATGTAGATGTTGTTGTGCTGAAGAACCCTGTGCATGCAAACTTGTACTGCGATGAGAACACTGTCATGTCAGTCAGGCTAATGTGCCACATATGTGGAAGACACACCACTAGGTCAACTCAACACATACTCACCACGCCCGACCAACACATCGCCAACACCAGTGTTGTCAGGAAATACAGTGGTATGCACATACTACACACCCATCCTGACTCAGTGGTAACCAGCCCACAGGTACAGTAAGTAAATGTCCGTAAGAGGTGTAGAGACAGACAACGCACATCCCAAACCAAAGTACAGGTTAATTAGCTATTAACAGAAAGGGCACATCACTGCAGGCATATGTACAAGTAGCACACAGCCTCATTCGAGCAGCAACAGTGCACCACCCACACAAATCATGCACACACAACACACTGACAACACATCACTGTATACTCACATTCAGGAGAAGAAGTTGTTGATGAGCTGTGAGCGGACATCCCCCGCATCATCATCGTCATCATCACTGGCATCGTGGCCCAGCCCAGAATCCTCTACAGGTGGCGGATGTTGGTCATCGTCCTCCTGTATGAGAGGCAACTCCTTCCTCACTGCCAGGTTGTGTAGCTTGCATGCCACGATGATTATCTTGCAGACCTTTGCAGGGGCATACGGGAGGGCACCTCCTGTTCTATCCAAGCAGCGGAAGCGGCTTTTCAGGAGTCCAAAGGTCCGCTCTATCACCCTCCTGGTACGACCATGTGCCTCGTTGTAGCGCATCTCGGCTGGTGTCACAGGGTTCCTCAGGGGTGTCAGCAACCATGGCATGTTGGGGTATCCAGAGTCACCTACATACAGACAATTGCACATTAGAAGATGTTGAGAAGAGGATGGAAAACAACATTGCCAGACATACACATTGAAAAACAGTCAGTACACACCGACAAGCCAGGAACGCTGGTTCTGCATCTGTGACATCATCCTCGGGATGCAGCTACTCCTCATGACATAGGCATCGTGGGCAGACCCAGGGAAATGTGCACACACATGGCTAATGGTCATGTCCGCCAAACAAACCACCAGGGCATTGATGGAGTGATAATGCTTCCTGTTTCTGTATGGCAGCTCATGTGCCTGTGGTGGTACTAAAGCCACATGTGTCCCATCAATGGAGCCGATGACATTTGGCATCCTCCCCAGGGCATAGAAGTCACCCTTGATGTCTACAAGTTGGTGGCGTTTCGGGAAATAAATGTACAGGTCCAGGAAAAGTAACATGGCCTCCAACACATCCCGAAGCACACGGCTAAACATGGTCTGCGACATGCCACCAGCACTAGCCACAGTGTACTGAAAGGTACCGGTGGCAAAGAAGTGTAGAGCTGCCATCACCTTCACCTTGGGGGTCAGCGCAGTAGGGTATGGCCGGCCAGGTTGCAGATGTGGGCCCAACTGCCCAGCCAAATCCTCGATCGCTTGCCTGGTGAAGCGGTACTTGCGGATGGAGTCACGTTCCACCATCGTTGCCAGGTCAGGGAATGGTCTATGGACAGCTGGTGCCCTGCAGTACAGAGAAGACAAAAGATAGATTGTCACCACCTCCAGCCATGTCACAAAGCCCCAGAAATACATACCATCACAAATCAATACATTACTAAATAACATGAGGTGTATGCCGTAGGGTATGGACACATATGTCACCTACGTGACCATCACCGTACATCGCAGATCAGCATGTGGACATGAGAAGTCCCCTGTTGTCCCGTGACAAAGCTATGGGCCCCGTCACAGTACATCTGCACTGTTGCCACGTACCACACAAAGACCACAGTGACTAGTGAGTACAGATATCTCCTCCACAACACAGCTTCTTGACTGGGAGATACACAGGCATGATGTGACGTTTCTTTTATACGCCACACATCAAGCATGTCTCCGACAGGCAGTGTGCCCTGTTGTCTCATCAGGACATACATAGGTGTCTGTGACACACACCCCCAACAACGTGCATGCATGAACCAATGGGATGTGTGGCCTGGCTCACATTGGACACATGGTATCCCAGAGATCTCACACAACATGCACACAGATTGTGGATGTACATCACAATAGGGGCACTGGGTCACCCTGTGATGCACATACCATCACACTGAAGAGTCAGGGTTCATGTGACATGTCATACACACATCCTACCTGGGACTGCGTCCAGGGCTGATGTACAGCACTGCACTGTTGCACATACAAGTGGTTATGTGCACACCACACAAATGATTATGTCCCCCAAAACCCGTGCCCAGCCTGGGATCGCCAGCCACCAAGTACCACACAACCAATCACATGTAGCCCCCCATACACGCACAGGTAATACACACTTATGTGCCTTAGGATACACTGTGGCACAGGCTGTGTTGTCATAGGTGTTCCCCTGAGCCCCTGGACATTGATTGAGGGTGGCATCCGTCAGTCAGTGACAACAAGAGTGGCAGACGTGGGTTACTGTAACACAGACGCGTCGTGCAGTAAGTGACCGAGCCGTGCGCACGGCTTGCCCATTGACTGCAATGGTGACCGACGCGGGTAACTTCTACACAGACACGTCGTGCAGTCAGTGACTGAGCCGTGCGCACGGCTTGGCCATTGAATCGTATGGAGACGGGTGCGTGTGACTTGTATCCAGACGCGATGTGCAGTCAGTGACCGAGCCGTGCGCACGGCTTGGCCATTGAATCGTATGGAGACGGGTGCGTGTGACTTGTATCCAGACGCGTAGTGCAGTCAGTGACCGAGCCGTACGCACGGCTTGGGCATTGAACATAATGGAGACGGGTGCGTGTGGAATTTCAAAATACGCGTCGTACAGTTAGTTCCCGAGCCGTGCGCCCTCATTGGCTATGGACTGTCATGGAGACGGACGCGGATTCAAAACTTGTACGAGTCGTGTGCTGGAAATTCAGTTGGATTCTCACTACAATGTTGCAAATGCTAGGGTGTCATGAAGGTGAGATTTTGAACGATGCGGAAGGAGTGTACGAGTCGTGCAATTCCATGGATTGGCCAGATTCATGAGATGCAAACGTGTTGGACCTATCACTTTGGATGCATGGGACATATTCTGCCTCTGCAGCACAGATATAAGGCTGGCTGGCCCCCAGAGAGCTCACTTGCCTGCACTAAATGCCTCAGGACCACATCTCTGATACCACTGCTGCTGTCTCTGCATCCTCTGGCTACTGCAATGGCACGTACTGTGGAGAGAGCCCCAGCCTTCACAGAGGAGGAGAACCAGGCCCTGCTGGACGGCCTCCTTCCACAGTACAGCAAGCTGTATGGGAAACCAGGGGAGCAGGTGAGTGTGCAGTCCAATATCTTCTCTATTGTGCATGTTGTCTGACTAGCACTACTAGCATTGTGTACACCAGTGGCTAGCATGCTCACTGGGTAGTTTGAACCCCCAAAGTGTGTAGGTACATGTACTGAACAGATACTTTGCTGAAAAAGTGCCTTTTTGAATGAATTTACTTCCCAGGCAATGTTTCCCTGTCATGAATGCAGGACAACTGTCCCTTTCAATGGGTGCACTACCTTTGTACCTCATTTGCCTTTGTTGATGACCACATGTATATCTGACTGTGTGCTGCACCACTATGTTGCATGTGTGGTAATGGACTTTTCACTTTGTCATCCTCACAGGTTGATGCCCACCAGAAGCAGGAAATCTGGCTGACCATCGCCCGGGCAGTAAGATCCGTGGGGGTCTACAAGCGCCGGATCCGCAACTGCCAGAAGAGGTGGCAGGACCTTCGGGGCTGGACCCGGAGGATCGCACGGGTCCAGCTGAAGCTGTTGCCTCCTCGCAGGAGGGGTGGACACTGGACCCTGACCCCCCACATGCTCAAGATTCTGGCGGTGGTCTTCCCGGACCTGGCTGGGCAGCTGAAGGCCAGACAGCAGCAAGGAGGGGGTGAGTCCATGACTGCACTGTGAATTTTGTTTGACATGATATGTGCCCTCCTCTGGCCTGGTTAAACTTCCACAGTACATCAGTCTTGTGGTCCAGGACCCATGTCCCTAAATTGTGACATGCCCACTCCTCATCTGATACCCAGGTGTGGCCCTTACAGTCAGGAAATTGTGTCACTTGGGTACTGTGTCCTTTCATTTTGCTTAGCTTAAGGTGGGGGACAGCATTTGTTCCCGTAACTTTGTGGTGGGCTTCATGGGTGGGTCAATTGCTTACACAATGCCTGAGTTCTGACATGTAATCTGCGTGTAACTTTGACATGTGGTCCAATTGCTGATCTGACTCACCACATGTGCCTGGGGTATTTGGCACACACCCATGCTGCGGGTGGGAACAATGTTTGGGCCTCAGGAGTATGTATATCAAGTGTGTCACACATGCTTAGCCACCTGCCTACTGTCCAGGGCTCATCCCTCTTTCATGTGGAGCAGGACAGTCATGCCTACTCCAGGGCATACAATACACTCTGTACTCCCACTCCCGTGTATCAGCTGACACGTTGTTCTCAGTGAAATGTTCCCTCAGGTGTCTGCCTCTGTGTCATTGTGCTGTGGCTTCGTTGTCAGGACTACTGGGGTGTTTATCGGTTAGGGCTCAGCATGCCATCTGAGATGTGACCATAGGAGACGATACTTGTGTGATATATAGGTGTTTGATCACTTGACTGTGCAGACTGGTGTATGCGACTGTGAAGTTCAGGCAGCTGTTTTTCATTCACAGCAGACTGTGAGGTGCTCAGGTTCAGAGAGTTGTGTTTCATGTCTCCCATATGTCCAATTGGTATGACGTGGACAAATAAGAGTTCAGATGATGTGGTTTGTGGGGGATGGACATGTGCACTTGTCAGCTACAGAACTTGCATTCCCCATGACCTAGGATTGTGACACAGTGCAGACTGTTGTTGTCTGGCTGCCCTGCCCATGTGACTGGAGACAGTGATGTATGACTTTGCAGGCATGCCTGTGCCATGGCATTAAACTTCCTAAGAGTGATCCTGCAGGGGAGTGACATGTGCTACATGCACCCCATTGTGGCATTGACTATCAGGACATGGGTGCATCATGGTGTCTGGTGCTGGTATGAATCACATGCATTTCAAATTAGACTCTGGCCATCCCTTTATCCGGACACCTGTACTGACTCAGTGGCAAGAGATGTGATGTGTGCATGTTCACATACTTCACTGTGTTCTCTGCAATGTCCAACAACTGTGTAGGTGGTGCATGTGTCCACACTGGGGTATTACCATCCGACAGGCACCAGACAGATGGGTGCAAGGCCAGGAGGGATATGAGTGCCATGGTTGACCATCAGACTGACAATTGGCTTCTCCTAATCTGTGTGAGCACTTTTGGCAATGTTCAACTAAGGATGCCAGGGCTTGCTCTGTAATGTGCTGTACTTACTGTGGTGTGTGCGGTCAGTACAGGTGACTGATGTTTGTCTGTTTCCCTAATTGTTTGCAGATACATTCACGGCCACAGGAGGGGACAGCTCCACGGACCAGGAGGAGCTGCAGAGCCAGACTGGGTCAGCAGCCGATGAGTCGTCGGAGGGACCCAGTGGCACGGAGGGCGAGGGGAGCCACACCGAGGAGTCCTCAGCACCATCCACCTCAGCTGAGGACCACAGCAGCTCGGAGGATGACTCCCTTGTGGAGGTGGGTGTCAGCAGCCACCACACCCCAGCTAGTATGGCTAGCCCCGCCACCACCACCACCACCATCACTGCCCTCCCATCGGCTCCCATTCCAGAGGTCCGTGGAGGCTCCCGTGTTCGGGAGCATGTCTCCTTTGTGCCAGGCACCGCACCCCCTGCCCCTGTGTCCCCTGCTTCCCTGAGTGAGGAGTCTGTGGACTTACTTCGCCAGCTCCATGTAGGGCAGACATCAATGCTGAGTGTCCTCCATGCACACACCACTCTGTTGACACAGCTGGTGTCGTTCATGGAGGGCATCTCATCGGGCATGTCTGCCCTACAGAGGAGCAATCAGTCCATGGCCTCCTCCCTGACGGCAGCAGTGTCCCTCCTCCAACAGTCCCTCACCCCTCCTACCTCTGCCCCATCCACACTTCCTAGCACCCTACCTGTCCCAAGCACATGCACACCTGCACAATCACGCAAACACACAGACACGAGCAGCACACAAACACCCAAAACAAAGTCAAAACGTGCACGCAAGCATCCTCAGGGGACTGATACCACACCCACAGGGGATGGGGAACAGACACACACACAGGCATCCACAGTCACTCCGCAGTCCTCCGATACCTCTCCCTCCAAGACCCCTTCCCTTGCCTCACCTGCAATCCCACCTACAAAGCAGCTCTTCCTCTGTGACCTCGGCCTCTTCCCCTCCGATCCAGCTGATCCAGCATACAGGGGGAAGAGGAAGTCCACCCACACAGAGGGAGTGCCCCTCACCCCGGACACCCTCCCCCAGGCACAGACAAACTGAGGCCCCCACCCGCAAGTCCCCCCGGACCCAGAAGAGCAAGACCCCGCCACCGCCCTGCAGCTCAACCACACAGTCTCCTTCCTCCATCCCTCAGGCCCCCACTACACAGGTTCCCCCACCACACCCTGCCCCAGGTTCCCCCACCCACAGATACACCATCCCCAAAATGATCCGTCCTTCTCCCCTTACCACTTGCTCTTCCAGCCCCACCCCCCCGCTGCGCATGTTTGTGCCACTGGTGTGGAGACCGTGTCCTCCCCCTCTGTCCTGCCCACCTTACCTGAACCCCATTCTACTCCCCTGGAGATAGGCACTGCAGTGGAGTCCACTACCACCCCGTCTGACTTGGGCACTGCAGTGGGGAACCTGTCCACTCCATCTGCCCAGCCCACTGCAGTCGTGCCGGCACCCACACCATCTGACTCATGCCCCCCAGTTGTGCCGGCACACACCATGTCAGACACCTCCACTGTAGTTGTCAGTGACTCTCCAGCACCCACCACCCCTTCCCTGCCTCCTTCTGGTGAGCCCTGATCCTGTCCCTGCGGTGCCTGGCCTGCCCCCCGTATGCCCCTCCGAGGGGAATGTCCCTGGTCCGTAGCAGTGCAGGCAAGCAAAGGGTGACATCTGCCACTGTCACCCTGTTCGGACTTTACTAATGGACTGGCCATTGGCCTTTGTGTTTTTTCAGGCCTTTCAATTTTACACCCACATATGCTGAATAAAGCTACTTTCTGTTCTCTAGTGGTTTTGCTTCACATGTACATGATGTTGATGATGCTAACCATGTCCTTGCTGCAGTGATGGTGATTTTTGATATCAGGAAAATTAAGTGTTACTGTGCAGGACCCCATGTGGTCCAGGGGGAATGTGTCCTATCCTGGTGTGTATCCATGTCATCCTTTGCAGCAATATGAGGGTGTCATGTTTTCAATATTTGGCAATGGGATTTCCTACTTTTATTTGCAATATCACATCTGTGGCTTACACCCCTGCACATTTGTTGTGCTTGCCATTGTTCAATTTGTCTATTTCCCTGACCGTGTGACCATCTCCACTGGACATGCAAGTTTGGGCATCAATGGGGAAGGACTCATCTGTGTTATCAGTGCAACTTGCTATACATGTGTGTTGGATCTGTGCAGATGATTTCGGTGACACTCCCATGACCAGGCTGATGTGACGAGAGCCTTCATTTTGTGCTAATTGTTGACTGAGTGACCAAGTGTTCTGCTGACATGATAGAGCCCTGCAGAGACAACGTATGGCACAGCTTTCCTTACACAGGAGTGGAGTCCCCTCATGGCAGTGTGTAATTCCATGACATTGCCTGAGCCCAAGGTGTGTGTTGTGTGAGCATGTCTGTGTGTGTTCACTTCCATTTTGCTACACAGGCTGGGATCCCTACTGATGTTCCTGTTTGTGATGCTTGCTGAGTTGACCTATGTTCCCCCAAAATCTTCGCCCTGGGTTCTCTGGGATGTGGGTGCATGGCACATTACTGGTTATCAGGGTGTCATCCATAGGTGTGTTTGCTGTCAGGGCTGAGTTTGTGGGCAAACGCAGATGAGACACAGTCAGGATTCCCCTTGGCACTTTTGGGTTCCCACTATCATGTAGTGTTGCCTATGTGGTATGTTTCAGTGATTGGGACACATGTGCGTGTGTGTGCCTGCTCCCACTCCTCAGTTTTAGAGGTGCAATGTTGGGAGGTGTCAACATGTGTTCTTTGTGGGTCTCCTTGGGTTCTGCATTGTCCTGGGACTGTGGCATGTATCCCAAATATTCAGGTACACTTGACATCATGGCCATGTACCGCATACTGTGCATTGTGTCAGACATCCACGAGGGCTGTTGACTGTCCATGTGTGATGAGTTTGTGCACCTTAGCTGCCCCCCACCAGCCCTGCGATTGTCATGTGGGCATATGCTGTATCACCAGTCCATGTGGTCTTCGCAGATACACCTTGGTACAGATCAAGGTGTGTGGTGTTAGGAGTGTGCAACTGACAGTTATCACTTGTATAGGCCCCTATCACCATATTGTCCTTGTATTACAGGCCATGTCCAGGGATTTGTGTTTGTGTATGTATGATGGTAGTTTGTGGGTGTGGTCACATGCCCCAGGTGGCACAGGTGTATGTGCTGCACAGTATGTGCAACATCTACCTTGGTCATCACAGTGGTATTGTCATACAGTCTTGTGTCACCCCAAAGTAGGGTCCCTGGGGGTGGTGCTGTTGTGGGTGTGTCTCTTGCTGTTTTAGTTGCTGATCATTCCAGCTTGTGTCAGATATGTCTGTTGGGATCCCTCTCATCTTACAGAGCTTGATTGGCCACTATGGGGTGCCCAATTCATAGCTTACTTTTGTATGGCACTGTGTCCACATTGGTGTCATTGTAGTTCAGCCCCCCTCATGTGTTGTGTAGTTGCCTGGGGACACAGAGACACACACAAACACATGTTGTGTCTGATGTGCAGTGTGAGGCTGACTGTTTGTGTTTGTGCATCAGCACCAGTGCATTGGTATAGCTGTTGTGGGCCATTGGCTGGATGTTGTTTGTGTGATTTGCCCTGCTGTCCCTGGGAGCCCTATCTCATCAGACTGAACATTCATCCTGGTTGGTATGGTCCATTGCTGCAATGTTATGGGAGTGTGTGACCTGACACCTACAGTCTCCACAGGATGTCTTGATTTGTGTGTCCATTTGTGGAGGTATATGTATATACATTATGGTGGTCACTTCAGATTGTGTGTAATTGTCCAATGTATGCATTGTCGTCCCCCATGGGTGATGATTTGCTGCACATGTCTGAGGATATGTTTTGGGTGCACTGCACTATTTGCCTCAGCACATCTCTGTTGGTATGGGACACACCCACTACTTTGCCACAAAAGTGTTTCATGTGTTGGGATCAGGAATCATACATGCTGTTTGGCATTTGCAGCTTTTAACATGGTGTCACCTACTTTTTGGTCACTGTGATGATGGGGGTTCAGACCCCATTGCCACAATGTCCCATACATGCTGTTGTTTTTAAGCCAACACTTACCTTTTGGTCACTGTGATGATGGGGGGTTCAGACCCCATTACCACAATGTCCCATACATGCTGTTGTTTTTAACCCCACACTTACCTTTTGGTCACTGTGATGATGGGGGGTTTAGACCCCATTACCACAATGCTCATGATGTGCAGCATTTTAGAACCCCACAGTTGCCTTCTGTTCACTACAGTGATGGGTGGTTAGAGCCCATTGGCACAGTGCTCATGTGATGCTTGACTTGTGTGGCCCACACTCAGCTTTTGAAAACACATGTTTTGTGAGTTACATTGTATGTTGGGAGTAATGTTCACTGCTGTAGGCATGTGACACAGACTACACACTATGGTCATGATGTAAGGGGGGATGTATTTTGCTCTCATTCCTTATGTTAGTGTATGATGGATGTGTGGGGCGTCACACATCCTATGAGTGTGGATATTGCTAGTGATAGGCAACATACCCCCTAGGAGTGGGGGTGGCAGTAGTGATGGGCTAAGAGACCCCTATGAGTGGGGTTGGCAGTAGTGATGGGCTAAGAGACCCCTATGAGTGGGGGTGGCAGTAGTGATGGGCTAAGAGACCCCTATGAGTGGGGGTGGCAGTAGTGATGGGCTAAGAGACCCCTATGAGTGGGGGTGGCAGTAGTGATAAGCAACATACACCCTATGTATGGGGGTGGCAGTAGTGATGGGCTAAGAGACCCCTATGAGTGGGGGTGGCAGTAGTGATAGGCAACATCCCCCCTATGTATGGGGGTGGCAGTAGTGATGGGCTAAGAGACCCCTATGAGTGGGGGTGGCAGTAGTGATGGGCTAAGAGACCCCTATGAGTGGGGGTGGCAGTAGTGATCGGTTAAGAGACCCCTATGAGTGGGGGTGGCAGTAGTGATAAGCAACATACACCCTATGTATGGGGGTGGCAGTAGTGATGGGCTAAGAGACCCCTATGAGTGGGGGTGGCAGTAGTGATAGGCAACATACCCCCTATGTATGGGGGTGGCAGTAGTGATGGGCTAAGAGACCCCTATGAGCGGGGGTGGCAGCAGTGATGGGCTAAGAGACCCCTATGAGTGGGGGTGGCAGTAGTGATAAGCAACATACACCCTATGTATGGGGGTGGCAGTAGTGATGGGCTAAGAGACCCCTATGAGTGGGGGTGGCAGTAGTGATAGGCAACATCCCCCCTATGTATGGGGGTGGCAGTAGTGATGGGCTAAGAGACCCCTATGAGTGGGGGTGGCAGTAGTGATGGGCTAAGAGACCCCTATGAGTGGGGGTGGCAGTAGTGATAGGCAACATACCCCCTATGTATGGGGGTGGCAATAGTGATGGGCTAAGAGACCCCTATGAGTGGGGGTGGCAGTAGTGATGGGCTAAGAGACCCCTATGAGTGGGGGTGGCAGTTGGGATGGGCTAAGAGACCCCTATGAGTGGGGGTGGCAGTAGTGATAGGCAACATCCCCCTATGTATGGGGGTGGCAGTAGTGATGGGCTAAGAGACCCCTATGAGTGGGGGTGGCAGTAGTGATGGGCTAAGAGACCCCTATGAGTGGGGGTGGCAGTAGTGATAGGCAACATCCCCCCTATGTATGGGGGTGGCAGTAGTGATGGGCTAAGAGACCCCTATGAGTGGGGGTGGCAGTAGTGATAAGCAACATACACCCTATGTATGGGGGTGGCAGTAGTGATGGGCTAAGAGACCCCTATCAGTGGGGGTGGCAGTAGTGATAGGCAACAAGTCCCCTATGGGTGGGTATGGTATTGGTGATAGCCATGCAACCCCTATAGTGGCCTGTTGCTAGTGGACAGGATATGGACCCCCTGGGTGTGTGTGACATTGGACAGGTACGTGTCGTTTGTTTGTGTGGTGGGTGTCTGACTTACCGTCTGCGCTGTGCACGTCTGTTCCTCATCCGGGCATAGATGTACAGGACTGGTATGACCTGCGCGATGGGATTCATGGTGTGTTCGTCTCCTACACGCTGCTTGTTGCTCCGTCTCGTATCCGTTGCTAGCTGGTCCGTCTCGTAGCCGTGGATCGTGTTCTGGCGCGAATCGTACCTTTTATACAGCTTTCCCGGACCCATCGTACTAGCTCGGCCGGAAAATGCAGTGAAAATGGTTCCGTGCGACTCGATTCGGCGTTTACGGATCCGGCTCGGTCGGAAATATGTGGATGGAATCTGAGCGTCAGTGTCGGTCGGGAATTCAGCACATTTCCGCATCGTACTGCTTCGGCCGGACTGTCCGGCTCCTGGGACGAGTCGGTCGGAAGGTAAGCCTACGAACAGCTCTCGGTGGGCTCTCCGACCGAGATCGGAATTGGGCCCTAAATGTCGAGGCGAGAAATGTTTTGCTGACTTCTCAAAAAAGGGCTTATAAATGCAGTAATTGTTACATTGGTTATGTTAGAGTAAAATTTCCCAGGAACATATTAGTTGCATAAGACATCCAGGTGATAGTCAGGGTGTTCTGCCAAAATATTGTTTCAAAGTTATTGTGAAGAATATTGTAGGATAGACCATTGAAGGTAAGAATATAGGCTTTTTACTATTTTGTAATATTGTTGTTTTAAATATTGTTGTTTTAATATTATTGTAAAGTATATTGGGCCCGATGAGTCAGGCGGAAAGCCATTTGACAGCTAGTCGGAGGCATTCCGCCCGACAGAGATGGTTTCCCTCCAACTGCTGTATTACAATACCGGCGGTCGGAGGGAAACCAGCAGGGGGAATCCTCTGCGCTTCCAACAGGCTCAAGGAGCCCGTCGGAAGAACTGATAATACCCAAATGGCAGCGGTGCCTGCTCAGGCACTGCCGTCAGGATTATGATGTCCGTTTCCCACAGCCTTTCCAAGTCGGCCTTTCTGACATGGAAAGGCTGTCAGAAAGTGACTTTGGGGGGCCCTAGCAGGGCCCTGTTCCCCGTGGCCTCTGCTATGAGGCCTGGGGGCACCTGTGGTGCCCCACCCAACATCCTTGCACTGTGTGGCAAGCACCGTATGGTGCCTGCCACACAGTGCAGGGATGTTTTAAAAGTGTATATTTTCCATTGAGGCTGGTGCTGCGAAAAATCATAAAGGTTGTTTTATTTGATTTATTTATTTTTGTTTTGCACGGCTACTTGCTGCTGTTTTTGGTGACAGTTTTCATTTATTGCAGTCTATTGAGAGGAAGTGTTATGCTAAATATTTCGGTTAAATAATTTTATTAGGTTTTCTAGTTTTTTATTTTTTGTATATTTGTTTGTTTATATGTTCAATGTCTATGCATTATTTTTACTTTAAATGTTACTTTCATGCTTTAGTCGTAATACTTCATTTCAAGGTTGTCTTTTTTGTTCTTGGAATTTCAGATGTCTGTGGTTTGATATTTTTGCTCTTTTTTGGCTTTTGTCTACTTCTTGTGGATGTACCTGGGTCTTAGAGGCAAAAATATATAGTACAGTTATAGTGGCTTGTATTTATTTAACTATATTTTTTTAAGTTACTCTCAGGTGACATTTGTTTTAAAACTTATTTTGTTTGTTATTTTCAGTGGTGCTTTGCATTGTAGATTTCTTCAAATGATGAGTTTCAGTCCAGAAGAATGACACAGTCCTGCAGTAATTGCTTTTCATGGTGCATTTTACTGTATGTTTTTGTTTCTTTTTTATAGTGTCTTTTAATTGAAAGTGTTTCTATTTGCCAACTGCTTTTAGGTTTGGTTTGATAAGTTGTTTGTAGGGTCGTTTGAAATATATTAATGTAATTTATACTTTTTATGTACTTATATATCTTTTATAAGTTTGATTGTTTTTATTTTTACAATGTAGATTTTTTGGTATTCAATATTTTTGATGTTTGTGTTTTTTTATGTTTTATTAGTTTTATGAGTTTTATTATAGTGATGAAATTACGTATTTCGTTATTTTTGTTTTCGATGTTGTATGTTAGATATTTTTTTAAATTACATTTCTGTTGTTGATATTTGTGTTTTTACTGTTTGAGCAGCACACAATATCATAATGCATTAACCGTCCACAACTCAGCTTCCTCTCTTTTAACACACCAACTTTATGCTTGCCTTTGACCATGTACAGCGCTCCGCTGCCTCTTAGCTAGGTTTGCGCTATACGAATACTTCATGGATACATACATACATACAATAGTACATACAAGTATAGAGGTGCAATATATAACCTTTTTGGGGGCGATATTTTGGCATTTCTATATTTTGTTTCTCAATTTAATGTCATACAATTGACAGGCAGATTACAAGCCACTACTGTAGTAAACAAGTATATGCCCCATACTACCGGCAACTACATGAAAAAGATGTCCCTCACATTCAGTTGTACTGGGTGATTTTGTGAGGGATTTTTCAATGAGGCAGTTTACAAACCCTGAAAGAGATAAACTAGAAGAAGGAATTAGTCAAGAGTTTTTGGCCAATTACTAAGTGGGAAAATGCTGGATCATAATGTTTTTCTTCAAGTATTTTTTATACACAGGACACAATCTATTATTCCGCCTCTAGAAACAATGCAAGAGGAAGCATCTGAAATGGGGTGCACATACACAATATCGAGTTTTTCATATCGACCTACATTATTATCGAGTTTTAAATATCGTGGGGACATAATATCGACATCAAGAATATCGACGACCAGAATATCGACCTGAAGTTAAGAAATATTGTTTTGTTAATATCGAAGTTATTAATATCGATAGCAAAAATATCGATGTTAATAATATCGATGTTTATATTAGTGTTATGTATTTTAGTATGTATTTTATATGTATGTGTTCTATATTTTTTGTTAAGTATTGTACTGTTTTTTTTAAATATATGTATAAATTTTTTAGAAGTTAGTAATTTTTTTTAAAGTAAATTATGTGTTTTAGTACCGTAGCGGGTTGTGGATTTATAGGGGAATAGGGTGGGAAGTAATTTAATTATAGTAAATTGAATAATAATTTTTAGGAATTATTAATTATTTTTAATTACATTTTGCGTTTTAGTTCTGTAGCGGGTTGTGGGTTTATAGGGGAATAGGGTGGGAAGTAATTTAATTGTAATTAAGTAATTATTAATTTTTATTTATTGGTATTGATAATTAATATATTGGTAATTATTTATTAATTGGTAATTAATTTTTATTAATTAATTAATTGATAATTATATTAATTGTATTAATTTATTATTGGAGCGGGTTGTGGGTTTATAGGGGAATAGGGTGGGAAGTAATTTAATTGTAATTAAGTAATCTTAATTTTTATTTTGGGGTATTGATAATTAATTTATTGTTAATTAATTATTAATTGGTAATTAATTATTATTAATTATTATTAATTGGTATTGATAATTAATTTATTGTTAATTAATTATTAAATGGTAATTAATTTGTAATAATTATTATTTATTGGTATTGATAATTAATTTATTGTTAATTATTAGTTGGTAATTAATTTTTATTAATTTATTAATTGATAATTAAATTAATTGTGTGAAATGTTATGCAGAGTGGGTTGTGTGTTTATTGGGGAATAGGGTGGGAAGTAATTTAATGTTATTAAAGTAATTATTAATTTTAATTTATTGGTATTTTTACTTAATTTATTATTAATTTATTAATAAGTCATTATTTAATTACAAAAATTATTTAATTTATAAGTATGTTATTTTTAACCCCTACGCTATCCAACGCTTTCCCTACTGTTGCACTCTTTGGAGTGGGAATAGTAATTTTTACCCCTACGCTATCCAACACTTTCCCTACTGTTGCACTCTCTGGAGTGGGAATAGTAATTTTTACCTCTACGCTATCCAACACTTTCCCTACTGTTGCACTCACTGGAGTGGGAATAGTAATTTTTACCCCTACGCTATCCAACACTTTCCCTACTGTTGCACTCACTGGAGTGGAAATAGTAATTTTTACCCCTACGCTATCCAACACTTTCCCTACTGTTGCACTCACTGGAGTGGGAATAGTAATTTTTACCCCTACGCTATCCAACACTTTCCCTACTGTTGCACTCTCTGGAGAGGGAATAGTAATTTTTACCCCTACACTATCCAACACTTTCCCTACTGTTGCACTCTTTGGAGTGGGAATAGTAATTTTTACCCCTACACTATCCAACACTTTCCCTACTGTTGCACTCTTTGGAGTGGGAATAGTAATTTTACCCCTACGCTATCCAACACTTTCCCTACTGTTGCATTCTCTGGAGTGGGAATAGTAATTTTTACCTCTACGCTATCCAACACTTTCCCTACTGTTGCACTCACTGGAGTGGGAATAGTAATTTTTACCCCTACGCTATCCAACACTTTCCCTACTGTTGCACTCTCTGGAGTTGGAATAGTAATTTTTACCCCTACGCTATCCAACACTTTCCCTACTGTTGCACTCTGTGGAGTAAGTATATATATTATTTTATATATGTATATGTTTAATTTGTTTTAACATTATATGTATTAGTTATTATTTTTAAACATGTTTTAATATTTTTAACTATGTTTCTTTTAATTATATGTATTATTTACTTTATTTTACATTATTTTTTTAACATTTAAAAAAAACGATATTTTTAACAACTATGGGGCACATTACGATACCCGGCGTAAAAAAATCCGCCAGGCATGGAAGCGGCAAAAATCCGCCCGCACACACCGCCTGAACACCGACCACGCCATTATGAGTACACAAACTGAAAACCGCCATCGGCGGAAAAATCATACAAAATACCGCCCGCCATCGTCCGAGTCGGAGTCAAACCGCCCGCCACGGACGGAAACACGCACGACAACACAAAACCGCCCGCCCTCACGGCCGACACACCGCACGTGAAATTACGATCGCACCGCCATGAGCGCGGAAAAACAACAAAAATACCGCCCGCCAGCGCAAACAACGCCGATGAGAATCGACACGGCAGAAGCCATGGCGCCCACGTACCTGCACAGAAACCATCCGCACACAAAACCAATAGCACACAACATGGCCAACAAGTCCACACAGCAAGGCACGCACAAATACACAAGCACAGTACACATCCCGAAAACACCCCCCGGACAAACAAAAAATACAAAGGCCAGAACCCCAGACACAACACACCTGAAAACAACAGACCATGAGGACACACCCACATAGGTGAGTACAAAAGCAGCACTCCCACAGACCACAACCCCTTGCTACATTGCAAACCAGAGAGGAGAGGAGAGGACACAGTGACACAGCAAGGACAGCAGCACACCACAGAAACGCACACATCACAACCACCACCACCACCACCACCACCAAACACCGGCACCACAAACCCCCTGCACATTACACAACACACACCGCACCAGCACCACAAACACCATGGCACCACAAAGGATGCCCAAGTTCACGCCCATGGAGCTGACGGTCATGGTCGACGAGATCATCAAGGTGTACCCACAAATCTATGGGAACATGGTCCAGCACACACCACTAGCCACCAGAAACAGAATGTGGACCCGGATCGTAGACCAGGTCAATGCAGTCGGGACCCTGCCCAGGAACAGAACCGAGATAAACAAACGTTGGAATGACGTAAAGAGCCTGGTCAAGAAGAAGGAGGGCAAAAACAGAGAGCTGGCTGCCGTCACTGGCGGAGGGAATCCCGCGCTCTTTAAGACCTTCAAAGCGTGGGAGGAGAAGGTGCGAGTCGTAATCCATCCGGAGATCCTCGCCGGATTAGCAGGGGGAGTGGAGGCTGGTAAGTACAAACTAATGTATACCAGCACACCGCTATGTACACACATGCGCAACCACCATGCCACAGCTCCCAGGGACAAACACCCCCATGTCCAGCACACAATACACAACACATCACACGCACATGCAACAGACACTACCACACACAGGCCAAACCGAACAACTGTAAGATGCGTGGGGACATGTGTACACTAAGCCAGCCACGTAACCACCAACAGGTCCCCAAATATGCCAGAAGCGCCACAACGAGCACCCACCACACCCATGTGTCCGCCACAGCTGCACTAACCGACAAGTAACAGGTAAGTGGCAGGAACACAAAGTGCAGTGGGTGGGACGGTGGACAGCTGAAGTACAACACCCACCAGGCCCCCACTCCCACAGACCAGCAAGGTGGAGCACTCCCCACACCCATGTGTCAGGCACAGCTGCACCAACCGACAAGTAACAGGTAAGTGGCAGGAACACAAAGTGCAGTGGGTGGGACGGTGGACAGCCCAAGTACAACACACACCAGGCCCCAGTCCCACAGCACAGCAAGGAGGAGCATCCCCCACACCCCACACCCACGTGTCAGCCACCGCAGTGCACAACGACAGCCGAAAGGCAGACATCACGGTCCACAGCAATCGGTGTCAGTGGGTGTACAGCCACCCCCACGACCCACTACACCCCCCACCCCCACAGACCTGCAACATGGAGCACCCCCCGCTAAGAGCCATGTGGCATCCAGTACAGTGCACGCACGAACAACTTGCAGGTGGGAAACTGGACAGGGCTGGATTACTGGAGGCATGAGGACCATAACACCACCAACACATGGGACATGTCACGTAGCACACGGACACGCAGCACCGCCCACCGTCACGAACAAGTGAACAATGTGCACACGGACATGAACAGCAGACTCACACCCCACATGACCCATCACAGACATAGCAACACCCAAGGAGCCACGTCTGCATGCACAAGCCACACTGAATATAGTCCCACACGGCAGCCACTGTGCAACTCATCACACACAACCGAAACACCATTGAAGTCCTGTCCATGTAGCCCCTACTGCCTGTCAACCACACACCCCACAACTACGCCTATGTAAGACAAACAACACTAGACGCAACAGAGCGGAACAACAGAAATGCACACGAACACCACTGAACCCATCAAACACACAGACACACCATGCACATACAACATACCATCCATCCCATCCGTCAGCCCCAGTCTCATGAAAGGCATGTCATCCGCACAGCTGCCACACATACAGCAGTCACGCTAAGACACATGCCCATGACCAACCATGTGCCATAAGTCAATTAAGCGCACGACACACTGTGAGCAACAACACACAACATGGGCCACACCCCCCCGAGCACTGCAGTGATGCACATGGCACAGGGCAGCACGCACACCAAGGAGATGGGACAACTGCAATACGTTGGCTGGCACACAACTATCACTCACTCATAACGATGCGTCCAATGCCATGTCCAGTAACCACAACAGACAGCAAATATGCAGGGCATGTCAGGCATGCACACACCTCAGACCATGCACTGTCATGCTGCCACAACACATGTCACGTTCGGCACCCATGGCTCACAGCATGTACCCCAAAAGCATATACCCTCCCAAATGCGAATCTGGGGCATGGCCCCCATGTTGCCATATGCGTTCCTAAGCGTTCCATTTGAACTCCAAAAGCAAAGTACAAACCAGACCCAGGATGGGCCAGGAGCCCGCATACACCAGAGTCACAATGAGTAGGGGCAAAGCAACACACCCATCGGCATGGCCAATCCGTCCCATGCCACATGTGCACAGCACACAGTCCCATTGCCTAGCACACACACCTACAGATGCCACAGCCACACACTCGCCTCCGGGAAACCCATGTACGAGATTGCACGAACTGCCAATGTCAGACGACTAATACATACTTCGCCAGGTGCAACACAATAACAAATCTCATTCTCTCCACAGGTGACGAACTGCTGGACGCTGGGGATGGAGACAGCAGCCAGCACAGCCAGCCTACAAGCCCCCAACGAGGACACACGGATCTGGAGGATCTGTCCACCTCTTCGGACACGGACCACCAAGCTGGCCCATCTGGCGTGGCAGGGCCCAGCCGCTCCCCAGGACCCCTCCTACCCACCAACCCATCATCCAGGGATGCTGAACAGTCCCAGTCCCCTGCTGCCACTGTCGTTGCGGCCACACCCACGGTCATTGCGGCCACTACCACTGCCGCAACCGCCACCATCGCCGCACCGACCACCACCGCCACCACCACCACCACGTCTTCGCTGGCACCAGCCCCAGCGCAGGTGGTGGCCCGGCCGACTGGATCCACCCTGGGAGCCACAGCGAGGACCGTGGTGAGCAATGTGGCTAGTGGGCAGGGCCGGTGGCAGCAGGACTGGTAGGAGGAGCAGGGTCAGGGAAACGCCAGCCTCCCCTGGGAGCCATGCCCTGCCTCAAATGGACAGAGTCCTTGGGGCCTATGAAGAGGCCCAAGGACAATGGGCCAGGTCTGCTACTGACACGCGGGAGGTGCTGGGGGTGCTGAGGTCCATGGACGCCCATATGGGCCAATTCGTGTCCCGTATGGACCAACTCGTGGACCTCATGGGCCAGCTGGTGGTGGCGGTGGGGTCACAGGCAAGGCCAGCAACACCACCTCCGCCACCACCTGCTAGGGCGCAGGCTCGGGCAGCAGTGTCCACTTCCCCTGCGTCCACAGCCAGTGAGCACACCTCACCCACCACCAGCAGGTCGCCACCACACACCCCCTCCCAAACGTGGAAGGGGCCGTCCGAAGAGGAAACAGATCTCCCGGGAGGACTTCGCACGCTCCAGTCGCAAGTGAGGCAGCCAGCCAGCCTTCCGCCAGCCTTCCTTGACCAGCCACTGCATTGACTTGCTCTACGATCCCACTCCACACAGCCATCTGGATGGCATGTGTGTGTTGGACTATGGACATAGAACCAGTGGGTACACCCTGATCATCACGCAGCCATGACCGACAGCTCATTGTCACTGCACGCACCACTTTTGTCATCACCTTACACACAATCACATGTCACAGTTTGTAATAAATGCACCTTTTTCACTAACTGCTGTTTGTGCCCTGTGTCTTTATTGTACGGAATACAACGGCCACCTTGGGCGGAAAGGCACCTGATGCGTGGCATGGAAATGGAATCCGGAGGGCCTGTAGGGACCTAGGGGTGGGAGACAGAACAGGAGCACATTCAATGAGTGTGTCACACACCCATCACACAGTACATGTCAACAACTACAAGCAATGTACACACATCGCACAGAGCAATAGGGCACAATGCCACAGCCACCAACAGTGGCATACTACCCTGGCCATGGAGCGTTGACACACTGCACGCAGTGAACATACGGCCACCCTGACACAGCACACACACACCTGCATAGATACAGACACATCATCCGTCGTACATGGACACTCACCGTCAAGTGAAGTAGCGGGCGATGAGCTGCTGGCGCACATTCCCAGCTTCCTCCTCTCCGCTGTCCACCTCACTCGAGCTGTCCTGGTCTGCGGGCTGGGGCCCTGGTTGATCTCCGTCATCCACAATGAGGGGGATCTGCTTCCGAATGGCCAGATTGTGCAGCATGCAGCACGCCACCACTATCTGGCACACCTTCTGTGGGGAGTACGCCAGTGCACCCTCGGTGCGGTCCAGGCACCTGAACCTGGACTTGAGGAGGCCAAAGGTACGCTCGACCACACGTCTGGTCCTCCCATGTGCCTCATTGTATCGATCGTCTGCTGGGGTGCGAGGATTCCTCAATGGACTGAGCAGCCATGCCCCATTCGGATACGCAGAGTCACCTGGGTGTGAGGGACACAGAGAACCGTTGCTATTCCAACTGGACAGGGGACAGCATCGCACAACCAGCACGCTACACCACTCCACATACTCACCGACAATACAGCCACGATCCTGTTGCAGATTGGCCATCAGTCGTGGCAAGATGCTGTTGCGCATTATGTGTGCGTCATGGGCCGAGCCTGGAAACTTTGCACACACGTGGGTGATCACCATGTCCGCAAGGCACACCACTTGCACATTCAGGGAGTGCGTGTGCTTCCTGTTGCGGTACAGGTGCTCAGTGGCCTGTGGTGGAACAAGGCCAACATGAGTGCAGTCAATGGCTCCCACGACGTGTGGGATTCTGCCAAGGGCATAGAATGCACCCTTCACTGCCGCCAATTCACGAGCCCTGGGGAATCTGATGTACCTGTTCCGGTACAGCATCATGGCTGCCAGTACATCCCTCAGCACCTTGCTGAACATGGGCTGGGACATCCCTCCTCCACTGCCCACTGTGTGCTGGAATGACCCAGTGGCGAAGAAATGCATGGCGGCCATCACCTTAGCCGTGGGGGTGACAGCAGTCGGATACACCCTGCGGGGACGGAGATGGGGCTCTAACATGGCACACAGTCGATGCAGAGTTGGCCTGTCCAGCCGAAACTTCCTGATTACCTCTGTATCGTCCATGTCCGCCAGCAATTGGTATGGGCGGTCAATGTTCGGTCTCCGCCTGGGTTAAATGGCAGAGGACACATGTCAAAGCAACACGGCACATAGCAATTTCGCATACACATCACTGACATGACTGAGCAAGCACATGAGCCACAGCCCAGCTGTCAAGCTGGGACGGCACGGCCACAATACACTTACACAGGTCTCCCAACAATGGCAATGGCAAGTGAGACATACCACTGCCATGTGCATGCACATGGGGATCTAGGCCCCAATGACTTGCGGGGCGTGCTGATGGGGACTGACTGCATATTCGTCAAGCGGCAACGCCACGGCAACATGAGTGTCTGCTGAGCATGGTACTGCTTCCGAGGCTGGATGAGTATGGCACACGATGACGACGATGTGGGCACGGGCTGAGCGGCCAATACAAGTGGGACCTGTGGCACGAGGGGATATGAGACAGTAGTAGGTGTCAGCACTGCACCCTATGTACAGCACTGTACGGATCACAGCTCCCGAAACATTGACTGGTGTCCACATTGACAGCCCCATGCCAAGACGGCTGTGTGCTTGCAGTCACACGTCACAGGTGAGAGGTTACATTGCACGTGCCAGGTGGCAGTCGTACATAGTGGGAGCTGGCATGTGTGTGCATGTGTCTCCTGTTCAGGATCCACCAGATGGGCGCTGACTCTGTACTGACCATTGGACACAGCATGTTCCGTGGAAGGCTTGTGTGTGTGGGATGGTGGCACTGGATGTGCCTCCGTTGGGGGGGGCCATGCACAGGGCGGGTACGTCGATGATTGCGCATTGTTGGTCACGGTGGGTGCACCAGCTAAGATGTGTTGCCCTGTGTTCAATTCCTATGTCCGCATGATGATGGACTGTGGATGTGGGCAGACTACACATTGGTCGATGTGCTGTCTATATGCATGTGCCTTCACACCAGGCACAGCTGCCCCTGCACATGTGACCCCTGCTGGACTCGCTGCTGGGTCTGTGGAGCTGATGCACCTTCTGCGCGTGGGGCGGACAGCTCTCCTCACTTCCCTCATTGCGCATGTCATGTCTTTGCCGCAGGTGACATGGATCATGGAGGGCCCACATGTACGCGTGGGTAGGCTACACATGATTGTTCACTGGTCGCCACCCCCAGTCAGTGTTTCGAATGGGAAGGTTGTCGTGCTGGTGGTATGTTCGATGTGGCGGATGGGCGGGCCTAGGTGCGGGCTTACATTCCGGACATGGGGGGTAGTTGGATTGGCGACTAGTTGCAGTACACACGGGACACGTCTCTTCCTTTCCACATCTGGGTCATCCCTTGTACTAACTGACAGTGATACAGTCATCTTCGCCCCAGCCCTCATGTCCTCCCCTCGCCCCCCAATATGCATGCTCACCTGCGAGGCTAGCGCTTGCACAGGCAGCCCCAAGCTTGCACCAGAGAGGGCAAGGAGTGTATGTGTGGGTCCAGTTGCACGAGTGGGCTGTCTCAGGGTATGATGTGTGGCGGGACGCCGTCCACCTGCGTGGTGCCCCAAATGGAGACCCGGCCTGCATGGACTATGCATCACAGTCTTCGCCTTCCGGATCCGCCACCTGCGACACCCAGTGGCTGTGGCTGCCCTTGCGGCCATGCCGCGTCCGTCTGTGGCTGATGGCCCACACATTCACTCTTTGGCCTCTCTGGGGAGGGCTCAGGGGTGGTGGCGCACGCGCTTGCACTTAGTCGCAATGGCATGTGTCGTGGTTGGTATGATGGGCAATGGATGGGATGGTGCGAGCCACCTCCCGTGACGTCAGTGCTGCTCGTGCTGTGGTGCGTCCCCCTACACTTCCATTTGACTTTTTGCCATGCTGGACGTTGAGGTTCTATTGCCTGCGTGATATGACCAGGAGGAGCGCGAGGAGACCTCTCACACACCATGCTCCACTGCCATCCCGTGCCCTGTATCGCCTGTGCGGATTGACTATGTTGGGGTTACACCTGGTCGACTGGGGCTGTGTGTGCCTTGTCAAGGGGCATGGCGGGCGCACAACAGGATCCAGCTCGTCCACAGAGGGTGGGCTGAGGTGCGCCTGGTACCGCTTTGTACGTGTGCTCGGCTGCTGTGCACACACGTGTTCACTCCCCCGACAGGTGTCCTCTCACAATGCCCAGGGAAGCGGTGGTGTACTGTTCATGAGCCCTCCCAACACGGCGTGCTCCAACTTGGCATGTGCGCATCTACCCGTCGCACCCACCCACCTGAGCACTGCGTCCATACGACTTCACACGACACATGTGTGTCTTCCACAGTAGTGCTACTCATTTGCGTTGACATCCAATACCAGTGGACTACATGGTCATGTCACGACTGCCGTGTACTTCACATACTCTCATCCTCTCTCATTCGTACTTGTGAAATGAGTCAGCGGAGACAGTTCTGGTTTCAAACATTATATTGAGTCTTCTGTCCTCTGTGATGCAGTATAGTGGACACTACTGGCAGCGGAATACATATTGAGGATATACTGAGCATGATTACAAATGGGATAGGGTGTGGGGTTACATCTGCTTGGCCAAGGCTGTGCTAATGTACATTTACGTATAGCTGCGGAGCTGCGGACTTTGACACAGACGGTATACATGTAGCCTACCAGACCGCTCGGCATCATGGGCACAGTCCATCTCAGTTCCATGTGACAGGTTTGCTGCGGTTGTTCCTCATGCACGCGTGCATGTGAGATGACACCAGGGCATGTGCTTGCGTGCATGCAGCGGCGTGCCACTTGTTGTTGCACTGTGGTGGTTACTGGACATGTCACAGTCACTGGGGTCGTGTTGTTGTTGTATGCACTTGTCGTCCATGCAAAGGTCCTGGTATGGGATTCCCGGGGCGGGGGTGGGAGGGGTGCAGCACCCACAGACTCCAGGCGACCTATTCATGTCCACTGAGCGGTGTGTGTGTCCATGTGCGCTGGATCCATGTCGTGTCCTGGTTGTTCGTGCAGTTCCGTCCATGTGGGTGCGATGCACAGAGCCCATGCCACTGCCTCCCACGATGCATGCGGTGTTCCTGGATGTGATGGGGAACAGTGTGCATGTCCCGGTCATATCCGATGTCATGGCGATGTCGTTGATGGTGTGGTTACAGTTGCCGGTCGTTTGGTATGGCTGTTGTGGTGGTGACTGGCCAGTCCGTGCGGAAGCTGAGCATGGGTGCGGGGTTGGACTTCATAGGTCACTCGGGGAACCTGCGTTGTGGTCCGACGTATTTACAGGTTGTCAGGTATGCGATGCCGTCCAGCAGGGCTTCCATGTCATTGGTGGTGTACATGTTTGCCAGCCAATGAAGCGGATGGTGGCTGTCAAGGTGTTGTTCGTAGGTTGTCCCTTGGAGGACCATGATGGGGCATGCTGGGTGACATTCGATGTAGCTGTTCTCGATGATCCGTCGTGTGGAGGCACAGTGGTTCCATTTCAGTGCGCGTGCGATGTTGGCCACATACGCCATGCCCCCATAGGCAGAGCAGGCCCTGTCGTGTGCGTCCAGAGGGAGGAGTAGTGGTAGCAGGTCCGCCTTCAGACATGCCGGGTTGGAGAGGCATATCTCGACGGGATGCTGGTAGGGACACCTCCGACAGTAGAAGACGGGCATGACGCAGCTGAACAATGTGATGCGGTAAGTCAGTCGGTAACTTACGTTCAGCAGGGACAGGAGATCGCATCCCAATGTATGTATCGTGCTGGTTTGGTACAGCTTGAGCTCTTCGGCGTAGTTGGGTAGGTGTGTTGCGGTTGCCATTTCGCAGCGGTGCGTTGTGGTGGCGTGCTCCGGCTGTGTGTGCAGTCTGCAATGTGCACACTCCGGGGTTGCTGTGAGCTCTGTGTAGTCGTGGGGAGACAGGACTTGTGTTCTGTTGGCTTGTTTGGAGGACACGGGCCCTCTTCCCACATGCTTCTCAGACAGTTCAAGGTCAGTGCTGTGTGACTCCTTCCAATTAACTTGCATGTGGCCGACATGGGGGAGTGTTTTCTTCTTTCTTCCCCGTCCGTTGTGTGCTTCTGTGATATGCGCTATCTGCCCTGTGGTCGGTCTCCTCGGCATGCCTGTGTTGGTCTATTCTTGGACAATGGCTGTATTCACCGGCTTCTGTCGTAGGGCTGTGGTTTCGGTGTTGGAATGGAAGGTCATTCAGTGCTGTCTGCTCTCCCTTGTGTGGGCGGCAGGCTGCCTTTCCGCTCTGCGTTGGGCCTTGTGTGTGGATGTAATTCTTGGGCCACCTGTTGTCGGTCACCGGGCTCTTTGGTGTTCCGTTTCATGTGTCTTGTTCATATGTGCAGGGTGGTATGGGTTTTTCAGTGTGGTACTGGCGTTCCTCTTCCCGAAGGGGCCCTGCTTCTCCTAGTTGGTGTTGCCGCCGCTGTGTGCTTCGCAATGTTTGTTACACTGGGGTGTGTCCTGCTGTTGCGTGACTTCACTGACATGTGTGCGTCGGTTGTGTGGCGTTGGGTGTTGTCCGTGAATTGGGCGTTGGGGACATGTCTGTGGCAGGCCTGTCACGTGTCATGTGCGTTCGGGGTGGGGCTGATGTGTGTGCTGCTTGGTTGTGTCCCTGTGTCTGTGTGCGACGCATGCATGGCGCTGCGGTTGGCTTCTGCGTTGTGCGCATGTGTGGCGGCGTCATCGGCGCTTTGGGGCCGTGACGGGGTGGTTGGTTCCTAGTCCCAGGTGGTGTGTACACATGTGTTCCGCGATGTTGGGATTTGGCCTGTGTGTCATATGTGGATGCAATGGTGGATGTGTAGTGTGCACGCGCTGGTGGGGGGTTGTCCGCTTTTTCCGCCCTTGCACTGTGTGCGCTGTTTGCGTGCACTTGTTGTGTGTGTGCCTACCTGCGTCTCCGCGGTACGTTGCGTCCTTGGTGGTGCATCAGCAGAAGCATGGGAAGGGCCTGCAGTGCTGGATTCATGCCCGGGGTGCCGCTTCTTCGTTGTCCGTGCTCTGCGTCCGTGTTTCCGCCTCTCTTTCACGTGCGGTGTCTCTTTGCCGTGGGAGCCGTTTGTTTGCGGCATCGTAATTTATGCGCCGGGCGGGACGTGTTTCGTCGGACGGTGTGTGTCAGTTGGGCTGCGCCGCTACATGTACGGGCGCACTTTGATGGCGGACGGTGTTGCTGGCTTGCCGGCGGTGTTTGGCCTGCTTTTCGCATCGTAATTGGGCGGGCGTGTGGACTGCTGCGTGCCGGCGGTAACTGGTGGTTTTTGCATCCGCCAGCACGGCGGTAGTGCTTCCGCCCGCCATCGTAATGGGCCCCTATATTTTTGACATCAATATTTTTTTTCGATATTTTTGTACTTACCATGATGTAGATAGGATGTCGATATTCTTGACTTCGATATTTTTGCGTCGATATTTTGCTACCTCGATATTCGGTCCGTCGATATTTTGTCAGTGATCCCTGAAATGGACAAGCTCTCTGCAGACTTAAGCACTGCAAAGGTAATGGTGATATGCAGGCTAGTTAGGCTACAGGAACTCTGTGCTCCTTATTACACATTTTCCTTCATTGATATTAAAGATAAAATTATATCTAAATTTCTGGTTGACTGGTAGGGGTAACTGGCTCCACAGTCCACCGGGATCAATGTGAGTTTTATGCCTGCTTGATCCACAAAGCATAATATTAGACGTCTGCATAATGCCTTAGCATTGTTGGACTGGCTGGAGGGTTTGTTGCTGATAGTTTACTTTTCAGTGGCCTGAGTTTACCTGCTTGCTCTTTTCAGCAGGATAAACCTTGGACTGGGATTCCTTAGGTATATACCTATACTAAATACAAGCTTATCAGTCTAGATGTGTGGAGACGGTGACATCAGATGCCTTCAAGATACAATAGTACACTAGATAGGGATGCCCACTACCCCTGCTTTATGCCATTGCAATTGAACCCATGGCAAACGTTGATCAGGATCAATGCAATACTAAGGTAATTTGAGAGGGCACCAAGAATAGCACATAGGATGTATTCTGTGCACAGATGTTGTGCTTATGGACCTCCAACTTCTACTTCTAAACAAAATCAGGACCCAGGGCTCTCCAGATGCCCTGAGTCTTTGGTGAATGTACTGGCTTAAAAGTGATTTTATCCAATTTCACAGTGTATCCTGTAGGAGTTGGAGAATCAGACGTATAGTGGGCATCTGATTTGATGATAGCAACAGAAGGTTTAAAATACTGAGGTGCACTTATAGCCAGAAAAATCCCAAGCACTGGAGAACAATTTGGTACCCCAAATGAATAAGCTACAGAGTGAGCTTGCATTCTGGTCACTTCTCCCACTATTGCTGATGGGTAAAACAGCCATATATCCATTTGGAGCCCCCAAAGAGTTCTTCAGTTGCCTTAACTCAATGCTTTGTAACTTTCTTTTGCGTGGTGGTGACCCTAGAAGTGCCACTGCGAAGTGCTGCATTTTTGCAATATGATGGAGATATTGCGACAGCACAGTTGGCATGGCAACACACTGACAGATATCAATAAGTTGCAGGGTTTCTGAGGGTGGAAAACACGATGAAATGTACTTATATGTGCCCCTTTGAAGTCCTCCAAGTTGAATATCATATGCAAAAACACTAATTCCTTAGCAATCTCATAATAAGGCATACCATGCTCCCTTATATTAAAGACCTTGTAGAACTTAGTAATTTGAATAAACAGAGTCGTGTATGAAGACATTCTCAATGCACAGATGTTTTGGCCGGAAATATATACAGTTCTTGAGGTACAATAAAATGATTACACATTCTTGTAAAACATGTAGATCCGGTCCTAGTCATGAACAAAAACTACAAACATCTGATAAGGGGGACACAGGTGGACCTCGACCTCGAGGAGAGCCAGAGTATGTATGTGTCCAGATGTACGGCATGGGGAGCGTGTGATCACTGCGTGTGGTGTGCATGCTGTGTTCTGATTGGCTGAGTGTTCCTAACTACATGTGAAATCTGACTATGTGGCATTTTTGGAACATGCACCTTTGGCCAAACATGTTTTTATTGGGACCAACCTCCTCAGACCTGTTTGTGGTTTAACTGCAGTATAACTCGATCTGTGGGATCGATCAGGGTTTTCCCTGTCTGCTTGTTTGTCTTAGGGTTAATTGTAATCCCACCTGTGACCTATCAATTGGTAGGCTTCGGTTTGGGTCGCAAGGCCTCTCTGACCATGTATCTCTGACTCTGGGTTGATGGGGAGGTCATCTCCGGTGAATTTGATAGCAATGATATGAGTTTGTTGTTACGTGTACATATAACTTGGCGGACATTAATATCATATTTTCCGGCATTCTCATTATTATGCGTACATTTGTCAAAGCGTATATCAACATCGCTTTTACTGGTATTGACATTGCTGTGCGTTCATAGATTATGGCATACATTGACATTGCATTTACAGATATTGATGCTGTTATGCGTGCATATATCATGGCGTACATTGACATTGCATTCACGATATTACCAAATGAGTGACGGAAGCCATATTTGTCAAGCGTGAGCAGCTGCCCGAGGGTGTCCTGATACTAGAGATACAGGCCACAAGGAAAAAAGGGGGAGGGAATCATGGAAGCTTAAAGAGACTGATTTCAAATAATTTGCTCCCACTCTGTCTCTGATACGTTTTGGGGGCTTTAGAAGCAAAGCTAAGGAGGCTCTAAGCATTTGCCTGGGCTGGTAAATCTAGAATTTGCTTCTGATGTAGTTTGGACCCAGGCTGTTTTGAATTTTGTGTGTGCAGTGCAGAGTTTCTAGATGTTTGAAGGTGGAAGACTAAGCAAAAAAAGAGAGCAAAACAACTGTTGTCCCATCCACCTACGTTTGTGTCCCCTGCCAGATTTAGAGTGCAGCAGGCAATGTGGTTTTCCAGATGATGGACCCACCAGCAGCCACACCACTGGGAAACCAACATTTTAACAGAGCGGGGTCACACTGGCTAAAAATGTGTTTTTTCAGCTGCTCCTTTCTTCTTTTTCTTAAGTTTGTGCATAACTCTGTGATCACGCCTCTCTGGTGGGTTTCTGCTTACAATTATGTCAAAGAGGCTCATCAAGAATATTTCCTTGACTGACTAGACTTATTTTGACTCTCTCAGGAGCAAGATGGTGCAGGTCACAATGGCAATGTTACTGGCTAGATTTAGGATGCAATGCATTGAAGAGATGTCAAGCAATATGATGACTTACTGTTGATGCTCAATTAGAAAGGCTCTCCGAAACTATCTTGTATAAATGTCAAAAGAGAATCAGATGATGATAGTCCAATCTGATTAAGTAACCCTATCAGTTGAATTCCACAGAGAATATTCATCAGTCTCACTTATACGAAATTATCTTGTGTAAATGCCAAAAGAGAATATGATAATAAATATGATAGTCCAATCTGATTAAGTAATCCTATCTGTTGAATTCCACATATAATATTCATCAGTCTCACTTATACAGACATGTTCTTTATGGCTAACTTTAGCCACACAACCTGTCACTTTGAACAAACTTGTGAAGGATGGGGGGGCATGGCTAACTGCCGAAGAAGATGGGTGCTCACTGAAGCGGATCCTGTCACCTACCACCTAAATCCCATTCCAGCCGCACAAACAGCCAATATCCACAGGGGAGAACACCTGCTGCCTTACTCCCTGTTACATACCACTGGGAAAATCCTGTGTTGGTCGCCAACTGAAAATGGAGGTGAGGTCTGGTGGCGAGGTGCAGCCATGGCCTCAAATGGACTGGTGACTCCGAAAGCATGGGGGGTGAAGAAGGCAGATGGTAGAAGGGGCTACGTGGCCCTAAGGGAGAAGAGCACAGTGGCAGCCTCTGTGCATTTCAGGACTCTGACCCTGAGTCACAGATAGAGTAAGCACTGGCTGACATTCAACATCACCGGAGACATCGGCCATCGCCCAAAAAGGGAAGGGCGGCTTATATGGAGGGGGGCGGCCGCAACCTCCAACATAACTGCTGCAGAGCAGACAAAGGCGGATTGAAGGGGGAGCAGAGCTGCCCCCGGCTGGTGGTGACCTGCGCTGCACTGAAGACAGCAAGTGCGGCTGCAGCAACTTGCCGTACCTGGGACATATGGGTATGCTGACAGAGACCCCGACTTCAGCTTCCAATCAAGTGGAATACACGCGGTGCACAGAAAGTGAGAGCGCCTGAGCTCCCCTGCACCTGAGTGACATTGACACCTCACTGGCCCCCTGGTCTTGCTGCTGCCGTGGGACAAGGACTGCCTCACTGCTGGGGTGGTGGCGCCTCTCTGCCGTGGCCTGGCTCTATCGGTGGTGGTCCCAGGATGCGCAACCCGGCCTAGTGACGCCCAATGCACATTGCAATTTGGGACCTTTTCCTGAGGCACTACGGACCTGCTCCATCAACACCAGGGGGTGGCTTACAAAGGAAACAACTAGGTGCCCTTAGTGAAATCAGCAATCGTATCCGGCATCTCTCTGCCCCACCAATGCAGCTTTTGTGCAGACATATTACCTCTGTTGGCTGTCACATGGAGCATGCCAGCCCTGGATACTCCCTGACAGGTGTGCTCCTGTTGACCCAACCCTGTCATAGTGGGTTGCGTTGTAAGAGGGGGTTGTAGAGTGAGCCCTACTGCCTTATAGATGCTCTAAGTGACTGAGCCCCACTATAAGGCATCCTCAGCCTCAGTATCTGCTTCTTTAGGGATGTGTGCCCCCCTGGCCTTCGCTCTCAGTTGCTTGGTCACCCTACATCTTGGGTGCCCCTTGACACCTAGACGAAGAGCTCCCTGCTGTCCACTGCTGGAGGGGTGTAAGACATTGCAGCCGAGGTTCACTGAATAGGGGCACATTATTGTCTGAAGCCGGGGGAAGGAGAAAAGAAAGCTGACAGGCCACAGGAGAGATTTGTTTCTGGTCCCTGGCAGGCAGCGGTGAGTACTAAGATCCTCCCATTGGTCGCAACAGGGGCTATTGAGGCGTGGAGAGGGGCGAGGAGCTCCATTGGAAATGACTGGCAGCAAAGGTCTTGGTACAGTCCACCAAATTAAACTTGACAAGTTCACCCAGCCGAGAGACAACTCGGCTGCGCCAATGGTGGAGGAACAGCATGCTTCCAAAACTCTGGCTCCCCCAGCTGAGTAAAACACCCACCCTCACTGTTATAATGACTGCAATGCAAGGTATTTACACAGCCCTTAAAGGCCAAAATAGACTCCGTCTCAACAGAGGTTGGCCTGGTGCATGCCGATCTCTGCAACATGGAGGCCCATTTCAAAGAGGCGGAGGACTTGATCACCACCCTTAAAGCTGACACCAAGACTTTGCAGCTCAAAGTTAAGAAGTGAAGTGCAACCTCCCAAATCTTAGAAGCCAAGATGAAAAATTTCAAGGGGCGGTCCAGGAGGAATAATATCTGAATAATAGGGGTACCAGAGCGCTCTGAGGGACCAGCTGTAGATCTATTTGTTGAGGATCTCATACTCAAACAATTGCAACCCAGTGGTCTTTCTCAATATTTCTCAGTTGACCGAGCCCACAGAGTCCCGGGTGCTCCTCCAAAGCTGGGCTCGTTAACACACCCCGTGATAGCTCACATTTCAAACTATTGCGACCGCAATGTCATTCTTCAAGCTGCCCACACCGTACCACCAGTCAAATATGATAGTGCCTCATTCACCTTTTTCCTGGATTTCACACTTCGAGTTCAAAGATCCTTTCTTGAAGTTAAAAGAGAATTGAAGGATTGTGACATCAAGTACTCCATGATATTCCCAGCGAAACTACGAGTGGTGGCAGATGGTAAAACCTTGTACTTTGCCAGCCTGGAGGGGGTCTGGAAATGGTTAGAGGGTTGGAGTGTGATGGAAAATGCAGGACACAGATCCCTGTCAAAGCGACAACAAGCTGGCGATGAGACCACGAGTGAGCCGGGTGACGGAGCAAGTTAGAGACACCGCAACGAACTGTTAAAGTACTATCTTCATCTGTAGGTATTTCCAAGAGATCTGGCCTCACGCCGAATGAGTGTTGTAAATAGTCATCTGTTTCTTGTACATGCAGGATCTATTGAACTGATGCAAAAGTGATGAGAAAGCTGTCCCTGTGCTTAACTGGTCGAAGTCCTCCGCACAGGGCTAACTGCTATTCTTTGCATGTGCTCAATAATTGTGGTAATACTTTCTTTTCTTCATTGATGGGGGGCAGGGTGACATCTAGGTGGTATCCACAGCCTCCTTTAGTTTTTATGATGTTTTGAAGTGACAGGCACTCTGCACAGTTGAGGGGGCAGGCAGTTTTTGGTCCATCATGCAGGGAGGCAGGGTGGGGGAATGCTATTGGGGTTTGTGTTGACATGTTTGGTTTCACTTTTATCAGTCTTATGGTGAAGTGTTTGCAATAGTACAGGGGCAGCGCAGGATCGTTGGTCCCATCTCCTTTTTCCCAGGCTGCTCAAACCAATTGAGTGACCCGATGTTTCCCCACACATGCCACTATTAATGCCCCTTAACACACCGTTGTGCTCTTCGATGCGACCTGCCATTCTACCCTAGACCTTGATGAGAGCCATCAGCTATGGGCTCTGTCCACTCTTTAAAACTAGTAGTTTCAAGATCCTAAAATTAAGTGAGGGTTGGTTTTGCAATACCTCAAATGACACTCACCTGACGTGGTCCTATTGCAGGGAAGGCATCTACAAGCATCTACAGGGAACACCTAACGTGCCCTGGAAAGATGAGGTTATAAAATGGTCACCCATGCGGGATTCACGACGAGGCCAAGAGGGGTTGGTATCTTTTGCATAGATCACTCCCATTTGTTGTACAGAATACATGGCCTGACCTGCCCGGGAAATATGTGATGCTGACAGGGCAGTGGGAGGGTAAACCCCTTAACATCATCTCACTTCCATACCTCCTAGACTACACGATGCAGCATTTGCCGATCTAGGCGCATTCTTCTTCAGGCTCCCTGAGGTTTGCTTATTGCTAGGGGGAGATTTTAATGATACCTTTTGTGAGGCCAGCAATCGCTGGGCCCCCCGATGTCGACCCGTTACTTATTAGCTGACTTTATGTTGGTGATTGGCCTGACCGACATGTGGCATACCCTCCACCCCACAGCACGACAATATACATATCTCTCTATAACGATCACATACTTACCCTAGCTCGAGACCTTCCCTACTTCGGCAGGGCACTTCACATAGCCTGGGGCATTTTTGACCATTACCCAGTGTGGGTAACTTATGGCTTCCCAGGCAGTGGTAACAGACGAGGGGTGGTGTTTTATCCCTGGTGCCTCAAGATACCTTGCATCTGTGAGGCCACGGAGCAGTACTTAAAAGAAAATGAGGGTTCTGTAGAATCTGTGCAGACGCCTGTAGGAAGCTTACAAGCGTGTAATAAGAGGTCAAGGTGTAGAGCTGATAGCGGACCATTAAAATGAAAAGGGAGCCCAACTGGAGTTACTTGAGGGACAAATCCAAGAGTTGGAATCCCAATATCAGGCAGATAATCAGGGACACTTGCACCACACACTATTCCTAAAGCAGAAGAAATACAAAGATGTTGCAATGGATGCTGCCAGGATTCATTACTGGGCCGCTCAACACCGCCTATATGAAGTGGGTGACAGGGCTGGTAGATTGCTGGCTTGGCAAGATAAGAGAGAGGCGGCTGACCCGTTTGTGTGTTATTAAGCTCACCTTTATTCCCCGGCACGGACAGCTATGATTGATGAATCACGCTAGTTGCTTGCCGATATTGTGCAATTGCCAGAACTCTTGCAATCCGATAAAGAGTCACTAGAGGAGGAACTGACGGAAAGCGAGGTTATGCAGGCTATCCGTAATTTGGCATCAGGAAAGGCGATGGGCCCCAATGGCCTTCCTATAGAACTCTACAAATTGACAGCATAGGATAGAACGTTACCCCATTGCTCCTGCGAATGTTTTAAGAGAGTTGCGATGCCGCCATGCTTCCCAAAGACCAAAGATTAGCAAGCATAGTGTTTATCCATAAAGGGAATAAACCGCCGGATAAATGCGCCTCCTATAGGTCAATATCTCTGTTAAACGCGGAGGTGAAGATCCTGGCGAAACTCTTGGCCATGCAGTTGGTTAAGGTGATTTGGCCATCAATCCACCTGGATCAGTCTGGCTTTATGCCGGGAAGGAATACAGCGCTTAACCTGCGACGGCTGCATGAGGTCCTGGGGCATGCAACAGAGATCTAAGAAGACGCTCTCATGTTGTCTCTTGACGCACGGATGGCCTTCGACAGGGTGGAATGGCCCTTCTTATACGCGGTTTTAGAAAAGTTGGGATTCGGCCCCTGTTTTTCTCCGACTCCTATATTTGGACCCTCTCGCTCAGGTGGCGGTGAATGGAGGAACCTCAGCGGTATTTCATCTTTGGCGGAGCACAATGCAAGGTTGCCCACTTTCTCCCCTAATTTTTGCTTTAATCCTGGAGCCACTGGTGGTCTGGGTCCGAAGTGATTCCATGATCAGAGGGCTGAGATGGACTGCATACTGGGAGGATAGAATCTCCCTTTATGCAGATGACATCTTACTCCATATAGCTGATCCATCCGTCACTCTCAACAGGCTAATGCACGTATTCACACTCTCCCATAAGTACTCCAGCTACCCAATTAATTGGACTAAGTCTCTAATCTATGTCCTTCATGGCATGACCCTGAGTTCGCCTGCTGACTGTGAGGCCAGGGTAGTTATTGAAGGCTTCTGCTACCAAGAAATTTTTATAACGAGGGATTCGGACGCATTTTACGTACATAACCTTGAACCATCACTTACATGATTGCGGAGAGATGTGCAACACCGGAGAGCCTTGCCTCTTTCTTTACTGGGGAAGGCGGCTTTATTTAAATGATGGCTATCCCCTGCTTTCTTAATGCACTTCAGAACACACCCTACCCAATCCCACAGTCCTACTTCCAAGCCATAGACAGCGCAGTCTGTTCACTCCTCCAGGATGGGGGCCTCACTTCAAATAGCACTCCAGAAATTGATGAGGTGTTGGTACGATGGTGGGATCGCTGTCCCCGATGTCCAGAAATACTATTGGGCATCACAATTAATCGTTGTTAATCACTGGGTTCACCTACCGGAGGACGAACCAGCCTATATGATGGATAGGAGAAACATGCAACTGGGTGGCTACTTAAGAACTATCCATGGGGGAGAGCAAAGCACATCCCTCCCCAGCTCCATGGCTGTCACCATTTCCCTATGGCATGCCACGCTGGCGGCTACGGGCTCGTGGGGTAAGATCACTGTTAGAAATGGGGGTCTCTAGTTGGCAGAGGTGGGTACCTTTGTCCAAATAGGGATCCTTGCTTCTAGTCAGGGTAAGGGGGATCCACTCCTAAAATAACCCCACCTCACCCCCTTGGTAGCTTGGCACGAGCAGACAGGCTTATCTCAGAGGCAGTGTGTAAAGCATTTGTGAACACATACAGTAATACAGTGAAAACACTACGAATGGACACCACACCAGTTTAGAAAAATAAGTAATCTTTATCTAAACCAAAACAAGACCAAACAACAAAAATCCACAATACAGTATTAAAAATAAGGCTTTCAAATGGTAGAAATAGTTCAGTTCAATGCAAGTTGTAAATGCGACACTTTTCTCACAAAGTACCTTAGATGCGTCACGCAAAACAAACAAAATGGTCGCAGGGAAGGTGATGGGTCGGTTCCTTACACGCAGGGAAGGTGATGCGTTGGTTCCTCGCTTCGGGGGAGGTGATGCGTCGGTTCCTTACTGCAGCGCAGGGTAGGTGATGCGTCGGTTCCTTACCAGAGAGGAGGTGATGCGTCGTTTTCTTACTGCGTGGGGAGTTGATGCGTCTGTTTTTTACTGCGTCCCCCAACGATGCGATAGTCTTGGCACCTCAATGCGATGCGTCGATCTGGTATGATGCGTGGCTTCGTGCAGCTGCACAGCAGGCTTGCGTTGGGATTGGTGCGGTGAACTCGGACTTCGGAGATCGTTGCACCCGATGCGTCGTGTGGCAATTTCTCGAGCTGCGACAGGCGCTGCGATGGTTTCTTTGGCGATGCGTCGGAAACAGGTGCGGATGCGTCACGCTTCTTCGATGTTGCGTCGATTTTACAGCTCCCAGCGACAAACAGTCTCTAGAGGTTCTAAACATCAGCAGGCACCTCTTTGCAGGTTGTAATTCCCAGCAAGGGAGTTCAGGGGAGCTGGTGATGAAATCTTTGTGTTCCTGAGACTTTAGAACAGGAGGCAAGCTCAGTTTCAAGCCCTTGGAGATCTTTTCTTCAAGCAGGTGACAAAGCGAACAGCAAAGTCCTTTTTCTCTTTTCTTTGGCAGCAAGCAGCCACTGCAGGCCAACCCCAGACAGCAAACAGCACAGGGGCAGTATTCCTCCTCAGCTTATCCGGCTCTTCTCCTTGGCAAAGGTTCCTCTTGATTTCCCAGAAGTGATCTAAAAGTCTGGGGTCTGGGCCCCTCTTTTTATACCCAAAAATCCTTTGTTCTCTGAAGGCAGAGAGTGTCTGTACCCAGCCAAAACCAGTTCTGTGGGGCACTTTGCAAGTGCACAACAACCTCCATTGTCAGTGTGAGCCCTGGCTCCAGACACACCACAGGGGGGCGGAGCCGTTATTGTGGAAGGCAGGAACAGCCCTATTCAGGTGAAGGTGCTACTCCTCCCACCACTCCAAATGCAGCCCAGGCCAACTTTCTAAAAGTGGTATTTTCAAACACAGAATGTAAAAATCATCCTCACTAAAAGATGCATTCTGAGTTCAGGCATACTAAACTTTATTTTCCTATCCTGTTCCCAGGGTCAGTTATGTTTATAAGATGTTATAAACAAACTCCCCATTCTGGCCTATGGGAACAGATAGCCTTGCAATAGTGAAAAACGAAATTGGCAGTATTTCACTATCAGGACATGCCACACACATCAGGGCATGTCCTACCTTTCACATACAATGCACCCTGCTCACAGGGGTACCTTGGGCCTACCTTATGGGTGACTAATATGTAGAAAAGGGAAGGTTTAGGGACTGGCAAGTGTGTGCACTTGCCAAGACGACATGGCAATCCCAGACTGCACACAGGCTCTGCAATGGCAGGCCTGAATCACATTTTACAAGCTGCTACTGTGGGTGGCACAATCAGTGCTGCAAGCCCACCAGCATCATTTGATTTACAGGCCCTGGGCACACATAGTGCACTGTACTAGGGTCTGACAAGTAAATTAAATAAGCCAATCATGGAATCACTAATCCATAAAAATAATTTACAAAGAGAGCACTTGCACTTTGGCACTGAACAGCAGTGGCAAAGTGCACAAAGCATCTAGACCAGCAAAAATGGTGTCCAACACACAGCAAAACACAGAAGGTAAAGGCAAAAAATGGAAGGGAGACCCACGCCAATGGTGCCAGGTCTAACAATCACACAGACCACCCCTTTGTGGGACACCACACGCTTAGGCACTCTGGCCCTACAACAGGGTTTTGACAAGTGGGACCTCATAGGCCTGTCTCGAGGGGGTGACTCGTGGAGAAGTGGGGAGGTACTCCCATTTGTGAAGTTACATAAGGAATACCAACTTGCACTTACGGAGACCTACCGATATCTGCAAGTCCGTCATGCCCTGTATAAAGTGCTCCCAAAGGGAGGAGACCTTCCAGAGTCTTCCCCACTTGAGAATAAACTGTTAGATGATTACCTAACCAAAAAGGCAATTTCGCTCACATACGGGAAACTGTTAAAGAATTCCCCCGACACCATGACCTGATGCAAGAGGCCTGGGATTGAGACCTGGGTGGTTTAGAGGATGCTGAATATCCTGAGGCCTTAGCTTGCCCTCAAGAGGTGGCTATACGCTCCTGATTTCGCCTTAAAAATCTTAAGATCCTCCATAGAAGTTATTTTGCAGCTACGACATTGGTGAAAATGGGTAAAACTGACATGGTGCTCTGCCCCAAGAAATGTGGACAAGAGGGCACGTTTTATCACATGGTATGGAGTTGCCCAGCGCTCCAGAGGTTTTGGATTGCAGTGGTAGACTGTCTTAATAGTGTTTGTGTAAGTGAAATGGAGCCTTAGGCGTACTGGTGCCTCCTGAACGTATGGGGTGAAACTGATCTTACCCATATGGACTGCCTCTGATTTACACTGGGGTTGATTGTGGCCAAACGCAACATAGCGTGACTCTGGGGAGCTGACACAAGGCTGCAATTGAGTGATTTGAAGAGGGACATGGACTGGTGTATGCAAGCAGAGAGGGCAGTCTATAAAAGCAGGGGTTATCCAAATAAATAGACTAAGATTTGGGGGAAGTGGAATGAGTATTGGGGGAACTTTATGCTCCGGTTGTTAAAATCAATCAAAATGTGTGGGGTCAGGAGTGATCGGTCAACTTTGCTGCCTAATGAGTTGGTAGGGGACAGGGGGGAGATATTGGGGCTCCAGAGATCAACTGAAACTTTACCAATGTGTGCCTATGCATTCTTATCATCATGATTGTTCCAAAATGTCACCATGTTTCTTTTTAGTTTGTATTCAAAATAAAGGATCTTGAACTAAAAAAGCTTGTGAAGGATGGAAAGATACCCGAAGGCTTTCCTGTGGAGTGCTGCAGAGTTTCCTCTAGATTTATTGAGCAAGTGTCATTCTATGTGGCCCACTGCTTTGGTTTGCACACAAGGTTTTTACCTCCTATCAAAGTCTATATGATCTCTATGCCATGGCATTCACCTTACAATGCAAAAGATTTTGCATGCAAGTAACCCGCAATTTCCCAAAGGTAAAGCATATCATAGGAGGGTAAATGGATGGTCCTCTCCAAAGATTTAGCAGGGTGGTTCTAAGTGTGTTTTTCAGAGCAAGCCCAGTTGCATATGCAGTATGTCTCACAGAGCTCTATAGCCTGAGGTGCAATTTTCCTGCAAAGTCAGATGTAAAATGTTTGTTTCACCAGAATCTAGATCACATAAATAAATTGATATTTAGTCAAATGAATCAGTGGTTCAAACATGTCTGTATGGGATCCACTCAAAAATGTCCATAGGACCAGGGCCGGACTGGGAACCGAAACCAGCCCTAGCAAACTGCTCGGCCGGCCCCCAGGGAGGGATGGGAGGGGGTGCGGCGGAGCTGTTTGCAAGTGTCAGTTTCGGCCGATTTTGTTACAGGGGGCCAATATTGCAGGCCTCAGTAACAAAAACGGCCCCCCAGGGGCCAAAAACCGGCCCCCGCCCTGGCAACCCACCGGGGAAATGCCCAGTGCCTGCTTCGGCCAGTCCGGCCCTGCATACGACTGAAAGAAATACCCTTTCAATGTATTAGAGGGGGGTGATTTTTTTCCTTTCTCTATGTCTTTTCTTCTCAAGCTTTGGAGACTTAAAGAAATGAGTAATTTGCTTTGCAGGGATGTTGTTCACCTAGACAAGTCACAGTAGAGACCCTGTCACTACATCAACCTGATCAAGAACCCTCTTAGTTGCACACTTGAAGCAGTTAGGGGGCAGTGTCCTGGCCCCAGTAGGGCTAGAGGTGTTCCCGAAGCTAGAGCTGCTGGTATGGCACTTGGGTCAGCCACATGTGCTGAAAGAGTGCTACTACTATGCCAAAAATAAAGCCTACTGGAAAAGCTTGTTTGACAGTTCACATATCACTGCCACATTACTATATGGGCCTCATTATAAGAAGACCATTGTTTCGTGTGCAAACAATGGGTATACCAAGCCATTCCACCAGGAATGAGGAATTTCGCAAGTACTCTGAAATAACAAGTCCTTTTCTGCATGAAGTTCCCCCTTACTGGCTGACCAACAGGCTCTTTTGCGCTGCCATGTGCTACTTGTTTTGTGCAGGAGGTACATGACCATATGGGGGTGGCTGCGGGTCATGGTCAGTCCTCTGACCTGCAGCAACCCCTGTACTGCCATGTACCACTTGCGGAAAGTAGGCAGTACATGGCAGTAGGGTATTGCTGCGTGTTGGAGTCTGGGGTCAGGGCAAGACAAGACTGGGAGGGCATTGTCTGCCCCTTCTCTGGTGCTGTTGGAGCCAGCGGGGGCCAGACGATGCCTCTGCTCACAGCCTCTGCCCGCGGTTTCACTAGATGTACTGGGTGAATCCAGATGTGATGTATCCGGACCAAGGATTACAGAGACTGGTATTAGGAGACCTGGCATTCTCAGGCATGGTAATACTGGACCACACAGAATCCGCTTCAGTGGTATCCGTCCTCAGGATAACATTCTTAATGACTATGAGCAGGCGCGCAACGCCCATTGGGCTCAAAGGGCTTCAGCCCCCCCCCCCGTCGTGTGTGGCAGCCCGGGCTGAGACAGCTTCCCGGGCACACACACAGCCGCACCCGAGTACTTCACAGGTCTTTAAAAGACCATTTGCTTGTAAATGAGGCTCTGTTGTTTTTCACCCCTTTTTAGAGCCCCTGCATCCCCACTCAGCCTATTGCTGGAAGAGTCAGCCCCCCCCCCGAAAATTTTTCTTAGCCCCCCCCCCCGAAATCTGGCTCTAGTTGCGCCTCTGACTGTGAAGCATACCATACACTGATGCTACAGGGCACTCTTTTCCATTCAGTCACGTGTTTCTGCAATAGAACCAATGGTATGTACAACGCCATTCATTTGTCATTTTTGGATTAACATTTAGCTCACAGTTTGGGGAACGGAAACAGGTGCAAAGAAGGCCATGATCATCTCCTGTTACATTGATAAACATTCACACCTAGCATTCATTTTTTTTTATATCTGTGTCTGTGTGTTTTTTACTCTGGAGGCTTATGTAATTATAAATGCCACTAGCAGAACGAATTGTGACCACTTGGGCTTCAAATGTAATGTTAAAAGGTGGAAGGAGGTAATCTTGAGTTTATTAGGCTAGTTGTCATCTCGGAGCAGGCAAGATCCATTTTTTATGAAAAAAATATGTCCTCACACTGTACTCTTAGATTTCTCACGAACTTTATAAAAATGTTAAATTCAGAATTTTTTTTATCACTAGCCAATGACACAATGCAGAGCTTCACCTTTGAAAATCTGTCTAATTCGGTGAGATTTAACCTAGTATATTTAATTTTCAATTAGTCTTCAAAATACCCGCCAAAAAGCTAATTTTCCTACTTGAGGGATTGAACCCCAGATCCTTATGGGCACTTTGCAATTTCAAATGCAAGTCTCAACAAGTTATTTTTAGTTTTATTTCCTATATCGCTTAAGATTAATTAATTGACTTACTATTTCAGAATTGAATTGACTTTAAAAGCAGCTATCACGTGTAAGCCTTGATTGAATTTTCTGTTTTCTTGTGTACATCCCTCAACTGCAAATCTGGCATTGTGTCGTGGTCGAATTAGTCATTAAGCATGTTGTTAATTCCATTCATAAAAATCGCCTATCAAAAGTAAATAGAGTTAAAAAGCTCTAAAAAGCACAATTATTTTTAAACTGTGTGGGGCAGATCTACAAGAAACTAACGCAGCGCGGTGCCGCAAGTCATTTTGCTGCGCTGCGTTAGTTTCGAAGCACAGGGATGTGACATATTTACAACAATATGTTGCATCTCTGTGCTTCCCCCTGCGCTGGCGCACAAACAGCTGCCATGCGCCGGCGCAGGCATCCTTGCACCATGGTGCAAGGATGCTCATGTCGTGGAGAGATTGTTTTTGTGCAGGAAGGGGACCTTCCTGCACAAAAACAATCAATTGAGGTGATTTCCTCTTCCAATGTGTGCTGTAGAATGCAGCACGCATTGAAAGAGGAAAAAACGAGGAGAAATGAAAACATTTCTCCTCGTTGCACTCTCGCTACGCCACCCCTAGGGTGGCGTAGCATTCTGACGCATTTCCAGATTTACGATTTCTCGTAAATCTGGAAATGCATCAGTGGACATGGGTGTTGCGTGGGAACACCCACAGCAACACCCATGTCACGCCCCTAACACGCAAAGTGTTGCGTGAACAGGGGCGATATTTACAAGCACAGGTTAAGTCACGCAGGGTGACTTTACCTGTTCTTGTAAATATCACTTAGCAGGCTGCGCCACCGGTGCGTCACGCAACGTGATGCACCGGTGGCGCAAGGGGCTTGTAAATCTGCCCCTGTGTTTTTTTGTAAAGGTCTGTTGTGGCTTGTGGAACTTTTTAATATGTGTGGGGTGCACTTACAGGCTTCTAAAATAAAATATCTGTATTAATTTAAATTATTTAAGATTTTCTGTCAAAAAGCGAATTTAGATTTTGCTTCTTTGCAAAAATTATATTTGTATGCTGGAAAACTGTTGGTTTTCTTGCTTAAAAAAATCAGTACTTTTAATGTACAGACAATTTTGGAGCACTGTGCCCTTGAGGGACAGAAAGGGATTATCATGTAGCTTGACTAGGGGTCAACTTCTTGTGCCTAATGATAGCTTACATTTCAATGTTTTTCCTTTCAACTCATACCTAGACAAAAGGAACTGAACGTCCTGAAAAGCCCAAACAGTGTGGTTTTCTGTAACAAGTTTGACAAAAAGTCTCGATTTCATTCCAACAAAAAGAAGAATCAGCATATGTAAATTTCTCTAAGGTATCCTCGACAGCAAGTAACATCTTTACAATGAAGGCGCACTAACCAAGCATTTGCTAAGAAGCAACATTTAAAATTCTCTAACTTTGCGAACGCCAATGAAAAACTCTGCAAATGGCGCAGAGTTTACCATTTTTCCCTCAGACTTCTGCATGTTAATCTGGACCTTTTTGGGATTTTTTGCTTGACTGTATAATAGCTGAAATAGCTGTTGCAAAAGAAATATTTCACTGACAGCAATGGCCATTTTTTTACTGCAACGCTAATGTGCAAATAATGTCTGGAGACACTTTAGTTGGACCTGTCATCACAGCTGCATGTCAGAACATGGAGCACAAAATATTGTGCAACTAAAATATCAAAGGAAGAATATTGACTGCCAAATTGCTGGTAAGGTAAGTGCATATAGGCAAGAAGTGATTAACTCATCTGAGCTCCACAACGGAATACCTTGAAGGTATATATATCCCCAGGGTACTTTTATGTGAAGATAAATGTAGTAAATATATACCTACCCATATATACTTAACTTCGCTATACATTTGTAGTCAATATTCAGGCTATAATATGTTTGCAGCATGATATTGAAGACACAATATTCTGGTAATATCCAATTAGCTCAGGGATGAAAAGATGCAGCTCACCACAGGTTCTGGTATGAATAATTTCTTCTTATTTAAATTAAGCATTTTAGTAAAGACTGGCAGGGATGCAGGACTAACATAACTCCCCAAAAGGTTTGAATTCATACTTAACACATGAGAATACATTTGCTTATTACATCACCTATTATGCAGATCCGTCTACGCAGATCCAAACATATCTTCTCCCTGAAGAAACCACAACAAAACAAAATTTAAAGAATCCTCTTAACACATAAATAACATTTCTAAATAATAACACAAACACAACACTTATAAATCATAATACAACACACTACTTTTTCCGGGAGAGATTTTAAGTGAAAACATAATCTCTCAATTTCACAGGAATAGAACTCTTTCTAGATCAACTCCTCTGAAATGCAACTTTTGATGGCTCCTCCGATGAGAAAGAGGAAGGGGCATATTATCAACAACCGGCGATAAATATCGCTAAGCGCACTTAGCGCTAGGATATTTATCGCTGGCTATCGATGAATTTTATCGCTGAGATAGCGTGCTATTAGCAACGCTTATCTCAGAATCGATAAAATTCCTGGGTAAGCTGCCAAATGTCCGAATATCGCTGGAAATCCAGCGATAATCGCACGACATTTGGCGATAGCTTGTTGATAGGGCTGAGCATAGCTTAACCATGATATCCACCTTCCATTGGATATCATGGCTAAGTTCAAACTAAAAGCATGCGTAAGGAAAGTAGCGTTAACCAAGGTTAGCGCTACTTTTCTCATCGCTATGCTTGTTGGGGATTCCTTGATAATTGGAGAAATGTCGGTTAACGACATTTCTCCAGTTATTTTGGGACGGAACGCCCACTTTGCATCTCATTAGAGATGCAAGGGTGGGCGTTATAGAAAAGGGCGATAGGGCAAGGATTCACGCGATAGCGTGACCATGCTAATACAGCGATAAAATTATCGCCGCTTTCGTCTGAAAACAGACGCTAAAGCGGCGATAATTTCTTATCGCCGGCTTGATAATATGCCCCGAAGTTCTTTCCAAAACCCTTTTTGAAGAATCCCCTTCAGAGTTATCATGTACCAGGGATAATTTACCTTTGTTACGACAGTTACCATCTTCCAATCTCACTGCTTGATCATACACTCTCACTACCTTCATCGGCTCTGAAAACTGGGATCCTCTCCCACTCTTAAAAGGTCTCTTCACTCTCACCATATCTTTTACATTCAAACCATGACCATCCCCCTGTATACTTCCTCTGTGGCTCTCTCCTTTTTTTCCAGTCCATTTACCATCACAGCTTTAGATTAAAAAAAAAATTCACATCCACACTCTATTCAACTTTGAACCAGGAAACCTTCTTTTCAATAAAATGAAAGGAGAAACTTTGGAATCTGCATTAGGTGTTGTGCACATCACACATAATTGATTTGTTATCTCATGCATCCAATCCAAACAACTTGCAAATTAAAGCTTTAAATTTTCTTTGATCACTTGATTACACCTTTCCACCAAACCATTTTTTCTGAGATGGTATAAAGACGCAGTTACATGTTTGATACCCAGATCATCAAGAAATCTCTCAAATTATTTTTAAATAAATTGTGGCTCGTTATCTGTGACAATCTCATCTGGAATTCCTTCCCCCAAAAAACAAAAAAAAACATTTACCAACACCTCCCTAACTTTACTAGAAGTTACAGAGTTCATGAAAGTCAAATAATAGTCAACAAGCGCTAGTCCATTCTTGATCTGATCCCCAAAAATGTATAGGTCCAATAATATCAATGGCAAGTTTAGAACAAACTTTGTCAGGCACAGGGACTGGACATACAGGACTTGGAACTGTAGCCTGGCACTTATCACTGGCTACACAAAACCGACACTGCCTCACATAGTGCTCCACTGCCCTGTCCATACCTGACCACCAGAACAAGTCTCTTACTCTCCTTTTCATGGCCTGCATTCCTATGTGCCCCTTTTGAGCCAAATCCACAACTTTTGATCTCACAGAATCAGGTACCACCAAATTCTCACCATGACGAAGCAAACAATGCACCACTGACAGTTCTGAAGCAATTTGCTAGATAGCATCCACACCCTCATCCCCAATTGCGATTTTGGTCAACTATTATACACATATTCAATGACTACTTTTAAAGTCACATTCTGCTCATTGGCTGTAGACCACTCCTATTCTGTTATTGCACCCTTTGTTATAACTGATACTTCAGTAACCACCATTTCATCATGATCTTCATATTCATCTTTCTCCTGATGACTCAATGGCAATCTGGAAAGACAATCAGTCATTACGTTTTTGATCCCTGTAATGTACTCCATACGATAACACAATTCCTTCGACCTAAATTGCCATTTCAATTCTGGATGTAGATTTACCTGCCCGCTTGGTAGTGAAACGATCAACCAAGAGTTTGTGGCCCACCTGAACCACAAACTTTGTGCCCCACAAGTAATGGCGAAAATGATTTATGCCTCACCAACACGCTAAAGCCTTATGCTCTACTACCAAATGCGAAGATTTGGTACGTCTGAGGCTATGACTAGCAAATGCCACAATATCTTCTTATTATTCCTTCTCTGTAACAAAACAGCCCCTAAGCCATGCTGACTCACATCTGTGACCTCTATCTAGCATCTCTAGTGTCAAAAGGATTGAGAGGTATAGCCTTGGTAATACAATTTCTTATCATACTAAATTCCTCCGTGCACTGTGTGCTCCAGACAAAATGTTCCCCTTTTTTGAGTAGGCTCTGTATTGAATTAGCTTTATGAGCACAACTGGGAATGAACCCGGATCACAATTCCATCAAACCCAAGAATGACGGTAAGTGATCTTTGTTCTCTGGGACCGGTGCTCACACAATGGCTTTCACCAAGTTTTCCTTTGGTTCAACACCATGTTAGGACAATTTATGATCCAAATATTCAGCACTTGACACGCCAAACTTGCACTTCTCTATGCTCAATGTAATGTCTTTCTCCTCAAAAGTAGCCAAAACAAACACCAACTTCCAGTCATGAGATCCCTATCTTCAGCATAAATTAACAAATCATCTAGGAAACAAATGATTCTGTCTACATCTCAGAACATCATATCTATCAATCGCTGGAAAAATGCAGAAGTCAAAACAAGATCAAAATGTATTAGTTTATAATGAAATACTGCTTCTGGAGTAACAAATGGCGTCAAATGCTGGGACTCCTCATTGAAAACTATCTGATGATATGCTGACTTCATATTCAAAGTAGAAAAAATCTTTTCCCTTTTTATCCTGGTCAAAAGTTTTGTGATGCTATGGAACGGATGCCTGTCTACCCAAATGCTTGAGTTGAGATCTCTGAGGTGTGCACACATCCTCAAACTACCACTAGCTTTCTGGAAAATACAATAAGAGACAACCATTCAGAACGTTCAATGATCCCTTGGGCACACAACTTTTCCAATTCTTTGCATAAATCTGGTCCACCATTAGAGGAACCCTACTGAGCATATGTACTACAGGCTGTGCTCCAGCTTTGAGTTATTTTCTGTGATTAGAACCCTTCAATTTCCCCACCACACCAGTGAACACTTTGGCACATATCATCTCCCATTCTAATGTTTGCAACACCCATAAACCCCTTCTTGAGAGATACTTGATCAGGATTGTTGGGATACAATATTATGCCTAGATTTCTTTGCTCCAAGCATCCCAATAATGACGACCCATATACCGCCACATATACAATGTCTGGTGTAATATTAACTTTCAAAGCAAAATCTGCATTGAATTCACCCAAAACCTCAATGGGTTTCCCCCCATAAGCAACCGGGTTAACTTTAGAACATCTCAAGTTGATGTTTTTGAATTTTTTCCAATCATTAGTTCCTATTACAGTGAACGGTGAGCACAAATCACCCATCACATCCACAGAAACATCTGTAATACCCATCTGCCAATATGGTTGTCTAAAAGGAACACAACCCAATACAGAACATGGTTCTTTTTACACTCAACTTCAGGATAAACCATACCTATGGACAATACCACATTCTCATCACTACAATCAGAAACTTCCTGTACTATGTTGCTTTCACTGAGTACATTGACAACTTTATATTGTTAACTCTTGCTAGAGTTGCACACCTTGGCAAAGTGTCCCTTCTTTATATATTTCATGCAAACTTTGTCAACTGCGGGACATGATTTTGAATTTCCCAAATGGTTGTTATTCCCACATCTATAACATTTGAGACTCCTGGACTTGGAAACTCCCAACTTATTTTTCGCTCTACCCTTAATATTTGCCACCATTATCTTAAGCATTGACCCTGGTGAAGAAATTGACATCACTGCTAAATAAGATGCCGTACTCTCAATTTCAGTTGCAACTTTCACCGCTCTGTCTAGCATCAAATTAGATATAGTCAATGGACTATCCTGCATTTTCTTATTGTTAGTATGCTCAACAATTTGGTCTCTGATTAATTCCGCTTTGAAATTCTTATACTCACAAGTAGAAGCTAATCCTCTTAGAGCACACACACAAGTTTGAATGGATTCCCCAGGCAGTTGATGACGCCTATAAAACTGTGCCTTTCAAGAATTACACTCCTGTGAGGTTTGACTCTATCATCCAACATTATAGCCGATGCATACTCATCTTCAATGTCATCATCACCTATAACAAGTTGACAAGGTAAATGTTTAAGAATCTTCCTGCCTTCAGAACCAAGGCAATGCCTCAACAACGCATACTTTTTCTTTTGTGTGAAAGTATCAGCCTCAATAGCATCTAGATAGGCTTCAAAACCCTCCTTCCATTGTTCCCACTCAGTACCTGAACTATGCAGGACTTGGAATAAATGGAGGTGGAAGTAATATGCTCTGCACCATTGTAAATAGTAATCCTGCCTTCATCCACAATGTTGAAACGCTACTAATAGAGATATATACTTAACAAACAAAATGCAACACTAGTGCCAGAGTTAGTTGGGACTGTGGACACTAACTCCAGTGTTATTGACAATTGGCTGCGGCCATCCCTTGATTCTGTGCTTCTACTCAAACCAGATCTCAATTCTACATCCCACCCTCCTGCTCCTTGGTTTAATGACTCTTTACTTGGGCTAAAGAAAATGCTGTAAAAGCCTAGAGCGGTCCTGGCACAAACACTACCTCTTTCAGGATAAAATTAAGTATAAACTGGCCATCAGGGATTATATAAACCCTGTCATTCTGCTCGGGCCACTTACGACTGATAAAATGATTCTTGCTCAGAATCGCCCTAAAGGTGCTCTTTCATATTGTTAAATCTCTAATGAATACTGCCAATCTTTCGCTGCACCCCTCACTCTTGCAGAAATAATGTGATGATTTAGCAGCCTATTTTTGCAAAAAATGGCTGATATCCATGCCTTTTTTCCTCTTTTCAAGAGGGGGAATGAGGTGCCACCTCTCTTACTCTTCCTGTATGTTCCCTGGAGACCTTTTCCCCTATTGAGCACTCAAGATTTGTATCTCTTTTGGATACTACGAAGTCAGGATCACTCCTAGACCCTCTGCCACCTGCTATCTTGAGTAAAGTTTGTCCTTTGCTCTTTCCTCTCGTGATAAATCTTCTCAAATCTTCTTTACTTGAGGGTTTAGTCCCTAAGTACTGGAAACATGATGTTGGTACCATTACCGAAGAAACCTAACCGGAATATCTCAATTTGGGCTAACTATTGGCCCATTTCTTTATTGACACTGTTTGCTAAGATTCTTGAAAATCATAATAATCAACTGCTGTCAGCCTATCTGGAAACCAAAGGCCTTTTACACTCTTCACAATCTAGATTTAGGGCTGAATATAGCATAGAAACAACATTAGTGAGCATTGATGAACAGCTTAGATTGCAGCTCGACAGTGGTGGCACTGCAGCTCTCATCCTTTTAGATCTGAGTGCTGCTTTTGATAATGTCCCTTACCAAGTGCTTCTTCAAAGATTGGAGTACTGGGTATTCAAGGCATGGGGCTGACTTGGCTATGCTCTTTTATGCAAGACTGTGCCTTCCAAGTCTGCATAAAATCGTACAATTCTTCCTCACACATGCTACCTTTTGATGTTCCTCAGGGCACTGCCCTGAGCCCCACTTTGTTTAACATCTATGTGTGGCACTGGCAGCTAATACTTGTTTTTAATTCTATGCCAATTGCACTAAGGGCATAAAGGATATTTTTAATTACCTTATATTATATATTATATTGTAATGTTTTAATCCAAAGATTTTTATATTGTTGGATCTCGCTTAGGACTTGCAGATGTTTTGTTGGATAGGAATATTTTTTGAGTCAATTTTATATTAAGATAGATTCTTGACTATCATGTTGTTGATTTTCCAGGTTAAGTGGATCTCCACGGAGTTCCGTAATCATAAATAAAAATAAACTAAAACATAAACTAAACATAGTTGAAGGGTGCGGTCTCACACTCTTTTTATATGCAGATGATGCACAAATTATTGCATCCCTTTCCCCTAATGAAGATTGGAGCTCAGCTGCTCTTAATTCTTGCCTTACTAGTGTGGTGAATTGGATGAGCAATAACTCTTTAAAGCGAAATTGGAACAAGTAAGAAGTTCTACTTATTGGCGATCAACCTCAGCTCTGGGGCCCTTACAGTTGGCATATCGGTCTGGGGACCGCTCCAATCTACTCAGGTGGTTAAGAATCTAGGCATCTGGCTTGATGACAAGCTCACTATGAACCAGCAAATCACCAAGGTAGCGACCTATTGTTTCGGCATCCTTAGATGTTTAAGGAAAATACCATGGCTCCTTCCTGTCCCAGCTAAGGACAGTAGTGCAAGCCCTGTTTATTTCAGAACTTGATTATGGTAATATTCTCTATCTGTGGGCACCAAAACTGTAATCAGGAGGTTACAAGTCATTCACAGCTGCTATACCATCTACCTAACTATTTCTCCATCTTTGGGACCTACATTGGCTCCCAATTGGCAAGCGTGTCCAGTTTAAGGCATTATGCTATATGTACAAAGCATTGTCTAATTCTTGATGGCTTTATCTTGGGTCACTGATGTTGCCATATCTTCCTAATTGGCCTCTTCATTCCAGGAACTTGAATTATTAAGTTGTTCCTCGGATTCATAAGGTGAGGCAAGGTGGTCGCTCCTTGCCTTACCTGGGCCCAAAAATCTGGAATTCCCTGCCTGTCTCGCTTAGGCTTTGAAACTCTTTTTGAAAGTTTTTGAAACTCTTGAAGACATGGCTTCTTTAACCTCTTACCTCAGCCCCTTCCCGGATTCCAGTACAGGAAGCCCCATCAGGGAAGTCATGCGCTTTATGACGCCGTAAAAAGGAAATGCACCCTAAAATGAACTAGATAACAGTGAATAAAATCATAAATGCAATTTTGAAGTAGTGCTAGTACTCTGCACATCACTGTGAAGTCTAAAATAATCATGTAATGTGCATATCACTGTGAAATCTAAAACATTGATGTATAACCTGTGCACCTCACAAAATATTTATATTCAAAATAATGACATGCAAGTTGTGCACATCACTGAATATGGACCTTCTTCAATATTATAAATAGAGAACGAGGTGTGTGTATCATTGTGGATCAGATAATAATATGCAAGGTGGGCATATCACTGTAACATGGAGAAATGGAACAAAAAACCTGTGCGAACTTCCAATGATGTAGAGTGAGAAAAAGTGACCAAGAGGAAGAGCTATCAGAATTGCCACACGAACATAGCCTCTCCCAGTGATGAATACAGCACCCAATACATCCAAGAACATCTAGAACATTAACCTCAGGAGTGCCCTAGGTTACTTTCCATTATTAATGTAAGTAACAACAGAAGGTAGACACAGCACAATACATCCAAAATGGCTGTGGTCAGCGTCTAAAATGTTAACCTTTGTCAGCGGCTGTTACCAGAAAATGGGAACTCCACTGGAGGAATATCAAACCACTAAGCAAAGTACTTCTGTGTCAATGGACTCAATGGGAGGAATATCAAACCACCAAGCAGAGGGCTTATGTTCGAATGGATAGGTAGAGGAGCCCCAATTCCTGGGTTAAATTCACTAGTGATATTCAATTTATGAAGATCCTTCTAGAAAATCCAGTGATGCCAGGAGCGACAGGAAAGATCCAGACCACACACAGGGTTACTCTCTTGCCAGTCTATATCACCAGTGAAAAGATGCAGCTCACCTCAGGTTCTGGTATGCATATTTTTTTTCTTATTTATTTAAGCATCTTAGTACAAACTGGCAGGGATGCAGGATTACCATAACTCCCCACAAAGTTTAAATGCATACATTCTTTTTTGTACATGACATTCCATCTGCTCATTAGATCACCTATTATGCAGATCCCCCTAAGCAGATCCCAACAAGGAGAATGGCACAAATAATGAGGATATCGCCCAGAGGACAAACCTTCCTTTCCACATTCCGCTTGTGTACATTCAAAACTCATTTGCACTGGTTTCTTTGCTACACCTTGCACTATCTAGTGTACCTTTAAAACGTAATGCTTGCGTAAAGTCAAAGAAAAACAGGAAACTTCACAAACATCTCAAACGACATAGGCAGAAAAATATTATGCACAAGGCTATTGTAATCTATTTCATTTTGCATACAAAGACAAAAAGGAATTATGAGGTGATGATATCATATTCAGCTCTTGTTTAGAAATAAAATGAATTTATGACAGGATATATATATTTAATCACTAAAAAAAACAAAGGCTACGGAGACGTTATGGTTAGGCTCAGATTTAATTTGTACAAGCCATTGAAATTCAGCAGGTATAGTTACCTGAGCTAACTATAGCTTACGCCCCCACAATGCACTGCTTATGACCTCACATATTACATTACTCATGACATGGCCAGTGACATCACTGATGACATCACTGGTGACAGCTCAAATGTCATCAGTGATGTCACTGACCATGTCATGAGTGATGTAATATGTGAGGTCATAAGCAGTGCATTGCGGGGGCGCAAGTTATAGGTAGCTCAGGTAACTATTACTGCTGAATTTCAATGGTTTTGTACAAGTGAGCCTAACTATAATGTCCCTGTAACCTTTGGTTTTTTTCAGTGACTTTCTAAGGTTTTTTTTATTCTATTTTCTAACTATAACATCCCTGTAACCTTGTTTTTTCAGTGAATAGCTAAGGTTTTTTTAATTCTATTTCTAAATTATAATGTCCATGTAACATTTAGGGGCCGATTCTGATGCGGGTTGGAAAAGCTTCCCGACCGAATCGGTTGGGAAATGGTGTCCGACCCACTCGGATCGGGAAAGTCCGACCGGCGGAGTAGGATGCATCCGGATGCTTCCAGATACGGTTTGGTTGAACTCCCATTGACTTCAATAGAAACATTTGTTCCTAACCGCATCAGAATTGGGCCCTCGGTCGGGAAGACACGTTCCCGATCCGATTTGGAAGGATCAAATGTCGTTAGGAGGCCTTCCTAACCGCATCAGAATCAGGCCCTCGGTCGGGAAGCTTTTCCAACCCGCATCAGAATCAAGCCCTTGGTCTTTTTAGTGAATTTCTATCGTTTTTTTAAATTAGTAGTCGCATTTGCAGAGTGGTGGAGAAAGGGGACTGGGCCTCCAACCAGCTCTCAGGGATCCTGATGTGTCGGACTTACTGGAGGTAACAGGAGGGCTTCTGGGCCCCCAAGAATCCGCAGCATTCAAGAGGACTTCATCCCCCAACGAGCACTGCGCCAGGAGGCGTGGTTGCAGAGTGGTGGCGAAAAGAGGAGTGGCCTCCGAAGACCTCTCAGCAATTCCGCTGTGTGGGACTTACTGGAGGTAACAGGAGGGCTAGTTTGCTCCCAAGGACCCTTAGCATCCAAGGGGTCTTCATGCCCCAACCAGCAGTGGACCAGTAGGCACGTTTGCAGAGTGGTGGAGAAAGGAGGCGTGGCCTCTGAAGACCTCTCAGCAATCCCGCTGAGTGGGACTTACTGGAGGAAACAGGAGGGCTTGATGGCCCCCAAGGACCCACTCCAGCCAAGGGGACGTCATCCCACAACCAGCAGTGCGCCAGGAGGCGCGTTCGCAGAGTGGTGGAGAAAGGCGGTGAGGCCTCCGGCGACTTGCTGGTCAGTTTTTTTTAATTATTTTTGGGGGGAGGGGCGCCACGTGGCCCCTCTTCCATGTGCCAATTTTGGCCCCAGGGACCCCATATCGCCTGGGGCCAGAACCTTTTTAAATGGGGGAGGGTGGCTGCACGGTCCCCCTCCGGACCCTATCCCCCAGGGCCCGGCCTCTAGTGTGGGTGTCCTAGTCCCACCCAGATACCCACTTAGAAATGTTGAGGACCACAAGGGGAGCCGCAAGGGGAGCCTCAAGGCCCCCACAGTCCCTGCGGGCTCCCCGCCTCCTGCGTGAGCTGGCATTACTTTTACACATAGGGAGTTGCTAACATGCACCCCGTGGCACCCCGGGACATAGCAGGAGCCAGTCCTGGGGGGTGGCGGTCCCCAGGGCCATGCTTGGCTCCAGGAGGGTGGCAGCATGGCCCCGTTCCTTTCTTGAATTTGCCCTAGGGAGGTGGTAGTCCCCGGGGCTGCTGGGGGGAACGCATGGCCCCCTACTCTCAATTTAAGAAAAGCCCCTTGGAGATGGTGGTCCCTGGGGCTGCGTGGGGGTCTGCGTGGCCCCCTGGATTATTTGTAATCAAAGCGCCAAGGAGGTGGTTGCCCCCAGGGCTGCGGGGGGGTCAACGCAGCCCCCCTGCAATATTTACAGATTAAGCCCTGGGGAGGAGGTATTCCCCGAGGCTGAGGGGTCCGAGTGGCCCCCTATGTAAAAACAAATAAGCGCAGGGGAGGTGGTGGTCCCCGGGGCAGCGGAGGAGGCCATACGGGACTCCCCTGCATTAATTAGTAAAGAAGCCCTGGGAGGTGGTGGTCCACAGGGCATACTAAGCCCCAGGAGGGGGGCCCATGCACCCACTCCTTAATTTTCATAATCCCCTGGGACGTGGCCGCCTGGGGGACGATAATGAATGAAGCGTAGGAGCCTGTGCTTTGTTTTTTTGTTTTTTCAGCCAGAGCCATGGATCCCACTGAATTATTTTATTTTTTTTAACTAATACTTTTTTGGTGCCTGAGGGGTCCCTGTGGGGTCCCCTGAAGAGGTCTAAGGGGTTAGGGTGTTTCGACCATGCCCCCATTTCAATTTTTTTACGTTTTTTCCTGTGACTCGGTTCAACCGAGTCACAAGATGGCTGCCAACACTTGCTGGTTTGAAGTGTTGGCAGCCAATCAGATCTCAGCACGGTATCGGGAGGGGTTGTGTACCCTTCGTGTCCCCAGTTGTATATCTGAAAAACCTTTAAATAACTCCACAACTGCTTAACGGATTTGCACCATTTAACAAAAAGGGCACTTTCTGGACCAACAGCTACCTTTCTGCCAAAATTGGTGTAATTCCGTTCAGCAGTTCGGGCTGTAGCCGTGTGTAAAGTTTCCAATGGAAATTACCATGGGGAAAAAGCGTTTTGGGACCCCCCCCCCCTTTTTCTCTGCCCCCGCTTGACGGATCACCCCAAAATGTCAAGACAGCAGCTGAAGTGAGTGGCAAACTAGCTTTGAAAAGTTTGTGAGGATTTGTCAAACGACTCCAAAGTTACTTGCAAATGAAAAATATATATATAAAGGGGTTTTCACTTACCTGCGATATACTTACATTTTCATTGTAAAAAGTATGTGTGGTAAAGGCATATGCGTTTTAATGGCTTGCACGGTAAAGGCAATGCGTGGTAGAGGCTGTGTGGTAATGGCATCAGTGGCAATGGCATGCGTGGTTCCTTCATACATCCATTTTTCTCATTTCTAAGAGAGAAAGTTCCAGAATCTACAGGGATCCACAAAATTTCTACAGACCAGGATTTCCACATGTCTCCCAATTAAGACTGTACCCCACTTGTCTGGGTAAGCCTTTTGCCCATAGCACAATAGGCCCTAAAACGTAATGTGAAGATATCAACAATAGGGGTGGCTGGGTAATTAGTCCTGGCCTCAGCCGCCAACTAGGAAAACGTATCAAACCCAGACATTTCTGACAAATAGACACCTGGGGAGTCCATGGAGGTGTGTCTTGTGTAAATTGCATTTCATTTTCTTACCCATAATGGCCTGCTGTTGTCAACACTGGGATGATTTCCATTCAGGCTCTTCTATTTCCATCATTTTGTCACTTTGGCTTTACCATTTCCATTCTTTGTCTTTTCAAACTCTTCTATTTCTTTTACAGAAGTTGTGAAGTTTTAGACATGCGTAGAAATGTTAAAAATTGCTGCACCCTATTAACCTGCTTTTCACAGTTATTTATAAGTTTTATCAATATGATAATCAAGTCGACACATTGGTCACAATGATTGTTTTGTCTTATCGCTGACTTAGGGTCTTCTATCTCCATAATTGCTTTAAAAATATAAGATACGATCACTAATCAGGACCTATAAAAACCCAGGTCTCGTACTATATGTTAGAGACGAATTTCGCACGAGGGCTATAGTGAAAGAAGTCACGTCAGATTGCAGCATCTACCTTAGATGGAGGCAACAGCAGGAAGAAGTGGCCTTCAGTTTGTCACTTTTTATGTTCCAGCCCCATACAGCTGTGATAGGAAAGAGGTAACTTGCTAATTCATAAGGAAAACACAGGTATGCTGTGTGATCCATCTCTGAAAACTCAAAAGTTATTTTCCCCCAGCTATGACATCATGGGGAGGTGGTTGCTTCCTCTATGTCCCCCCATCTTGTCTGGGTCTCCAGATACCTGGGCAAAGCAATGAAACTGTAGCCCATGGTGTCACCTGCCTTCTCCCATCTCTATTGGGGCCCCAGAGTCCAGAAGGAAGCTGGAGAATAAAGATGGCACTCTGCCTTCAACAAATTGCCACATTCCCTGTCAGCTGTAGGTTTCTGCAGAGGCAGACTCAGGCTGACGTCGAATTCAAAGCAGCCGTGACATGCCTTTCATGGAACTTGCCAGATTGGTGCTGCCTCGATGCTCCAAAAGAGAGCAGAGAGCAAGTCTTCGAGGGGAGGGAAGTGAAGCTGCAGAGGTTAGCTTAGGAGGCCAAGTAAAAATATTTGAGTGGGGGAGGGGAAGACAATCTATCATCCAGTGTGGGCTGGATTCAGGACACCAGGTAGTTTTAAATATTTGGGCAGTGTAGTGGAAAGCAACCCCTTGGGCAGAGTGGGTGTTGGCAGAACACCAGATAATTTTAATTTTTGAGGAGGGTAGGGCAATGCTGAGGGTGGCGATGTGGGTGAAAAGATATCAGGTCATTTTAAATACAATTCTGATGGTGGTGGAGGTATAGGGCAGGACACCACCCATTTTTAAATATTTGGAAAGGGAGGAACGGTTAATAGATAGGGTGATATGGGTGGATACAATTTTTACTTTACATACAACACAGATGAGGCAGCTAAGGTCATATTGTGCATACCTCCAGCATGATACCTCTGCCTATGTATTCCTGATCTCAGCAGGGAAAAATAAATTGTGAGACTTGCTTAACATAAACCTTAGCATTTGTGCCTCAGGGTTCTGGGTGACATCAGAGACAACTAGAGCTTTGCTTTTATTGTCTATTTGATGAGAATCAGACTCCCGCTGTCAAAAATATACGTATTTTTAACAGTTACAAATCTATAATTGTATTTGTTCTGTCCCAGAGAGTGGACATATTCCGTAACAGATGGTGCTACTTGTGCTCTGTCTGGATAAATCAAACAATGCATTTTATGGGCTCTTTGTAGGGTGACAGAGATGACAAGCCAACTCTATTGCACCCACATAGAATATGAGGGCATAACACCTTCTTTCCCACCTTAGAAACTCCTGTTCCTTGAATTAGTAGGTTTCCAATGTGGTAAAGGTCCTCCAGAACATTCTTGAGTGAGTCTTCACCAACTATTTGCTTGCCAATTGCCCGGAATTGCACACTGGCCCTTGTAGCATATATAATCAAACGTCCAATCTGCAGAAGTAATGTATTGTCTCAGGGGGTAAATCCAATCTGCTGATGATTTCTGTGAGTTAGGATTTGGGAACTTCGGCTCGTAGATCAGTTGACTATGCAAGAAAGTTCCTCTTTCGTGCGCAAAAGCCCAGAAGTTATTTGTATTTTATATTCATTTGACTTGAAAATTCTGATCCACGCTCGAGAGTCATGCAAAACTATGCTAAAAAGAAGAAAGTATCGCCATTTTGTGATCCGATCAAACTTAATCCGATACCATACAATAGCATACCCTACATACAAACAATTATTAAAAGATTTGCAAAAGTAAATCAGTATCATGGGATGTTGTGACATTGTCTCCACACACTTTTTTCATGCAAATATTGTCATTAACACACTTTGTTAAATGGTGACTGTCGTGGTTTTTGTCGACTAGAAAATATGTATCTTCAACATACTTGCTATCATACTATTTCATATATTATCCTTGTCTGTTATTCACTGTAAAACATTCTTACGTTTATGGGTAAATTGTGTGCAGAAGAAATACACACATACATAAATTAATTAATTAATAATTGAACAACCTAATTAATTCAATAGATTAATTAATTAATTAATGCATCTATTCCATACGATGATATTCCCTAGTGACGTTGCTTTGTAGCTTTATCTTTTACCTTTACTGTATTGCGAAATTATTTTCATCCATATGCATTTTACATAAAAATAAGTGTAAGGCTATACGTCCATTTTCCCTCTTGTGACAGTTTGAAATGGCTGTATTTGTTGAGTTTACCTTGGTTTGTGTGATAACTTCATTTTAGCATCAAACATAAAAGCCATCAGATACCACCCACAAACGACTGCGGATGCTGTAACAACTCCGCCGACACACTGCGGTGCAGCTCTTTGATATACAGGAACACTATAGTGTTTCCTTTAACCTGCTGGCTTCTTTGAAAGGAAGTGGGAAATAAAAGGCTCGCGCGGATACAAATGCCCAGTGGCGTTGCAGGGTCCCCTTTAGACTGCAAAGATCACCTAACACGTTTGTTTCTCTTCCTTTCTTGTTACATGTGTCTGATCCAGTTGTACAGGCGCTGCTCGCTCAGTTCTGCCAGTACCCTCCGCCCCCAAAGATGTTAACCCTTTACCAGGCTTGCCTCTGCCCCGCAAGCGCGTGCTCTTTCCTAACAACTATTTGTTCGAAGATTCCTTGAAATGTTTTGCATAACTGACTTGCTTTTTAGGAAAGAACAACGGACAGGCATCGTATGACTTTAAGAAGTGGATTTTGGAGACAGGACATTGTCGGGAGCAGCAGCCACACAATAAGTGGCTTTTTGCTTTCGAGGGGAATTTCATGAATATAAATTGGCAGGTCAGAGTCCTGTTTCCTCTTGTCTCGAGCCCTGGCCCGCTTTTCAATTGAAGGCAACAAGATATTTCCTCGCATACTTGCATATTAATCCAGGGATGCTCTTAGTGGAGGTGAAATGTTACTCCCCGCCTGACTTCGCGAAGGGTTAAACGTGGCGTGGTTCTCAGGGGTTACAACCGTAGTAACTATGAGTGAAAAACAATATGGCGCATTCAACTTAACCGAAGTGCTGCCGTCTCGCGCTCTCTCGCCCCTCTAATCTTTCAGCGGGACCCAAGGGAGGCTGAAGCCGAGCTCGGCCTATTCTCCAGCAGAACTTTGATTCACTATTGGATTGCGTCTAATGAAGATGGCTTTGCCATCTCACGTTCACGAGTGTGCTATTTGGGGAACAATGCGTGCCCGGCCCTGTATAGAGGGACATTGTTCCTTCCTCTTCGCTGTCCTAGTGGAGTGAAATCGCATGCAGATGAGTGGGCCATGATGTGGAGTTAAGGAAGCTGCTTCGCTGCCAGGCTCTTCACTTTGTGTTGTACCACCAGAGCACCCACCAAAAAAAGTAAAGTCACCAGTACCTGTAGATTTAAACCCACTGATTTCGAGAGGCCTTGTTTCTAACCGTAGATTCCTACAATATTGTTCTGAATTTATTTTGTAGAAAAATATAAAGTGTGTTAATTTGTATAGGCGTTTTTGTAGTCAGCAGTGCAGAATTGCCAAAGAGGCACCATGCCACCCAAAGTAATTTACGCTGTGATGCAGTTCCCCCACCTGTTCTTGTGGGGATTAGGCTTGGATCCACAAATCCATTTTTAGGTCTCGCCTACGCAGCGCGCATGCGTTGCATAGGGGGGACCTCTTGGAATCGATCCGCTTTTGTCCCCAAAAACGTGCACGCGTTGGCTTTGCTTTCAATGGCAACGCGTGCACGTTTGGCGATTCCCTTGCGGGAGCGAGCTTTGGCGCCATGTGTTAGCAATTATCGCTCCTGCCGCTGCTCGCTCCCGCAAGGGAAACGCTTTCACTTTTGCCGCCACTTGTTTTTTTTTACTTTTAGCGCGAGGCGCGCGCGCTTGTTTTTTATTTTATCAGTTTGTGATCTCTTTGGTGCGGGCTGCTAAATTTGGGGAAATGGACAGAAACTCGTGCGTTTGTATTTGTTTATTTGTATGCCCAGGTTCTAGTGAGCAGCAGGCATTATGCCATGCCAGGCATTCAGCACACGTCTGCTGTATGATGCCCGGCCTGCTTGTACTGTACCCGCGTTGGCACTGCTGTGGACGCTCCACATATGGCAACCGAGCCGCATACTTTATCACTGATTAACCTCTCTTGATTGAAGCCAAGTTATTTTTCTTGCTGAATTCCAAGCCCACATCATCGATGCTGGGGCAGGTAACTCTCCCGCGCCGCTTACTCCTTCTGCCTGTCCTGGCTGTGAGGGATGCTGGGCTGGGGCAGGACAGCAGATTCAGGTCTAGGCTCCCGAAGGCTAACACCAAAACTCAGTGCACTTGATGCACACGTCTTGTTTCTGCCTGGTATCGAAAGATGCGAGCTCAGCTCCCAGGCACAGAAACTCGGATTGGGTGGCTACATGTTCACGTTAAAACCTGGGCTTCCAAGCATGTTCCCAGGGCCTCTTACAAGCAGACACACGCCTTGAAGGCCTCTTACAAGCCTTGAAGGCTCGCAGGAGCACTCTGTGGCTTGAACTGGCGACAGGGCCAGCTTTCAGTCGTGAGCGGATCAGGTCAGGGGCTGTGGTTGGAGCCCTGCTCGCTCCTTCACGCCAGGGTTGGCACGTCGATGGCAACCCCAAATGCGTTTCTGTAAAAACTGTAATTCAACACTCAACAATATCGCAAGAATACACCCCCCCTCCCTTCTAATCTGAAATACTTTTAAAAGGCTGCCTTATTAAAAAAACGACCTGGCGTTCACTTGTGCTTCCCGCTGCACTGGTTCGGGCCTTATCAGGACACAGAGGGCCTTTCTAGTGATATTTAAGAAGGGTGCTTTTCAGACTGCGAGCTGAAGCAGCTGCCTGATCAAGGTGTATATAGATGGAAAAAAACACGTACTCACCTCGGTTTAAGTCTGTGTGTGGGCATGTGTTTGTGCGGTAGGTAGTGTGCCTGCACACCACACTATACGAGGGTTAAGCACACAACCACGCTACAGACACGCAGTATTTACTTGTGAAGAGTGGGGTGTACGTCCGTATGTGTTTGTGAGTAGGAAGGTCTGCCTTTGTGTGTGAGGCTAGTATTTATGTGCGTGCGTGTGTTTGTGTACGCATGAGAGAGAGAGAGAGAGAGGTCATGGCATGTATGCTCATTTGTAAATGTGTGTGTTGCGTACGGCGTACATCTATGTATTTTTATATGTACTTGTGTGTATTTATTTTTCATTCCATCATATCTCACTTACCTCATTAACACCTGCAGTATTGTCGAATTAACCAATCCATAGAAGGATTTAAAAAGCTTGTGTTTTTCTTTATATTAAAAGGGGGACCTTACCATTCAGACACCACAACATACTAGCATTAATTATACCCACATAATATGTGAATATTACATTCTTACAACTGACATATTTTTAATTATATCTCGCCGGAGAGAGCAGGATCTTCGCGTGCAAGTGATTTTTCATTGTTACCTGGCTTGTGAGTGTGTTTTGTATATAGCGATTTTCTTGCCTCTGACTTTATTTGAAAATTTTAGACCGAGATGGCGAATTAAAAACAAGCATTGGCATAGCCAATAGGTCTCGCCTTTGAGACCTTATAAGTGTTTAGTTATCCAGCACAATATCCTTGGTGCAACAACATCAACTGTTGCATGGCTAAACACTTATAAGGTCCCAAAGGCGAGACCTATTGGCTATGCCAATGCTTGTTTTGTTTTGTTGCAAAAGCAGAAAATTAAGGAACAAACAGTTTCGTGTGATTTTTTGCTTTTGTGAATTCTTATTCTTTCCAATTGGTTTGCACTGGTCTGTGCTGGACCGCTAGTTTGTATGTTAGTGAAATAATAAAAAATGAAATTCCATTATACACACCCAGTTGAACCAGTTCACGAAAAAGTAGCAAATCCATTCCACAACCAAAATTTCTCCGCAGGCTCATATTCCGGATTTTGTGTTTCGGTGAAAAAAATTCACCCACACCTAGAAGGTGCATTAGTGCACTCAGAGAGAGGTTTTAATATCTCTGATTTAAAACTAAGACTTAATTACCTGTATTTGGAGATTTTCTGCTTCGTTCTTAATGTTTTTCTTTGTGTTTTTTTAACAGAAGTGTTTTTTAGTTATTAGGACTCTTAGGCCCTCATTATGAGACACCAGGATCAGTATCCTCAGAGGGATATATCCTTGAGTGATCCTGATTGGCTAGGTGTTCCCGCACCTGGAATTATAAAGTGTTGGAACACCAAGCCTGGTGCAGAACACTCCCTGTAAAACCTCACAGCTTTCTGTGAGCAATATCCACCTGGTGGGAGCAGGTGGAACATTTCTGTGGAAAAGGCCCCTGAATAGGTAATATGGTGTCCTAGATGTTATTCCCTATTCTGGGACCTGCAGCTCGTGAGACTGGTGAGCAGATGCCGGCTGGGATGAATAATTCCGTCCGAGTACCTCATCACACAGTTTCCATCAAATTCCTAAAGAGGGCATTGGTGGTTTATGTACAGTTTCCATTTTACTTCAACATTAATATGAAAGAGGATTTGAACCCAGGCCTAGGAATTATTTTTTTGTTCAGACCCAAGGTCTACAGCTCATGATGGTCAGAGACTGGAGAGCGGATATTGGCTGGATTTAATAACTCCGGCCGAGTACCTCCCCACCTAGGGAAATATTTTGTTCGGACCCAAGGTCTGCATTTGCTAACTTATTTTTCAGGGCCAGTATATATGAAAGTTAAAGTAAGTGCACAATATCTTTTTTTTAAGCAATTTCTCTAAGACTTTTACAAAAATATGATTAAAATAAGCACAACTCTGCAAATTAGCCTACAGTAAGACGTTATCTTTGTAAATAGACTAATCAACGGAGTGTCAAGCGTTTGAGAGAACAAATGATATCAATCATGCAAGTATGTTCCCTTTGTCAAATGAAATTCTTCCCACAAAGCCAAACAACATAATTTATAAACATTTTATGTGTCAAAATCGTTGATCCTTCTTAAAAACTGGGATAAATTGCTTGAAATCACAAAAGAAAAAAAGGTCTCAAGAAGCCAGAAAACAGAAAGAATAAAGAAATGGGAAAGAAGAAAGGATAATTGAATGCTGTATGGAGTAGGTGTGGGATTTGCAGAGATACTACTCAAAACTCAGTGCATCCTTAGAAAATAAAGACAAGCCTATACCCACTGAAATACTTCATCTGGCAAAGTTGTTGGTAGCGGGCGTGCCAGAGGACGTCCACGGCTGTGCAAGAGTTTCCTGAACAGGCCAACATGAATTAAAGTGTCTTTTTGCTTCCTAAGATGTTAGCTGGCATTCCTTCTAGCTCTCCCATAATCTCTCAACCCTCCCGAAGACGCTTTAATATTTAATCTCAAGATAGTTCATTAAAACAACAACAAATGACGGCTAATAGTATATGAAGCCTTTTATCTTGAAGTTACCTTTGAGATCCTGTTAAAATATTAATAACTTGCTTTTATACAGGCAAAAAAGACTTTATTTTCACCTGCCAAACCTCCATGAAGGATACCCAGCAAGCAAAAATGATTTCGCCACTGTGTAATTGTATGCCAAGACTTCATACTGTAACACTGTTGTAAATTACTCAGCTGGTGGTCAGTGGGAGGATCAAGGCATGCTTTGCCTTCTGAGTTTGTGAACGACCACAAACCTTTTGAGTTTGTGCATATTCTCAGGTTCCTCGCCCACCTCTTCCCACCATGAAAATGAACAGAGATTTACTTCAGCAAAGCAATAGAGAAAATGCCCAGGTTGGGAAGGGGAATGGAATACTCTCAAAGTTCATAAGGGTGTAGGTGTTTCTCTTGAGAGAAAAATGTTGTCCTAATGGGAAAAAACGAAAGAAAAAACAAACGCACATTCTCACAGCAGACTATATTTTCCTAATGCAGAGACATAACCTAGCAGAGTTTTTTTCCCAAAAACTTTTAACAATATACACTTCCTTCCCGCCCCCCCCCCAACAGACATAACACTCGACCAGTCCTTAAACATGGCCCCTCCGTCCTTGGTCACCCTGGGCACTTTTCCTCCTCTTGATTCCCTTAGATTGGATTTTATCATGCACCAGGTGAAATCTGGCTCACCTCTAGACCCGGCGCCCCCGCATGCCTTGCTGCCTTTGATTAGCAACATTCTCCCCACTACACTTGACCTACTTAATGCCTCCTTGTCCTCGGGCACAGTTCCGCCCCCCTGGAAATGCGCCATGGTCAAGGCCCTCTTAAAAAAAACCAATCTGGATCAGGAGGACCCCGGTAATTATCGGCCGATCTCTTTACTACCATGGCTGAGCAAGGTCCTGGAGAAACATGTCAATACTATACTGACAGATTTTCTGGAGAGCAACCATCTGCTTGATCTCTCTCAGACGGGGTTCCGACCCATGCACGGGACCGAAACCGCACTCCTTGCAGTAACCGAAGAAGCCAGAATGATCTTGGACCAAGGGGGTGCGGCAGCAATCATTCTCCTTGATCTAAGTGCCGCATTTGACACTGTAAACCACGAAATTCTAATACAACGACTCTCCAAATTGGGAGTAACAGGAAATGCCATCAAGTGGTTCAAGTCATTTTTGGCAGACCGCAGTTTTCAGGTTTTCGAGGGCGAAATCACCTCCCCCAGCAAACCTCTCGGCTGTGGGGTGCCTCAGGGCTCCTCCCTGAGCCCCACGCTGTTCAACATATATATGAGCCCCCTAGCTGAAATCGTTCGTCCGTTCGGCATAAAAATCATCACTTATGCCGACGTCACTCAGCTAGTGGAGGCTCTCAATCGGCCTAACATAGCCCATAACAACTTGAGCGAATGCTTGGAGGAGGTGGGTAAATGGATGACAGCATCCTGCCTAAAGCTGAACGGAGACAAGACGGAGCTCACGCTCCTAGGCAATGCCCCCAAGTATATTATGAATTCACTTTGGCCATCTTGTCTTGGCTCTGCCCCAGTGCCCAAGGACACGATCAAGAGCCTGGGTATATGGCTGGATAACACCCTCAGTTTCAATCACCAAGCAACCAAACTCGCGGCCACTTGCTATGGTCTACTGAGGCTGCTTCGGAAGGTTCTCCCCCTACTTCCATTCCAGGCGAGACAGATCATGCATGGTCCAGGGCCTTATTCTGTCACGCCTGGACTTTGGAAATGCCCTTTATCTGGGAGCCCCGCAATCCACTCTGAATAAGCTTCAGGTCATTCAAAACTGTGCCACTCGAACGCTTCTTCAGACTCCCCGCCGATCTCCTATCAGTCCTGGCCTCAGAAGCCTACATTGGCTCCCAGTCCGGGAGAGAATTAAATTCAAGGCCCTCTGTATCACCCACAGGGCCTTCTGGAAGACAGGCCCCGCCATAAATCAACCGTTGGTCACTCCCTACCGGCCGATTAGACAGCTTAGGTCTTCTTCCTCCCTTCTTGCCAATGTACCCAGGATAAAAAGAACTAGATGTGGTGGCCGTTCGTTCTCGTACAACGCGGCCAAACTATGGAATGCTCTCCCCCCGCATCTGCGATCAGAGTCTAATATACTCTCATTCCGTAAGCTCCTTAAGACTTTTCTGTTTCAATAAACCCGGACAGCCCTAAGTGTCTTTCATGCCCGTATAGTCTGCAGCGCTAGGACGCCTAAGGGTCGCTATCGCGCTCAACAAATTGTCATTCATTCAAATTGTCATACAGTGCATGTAACTCTCCTTCAAGGAAATGGCAATTGTCGAATGATATTTGAACTGGAAAGGGGCTATTATTAAGCCTTTAAATGAAAAGGGTGAACCGTCCGCTCCCAAAAATTATCAACTTATTAGTCTTATAGAAGTGGGGCTAAGATTTACCCGAAAATCATTTTACATAGTCTTAAAACGTGGATTAAAGAGGGAAATTTGATTCCAATAGAACAGGGTGATTTTAAAGAAGGGCATTCCACAATTGATCATCATTTTAGCCTTTGGACGACTGCTCGTAAATCAATAAAAGTGACGGATGCCTCTATACTTGTTCTGTCGATTTTTTGGCCTGCATTTGACCTAGTAAATCATGAAACCTTGTGGTCAAAACTAAAAAGCATGAATATTCCAGGAGGTATTTTGGGAATCTTGAGAGCACATCACATAAATAATTGGGTCAAAGTAATAGCGGACAAAGGATGGAGCGTCTCAAGGAAAATAAATATGGAGAATGGTTAACGCCAGGGGTGTGTGTTGGCAACAACACTTTTTACATTGTATTTAGCTGGTTTCCTAAAATCTTACAGGCAACACACTCATTTTCACCTAAAATGTGGGTCCGTCACATCCTGTGCCTTCTTTATACAGATGATTTAATAATATTAGACAGAACTCCCATTGACCTCAAAAGGAAATTACCTCAATCTAAAGAGTATTGTGGAACTAATAATTTTGTGCTTAACTTTAATAAGACCTAAGTTATGATATTCTGCAAAAAGCAAGCAGGGTGCGGATGGTCCATTGTTAATTTCCGTGTTGAGGAAGTAACAGAATACAAGGAAGTACCTTGGGATGATTTTTAATAAATCTTTTTGCTGGAGCTTGCACACTGATACACTTGAATTGAAAGCACTCTGAAGCATAGGAGGTTTGAAAAAATGTAAAAGTGATTATGGTGGCCGCTCTCTTCAGTCTGTTCTTGTTGCATACAGTGCAATGGTTCCCTCACAATTTCTATATGGGTTTGAGCGTATGTCGTGATTGGGCCAAGATGGAAGGCCTGTGTCTAAAGAATTTGCTTTCCCTTCTGAAATGCGCAATGGTTCAAGCAATAAGGATGGAAACTGGTCTTAAACCATCATCAGTTATAACTCTTGTTCACTCCATGAGATATTGGACAAATTAAATCTGTCTGACCAACCAAAAGTAGCAACCCTTTGCAGAGTCAAAATAATGAAAAGCAATCTTAGAAGGACTAAAGACATTAAGGGGCTTATTATGATGTCGGGCAGAATTACTTCTGCCAACACCGACTCGGTCATGGGACCGACCGACACCCGGCCGTTGGCCCCGACTGCCCCATTAGGATGCGACCGAACACTGTTCGGTCGCATTCCTATATTTCACTATGGGAGCATGCATTACGGTCATAAACCGGCCGTAATGCATGCTCCCATATTGAAATGGGAGGTGCAGTTCATCCCTGCACCCCGTGGCAGGCACCTTAAGGTGCCTGCCACAAGGTACAGGGATCAACACCCCCTCGGCCTCCAATCGGAGGCCGTGCACCCAAGGGGGCCCTGCTGGGGGCCCCCAAAGACGCTTTCCGACATGGTTTCCATGTCGGACAGACTGGCATGGAAACCATGTCAAAACCGTCATCGTAATCTCCAGGACGGAGAGACCCTCCCTTGAGATTACAGGCCGCATTCCGACTAGCGGACGGGCTCGGAAGCCAGCCAGGATGACCGGTTGGATTCCTTTCCGACCGCCTCCATCAAAATGAGGCGGTCGGAAAGAAATCCGACCGGCATATTTCGATGCGGCCCTTCAGTCAGAGCCTTTAAGGGCCTCATTGCAATTGGCCCCTTAGAAGTTATTGCAGGGCATGGCCAAAACACTTCAAATAAACAACTATAATGTTGTACTTCCCACTGCTCTTTCTAAGAACTAATGTAGCCAGGCATGCGGGATGGTAGAGAAAAAGATCTGGTGTATTTAAGACAAAAGTGTTTAGTAATAGATCTATGTGATTCTTGGGAATTTGATTACCCCTTTCTAGTATATGCACTGTTTGCCTGACTATGTAAAGCATAATTTTAATGTTTAAAATTTGTCTTCATCCATTTCAATCTCTTCTAGCTGGGAAAGCATCTTTTAAGAATTCCAATAGGGTTATGTAGCTGTGGGCTAAATACGCAAATTAAGACAGTACATACAGTATTGGACTACGTTACTTCCTAAATGCACATCATAGCAGTTTTAAAACCCATTTTTAAAGCATAATATAAGGGTGAGATCAGCAGCCAGAGAGCTCTTGTTTCATATGCAATATATGGATTTAGTATGTGCTCTGGCAAACACAATTAGTGGTTTTAAATGGTTTTGCGCTTGAATCTACTGCTTTATAATTATTTAATAGCTCTTATGGTATTTGACCATTCTGTATTTTTAAGGTTGCTGTAATATTGTGTTTGATGTATTGTTAATATCTGCCTATAGGGACATTGTCCCAAATAAACTTATTTTATAAACTGAAACACCACTAAAACATAGTCATACCACTTTAAAAAGATTTCAATCCTTCACCAGTGAAATTGGTACAGTGTTGCCAACATTTTTAAAAAGACGAAATAAATTGAATTTTAAGAGTATATTTGCTTTTTATATTGATTTGCCTGTTGTAGTTTTTTAAGCAAAGTTCACCGGCACGTAAGCTTTTTCCTCCTGTGTCTACTGATATCTGCAAATTGAATTGTATTTAGGCACGCTTTTTACAGCTCTTCCTATTTAAAGACAAAAACACCAAATGTGCAATCTGTTAGGTTACAAAGATCTTGTGTGACTTGCTCCCACATTTTTTCTCATGATATCAGGATACAGAGAGCATAAGTGGTGTGGGAGCAAACCATACCCCAAAAAGTGGACACCCCAAAATTTACCGCATTTGATTCTCCCGCACTTTATTGGATCGGAGATGCTGTTAAACTTCATTTTCATGAGGCAACGTGTCCTCGTCTTAAGGCACCTCCCAGAACAGCAAATTAGCAGAGTAAAATCAGTTCAATAAGTAATAGGGTTCACTCAATGACTGAGTTCTAGATTAATTAAGAGTTGGAGGGTTTTATTAGAAAATTTCAAAATAGGTGGTACAGAGTCAATGCCATGAAGGCTCTTAGATGCAAAGTTATACAGAGTATGTAAAATCAGAATCTATTTTAAGTCCCAAATGAGCAGCAAAATCAGAGAGAATTTGGGCAGCACTTCTCGCAGAACTGGAAAGTCTTCTGGCTCAACCTCAAAATCAAGGGGTTCTTATACACAATTCTTTCATCGATAATTAGTAATTTTGTGAAATCATCATGGTGTGAGCAAAAGTATCAATTCTTTAGCAAATCAGGACACAACAAATACACATCATTACCTTAACACATAAGCACCATCCCCATTCTTAAAAGAAATTATTCAACACCCTCTATCCTAATCTCATCCAGAGATGTTTGAGAAAATCCCAAACATTAAACAATAAGACTTTCTCTCAGTGAAGAAACCAAAGAGAGATACTTGTTGCAATCTTACATCTGCACCATAGAAAATTAATTGTGAACAAAACAATACAGCAATTGAAATAACTAATATAACCTAAGTGTGACTGTGTGCTGCAGAGCCTGTGGAGAGAGGATGCACGCAGGGGAGGAAAGCACGAGTGAGTGACAGAGATGGCACCCATTTTTTTAAATCTAAAATGACCTTCTACAAAGAAATAAGGCTAACTAAAACCCATTAATAAACACACTTCTACACATTTCATTTCAGTTGCCATCATGTTGATTAATTCAGTCTCAATATGTAAAATCCACCCTCTACCCATTTACTCAACTATATTCACTTTGTGGTCCGTGCTTTTCCCGGAAGTAAAAAATAAACAAAAGTCGTTTTACCTCACTTATCTAGAATCCAAATAGGTAAACTGCTCTTTGATCGATGATTGTGTACAGCGCATAAAAAGTGAGAAAAAAATCTTCAATATCATGTGCGCTACACTCTTTCTAAAGTCTGCGATATTTGAATAGAATTTCATCCAAGCCTTTTTATGTTAAATGCTTGTTGTCTATTGGGCTGATCCTATTTCTGAGAAATTACTTTATGCGAAAGATCGAGCAAGATAAAGTTGCCACGCTCTGTTTTATCTTCCTGTATTGAATTATTAGGACTTATCGTTGTGGTGACAAGGGCGCTGCGCTCAAATGCCCAGGTTGCCATGGAGTCAGATGGGCCTCAAAGGAGCCAGGCACATGGCCACCAGTACTATTGTCTCTTTTTGACTTTTATCTCCTCTCCCAGGAAGGACCCGGGACCCGAGGAGCAGAGAGGAAGAGGCACTCCAGTGTGCTGCGACACAACACTTGCTGACAGTGTAAGCCTTTGATACACAAAAGGGGAAAACTAATACAGCATAATTCAAAGCAGGATTGTGCCACGCTGCCTAATGAGAGTGGAGGGCTGGTTTACGTCTGCAGGACGTACCCAGAGAAGAAGAAAGTATAGCTCGCTCGCTATCACGTTTCTCTGCCCCTTGACATGGGCGCATTTCGCACCGTTCTGTCTTTAGTTCTTAAAATGAAGGAAACGTGTCAACTTATTGTCAGGATGCACAAATGATCCATTATTGGGCTCTAGTCACAAAGTCATTTTGAAGTACGTAAAGTAGCATTCATTTAGTTCTCTTTTATGCAGCTTTTTAGAATTGGCCCCAAAATATCTAATATGAGAATAGTCTGGGAATATTAATATGCAATTAGTGTAAATAAAAGAACATTTACTGCTAGGGAGTTGGATATCTAGGGGCTGATTCAGAGAGTTACTTAAAAGAGTACTCTCGTGGTACTAATTCCTGCAATCAAAAATGATTTTTTTGAATTAGTCCCATGTTATCTACAAAACGGATCAACAGAAAATTTAAAGGCCTTCAAGAGTTTAGGCCTTACCATTTCCTCATCAGCTGCATGGGATCCTGCAGTCTTGAAAAACACAGGTGTGGTGATAAGGGCGAAAATCCGACTTGGCAATAAATATGGGGCACGCATAGCCAATTTTATCTCAGAAGACGCAAGGTGCACTCTTATGATTTAGGATTATGAAATACAGGGCCTCAATTGGTCAATATCTGCGATGAACAGAGCTCCTTCATCCAAGTGGCGCTATTGGAAGCAGGTTGTGTTGGCTATTCAGTGATTAGCTAATTTCACATAACAATGTGATGTAAGCGTAATATAAACAAGCATTGGTAAATGCTTTAGGTTTCAACTATATGATTAATAATAAGCAGTTTTTTGTTGCAAGTTGTAGCTTGCTGAGTAGTTGTACAACATAAGTTACAGAAAGTCTGTTAAAGTGTTATGACTTGTTTATGTACAAAAAGGCAATATATTGTGCTGTTAGTAGTGGTATAGTGCGGGTAATAGCAACATTTTGAAAAATTAAATGAAAGAGGGAAATAATAGAATTAATTGATGTTTTATGTGTTTGGAGGAGTTCTGATAACTTTTGGGCTCAGTGCCACTGCACCTGCTGCGCCATTCAAATCATGCCTCTCGAGTGGCAAGATCACTGCATTTGTGACTGCTTGTTTAGTAGTAAAATATTGCAATATTTGATGTTTATAGGAATTATGACAACTTTTGGCCCAGGTGCCACTGTACCTGCTGCACCATTCCCATAATGACCCTATTGCCTGTAAGGTAACTGCACTTGTAACTGCCTGTTTAGTAGGTAATTATTGCAATATTTGATGTTTAGAAGGGTTCCTAGACATTTGGCCCACAGTGTCACTGCACCTGCTGCACCATTGAAATCATGATCCTAGTGCCTTCAAGGGAAGTGCACCTGTGACTCCTTGTTTAGTAGTAAAATATAGAAATATTAGGTGTTTAGAGGAGTTCTGAAAACTTCTGGGCCCGGTGCCACTGCACCTGCTGCACCATTCAAAGCATGACCCTAGTGCCTGAAAGATAACTCACCTGTGACTGTCTGTTCAGTTGTAAAATATAGCAATAATCGGTGTTATAGTAGGGTGCCTGGAACTTTTGGTCCGGGTGCCACTGCACCTGCTGCACTATTGAAATCATTACCCTAGTGCTTGCTAGATAACTGCACTTATGACTGCCTGTTTAGCTGTAAAATATAGCAATATTCGGTGTTTCGACAAGTTCGGACAACTTTTGGGCCCGGTGCTGCTGTACCTGCTGCACCAATCTAATAATGACCCTATTGCTTGCAAGATAACTGCACTTGAGACAGCTTGTTTAGTTGTAAAATATAGCAATAATCGGTGTTTAGTGGGGTGCCTAAAGCTTTTGGTCCCAGTGCCACTGCACTTGCTGCACTATTGAAATCATGGCCCTAGCGCCTCATAAATACCTGCATTTTTAACTGCTTGTTCAGTGGTAAAATATAGCAATATTTGGTGTTTAGTGGAGTTATGGCAACTTTTGGACCCAGTGCCACTGCACCTGCTGCACCATTCAAATAATGACCCTGTTGTCTGCAAGGTAACTGCACTTGTGACTGCCTGTTTAGTAGTAATATATAGCAATGCTAGGTTTTTAGTAAGGTGCCTAGAGCTTTTGGTCCTGGTGTCACTGCACCTGCTTCACCATTGAAATTATAACCCTATTGCCTGCTAGAAAACTGCACTTGTGACTGTCTTGTTTAATAGTAAAATTTAGCAATAATCTGTGTTTAGTGGGGTCCCTAGAGCTTTTGGCCCCAGTGCCACTGCACCTGCTGCACCATTCAAATTAAGCCCCTTTTAACTGAAAGGTAACTCCAATTGTGACTACCTGTTTAGTAGTAAAATAAATCAATATTAGGTGTTTAGAGGAGTTATGACAACTTTTGGGCCCGGTGCCACTCCACCTGTTCACCATTTAAATCAAGCCTCTTTGTCTGCAATTGTGACTGCCTGTATAGTAGTAACATCAATCTGATAATGCCTATAAAGTGCAAAGAAAGGTACTGATGCATGTATAGGATATGGCACAAACATTCTAAGGCTAAAGCATCTGCTTTACACAACAAATGTAATAAAAAAGCAAGCATTCCCGCACACTGTTAAAAGCTGTCTGCCGTTTCCATGGGAAGAGATCTCATCTTATAGTTTAACAGTCCCCAAAGTCTCCCCCGTGAATGGGGCTTAAACAGTGTGAACAGCTTTAGTAGACGATAAGTATCGAAAATGCGTGCAGCCAGGGGAAGATAAGTATCTGTAAACAGTAAATGCTGTACAGCCTTAATGTAAGAAAAAAGTTCCACCCACTACTAAAGCAGATTGGGATGAATACTTTGGCCATGGGAACTGATAAGTGATGCCCTTTTTAAGATATATTAAAAACAATAGATTTCACACTGTTCAGGCGAAACCTAACAGCTATACTGCTAAGGAAGCAGGAAGGTAAGCATTTCAAGAGACATGTATCTGCCAGGGAATGTGTGCATTTACTCTGCCTCTAGGAAGAAGGCTTTGACCGATGCTGTGACAAGACCACTGCAAATAATTTGTAGGAAATATAAAACATTTCCCTAGAAAGACATATCTGGAGGAGTAGTGCCTATACAGTCATACAATACATTACAATCAAAGAAACTTTTCACTGGATAAATTTAGTACCATTGACACCAGAAAACTTGAACTCAGACAGAATTTAATCACAAACGGGGCGAATTACAAACGTAACTTACTTTTGTGAGTAATTTATATGTGTACATTTACTCTTGCGCTTTTGAGTAACTTTACTAATTTTGCCTAATCTCAAACCCCGAGTGTAAAGCTACCCAAAAGTGTAAATATATGTGTCTCAGCCGTGTGAAAAAGGGGGTGGAGCCAAATTTATGAGTTTATGTTACTGCTACCAAAATAAACAGTAGTAGGTCCAGCACCCCACATGACCAACCATTAATACTGCAACACCCTCCCATAGAAAATAATTGAGAAAGGGACTTAAAATAAAACACCTTAGGAAATAATGTTAAATTAAATTAAATTGTTTAAAATAGTTAAAAGTATAAATAAATATAAGTTTTCAGACAAAATATCGAGTCAGTAATATTGACTGACACAATTATCGAGTTGGAAATATTGTGACACATAAATACTTTCAAGCTTGAAATTTCCTTTGCTTAGTTGCAAATGAATAGAAGTAACTCTATGAATCTCAGTGAAAGAATCCAGAGTATTCCCGCGAGCGAGAAGCCAAAGTACAGAGAGAGAAAGTCTGTGTCTGAGAGACTACCTTAGAAATACATACTAATAAACATTTATAAAAACACACATTGAAACATCTGTTACATTCCCCATTTCGGTGTCCAATAGGATTTCAGAAAACTCTAGGAGCAAGTAAACTCTCTAGCTTCTCACGTCTTCACAACAGATCACAGAAACAAGTCCTTGAGAAGATACTTCATCCACATCTTGTGGTTCAGACAATTCTTCCCATGAGTCATATTTCTGTTCATCTCCCCTCCTCCTGGTGAGAACCTCACTATCAGTTGTCTAGTAAATAACAAATGCCTATTCACTAACTAACTGACAGCTTCTGGAAAGTTACAGCATCTGCAGTGGGAGAGAAAAGACATTGTGCAAAACAACAGTTCAATAAAAAAGCAAGCCTTTCAGTGCTAATCTAGAAATCAATGTTAATATGGCATCAGTACTTAAGCTAACTTAAATCTGTCATATTTTTTTCTTTCATATGTTTATAATGTCTAAGTATGGTTCCGTCTAAAAAAATTGAGTTAATTATATGTATGTTGTTTGACATAAAAATTTGCACTTTCCATTTGAACACGTTGTTCTTTTTTTAAATGAGGAGATTCACTCTCACAGCCTCCCCGTCGCTGATGGGCTAGAATAGCCATCCCAATTTTATCACAAATGAATCTCAAAGGTGCACCTTATCTCCCTGCTGAGTCATCAGTTTTACTGTTTAGAAGTTTCCATTTCCTACAATTTCTTGTATGCCTTATTCTTTCTTTCTTTCTTTGCAAATTCTTCTAGCATTTCACTCTCATCAGGTATGTATGAACAACAATGTTGAGCCTTCAACATCTTACAGACTCCACTTTTCTCTACCAGTAATGTATCTAAAGCTAACCTATCTTGCAAAACCATTGATCTAATAAGTATAACTCTTTCTTAACTGCTAATAAAGTAGCAGATGTACTAGTAGTCAACTTATCTACTACGATAGAGCGCTTTCTGATTTTCTCTTCATTGAGAGAAACTTCTACAGGTAGAATGATTGCCCCAAAAATATCTCTCACTAATGGTGTCCCATCCATGGTACCGCAGGTATGTCTGTGAGATGCAGTTATTGCTAAGGCATCTATGCTATTTCATGATACATCTTAGGGAACAATAGAGCTAAACAACACCCTCCCAATCAACAGGAAACTGGAAATATTCCTCCTGCTCACATACAAAATAGACTCCAGGAATAACTGCTTCTTCTCCAATTAATATTTGAACAGGCCCTCCAAGAACTTCAAATGTATGTTCACAGCTACTTATTCCAATGTGTCTTTTTCTATACAGATTTTTCCTTTTTTAAATGCATAATTTTCCTTTCTGTGGTCTATCTAATTATAACTTTGGATATATCATTTTCTTTTTGTATTTGGCTTTCTTTTTCTTCCAAACATTCTTCAATACATCTTCTTCTTTATTTGCTTTATAAAACACATGAGCTCTCCATCCTTCTAATGCTAGGATAAATGTATTATCTAATGGTCTCATTAAACATGTCAGATTTTGTTTGTATGCCTTAAAAGTACCTGTCCTTGAAGGGATCTAAAGAAATACCCAGCCACTTTCACATCTTTAGCTTGTGGATAAGGGTTCATTATTTTCTGTAGGGGAACTTTAGAAAGGATCATGTCATAATTAGAAAAATAATATTCAAAACATTCCTGTCTATAAAATAAACTAAGTAGTACATTACACGTAACTCCATATGAAAGCGGAATGTGATGGTAGGTTACACCCTCAGCAGCTAGAGAAGGTAAGTGTGCACAAACATAAGAATCTTTAGCATTCTAAAGTTTGGGTATATTTCTAAACTAATCTAGAATTCAAATTGGATGTGAAATCTCAGTTTGGATTATCTCTAAATGAAGCCTTTAACTTTCTCTCGTCTAGTGTATGCACAGACAATGTAGGTGCAGGAGTAGTTTTAAGTGTTTCGGTCTCTGGGGTAAAACTCATACCAACTAAAAGAACTGCAAATGCTAACATAACAACTATGAATGTGGCAATAATTAGGATTCTGCAGTTAGCATTGGTAAGGAAACCCAGGTTTGCCTGCAGTCAGACCTTTAGTAGAATAAAGAAACAGGTAAATTTAATATTCTGTGTTGGCTCCTACCTGTGCAAATTGAGCAAAACCTTTGATGGTTATCTTTCAATTCTTTTATTTAGCTTACATACAATAGTCTTCGTGAGGCATCCCTAGTCCTATTCCGTCTTATCCCTACTCTTCTACTGCAACCTTGGCCCTAAGGAATTCTCTTAATTCTTTTTATTTGTCTTTGTTAGAAATTAGTTTTCATGTTCATTTTTCACAGTCTTTTGTAGTTTGATTAGGCACAGTTCATTATTTGTAGACTCAGAACTTGCCTGATTGAATCAACTAGATATCACTAATCATGTCTTATTATGTAGTATTATCTCAAGAGTTTAAATCAAATGCTATCATGGTATGGCATATCATAGTTGTTCAAGTGGTTTGGATTTCAGTTCATTGAGATCTTGATCTGTTGCATTAGGCATGTTCTCTGTGTAATAGGTCCACTCTGGTGCTAAATAACTTTGTCAAGGTTCTCTGGCTCTCTTGGATCTCCTTGTTGTATGTTGGTCTTCCTCCATGTCACTTATACTACTAGATACTCTTTCTTTTCTGATGGTGTGTGCTATGCGTTCAACAGACACACTAGATTTCAATTGTCTCCTACTACGTGGTCATTCCGGTCCCAATTGTAGTCCTCCTTTTCTCACACTTGTTCCCTCACCAAGATCGTTCAACGGTTCCGGAGCAATTCAACAGCTCCCTTATTTTCAGTAATCAGGTCTTCGTTGTCAGAGGATACTTCAACACCACTTTGTGAGATTTCAGGAACTTGGACAGGTGAGGAATTTTGATAAATGTCACCCCCCTCTGGGCCTTCAGGACCTATGGACACAGGAGGTCTCGAACTTGGCTCGAATGTCACCACTTCACCAAGCAGACACCTCACTCTCTGTGTGTGAGAAGCATGCACCCAATTAGGTATCCCTGCACACTTCACAGCAGTGTTGGTGATTAGAGGCACCTGGTAGGGTCCCTTCTGCCTTGGCTCCAGGCAGGATTTCCGAGCATGTTTTTTACACAAGGACCCAGTTGCCAGGGTTAAGGACACTGCTCCTGGCCTGGAATGGCAGTGACAGCTCCAACCTGGTGAGAAACAGAATGCACCACATCAGCTAACTCCTTGCAATAGTCGAGTTTCATGTCATCTGTGATATTTACAAGTACATTTGCAGACACAGCAGGCGATCGCCTAGCCCATCCCATGAGTATTTTGTGAGGTGATTATCCTGTTCTTCTGTCCAGAGTGCTTCGGAGACTCAGCAATACTAATGGCAAAGTATATGGCCATTTCAAAGATGTAGATGCACAGGTTGTGGCCAAACGTGATTTCAGCATCCAATTTAAATGTTCAACTATACCTTAAGCTTCTGAACGATAGCTACAAGGCAACCTCTGTTCCACTTGAAGTGCCACACATAACATTTTAAGGACCTTGTTGTTAATATGGGTCCCTCGGTCTGACTCCAGAGAAAGCGAAAATCCGAACCTTGGTATGAGTTCACGTAACAGCAGTTGGATACAGTGAGGCTGTCATTTTTCTGTGTTGGGTAGGCTTCCACCCATCGGGAGAAAATGCACACTATAACCAGGATATATCTCAGGCCATTACAAACAGGCATTTCGATAACATCCAAGGGCATCCTGTTAAAGGATGCTCCTCATCTTCCTACATGGCTCAGTGTTACAAGGGTTCATCTCCCTACATTCATCTGCTAACATTTCACATGTCTGTGGCATAGTTCCTCATTTAAAACTCTAAATCGGGGATTCAACCAGTTCTACAATAAATAATATCACCATCGCATCCCTTCCAAAGTGTGGAGGGTCATGAAAATGTTGTTTCATGGGCGATAACCAGCTATCCGGCAACATGGGTCTTCGATCAGCTGAAACCCAAATGTCATTAAAATTTTTAGCACATCCTGCTCTGACGCATTCTTGCTGTCCTGCCTCTGAAACCTCTTATCACAACCTTTTGATTTCTTCCCATGTATCAGCTGACAACAGCATTGAAAATGTGGTGTCCTCATCCGATTCATTTTGTATATTCTCCATGGAATGCACACGCCACAATCACACAATACTGAACAACTTTGTTGGCAGTTCAGTTTCCAACAGTGACTTAGCCATTTCTGCTTCTGTGAGTTGCACATTTGACAAATGCAATTTCTTGTAGCAATCGTAATGCTTCCAACAGTCTCATCACATATTCCTCAATCAATCAATCAATCAATCAGGGATTTATAGAGCGCGCTACTCACCCGTGAGGGTCTCAAGGCGCTGGGGGGGTGATCAGCTCCGGATCAGTCAAAGAGCCAGGTCTTGAGGCACTTCCTGAAGGTGTGCAGAGTAGGGGAGCCTCTGATGTTGACTGGGAGCTCGTTCACGGCCTTTGCTGCGACGTAGGAGAAGGCTCTTCTGCCTGCTCTGGTTCTGCGGATGCGTTGGGTCTCTGCCAGGGCGAGGTCGGTGGAGCCGAGGTTCCTTTTGGGTACGTGGAAGGATACTCTCTCGTTGAGGTATTTGGGTCCGATGTTGTGGAGTGATTTGTAGGCGTGGGTGAGTAGCTTGAAGGTTACTCTCTTCTAGACGGGGAGCCAGTGGAGGTCTCGTAGGTGCTCGGTCATGTGCTTGTGTTGTGGGGTTCCGAGGACGAGTCTGGCTGCGGTGTTCTGGATGGTTTGGAGCTTGTGCAGCATGGTTCTGTTGATTCCTGCATAGAGGGCGTTGCTGTAGTCCAGTCTGCTGGTTATGAGTGCGTGGGTGAGTTCCGAATCGGAAACCTGGATGAAGTCATGAATCCTCTTTGTGACCATAACTGTCCAGAGTCATGGACCACACCAAAGCCAAACTGACTATTTGTGAATATAGTCACTCGCAATTGAGCTGAAAGAGAGCAGTTTCATGTAAGAGTGATCAACTCAGACACTTGTGCAGAGGTAACACCTCAAAGGCAAGAGGCCTCCACCACTTTCTGAATTGTACAAATAGTGTAGGCTGCTCTCAAATTCCCCACATTGTCTCCCAGGCATGAGTCATCTATGAAGTTACATAATCAGATGCAAGGGGTTCATTCTTAATGTCAGGTCTTGGCTTGGTGCATAAATCCATAACATCAAGACAGTCTTGCTCAACCTCCACTCCATCAATTTCATTTTAAGGCAATGGTAAAAATGTGGCTCGATTGAGAGTTTTATATTGTATTAACACAACATTGTCAGCTACAAGAATCAATTGTTCACATTTTGTAAATCTGCTGCTGGTCAAATAGTGACTCTAAGTACGAGTGAGCAAAATGTCTACACAATGAGGGACCATCACTGTAAGAGGATGTCCAATCACTATGCTCCCACTTCTCTCAGTACTGACACCAACCGCCACAAATGCTTTAAGGCAGCCAGGCAGTCCTGTGATGACTGGGTCAAGAGTAGTTAAAAAATATGGCACAGGTCTTCGTGAGTCTCCACTGCAATTGAGTAAGCACTGAAAGAGTGCAGCCCTCCCTCTAATTACAAAACAAAGTGAACATTTTCCTGTAATCAGGCATTCCAAGTGCCGGGGCACGACTTAGACTTTCTCCCAGCTCTAGTAATGCTCTTAAACAGTCGCTGTCTCCTGGAAGTGGATCAGGCACATCCTTGTGTGTCAGCCTCAGTAAAGTCTTGGCCACTAGGGAAATGTTGGGTATTCACTGTCTACAGTAGCCCACCATTCCCAAAAACATTCTGACCTCTCTCTGTGTTTTGGGTGGATATAAAATTGCTGTGATTCTCTCTTGTGACACCTTTATCATTCTCTTTTTAATAATATTTCTGCAATATAACAACCTCTTTCTGGCAGCATGATAACTTGCTTGGGACACTTTGTGTCCATTCATAGCCAAATGATTCAGTACAGCAACTGTGTCCTGTTTCCAAGCTTCTTGTGAACTCAACACCACAAATTGGCCCTCTATGTATTGCACAAGAACCTAGTTGGAAAGTATTTGTAAAGTCTCAAGTTTCTTTTACAATATCTCGTTCAAGATTGAAGGGCTTTCTGTATACTCTTGGGGAGTTAAGCACCATGCCAAAACTCTTCTCTGAATACAAAGGAGAACAGGAATTGACTGTCCTCATGAAATGGAAAAGAGATAAAGCCAGGCAGACACCTACAATAGTAAACCATTCTGCATCACAAATAATTTGAAATGAGATTGAAGCCGGATTCGGTACTACAGGACAATATGGAACAACCATACTGTTAATTTTCCAAAGGTCCTGTGCAATTCTATACTTGTCATTTGGCTTCTCTCAACCCATAATCAGCGAATTGCAAGGATTCCAACAATTTATCTTAAAATTCCTTGTTTTATCGTCGTCTCAATTACCGGAGTGATTCCAGGCACTGTTTCTAGCATAAGATCATTTGGTGGTGTGTTCGGAAACACTGCATTCTGCTTTATTGTTACTCGAACTAGTTCTACACCTTTGATTTGACGGATGTCTTTTCCTGAAAAATCTCATGCTTCTGATTTTACAGTGTCTCACAAATTGGGAGGTGAGCCCTCTACGGTAAGCCAACAGCTGTTTTAGGTCATGCCATTTTTAATTCAACATCTTCGTCATGTGTTTGAAACTCAACACTGTCCGGTGTACAGTAAATTGTGCAATTTAACTTGCACAAAAGATCCCTTCCTAACAGATTTACAGGACTAGAGTCACACACAACAAATTGGTGATCTTCCTCAAGCTAAGCTATTTTTCCAGGAACTTTCTTTGAAAAAGTGTTAGGTATTTGCTTTTTTGTAACACCTAAAACTTGGATCTTCTTTCCCAAGAGGGGTAAATCAGGGACTTCCGCTGTTCTAACAGTGGAACAGGTAGCACCTGAGTCTATAAGAAACAACACTTGGTGGCCATTTATCTCTCTTTCTACAAATGGTCCATTCTGCTCTAACTCCAAGACTGCTTGAAGTATGCAATCTTCCTCCCCGTCAGGCACCGTCATTGTGAATTGTCGGGAATCAAAGCTCTCATTCTTAAACATGCGGAACTGTTGTAATGGATTCTGATTTTGGAAAAGATTTGAGTTTTCTCTTAGTGTTTGATTCATATTAAATCTGGGATTACCCATGTGTTGTGCACCAATTGGATCTTGCGAGACCTGCATCATAGGGACTAGTGACTGATTTAGTGTCTGCATTTCTTATCGCTTAACTGGGACCCAAACTGAGACATTTTGACTCTGCATTTGATTCGCACCTTGCATTTGCCCATCACCTCCTATTTGATTAGGATTCTGTCTACACTCCCTCTTTCATTGCCCGAGTTTGTTACAATAATTACAAGGATTCAACTTTTTCAACGTTGCAATATTTATCCCTGAATTTGGATCATTCAGAATACCTAGTCCTTTTTCTTGTGAACCACCAACTCAACTTTGTGCCATCTGTCCTCCGTTCTGAAAACCAACACTTTGCATTCCACCAACATTCACTGCATATGAGTGATTATAAAAACCCTCTCTGAGACCCTTTTGTGCCAACATAAATTTTTCTTTAAGCCTCTTCTGCTTCATCTCTTGCTCATTACTACAGCATTTAACATACCTCACGATCTCATCTAAGGGTTTTGTTTGCCAACAAATCATATTCTTTTGTATGTGCATGCTGATTTCTGATCGCAACCCAAGAACAAACTGTAACACAAAATGCCCCATATCTCCCTTCTTGGGGTTTTCTTGTCCACTGTGCTGCTTGAACACCTGTATCAATCATTCATAATAAGCATACACTGACCCTTTAGCTTCCTGAGTGGTTCTATTTATCTTTAACCAATCAATGTCACTCACTGGTACCTTTCATTTCAAAAAAGTATTCACCTCATCGTACTTTGTCATCACCATAGGTGAAGGTGCACAGGTACGTGCATCACTTGGTGGCTCTATCCCTGCCCATTGAACAGCTATTTTACATTCAACTCACAAATCAATCAGTACCACAAAATCAAAGAAAGTGTTCAAGTCTGTCCACAAAACTTTTGAAATTTTCCCAAGCTTGTCAACCTGTGTATACCACTGGGAAGGATTGTCTCTCCGCTTTGGGAAGTTGTTTGTGAATGTCGCAAGATCACCTCTACTCCATGGTACATGAACATACCCTCCACCTGGTATCTTTATCATAGGGCAAGTTAGAGCCGCATTATCATCTGGGGATACTAGGTGTGGCTTGCCATTAACTTTTTTAACATCTGATTTGTTTCTTTTTCTTTCCTAGATACCTCTCCATTTGCTCTCTAATCTGTCAAAATCGCTCCATTCCTGAATGCACTTCAACAATTCAGCAAAGCGCAGTGTCATTTCTGAGGATCCAATGGTCACAATTGCTTCATCATCTAACCGTGCCCTGAAACTTTTCTGTAAAGGAATACTCTTAGTGAGGTCTACCTCATATTTACCTGCCAAATATGTAAATTATTCTGTGTGTGGCTGCTGCACGTCTTGTGGTTTCTGTATTCAGGTAGAACAACTCATTCTCCTGATATTGATTCTAATGTGAAATACCTAGACATCCCCAAATAATCTCTTCTAATGCCACCTTTAATTTTGGTACATCTAGAGGTCTCCCTCTTTCCTGACTAGTAAATGGTCTCTCTGTATTTCCTGTTCCTAAATTACCAGGTGTTTCCTCAAACCATGGGGGGAAAATTCCATCATCAAATGGTCTCGTCTCTCCCTCTACAATTGGCATTGTAAAAACAATCCTTCCCTTAATATTTGAACATTCTCGGGTGGGGTCCAGGCAACAATCTGTGAGTTTTGCAACATCAGAATAAACCCTGTCACAGCTACTCCTCCAACAGATCCTGGAACATGATTCGGAACAATATTGATTGGTGCAGTTGCAACATGAATTGCTAATGTCTGAGCTGAGGAGGCTTGTGACACTGGTGCAGGAACAGCCACAATTGAAGCTGTAACACCTGTAGCAATCACAGTAGTGGCTCCTTCAGCAGGTGTAGCTGTACTCAAGAGTGTTGGAGGTTGTCCCCAAATCTGAATTACATCATGTCAACAGGGGCTGTGGCCACGGTACCACTGGTGGTTGACGTGAAGACAACAATGCATCTAAAAAGTCATCCTCGAATCACTATAATGTATCAATTTTCCTTGCAGACTTCTCATCTTTATTTCCCTGCTTTTGATTCTTTTTAGGCTTTTCTGTAGTTATCGCAGGGTACATTCCAGCTCCTTCAACTACACATTTCCTCCATCTTTGTTGTTCTTCAACCCACTTAGCATCTGCAACTCTTTTCTCTATTCTGGTACCTTTCATTCTCTTTGGTATGAGCTGCTTGCTCCCAAGCATTAAATGCTTCATACTGTGTAGGTCTAGGAGGTGACTTCATTTCATATAGTTTTTCCCTTAAATTTTCACTAATCTTTAAATCAAAAATGCCAGATTGTGAAAACGTTAATGCTCCTCTTTTTCAGCAATCTTGTGCCTTTGACAAAGCCACAAACATGTATGAAGTCCTACATTTGTCGTCATATAATGACCTGGCGTACCTTCTGCTGGAGCCTCCTCGCCCTCTTGGACAGAGACTTGCACATCACCTCTCATTCCTTAAAGCATTTCATGATTACAGGATTTCATCAATAAATGAGAAAATATTGATTCAGTAACTTAAATGTTTTTGATCAATTCACAATACCATACAAATCAATATTCACTTCCAATTCCAGCATAATCCTTTTTCGTGAGCCTACCACAGTACAGCACTTGATGATTCACCAACCAGTCCTAGTGCGGCACTTTGCACCAATTGACCTATCCCAGCGCAGCACACTCTGATGTAATTCTCATTCATAGCAACGCTTCACTCTCCTCTACAGTTTTCTTGTACACCATAATCCACAAACTTAAGCAAGCACAATACACAAATAACTCTTCTCTACTCCACTAAAAAATTCAAAGTGGTTCATTCATACAAGTAACATTTGAAAGTAACTCCTTCTGACTTCCTCACATACACACACAGATGAAATCTCGACCAGTGGGAAATCCCCCTGACTAATATAGTTTCCCCTTTGCGCAAATAGGTTTCACTAACACCAATCAACATTAGTATGATCACAACAGTTTATTGTAACCCCTATCTCAATTGTGTGGTCAATAGTATCTCACGAACTGACACCACAAAACCTTAGCAGACAATTGATACCACAATTTATTATTTCTCTATCTTAACCAGTGCTTAATTTGAGCCAGTGGTTTCCCATGCTCGGCACCGGAACCAAATTGTCAACACAGGCACTTATTGCAGTTTGCCACATGGTGGCGCTGCTTGTCTTCTTTGCAGATGATCACAAGAACAGTTGTTTATTAACTGAATATACATAACAAATTAGTAATACCTGCAGCCCAAGCCATTCTTATGGATTTGGGGGACTGGAATAGTCACACTTGTAAGAATGTAATGGTTAGTAGTTGTGTTGGTACTTTCACTGGTTGCACTGGCAGGGGCAATGGGTGATGCAAGCTGCAGTGGCCTTTTGACAAGGGCCGTGGCACTTATTGTTTTACAAATTAAGTACTGATCTTAACTATCCTGGACTACTCCGAGTCCGATAACAACTTCAACTGCTCAACATCAAACGCATAAGCACAATTAAACCATTAACTTTACCAAAACACAAGACACATATCTTCAACACAATATCGTAAGCTCAGCATAAACAAATGCGACACACAACCCTATTGATACTCACACCTCCACCACTGCAACCGCTTTCGCAACTACAAACTCCTTCAGACTTCAAGTTCAGGTTTTGGACGTACGGGTCATGGCCAATTCTAAACGTGGGCAATTTATTTCAGCTCCTTTGTTTCCTGCGACACAAACCATCCTCTGCTATCACTTGACAGCACGGGGATCTTTGCTTCTTAGTCTTCAGGTGTAATCATAAATAACCCCCACCACTGTTCGTATGGACTTTTGTTCGCCGAAAAGGAGAAATTAAAATGAGCAACCTTATACATCAAACACCAAGAACAGTGAAGTCGATTTGGGGCTCTATAATGATCAAATTAGAGAGTTGATGTGAGTTAAAGGGTTTTATTAACAATTCTAAAAATGTTATTTGTTTTATTCAGCAAGTATTAATCTTTAGTCGTCATTATTACAAATTTAAACAATCCATTAGCCAATATTTCAAAACAAGATAAAATACTCTATTAGTAAAGATTACAAATAAAATTCACATAATACAACAAGTGTGTTCCATAAAGGAATTTCCAAAATCTAAATTAAGGATTAGAATGGAAATATAAGCCAAAGTAAAGGTGTCAGTTCAAAAAATCAATAAAGAGTTCTGATGAGAGAATAAAATGCATAAGCATGGAGCTTTTACAATTAAGTAAATGGAATTTCAAGATGGAAAGTATTCACAGCTATAGATCAGCAGGCATCTTAGGAAAGTTAAAGGGCTATAACGGAAATCTCTCCTGAAGAGAGGTAGTCCTATGGATCTCAGTAAAAGAGTCCACAGTACTCTTGCATGCGAGAAGCCAAAGTACACGAGAGTCTGAGTGTCTGAGAGCCTACTTTGAGAACACATGCTAATATAAATTTATAAAAACACGCATTGAAACATCTGCTACATTCCCCATTCTCGATGTCTAATAGGATTTCAGAAAACCCTGGGAGCAGGTAAACTCCCTAGTTTCTCATGTCTTCACATTAGCCCACAGAAACAAGTCCTTCAAAAGATACTTCGTCCACATCTTGCAGTTCAGACAGTTCTTCCCATGAGTCATATTTCCTGCCATCTTATCTCCCCCCGGTGAGAACAACTACCTACATAACAAATGCCTAGTCACTAACTAACAGACAGCTTCTGGAAAGTTACAGCATCTGCAGTGGGCGAGAAAAACATCTTGTGCAAAACAACAGTTCAATACAAAAAACAGGCCTTTCAGTGCTAATGTAGAAATCAATGTTAATAAGGCATTTGTATTTAGCTAACTTAAATCAGGCATATTTATTTCTTTTGTATGCTTATAATGTCTAGGTATGATTACTTTCTACAAATATGTTGTTTATTATACATATGTTGTTTGACATAAGCTTTTGCACTTTCCATTTGAATGCATTATTTTTTTAAAGGAGATTCGCTCTTTCAGATTGAATCTTCCATTAACCGCACCCCTCCGTAATCCCACACACTCACCAATTTCAGATAAAAGCCGAACATATTGTCCTTGCCTATGCTTTTCTTTGTTCAAAGAGAGTTCTTACATGAGGGCTTGCTTGTAAGAAGAAATAGGAGTCTTCGCTACAAGGATCTTAAGCATGCATGTATAAAACTATTGTTGCTACAGTTTTGCTGCTTTGTAGCACTTGCAACAACAGATATTACTGTTACAGATTGCAGTAATGTACATTTGTCAACTATGGGCAAAGTCTAATTCAGCCTTACTGGATTATACACCTTTGAACCTCAAATTACACAGACATCTCACCAACAAGCACCTTACTCACTGAACTACCTTATGTCAAGAAAAAGTGTCTTCAATGCTTCCTGCTGTTTCTTGTAAACAATTTGAGATGGGAGCTAATTTGAATGACAATCCTACTTGATGTGTCTGAATTGTAACTGTAACACTGACATGCTTGATGGCCCCAAAATGGGAAACAATTGGCCTAATGAAAGAATATATTCCATATACCGGTGCCTTCAAACCTGTTTTTTTAATCAATATATTTCCCCATTTTCCTGTAAGAAAAGCATGGCCCTGGCAGAGGGATAGCTCCTGGAATGCAGATTTATGCAGAGTCTGAGCCTGTCTAATTTAAGACTGCTTTTCGTCTTGCTTCATAGTAGAGCCAATATTTAATTTGCCATCCAAGAATTGGCCCTTTGAACACATCTCTTCCAAATGAAGGGGTCAATTTGGCACTATATAGCCAGTGTACCCTCTGCCAAATGCAAGATTATTATTTTGGGCAAAGAAATATCTAAAAGCTGATATTGGCATGATTTCCAGAAGTTGTCATGAATGTTAATATCTTATGAAGTAGCTCAGGAGTTACTGTCTCATAAAAATCTGGACAATGATGTGAACGCTCAGCTCAGTAGTGTCCTTAATACCCTTTTATGCCAGAACTCAAATTAATTAAACAGAATTGATTAAACAGGTCCCATGAGTTGCAGTTCTAAAGGTTGGAAATGGTCCAAGTTGAACATCAATGCTAAATCTAAAAGAAACACTCACATTTCAATAATTGTACCTCATTTTTATCCACATCAATGCACTTGTGGGGTGCAACATCACAGTTAACCAATCTTAACTGAAACAATGGATTGATTTGTGTGGTGCAGTGTGGTTTCCCTTATCCGAAGTACTCTACGTTAAGGAGGAAGAGCTCTTACAAAATTTTCCTTTAAAAACCTTAATTTTCAAACGAAGGTTAATTTGGTCAGGGTCTACTGCAGTTACAGTGTTGAAAAGATAAAATTAATCCTTTGAAATAATTCTAATTGACCTTCTAACCCCTTTTAATCGCTTAATTTGTTCTCTTTTCCGCCCAGAAAATAATTTATGGTGTATTTCTTTGCAATACATTTCAGGACCTCTGCCCATTCTGCAGTAGAAACACAATATTGGTCTTCTATATAACAATTACTTGATGTAAAATACAGGGAAGCTGGCCCATACCATTAGAGCCAACAATTACATCCCTGATTCAGTTATCACAATGTTTCTTTGAATCCATTGAAAACCTCTCAAACCTCTAAACTCAAAGTTTGAGCCCCCAACATTGGTGGCCATTTCAGATTTGCTTTTACAGCCACCTGTGTTAATGGTCTTTATTCTCCTTTCAGTTCTCTTTCTTTCCCATCCAATGACCAAGGGTATTTTGCCTATGTTCATTGTAGTTCCTTCTTCCCTCAAACTGCTTTTACCAACAAGCACGTTCACTCATAAAAAGCATGATAAGTATTGTTGTTTATTGAGAATACTTGGACTGATCATATCTCCTCTATCTATTCAACATAATTATCATTGTAACAGTGTTTTCAGGTGCTGCGGTGCTTGACCGCAGATGCCGAATGATTAGCCGTCTATGTCCTTGGCCGCTCAAGTTCCTGCTTTGCTGATTCTCCGATTCCAGTGGCAAGCGGCCAGGGACCCGCATTTATCCTTGACTGGGGGTAGCCCTACGACATGGTGCAGTGGGGACTCATGGGCCCTATGGTTGAGGCCGTAGCCCGGATCCCCTGAAGGAATCGGATTACAACTGAGGTGCCCAGAAGGCAACTGCCCTTGAGGCGCTGTAGCGCCTATGTTTCATTGCCGTCTGCATGTCCATCGGCCCTCAGTGCGGAGGGGAAAAGCTGTTTTTCGAACAACCTGCCCTGGTGTTTGTGCTGGTGGGCATTTTCTGGGGGCAGTCACTTGTAGCCACCTGGAACTTCCTAAGCCCAGTCCTCGTATTGACTCTGCTGGCTCTGCCAGCCTGGAGTACCTGTACCTTTCTGGAGGGACTGCAGGTTCCAGGAGTCAGCTTGCACCTGATGGGGAAGAGTCAACTTGTGCTGTGTGGGAGAACCTGCACATTTCAGGAGACCCCGCGAGTCCCAGGAGTCAGATTGTGCCTGAGGGGAGCAGAAGCGGCTGAGTCAAATCGCGCCATAAAGCACTGCTCCAGATCCCATAGAGCCCAGAAGAGCCCAGCCAGACCATCCCGCTTGTCTTTACTTCTCATTTCTCCACTTCACTTGCTGAGGTACTGTTCTGCATATTATTTTACTTCCTTGTCTCCCCATTTTTGCTATTGGACGCAAAGTGGTCAACTGCTATTACTACCAGGGATGGGCAACCACAATGCTCTAATCAATCCATCTAAACCCCATCTAAATTCCCAACGAGCAATTTGCTAGATGGGTTTCCCCAGCGTGCTGTTAGTGTAATTATTAAAGAAAATGAACAGGCTGAATGATGCTTATCTCTTACACCTGACACATCAGCCCAAACTATTTGTCTTCCATGTAATTGTTTGCCATATTCAGAGGTGCCTTTTCGGCCAGGTAACACTCTTGCAGCTGAGACTGCCTTTATGTCATCCACTGCACCCTCCATATCATTGCCCTGCTCGCCTTTTTCACCAGTCAGGGGAGCCACCAGTAAAATGGAAGGACCCACCAGCCCAAACTATTTGTCTTCTATCTAATTGTTTGCCATATCCAGAGGCACCTTTATGACAAGTTAATGCTCTTGCAGATGAGACTGCCTTTATGTCATCCACTGCACCCTCCATATCATTGCACTTCTCACCTTTTATACCAGTCATGGGGCTGCCAGTGAAAAGAAAGAAGCAGTTGCCAAGTGTTAGATCAAAGGGCAACTGGCTACTTGCTTCTGTTGTCCAGCAGGATCCTACTGGATGGAGCTTGGTTGATGTTGATGTTGCTGACACAGAAAGGACACTGTATGAGAAAATAACTGTAATCATGGAGGCCAGACTAAAACCCATCTACGATTGCCTGGGGGCCATTGAGAATGAACTATCTGAATTGAACTCAGATGTATGTTCTCCTGCATCTGTTCAACACAGTCTGTTAAAGTTGGATTGGTAGGTGTAGTACTTTCCAACTGTAATAAGAATGTGACAAGTAGTTCTAGTTCAAGGTCAACGTCTACAATGTGTCTAGACCTAGGAGAACCGAGTCTCATACACCACAATGTGCACACTCCATTGCAAGCATGCAGTTATGGCCCAATGGATGGCAAGCGAAGGGCAAGAGACCATAGGGTGGATAGGAACTTGGCCCAACATGGACCGTCTCTCCCTACATTTAATCTTCCCCCCAGAGGCATGCCCATAAGTGGTAGTGATGTCAAATGTTCAGCGTTTAGCCACAAATAGTACTGAATCTCCTACTCAGCTAAAAAATAAGGTCCTCCATTTGCTCCACATTAATGCAGATCTCCCTTTCTCCACTGCGCCTGATATTTTGATGGTTCGTAGGGTTTGGATGTGTGGGCCCCTTGCAGAAGAGGTTATCTGGAATTTGCGTGGTCATACATTTTAGGCATCCAACTATTGCACAGAGGTTATTGGTCAAGTGTATCTCTTCCATTGGGATATTTTTATCATCATCTCCAAACAGAGTCCTTCAGCTCAGTCCATCTCCCTAGAGCATCTCTCTTTTGCATTTCTACTGCAAATATTTTTTTGCCTCTCAATAACTTCCCAGAGAACGGTTAACTTGCTCTTGCCCATAATGACCCGGATTTCTCTGCTCCTTCCATCTCCCATTGTTTTACGTTAGGGGCTATGTATCCAAAATTGATCGTCAGTAAATCCATCACTGCTTATGCACCCAGAATCCTAATGCCAAAAACCCCACTGATTTCTGTGTTTTAGACTAGCTCGCATTCGGATAAACTGCCAGCAATCACTACTACGTTAGCCGATCCCTATTAATTGATATAGCTGCAACACCTGTGCCTCCTCATTCCTTACCAACACACCCATATAATACTGCTAGTCTTAGCTGGAATGTAGCTGGAATTAAGTTGAAATTAGGGGATAGAGAGTGGGGCGAATTCATAGATGGGCAAGGGATTTGCCTTTTTCAGGAAATGTAGGTCATAGAAAATGTTTATAGAAGTGAATTCAAGATTTCTTTTGTCCCTGCTGTAAGGTCACCAGTAGGGCTACCATCGGGTGGATTTGATTCTTTGGTTGAATATCACATTGATTTGCTCCAAAACAGAGTTTTCTTGTTTGTTACCTGATATCCAAGGACTGATAATAACTCTTTCCTCATGAAAACCTTTTTTGTTAATTAACATCTACAGCAGGAGCCTTAGCTACCAGATGGAATCACCAACTATCCACTCATTGGACACGATCGTGGCTCTATATACCATGTCCCATTATGTCATTGCGCAGGTGACATGAATGTGTTCTATGAGCCGTACGGCGTTACCCAGGATCTGTGTTCCGATGAGGATGCAGTGTGGGGAGTTTCTGAGTTAACATCCCGCTTGAGGAGTCATCATTCTAGGGTTGCCCTTCAGATGGTTGATCTAACCCTTACACATGGCCTGCAACCATGTAATGGCCCTTACACATGGCCTGCGACCATGTAATGGCTGCTCCCCTTCCGATGCCATTCCTGTTCCCACTTTCCGGAGTGGGACGTACTTTAGTCACATCAATTACATTCTCCTCAACATCAGTACAGGATCTCTGTGGGACATAATGATTGTTTGTAGGGGTGAGAGGGACCATAACCCACTGATTTTAACTGTCCAATTTGGATACCATGTGCTATACTGGCACCTAACCCGCCCTGGGAGAATGTGTTGGCGGTGACCAATAACCGTAGGAATGTGAAGTGGAATGCTGTATGCTCTTCTCCCAGGGCGGTTTCAGGCATCTATGATGATGTGGCTACCCACATGGACACGATGTTTGAAACTTAGAGAGACCAAAATACAATTCTTAATGAGCATATTAATCTATTTGTAGTGCTCAAAGATAATTTTGTAAAGAACTATAAGCAGGCCTTTAGGAATATAAGATCACATGAATGGTATACACCACATTGCAGGGTGCCAAAGGATATTCTTGTCAATGCAATAAAAAGTAGCTAGGCCCAAGATCAGGGACTTCAGAATCTAATATAGGGCAGCAAAAAACTGCAAAGGCAAATTGGGAGATGACAAAATGGGAAGCCTGTATTAGCAGAGATCTTACATTGTTCTGGCGCATAATGAGTTAGGGTAGGAAACTGGTTAAACCTTGGAGATGGCTATCAAGCCGGGCGAGTGGGTAGCCCATTTTGAAAAACTTTATTCCCTTTTGCCACAACCTTCCCAGGTGCAATCTCTGAATGATGCAGGAGCCAACCAAATCTTGGGGTTGCCATCAGCCCTGGTTTCCTTTACCCTTGCTGAGACAGCTGCAGCAGTTGCCTCTCCAGTAGCAGGGTAAGGCTCCTGGGTTGGACAGGATTCCATCTGACCTATTTAGATCCAACCTGAACATATAAGTGCCCTATATCAATAGTGCAAAAGCTAACTGGCCACTTTCCACTTGCAGTATTTTCTAGTTCACATCAGTGTTCAAAAAATGAATCGGGATGGCCTCACACACCCCCCGGGTGTCAGGCTTCATCATCGGCCTTCCCACATACGCCAAAGAATCCTCTAATGGCGAATGAGCCCCTTTATTTAGGGATACGTCCTAAAAGACATAAACATACACGTAAAATACGTACAATATATTAAAGTTAAACAGAATCATTTTCTCATGCCCTATTTTATGGTCAGTGAGACCCGTGCTGTATATATGAGGTTATAGTTTGACCAATGTGTGGTGACCAGAGTCATGTACAGTCCACTATTCTTATTGCGTGACGACTTATTGTTTTGTTAGCCATGTTTTTAACCGGTGATTCAATGGTAACAGTATATGTTATTTCAACCCGTGCATACATACAGACATAACTGTGACTTCTGGGTCGTATTTCCATCTATTCTATCCTCCAATCAGATGTTAGCTGTTGCTATACCCAATTATGTGCCCGATTCGTTTTTATCTCCTCATGCACATCTTACTCTACCTTCGCGGATAGTATGCCTCATGGAGGGGCGGGTGAGGGAGTTTTGTAGTCACACACTGCACCGGAGTAAATAATAGAAAAAAGGCACAGAGTGAGAACACGGTGTTCAAATATCTACATACGTGCTCACTTTCCGATTAGCCAACAGGAAGTAGCCGGCGGCATTAAGAAATCACAAGGCGCAACTGATCTGGTTATATTTAACTTACTTCATGAAGGATCACCCTCGCCGGATAACTTAGAGTGGTCACCACACATTGGTCAAACTATAACCTCATATATACAGCAAGGGTTCCACTGACCATAAAATTGGGCATGAGAAAACGATGCTGTTTAACTGTAATATATTTTACATATTTTACATGTATGTTTATGTCTTTTAGGAAGCATTCTACTACAACTGAAGCACTCTGGCACAGCCAATTGGTAATCAGGTACTATATGCATGGATTGGGCACACTTGTGTGAAGAGGCAGTATAGGGAAACAGTGCAGGAGTGAATAGGGCCTGATTGGGTCCTGACGGAAGCCCAGGAACCCCCTGAGGCCCTTAGAAGGGTTGAAACATGTCGACCAACTGTGGATACTAGCACCATAACAGAGCTGTCAGTGTCCCACTTTTGTTTTTAAGTATCCCTCCTCCACCAATAAATAAAGAATTGAAAAGAGGAGCTGGTAGGGGGTAGGGATTTTTATTAGGCTTGTTTTCTTTGTTTCCCTCAGTTGCCTTCTGATTTCCGATATATAGCCCTAAATAAAGGGGCTCATTCACCCTTAGAGGATTCTTTGGCGAATGTTGGATGGCTGATGATGCAGTCTGACACCCGGGGGTGAGAGGCCATCCAGATTCATTTTTGAACACTGATGTGAACCAGAAAATACTGCAAGTGGAAAGTGGCCAATTAGCTTTTGCACGTTTTATTAAGGAAATACCTACATAACAAAGTGCGATAAGCCAGAAGGTAAGGGTACGTTTGTTTTTGTGTGGTTATCGTGACTTTTAGGGAGAACACAAACGGTTCACTTTCCCTTTACCCTTAAGGCAAATAAAACCCTCTCCCACTCCCTCGGACCTCATATAAGGGTGCTCCAACATGGTAAAGTAAGTGCCCTATATCAATGCCATCTCTAATGCAATTGCGGCTGGTGACGCGATTCTGGCAACTTGGAAGGAAGCCAAGATTGTTCCTGTTTTTAAAAAGGGAAGTCTCAATCGTCTGATTATCGTCCTTTCAGTCTGCTAGATAATTTGCAAAAGATCTTCTGTGAGCAGGTCCTAGGCAAGCTATTGAAGTTGATTGATGAGAATAAGATCTTAACCCACTTACAGGCGGGATTCAGACTTAAGACTAGAACTGTAGATCAGGTCTTTCAATTTCTGATGGCCAAGTGGAAGACAGTTGATATCGGTGTGGGGGGGGGAGGGCACTTTTTTGCTGCTTTTATTGATCTTTGAGCAGCTTTTGACCTGGTCCCAAAAGGGAATTTATGGGAGGTACTCTCTGGTCTGGGAATCCCAATTAGTTTGCTTAAATATTATTTTAAGCGTCCATGAGGGAAACTATGCACGGATTTGTTGGAGAATAATCAGCAAATTGACTGAGAAAATTGCCATCGAAAAGGGAGTTCACCAGGATTGTGTTTTGGTCCCAACTCTTTTTCTTCTATTTATCAGCAATTGCTTAGAGTTTCTGATGAACTGTGTAAATGATTCTCCAATCAATTTTAGTCAGTCAAAGGGTTCTGGCACTTTGTTTTGCCGACGGCACCCTTCTCTTTTCCAAGATACGGACTGGTCTGCAAACTCTTGTTAATAGATTTAATCTATTTTATGAGTCACATGGAAACAAAATAAATGCCACTAAAACAAGGCAGATGACCTATCACAACTGGAGGAATACCTGAGGAATTATTAGCCCTGGAAGTGAAATACTGAAGAGGGTTAAGGAATTTGATTATTTAGGGATCTGCTTGTCAGACTCTGAATCATGGCCCCCCAGATTTTTAAAAGCTTTCTTCTGGTTAACCATTGGGCCTTGGCCATCCTTAGATTTGCCAAGAGAGCTCTTTGGTGTCCAATCTCCCCAGTGATTGAAATTTATAAGACCCAAGTCAGGAGTGCTGCTTTGTATGGAGCAAAGCTTTGGGGTCATTGCTCTACCACTTCCCTAGGGGTTGAAGAAAACAATTTTTAAGGGTCCTTGTGCACACAGGGAGAGGCACCCCATTAGTCCCTCTTAGGCTAGCTCTTGCACTCAAGCCCATCATAGAGCTGGCCAGACTAATGGCCCATAGTCTATTGGCTTCGTTTATGGACCATTGAGGAATTACAGCCATATAGAGATGGCCTTTCTGCATGGGGACCCCCAAACCTTTTTGTCTTCCTCCTGCCCTTTTTGCTAAATTTGTTTTTGTGGGCTTTAGGATTCTGGGCACTTTACCACTGCTAACCAGTACTAAAGTACACATGCTCTCTGCTTAAAACATGGGAACACTGGCTTATCTACAATTGGCATATTTAATTAACATGTAAGTCCCTAGTAAAGAGCACTATTTGTGCCCACGGCCTGTAAATTAAATGCTACTAGTGGGCTTCTAGCATTGATTGTGCCACCCGTTTCAGTAGCCTTTAAACATGGCTCAGGCCTGCCACTGCTGAGCCTTGCTTGAATAGGGCAATCACTAGCATGATCCTTCTTCCATTTCGACATCTACAACGCTGTGGTTAAGTCAAGGTTTTGGGTCTAATTTGACAGCCATAGTGGGTCATTTAGTTCCACAGGCAGCAGTACCAGGTTTTTTCTCTTGCACAAAAAAGCGTTTAGGTCTGAGGAATTCTTAGACTTAATTTGTCCTTCTCGTGCAAGATCCATTATTTTCCAATTTAGGTACGACATTTTGCCTATTGCTACTTTCACCTCAGCATAGTCATCAACACAGAATAAGTCTACTTTCTGCCCAGCATGCTGTCATGCTAATGAGACAGAAGAACCTTTATTATTCTTCTGTGTGAAGTACTCTAAACCAAGATCTAGGTGGATAGTGCCTATGTTTCGTCTACTGGGCCTGACGGACCTCGTAAATGCGCTTAGAATTTGCAAAAGAGATTCTACAAAGGCGATGGTGATTGCAGTTTCTAAATTCCCGAGCGCAGCATGGCTGACTAGATACAAAGCGACTGCCACTCGTAACACCCCCTTTATGAGTAATGTAACTTGAGTGCTTTACGTATTAGCACATTTCACCTTCTAGTAAGAACTTTGCTCTGCAAGTATGATTTAAAATGCAAGTACTGATTACTGGTTATTTTTTACTGTTGCCACTATGACTTGAACACTTTGTTATGGATCTTTTTGCAATTTTATCCGGATTAATTTTCTTGTTGATTCTTATCCTGTTTTTACTTGACGCTTATTTATAGTATATGTTTTACTTTCTCAATGTATTTTAAGATTGTGTACGATAGAATTTTGTTTTGTCAATGAACTATTATGTTTGATCTGTCGATAAAGAATAGTGTTTCCTCATAATGTTCCCCTCGTGAAAAGTATCTTCAACATTTAGAAACAATCTGCATGATATTGTGCATTGCTTCAACTAAATGTGTTGCCACTTGGAAATTCAGATTTTTACACCTAATGATACCCTTGACATTAGTCCATCTTTTTCAGTTTTCTCATCTTTTTCTCAATATGGTGAAGACCAGAAGGGCACTTAATGCATTACATATTGCAAAACATTTATGTCTGATTTGTTTGCCCTTGTATGGGTGGTCTACAATATTCTCTTGTATTACACTATAGCAGTTTGATCAGTTCTAACAAGGCAAAGGCCCATTCTTCTTTGATGTAAAATATTATTGGTGTTAGGTTTTCGACATTAATTCCTTCTTCATTTTTCATGGGCATGTGGAGAGAGAACTCTGGATTCTTCTCTACAAGTAAGAAGTTTGTACAGGTGTAATAATCCAGATCCTGCCTCTCCATCTAGCCAGGGTCTCGGCAGTGCCGGATTAAACCTGGAGGCCCCTAGGCAGTCGAAATTTCACGGCCCCCTCGCAAATTATCTCCTAATACATTTTTAATTTACCAACTAACAATTTTGATAAACCAGTTTTCTTTCAAGATCAAAGCAAAATTATTTTGATCCGTTGTCGCGGGCCACAAGAGGAGCGGGTCCCATAGGCTGGTGCCTCCTTTGCCTATTTGGTAATCTGGAACTGGACTTTATCAGCCCAGATATTCAATTATTACACAGTACTGTTGGGAGAGTGTTATACAAGCATCACCTCACCAGACTGCACACGTTACACATTTTTTCCTGAAGTTCACCTTTCTCCACCACTCTGCAAACGCGCCCCCCTGGCGCTTTCCTGGTTGGAGGAAAAAGTCCACCTTAGTCATGAGGCCCTCAGGAGGCAAGGGGACCTCATCCCCCCACCAGCAGTGCACCAAGAGGCGTGTTTGCAGAGCGGTGGAGAAAGGGGGTGTGGCCTCCGACCACCTCTCAGCAATCCCACTGTATGGGTCTTACTGGTGGTAACAGGAGGCCTTGTTGGCCCCACTGGACCATCACCAGCAAAGGGGGCTTAGTCCCCCAAGCAGCACTGCACCAGAAAGTGCATTTGCAGAGTGGTGGAGGAAGGGGGCGGGGCCCCCGAGCGACTTGCTGCTTTTTTCCCGAATTTTTTAGGAAGGGGGGCCCCAGAGACCCCATTTCCCAGGGCCTGCCTCTTTTTAAAATATGTTTTTGTTTTTAATCGAGGGGGGCCGCACGGCCCCCCTCCATGGCCAATTTCGGACCCGGGGACCCCATACTCCGGGGCCCGGCCTTTCATTAAAAAAAAAAATTTAAATAAAGGAAGGGGATGCCGCATGGCTAGCCTTCCCTGGGCCATTTTTGGCCCCGTGGACCCCATCCCCTGGGTACTGCCCCTTTTTATTTATTTATAATTTTTTTAAATGGAGGGAGGCCCATCCCCTGGGGTCAGGCCTTTTTTATATTCTTTTTTCAAAAAGGGGAGGGGGCCGTGCGTCCCCCCTCCCCAGTCCAATTTTGCCCCGGGGACCCAATCTCCTGTGGCCAGGCCTTTTTTTTTCTTTCTTTAAAAGGAGGGGGCCGAGCTGCTTCGTTGGGGACCGCAGGGGGAGCCTGAAGACCCCCGCAGTCCCTGCCGGCTCCCGCTTTCTGCGGGAGCCGGCAGTGCTTTTACACGCAGGGAGCTGCCAACATGCTGCTCCCTGTGTGTGAAGGCAAAGTGTGCTTCGCTTTGAGCAAGCAAGAGCAAAATGCTCTCGCTTGCTCAAATCGGAGCACACTGTTTGCTATGGCATGGCGGAAGCAGTGCTCCCGCCATGCCATAGCAAACTGCAATGTACCGGGTGGGCACCCCGGGACATTGCTGGAGCTGGCCCTAGGGCGTGGCGGTCCCTAGGGCCATCTAGGGCTTTGGGAGGGGGCTGCGCGGCCCCCCTCCTTCCTTAATTTCAGCCCCAGGGAGGTGGTGGTCCCCAAGTCTAGGGTCCGTAGCTGTCTTTTTTTGCCCCAGGGAGGTGGAGGTCCCTGGGGCCACCGCCCGCATTCCTAAGGTAAAGTGCCCGGAGAGGTGGTCCCCGGGGCAGTGGGGGAGGCCCCACATTTTTTATTTTAAAGAATATATGTGCCTTGGGGAGGTGGCAGTCCCCGGGGTTTGACCAGCCCGAGGAGGGGGGCCCTTGAGCCCCCTCCTATATTTTAATAATGCCCCTGGGACCTGGCCAACGTTGGGGCCTGCGCTTTGTTTTTTTTTCATATTCAGCGGGAGTCACGAATCCAACGTGACTCCTGCCGAAAATTAAAAACAACAAATGCTTTTTTGGCCCTGGAGGGTCCCTGTGGGACCTCCACAAGAGGCCTAGGGGGCTAGGGGGTTTCTACCCTGCCCCCTTTTCTTTTTTTTCTTTTTTTTTCTTGTGACTTGATTCAACCAAGTCACAAGATGGCTACCAACACTTCCTGCAACTCAGCAACTACTGAATGGATTTACACCATTTAACAAAAGGGTGCTTTCTGGATCAAGAGCTACCTTTCTGCCAAATTTGGTGTAATTCCGATCAGCAGTTCGGGCTGTAGCAGTGTCTAAAGTTTCCTATTTAAATTAACTTGGAGAAAAAGTGTTTTGGAATTCTCCCTTTTTCTCGGCCCCTGCTTAACGGATCACCCTGAAATTTTCAAGATTAGTTTAGGGTGGGTATGGGTTTTGGGGTGGCAAGGGAAATTTTAGGGTTTAGTGTGGGTATGGGTTTTTGGGTGGCAAGGGTAATTTTAGGGTTTAGGGTGGGTATGGGTTTTTGGTTGGCAAGGGTAATTTTAGAGTTTAGGGTGGGTACGGGTTTTTGGTTGGCAAGAGTAATTTTAGGGTTTAGGCTGGGTATGAGTTTTGGGTTGGCAAGGGTAATTTTAGGGTTTAGGGTGGATATGGGTTTTGGGGTGGCAAGGGTAATTTAGGGTTTAGGGTGGGTATGAGTTTTGGGGTGGCAAGGGTAATTTTAGGGTTCAGGGTGGGTATGGGTGTTGGGATGGCAAGGGTAATTTTGGGGTTTAGGGTGGGTATGAGTTGTGGGATTTTAAGGGGATTTTTATGCATATGTATATACATAAAAATACATATGTATACAAAAATAGTGTTTGTACCTACCTGTACATTTTGTACATAGCATATGCTTTACCATGCATCCCTTTACCACAAAAATGGAGACGTCGCTAGTGGAGGTGGTTGATTACATCAGGGGTACTTAATGTCGGGGTAGGGTTGTGCTGATTATGTTTGATCTGTCAGCAGCCTTTGACATGGTACCCCATTCCACACTCCTGGCCCATCTCAAAGCCATTGGAATCAGGGGGCGAGCATGGGATTGGATGGCTTCATTCCTGGAGGGAAGAGGTCAAGAGGTCTGGTGCCCACCTTTTTTATTTGGGTCCAATGATATGCAAGTGGGAGTTCCACAGGGTTCAGCTTTGAGCCCAACATTATTCAATATATATCGGTTGGATGATAAAAGTATGCATGGCTAAACCACACATGCCTCTACCATGCAGCCCAAACCACGAATGCGTTTTAACCACGCATTCCTTTACCACGCATGCCTTTACCACTCAATTTTGTGGTATAGGCATGAATGGTAAAGGGGAATGTGTGGCTAAGTTTGCCGCTACCCCGAGCCCCCACTCCGGTGCTGTTCCTAAAAACCTGCCCCTTTACTAACACTACCCCGACCCCCCCACCTCCACTAACTCGACCCATTCCCCTCCCACTGCCCTAAGGCCTAATACCCTGCCCCTTTACTTACACTACCACCCCACCCCCATTGCGCTTGCGTAGTCGGAACACGTGCAGTTATGACTGCAGTGTTCCGACTGTTCGCCATATATGTCTCACTCCTCTTGCGTTCTTGGCAGAGGCCTTGGGAGCAAAAATAAACTTTTATGCTGATGACACCCAGTTACTTTTTTCCTGGGGTAGGGATGAAGTGTTCCCTGGCGAGAAAATCTGAACCTGTTTGACAGCAGTTTTTTAATGGCTGACTCACCATCCGCTTAAATGTAATGCTGGAAAGACGGAGCTACTGTTTTTTTGGTGTAAGAACAGATGATCCCTAACAGTCCTTTTGGCCAGTTTGGTCAGTAGTAGCAACCTGTTTTGGTTTATTACATGCGCCTAGGAAGTTCCTCCATTTTCTTTCCTTTTCTGCTTGGAAACTGGTAGTACAGGCCTTAATAACATCTAGGTTGACTACGGCAATGCACTGTGTTTGGGTCTGCCTGATCACTTGATTACTCAGTTACAGGTGGTTCAAAATGCAGCAGCCCATAAGCTTCCCGGCTTTCCTCTGAGAACTTATGTATCCCCTTATCTTAGGGAGTTGCATTGGCTTCCCATTAGGAAGAGGATCTTTTTCAAGGCCTTGCTCCTGGTACACAGGGCTTTTCATCAGTCTGGCGCGAGGTACCTTAGAGCAAGGATTTCCTTTTATGTTCCTTCCAGGCATTTGCGTTCTGCCAACCTCTTTCTGGCAAAAATCCCAAGGATTTAGCGGTCCAGAATGGGGGCCGGTCCTTTTCATTCTTGGGACCTTCATCATAGAACAAACTCCCTTTGGAGCTACGATGCATTTCAGCTACGGCCCAGTTTCGGAAAAAAACTGAAAACATGGCTTTTTAAGCAGGATTAATGTTATCTCTTTCAGTTAGTTATCACTGAAGGTGCAGAGCGCCAGGACACTCCTTAGAGTAACAGAGCGCTAAAGAAATGCCCTTTACATTACATTACATCACATGTAAGTATTTTACAGGAAAATATAAACCATTTGTATATATATATATATATATATATATAATATATTATCTACTGGCGGTCGCCAGTAGATAGTTATAGTTAGGACCTATTTTCCATAGGAAATTCACAACATTCTATTTCCAATAACTTTGGCGCTGGTCGACGAATCTTCGCGAAATTTTCAAAACTTATGGCCCGCTCCGGTCCGCTCCTATCCTGAACGTCTCGGGGTGATTCGTCAAGTGGGGGCCGAGAAAAAAGGGGGGTCCCAAAACATGTTTTCCCCATGCAATTTTCCATAGGAACCTTTAGTCGCAGCTACAGCCCAAACTGCTGAACAGAATTACACCAAATTTGGCAAAAAGGTAGCCCTTGGTTCAGAGTCGTGCCTTTTGGTTAAATGGTGTAAATCCGTTCAGTAGTTCCTGAGAAAATCAAAAGTAAAATCACATATATATCTGGGCGGAGCCTAACCACACATGTCATTGTGAGATCTGATTGGCTGTCAGCACTTCATCCTGGAATTGCTGGCAGCCATCTTGGGACCAATATACATGATAGTACCCCATTGAAATGCATTGTAGTGAATCAAAGATTTTGAGGGTTACCAAAAGGAGAACTATAAAGGGTGATAACAGACTTTAGTTACATTAGAATTCATTTGTTGATGGTACCATACTAATTTCAGGAATTGTGGTGTGTTCTAAGGTGATTTTACCCTGTGAAAAACCTTCTGCTGGGATATCATGAATCATGTTTGAGAGAAAACTATTTTCACATGCTTGTCCCATAGAGTTTTGGAAGGTGCTCCAGAAGCTAAAATGAGAGCATATTTTCTGTAAATTCACATTATCTTTCTCAGTCATGTGAGAATGAAGTCTGACATTCTCAGTAAAACATGTACATCCAACAAGGGCAGAGACTGTCAGTTGATTCCTTTGTGTTCTACTGCAGCTTCCCAGAGTGTTCTAAAGAACAACTAGAGTGCTAACAGCCTTACTTATGACAAAATTATGGCACACCTGAAGCCATCTTGATTGGAATAAACTGGTAACTCTTAAAACATTTAATTTAAAAAGGAACAAAATGAGGGGGTTCATTTTGTCATAGAAATTATGGTTAGTGCTGTAGAAAGAAAAATTAGGACATGTTTTAAGTGAGATCTCAACTATCTTCCTGTTATATTTCAACAGGAGCAGCCTGCCAGTTGATTCCTTTGTGTTCTACTGCAGCTTCCCAGAGTGTTCCAAAGAACAACTAGAGCGCTAACAGCCTTACTTATGACAAAAGTATGGCACACCTGAAGCCATCTTGATTGGAATAAACTGGTAACACTTAAAACATTTAATTTAAAAAGGAACAAAATGATGGGGTTCATTTTGTCATAGAAATTATGGTTAGTGCTGTAGAAAGAAAAATTAGGACATGTTTCAAGTGTGATCTCAAATATCTTCCTGTTATATTTCAACAGGAGCAGCCTGTCAGTTGATGCCTTTGTGTTCTACTGCAGCTTCCCAGAGTGTTCTAAAGAACAACTAGAGAGTTAACTGTCTTAATTATGACAAAATTATGGCACACCTGAAGCCATCTTGATTGGAATAAACTGGTAACACTTAAAACATTTAATTTAAAAAGGAACAAAATGAGGGGGTTCATTTTGCCATAGAAATGAACAACATTCCCAGCACGACCCCCTACACTACACAAGCACCACTGCACTACCCTAAACCCTAAAACACTACCCCCAGCACGACCCCCTTCACTACCTAAACACAACTGCACTACCCTAAACCCTAAAACACTACTTCCAACACGACCCCTACACTACACAAACACCACTGCACTAACATAAACCCTAAAACACTACCCCCAGCACGACCCCTACACTACCCAAACACCACTGCACTACCCTAAACCATAAAACACTACCCCCAGCACGACCCCCTACACTACCCAAACACCACTGCCATACCCTAAACCCTAAAACACTACCCCCAGCATGAACCCCTACACTATCCAAACACCACTGCACTACCCTAAACCCTAAAACACTACCCCCAGCACTACACCCTACACTACACAAACACCACTGCACTACCCTAAACCCTAAAACACTACCCCAGCACTACCCCTACACTACCCAAACACCACTGCACTAACATAAACCCTAAAACACTACCCCCAGCACAACCCCCTACACTACCCAAACACCACTGCACTACCCTAAAGCATAAAACACTACCCCCAGCATGACCCCCTACACTACACAAACACCACTGCACTACCCTAAACCCTAAAACACTACCACCAGCATGACCCCCTATACTACTCAAACACCACTGCACTACCGTAAACCCTAAAACACTACCCCAGCACGACCCCCTACACCACCTAAACACCACTGCACTACCCTAAATCCAAAAACACTACCCCCAGCACGACCCCCTACACTACCCAAACACCACTGCATGACCCTAAACCCTAAAACACGACCCCCTACACTACACAAACACCACTGCACTACCCTAAACCCTAAAACACTAGAACCCAGCACGACCCCCTACAGTACACCAATACCACTGCACTACCCTAAACCCTAAAACACTACCCCCTACACTACACAAACAGCACTGCACTACCCTAAACCCTAAAACACTACCCCCAGCACGACCCCCTACACTACACAAACACCACTGCACTACCGTAAACCCAAAACACTACCCCAGCACTACCCCCTATACTACCCAAACACCACTGCACTACCCTAAACCCTAAAACACTACCCCCAGCATGACCCCTACACTACACAAACACCACTGCACTACCCTAAACCCTAAAACACTACCCCCAGCATGACCCTCTACACTACCCAAACACCACTGCACTACCCTAAACCCTAAAACACTACCCCAGCACGACTCCCTACACTACACAAACACCACTGGACTACCCTAAACCCTAAAACACTACCCCCAGCATGACTCCCTATACTACCCAAACACCACTGCACTACACTAAACCCTAAATCTACCCCCAGCATGACCTCCCACACTACACAAACACCACTGCACTACCCTAACCCCTAAAACACTACCCCAGCACGATCCCCTACACTACCCAAACACCACTGCACTACCCTAAACCCTAAAACACTAACCCCAGCATGATCCCCTACACTACCCAAACACCACTGCACTACCCTATACCCTAAAACACGACCCCCTACACTACACAAACACGACTGCACTACCCTAAATCCTAAAACACTACCCACAGCATGACCCCCTACACTACACAAACACCACTGCACTACCCTAAACCCTAAAACACTACCCCCTACAGTACACAAACACCACTGCACTACCCTAAACCCTAAAACACTACCCCCAGCATGACCCCCTACACTACACAAACACCACTGCACTACCCTAAACCCCCTACACTATACAAACACCACTGCACTACTCTAAACCCTAAAACACTACCCCCAGCACTACCCCCTCACAACACAAACACCACTGCACTACCCTAAACCCTAAATCTACCCCAGCACGACCCCTACACTACCCAAACACCACTGCCATACCCTAAACCCTAAAACACTACCCCCAGCATGAACCCCTACACTACCCAAACACCACTGCACTACCCTAAACCCTAAAACACTACCCCCAGCACAAACCCCTACACTACACAAACACCACTGCACTACCCTAAACCCTAAAACACTACCCCAGCACTACCCCCTACACTACCCAAACACCACTGCACTAACATAAACCCTAAAACACTACCCCAGCACAACCCCCTACACTACACAAACACCACTGCACTACCCTAAACCCTAAAACACTACTCCCAGCATGACTCCCTACACTACCCAAACACCACTGCACTACCCTAACCCCTAAATCTACCCCCAGCATGACCCCCTACACTACCCAAACACCACTGCACTACCCTAAACCATAAAACACTACCCCCAGCATGACCCCCTACACTACACAAACACCACTGCACTACCCTAAACCCTAAAACACTACCCCCAGCACGACCCTCTACACTACCCAAACACCACTGCACTACCCTAAACCCTAAAACACTAGCCCCAGCACGACTCCCTACACTACACAAACACCACTGGACTACCCTAAACCCTAAAACACTACCCCCAGCATGAGTCCCTACACTACCCAAACACCACTGCACTACACTAAACCCTAAATCGACCCCAGCATGACCTCAAACACTACACAAACACCACTGCACTACCCTAACACCTAAAACACTACCCCCAGCACGATCCCCTACACTACCCAAACACCACTGCACTACCCTAAACCCTAAAACACTAACCCCAGCATGACCCCCTACACTACCCAAACACCACTGCACTACCCTATACCCTAAAACACGACCCCCTACACTACACAAACACGACTGCACTACCCTGAACCCTAAAACACTACCCACAGCATGACCCCCTACACTACACAAACACCACTGCACTACCCTAAACCCTAAAACACTACCCCTACACTACACAAACACCACTGCACTACCCTAACACCTAAAACACTACCCCCAGCACGATCCCCTACACTACCCAAACACCACTGCACTACCCTAAACCCTAAAACACTAACCCCAGCATGACCCCCTACACTACCCAAACACCACTGCACTACCCTATACCCTAAAACACGACTCCCTACACTACACAAACACGACTGCACTACCCTGAACCCTAAAACACTACCCCAGCATGACCCCTACACTACACAAACACCACTGCACAACCCTAAACCCCTACACTATACAAACACCACTGCACTACTCTAAACCCTAAAACACTACCCCCAGCACTACCCCCTCACAACACAAACACCACTGCACTACCCTAAACCCTAAATCTACCCCCAGCACGACCCCCTACACTACCCAAACACCACTGCCATACCCTAAACCCTAAAACACTACCCCCAGCATGAACCCCTACACTACCCAAACACCACTGCACTACCCTAAACCCTAAAACACTACCCCCAGCACTAACCCCTACACTACACAAACACCACTGCACTACCCTAAACCCTAAAACACTACCCCAGCACTACCCCCTACACTACCCAAACACCACTGCACTAACATAAACCCTAAAACACTACCCCAGCACAACCCCCTACACTACACAAACACCACTGCACTACCCTAAACCCTAAAACACTACCCCCAGCACGACTCCCTACACTACCCAAACACCACTGCACTACCCTAAAACCCTAAATCTACCCCCAGCACGACCCCCTACACTACCCAAACACCACTGCACTACCCTAAACCATAAAACACTACCCCCAGCATGACCCCCTACACTACACAAACACCACTGCACTACCCTAAACCCTAAAACACTACCACCAGCATGACCCCCTACACTACTCAAACACCACTGCACTACCCAAAACCCTAAAACACTACCCCAGCACGACCCCCTACACTACTGCACTACCCTAAACCCTAAAACACTACCCCCAGCACGACCCCCTACACCTCCCAAACACCACTGCACTACCCTAAACCCTAGAAAAGAAACCCCACCCCATGACCAATCCCCCTTACCTCTCACTCCTCGTGGTTCCTCTCTCCTCGTGGTTCCTGCTTCACGTCATCTCTGAGGGGCGGTGCACGTCATTGTGAGGAAACGGAACAGCCTCTGTTTCCTTACAACGACGTGGATCATCTACATGTTTTTTAGAACGCATGGTCATTTACCATACTTACCTTTACAACAAAATTCGTTGTAAAGGCATGCGTGGTAAATGACCATGCGTCCTAAAAAAATGCGTAGTAATGACTTTGCGATGTACAACGCATGCGTGGTAATGCATGCGTTGTAATGGTATCGCGAAGTAAAAAAGTCGTTGTAACGGCTGCTTACCGATCGAAGCTGGCCCCTGTTCTTAAATGAGACGTTTATTTGATTAATTAGGAGGAAGGAATGTGGTTTTTTTACTGAAAAGTGCATTCCCGGCTGTTGTATTGTGAAAGTGTCCGCGTGGCCTGGTTTCACTTCTGGTGAGAGAGTGAAAGAGTCTGTTTGGATCTAAAGGAGTTCTGTTGTTGGACGCGGCCGGCGCGAAACGTCATCAGAAAACATAGCTAATGGAAAGCGTCCTCCCTGAAGTGTGCAGCAGTGCCATGAGAGGTCAACGAGTGTGCGTCCCACCGCAGTATGACCGTACCGCGTGACCCATGTGCCGCCTCCAGGGTACGGGAGGCAGAAGCGGCATCGCAGGTCCTCTTGAAGACCGTTGTAGCACTAATTCTACATTTTGGTACTAGGGCATTTTAACTTCGTTGTTCCTGCCAGATACAAAGAGAAGATCCTGTGTTATTCAGTGCCCTCGTTACCTTTTTTGTGGGTTGTGGTGCTTGTCACTTCGCTGCCCCGCCGGTGCACACGACTGGGCACCCCACCTCGTGTGCCATCTGCAGGGCCTCTGCCCTCTGATCACTGGTTTTGGTTTCTGGAGTGGCAACATAAACAGTTGCTCCCAAAGGACTAGCCTGAACACTTAGGTGAATATCCCCTGCACCAGCATTCCACGGAAATTCTTTCCTAGCTCTCCCACGTCAACGAGGACGTCATAATAGCACGGCTCCACTCGCGACACCGTATGACGTCATCGGAGCCATAAGAGGACCTCGTCGGCGTGCTGACGTCAGTTCCACCCATTTTTTCCGTGCCACCGAGGCAAACAGGCGGACCGAGACATTTTCACATGTATACATAGTATAATAAATATATATATATTCACTGAAAAAACCATAGGTTTCAGGCTCGTTATAGTTAGAAATTAGCATTTAAAAAACCTTAGAAATTCACTGAAAAAACCATAGGTTTCAGGCACGTTATAGTTAGAAATTAGCATTTAAAAACCTTAGAAATTCACTGAAAAAACCATAGGTTTCAGGGGCGTTATAGTTAGTTGGACATTTCACTCGTACAAAACCATAGAAATTCCCCCGTTATAGTTAGTTCAGCTAACTATAACTCGCGTGCCCGCAATGCACTGCTGATGACGTCACATATTACATCACTCATGACATGGTCAGTGACATCACTCATGACATCACTGATGACATCTCAAATGACATCACTGATGACATCATCCTTGTGATAGAGTGGCAGACCTCCTCTCACCCTAATATAAGCTTTGATACACACACTCAAAAATACAAACTGACATTTTCAAAACAATGGACATACCAATACCAGTTACAACACACCTATTCAGTAATTCCAAGATCTACACACACATCCACTCATTCACCAACAGTCCCTATACAGTCACTCATACATGTACTCACTCATCATGTGTACTCATACACCTACACATCCTGTTACACACCGCCACTCATCCTTAGAGTTACTCACACACATAGTCACACATGCAAACAAAGTATCAAACATCCATTTACTTGCATAAACAGTTATACACACACTACCACACTTACTTCTACAGAAACGTACACATACTTACTCTCTTAAACAATCACTTATAGAAACACCTACTTATTTGTACAGGAACTCTTCCAATCTCTCACTCTCACATATACTCACTTATATACACCAATACTCACATATACTAGTTTAAAACATATGTAGTTACTCATAAAGACACTATTGAGACAGTCATTCACTCACTAACACACCCATACACACACTCATCCACCTATACAGTCCTGCACACATGCTGTCTTCAACACATACAAACAGTGAGTCACTCATTCATGCATCTATGCACTAAGTAATACCCCCACCGAACCATACAGACACTCAGACACTCATACTGATACTCAAAAACCAACTAATAACCCATATAGACACTCATGTAGCTACTCACCAACCCATGCAGCCACTTATACACAAAGTGAGAGACTGATACAGATAATTTCATATTTAAACTTTACTCACTAACCCATGTATTCACTAAGATACACTTAATCAGTCAGTTATACAATTAATTTTACAAAAAAAAATCATCCATTTAGACACTTATATACCCATTTATTCTTCCATCGACCTTGAGATATACATATATAAAACATATTTAATTTTCAGAAAAACACACATTCACTGGATGATGTCATCAGTGATGTCATCAGTGATGTCATTTGAGATGTCATCAGTGATGTCATCAGTGATGTCACTGACCATGTCATGAGTGATGTAATATGTGACGTCATCAGCAGTGCATTGCGGACGCACGAGTTATAGTTAGCTGAACTAACTATAACGGGGGAATTTCTATGGTTTTGTATGAGTGAAATGTCCAACTAACTATAACGCCCCTGAAACCTATGGTTTTTTCAGTAAATATCTAAGGTTTTTTAAATGCTAATTTCTAACTATAACGTGCCTGAAACCTATGGTTTTTTCAGTGAATATATATATATATATATATAGAGAGAGAGAGAGAGAGAGAGAAAGGGTTTATACTTATCTGTAAAATGCTTATATTTACTGGTGAAACCTTTACCTCGCATATGCCTTTACCATTCATGCTTTTACAAAATTCGTTGTAAAGGCATGTGGGTAAAGGCATAGTCATTGTAAAAAAAATGGCGTGGTAATGGTAATGAGTGGTAATGGAATTTGCGTTGTAAATGTCTGCGTTGTAAAGGCATGAGTTATAATGGAATGCGGGGTTCCGTCATACAACCTTATTAAACACCATGGAAGAGATGGAGATTTGCTGACATGGAGGAAGCTCATGCTGCTTTACAACAAAATTCAGGTGACTGTACAAATGCAATCATGACAATGGCCAATCAGATGAAGAGTGTTACATGAGTCAATTGGTATGGCTGCAGCAGCAGCAAAACAGAGCAGCTACACATCATCGCATCCAGTTGCAAAACAACATCTAGTCTGCTTAAAGTCAATGATTGGTGCACAACAGAGAGTCCAAATATCAGTAGTGCTTTTGAACGTGGTCCAGGCGTTTGACTAAGCAGGATCCTATTGAGGACATTTAGATGCTATGGACATCTGCTATTAAGCTACAGATAGTGTCATGAGGAAGATAAGATGACAGGAGGCAACGATAATAGAAACCAGTCATTAACAATTTGCATTTCAGAGTGCAAGCAATGGAGTATTTGTATTATGGAGCAAACAAAGAGAAAGATGCCTCTAAGGTGGTCAAATGTCTAAAGATTTAAGCTGTTGAAATATTTTGGACCTATCATGAAATTAGAAAAAGTTTATTTTGATTGAATCTGAAGCAATTAAAGCTACATTTAGTTATGCATTATTGAGAAGTTATTAACTGGGGACTGTTACTTAAAACTTTGTCATACATGAGTGTAGCTCACGTGTACTAAAAGACCACATCTGCACCATCAAAAGATCGTTGAATTAGCAGTTATTAACAGGCACAAACGGCACATACCTTTACAAATAGTCTGCAATGGCAGTATTTTCTAGTCATAAGATTTGGCCGGTGGTGTAAATTAAGTGTTCCCATGTTTGTACCAATGAAAGATGCACTGCCAATGTGGTAAAAACCCTAAAGTCATCGCTTCGTGGGTGTTCACAAACTTCAGTAATGTCTTTTCCCACTCTTATTTCAATTTTAAGCCATGCCGTCTTCATGTAGGCATGAGTGGTGCAATCAGTGTATGAAAGTGCTCCAAGCCATACCTATTTTCCCCAGGGTTGTAGATAAAGAGATTTTTCTGAACTGCAATTAAGTTTTCCCTGTTGACAAAAATAATTTTCTGTCTGTGGACAATACAGTACTGCTTTACCACTCCAAAATGCAATTCACAAATCTACGGCCGGAGATCTCTGCCTCTCACTCTTCTATCTTTTCTTTACCGAGATCACCTCCCCTTAGAGATGTCCACAAACATAGGTACACAATTTAGTAGTAATTGTGGAAAGGACATTGTCAGTGAGTGGAAACTGGAGAATACTTACTCCTGTATGTGTGGGCTCAAAGGAAATTGAAGGATGATTTCTGGAGGGGCATGCTTATACAAAACATCCCCCACATAAAAGATACACATTTAAATCTACTACAGTGGTATTACTCACTAAAAGGCCTTGGAGTAAGTCGAGCACCACACATGGCCTATTACTGGTACTGCAACATATTCCTATAGAACTAAATTGAGGCTGGTGATAATCCTAACACATAAAGAAACTTAAACAAATAAAACTAAATACCATTTTATAATAAACTGTTTTTAACATAGTTTAACTTTAATATTAAATACATTTAATATACATCATAATGTTTTATTAAAATATATCGTAAATTGAAGAAAAATTGCCCTTTTTGTGTGGTCACCCCCCTGTTTGCTAGACTTTATTGCTGGTTTATGATCTCTGCATACTGGGACACTGCTGTCCAGTGTCCAGTGTATGTGCTCTGACCCCTAAAAACATGTTGAATTGGTATTCACCTTATTGGCATATTTAACTTACCTGTAAGGCCCTAGTATATTGTACAATGTGTACCCAGGGCCTGTAAGTTAAATTTCACTCATGGACTATAGCACCCGTTGTGCCACACACTACAGTGACAGCACAAACATCCATCAATCAATCACTCAGGATTTATAAAGCGCAGGTAATCACCCCATAGGGTATCCAGGTGCATGTAGGTCCCGAAGGCTTATTCGAACAGCCAGGTCTTGATGGCCATTTGGAATTCCGGAAGTGAGGTGCTGGTCCGGAGGTGCGTGGGGAGGCTGTTCCAGGTCTTTGCTACAATGTGGGAGAAGGAGCATCCTTAACTTCTGCTTCGGTAGATGCGGGGAGTATGGGCAAATGAAAGGTAGGCAGAGCGTAGTCTTCTCGACGGTTGGCGGAAGTTCAGGCAGTGGTTAATGTAGGTGGGTCCTTGGTTGTGTAGCACCTTTTGTGTGTGGGTCAGCAGCTTGAATTGGCATCTCTTCTGTAGTGGAGCTGCCTGAGGTGGGGTGTGATGTAGGTTCGTCGGGGAAGCTCGAGGATGAGTCTGGCTGTGGCGTTCTGTATGTTCTAAAGTCTCTGTAGGAGGTGTGCGGTTATTCCTACATAGGGGGCGTTGCTGTAGTCCAGTCAGTAGAGGGTTTGTGTCACGGTGTGTCTCGTGTAAAGGGGCAGCCACTTGAAGATCTTACCTAGCATGCACAGAGTGAGGAAGCAGGCGGAAGAGACAGCATTGATCTGTGATTTCATGGTGAGCTTATTGTTAAAGATGATTCCAAGGATTCTGGTGTGGTTGGAGGGAGTGGGTGCGGGTCTTAGCTCTGATGGCCATGAATGCAGCCCTATCCCCTTTATCCTATCTGTACAGTTTCAAATCTGAAAATTCGGCCTGTTGAAATAACCCCTTTTTCCAGGCCTAAACCCTGCTTTTAAATATTAAATAGTCACCCGTAACCAGGTCTTAATGTCCATAAGGCAGGGTACATGGCATTTAAAAGTAGGAAGTGTAAATGTTTAATGTTAAACATGTCCTTAAAGTGACAAAGCTCCAAAAAGTAACTTCACTGTAGCAAGGCTAGCTGTTTCATTGGAAAGCATTGGGATACAATATCAAATGTAATAATATTATCTCCACCTAGAAAACAGCTACAAAGATCATTCTTAGTACTTTTTAAAATATTTCTTACAAACCCAGTTCCCTAATAAAATCAGATTTGTAATAAATATTTTGGGACAGGTACTTTTAAATTGTTACCAGTTCCCTGCTTAAAGCCTCCAGAAGTCCATTTGCATGAGCTTCCAACTGTTGCCCAGGAGCTGAATAGCCCCTTTGATGTGGTGTGAACTTGCTCCCAAAGATGAGACAAAGGCCTTGGGTATTGGGAGCTGTTCTGTTCCTCAGACAGGATGAGTATTTGGGCAGTCTCCAGGAATTTGATGAACTTCAAAGAGGCCTACCCTTTCACAGGGAAATGTTAGCTGACACCTGGGCAGGGCCCTCTTTTGTCCATCTTTTCAGACAGGCACCAATCCCAGTGGGAAAGGAGATGCTTCCGAAACTATTTTTGTGTGACCACAATGTAGGGGTTGCTGATTTCTCTGGCCACATCTCTAGGGTGGGCACAGGAGCTCTGCACAGGGAAAGAAAGTTTCTACCATGCTGAATTTAAGTAGAGAGGGGTACTGTGGGATTGGTTGCACACAGGAACTGCTTCAAAAGTGGGCAGGGTTGCCCCTGTAAACTTTTTTCTAATGATTACGGAGGGGCCAAGAGCCACCCCCACCCACAGGCTAGTACCAGGCATAAATGTGACACCACTTGGCACCCTCTTCAGAACACTATTGGACTTGTGGAAGGTAGATAAAGGACTGTATCTGCCGTTAAGACCTCTGAGGAGACTTGAAAGGCTGGATCTGCTCCCACTTGAACCCAGGCAAAGAAGTGGACTCCAAGAGTCAGTTGGCTGACCATCTTTTAAATTTCAGGGGACATCAAGCTGCTAGAAGCCTTTAAACTGGAGAGCCCAGCTGACCAAATCCAACTGGCCATGCCCTGGACCCTGGTCATAGCCAGGCCAGGAACGCTGCCCATTTGAACACTGACTTGACATGAGGTTAGGGGCGCTTAGGTCCAGGAGGAGCTCATATGTGCTATGATCAATGCACGGTCCATGGTCAAACATAGTATGGAAATATGTGAGTTGATCCAAACCCAGGACTTATAGTGTTTGTTTATCACTGAAACCAGGGCTAAAGAAGACTCAGGACCGGATTTCGTGGCAGCCACTAAATAATCCAATATTGCCAGACTGGGTCGATCCTTTCACAGAGGCGGGAGATAGTCTATCATTTCAAGAAAGTCGCTCAACTGAACTTCAGAACCTATTAGTTATGACTCACAAGAATTTTTGCCAATCACTCGGCTTTGAAGGTGGGAAATATTCTCCCGCTAAGCTGGTCGGACCACCTAACGGTTACATTTAGATTCACACTGCAGAAGGAAATAGAACAGTCATAGTGCAAGACTGAATCTTATAGAATTTGGAGGAAAATCTCCTCCAAACAAATTGAACTAGTTCTCAGTTATAATAAGAACAGCTCACAGGACTGTGGATTATTTTAATGGTTGGTTGATGACCACAGTTTGGCCTGGACTGTTCCCATGAGGAACAGGGTCAAGACTGATTTGCATATGGCTGGGTCTGAACTGGGGTGGTGAAGTGAGCTAAAGAACAATGATGAATTCAACCCAGATCTAATAGTGACTGGGGGTGAGAGTCTGAAAAGTTTCAACGCTCCGTCCATCATCTCCTTGTGTTTGCTTTGTTCGCCCTAAGTTGGCAGTGTATGCCCAGACGTGTGTTCCTTGCTCACTTCGCCAGTGGATTCAAGCTAGCCTGGCTGATGAGGGGTGTTACCCCGAACAGATCCCAGGAGGCTTGTTTTCAGTCCAAGGAAGACCTGGCTTGGGGGGCGTGGCTTGGCCGAGCAGCAAGATGGCCGCCTTCTAAAGGGGCTCTGCCGGCCGGGCATACTATCTTGTACCATCCTTGGAACAAAGGGGGGCTGGCACATTCTGCTTTACTGCCATCGATCCGGCGCAAGACAAGGAACACGCTCATACCTTCCTCAGGCTGCGAGCTGCATCCGGACGGAGGCTGCAGACGCGGCGCGGTGGAGTGCTCTCGTGGCCGGGACGTGCTTGGGCAGTGGTCCCCATTGCGGGGCCTTCAACTCCTGAGCTGATCTGGCTGGCCGCTGTGTGGTTTGCTGCGGCCGCCCCGCGGCCGAGACCCTCCACATCCTGCCCGCGACTGATGTGAAAGAGCATTGGACGGGTCGGTGAGGCAGCGCAGGCCATCGGAGCGCGCCGGCGATCGGTGCTGATGCCGAGTGACGACCGTGGCATGTATTGAAGCCGGCAGGGTCCCTGACTACGGCGTGCACTGTCAAGTCCCTTTGGCGCACCCAGCTGCCCACACCAGCCGATGTGGCCCCGCCTGTCCCTGGAGCTACGGTGTGCAGCGGGCGATACGGGCCGCAAGTGAGACTGCAAGGGAGCCGGCGGCTGCCGCTGCGGTGCCTCGAGGAGTGAGGGCCGGTCTGCACTGCGGGAGCTGTTTCCATGGCAAAGCGGTGAAACCTGGCAGATTGAACCTGAAGCCACGTGAGTAGGACATTGGGCCCTAGCTTTTCAATTCTGGGTGCTGGCTGGCATGGGCTCTGGGGCCTGTAGTGGTCGCTGCGTGGTGATCCCCAGGAGCCACGGGCTGCGTTTCTACCCCGGGCCCGGTTGAGACTAGATAGGCCCTGAGACATAGCGCGGCGGGTTGCTGGGCGAGTGCGGTGGAGGTGCCGGATTGGGGCGGGGTCGGGCTCCTTAGGTGGTGCTGCTTATCGTTGCCCCTGGGGTTGCTGCGTTCCAGTCCCCCCTTCCTTGGCACTACTCCTAAGCCCCGTCTTGGCCCCCTAAGCGCTGTTCAGCCCGTTAATAGGCCTAGAGCTCGACTGGCACGACTGATATCTTGGTGCCCTCTCCTGTGTTCACGAATCCTCGTGGCAGCGGCACCACAGCACTTCTGTGTGCACCATTTCAACCAGCCCACCTGCTGCACACACCTTGCGCCATGGGGAAAAATTACCCCAAGCAGTCAAAACTACCTTTTGAGAATAAGCGCCTAACCCGTGCTGGAGACGCAGGCTCTGAGCCAGAAGGTGAACCCTCCCAGACCGCCGACAAACAAGATGAAGACCTGCGTGCCATAATGCTGGAGGTCCACTCTAATCTCAGGTTTATGAACACCAAACTCGATGCTCTGACGGCGGGGCTGGACACGGTAAAGCGCCAAGTGACCACTCACGAAACCCGATTGGACTCCCTTGAAAACCGCGCGGAAGAAGCCCATGAGTATCAAGTCGACTCTAAAGAGCACCTCCTTAACATGGAACGAGTTCTAACTGTCATAAAAGCAAAAAACGAACACTTGGAAGCGCGGTCACGGCGCAACAACCTGCGCATAGCTGGCATTCCGGAAACCACGGCTATCCCCAAAATGGAGCCCTATGTCGAGACTTTGCTTCGCGACCTCTTCCCAACAGCTCTTTCAGCAGTCTTTGTGGTTGAACGCGCGCACTGCTCACTTGGCCCCAAACCGCCCGTAGGTGGTACATCTAGGCTCATCATAGCGCGTTTACTAAACTACCGCGACAGAGACTCAGTATTAAAAGCAGCAAGAGAACACGGCCCTATTACTCATCAGGGTAACAATATTTCTATATTTCCGGACTTTACCCCCACGGTACAGGCTGCACGGAAAGAATTCCTGCCCGCGAAACGCCTTCTCCAACGCGCTGAAATCACTTATGCGATGCTTTTTCCGGCAAAGCTGAAGATATCCCATGACGGCCAAACTCATTTCTTCACTGATGCCAAATCAGCGCTAAAATTCGCCAAACACATCTGCCCAGGGCGGACGTCCCCCCGAACGCCCATGCATGCTGAAGCGAGGGTTAGACTCAGCGACAATGACTGATCATGGGACTGTGCTAAGGGGACACTTGCTGCTCCGCCTTACGTACACCTCTCCTGCTGTTGAACTTGCGCTATAAACCGGCTGCCTTAGCCCTACCATTTGAACAATTATTGCTTGTTGTTTGCGTCCTATATATGCCCTCCCGTGTTGATAAATACTCCCGGCCACCCTGCCTCATGTGCAGGGCAGTTCGCCGGTCACCCATGCCCCCACAGGAAGATCTCCCAGGGCTTATATTGTTTGCTCTTGGTTTGGGTATGCTCGGGAGGGGGGAGGCAGGGGGCTCTCAACCTAATTGGGGGGTTGGAGTGGGAGTGGGGTGGGGCATGGTTTTATGTATGCTTAGGTGGTTGTTCGCAGTTAGTTTAAGGTCACTCACTCTGTCCGTTTCTCCGAGTACCATGAGACACAGCTCCTATCACACTCCGCGACAAATAAGCTCTAAGTTCTATGCCATATTTCATTCAACCAACAGACTGCTCATCACGAGCGAGCGGCCCCCGCGCTGCACCACACCTCACGCCAAATGACCGAAGTAACGTTCCTAACCTGGAACATACGCGGTTTGAATAACCACAGGAAGGCGAGGCTTACACATGCCTACTTGATCAGGCACAACATTGATATTTGTTTCCTTCAAGAAACGCATCTTATGCACGCCGCAGACCCCAAGCTGCACAATAGGTATTGGGGGGAGATCCACTCAGCCACATATTCTAACTATGCCCGAGGCGCTGCTATCCTGATCCGTCGTAATGTTGGCTGGACTACACATGACTCCTTTGTTGACCCTGAGGGTCGTTATGTACTGCTAAAAGGCACACTACACACTACACCGCTGACCCTAGCGGCTGTTTATGGCCCTAACATTGATGACCCATCCCTCTTCGAAACCATTTGGTCCATGATAACTCTTTTTGGGGAAGACACAATTATTTGGGGGGGCAACTTCAATGCAGTCATGCAGGACTCATTGGACCATGTGGGAACCTCTAGGCAGCTACACCCCAAAACTACCGAAGTGCTCAACTCCATTGTGCGGGACTATGGCCTAATAGATATTTGGCGATCATGGCACCCAGACACTCGTGAGGGTACGTGCATCTCCACCTGTCACAACGCCTGGTCCCGGCTGGATTTCTGGCTGGTCACACAGGATATGGCCTCCTGGACCTCTAGCATCAAACACGCACCGCGCACACTGTCCGATCACTCTCCGGCCCAGCTTATCTGGTCGGTGCCATTAACTGCGCCGCACGCCTTTATTTGGCGATTGCCACCGCATGCCCTGCGTGACACTGTATTTCAAGAGGAGGTCCGTGAGGAACTTCTGCAATACTTTGCTGCAAACGTAAAATCTGTGGATTCCCCCTCCATACTTTGGGAAGCCTTCAAAGCTGTCATACGTGGGGTCTGCATCTCTAAGCAGTCGGGGGTGTTAAAATCCATCCGTTCTTCCCTGGAACGATTAGAGAAAGAAATACAACAGGCCGAGACGCTATACTTCCAAACAGGTCTAAAGTCACACCTCGCCACTATTCGTGAGAAAATTTCAGAATATGATGACGAAGCGCTCCGCGAAACCAATTTCCTGGGTAAACATGCCAGAGCCCGCAGATACGGGGAGGGGGATCGCCCAGGCAAAGCGTTAGCTTACACACTCAAACAAGAACGCACTTCCGCTTACATCACTGAGCTCTTGGAGGATAACTCCGACCCAGTACGTGGGCAATCGGCCACATTAGACAGAATGAGGAGATTCTACGAATCCCTCTATACCGCGACCCAGGACTGCCCCCACTCGGAGCTGCAGACTTATCTGGTCTCCATCGAACTGGTCTGGCTGAGTAACACCCACCGCGAATATTTAGACGTGCCCTTCACCAAAGAGGATATTGTCCAGGTCATTAACAGCCTACCTGGAGACAAAGCGCCTGGCCTAGACGGCCTATCAGCTTTCTTCTATAAAGCTTACGCTACTGAACTTGCCCCTCACCTACTAGAAGTGTACCAAGAATCCCTCGAAATAGGTCACCTCCCCCCGATGATGCGCGAAGCTGTGATCGTGACAATTCTGAAGCCAGATAAACCAGCAAATAAGTGCGACTCATATCCCTGCTTTCCCTTATTAACATTGATGCGAAAATACTGGCCAAACTGATTGCTAATAGATTACAGCCGCTCCTACCCATCGTCGCTAGACCAGACCAATCCGGCTTCATTCCCGGGAGATCCACCTCCCATAACCTTCGCACCTTTTTCTCCATACTTCATCAATTAGACCCTAACCTCCCCGCGCTCTCTGCGTTCTTAGATGCCAAAAAGGCATTCGACTCCCTGGAGTGGCCATTCCTTTTCACCATACTCCCCAGGATCGGCATAAGTCCAAAATTCCTGAAACTTATTCACTTGCTTTATACTAACCCGACCGCCAGACTTAAAGTTAATGGCTTGCTTTCGGAACCGTTCCCCGTAGCCCGCGGCACTAGACAGGGATGCCCCTTGTCCCCTTTATTATTCGCGATAGCTATGGAACCCCTCGCTGCCAGGATGCGCCAACACCACACTGCCAGGGGACTATGCCTCACAGACAGAGGCTTGATCATCTTGATGTATGCAGACGACATCACACTATACGTCCGCTAGCCTGAAACGAACCTCAACCCGGTGCTACGCGAGATTCTCCTCTTCGGAGGCATGTCAGGCATACAAGTTAATTGGTCCAAATCGACCCTTCTCGCCTTAACACCTGCCCCGATTGAACTAGAACTAGATTTCCCACTCACCTGGGCAGACACAGCGGTCAAATACCTTGGGATATGGCTCTCTAGGGAGCTACAAGAGGTCTGGCGTTTGAATTATTGGCGTCCAATCACCTGGATGGAGAGCAAAATCGCCATTTGGGCTAAACTGCCGCTGTCGCTTGCGGGTAGGATAGCAATCGCTAAAATGATTATTCTGCCTAAGTGCCTGTACCTCTTTGTCAATATTCCCCTTCCTCTCACTCAGACCTTCTTTAAACGTCTACGCTCCCTTTTAATCTCTCTTGTCTGGGCGGGCAAACAACCGCGTATCTCCTGGGAGGTCCTGACCTTGCCATTGTCACAGGGAGGCCTCGGGGCGCCGGACTTTGAACTCTATGCTCTGAGCGCTCAGGCTCAATACCTTCACTATTGGGTCCACCCCGTTCCGTTCCAACCACATGTGGCTGTGGAAAAGGATGTCGCTTTCCCAGCACCACTACCAGCCGCTATTTACTTTCCCTACAAAAGACCAAACGCGGAAATTAATACAGTGGAAACTCTACGCTGGGCATGGGAGGGACTTCGACGACGCGCAAAACTTCCACTATTATACGCCCCATCCATGCCACTAGCCCATCACCCTAGCTTTCCGCCAATGCAAGACAGTGGCTCTATCCAAAGAGCTCGCCGGATGGGACTTTCCACTTTTGCCGATCTGTATCCAGCCAAGGAATTCCTACCTCGGCCACAAAACGCAGACGACGCACGTACCCCCCCTTTGGAATTGCTACTTTATCACCAACTCAAAGCTAACTGTCGGCAAATACACAGTTAATTTCCTGCTGCACCTTCACCCCTGCTCCCGTTGGAAAACATATTAACGAATCCCTTGCCCAAGAAGCTGGTTACCCGCATTTACAACATCACGCAACAGTCTACCCCGATCACGACATCCAATGCGCTGGCGCAGTCGTCCTCAGACCTTGACCCTCCACCCACCGACAGACAATGGGCCTTCAGCTGTGCCCAACTTAAACGCCTCTCTCTAAATTACAAGCTGCGGTTGTTGCATTTTAAATACCTGCACAGGCTATACCGCATACCATTACAACTACATAAAATGGGCCTGCGACCGGACGCCACATGTTGGCGCTGTGCGGACACACAAGCCTCCTTCCTACACTTGGCATGGCTCTGCGGCCCCGTCTCACTGTTTTTGGATAGGGTGTTTGATATTATTCATGAAGTGACAGGCTTCCAACACGCCCAAACTCCCCTCACAGCTCTCCTGGGGCACGTGGCTGACGCTCCCCCTGGCGCTGGATGCCTTTCGGCCATGATGCTCCTCCTGGCCAAACGCCGCATTGCAATACACTGGGGGTCACCAAATGCTTCCAACGTCATTACGTGGATAAGAGAAGTTACCTATTGCCAGTAGATGCTATCTGCGTCCTGGGAACTGTTGCCCTCTGCATCACGACCCAAAGACATCTGGGCCCCGTTCATATCATGGGCGGCTGCACGCACTGAAGCAATAGCTCATACTTCACCAACGCACCTCCCTCCATAACCAAACTCAAACAAACAGATAATACAACACTTCCTATATCCAGCTCTATTGTTTAGATATAGGGTCCTTGCTCCAACATGACATTCCTTGCATGCCTAAGCACTTGTCTTCTTTATTGCCCTACACACCAGTAATGAATTTAGTCACTCCGCTACCTTACTCGCCCCAACTCATATCTCCTCTGCCTGAAAGTGCCTCGCGGTTGCAATGAAACATTTGCTTTAATGAACCACGATTGTTGTAATTTGTCGCTGCCATCCGGCTACTTGAATGTATTCATTCTGTCTCTGTATCTGTACCATCTCTGACTGCAATGTGACCTGTTTGTTACCTTTACGTTATGCTTTACAATGATAAATAAAATTAAAAAAAGGAAGACCTGGCTTGGCAGTTCAGGCTGGGCTGTTCCCATGAGGAACAGGGTGAAGACTGATTTGGATATGGCTTGGTCTGAACTGGGGTGGCGAAGTGAGCTAAAGAACGATGATGGATTCAACCCAGATCTAATAGTGACTGCGGGTGAGAGTCTGAAAAGTTTCAGCACTTCGCCCATCGTCTCCTTGTGTTTGCTTTGTTCGCCCTAAGTTGGCAGGGTATGCCCAGACGTGGGTCCCTTGCTCACTTTGCCACTGGATTCAAGCTAGCCTGGCTGATGAGGGCTGTTAGCCCGAAACCGGTCCCATGATGCTTTTTCAGTCCAGGGAAGACATGGCTTGGCAGTTCGGGCTGGACTGTTCCAATGAGGCACAGGGTCAAGACTGTTTTGCATATAGCTTTGTCTGAACTGGGGTGGCGAAGTGAGCTAAAGAACGATGATGGATTCAACCCAGATCTGTGACTGGGGGTGAGTGTCTGAAAAGTTTCAGCGCTCCGTCCATCATCTCCTTGTGTTTGCTTTGTTCGCCCTAAGTTGGCAGGGTATGCCCAGACGTGGGTCCCTTGCTCACTTTGCCACTGGATTCAAGCTAGCCTGGCTGATGAGGTCTGTTAGCACGAAACCGGTCCCAGGATGCTTTTTCTGGTCCAGGGAAGACATGGCTTGGCAATTCGGGCTGGACTGTTCCCATGAGGCACATGTACAAGACTGATTTGCATATAGCTTTGTCTGTACTGGGCTGGCAAAGTGAGCTAAAGAACGATGATGGATTCAACCCTGATCTGTGACTGGGGGTGAGTGTCTGACAAGTTTCAGCGCTCCGTCCATCATCTCCTTGTGTTTGCTTTGTTCGCCCTAAGTTGGCAGGGTATGCCCAGACGTGGGTCCCTTGCTCACTTTGCCACTGGATTCAAGCTAGCCTGGCTGATGAGGGCTGTTAGCCCGAAACCGGTCCCAGGATGCTTGTTTCCGGTCCAGGGAAGACATGGCTTGGCAGTTCGGGCTGGACTGTTCCCATGAGGCACAGGGTCAAGACTGATTTGCATATAGCTTTGTCTGAACTGGTGTGGCGAAGTGAGCAAAAGAACGATGATGGATTCAACCCAGATCTGTGACTGGGGGTGAGTGTCTGAAAAGTTTCAGCGCTCCGTCCATCATCTCCTTGTGTTTGCTTTGTTCGCCCTAAGTTGGCAGGGTATGCCCAGACGTGGGTCCCTTGCTCACTTTGCCACAGGATTCAAGCTAGCCTGGCTGATGAGGGCTGTTAGCCCGAAACCGGTCCCAGGATGCTTGTTTCCGGTCCAGGGAAGACATGGCTTGGCAGTTCGGGCTGGACTGTTCCCATGAGGCTCAGGACCAAGACTGATTTGCATATAGCTGTGTCTGAACTGGGGTGGCGAAGTGAGCTAAAGAGCGATGATGGATTCAACCCAGATCTGTGACTGGGGGTGAGTGTCTGAAAAGTTTCAGTGCTCCGTCCATCATCTCCTTGTGTTTGCTTTGTTCGCCCTAAGTTGGCAGGGTATGCCCAGACATGGGTCCCTTGCTCACTTTGCCACTGGATTCAAGCTAGCCTGGCTGATGAGGGCTGTTAGCCCGAAACCGCTCCCAGGATGCTTGTTTCCGGTCCAGGGAAGACATGGCTTGGCAGTTCGGGCTGGACTGTTCTCATGAGGCACAGGGTCAAGACTGATTTGCATATAGCTGTGTCTGAACTGGGGTGGCGAAGTGAGCTAAAGAACGATGATGGATTCATCCCAGATCTGTGACTGGGGGTGAGTGTCTGAAAAGTTTCAGTGCTCCGTCCATCATCTCCTTGTGTTTGCTTCAATCAATTTTGCCACATACATAATCTGCCTACTCTACCAATTTACTAATATTGTGGTATGCTTTTGTAAAATTCTGTCGCAATTACATTCCATAGACGTAAGGGAAGGGCAGATAGGGTACACACGCGCCATACATTTCTTCCCTGTACGCGTGGACGCCGGTATGCCTGTTACAGGAGCCCACTGCACTACATGTCTCAGAAGGCAATGGGGCACAGTAAAGGAAAACGGAATCGTAGTATCCAGGAACCGCCCCTTTCCATATAAGCACCGCCTCTACAGGAGGTAGGTGCTTGACAATCTGGATCAAGCTCGTATGTAGCGGAAGGTATTCCCCGCTGGAGGACCGTCTTGAGCGGCGTGACTGAGGCGCTGCTTTTTCCCGAGGATTCCTGAAGACCGTCGGAGCACTCGGGTGCTCATTTCAAGACTTCTAGTTTGCGAGGCTGAACTCCGGGCTCGGGGGCATTCAGGTATCGTGTAAAGAGAGAGAGACGCGCCGGAGCGCTCTCCTCTCAAACCAATTTTCATTTCTTTTTTTTTGTACACATAGTTCACGAACTCTGGAACTTTTCGCAGCGCACTCGTGTTTCTGGTTTCACTTACCGCGCTTCCGCATAAACTGCCTTTTGGACATTAGAGTTTGTTTTCTTTTGCTGAGGCTATTACAGCGACCAGGGCACTCTGGATTTCAGGTTCACACGCTGTGAATGGAACAGCGGTGAAAGGCTCTTATCTGTTAGAAATTTTACTTTGCTTGTTGCTTGTGCACTATCGGTGCACACAGAATCCTGGAAATTATTTGTTGGGTCCTAGGAGGGCGAGTACCTCGACTGCTTCTGGAGGATTGCTGTTGGGCTCCTTGTGAGTGTGTGACACAGTGCTGAAAACTTGATGTTGTTTTGTATGTTTGTTTCCCTGTGCTATCTCTCATACCTGTCTCTCTCTTTGTGTCTATACAGTGCTACCATCAGAGAGAAAGGTGTTCTAAGACCTAGGAGGCAAGCGTTACCCCCCACAGTGATTCTTTGTTATTTTATCCCCTTCCCTTTTCCCCGGGGTACTCCCTTCCATAGTGCACATACTTACATTGTGGGGGATAGTGCTCAGGGAAGGAGGGAGGCCACTCTACAAGCCATCGTTCCTGCTGCGCGCTACGAAGAGGTCAGTGGCATTTGTTTTGATTTCTTTCTTGTGCTACTGACAACCTGACAGATTGTCAAGCCCAAGTTTGACGCCCGGCCTGGACGATGGACACCAATGTGGTGTTGACCTCACTGTTGGAGAGCCTATCGGCTCTGCAGCAGGAGGTACAAACCTCTCGTTTGGAAAATCAGGAACTAAGGAAAGAGGTGGGCACGTTACGTAGAGAGGTAGCCGGCCTGTCTCGAAAAGGTATAGGGTCAGGTTCTTATATTAGGGAAGCTACCTTCACTCCTCCGGTGCATACAGTACACACACCCTCCTCAGTCACCACACAAGGGGGAGGTTTCTTTGCCCCAGTCCCGTACCCCCACCTTCAGCTGACTCCACTCCCACTGTCCATGTCATACAAAACACAGGAATATCTTTAGCGCCGCCAGAGAGTTTCTATGGAGATCCGAAGAAATTTGAAACCTTCCTAAATCAGTGTCGACTGCATTTCTTGTGTAAACCTGCAGTTTTTCAGGATGAAGCGGCAAAGACAGCCTTTATGATGTCGTACATGGGAGGGAATGCAGCGAGCTGGACCATACCGTTGATGGAATGAAACGACCCTGTTTTACATAGATTCACAGACTTCTGTTTGGAATTGAGAAAACTGTTTGACAGAAAATCCCATATGATGACCCTGGATCGTGAACTAATCACCCTTAGACAAGGATCTCAGGATTTATTGACTTACGTTACTACGTTCAACCGTCTAGTAGTGGAAACAGACTGGCCCCAGGAAAAACGAATCACTCTTTTCTACCAAGGGTTACGTGGGGAATTAAAAGATGTCCTTTCGCAGGTGGTACAGTTACCCCAGACCTGTGAAGAAATGATCGATCTTACAGTCCAACTGGACCACCGACTACAGGAAAGGAAAGGGGACAGGAACCGGGGGGTCACGCGTTTTCTGTTTCCCAGATCCAAACCCGCTACCGAAGAACATCCCAAAATTTCTGAAGGGACCAAGCCGATGCAGATAGGGGGTATCCGAGGACCCCTCACCACAGAAGAGAGAGAAAAAAGGTGAAAGATGAAGCTATGCCTATATTGCGGAAAAGGGGGGCACTTCATCAGAGAATGTCGCGCCCGGGCCCAACTTCCAGAACGGACCAGCATTCCACGAGTGCAAGAAGCAATGGGGCATAGGGAACCGTCGGAAAACTGAAAAGCCCGGGTCAGGATGAGATCACTGGTTCGGGTGACAGACATACTACGATCTTTTCAGTGATAGCCAATACCATGCAACCAACCGTGGCTCATTTAACGGTTAGCATCTATCTTCAAATTACGAGGGATGAAAACATTGAGGTGGCTGCATTACTGGACTCCGGTGCTACCGGAAACTTTATCGATCAGAAGTACGCTCTGACTATTGGCGTGCCATGGGAAAGGAAAGAGACCCCAGAAAACGTAAAAGCAGTAGACGGTACTGCGCTGTCTTCTGGACCTGTCAAGTACCATACAGTTCCGCTCAAGATGCAGGTCGGTGAGGACCATTATGAATACATCCAGTTTGACCTCATTGACGCACCACAGTTCCGTCTCATCCTAGGTATGCCATGGCTCACTTTACATGATCCTGTTGTTCGATGGGCTGCCCGCACAGTACTCTTGAGTTCTAGCTATTGCAAAGAGCACTGCACCAAGCAAGCGGCCCTTCCAGAAAAAACTGAGAGCACCCAGGCAAGTTTACTGGCAACCGCATGTGTAAGAGACAGATACTGTTGTTCCACCGCCTTGCCCGAAGAGTACAAGGACTACCAGCCTATCTTTGATAAACAGAAAGCCACCCAGCTTCCACCCCACCGGGTTTATGACTGTTGCATCGAACTGATGCCCGGAGCCAAAATTCCATGCAGCAGGGTGTATGCTCTGACAGAACCAGAGACACACTACTTAAAAAACTACCTCGAAGAGAATTTAGCCTCTGGCTTCATTAGGCATTCTACATCCCCTGCTTCCTCTCCGCTCTTTTTCATCCCTAAGAAGGATTGTGACGAACTTCGAACCTGTATAGACTACAGAGCGATCAATCGAGTCACGGTAAAAAAACACTACCCCTTACCACTGATTCCTGTGCTCTTGGATCAACTTAAGGGGGCTCGCTATTTCACGAAACTGGACCTACGAGGCGCCTACCATTTGGTGAGGGTCAAGAGCGGTGATGAGTGGAAGACCGCCTTCCGGACGAAGTTCGGGCTTTTTGAATACAGAGTAATGCCCTTCGGGCTATGTAACGCCTCGGCGGCATTTCAATATTTTATGGATGAGGTTCTACGGGGGTTTCTGGACACGTTCTGTGTGGTGTATATAGACGACATCCTCGTATATTCGTCTAGTCCTCAGGAACATGTGACTCATGTAAAAGCAGTCCTGAACAGGCTCCAACACCACTCGCTGTATGCCAAATTAGAGAAATGCTTGTTTCATGTCCAGGAAGTAGCATTCCTGGGATACATAATCAATGCACAAGGGTTCCAGATGGACACAGGCAAGGTTGACGCAATCACTCAGTGGAAAGCCCCACAACAAATAAAGGCAGTACAAAGCTTCTTAGGATTCGCCAACTATTATCGGCGTTTCATCAAGGACTTCTCGAAGATCATTCACCCCATCTCCAGCCTATTGCGGAAAAACACCCCTTTTGTTTGGGGAAAAGAGGCTGAACAGTCTTTTCGGATCCTAAAAGAGAGGTTCACTCAGGCTCCCATATTAAGACATCCTGACCCACAGCTCCCCTTCATTGTTGAAACAGACGCTTCTCAATATGCCATAGGGGGCGTTTTGTCTCAACGACATCCCAAAACAGGCCAGCTACACCCTGTGGCCTATTTCACAAAAAAGCTCAACCCCAGTGAAGTGAACTACTCCATCTCAGATAAGGAACTGCTGGCCATAAAACGGGCTTGCGAGGAATGGAGACACTATCTCTTGGGAGCACGCCACGTCATTGAGATTTACACAGATCATCGGAACTTATTGTTCCTGAAAACCACCAAAGCCCTGACACCACGTCAGCTGCGATGGACTCTTTTCTTTTCCGATTTTGATTTTGTAATCAACTACCGACCAGGCCCCCAGAACGGCAAGGCGGATGCTCTCTCTCGCATAGAAGGTCCCGAAGGAAATATGTTGCCAGAGAACCCGGAACCACCCTCGATACTCCCTGAGGCGGCTTTCCAGAACCAATCCATTGCATTGATCACCTCACAAGACTTTCTAGAAGACCTCAGGGTGTCCTTAGCCAACATAGATGCTCAGGCCTGGATTCAGGAAGAGCCTGAACATCGAACAGACAACAAGGAAGTGTTGTATCACCATCACGCATTGTATGTTCCGAACACCGAATTACAACTACGAGTGTTGGCATGGGCTCATGATTCTCTGTTGGGAGGACACATGGGAAGATACAAGACCATAGCCTGTATCGAGCGATCCTTTTGGTGGCCCACATTGAGGAAAGATACTGAGACGTACCTACAGAACTGTTCCGTGTGTGCACAGAGAAAGGCCAGTCACGTAAAACCTGCAGGTCTCCTACAACCATTGCCCATTCCCCCTCGACCTTGGCATACTGTGTCAATGGATTTTATCGTTGAAATGCCCCCATGTGAAGGGTATACCACCATATTGGTGGTAGTTGACCATTTAACAAAAATGGGACACTTCGTTCCTTTGAAACGTTTGCCTACATCTTCTGAATTAACCTTTGTCTTCCTTCAACACGTGGTGAGAGTCCACGGAATACCCAGTCTTCTCATTACTGACCGGGGAACACAGTTCACCTCTCGTTTTTGGAGGGCGTTATGTAAGACTATGAACATCGAAGCCAGGCTTTCTACCAGCTACCATCCTCAGACGGATGGAAAAACAGAGCGCTTGAATCAAACTCTGGAGCAGTACCTCCGTTGTTTCACCCTCCAAAACACCACGAACTGGTACACACTACTATGGATGGCCGAGTTCGCCTACAACAATGCGGAACACACCACGCTCGGGTGTTCTCCGTTCTTTTGCCTCTATGGTCACCATCCTAACATGCTCCCTTTCGAATGGCAAATAGAATCTAGGCTTCCGAGCATCCACGGACATCATGCTCATCTCAGGGCCGTGTTGATTGACGCCAAACAACATCTGGCTTCAGCACAACTTGCACAAAAATGCTTCGCTGACAGAAAAAGAACCAAAGAACCCGTTTATCAGGTGGGGGACAAGGTATGGTTAGCAACTAAGAACCTACACCTTAAGGGAACAGACAAACTAAAACCCAAATACATTGGTCCCTACAGCATTGAGGAGATCATAAACCCCGTAGCCATGAGACTGTCCTTGCCCTGTTCATGGCACATCCACCCTGTATTCCACGTCTCACTGCTCCAACCCTGTCCTGTTAACATGAGGTTGCCTGAACGACCCCTCCCTTTGGAAGTTGATGGTCAGGACGAGTTCGAAGTACACGAACTTTTGGATTCTCGAATAGTGAGAGGGCGAGTGCAGTATCTGGTGGATTGGAAAGGTTTTGGGATGGAGGATAGAACTTGGGAACCAGTACAAAATCTCCACTGCCCTGAATTAGGTGAACGCTTCCATGCTGCAAATCCGGGTAAACCTGGACGACCGCCGAGTCGGCGATCCTTGAGTGGGGGTTCTGTCGCGATTACATTCCATAGACGTAAGGGAAGGGCAGATAGGGTACACACGCGCCATACATTTCTTCCCTGTACGCGTGGACGCCGGTATGCCTGTTACAGGAGCCCACTGCACTACATGTCCCAGAAGGCAATGGGGCACAGTAAAGGAAAACGGAATCGTAGTATCCAGGAACCGCCCCTTTCCATATAAGCACCGCCTCTACAGGAGGTAGGTGCTTGACAACCTGGATCAAGCTCGTATGTAGCGGAAGGTATTCCCCGCTGGAGGACCGTCTTGAGCGGCGTGACTGAGGCGCTGCTTTTTCCCGAGGATTCCTGAAGACCGTCGGAGCACTCGGGTGCTCATTTCAAGACTTCTAGTTTGCGAGGCTGAACTCCCGGCTCGGGGGCATTCAGGTATCGTGTAAAGAGAGAGAGACGCGCCGGAGCACTCTCCTCTCAAACCAATTTTCATTTCTTTTTTTTTGTACACATAGTTCACGAACGCTGGAACTTTTCGCAGCGCACTCGTGTTTCTGGTTTCACTTACCGCGCTTCCGCATAAACTGCCTTTTGGACATTAGAGTTTGTTTTCTTTTGCTGAGGCTATTACAGCGACCAGGGCACTCTGGATTTCAGGTTCACACGCTGTGAATGGAACAGCGGTGAAAGGCTCTTATCTGTTAGAAATTTTACTTTGCTTGTTGCTTGTGCACTATCGGTACACACAGAATCCTGGAACTTATTTGTTGGGTCCTAGGAGGGCGAGTACCTCGACTGCTTCTGGAGGATTGCTGTTGGGCTCCTTGTGAGTGTGTGACACAGTGCTGAAAACTTGATGTTGTTTTGTATGTTTGTTTCCCTGTGCTATCTCTCATACCTGTCTCTCTCTTTGTGTCTATACAGTGCTACCATCAGAGAGAAAGGTGTTCTAAGACCTAGGAGGCAAGCGTTACCCCCCACAGTGATTCTTTGTTATTTTATCCCCTTCCCTTTTCCCCGGGGTACTCCCTTCCATAGTGCACATACTTACATTGTGGGGGATAGTGCTCAGGGAAGGAGGGAGGCCACTCTACAAGCCATCGTTCCTGCTGGCCGCTATGAAGAGGTCAGTGGCATTTGTCTTGATTTCTTTCTTGTGCTATTGACAACCTGACAAATTCTAGGATCAGGAATAATCTTTTATGTGTGTATGTTAGTGTATGATGAAAACCATATATCATTGTAGGACACTGAGCTCTTCACTCTTCCTACAGCACTCAAATCAGTTCAAATGTAGAAATGAATGCTTAACGATCATTATTGTTTGGGTTGATGTGACCAATAGCGCACCACACACTGTCACAAAATAAAAGAATTCCCACATATCTGGAAAATCCTTATTTTTATGACATGATTGTCTATCTATTTTTTCCAGCGGGGGTTCTTAGGTTTCCTACTTGTAGAAGTGTCTAAAAGAATGTCAGAGGCAGGCCACTGTTATAGATGTACAGCAAGGAAAGACGCATTTCACCCTGTTTGGGTTCCTCTTTGGCACTCATTTTGAGTGGTCCGGAGTTGTATCCCTCAGGGGCTAGCACTGCATAACACTCTGAGGCAGGCTTTCACTCTCCAGCTCCCCGAGCGAACAGCCGTTCAGTCCTCCCTGTCCTCCAGTGCTTTTGCTTGCTTCTCTGTTAAACTGTATAGTGTTATTTGTGCAATTTTGTAACTGTATTTTGGTCTGTATAGTGCCATTTTCCATTTGTTGCCTCTTGTTTGCGCCGCCCCTCTCCCGACGTTTTTCTACTGCCGTTTCTTTCGTCCTACCCTGCCTCACCCACTGCCTCTGCGCTCATCCCTCCTCCCAACCTACATAATGGAGACCGCAGCGCAGCTCCATTGAGCAGGCTCCCTCTCTCCAGCTCCCCCTTAGTGACCAGCCATTTACTCCTCCCTGTCCTCCAGTGATTTTGCTTGCTTCTCTCTTTAACTGTATAGTGTTATTTGCGTAATTTATTAAATGTACTTTGCTCTGTATAGTGCCATTATCCATTTGTTGCTTGTTGTTTGCGCCGCCGCTCTCCCTCTGTTTTTCTCCTGCAGTTTCTTCCCACCTCCCTGCCACTGCCTCTGCGCCCCCCTCCTCCCAAACAACTTAATGGAGGCCGCTGCATGGCTGCACAGCGGGTGTTCTGCCGGTGCCCCAAAGGTGTGCCAAAGGCAGGCCCATCTGTGCCCGCCTCCACCTGGACTGCACCCGGGGCCAGGAACACTGGCTCTCCCGCTGCCCGAAGGTACTCAGCTTCCGAGCTACGTGCCCTGCAACAACTGCTGCCGCACCACGCCTCGCTCCATGTGAATACCGTTCACCTGCCGGCACACTGCTCATGGGACACCTCAACTTCGAACTCCAAACCGACAGCAAAACAACCTTCAGAGGCACCCTCTCCTACAGACCTCCGGGACCTCACCTCACCCCACCTTCTGTGACGCCATCCCAGAAATCATCGCCCTGCTTGCCGTTGACTTCAAGCACTACATCCTCCTGAGAGACCTCAACTGTCACTTTGACGACCTCAACGACACCAACACTGCTAACCTCCTGGAAAGCATGGACAACATCAACCTCTCCCAGATTATCACCAGCCCCACACACATAGCAGGACACACACTAGACCCCATCTTCACGTCCTGCGACAGCGTCAGGTGCAGCCATGTCACAGAGATCACCTGGACAGACCATGCCATCGTCCACTTCACCATCACAGAATCCTCCGGTTTCACCACCAAGCTGCCCTACACCCACCACCACAGCTGGAACAAAGTGTCCCTCACCGCCGCTCAACCTGACGCATCCACCAATCTAGAACAAGCCATCAAGAACCTCTTCACCTTTATCACCAAATGCGTCCATAGAGTTGCCCATGCCAAATCCACTAAACTCAAGAAACCCTCTAAACAAGCCAGCTGGTATACCATAGAACTGAGAGCCACTAAACACACTTTCAAGTGTCTTGAAAGGAGATGGCGCACTACCAAGAAGCCCACAGACCTAGCACTTTTCAAGTTATCCTGCTGCCAATACCATCAACTCCTGAAAAAGATTAAAAGGATCATCCTCACTGACCACATCAAAGCTAGCTTCAACCACAGCAAGGAACTCTTCAACATCGTCAGAGAGTTCTCCAACTCCTCCTCCACCAAGAACATTATCACCCCCTCCCAGGAACTCTGTGACACCCTGCCAAACTTCTTCCAAGACAAGATCGCCACCATCTACAAAGTCTTCGAAACCCAACCAGCCGACACCCTCAACCACCTCACGACCACAAGTCCTGACCCCACCCACCGGCTCACTACCTGGTACCAGCTCCCCACTCAAGACACCACCACCATCATGACCTCCATCCACTGGGGAGCACCCTCTGACCCCTGTCCCCACCACATCTTCAACCTCGGGAGCAAGATAATCAGCAAAGTGCTCATCATCATCTTCAATGCATCGATCTCCACAGCTATCTTCCCCGAAAAATGGAAACATGCAGAAGTCAAGCCCCTCCTCAAGAACCTTCTGTCAACCCCAAAGAACTCAAAAACTACCATCCCATCTCTATGCTCCCCTTTCCAGCCAAGCTCCTCAAAAAAGCCATCAACTGCCAACTCACGGAACACCTTGAGAACAATAGTCTCCTAGGCAATTACCAATCTGGATTTCGCACCAACCACAGCAACGAAACCACCCTGATCACTGCAGCTCACGACATCAGAACTCTGCTGGACCGGGGAGAAACAGCATCCCTGATCTTTCTCGACCTCTCAGCCGCGTTCAACACCATATTCCACCATATTGGAATCTAAGGAAATGCCCTCAAGTGGATCACCTCCTTCCTCACTGGAAGAACACAGAGAGTCCACTTACCTCCATTCACCTCAGAGCCCAAGAACATCATCTGTGTCGTCCCTCAAGGCTCATCTCTCAGCCCTACACTGTTCAACACCTACATTACCCCATTAGCCAACATCGTCAAACCCCACTGATTAAACATCATACCCTACGACGACACCCAGCTCATCCCTAATCTGTCGGAAGACACCTCCACCACCATGGCCAACTTCCACAGATGCATGAATAGCGTCGCCGACTGGAGGAAAGACAACGGCTGCCAAATACTCAACAAAGACAAAACAGAAGTGCTGATCTTCGGGGACAGCACCTCATTGTGGAACGTCTCCTGTTGGCCTTCCAAACTTGGGCCCTTGCCTACCCTCGAAAGAACATGCTGCAAACTAGGCATCATCCTGGAAGGAAGCTTACCATGAAAAATCAGATCAACGCGGTCTCATTCGCCTGCTTCCTCACCCTTTGCTTTCTCCGTAAGATCTTCAAACGGCTCCCCTCAAATACGAGAAGAACTGTCACTCAAGCCCTAGTCACCAAACGGCTGGACTACGGCAACACACTCTACGCAGGATTTTCCGCACACCTCCTGAAAAGACTGCAGACAATACAGAATTCCGCTGCCAGACTGATCCTTGACCTCCTCCGACGAACCCACATCACCCCCCCATCTCAGGAATCTTCACTGGCTGCTAATTCAGAAAATATGTCAGTTCAAGGTGCTGATCCACTCCTACAAAGCCCTACACAACCAAGGACCAGCATACATCAACTACCGCCTGAACTTCCACGAACCCAACAGACACCTGCGCTCCATCTCCCTCTTCCTCGCTCACACCCCCCGCATCCGCATCCGCCGAAGCAAAAGTGGAGGTCGCTCCTTCTCCTACTTCACTTCCCAAGTCCTAGAAAGACCTACCCTTTTACCTCCGAACCTATTCCTCGCTGCAGAACTTCAGGAAAGGACTCAAGACCTGGATATTCAACTGAACCCCCCCCCCCCGCAGAGTTCACAGTGCCTGGAGACCCTCATGGGTGATTAGCCGGGCTTTACAAATCCCAGTTGATGGATTGAGTAGCCTGGTGTTTCCAGGCCCAGAATTACCAATTCTACAAATACCAGACCAGGTAATTCTGGCCCAAGAAACACCAAACTTGGACCTGGATGTGGATCCCTCCTGCCACCTACCTACCATTACCAACGAAGGAACAGGAAATGTTTCCTGTGGTAGCTTCTCCAGTCCCTCGACAACACCCCATCTCTCTTCCTGCACCATTCCCCCATGCTATTTACCAACTAGGATTTCAATTACAGCTAAAAAGAGGCTGATAATGGGGCTCAGAAGCAGGAATACCTGTGGGGAAGGGCTGGCAAAACTGGGTTTGCTGGGTATGACCCATTCCATGCCCCTTAGCCTTTAATGGCCTAATTTTGGTGCAGAGCTACCAGTATCTCAGCATAAAAAACAAAAAACTGCTTTGCTCGTAATGAGCCCTGGAGAGGTCTGCAGGGTCGTTAAGGGTAATACAAGTTGCTCCCTGCTGTTTATAATAAGAAAACTATTTTAATATTCGTTCCGATCAATTTATCATCCTCTAGAATTGCGCTGTTCCAACACCTGAATGTGGTCTACAATACTGTCAGACCTTATACTCAATTTGAGGTAGGGTGTCTTATTTCTATAGCCTTTTGCACTTGCAGTTCACCATGTGTGTCAAGCAGCACTGAGGGTAAACTCAATACACCTGCGGACCAGCCTAGACAGCTCTTGACAGGAAGAAACTCTAAACAAGCGGCCAAAGTCCTAGGGCTTGTTTGCGGGGTAAAGCTGCAGACGGCTAATTAAAGCCGGTGACCCCTGAGAAGGCAAAGCAAACTTGGGCCTTCTCGAGACTTTCTGAGCAGACATTGTGATTTGGGGCGGGGCCTGACCTAGGTGTGTAACGGGAGCAGCTCGGCGGCTAGGCTTTTCAATACGGTGCACGACACCTTCAGCCACTACAAATCAAAGGAGGGGTGCGCACCCTTTTGAGATCCAATATCCCTTTCTTGTCGGCATTGTTGCTTTGTAGTCTGTTGACAATGACACGGCGCTCCTCCTCCCCAAACGCCTGTGGTAAAACTGATTGATGTGTTCACTCGGCCAGCGCGGATCTCGCTCACTTAATGGCAGCTAAGCCCTCTCCTGTGGGTGCGTTAGGGTGATCGGCCTGACAAGACAAGGGGAGCAGCGCTGGACACATAGCATGACCCGGGGCCGTCTATGAAACCACACACTCAAGGGACACAAAAGGCCAGGAAATTTCTTGTCTCCGCTTGTGGCATATCCGTTCTTCAATGACTTTTTCAAAGCAGGTTTTGAAATATCCCATTCACTTTTTTTTTTTTTTAGCATTGCCTGTATTAATCAATCCATTTGCTAGCTGAGGTTTATTTCACAGGATTTCCGACGTACTCCAGTATTGATTTGCGGTATGATTTCATAATGTGCACGTCTATGGCTACAAAAATGTAAATGAGGCTTCTGAAGGGTAGGATGGGACTGTTTCAAACTAACTGAGTCTATAATCTTCCCTTCTCCTGGCTTTTCCACTCTGATGCTCCCGACAAAGCCATAGCAAGTTAGATTTCGTATTTACCTCAGACACTTTGAAATGGCAGTTCATCTTCAGAGTCAATGATCTGTTTCAAACAACACATAGTTCGCTGGCTGCAGCAATCCTGTTTTCTGTTATTACAAGAGTCCTCTTCCTTCGGTTGGGGGTCAAGTGGGGGATTAGCATTCAACCTCAAGTGGTATTTCTGCAGAGCGAACAATGAATAAATCTCTAAAAACGTTCCATTCTGCTAAGGACCTAATTCCCAGTGCCCCTGTAATCCGGATGGAGTCGAGAGCAAAAGTAACCGGTCCTTCCGTATCTGCTGAAAGCACAGACCTCTGAGGAATTTTCCGGGTCAAACACTGGGAGAAAACGTGCATATTGATCCATAAACAAAGATTCCCATATGTTATTCCACAAAGCAATGTAGTGGGACCAGTGGCGTCACTAGAGTTGGTGTCACCCAGTGCGGTAACTCATGGTGTCACCCCCTCGTGAGCCTCTGCTTTAAATCGCTACATAAATCAGGATTCCTCCTGATTTATGTAGCGATTTAAAGCAGAGGCTCACGGTGTCACCCCATGTGATGGTGTCACCCGGTGCTGCGGTAACTCATGGTGTCACCCCCTCGTGAGCCTCTGCTTTAAATCGCTACATAAATCAGGAGGATTCCTCCTGATTTATGTAGCGATTTAAAGCAGAGGCTCACGGTGTCACCCCATGTGATGGTGTCACCCGGTGCGGTCCGCACCCCCGCACCCCCTAGTGACGCCGCTGAGTGGGACAGTGCTTAATTGGTAAAAGAATAAGTGCTGAGGCCGAGAGGTTTGCTCAGAAGCCTGCAGTCGGCTCTATCTAAGGTCTGGGTGCTGAATACCAAGGCTGTATAAACTTGATTCCACCACTTGCCTCTGTAATCCACCATCAAACATCCCCTGCCTCGTCATCTCACTCTTGGAGGTTGTTAGACCTGTCTGCTTTAGGGTGGTCTTCCACCAAACTTGTTGCCGTTACACCTCCTATGTTTTTTTCTGATCTTGTTCTTGCTGGCCTTAGGACTCTGAGCACTTTACGACTGCTAACCAGTGTTAAAGTGCTTGTGCTCTCTTCCTAAAACGTGGTGGAATTGGCTTATGCCCAATTGGCACATTTAATTTACGTGTAAGTCCCTAGTAAAGTGATACTGCAGGTAACCAGGGTCAGTAAATTAAATGCTACTAGTGGGCTTGCAGCACTTTTTGTGCCATCCACGTAAGTAGCCCTTTAAATATGCCCCAAGTCTTGCATGGCAGCCTGTGTGTGCCATTTTAAACGGCCATTTTGACGTGTCAAAATAAAACTTTTGCCAGGCCCAAACCTTCCTTTTTAGGTCTCGCCTAGGCAGCGCCCATGCGCTGCTCTAGGAGATGACCTTTAGAAATTGGTCAGCTCTTTTCAAGCACTCGTGCCTGTGCTGGCATCCACCTTGCAAGAGCAAGCAGCGGCGCGCGCGCTAATTGAAAACAGATGGCCCCCGCGCCGCTGCTCGCTCCCGCAAGGTGGATGCCAGCACAAGCACGAGTGCTTGAAAAGAGCTGTTTGCATTTGCCTGCTCTGGCTTTATTTCTTCTAAAGAAGCATAAATCAAAACGCATTCTAAGCACCGATTTTTGCTGCTGCCAAAATGTGCTCAACATAGAATGCTATAGAGGAAAAAAGAGCACTTCCCTTATGAATGCTTAATACGGTGTAAAATAGCACACAGTGCAAACAGGGGCATCCTTAAAAAGAAATAGCACTACAACTTTGTGCGTCGTTCACAAACTTTTTTGAATCTCAGGCAAGAAAATGGGTGTTGTTTGGTAAAAACTTTCATGCCACTTATGTCTGTCCCTCGATTTTGGGGCGATTTTTTTGATAGCGGGCAGCACGAAGGTGTGTTCATGCTACTGCAGTTTCTATTTGGCGGATATTTCTCATTTGTTTATGTTCATCACATCATGAGATGTATTGTTAGCTTCGTTTCTCTCTGAGATGTTACTTACATCACACTGAATAGGTCCAAACAAGGCACCATGTCCCCATGATTGTTGAACGTGTTTGAGAGATATCTGTTTGTGTTACAGTTCCGACCGATATGACGGAGGTATTAGATTATGACATAATCCTGAGTTTTTCCTTGTAATGTCAGTACCAATGCCCCCCCCTAAACAAAAAAGTAGGGGGGTATTTCAGATTAAGAACTCGCATACCTACAGACCTGTGCCTCGTTAATTGGTTCTGGTGGGCGATCGGCTGTAAGAGGGCAGCAAAGTGGCCGGGAGGTGTGTGGGGTGTGATGGCATTCCTTCCATTTTCTTTCCTTACATTCTGAAAGTGTCTGAGCTTCGAGAAGCTGTTGGAGTAAACCCTTCTATTCACCAAGCATAATTCAGACTCCGCCTGAAAGTCTGTCCTGCGTGAAGCACACTTCGCTCATAGTCATTCACAGGCACACAACGTACACATTCTATTGGTGTGTAATGTGTTCAATGCGAGCTTACATTGTACTGACGTAAAATGAGGGTGTACTTGTAAAGGTGGGCAGTTCTGCAAGGGTAAGGACAAGTCCAGTGCTGATTAGATTTACTCTCACAGAAAAGTAACATTTTGGGCAATCACAGGTTTTCAGTCTCTAACCTCTGACACTTAGCACAACTACCTTGCACTAATATGGATCTGGTGTAACTGGTGTAAAAGTGCTAGAACGTGCAATGTATATGAAAACTATTTTAGGAGGAACAGCAGACAGTAAAATAAATAAAATACTCCACAGTTTTGCTCTTATTCATAAATTGTTTTCTATGACTATTTGTGGCTTACTTCTATGTTACAAGAGATTTACTCCTGAATGTTCATAGCTGATTCCCGAGGAATGTTTATGAATAATTGTTCTTTAATTACATCCCATTTAACCCGAAGTAAGACAACTCTTCCAGTAGAAAAAGCTTTGAAGTTTGCGCCGCAAAAGCCCTAATGCATGTGTAATTTACACGATGCATTCATTGCACAATGGTTTGTTTGATTAGGAAAGCAGGTGTAAAGTACAAATGAACGTGATGTCATCGACTGCAAATACGCTAATGCATATATAGTTTGAACATTAGGACATTATAAACATTTAAAACTAGGAGAAAAGTGTAAATAACATACATGGGATATTACACACTCCAAAAACCTTAATTACTCATTTAATGTGGGCATTGTGTGCATTATACAAGTACAAGGTATGGTTAGCAAGGAAGGAGTAAATCGCCAACACTCGACTCCATGCGCAATACAGTGCCTGCGTCTCGGTGTAGGTGTAAAGTACACCAAGCATGCTTTACACACATGTAGTCTACGGTAAGGAACATGTGTAATGCAATACTGCGAAAGGAGTAGCTGGAAGGGGTCAGGAAGTGGTCAGGAAATACCAATGCGCTACAATGCACGTACAGGAAGGCGCTATATGGTCAGGAAAGCATGTAACTCACCAGTGCACCACAACAGCACACACCGCGTGAGTCCTCACTGCAAGGTAAATGATATAGTTTAATAATGCACACTTCCCAATGCATACATTAAACCTATATGTAAGATTAGGACACAAGCTGTGAATTAGCACCGTACATATATGCCACACACTGCGTGGATCGCAATGTAACACTTACTGACATGCATTGACTTAACTTACTCCCCCTAATTAATGAAGGTAGATATATTTCCAAATACGAGGCGTGCCTCCAACATAAACGTTGTGATTCCGGACATGCCTCAAATGTAACAGCCCTTCTTCTACAATGTGCCTCTGGGGCGTGGACACGCCTCCCAGATCTGGAAGGTGAGGTTTTTAAAAGTAAAATGTATTGCACGGGCGGGTGTGATGAGCAAACCCGCCGTAAAACAGCAATGACTTTGGAGAAGGGCTAAGAGGAGCTTTAAATATTGAGTGGTGAATAAAGGTGCGCCATCTGTTCCGGCTGTAAAGCCGTCATGTACTGGGAGATGGAGGGAGCGAGGGTCGGGGAGCGGGGAAACGTTCCTTAAATCAAGAAATATTTCATAGAAGTGGTTTCACAAGTTTCCGTTAGTTTGTTCTGAATATATTACACTACTGTCAGTCTCGAGCTCCGTCCTCCCCACAGCTTGCTCGGTAACCCGCAAGGATTTTTGCTGCTTCATTTAAACTATCATTTTGCCATTGGCGTGCTCCCTGTTTTTCTACTTATTCGTGTAATTCTCAGTCTCGATAGGGAGTTGCTGCCTCACTTCCACCATATAGAACGAGCAGCTCAGCGCTGTATGCTAATACTATTTAATGCACATTAAACTTCTTTCATTGGTTGAACGCATCTGTCAGAAAAGACTGAATACCTGGTTGCTTGTGGGGTAATTTATGAGCAGTCACTGGGTCTGTGTTTTCTGTAGCGCAGAGAAACCCCCGGGTATTCATTCATTTTATATACAATAAAATGTATTTAGCTGTTCATTTTTGCAGTATGGTATAGCGCGTACCATGTCTGCACGGGCGTCATAGCGCTGAACAAGAGCTGAAATCAAACACAGAGTATGCTGAAAATATACATTAAATTCGAAAACAATGGTACAGTTATTGCATCTCTCTGTGTGTCGTCTGCTCACCCACCCATCTTTTGTTACAGATGTTTCTTGGAAAATGACAATTTTAGTGATGTTGTTCTTGTGTTAAAAAATAACATTCATGCAAATATGAACGAAAAATGGCAGCAAGATATAATTCAGAGTATTAATCATCATGTAGTCCCTTTAAGTGCCATGACGACATCATACTTGACATCCGTAATGATAGCGCTTTGAGAATTAAGCGCCTAACTGTAGAATAACAGAATTAGGAAGCCTTCATCTATTATCCGGTCAACACAAGAAGCTGGAAAAACGGACACCAATCCATTGGGGGGGAAGAGTTGGCTAGGTCATATTTCTGGGAACCCCCAAAGGTGTACCTCAGTATGAGGTAAGGTAAGGTACATTTTATTGTTTAGTTAATTAAAACCATAACAATTTTGGCATAAAAGAAGATAAACATGGCTTCATAATTTAAAACAAGACATATCACTTCGTCCAATCTTAATCATTACAGAAGTGGTCAAGTAATAAAAATGCTTCTGACACTTCTTTATTATAACTTTACATAGGCAAAGTCAATATCTCTGGCTAAACACTTATAAGGTCCCAAAGGCGAGACCTATTGGCTATGCCAATGCTTGTTAATACATATAAGTCACCCCAAGGTATGGCCTGAACAGCCCACAGGGCAGGTCCAGGTTATTTAAAAAGTGGGATGTTCTTAAGTTAAATGTCCCGATAGTAAAAGAAACTCTGGAATTAATATTTCACTATTGCAAAGCCTGGCTCTCCCGTACGATAACATTGGAGTTACCTTATTACATTTAATAAGCTGTAACTTCCAAATGGGAACAGGTGAACAGTTCATGTTACGTGTCTTTGGTATTGTAATGAAAAATCCTCTTTTATGATGAAGTCTGATTTTTGGTTACAATTTTGAAAATGCCACTTTTAGAAAGTTGTTTTTCAGATATTGGGATGATCCTCCTAAGGATATAAGGGATGGGATCAATAAACCTAATCATACAACAATGAGACCCCCTATACCATAGATGTATATATTATTCTTGTGGACCCTATAACCTATATATGTACAGACATGCAATTTCTGTCTTTATTTGCTGTCTATAAGTATTTCATCCCCTTTCCCTCTGTCCCTCTTTTTTGTATTTATGGGTTATTGTGTATCACTCATCTCAAACCAATTAGGCATAAACATTTGTAACACAAATATAAATTGTTATTTTATATCTTTTTTAGATGCAAATAGATTTTAAAGGTGTATAGACATATATCATATATACATTTAACACATAACTCACAGTACAATTAAAGCATACATTTTCTGACTTCACAATTACATGAGCATTAAACACATACAAACATATATAAGATATGAATTTTACAACAACTCATTTGACCATAAGAAACACATATAACAATATGACATTCAAATATGCACGTCCAACTAAAGATTGAAAGCAGGGATATTATTAGGGATTAGACTTGTTGTTTAGTCCCTCCATCATTTAATCCTCTGTGGATCATAAGGCCCTATATGGTCGGGGAAATAATAAAAAAAGTGTCTCTGCGCAAAACTCATTGAGAGTAAAAATATTCGCTCTCAGTTTCTTCTTGACCACTTGATTTGTAAGGGAAACGTGCCCCCTGCTCACAATCACAGTACGCCAACGTGTTTCGGCCTTCACGGTGGGCCTGCTCTTAGTCTTGAAGGTCTTCCTTAGGGGTGAAGATATGTTTTAAATGGACACTACATGTACAACAAACAGCATGTGTATGTGTGAGTATTTAAAAGGGGAAAGTGATACATAAAATTAATTTGGACTTTAAGTGCTGGGGGTCCCGTACTCAGCACTGGTTGTAAATTACATACCAGTCTGGAATAATCTTCAAACAGTAACGGAATCCCAGGGGACTTCTTTGGGGTGCTCCAATAGCCTCTGTGGGAAAGAGGGGGCACGCATTATTTTATGTAATTCAAGTGCCTTATTCATTATTTAAAGACACCATCAGCGTTAGGCACACCCTGCCTTTGTACATACCTTTCCTTTTGGGGTTCAAACGATACCTCTGTGGACATTGAGGACCACCACTTGTTCTACATGTTCACCATGTGGGGTGTTGCCTTCGTTACTTATAGACAGCAAATAAAGACAGAAATTGCATTTCTGGACATATATAGGTTATAGGGTCCACAAGAATAATATATACATCTATGGTATAGGCGGTCTTATTGTAGTATAATTAGGTTTATTGATCCCGCCCCTTATTTCCTTAACAGGATCATCCCCATATCTGAACGACAGTATGTAGAGTGGATATATATCCACGAGGGAGCTATCCAATTGAAGATATACTTGCATTAATCACGCCTGGCTCACTCGCCCGGGGGTCTACAATCCATGTGTGTATTCCTCTCTACTTCTCTATCTCCCCTTTAAAAACCATCAATACAGATAAATATATTAGCCCCCACACACACCCAGGAAGTTATATATGTCAGAGCCCAAATCCTTGAGTTTCAGAGAAGAGGATATAGAAGAATTACTGAGACGACTATCTACCTTGAACATTAGAACTAGTTCCCAAATCCCGCACAACAAACAGAACTAGAAGCACTGACCAGACTCAAGAAGAAACAAATAAGGACTGCCCTACACGGTGAGTTACTATTGGAACATTTGAGAGCAGGAATAATACCTCAGGGCCTACAAGTAAAATATATTCCAGTGATCTCTGTGGATATCCCGAAATATATTGCAGATTTTAACCATATAGGAACTAAATGCTCCAGGGATTAATTGTTCTTATCCATCAAAGCAGAAGAAAGGGTAAGCTTTAAAGAATTGGAATCAAAGAACTAGAAGAAGCCATTCTGAGTAACGCAGCAATTGAGTATCCTTGGATTCTGTTAGTGTTTGAAGATTATTCCAAACTGGTATGTAATTAACGACCAGTGCTGAGTGCGGGCCTCCAGCACTTGAATTTCAAATTAATTTTATGTATCACTTTCCCCTTTTAAATACTCACACATACACATGCTTTTTGTTTTACATTTAGTGCCCATTTAAAACATTCCTGAGGAAGACCTTCAAGACTAAGAGCAAGCGCACCGTGTAGGTCGATACGCGTCGGCGTACTGTGATTGTGGCCCAGGGGTGCATTTCCCTTACAAATCAAGTGGTCAAGAAGAATCTGAGAGTAAATATTTTTACTCTCTATGATTGTTGCGCAGAGACACTTTTCTTCTTATTTCCCCGACCACATAGGGCCTTATGATCCATAGAGGATTAAATGATGGAGGGGCTATACAACAAGTCTAATCCCTAATAATATGCCTGATTTAAATCTTTAGTTGGACGTACATATTTGAATGTCATATTGCTATATGTGTTTCTTATGGTCAAATGAGTTGTTGTAAAATTCATATCTTAATTATGTTTGTATGTGTTCAATGCTCATGTTATTGTGAAGTCAGAAAAGTTATGCTTTAATTGTACTATGCGATTTTTGTTATATGAATATGTGATCTATGTCTATACACCTTTAAAATCTATTTGCACCTAAAAAAAGATATAAAATAACAATTTATATTTGTGTTACAAATGTTTATGCCTAATTGGTTTGAGATGAGTGATACACAATAATCCAGAAATACAAAAAAGAAGGACAGAGGGGAAGGGGAGGAAATACTTATAGACAGCAAATAAAGACAGAAATTGCATGTCTGGACATATAAAGGTGATAGGGTCCACAAGAATAATATATACATCTATGGTATAGGGATATTATTGTTGTATGATTAGTTTTACTTTTAGAAAGTTGGCATTTTCTCTCATTAGCCATTTAGTGCGCAGCCTGTTTCTGGGTCACATGACTGGGTGCAGTTGGCAGTTGGCCTTGTGTATTTCTCCTAGACAGCCACACACAATAGAGAGCTTCACTATGCCTTGATGTGCCATCACTGGCAGGATGGGAGTTCGGAGTTAGGCCCAGCCCCACTTACACCTGAATAGGCTGTGTCGTGGCATCACACAAAGGGTTGCATACCCCCTGTAGTTAGTCTGGAGCCAGGGCAAGGGAGGCAAAATATCTGTACACTTCAGAAGGAGAACTCAAAAAGCTTCTCCCACTTCAAAGGAGGCACCCGGTATAAATATTGGACCTTAGGCGCAAGCTCTTCAGTACACTTCTGGACCTGTTTGACTCTGCTAGGAAGAAGGACTGCTCTGCTGCTGAAAGGACTGACACTCTGCTGGGTGGCTGCTCTGAAAGGCTACTACCCTGCTGTGCTGACCTGCTGTCTGCTGCCTTCTTGCCTGCATGAGAAGGACTGGATCTGCATCTGTTGAACCCAGGAACTCAGAGTGACTCCAAGGGCAAGTTGGCTGACCTCCTGACTAGAGCCTCAGGGACAAAATGCTCCAACAGCCTTTAAACCAGCACCTGGACTCTGCCATCTGTGAGTCCTATCCTGCCAAGTGGTGCCACCCCAGTCCTGCACCCTTGGAAGTTTGCCTGAAGGTGCTCTGCCAGCCTATCTGTGGATCCAGCAGAACCAAGGCATCTTCTCTGCTGCACGGCGCAACCTCGAGCAGAACCGATGCATCTCCTCTGCTGTATGGCCTTTTCCGATGCAAGGACTTCACATCACACCCTCACAGCTCCTCTGATCTGCTGCTGCGCAACACATCCCTGATGCAGACCCTTGCATCACAAGCCTCTCGCCGACGAGATCCTTGCTAACTACGTAGGACCTCTCATTGCAGCCTTGCAGCTCATCGGAAACCGATGCATCGCCTCAGCTGAGTGACGCATCCTCAACATGGGACTCCGCAACTCTCCGCAAACAGGACTCTTGTTCATCTGGCCTAACTGTGTTCCTATAGCCAGCCCACGTTCTATCACGGTCAGCCTGAACATGTAACTGTCTAGCGCAACCAAATTTCCACAGTTGGTGCTTTGTGCTTTTTGGTGCCAGTTTCTTAAAATTGCATATCTCCAGTTCTACTGATTGGATTTTTGTTGTTTTGGTCTTACAATATTTGTTAAAATGTACTGTCGTTTTCTAAATTGGTGTGGGATTTTTCTTACTATTTTTTGGTATTCACAAACTATGCATTAATAGTATGTTTACAACTGTTGAGACTCCAGAGTCAGAGTGGCAAACTCTGCACATAAAAAGATAGGCCTGTCCTTTGTGAATCAGGCCCTGAATGGGGATTGTTCTCATCACTCGAGTTACCAATGCCCCCGGTATCTTTAAATCGAGGGAAGAACAGCAGAGTGATTTACAGCCTACATGTGTGGGGCTGTTCAGCTTTGTGTAGGAGCTGAACAAAGACAAACAAAATTACCTTGTCCTTGAGGTGTCTAATGTTAGGATAGCATCAGATTCTCGACCCTCCCTCCTCCATCATTAGTGAATTTACAGTAGGCGGTGAGCAGCACGAGCGCTATGTAAAAAACAAAAAAATACACAAAGAATCGTTGAAGATAGACGGTATCTGCGGAAAGATCAGGAAGAGTGGAATGGTGTCATAGAGAGTGTCAAGTGTGACAGCCCCACTGCATTTGTCTCCTTGCAAAATCTCTCTCTTTCCATCCATCCATCCATCCATACTCTCTCTCTACTTCTCTCTCCTCTCTTCTCCCTAGCTTTCTCTCTACCTTCTGCCTCCCTCACTCTCTTTCTCTCTCTCTTGAAGCCTCCTATGCGTGCTGCAATTAACCTGGGGGAGCTGAAGGTGGAGAAAGTGACAGATACATCAAGAGCAGCCCCGGGCTTTCAAAACCAGACTCAATGCTCTAGCCCCTGAAGAAATGTCTGGTAGAATAAAAAACCTGTCCAGCCCTGCGGTGAATGCACTCCTGCCACTTAAAGGGAACTACGGCTCAATGTATGGTTAAACAATTCCACCGCCACCTGATCCCCCAGAGATGGCTTTTAAAATGTATTAGGTCCTAGGGAGAAGTTTACTTTTAAAATTTGCAGAGTTCCTCCTTCAACTCTCCTTCCTTCGACCCTCTTGTCTTGAAAGTATGTAAGAGAATGGAGCCCGGGAAAGGCTATTGACAAGGAACTACATAGGAACTGAGTTCTATCCTGACCAATGATAAAGGTATTTTGCTGGTGTTGTTGTGAATAGAACATTTGCAGGACTATCTAGAAAGCCTTAGGTGTTTTGCAGAGAGGACCAGTAGGTCAGACTCTACAGTTATTGTTGGGTAAAGGGTCATTAACATGTTGCTCAGCCCATATTCATCATACCTTCAGACACTGGTTGAATGTATTTAATATGGTCTGTGGAGTTTTTTCCTGTTTATCGATATAGGGCAATTTCATGAGTTGAGCGCTTGTAAGAATCGACATAAGGAGCAAGTACAGCATGACAAAGTTCTTCATTGTAATTATACTCTGACAGCAACTCTGCACACTGACGCCTCCACAAAAGTGTTGCATTGTGAGAGGCAGACAAAGTCACTGTCTCTACATATGGGACCTCCATGGATGGTCAGCAACTTTTATGGTGCTGCCTCCCGCTCCCTGCAGATGCAATGTCAGGCTGACTCTGGCTGCAGTTACAAAACATCTCCCTGTGGGTCCAGAGGCAGACTAGCTTTAGGCTTCATGGTAGGTAAATTAATTCATGCATGGCTACTGTGTCCGGAGACCTACAAGTAATAGTGTCAGTCCTCCTCCGTGATACATCCCCCCTAAACATCATTCCTATCAGTTCTACATGGAGCTGCTGTGCCTCGAGGAGTAGAAGGTGATGCTGAGTTGGCAGGGTTTGCCCGGACGTGGGTCCCTTGCTCACTTTGCCACTGGATTCAAGCTAGCCTGGCTGATGAAGGGTGTTACCCAGAAACCGGTCCCAGGATGCTTGTTTCCGGTTCAGGGAAGACCTGGCTTGGCAGTTCGGGCTGGACTGTTCCCATGAGGCACAGGGTCAAGACTGATTTGCATATAGCTGGGTCTGAACTGAGGTGGCGAAGTGAGCTAAAGAAAGATGATGGATTCAACCCAGATTTGTGACTGGGAGTGAGTGTCTGAAAAGTTTCAGCTCTCCGTCCATCATCTCATTGTGTTTGCTTTGTTCGCCCTTAGTTGGCAGGGTATGCCCAGAGGTGGGTCCCTTGCTCACTTTGCCACTGGATTCAAGCTAGCCTGGCTGATGAAGGGTATTACCCAGAAACCGGTCCCAGGATGCTTGTTTCTGGTTCAGAGAAGACCTGGCTTGGCAGTTCCGGCTGGACTGTTCCCATGAGGCACAAGGTCAAGACTGATTTGCATATAGCTGGGTCTCAACTGAGGTGGCGAAGTGAGCTAAAGAATGATGATGGATTCAGCCCAGATCTGTGACTGGGGGTGAGTGGCTGAAAAGTTTCAGCGCTCCGTCCATCATCTCCTTGTGTTTGCGATGCTGAAGACACCTCCATGCCTTCTGCACAAAGGCACTCTAGAGAAGGTCAGCAGCATCTGTGGCACACTCTAGTACCAAGTTCCTCCAAGCATCCAGGCATGTTGCAAGGGGTGCAATTTGCCATTCATTATTATAGGTTTATTATGATGGATTCAGTTAGTAAATAACAAGGCACCAATCTCTCCTTGACATCAGGGAAAAGAAAAGAGCTAGGCAAAGGCATCAAGCAGGATATCAAAAGGAGGAGTCCAACTGTAAGGAACAAAAATCAGGGAAGAAAATAGTAGGAAGAGTGCAATGAACGTGACAGAAAATAAGGAAAAGATTATGCATTGCATCCATCAATTATAAACGCCTCCTTACATGAGATTCAAACAGAAACAGAATTGAGATCACAGGAAAAGACTTGCCTTCATCTTAGATTAAGAACCTCAGGCAGAGTTACCTGAACAGACAACCATCTTAGAAAGTAGAGTTCATAATGCTTATCCACACCCCTTTCAAGTAGCTCATGGCATTGAACTAAAAGACAAACCCCAAATTTGACATCCTGTGTCCATCCTGTTCCTACTTTGCCTGTCTGATGCCCCACACTGACTGAGGAACACCCTTCCGAGTGGCAGATATCACAGAAATGCCAGCTGGGTCTAGGCGGGAGGATGCTCAGCAATGCTCTGAGCCTAGTGGCCTATACCACACTGCCTAATTGCCTGATGCACCGACTTCTTCTTGATACTAGCAAGTTAAACGCTCTAGGCATAGATGTAACATGTGCATGGGATCAATCAGATTTTCTCGCTTTTATGAGGAGTTTTTGATTTTATACTTTTGTTTGATCTATTTTATAATGGGATTAAAACCCCTATGTGCTCTTTGCATGGTCCGTTGATTTGAGAAGAAGTATTTATCTACGATCTAGAAATCAGAAAGATGCAGCCAGAAGGATAATCATAGGGGAGCTAATGGCAGAGGAAAGCCATGTTTATATGGAGGGCATAGTTAGAAAAAAAGCACACACTGATCCACAGTTTCTTATATGACAGCTATCGTTACAAAATAACCTGAGGATTATCAGTGCTGCCATTATGTACTCCTCATTCTCTTAAGCCCTGGAATGAGCAGCTTCCACTGTTGTAGATGAGGTAGAGCAACTCCCAACCACTCCCTCTCCGGGGAAATTCAGAGTTTGCAAAATCTTATGAATTTGTGATTGTTCAAGTAAAATGTAGGAATCCCTTACCAAAGAGAACAAAAACAGCAAGTAAACCATGTTGATCAGAAATTGGAGATAGAGGAAAAGAGAAAGAAAGACAGCGCTAAAAATTGTGGAACACAGATTGGAGAGAGATTATATTTTGTGACTTCTTGTATGACATAAAGGGTAACATGAGAATCAAAATATCTATTCTGCTATATCACCTCATACATAACTGTCTCTGCTCCATCTCCACCAATTATCTAGTACACAGCTTCCCAGTTTGCAAGATTTCGACCTCTATGTATCGATCGAGGTGTGCTTCTACTATATTCCTAATGCAACACACGTATGTATACTGAAGACCTCCTTGAATCTTTAAATCTCCCTTTACTTGCTACAGCACTTTCCCACCAAATTGCAACATAAAGGGCTGTAGAGAGGGAAGACATTAAATTGACACATAGGCAGGTATTAAAACATAAGATGAGATTGATATTGCTCTTCACTGTAAAGTTATTTCCTCTCTCTATGTCAAGTAGACAGATGTGTGTCAAACGTGGACTCAGCAAGAAGAAAAGGAAAAATCACCTCAGCTCCCCTCTTCACTGTTTTTACTGCTTAGGAGTAAGGTTAGGTTCATTAGAGCCATTATTCTCATCACTGGGCAATAGGTCGGGAGTGGATCACTGTCCAACTCAACCCCCTCTGTCATTGCCAGGATGCTCACAGTAAAATCTATGTCTCTGGAGGTATGTTTTCATCCAGTTCACATTGAGCACACCCCTTGGTTCTCATGTGTCAGCTGTGTCCACTAGGAAGTTCACATCAGCACCTCTTGTTCCACCTTGTATGTTCTACACCACATATCCTCTTGACCTTCCTGGTTCCTAGTCACTGTTGCATCTTGGTCATGCGACTCCCACATCAGCTCTTGGCTTGCCTGAAGGTTTTTCTTCACCAGACTCATGTATTGTGCCGTCAACTTCTGGGGCCAATCACATAGTCTTATTGTAAAGTAACCCATCCTCCCAACCAATGTAATGACTTTCAATCACTCATTCGCTGACAAGCTCCTGGACTTTATTCCCAAGTGCCACAAGTGTAGGGCACTCTACTTGTGTAGTCAGCTTATTCCTCAGGGTAGGTCCTCCAGCAGCTAACAAACCCCGCAGCTCTAGCAGTGATCCAAACTCCAACACTTGGTTCGCTTCGGTGCCTCAATTTCCTCTCTCTCTTGATCAGGGGCAATGGGCACCACAGACTGTACCTTTTGAGTGTGCCCTAATCCACTTACTACCCTTCTTCAGTCTCTGCAAATCTCGGATTGTCACCATCTCTTTCTCTTTCTGCAACTAATGTGTGGCCTGTGTTCTGGTCTGCATAGTTGACATCGTTCAAGCCATGTAGGATTCCAGCCCTGGTACTAAAATTGGGGCAATTCAGTAATTGCATACAAGACATCCTGCACACTGTTTCTCTTACCCCTACATCGATCATGGCTGCCTTTCCATTGACTTCTACCCCAACTCTCGAAGGCAGGTACTCCAGGTCGTCCTCACTGGCTTTCAGGCCTGTGCTATTGACACCAGGGAGAATCTCTTTGGGATGCGATATCTCTTTTTAACCATCATTCTGTAAGCATCCCTATCTTCAATGGCAGAAACTTTCCTGACATTGATCTAGCTTTTAACACAAACCTCGTGGTATTTGTTTGAAAATGCTGCAAGGCATGTGGTTCCCTTTCTCAAATGTCCATAATAACTATGTTGAGAGACATAGAGCGCTCTCTGGCCCCCTCTTCCATAGTTGACACACTTCCTAGTATCGGTGTAGAGGGTACAAGGTCTTTTACCTAATAATCTCTTGTGTAATTCCCTCCTTGTGGTACCTATAGCAAGCAACCACTTTGAGTATGGAGGAAACATCCTGTCCTCCTTTTTAGGTCTCGCCTACGCAGCGCGCATGCGCTGCATAGGAGGAGACCTTTAGAAATCGATTCCGTTTTTCAGGCAAAAACGTGCACGCATTGCATTGCTTTGAATGGCAACGCGTGCACGTTTGGCGATTCCCTTGCGGGAGCGAGCTTTGAAACCATCTGTTTGTAATTAACAGATGGTTCCTGCTTGCTCCCGCAAGGGAAACAGGTGCAGGCCCCCTCCTCTCTCCCCTCCCCCTGCTGCCTCCTCCTCAAACTTGTTTTTTTTACTTTCAGCGCGAGGCGCGCGCGCTTGTTTCAACTTCTTTCTGCTTGCCTATCAGCCTTCTTGAAACAGATGATGTTTAATGGAGGCCTCCCTGGGTAATAGTGTTATGTAGAGAAACGAAGAGTGAGATCCCGGTAGTGCCATGCAGCAGTCGTAATCTCTACTGAATGTGGCAGACCCCAGCGTGACTGGACAAATTACAAGTGCCCAGAGTGTGGTCAGATGTCGTGTGTCTGTGTCTGTCTCTAGAGTTGCCCAGTAGCCTCACTGTATGCCATAGAAATTGGAGATTCGTTAGCCAGGAATGGCGTTGCTCTCCATCTACCCTTAAATCTCATGGTCTTTGCATGGGTACGGTGATGCGACAGATGTGGGCCATAAGTATAGGCACACCAGATGGGTTATGTGGGATAGGTCCCATCTATTTGTACAGGGTATAACACACATCCTTGTGTATTTTCTCGACTCACGCTTGGAGTTGTGTTTTTATGCCCTGAAGTACTCTTCCGCTGGCAGCGGGTTGCTGCAACATTTGGGCAGCTCGTGGCGAGAACGAAGTTCACAGGCTGTATATACCATTGGCTGGCGTGAACCCAGGAAAGGCCTTTCTGATTGGCCAAAGAGCACGCAACATGTCAGAGTGATCTCTGATGAGGACTTCGTACTGCAGACGATTGTGTTTTCCCTAGTAAAACCTATTATCAGCAGCCATTCTAACCTGCCAACCCAACTAATGGACATCGTTCCCCTCTGGAGTATGGTGGCACTTAAGTTTATTTGGAAACACGGTAGATATACCTCGTTAGACATCTTTTTCTTAAAGATCTCATTATAAAGGCTGATTAGTGACGGCCGAGTTTTAATCCCACCCTTACCCTTTGTTCAAGTTGTCTGATTCTGGACAAATGAACTCCCATGGTTCGGAGGCCAACTTGGGCGATGGTAGAAACAGGCTAAAAGTCACTCCTAACTTCTATGTCAATGCAGTTGGCATTTTGCATTTGCCAGTCCCGCCCCCCTTATCTGCCCTGGTACCTGTGGCACCTCCCTTTAGAGCCTGCGCGGGTTTGGCCAGACTGGCTGGGATGCCACCTCGCTGTGGTGTCACATGGCCGCGTGGGCGCGCGTCGTGGGAGTCGCGCGTCTGCCGCTACCTGATGTCATCCTCAAGGCGCCTAATGCTGCTCGACCCAAAAATAAGTTTCCTTTTCGTTTCCTGTTTTCCAACTCGCAGATGCCAGCATGCGCGCGAGACCTCCCTTTAGAAACTTTCACTCTCTCCGCTTCTGCTTTAGACCACAGCACGTCGAGGCTGCTGGTGACGGCGTCACAGGGGACGGCCCCAGAAATCCCCTTACTGGCCAAGTGACGCTTCTCGGGCCTGCGGAAGTGTGGGTGGCGGGCGGGGACCCGTGGCTTCTGGGCAGCATCTTTGCCTACTACGCAGTCAAAATATAGTGTCGAGAGAAGGAAGGGGGATGGCCTGCCTCGGCACATGTGGAGCCATAGAAGTCTAATGTGGCGTGAACATGTACAGCGGTGTTAGCGTCCCCCGTATACAATACAGCGCCGACGACCCAAACTGGGACTGCTGCACAGGAGTCAGTACAAAGGGTAGTGGCAGCTGTAGGGCAAGCTTCATTCACCACCACTGAAGAGGTACAGGCAAGAATACAACAGCATGGCATGCTTATCTCACATGTGCAGCAGCACTGTAAGCCCCCACCAACAGTACCTCCCAGACCGCAGTAAAAGTGCAGTCTTCTTTAATTTACAACCGGTTTAACATCGGAAGCAGTCATATAGGCTTAACTTGCACTAAAGTATAGGGAGCAACAGGGCAGTCTTACACCGCCACCTGGCCACCCACTTGTCTAGGCCTTCATTAATTAGCAGGTTTGTTTGATGGTTTCCAGGCGCTAAACACACCAGAAGGATGAACATCTAATACTCGCATATACATTTTCATCAGTTGTCCTATCTTGATGCTTCCTTCGCACCAGAGGAGTATGGTCAGAAACCTCTTGTCTGTCTACATCCCTGCAGGTTTTGTGGTCCCTAGCTTTTCCGTCACTTAACCAGGGAACAATAAGTTACATTTTTGGTCCCGCATTAGACTCCCAAACCTGTGTTTTAACGCTGACATCTCTGTAAAGACAATCTGTTTCTTCTACAATTTATAACCATCATCTCTTTCTCCATGATGGGCCTCAACCCCTGCTCTTCTCATAGTGGCAGCATCTTCCATAGTGTGTGTTGATTGATTGAATTTCCTACCCCCCATTACATGTCTCTTGCTCCATATGCATATTTCCTACCCCCCATTACATGTCTCTTGCTCCATATGCATATTTCCTACCCCCATTACATGTCTCTTGCTCATTATACATGCTCGTCTCTGGAGGTGTCCCTTCTTACAGTGCTGCTCAACCATTGGATTCTGTGTTGTCTATGTCCACCTTCACGTCTCAGTCTCCTGATTGTGAACTTTGCTCTTGGTGTGAGGAGCTCTGTTTTAGCGGTGGTTCAAATGTAAGAGAATCACAACGGTCTTCCTGTGGACTCTGGACTTTGTGATGTTCCAGACAGACCCTTGTGTGTATGTGGTATTTGCATAGGACAAACCTATTGGAAAGGCTGCTTAGGGTTAAAAGCAAAGTTGGATTCAGGGAGAGGCCACTGGGTTCTGAGAGCAGAAGTGGACTATTACTGAGTCTCATAGTCTTCTTAGGCCAGATTTGTCATCCGCTATATTCTAAATAGAAGCAGTGTTAGGGGGACCCTGATGGATATGGCGATGTTGTTCTAGATCCTGGGTGCATAGATGGGGAAGGTCTCTTGCGTTTAGGTTTTTAATTTTTTTTTTCTTTTGCAATGTTTAGTCTTCAGTCCGATGGTGTCCTGGCTGCAATGCACTGAGAACCATCGCATATGGTGAGCTTGTCAGCCAAATGGGTGGGGTTGCTGACACTGATTGGTTTGGGGATGAAGCAGCTAGTTTTGATGATTGTGCAGGAGATAGAGTGGTTTTCCTTCAGAGTGGGGGTGATCTTCTTGATTAGGCATGCTACATTTATAACATGTTTGTGGGGGTCAAGTGTGGTGTGTTGGAGGCTGTGTAACAAGGTGTTCCATCACCCAGATGCTCATGTAGGAGGTCTCGAATGGCAACTCTAAAATAGCTTTCTGGAATTGACAGTTTTACCTTCTTTAGTAGAAAGTTGGTACCTGATCTTATTGATTTTCTCTGTAATATGTTCCGTGAGGTTGGTGCGCAGGGTGAATGTAGGTTGCTTTGCGTTAGTTGAAAGATGGGGGTCTAAAAATTCAGGTTCATGACATTGAGCTCTGCCACTTCTTGGTCACTCTAATCCTGCCTCAGTCACTTCCCAGACCCGGTTCATTGGTGATGTTCATGAGACATCTTAGTTCATGCATCTGTGATGTTCATGAGACATCTTAGTTCATGCATCTCTGTGATGTTCATGAGACATCTTAGTTCATGCATCTCTTGGGAGTTTTCATGTTCTGTGCCATAGTTTGTTAACGTGTTGCCACACATCTATCCTTTGTGGTGCAATCCTATAACGCCAACTCCTGGGAATGTTGACCCTGCTGCAAACCTTGTCATAAGTACGGACCTGTTTTCCCTTCCAGCTAGATCCATGTCATCTGCATATTTTAGAAAAGTGAGCTCCAAGTGCTTCAATAACAGACCCATCTGGCACTTGCTAACTGCTTTCATCTGTATGACATCTCTTCAATGAACCAGTTTCTCACCTAAGCGGTTTCGACGGCTCAGATCGGCAAATGGATTTTTTTTTGTTTAAAGCATCTGTCATTTTGTAGGTGTGCGCCTACAAAATGACGCTGCCAGCTGTCATTTGACTTTTTTTTGTATTCTTTAGCCATGCTGTACACCGCCAGAGATGCTGTACAGCATGGCTAAAAATATTGATAAGCCCAGTAGTTCTCAAATGCAAGGCCTGTTGGCTTTGCCAATGCTTGTTGCTGATTGTCACTCGAGAAGAAGTCGATGAAGGAGACGAATATAACTTCTGCTTAGCCACTGGTGTCATGTCTTGGTGTGAATGTGTCCTCGTCCTCGTCCTCCCGTCGTATTCCTCCTCTCTTGCCTTGCAGTCTCTGCGGGGGTGTGCCATGTTTCCGGTTAGAGTTGGCTCTCGCCTCCAGGGCCAGCAAGCACAGAGTTGTGCGCTCGTTTGCGGTGTAGCTCTGCGTACAAGCCAAGAGGTGGGTATTGCTTGTGTGTTTATATTTCCTCCATGCATGTGGCACCAGTCCCTTCAAGATACTGTAGGCCGCGGGTATTTTTAGCCTCCGCGGCGGGATAGAAATATTCCAGGCTGGCTCCCGTGCATTTCTTTCTGTCTTACTTGAGAGGCTGGTGGAGTAGTTTCCCCAGTCTGGGATAAGAGATGGCGATGGATTAGCGACTCTAGCCTGTCTGTGATGCTTCTTGGGGTAGAGTGAAGAGCTGGATTAAAGTCATTGCACGTGGAGGGCTGCTTCCGGGACTAGTGGTCATGTGGGCTGACTGAGCACTCGTCCACCAACTGAAGGCTATTGCAGTGCCTTGACAGATCTGTGCGGAATGGAGATAGTGAGGATTGAGGAGCATTGCAGAGCTGTGAATCTATACCCAGTACAGTAATAGCAGTGGGCGCTGCTGCAGATTGAGGAGCACCGTCAGAGCTGTGCGTCTATACCCAGTACAGAAATAGCAGTGGGCGCTGCTGCAGGTGCGGATGAAGCGCTTTGGAAGCGGTGTGTGAATGTGAAATACAGTGCTGGGAGAACAACGGTGCCACCGGCAAGAATTGGGACCACTGCATCTTCATTGATGAGTTCACCATGGCCTGAGCTACACCCGTTGGTCGCGCAGTTATTGCATTCTTTTCGTGGAATGTGGTGACATCTACTGGCTGATTTTGTTATTGCAGTTTGGAAATGTAAAACATCATAGACTATCATAATAGAAATAATTAGCTGATATTCCCAGTGTTTTTTGCATTGAGTCTGTGTCCACTTAAGTGCTGTTAAATTGTCACTGATGCTTTTAAATATTCTCTACTACTGGCCTCGTTTGCTATAATGACCCTACTAGATTTCCCTTATATGTTAATATTTGTGCACTTTTTAGGTCGAGCCTAGCGCAGCGCGCATGCACTGCTCTATGGGAGGCTTCTTGTGAGCACTCCAAAACTTCCCCAAAACTTCTCCGTGTGGGTCTGGCAACTCCCACACATTTGATTGGCCTTTGCGTGTGGCTTTCAATAATGAAAGCACGCAAATGGTCAAAGGCGGGCGCATGTCCCACCTCTTAGTTTACTGGTCACTCCCACAGCGTTTTGCGGTCGGGAGCGAGCAGCGGCGCGCAGGGTGGTATCTGCATTCCTTCCTCGTAGTGGATCATGTTACTAATTAAACACAGCGCGGTCGCTTTCGCGGCCGCGCTTGTTATCCCTAGATTTCTCTTTTACTATCCTCAACTGATATCCGTTTTAATGCTCGCCCCGTTTTTTCTTCCACACTTGTCTGTGGTTCTTCCTCATGTTCACTCCTTCATTTCTTTCTCGCACCCTTTAATTTGTCACGGTATCTCCCATTGGTTTATTTGACGTTATTTAATTCCCCGATCGCTATCCACTTGTCTGTGGTTCTTCCTCATGTTCACTCCTTCATTTCTTTCTCGCACTCTTTAATTTGTCACGCTATCTCCCATTGGTTTATTTGATGTTATTCTATTCCCCGATCGCTATCAGCCATCCCTTATATGTTTTTGTATTCATTGTCACCCTGAAGTTTCTTTTTCAACGCCTCTGGTCCATCTTGTGAAGCACAGAAACTACTTGGGCTGTAGTGACGATACCAACCAGCACAACAGATGTGCCCAACAGAGAACGACTGAACCGCGGCCGCGTACAAACATACACACAAACTGTCAGAACAGCACATTCCAGACTCATGACTACATGATGATGAGAACAGGTTGGAGCAGCTTGAGCGTCGAAACCAGTCTCCAACGGTGCACTCTGCAAGCTGCCAGCTCTTATTTGCACTTAGTGTGGCAGCAGATGGAGAGCGCCGGGTTTGTGGCATGCTTTTCAACAGGGTTGTTTATGCTGTGACCTGCAGTGTTAACTTCCATGCCTCAGGTACTGCACCGGCCCAGGGCTGCTCTTTGGAGATAAACAGGAGGCTTTCTCCAGACCTCAGATCTCCTTCGTGCCACCGACCCTTGCACCGTCACAACCTTCACGCGGTTTTTAACGCTCCACCGGCCCTTGCACCGCTACAACCTTCACTTGGTCTTTAACACGACACGGGCCCTTCCACCCTACAACCTGCACACCGTCTCTAATGTGCCACCAGCCCTTGCACCGTCACAATCTTCATGCAGACGGCCCTTGCACCATCACAACCTGCACGCGGTCTTTAATGCGCCACCAGCCCTTAAACCGTCGCAAATTATAACTTTTCAAAATGCTGCACAACATTCACAATGCTCTACAACACAGATTAAAGACGTTAACAAAGCCAATAGCTCTGTATAAACACCTATAATGCCCCAAAGGCGAGACCTATTGGCTATGCCAATGCTTGTTTCTTCTGTTCCTGATTAGAAACGAAATTCACAATCTGTGTCGAGCCTTGGACCCTTGTGAATTTGCAATTGCCCTTACACTTCAGTTTTGAACAAGTCTGTTTAGAGTTCTTCTCTCCATTTGGCTTAGAGTGATGCTGCTCCAGGCTGTTAAATATTTTAGTTCACTTGGCTAACACTGAAAGCTTTTCTGGACCTTTCTCTGTCAAATCAGACAGGTATTTCCTAAGTGGGGTTAAGTACTCCTCTCTGAATTGCTTTGTGGTTAAGGGCATGAAAATCCCTGACCTCCATCCATACCACCCACCCTTTCCAATCACACAACACACCGTAAATCCAGGTCTCAAACAGAATGCCATCCACTCTCTAGACACCAGGAAGACACACAGCTTCCCCTGCAAGTTAAAAAGACTTCAGGTGATGTAACCCCAGATGAGGGACACTAGATGACATGCAGGCACCAGCCCTGTATCATCAACATTTTACAAGAACTCTGCAGAGCACTCCCTTCCTTGTTCAACAACCTGGAACTGGAACAAAGTCAGATGGTGTGGGTGCTACCTTCATACTCATTTTTTGGCCAGGGGATGTTAATCCACTATATACCTGTTTGGGGTGGTTCCTTTTAATTTTCTGGCTGCAGTTCAGACACAGCCTTTGCGCAAGGCAATGGCTCACATACCAGTAGTTATGATGATGGCTCCAAGCAGGAGTATCCAAAACATGGCCACACTGAAGTGTGCACCTGGCTGGCTCTGTACCTGTAGTAGTAATCAAGGAAAGACAAAATGGCAGGCCCTGACTAGAAACATCATGTTTGTTAACAACAGAATCTGCTGACTGACCCCCATTTACCTACCATTAACCAAATGGCAGTGTTCAGGAAGGACTAATCAGCACTCCCCTGCCAAAAGGTCCTTGTAGAATTTCTAAGGATAGGACTGCACCCATCCTTCCACACTTCGATGTCTGGGGCTCCCTTCAGCTCCAGCAATACGGGCAATATACTTCCACTCACTGGGCAAGTTTTATCCCATCCTTAGCCTGGTCCCAGTCAGACCAGGGGCTATGCACAATAAATGTGACTGGTCTCAACATTGAGACTCTCATTACAAAATAGAGTCTTGCTACAATCCATACCTTACACAGATGTAAATGGGATGTCAGCACAAGGGGGTGAGTGGCACGTCTATTCAGAACCTTACATAAAGGAGGCTGGTAAGCTGTATTCTACCAGAAAAACAGTTTGTTCAGTATTATAAACCCATAGAAATTGGTATGCTGACACTACTGCTTCATGTCAACAACCCTGGACATAAATGGTAGTCTCATGTCAATAAAGAGGGCTTGCTTGGTGCACCCATCCAGGTCACAGAGCAAGTTATGGTCATTAGAATTACCAATGACAGGCATAGGTCTCAACACACAATCTAACTTAGCATGTAAGCTGGGTCAATAAAATGTCAGACTACTAATTCCATATGCAGTCGGGTCACTAAGGGCAAGGATACATGCCCATTTAGCCTGAAGGGAACATCACCGTCCAAACAACATGGTTTTCCCCATTTCGGGGACAAAAACTCAGAATAGTCATATTTCCCTGAGAGGATATAGACCATAAACATTCATTTCAGCCACCTGGTATGCTCACACCTAAATCCAGCTCAATTATAGTTGGAGCATATATGTAGTTGATGCCATGCTGTATGAATGAGGGTTTTCAGCATCTGTGGAGTGTTTCGAGTTTGAGAAAGGGAAATTCTAAGTGTAATTGGAAATGTGGTGTGTAGTGTGTATTGTTGAGTGAAAGGTGCTACTGGGTGCTCAATGGTAGACCAGAAAGGTATATTGGATGTCTATTTGGTGGATGTGGTGAGGTCTGTCTATTTTGTATGAACTATGTGGATGTGTTGAGTTTTCTTAGATAGATTTGGGTGATGTTTGCAGCAAAGTGAAGGCTACTTGTAATCCAAATCTGAGACATCTTATTGACTGCACACCAGAGGGAAGATAGAAGTAGGCTGGTAGTTAGCGTGATACGCAGATGGAATCAATGTGTGTGTGTTTGTGTGAATGGGTGGGGCATCAGCCTTATGATATAAACTAGGCCTGCCTCGATTAAAACTGTCGGAGAATCAGAGGGGAGGAGGAGGATGACACCACCTCCCCATTAGTAGTGACTACATTTAGCCAGCCACATGCCTTTCCCTGATTGATACATTTACCTGTGGGGCAAACAAGAGGAAGTGTAATATGATGAGAGCTAGAGTGTGCGCTGGCATGAACACTGTCCTTCATTTCCCTATCTTGCGAGTTCCTGCAGTACCTACAATGTTTACAGTTTTTGAGAACTGGCACAGACCAGGAAAAAGATAAGATGATTCTGCATGCATGAAAGCTGGTGAGGTCCTAGCTGCACAGCTACACTCAAGGAGATGAGTTATAAACCAAATATGGAAACCAAGGTTGGCGCTGATAAAGAGGTGAGCTGTAATACAGAAGCTGACCTAAATAGCAAAGGGGATATAGGCCACTAAAAACATTTAAGGGTAGCCCTCCAAACGGGAGGCTATTACAGGGAAAACATTTCCTGCTGAGACAAAACAGAATCAGCCAATGGGGCAGGGAATACGGCCCTGGAAGTCATCTTCATGGACATTGAAATTATGATTTTAATCATAGTGTATTGTACTAGAAACCAAGAAACCAGCCATGAATTGTGCAGAGTCTATTTAATTTAATTTTATTTTATTTTGTGTTTGTTAATGTAAACATTCTGCTTTCTGTCTGCTTTTTACAGCTTTTGAGAGATTTCTGTAGGAAGGAGGGAAATGAGATGTAGGAATCAAAGGGAGACAACCAGCTGTAAATGAAAGGTAGCTCATTTGAATTGAGTTTGTATACCTGCTGGACTAGATTGGCTTTCAGGTCTTCTCCAAGACTGAGGGACAGTGTGAGGATTTCTTTTGAGTTGAGCCATGTGTGTATATGGCTTTTTTCCAAAATGTTTGAAACAAAAAAGACTTATTTTAAACATCCAGAGAGCTGATTTTTTATAGATCCTACCACCCACACACAATGTTCAGAATCTGCATTTACACAGTCTCCATACCAAATCTTGGTCTTCCAGTGAGTTTAGGGGAAATCATTCATCCATGGTATATAACGCTCTTAGTATAGGGCTAGTTTTGCAGTGGATACATCAATCTCTATAGTCCAATTCCTATTGCAATCAACATTTTAATGAGTAATTTTCTATATTAAACAGTAGACAAGCACAATCAAGATATCGATAATCTCATTGAACCATTGGTCACTAAAACCTTCTGAAATGGAATCAACTTTTGCTAAAATTTATGTTATGATCGCTGGATTCTTTCATTCCTTGGGGTTTCATAGTGAATTACCTCGCTCTGATAAAAAACTGTCCCGCTTTTTGCATTCCTGTATCCATCTAAAGCTGCAATCTAAGTATATTTTCTTGTACGAAAAAGAACAGTGGGTCACACATGGAGGCCATGGATCTGGCCAGGTAAAAAATTCTTCATTTTACTCCTTTTGCAGACAGATTTGCCAAAGCACCTCCAAGGCCATGTGCACCCCTCAACCTTTGAGGAAGTTATGTCTTACGTGTCCAAATGGAGCCTTTCAATATATACACAGCTACAATACAATCCCTAAGCCAACTTCATTAATGTATTGACCTGTCCTGCAGGTAATTCAACAACTCGGAAGGGAGGTTTGTCAACGTTTCAACCCTGTATAATTATTATTATTATTATTATTATTATTATTGTATAATTATTTGAGTCTCATCAGGATGTAGTCACCTGACTACCATACCTGCATATGAGAGCGACAGAAACAAGAAAAATCCTAAAGTCCTATTACTACATTCCTGCTAAACTCTACTGTAATTATCATTTGGATTTATTACTCGCCACCTTGAGTGAGACTACAATGGTATTTCAGGAGTTCGTCATTGACCCTTTAATTCTTCTGCTATAAAATCAAAATCATCAGTTACCATTTAATCATAGAGGCCAATTAACTGCCACCAATATGATTCAACATCCTTACTGAAGTGAGCATATGCTGGAAAATCAAGAAATGAACTGTATATTAACATATGTGTTCTCAATCCACTAATTGTAACAAGCCAATTTTCTGCCACAGACATGTAATGACATGCTTACTGAAGTGTGCATATGCCAATTGAATCCAACACAAAACCGTAAAATGTTCTATCGATCTACTTCAACCTTGCAAAGATACAACTGTGTTTGCAGGCCACATGCACTTGGAGTGGCAAGTCAATATTTAACCTCCAACATGCCTTTTGTCACCACATAATGAATGTGCCTTAACACTCCCTATCTCTAGGGCTATCAAGAGGGTGTGGTTTTGCCCGAGGGAGCGCTTACTAACTCCTAGAACAAGAGATGAATCGAAGGACAGGGTTTTGATGATGAGTACATTCTCACCAGTATGCAATGATGTTAAGAGTTATCAAGAAAAACAGTTTTTTATTATAGGACAAACACAAGAAGATGATGGACGAAGCGCTGGAACTTTTCAGACACTCACCCCCAGTCACAGATCTGGGCTTAATCTATCATCGTTCTTTAGCTCACTTCACCACCCCAGTTCAGACCCAGCCATTTGCAAATCAGACTTGACCCTGTTCTTTATGGGAACAGTCCAGCCCCAACTGCCAAGCCAGGTCTTCCCTGGACCGTAAACAAGCATGCTAGGACCGGTTTTGAGGTTTTACCCCCTCATTAGCCAAGCTAGTTAGAATTCAGTTGGAAAGTGAGCCAGGGATCCGCGTCTGGGCATACCCTGCCAACTTAGGGCAAACAAAGCAAACACAAGGAGATGATGGACGGAGCGCTGAAACTTGTCAGACACTCACCCCCAGTCACAGATCTGGGTTTAATCCATCATCGTTCTTTAGCTCACTTTGCCACTCCAGTTCAGACCCAGCCATATGCAAATCAGTCTTGACCCTGTTCATTATGCAAACAGTCCAGCCCGAACTGCCAAGCCAGGTCTTCCCTGGACCGGAAACAAGCATCCTGGCACCGGTTTCGAGGTTTCACCCCCTCATCAGCCAGGCTAGCTTGAATCCCGTGGCAGAGTGAGCAAGGGACCCACGTCTGGGCATACCCTGCCAACTTAGGGCAAACAAAGCAAACACAAGGAGATGATGGACGGAACACTGAAACTTTTCAGACACTCACCCCCAGCACAGATCTGGGTTTAATCCATCATCGTTCTTTAGCTCACTTCACCACCCCAGTTCAGACCCAGCCATATGCAAATCAGTCTTGACCCTGTTCTTTATGGGAACAGTCCAGCCCCCACTGCCAAGCCAGGTCTTCCCTGGACCGGAAACAAGCATCCTAGGACCGGTTTTGAGGTTTCACCCCCTCATCAGCCAGGCTAGCTTGAATCCAGTGGCAAAGAGAGCAAGGGACCCACGTCTGGGCATACCTTGCCAACTTAGGGCAAACAAAGCAAACACAAGGAGATGATGGACGGAGCGCTGAAACTTTTCAGACACTCACCCCCAGTCACAGATCTGGGTTTAATCCATCATCGTGCTTTAGCTCACTTCGCCACCCCAGTTCAGACCCAGCCATATGCAAATCAGTCTTGACCCTGTTCTTTATGGGAATAGTCCAGCCCGAACTACCAAGCCAGGTCTTCCCTGGACCATAAACAAGCATCCTAGGACCGGTTTCGAGGTTTTACCCCCTCATTAGCCAAGCTAGCTTGAATTCAGTGGCAAAGTGAGCAAGGGACCCGCGTCTGGGCATACCCTGCCAACTTAGGGCAAACAAAGCAAACACAAGGAGATGATGGACAGAGCGCTGAAACTTGTCAGACACTCACCCCCAGTCACAGATCTGGGTTTAATCCATCATCGTTCTTTAGCTCACTTTGCCACTCCAGTTCAGACCCAGCCATATGCAAATCAGTCTTGACCCTGTTCTTTATGGGAACAGTCCAGCCCGAACTGCCAAACCAGGTCTTCCCTGGACCGGAAACAAGCATCCTGGGACCGGTTTTGAGGTTTCACCCCCTCATCAGCCAGGCTAGCTTGAATCCAGTGGCAGAGTGCGCAAGAGACCCATGTCTGGGGATACCCTGCCAACTTAGGGCAAACAAAGCAAACACAAGGAGATGAAGGACGGAGCACTGAAACTTTTCAGACACTCACCCCCAGTCACAGATCTGGGTTTAATCCATCATCGTTATTTAGCTCACTTCGCCACCCCAGTTCAGACCCAGCCATATGCAAATCATTCTTGACCCTGTTCTTTATGGTAACAGTCCAGCCCGAACTGCCAAGCCAGGTCTTCCCTGGACCGGAAACAAGCATCCTGGGACCGGTTTCGAGGTTTCACCCCCTCATCAGCCAGGCTAGCTTGAATCCAGTGGCAGAGTGAGCAAGGGACCCACGTCTGGGCATACCCTGCCAGCTTAGGGCAAACAAAGCAAACACAAGGAGATGATGTACGGAGCACTGAAACTTTTCAGACACTCACCCCCAGTCACAGATCTGGGTTTCACATCATCGTTCTTTAGCTCACTTCGCCACCCCAGTTCAGACCTAGCCATATTCAAATCAGTCTTGACCCTGTTCTTTATGGGAACAGTCCAGCACGAACTGCCAAGCCAGGTCTTCCCTGGACCGGAAACAAGCATCCTAGGACCGGTTTCACCCCCTCATCAGCCAGGCTAGCTTGAATCCAGTGGCAAAGTGAGCAAGGGATCCACGTCTGGGCATACCCTGCCAACTTAGGGCAACCAAAGGAAACACAAGGAGATGATGAATGGAGCGCTTAAACTTTTCATACACTCACCCCCAGTCACAGATCTGGGTTTAATCCATCATCGTTCTTTAGCTCACTTCCCCACCCCAGTTCAGACCCAGCCATATGCAAATCAGTCTTGACCCTGTTCTTTATGGGAACAGTCCAGCCCGAACTGCCAAGCCAGGTCTTCCCTGGACCGGAAACAAGCATCCTAGGACCGGTTTTGAGGTTTCACCCCCTTATCAGCCAGACTAGCTTGAATCCAGTGGCAAAGTGAGCTAGGGACTCACGTCTGGGCATACCCTGCCTCTGGATTCAAGCAGCTTGGCTGATGAGGGGTGTTACCCCGAAACCTGTCCCAGGATGCTTGTTTCCGGTCCAGGGAAGTTCTGGCTTGGCAGTTCGGGCTGGACTGTTCCCATGAGGAACTGGGTCAAGATGATTTGCATATGGCTGGGTCTGAACTGGGGTGCGAAAGTGAGCTAAAGAACGATGATGGATTCAACCCAGATCTGTGACTGGGGGTGAGTGTCTGAAAAGTTTCAGCACTCCGTCCATCATCTTGTGTTTGCTTTGTTTGCCCTAAGTTGGCAGGGTATGCCCAGACATGGGTCCCTTGCTCACTTTGACACTGGATTCAAGGTAGCCTGGCTGATGAGGGGTGTTACCCTGAAACCAGTCCCAGGATGCTTGTTTCTGGTCCAGGGAAGACCTGGCTTGGCAGTTCGGGCTGGACTGTTCCCATGAGGAACTGGGTCAAGACTGATTTGCATATGGCTGGATCTGAACTGGAGTGGCAAAGTGAGTTAAAGAACAATGATGGATTCAACCCGGATATGTGACTGGGGGTTAGTGTCTGAAAAGTTTAAGCACTCCGTTCATCATCTTGTGTTTGCTTTTATTATAGAACAACTGTGTTGAGGCTCCATTGTTGGATTTCAAATGGAATAAGAACGTGAAAGACTATGTGGTAAGGTCCCATAGAGAGACCAAAAGCAAAAGGGACATTAGGGCATTGTGGGGCTTACCTGAAGTTGAGGGTCATTATAGATGTGGTGGGTGCATCGCCTGTAAGTTTACCTCTGACACAAGAACACTCACAACCACCAATAGAACATTGAAATTGAGATCATTCTTGAACTGTAACACCCGAAATGTTGTATATGTGATCAGGTGTCCATGCACTAAATTGAATGTGGGTTAGGCAATGCAAATGGTCAAACAACACATTGTTTTGCATAGGAGCCAGATTAGATGCATAGGGGAAGGTGCCCATTGATTATACTCTTTGTAGAGTGCAGACACACTGAAGATGACATTTACTGCCCTACTGGGAATGAGAGAGTGCAAGTGGATGAACCTTTTGTCTAGCACTATGAATGGGCCTAATGACATCAAAGACCTACACAGATTATAGGTGATACAACGTTGAAAGATGATCCATTGAACTGTTTTAATTGTACAGTTTGGACTTATCATGTGAATTATGTCAAAGAGGGACTGGGATGGTTATGTTCTTCCTCTTACCACTGCTGACAAATGAAGATGTATGAACCTAAGATTGAAATTATATTTTAAATGTGAATATATGATATGTACTACATCAAGGGCCAGATGTACGACCCTTACATTTTGCAACTCGCAATTTGCGATTCGCAAAATGCAATTTACAACAGTGTGTCAGACACTGTTAGCGATTCCTAATGGGGTCGCAAATTGCCTGCCTCATTAATATTCATGAGGCAGGTGCTATTTGCGACCCCATTAGGAATGGCCAGCCCTCACAGGGATGGTGGCCTGCTGGGGTCAGCTGACCACCATGTCTGTGACTGCACTTTTAATAAAGCAGGTTTTTTTTTAAAAATGCAGCCCGTTTTCCTTAAAGGAAAATGAGATGCGTTTAAAAAAGAAAAATGAAACATTTCTGTTTCACTTTTTAAGAGCAGGCAGTGGTCCCTGGGGCTACTGCCTGCTCAGAATTTTTTTTTCGCACACACTCACAAAGGGGAAGGGGTCCCCTGGGGACCCCTTCCCGTTTGCGAGTGGCTTACCACCTACTTGAAGTAGGTGGTAAACTGCGAGTGTTTTGTGACTGCACACACGGTCTCAAAACAATGGTACATTCCATTGTGACTCACTATTAGAAAGGGACGCCCCTTCCTAATAGCGAGAGTCGCAAACGCTATTTTGCGAGTCACCGACTCGCAAAATCGCGTTTGTGCATGCCAGGACCCTTTTTTGCGGTCGCAAACGGGCCGATTTCCCGTTTGCGACCGCAAAAACGGTCGTACATTTGGCCCAAAGACCCAGTATTGTGATGGAGATACAATGCCAGTCACATCTGGTGGGATAGAGTGATAGGTACACCCTCCTTCACAGTTGATACAACAACCAAAGCAGCTGTCATATGACCTGTGTTTGGGTTGCTTCTGATATGTAGTTTATATAATACAGGTGCACTTAGACTGGCAGCATACATCGTATCATTGGACATCAAATGCACAAAAGGTGGTGGAAGTCTAACTACTGGCAATCCTTCGCTGTAGCACCCCAACCCATCATTCTTTTGCCCACATGCCACCTCAATTTGGACCCAGCCATTTGCAATTCAATCTTGATCCTGGTCCAATAGGAACAATACAGACCAAACAGTCAGGGTAGATCCTCCTTGAACGACAACACAAGCAACCCAAGACCGGTTTCGCCCTGACTGGGGCTCTTCAGTTAGGTGTAGCTTGATTCAAGTGGCACAGTGAGCAAGGGACCCACATCTGGGCGTACCCTTGGCCATCTAGGGTGGTACATCAAACGCACAGAAGGTGATGGTAGGATGTTGGAATTAGCCCTTTCTGCAGGGTTATCCCCAGAATTTCTGCCTTCACTCCTCCATTTTTGCTAGATATGTTTTTGTTGGACTTAGGACTCTGTGCACTGTACCACTACTGACCAGTGCTAAAGTGCTTGGGTTCTCTCCTTAAAGCATGCTGAATTGGCTTATACTCAATTGGCATATTTAATTTACTTGTAGGTCCCTAGTAAAGTGTCACTACCTACTAACGCACTGACGCATGGTACGCAAACTTGCAACATTGTATCATGTTCCCCGCCCAGCTGGTATCATGCACCCGACACCTGCTCATAGCCGCCCGTTCTTCCAAACCCACTTAATTGTGTGTAATTAATCCTCATTCGAAATTTCCAACTTTCGGCTGCAAAACGTCTGTGAGGCGGGGAGCATGATACAATGTTGCGAGTTCGCATATCGTGCATCAGTGTGTTAGTGGTTTGAAGCACTGCTGAGGTTTTGTATCGAGGTGCAGTCACATAGAATGTTTCTGGGTTTTTTCAGAGTGCAGATGAAAGGTCAGCTGCAAAAATAGTGATGATCATTTCAAAAGCTTCAGAATAAAGGTGTCGACTCCCTTGAATTGAGTGAGTAGTTACTCTGTATGAAGAGTTGGGTTTTTAATAGATGGATTTTATGGTTGTAATGAGTCCATGTTTGTGTAGTTTTAGATACAAGCAACAGTGTGTCGCAGATTTGTTCTTCTGTTTGGGATGTTGGAATTTTCAAGTGAAGAGTGCATATGAGGTAACAGCTTGATGGTGTGTTGATAGTGAGTGCAAGCCCACATGATGTTTGATGTACATAGGATTAAAATATCTTTGTTGTGTTTGTGTTTATTTTTCAGTGTTCATCTGTTCTGAGTCCTGAGGAGAACCCATAAATTTAAAAGTGTGTGAAACCCGTCAACAGTTTTTTCCAACCAACAAGTACATTTAAAACAATGTTGACTGGTGCTCAGGGATGTAATTGAGTAAAATATTGTAATAGTGTCATCCCATTGGGTCATCCTGCTGGCACGGTTGTGTTGTATAGCCCAATAAGCAGAAGTATCAAATGTATGTTGTAAGAAGTAAGCTCCTTTAGGGCAAGGTGAAGCCAGAACTTGGGCACGGTTTTTCTGTTCATGTACACAAAACATGTGCAAAAGAGCTGTTTTAATTGCCATGATGTTTCATGTATTATTTGTTGGGTATATGTATTAAGTATTGTATGTTTTATGTATGTCATGTATGTTTTGTGTATGATTATTCAGTTTAGAGTATGAGTATTTGATTAATGAAAAACCATCGAAATATGAGTATTGGATTAATGAAGAAACTGTCAAAATAAATGGTGATCACAGTAATTTAGTTGTATGATCACAAATTGAAGTTAGAGTTTGTGAATGTGTGTCAGTATTGGCAATTGTGTTGCTGATTGCTTTTACAAGAGGCCTAGCCTTACTGACCAGGGTCCAACCCTTTTAGAAAGTTGACATTTTCTTGCCTTACCCATTTGGGCCACACACAATAGGGAACGTAGGTGTGCCTGGATGGGCCACCACTGGCAGGATTGGAGGGAGGAGCTGGGCACAGCCCTACGTACACCTGAAAAGGCTGTGAGAAGTTGGCCTGGCATATGCTGTCCACTAGTTATAGTGGGCACCTTGCACCAGTCCAAACGACCCTTATTGATGATAGGTTTAAAGACAACCTTTATTGAAAGCTATCCTAGTGGTAGCTATGGAGAGCAGCCTTCAGGCTAAGTCTTGAAGGAGTGTAAAGCAGCTTGGTTTACCAGATTATAACCTCTTGAATAACTAAATGAAAGGAGAACCACACAAGGTATATATATAAAATATATGTATTTATTTCTAAACACTAACTACTATTCTCTTTATGAGATTAGAGTTCAAGATACACAATATCACAGTATTAAAACGACAGTAAATAGCACAATATACACTGGGCCCCAGGGGGACCAAACCATATACTAAGAAAGTGGTATAAGAACCACGACTTGACTAGACACAGTGCCTAGAGCACGTAGAATCGCTGGGACCCCAAGGAACCACCCAAGGTAGTGACACAGGAGACCCACGGGGGACGTGTGCAGTGTGAGAACACAGCCGCGAGCGCCGTAGGATTCAATGCGGAAAGTCGCGGTTGGAATTTTAAAGATAAAGGACACTTAGGAGAGGACTTTGAGCAAACCCCTTTAGACTTAAGGGGTTCTAGGGCCAACACCCACTGGAGCACCGGAGTACTCGAGTTACCTCACCCAGGGAAGCCGGGTGCATAGGTGTCAAAGGGTGTCGGGAACCGTCGTCGTTTTCAATGGCGATCTGCTGCAAAGTGCTACTGCCGTGAAGGAGAAAAGTGTCCGGTGTGATCCAAGCCTGGATCGAAGATGTGAAGAACCTGAAAGCAGAGGGGACAGAGTCTGGGTCACTAGCCAGTGACCAGGAGCGGAGCAATCGAATGCCCACCGATGTCGGGTGCTTCAGGTGCGAAGAGGTGAAGCTTGACTCTGCAGCCACGGGGTCCCAGAGACGTCGACGACAACCAGGAGCCGGATTCGAGCTGTGCCACAAAGGATGTCAAGTGCTGCGGTGTCGGTGATCGGATTGACCACAACAAGCCTTGGCAACAGCAACCCACGCAGGAAGAGAAAAGATGCTTCTGTGCGGACCAGCAAGTCCTGGGGACTCCCCAAGCAATGGAGAGTCAGGGCATGTCTGGAGCAACCAGGGAAGCCCAATAAAAGTTAGAGTTGCCTTCTTGGGGACCCACAGCTCAACGGACCAGGGATCGCAAAGGGACCTCAAGAGGAATCACAAAATGGTGGCCCACGGAACACTCGTTGAGTCTAGGCCTGCAATCTTTGGTGCAATTACTGCTCGGAGTCAGGGCTACAAGTAATCTAAAGCTCAGCCTCAGGGGTCACCGGAAAGCTGATGCTTCTGCAAATGTTTGCAGTGTCCAGGGGTTCGGGTTGCACGGTCTCCACGAGGGATACGGGCCTCAGACTTTCTGTGGGCACAGATCAATCTCAGAGACCTCGGAAAACCCACCTCCTGTGTGGCAATATTCTTCGGAGTCCGTCGGAGCTCGGAGATGCCAACCGGTCAGTTGCGTTAAAGGTGCCTGCCTTGCAGGGGAGTAACTCCTTTACTCCAAGGGAGATTCTTCAGTCATCCAGCGTGGTATAGATCGTCGAAGTACTTGGTTTCTGGTATCAGAGTTTAGTCCAGGTGTAATCTAAAGTCCTGTAGTCAGGGTTTCCTACTTTATACCCAAGGAAGGGGTGGGACAAACTCTGGGGACCCACCTATGGGAGGGTCAGGAAGGAGGGGTGGCTACACCCATTTCCTTTGTCCAGTTTCACGCCAGAGCAGGGGCTGTGTGCCCCTGCAACCGGTTTGAGCTGGACTATGCACAGGGACACCAAATGTGCCCCCAGTGCAGACTTCAAAGCACTCTGAGAGTGCACCCACCAAGCCCCAATACACTAAAGCCTGTCTGGGAGGTGGTCACACCTCCCTGTGACAGGAAACCTATTGTCCAGGCCTCCCTGCCGGAGTTTCGTCCAGCAGCAGGAGGGCAGACTCGTGTCTGTGGCTGGCAGCATCCATTTTGTGATGCCAGGGCTCTGTTAGCTGGTACCGGGTATACCGGTGCTGCCATGTCTCTCCTCTAGAAGGGTGGGATCATACTCCCACACCAGTTACTGGTGTGGGAGTATGATTCCAAGGTGTTTGACACCAAACACGACAGTTTTCCATGCAGCCATTCCAAAGTTAGCATTTACTGTTTGGTTATAATGCACTTAAGAGTATATGGTCTGGCTGCATCACTAAACAACCCCGGAATAAAGATTCCGAAAGCTGCAGAGGGGCTCTGCTCATGCATGGGCACCCTCTCACATGAAACCCAGCACCCTGCCTTCAGGATTGTTAAGGCCTGCCATAGGGGTGACTGATAGGTTTACATGTGCAGTGATATGGAGAGATATAGGGAACCTATATCTCAGTAAGGGTGGATACACCACCTTACACAGGCTGCTGTAGCAGACCTGTTGTGTCATTTTAAAAGGCTTCCCAGGGGTGGCACAATACATGCTGCAGCCCCTGGTAGGCCTCTGGGGTACCTATGCCCTGGGTACATAGTATACCATATACTAGGGACTCACAAGGGTACCCCAGCATCCAATCTGGAGTGTACCTAAAGTACATACAATCAATTTAGAGTAGAAAGCAGATAGACTGGGGTCCTGATTAGCAGGGCCTCAGTCTGGCTAAGTCGAAAAACAGTGAAACATCAGCAAAAAGTGGGGGTAACTATAAGAAGCAGATCCTACTCTCCTACACACCCCCCCCAAACGTCAGGACATTAAACTAACCTTGAGTCTTCATGTTCTAAGTGGAAATATCTGGAGAGTCCATCTGCATTGGCATGGTTACTCCCAGGTCTATGTTCCACTGTATAGTCCATCCCCTGTAGGGAAATGGACCACCTCAAAAGTTTGGGGTTTTCACCCTTCATCTGTTTAAGCCATAAGAGGGGCTTGTGGTCTGTCTGAACAATGAAGTGAGTGCCAAACAAGTATGGCCTCAGCTTCTTCAAGGCCCAAACCACAGCAAAGGCATCCCTCTCAATAGCTGACCAACGTTTCTCTCTGGGGGTCAACCTTCTGCTAATAAAAGCTACTGGCTGATCCTGACCTTCATCATTCAATTGTGATATCACAGCCCCTACCCCCAACTCAGATGCATCTGTTTGGACAATGAATTGCTCGGAGTAATCAGGACTTTGCAGAATGGGAGCAGTGCACATGGCCTGCTTCAGGTCATCAAATGCCTTTTGACAGCTAACTGTCCACTGAACTTTCTTTGGCATTCTTTTAGACGTTAAGTCATTCAAAGGGGTCACTATGGATCCATACCCTTTGACAAATCTTCTATAGTACCCAGTCAGGCCCAAGAAAGCTCTGACCTGAGACTGGGTGGTTGGAGCAACCCAGTCCATGATGGTCTGGATTTTGCATTGCAATTGTTGAACCTGGCCTCCACCCACAAGGTGGCCCAGGTATACAACTTGGCTCTGCCCTATCTGGCACTTGGTGGCCTTGATAGTGAGGCCTGCCTTTTGCAGGGTCTCTAAAACATTTCTCAGGTGGACCAGGTGATCCTCCCAGGTGGAGCTAAAGACAGCAATATCATCTAGATATGCTGCACTATAGGCTTCCAGGCCTGTAAGGACTTTGTTCACCAACCTTTGAAAAGTGGTAGGTGCATTTTTCAAACCAAAGGGCATCACCACAAATTGGTAGTGCCCACTAGGGGTAGAAAATGCTGTTTTGGCTTTTGCATCCTCAGCTAGTCTGATTTGCCAGTAGCCAGCTGTCAGGTCAAATGTGCTGAGAAACTTGGCTGAGGCCAAAGTGTCTATGAGCTTATCTGCCCTGGGTATGGGATGGGCATCAGTCCTAGTGACTGCATTGAGACCTCTGTAGTCTACACAAAACCTCATCTCTCTCTTACCACCCTGGGTGTGAGGTTTAGGCACTAAGACTACTGGACTAGCTCAAGGGCTATCTGAGGGTTCAATCACACCCAAATCCAACATCTTCTGGACTTCAGTCCTGATGCAGTCCCTGACATGGTCAGGTTGCCTGTAAATCTTATTTTTAACAGGCAGACTGTCCCCAGTGTCCACTTCATGAGTGCACCAGGTAGTCTGACTTGGAGTCAGAGAGAACATATGTCTGAACTGATTGAGAACTCTTCTGCAATCAGTTTGCTGCTGGTCAGTGAGGCTGCCTGCCAAGGCTACACCATCTACTGAACCATCATCAGGGTTCTGAGAGAGCAGGTCAGGGAGTGGATCACTCTCTTCCTCCTGTCCCTCATCAGTAGCCATGAGCAAGCCCATGTCTGCTCTGTCAACATATGGTTTCAGTCTGTTGACATGGAGCACCCTGTGGGGGCTCCTGGGAGTTCCAAGGTCTACCAGATAGCTAACCTCTCCCTTCTGTTCAACAATGGTATGGGGGCCACTCCACTTATCTTGGAGGGCTGCTGGGGCCACAGGCTCCAACACCCATATTTTCTGTCCTGGCTGATAAACAGTCAACACAGCCTTTTGGTCATGCCAGGCCTTCTGAAATTCCTGGCTAGCCTCAAGGTTTTTAGTTGCCTTCTTCATGTACTCAGCCATCCGTGAGCAGAGACCAAGTACATAGTCCACAATATCCTGTTTAGGGGGTTTGAGAGGTAACTCCCATCCCTTCTTCACTAGACACAATGGACCCCTAACTGGATGTCCAAACAGAAGCTCAAATGGGCTGTAACCAACCCCCTTCTGTGGAACCTCTCTGTAGGCAAAGAGAAGGCAGGGCAAAAGTATGTCCCATCTGCGCCTAAGCTTTTCTGGGAGACCTTTAATCATGCCCTTCAAGGTTTTGTTGAAACTTTCAACTAAACCATTGCATTGTGGGTGATAAGGGGTGGTAAATTTATAATTTACTCCACACTCCTTCCACATAGCAGTCAAGTAACTAGACATGAAGTTTGTACCTCTGTCTGATACTACCTCCTTAGGAAAACCCACCCTGGAAAAGATTCCCAGGATGGCCCTTGCCACCACAGGAGCTGTGGTGGTCCTGAGGGGAATTTCTTCTGGGTACCTAGTGGCATGGTCCACCACCACCAGGATAAATCTGTGCCCAGATGCTGTTTGAGGATCTAGGGGACCAACAATGTCAATCCCTACCCTCTCAAAGGGAACCCCCACCACAGGTAGTGGTATGAGGGGGGCCTTTGTAGTGCTACCTGCCTTACCACTGGCTTGACAGGTAACACAGGAGTGACAAAACTCCTTGGTGTCTTCAGACATATGAGGCCAATGAAAGTGAGGGACAATTCTGTCCCAAGTCTTGTTTTGGTCTAGGTGACCTGCCAATGGGATATCATGTGCTAGGGTCAATAGGAAGCTCCTAAACTTCAGAGGTATAACCAACCTCCTGGTGGCTCCAGGCTTGGGGTCTCTATACTCTGAGTAAAGGAGTCCATCATCCCAATAGATCCTATGGGTACCACTAGCACTCCCAGCAGCCTCAGCAGCAGCTTGCTGTCTGAGGGGTTCAAGAGAGGGGCAGCTCAGTTGCTCCTGGCTCAGATCTGCCCTGGAAGGGCCCCCTGTCCCCAAGAACTCAACCTGATCAGGCTCAAGCTCCTCTGGGACAGTTCCTTCTTCAGGACTGAGATCATCTCCCTCAAGAGACTGATCTGCATTCTGAGGCAGGGGGGAAGACACTGCCTTAACCCTACTGCTGCTCCTCTTGGGAGGCACCTGGTCCATTCTTCCAGAATCCAGGGCCTGTTCAGTTTTAGACATGTTTGCCTGTGACCTGGTCATGGCAAACACATCTGCAGGGATGCCCAACATTTCTGCATGGGTCCTGAGCTCAACTTCAGCCCAAGCTGAGCTTTCCAAATCATTTCCAAGCAAGCATTCAACAGGGAGGTCTGCACTTACCACAACCTTCTTAGGGCCAGTTACCCCTCCCCAGGAGAAATTAACAACTGCCAGGGAATGGTCTGTCCTGACATTGCTAGCATTGGTCACTTGGTACATTTCACCAAGTATGATCTGCTCAGGGGCTACAAGATCTTTTGTCACCATTGTGACACTTGCTCCTGTGTCCCTGAATGCCAAAGCCTCTCTTCCATTAATTAAGGGCTGCTGTCTGTATTTGCCCAGATTACTGGGACTCACATAGGAGGACATATCCATGCCTCCATCACAGACCAGTACAGCCTGAGTTGGAACTCTGACTAAGCCAGAGTCCATCTCAGATCCCAGGGTCAACCCTACTACACCCTTATTTGGAACACCACCACTTGGAGCTGAACTAGGGGGAACAGTTGCCTTAGGAGCAATGGTGGCTGGAGTTGAGTCTTTGGTCTTTGTACAATCACTAGTCCAATGGGTTTTCTGCTTACAGATTTTACACCATGGTTTCTTTTGGCCTTTTCCTTTGTTAGATTGGGACTCCCCACCAGATGCAGATTTTTGGGGCCCTTGTGAAGACTTCTGGTCTTTACCCTTCTCCCCACCCTTATCAGAGTTCTTAGAATCTTGCTTCTTAGAGTCACCACCTTGATTCTGAACCTTCTGCCTCACCCTGGTTCTGACCCACTTGTCTGCCTTCTGACCCAATTCTTGGGGAGAAGTCAGATCAGAGTCCACCAGGTACTGATGCAACAGTTGATTTTGACAGTTATTAAGGATCTGCTCTCTCATGATTAAATTGTACAATCCTTTGAAATCACACACCTTACTGCCAAGTAACCAGCCTTCCAGAGCCTTAGTAGCACAATCAACAAAGTCAACCCAGTCCTGAGTCTGTGCCTTTTGGGTATCTCTGAACTTTAACCTGTATTGTTCAGTGGTTAGGCCAAACCCTTCAATCAGAGCACTCTTCAGGACTTTGTAATTGTCAGCATCCTCCTCTCTTACAGTGAGGAGCTTGTCTCTACCTTTGTCTGCAAAGGAGAGCCACAAGATTGCTGCCCACTGCTCCTGAGGGACGATCTGTACCTTACAGGCCCTCTCCAGTGCAGTTATCCATTTGTGGATGTCATCCCCACTCTGGTAGGGAGGGACAATCTTGTTCAGGTTCCTATGGTCATGAGTATGATCTCTACCTCTAGGGACACTGCTGCTGCCACCATGGGACCCTAGTCCCAATTTCTGTGAAGCTTTCTGAAGCTCCAGGGATGTCCCGTCTAAGGCCAATTGCTCTCTCTTGATTCTGGGCTTAGCTCTCTCAAACTCAAGCAGTTGGCACTTCTTCTCATAAGAGGATGTCCTTTTATGAGAAGCAGAGGACCCTATAGAAGTACCAGAATGATTAGATTCCTGAGAAGGAGATCTTGATCTTCTTGGTAGACTATTAACCCTTCCAGGTGGGGTAAAGAGAACCCCACTGGGGTCTCCTTCCTCACCTTCAGGGAGAATTGGATTTTCCAGGTGGGAATCATTTTGATCCCCCTGGCCAGCATCAGAGTCTGGGTCATAGTAGTTTTCACTACCTGGCCTTTCCTCTTCTACTGCCCCACCCAACTTGCCTGCCTCATCAGACCCTGGTGTCTTTCTGAGGTCATCTAACAGCAAAGCCTCTATGAGGCGTTGAGTGCTTGCATGTCTCCCTGTCTTCAGTCTCCTAGAGGTACACATATTTCTCAATTCTCGGAATGTGAGATTGTCATACCTAGTGAGCAAGGAGTCACTGACTTCAGGCCCTGAAGACATTCTAGTGTGGTGTGGTGTATGCACCTACCTACTCTAGTGGGAACTGAAACTCTCTTGAGTTGTAGAAAGGGTGTGGTAAGCCCTTGACACACAACTCTAAGTTCAGTAGAACTTACTGTATTCTAACCTTGATTTATATGTACCTATGTACCTATAGTGGTTTTCAGTTAGTCACTTCAAAGAGCTTATCTGGTAAAGCAATAGCAAGCTTGAATCCCACCGCTGCACACCAATGTGAGAAGTTGGCCTGGCATATGCTGTCCACTAGTTATAGTGGGCACCTTGCACCAGTCCAAACGACCCTTATTGATGATAGGTTTAAAGACAACCTTTATTGAAAGCTATCCTAGTGGTAGCTATGGAGAGCAGCCTTCAGGCTAAGTCTTGAAGGAGTGAAAATATAAAGAAATATTTCTCTTGGACATGCACAGAGATACACCTTCAACTCGGTGTGCAATCAACCAAATTCACAACCAGTTGTACACTGCTATATCACACATACACATTCCTCCATAAACACCAACAGGTTGAACCCAAAAAAACAACCATATATCACATAAAGATAAAACACTCAAATGTATAACAAATTCAAGGTTTATTAAAAATGAGTTAAAATCACATTAAAAATCATACGACAATAACCAAAAATTCAAGCAATAATAATAAAAAAACATAAATTCACACATTAAAAAACCTGAGACATCATGAGAGACAGAAAAATATATGTGAAACATGTAATTTCATCAAAAAGGTTATTCCCAGCAGGAATCAAATACATAAACACCATTAGTCTGTTCATTAATCATTTCATCAGACAAAAGGCCGTTCCTGGATATAACCAAATAAAGATATGAGCGTTGACGCGTTTCAGTGGTAAGAAATTATTGAGGTACCACCTTCATCAGGACAAATACAATGCTTGTCTCTCTCTCAACAGTATTAAAATTCGGTACACCTCAATTGATTCGTGTGCGTACACACATATTACTATCAATTAAATTTGTAGAGGAAATTCAAAGCGGAATTTAATTTGTGTATTCCGTTGTCCCTTATTCAGAAAGATGGCGCACGGGCTTCACACCATAAAATTGGGTGGAAATAGATAGCCTCGTGTCACCCGGTCTACTGCTCACGTTTCGTCTGCGGCGTTTGAATCAACTTGAAGGAGTGTAAAGCAGCTTGGTTTACCAGATTATAACCTCTTGAATAACTAAATGAAAGGAGAACCACACAAGGTATATATATAAAATATATGTATTTATTTCTAAACACTAACTACTAATCTCTTTATGAGATTAGAGTTCAAGATACACAATATCACAGTATTAAAACAACAGTAAATAGCACAATATACACTGGGCCCCAGGGGGGGACCAAACCATATACTAAGAAAGTGGTATAAGAACCATGACTTGACTAGACACAGTGCCTAGAGCACGTAGAATCGCTGGGACCCCAAGGAACCACCCAAGGTAGTGACACAGGAGACCCACGGGGGACGTATGCAGTGTGAGAACACAGCCGCGAGCGCCGTAGGATTCAATGCGGAAAGTCGCGTTTGGAATTTTAAAGATAAAGGACACTTAGGAGAGGACTTTGAGCAAACCCCTTTAGACTTAAGGGGTTCTAGGGCCTACACCCACGGGAGCACCGGAGTACTCGAGTTATCTCACCCAGGGAAGCCGGGTGCATAGGTGTCAAAGGGTGTCGGGAATCGTCTTCGTTTTCAATTGCGATCTGCTGCAAAGTGCTGCTGCCGTGAAGGAGAAAAGTGTCCGGTGTGATCCAAGCCTGGATCAAAGATGTGAAGAACCTGAAAGCAGAGGGGACAGAGTCTGGGTCATTAGCCAGTGACTAGGAGCGGAGCAATCGAATGCCCACCGATGTCGGGTGCTTCAGGTGTGAAGAGGTGAAGCTTGACACTGCAGCCACGGGGTCCCGGAGATGTCGACGACAACCAGGAGCCGGATTCGAGCTGTGCCACAAAGGATGTCAAGTGCTGCGGTGTCGGTGATCGGATTGACCACAACAAGCCTTGGCAACAGCAACCCACGCAGGAAGAGAAAAGATGCTTCTGTGCGGACCAGTAAGATCCTGGGGACTCCCCAAGCAATGGAGAGTCAGGGCACATCTGGAGCAATCAGGGAAGCCCAATAAAAGTTAGAGTTGCCTTCTTGGGGACCCACAGGTCAACGGACCAGTGATCACAAAGGGACCTCGAGAGGAATCACAAAATGGTTGCCCACGGAACACTCGTTGAGTGTAGGCCTGCAATCTTCAGTGTAATTACTGCTCGGGGTCAGGGCTATAAGTAATCCAAAGCTCAGCCTCAGGGGTCGCCGGAAAGCTGATGCTTCTGCAAATAGTTGCGGTGTCCAGGGGTTTGGGTTGCACGGTCTCCACGAGGGATATGGGCCTCAGACTTGCTGTGGGCACAGATCAACCTCAGCGACCTCGGAAAACCCACCTCCTGTGTGGCAATATTCTTCAGAGTCCGTCGGAGCTCGGAGATGCCAACCGGTCAGTTGCGTTAAAGGTGCCTGCCTTGCAGGGGAGTAACTCCTTTACTCCAAGGGAGATTCTTCAGTCATCCAGCGTAGTGTAGATCATCGAAGTACTTGGTTTCTGGTATCAGAGTTTAGTCCAGGTGTAATCTAAAGTCCTGTAGTCAGGGTTTCCTACTTTATACCCAAGGAGGGGGTGGGACAAACTCTGGGGACCCACCTATGGGAGGGTCAGGAAAGAGGGGTGGCTACACCCATTTCCTTTGTTCAGTTTCGTGCCAGAGCAGGGGCTGTGTGCCCCTGCAACCGGTTTGAGCTGGACTATGCACAGGGACACCAAATGTGCCACCAGTGCAGACTTCAAAGCACTCTGAGAGTGCACCCACCCAGCCCCAATACACTAAAGCCTGTCTGGGAGGTGGTCACACCTCCCTGTGACAGGAAACCTATTGTCCAGGCCTCCCCTGCCGGAGTTTCGTCCAGCAGCAGGAGGGCAGACTCGTGTCTGTGGCTGCAGCATCCATTTTGTGATGCCAGGGTTCTGTTAAGCTGGTACCGGGTGTACCGGTGGTGCCATGTTGCTCCCTCTAGAAGGGAGGAATCATACCTCCCACCCCAGTACTGGGGTGGCGGTATGATTCCAAGGTGTTTGACACCAAACACGACAGTTTTCCATGCAGCCATTCTCAAGTTAGCATTTACCGCGGGGTTATAATGCACTTAAGAGTATATGGTCTGGCTGCATCACAAACAACCCCGGTATGAAGAATCCTAAAGCTGCAGAGGGGCTCTGCTCATGCATTGGCACCCTCTCACATGAAACCCAGCACCCTGCCTTCAGGATTGTTAAGGCCTGCCATAGGGGTGACTGATAGGTTTACATGTGCAGTGATATGGAGCGATATAGGGAACCTATATCTCAGTAAGGGGTGGATACACCACCTTACACAGGCTGCTGTAGCAGACCTGTTGTGTCATTTTAAAAGGTTTTCCAGGGGTGGCACAATACATGCTGCAGCCCCTGGTAGGCCTCTGGGGTACCTATGCCCTGGGTACATAGTATACCATATACTAGGGACTCACAAGGGTACCCCAGAATCCAATCTGGAGTGTACCTAAAGTACATAAAATCAATTTAGAGTAGAAAGCAGATAGACTGGGGTCCTGATTAGCAGGGTCTCAGTCTGGCTAAGTTGAAAAACAGTGAAACATCAGCAAAAAGTGGGGGTAACTATAAGAAGCAGATCCTACTCTCCTACATAGGCTGTGTCCTGCCTCCACACAAAGGGCTGCATACCCCCTGTAGTTAGTCTGGAACGAAGGCAGGAAATGCAGGATGCCTGGGGACTTCAAAGGAAAACCTCTAATAGCTTCTCCCCCACTTCAAAGGCACAGCTGGTTATAAATACTGGACCTCAGACACCGACTCTTCAGTACACTTCTAGACCTCTGGATACTCTGCCAGGAAGAAGGACTGCTGTGCTGCTACAAGGACTGCCACTCTGCTGGGCTGATGCTCTGAAGGAATTGATGCCTGCTGTGCTGACCTACTTCCTGCTGCCCTCTTGCTTGGAGAAGAAGGACTGGACTTGCATTTCTTGAACTCAGAGTGACTCCAAGGGCTAGTTGGCTGGCCTCCTGATCAGAAGCCTCAGGGGCATAAAAGGCTTCCAACAAGCTTGAATCCAGCACTTTGACTCTGCCATCTGTTAGTCCTGCCCTACCAAGTGCTGCCACCCCAGTCTTGAACCCTTGGAAGTGGGCCTGAAGGTGGTTTTGTCAAGCCCAGATGGGGTCCTCATCGGAATCGATGCCAAACAGCACGAAGCCCCGCAAAACCTCACCGCCCAGCTGCGAACTCATCGGAACCGACGCAAAATGGTGCCAAGCCTCGCAATACCTAGCTGCACAGTACAGAACCTACACCGGATGATGTGAAGTCTCGCAAAGCAACGCCGCAGAGACCGTGTACCAGGATTTCAAGTACTGGGTTCAGCGGTCCCAAGTGGGTCGCTGTAGCCGGCCCACGCATCATCATGGTCGGCCTGAACTTGTGACTTTGTCCTGTTCCGGCACAACCAGACAACCACTGTTGGCGCTTTGTGCTTCTAAGCGCTATTTTATACTTTATGTTAAACATTCATAATTCCAGTTCTACTGATTAGACTTTTGTTATTTCGGCATTGTTTTATTTATTAAATTCAGCTCTATTTTTCTAACCTGTTGTGGGATCCTTTTTATCTGGTATTTTAGCTGTTTTACTGTTGGAAGTGTTGCATAAATACTCCACACATTGGGGTCGATTCCGATCTCGGCCGGTAGGGCTCCGAATAGGATTCGGCTTTACCGGATCCGATTCGGAGCCCTTTTTCCCGACCGAATCGTACGCGGGTCCGGCCGAGCGAGTACGATGCGAGTCCGCCGACCGACTCGTCCGGGCGACCCGACCGCTCCGACCGACTCGTACCCGGATCGTACCGCTCCGACCGACTCGCTCGGACCCGATTCGCACCGCGCAATGGAGACGTTTTCCGGCCGGGTAAGTACGATGCGCACCTCGACCGCTCCGACCGACTCGCGCCGTCCGACTCGAACTCGCTGTCGGAGCCGTACTTTGGGGTCCGTGTCGGACCCCCTGTACGCGTACCCGTGCGAGGCGCACACAGGGGGACCCATGGGTCCCCCCTACCTGTGCGTGTACGCCGCGAGCGCTCGCGGCGTACTCGCTGTAGGGGCGCCCTTGTCCGCCTCGCACCCATTGAGGCAATGGGAGCCCGCGTACGCGTTGTACGACCGGCTCCCATTGACTTCAATGGGAGTCCGACCGACTCGTGTCCGGTGGCATACGAATGCATCGGACTCGTTCGGTCGGACTGCACGGGTCCGATTCGGTCGGAAATTTCTCCGGGTCCGGCTCGGTCGGAGAGATTTCCGGCCCGAATCGGAATCGACCCCATTGCCTTTAAGTTAAGCCTGACTGCTCCGTGCAAGCTGCCTGGGGGTTGAGCACAGATTAATTTGCGGTTTGTTTGTGTCTTACCCTGTCAAGAATTGTGGTTGCTGCTTGACCAGGGCTCACACCCCAGTCAACCAGTAACCCAATTTCTCACAGAGGATGCTTGCAAAAAGTCTAACCATGGGCAATCGCTCAGGGTAGCACTCCGACCTATCCTTCTTTTGCCCTCCATGCAACCTCAGTTTGGACACAGCCATATGCAAATCAGTCTTGACCCTGCTATGTTGTACTGTACACAGTCCTTGAATTTTCTTTGAATTAACTGGATGAATTACATTTGATATACATGGACACACGACGTATGAGATTATTATCACATATGCGATGCTCTTGATTCTTGTAAAGTAATTAATTTTCATTTGGTGTGCACTGTGTGTATGCCAGGCAGACTTGAAAGAACTTTGTATTATTTGAGCTATGTTGCCAAGGTTTATAAGTGGAGTCTGTAGCGCATAGTCCACCAGGCTTGCATTTTATTATGCAAGAATGTGATGAGGAAGATCACCCCATTCCAAGATGGGCAACTCGTGTTAGTGGTCTAGAGTTTTCAGATACTAGGGTAGATAATATGACATCTGCTGCATCTCCCCTCTGACCTCCACAATCATGAAGGCTTCTTAGCTAGCGGTTGAAATTTACAAGGACTCGCGTTAAGCAATAGATACACATTTAGTATTACTTTTCTAAATAATTTGCCAAGTTGCTACAGGTAATGATATTGCTAACATATGGAGCCCATTTTAGGGACAGGTTATCAGATTGAAAACAATATTGAGGCCCCTTATGACCACAGGAGAGCTGAGCAACAAAGCTTTTCCAATATGTGAATCAAGTAAGATACCTACCAGGCTCCAGTGAGAGGTTGGTTTTTGGTATGTGGTGACAAAAGGCATATTTGAGGTTAAAGATCGGTGTGACACTCCAAGTTCACATGGCCTGCAAACACAGTTGTATCTTTGCAAGGTTGAAGTGGATCAGTAGCACATTTCACAATTCAGTGCTGGATTGAGTTGGTATGTGCTTTCTTCGGGGATGTGTGGTGGGACATTGGCTTGTTACAATTAGTGAACGGAGAACACATATGTTAATATACTGTTCGGATCTTGATTATCCAGCGTATTCTCACTTCGGTAAGCATGTCGGAGCATGTTGGTGGCAGTTGTAGGTTTCAAAATAATCATAGGGCTATGCCCCTTATGTTACGCTATTAGATTAGCCTTATATAGCTAAATATAGCAGTGGTAGTCATCTATATTGACAACCCACTGAGCTATACTAAGAAAGATGATGTTTTACAGAACAGGTTAGTCTTGGACAGGTGGCAGCCATTTTGTATACTGGCCGCCATCTTACATTATGGCTATGTTTAAGCACGCGGTGAGCTCTAAACTTCGAACGAGGTAGGCCCAGACAGCTGCGCCATGACACTTGTTGTTCACCTGATAAGTATACGCCCAGTTTCGTTTCTTTATTCAATAAGGGGCGCTGCCTCGCTTATGAATAAGCCTTTCTGTGTGCGTAAGTAATATTCTATTTGCAGCACCTCTCCTACGTTGGGAGGAGCAGGGATGCAGCTGGCTGACCTTGGCTAAGAGATACCGTGTACCTGCCTCGGGCTGGTGATGTACGCCCCTCTGCCTCCCTAAAGTACGCATCCCTAAACCTGTAACTTTCCCTTGTAGGCGTGCTCTAGATGTTTATGACGTGTTTGATGTATCATACTATGCTGCGCATGATTATTGAGTCAGTCCATTAGCAAGCATTGCATAGTGCATGTTGTATTTGGGCTCCTCTGCAGAGTATAGATAATAAACTGCTTGTTTGCATTCTCTACTGGTTGACCGACTCTTCATTGATATAGGTAAGGCCGAGAGGTGGTGTAGTAACCCGAGTGACCCTATACGGGTCACTTCCATCAGTTGGCGCCCGAACAGGGACCCCGCGATTAATCACCCATCACACCCGTAAACGGGTTGTGAGGTCGGGGTGCAGGCTGGTCTAGCGGGCGGATCGGGGGCCCCCACAAGATAGAGCTCTGTTTCTGTGGCTTGCCCCGCCCGTCTGATCGAGGGTGCCCTGCCTAGTGGTGATACGCCGGGGTCCAGAGACGGCGAGACCTTGGAGCTGACCAGATTGGTCTGGAGAGTCGGCGGTAGAGAATCACGTGTGAAACCTGCGTTTGACAGGTGAGTGACTTTATGTACGTTTTAGTACTTGAAAATGTACTGGCGCCAGTCCTGAGGTAGTGTTGGACTGAACCGTGCGAGGCAGACCGTTGACCGCCTTTCGGTGTGAACTTGAACTGCTCCGGGTGATTCGGGTTTTTGAGACCTGTCTCATAGTGGTTCTCGGGTAGCACCGGGAGGGGCAGGGCCTTCGGGGCGTGTTTCGTGGACGGAGCCACACTACTGACTTGAGGGAGGCAGAACCGATCGGTCTGTGCTCCATAAGTGGTACCGGACTGTGAGGGTGAGGTCGCCTATCGAGCTGTATCTCAGTGGTCTTGAGCCACAGATGAGATGAGCCTTAGTGGCGAACCTCACGGGCAGTGCCGGACCGCGTTTGACAAGGCAGAACCTTGAGTTGTACCCTTAAGTATTGTGGACAAGCTACTTGGGCTGTGCTTTAATAGCGAGTTTGAACTGTATTGTGTGAACGAGTGCTGGGGCTGAATCTCGTGGTGGTTTGAGAGTCGTTAATGGCTCTACGAGCTACAAGATGCGGGATAGGCTTTAGATCGTGTCTAATCACAACAGGGTCGAGCTGGGCTATCCATACACGTAACAGAGATTCTTAGGTGGTGCTTAGTGAAAGGCTGTTTGGGCCGTGTTGTATCGCATACCTTAAGAGGTCTGTTCGTGCTGATTTTTGAGTGTATTTTGTGTACGATTTTCGGACAGAGAAGTGGATTTGCTTTGCGCTTGCGCAGTGGGAATTGTGTAAGTATCTTATATTAAGATGCCATGTTTTAGTAAACTTGGATGTTTTGTTTGTCGATGTTGTTGTTCAAGTGATCTACTGGAGGAAAGACAACCTGCTCCTCCAGAGGGTACCCCGAATTTTGATATGTACATAAAGCACGGTATAGGCCTTATTATGTTTAGCACCTTATGGCATAAATATACGAAGGACAATGCTGATTTGCAGTGGCCACTTGTTGGCTCGTTCGATGAACAAAAGTTGAATTTTCTAGAAGGAAAGCTGTTTGCTAAGAAGAGTAGGCAGTCAATGTTTGATATGTTGAGGGTTTGGCAGAAGGAGGCAAAGCAGCGGCGAATTAGAGAGGAAAAAATACGAGGAAAAGACAGGCGCTGACGATCGCGCAGAAAGCCATGGCTTATGATAAAGCGACAGTAAACAAAGGTGTTGAGTGCGCAGATAGGGCGTTTCGGCTGCAAGCTGAGAAGAGTTATGTCGTTCAAAATGAAGGTGATGCTTTTGTTGAAGATTTGTTAGACACCCAACCCCCACAACCTTATGCTCCTCTACGGATTTATCCTATTGTTCCAGCTTCCCAGGCCCCGGCTTCAAGGGCTCTGGCTCCGGTTCTTGGCCCCACCAGTCCTCCTCCTCCTCCTAACATTCCGGTTCTACATTTGACGCCTTCTGGGTATTATACTGCTTTATCGATGTCCGGGTTGGAGGGTAATAGCTCTCCATCTGTGGCACCTTTTTCTGCATTTTCTGGTTCGACTTTCTTTACTCGCTCTAGTCAAGATCGTTCATTGATGGTACCTGTCTCTTCATCCACTCTTTCACCGGCGGATGTTTCACTTCCCATGATGCAATTTGACAGAACGCCTGTGAGTGGAATGTCCCCGGGAAGTCGAGCGAAAGTGCAAGAACGCGTGAGTAGGGTGTTGGTGCGTTCTGCAGTAAGTACTCAAGAAAAGGAGATGGTGGCGAATCAGGCTGCGCAGTGGATTCGAAATCCGATCTATATGGTTGAGGTTGTATGGAGTGTGATGAGACAGTATGAACCGCTTATGCAACAACTTGCGCTTAAGCATATGTGTACAATGCTGATGAGTTTGTGGGAGCAGCGCTTTAATGCTGAGGTCCCAAGGGAGGTTTCTGAGATACGAGATGAAGTGTATGTTTCTGGTATGGATCCTGCTGCTGTGTTGAATAAAGTTATTGCTTTGTTAAAATATCGAGGTAGGATGCTTAAAAAGGGTTCCACAGCATAAGCGCAGTTCCCTATGAGAGAAGTTCACCCCATATATCATCCCGAGACACCAGCAGAAATAAATGCAGTGGGTGACATTGTTCGGCCCCGGGAGGGGGCACGGTTTCAAGAACAATGGGTTTATACCCCCTGGAAGAGAAGCGAAGTACTTTCTCTTAAAAATCAGTTGCCAGATCCCAGAAAGAATCCGACTGCTTATTATAAAGAACTGACAGAAGCGGCCGATTCGACAGTTATGACGTTAGCTGACATTATGTTGTTTTTTGGGTTCCTGGTGCCGATTGATATATGGAGGCAGGTGCACTTGGTGGATCACGTGGTAGAGTTAGGAGCAACATGGGATCAGATAAAGCTGTGGGATCAAGAACGTAAGCCAGGTGAGAAGCCAAGAGCGGAAGTGTTAGCTTTACCTGGCCGAATTATTACGTACATGCATTCGTTTATTGCTCCCAAGAATGTGGATTGGGATAAACTTACAGCATGTTGTCAAAAGAAAGAGGAGAGTGTCAGATTTCTTTACTAGGTACGAGGGGGTGTTTTTGGATTTCAGTGGTCAGGATTTGTCAGTGGATGGTGGAGTCCGGCTGTTTGTGGACAGGTTTGTTAATAATTTGCTTCCTGAGATTGCAGCCCGGATGAAGGCAGCGGAAAGTACCTGGTCCACGTCCACTCCCTCGGGAATATTGAGTATGGCGCAATATTATGAACATCGAGAGAACGAACAGAGGCAGGTTGTAGAGAAGAAAGGGAAGGAATTGAAGACAAAGGCAATTTGCTGATGCTATGAAGGGATTGTTGCCTCTATGGGGACCTATGTATAATAGTAGGCGAATTCGCCATCTTACTAGAGTAGTGGAAGTGGTCATTAACACTACTGCTGGTATACTCACGAATATTACAGCTGAGCTTCAGGCTACCAGGCTCGTTGCTCTTCAAAACCGGATTGTCCTTGACGTCATTCTTGCAGACAGGGGTGGAGCCTGTCGTGTGATTGGTAGCAGCTGCTGCGTTTACATACCAGACCACGCCCCTACCGTTTATTCAGCTATTCAGAAACTCCATAGGTTAGCCTCTGAAATACATGAAGATAACGGTACAGGGTCTCTGACACAGTGGTTCTGGGGCCTAATGTCCGCATGGGGATGGAAGATTCTCATGGGTTTAGTAGTAGTTGCAGGGATCATCTTCACTTGTTGCCTTTGTGTGAATTGTCTTCCATCCTGTTGCACTTATTGCTTGGCTAAACTCACCCCCTCTGTTCCAATAAGTGAGTCTAAAGCCAGGGATGCGATTATGATGCTGAAAGAACTTCAAGAACTGATGGATATCGACGAAGGCATTTTCGAGGACTAAAGATTCGAATTCAACAGAATCTCGCCTTAGTTCTGCACAGTTGCATACCCCCCCGGTTTCCTCATGCTGACGACTGATAAAGACCCTGCCTGATGGCCTCTGTACGTCTATATTTAGCTTATAACGCTAAAAGGAGGGTCTGTAGGTTTCAAAATAATCATAGGGCTATGCCCCTTATGTTACGCTATTAGATTAGCCTTATATAGCTAAATATAGCAGTGGTAGTCATCTATATTGACAACCCACTGAGCTATATTAAGAAAGATGATGTTTTACAGAACAGGTTAGTCTTGGACAGGTGGCAGCCATTTTGTATACTGGCCGCCATCTTACATTATGGCTATGTTTAAGCACGCAGTGAGCTCTAAATGCGAACGAGGTAGGCCCAGACAGCTGCGCCATGACACTTGTTGTTCACCTGATAAGTATACGCCCAGTTTCGTTTCTTTATTCAATAAGGGGCGCTGCCTCGCTTATGAATAAGCCTTTCTGTGTGCATATGTAATATTCTATTTGCAGCACCTCTCCTACGTTGGGAGGAGCAGGGATGCAGCTGGCTGACCTTGGCCAAGAGATACTGTGTGCCTGCCTCGGGCTGGTGATGTACGCCCCTCTGCCTCCCTAAAGTACGCATCCCTAAACCTGTAACTTTCCCTTGTAGGCGTGCTCTAGATGTTTATGACGTGTTTGATGTATCATACTATGCTGCGCATGATTATTGAGTCAGTCCATTAGCAAGCATTGCATGGTGCATGTTGTATTTGGGCTCCTCTGCAGAGTATAGATAATAAACTGTTTGTTTGCATTCTCTACTGGCTGACCGACTCTTCATTGATATAGGTAAGGTCGAGAGGTGGTGTAGTAACCCGAGTGACCCTATACGGGTCACTTCAATCAGAGTTAATTGGCCTTTCAGATTAAATGGTAACTGGTGATTTTATCTCAGAATTATTAAAGGGTCAGTGACAAACACCTGAAATACCATTGTAGTCTCACTCAAGATGATGAGTAATAAATCCAAATGATAATAATGGTAGAGTTTGGCAGGACTGTAGTACAAGGACTGAGGATTTTCCCTGTTTCTGTTTCCCTCGTATGCAGGTGTGATAGTCAGGTGACTACGTCCTGAGGAGATCCTAATAATTATTCGGGGTGTTAACATTGACAAACCCTCCCTTTTGGTTGACTAGGGATATCTAATGCCAAGGCATGCGGTGTGCTTATTGACACTACCCTTGTTGAAAACTGTTGGAAATGATTTATACAACCATTGGGAATTGTACAGTGTCTTGTAATACTGTATTGTAAATATGTCCACAATTTGTTCACTGCCTTGTCTGCACTACAAACACTTTTTTCACACCTTGCTTTGTATGAATTTGATCAATGTATCTCTGAAAGAAACAAAGTTTGTCCTGAACTTATTTCCTAAGTGATTTCATTGGATAATTGGGATTGATATACTAATTGAGTTTAGGATACCTCAAAGGCACATATGGAGTTTGCTTCTCTAAATGAGTCGCACAGGACTATTGTTCATTTTAAATATGGTTACCCTAGTCCTCATGGGCAGATAGGGTTGTCCTTGTTACACTTACACCAGCTAGACAGGGCAGGTGATAGTCTGTAAGGTTGACAAAGGTAATGACATCGCCACTGTGGCGGGCAGATGGGCTGCCCACCAAACTTAAACCCAGCCCTAAGATATACGTGGGCCCCCTCCTAATTTTGGACTGGTGAGAGAAAACCTTAAAGCTACTTCCTTGTACAGAATTTTGTAAGCACTCATCAAATGGCCTTTGCCACCTTTCTGTCTCATTTGACCATGGTACAATTAGAATCATGAATGGAAGATATTTTTGTTGGGGTTTCTTTTTCTAACCTATGAATGCCCCAATTCTGCATATATGTTGCTTTGACTTGTATTTATGTGTCCTAAAACTACATGCTTTTTTATCAAATATGTTCAAACTGTATTTTTTGTCCTGAACATTCATTGTAGGTTAGTGGCTCTCTACTATTGCAATGTATAATGCATACCATTCTACTGTTACAAGAGTGCTTCCTGTTCCTATGCCCATATAGGCCCGTATCTTCTCATGAATAAAGTTGGCAAATTGCACATGGCAAAGTGGCTCCTGAATGATAATCCATCTGCACTTCGTGTAGGTATCCATAAAAAACATGACTTCCAGAGTAATAGGCTTATGGCTAGGGAAATGTTGCAGTGATGTATGCCCCTTTTTCCAAAAATATTTATCTTTTTAGTGTCCCATGCACTACTCCAATCTAGAGGACATCCCCTCCGCTCCCCAGCACTAAAGTGTCCCTAATTTCTTATCCTGCATGTTGAAGAAGTAGATGAACCCCTGTTTGCCTCACCCAGAATTCAGCATCAAAAGATTTTTATCTTCCTAACATTCTCAAATACCCTGCTGTTAGAAAATGCATAATAAAAGGTAAGCAGAGGAGAGACAACAAAAGATAAATGCAAAAAGAGCAAGAACAAAGCCCTTGCAACTACCAAACAAGCATTTGCAATGCAATAGGTCTCGCATTTGCGAGAGTTTACGCTATTGGCATTGTAAATGACAATGCCTTTTATTTATCTGTTTTGCTAATTAACACATAAATAAAAGGCATTGTCATTTATAATGCCAATAGCTCAAACTCTTGTAAATCCGAGACCTTTTTCATCTCAAAGAAGCGGCTGCCATTGTCCCGGCTGCTCGGAAAATGAAAGCACGCATGGCGCTGAATGTTGCAGGAAAGCATGTCATGCCTGCAGTAGGGTAAACTCATTAAAGAAAATAGTGCTTACAGACTAAATAAGACATACCATGTAACAACAGAAGTAAAAGGGCCAGTCCTCATGGGAGGTTACAAATGAAGACAAGGCGGTACTAAGGAGGGACTAACAACTCTATTAACGAATCAGAAGCCAGCATTTATGAAGGACAATGACACAAGCCAATGACAAATATGGGCGGGGCTTCTATTCCATACTATAATACAGCATGGCTTGCAGAGCAGCGCATGCCCTGCCCAGGCTCGACCTAAAAACATATGGAAGCAGAGGGAAATGAAATGTTCAGTAGCATCGCCTGGCTTATGCAGTCAGGAGGCACCACCAGGCAGCGGCCTACACAACGGGTCCTTGATATACTGTGAACTGGCCTATAAGCCAACACAGCAGGTTTTGCGTTTTTGTAAATGAATATCTCGGACATGAATAAATGTTAAGCTTTACTGACAGGCAGTGAGGTATACTTTGCGCACGGTTCTGTGACTTAGTGTTCACAAGATTGATTCCGTACAGAAGCTGCATCAAAGGAAACTGAAACAACAACCACCCCACGTTGTTAGATAACATATGCAATTGCACATGTTAATAAACTAAATACAAATTCAGTTGCCTGAGCAAAATTATCGAATTTCAAATCATGAGTCCATACAAAACAATAATTTCAAGTGTTCGTCCTTGGTCTTTATTTCATATCTTGTATCTTGAGAAGACTTGTTTGAACTTAAAACACACTTCAGTTCTTCGATGATACAACCAACAGCCACAGTTCTTGCCAACACGTGTTTCGTCTATTGGTAATACCCAAAGACTTCATCAGAGCTAGAACAAACAGATATAAGGCCAAGTTATATTTTAAAACACAAGCCTGATCCTTTGTCAGACCTAACCTCCACCAAAGAAAAAAGAAAAGGAAAACAGAAAAAAAGATAAGAGACACCCAGTGTACCACACAAAGTTCCTAAAACCCAACTTAAAATGCAATGATGCCCAATCAGATCAAGGACAACAGTGTACCAAAACCATCTACAGTGCGACGACACCATCCATATAACAACTCATAATAAATGATAAAAGAGAATCCCAACAGCAAAAGAACCTCATCACAAACCAGCATCATCTAATCGTGACTAGAAAAAGCACAATTCTATAGCCAACAAGCCTGAATCTTATACACCCACCATGCAATTCACACCACTTATCTTGAAAGACTCACCCTGGACTGTTGTATTAGTACGGGAGATTCGTAGACATCCTTCCGCTGATATTGTAGGCAGGGTAACTTCTAATGCAACAAATGAATAAGACAATATTTGGATATTGTCCTACTTCGTATTTAATTTTTTTAATATTTAACAAATTTGCCTCAATAGAAGCCATTCGTGTTTCATGGTAAACCCATAATATCGTTAGTTCACTTACCAAATCCGGTTTAACAGTCAATGATAGAAACGTAATCATCAGTCGGTAGCGAGATCAGTCCTTTTAAATCGAATCCTAAAAAAGACCATATAATAATTCTAAAAATCCTATACAATTCACCAAGTGAATCAAAAATAAGTCAAATATCGTTTTTTTAAGGAAAGAGAAAGATACCCTCCTGCTAAATCAGAACACGCCTGAATTAAATATCTAAAAATTATTATTACTGAAGACTAACCGGAACAACATTAATAGTACAGGACCCTTATGTTTTTAGTTAGTTAGACACATGCTATTTGAAAACTAACTTGCCTCGAGACTCGAATTACTAAAGTATTTTGTCATATTGCCTATATTTATGAGTATCTCTGGACATACGAACTATGACGGGCCACGCTCTATCTTACATCAGTACTTATTTCACCACACGAGATTGGTATATCGCAAATTTATAAAAAGTCAAATTATATTAAAAAAATTATATAAATAAGGATTGTCATCTATATATTACACTAAAGAATTGGCTGTTTAATCTCTGACGACTTTCTGGACCGTCCTCTGACTCATGAATGATGAATTTTGCGCCTTGACACCTTCGGGTGAAAGTTTCACGCTCTACAAATTTCTTTTTCATTTCATTTCAATTGTATTACAAAATTTAATACAGAGTAAGCTCTTACCTATAAACGATCATCCAATTATCGCGGCGAGTAATGCCGATAAGAGTCGTGGCGTGTAGCATTGACGCCATCTTTGAATAGCTATTTATATCTCTGTTCTACAATCAATACAAAAGACGGCTTTCGGTACGCAGAGCCAAGTAGTCAGTCCCAGAATAGGCGCCATATTGGAGTGTTACATATCTTGCTGAGACAATGCGCCAATTTAGAATTATCTTAAAGAACGCGCACTATCTTGCCATCGGGACCGGCACCCCTGTATCGGGAAGAAATTTCTGCCCATTCGACGAGACCATATTAAAAGTTGGCAATAGATGTGTTAATATTATCCCAATCACCTCCTATTATTCCCTCAACAATTATGACAGTCTAATCAGTTATAAAAACACTGCAATAGTCCATGATATACTACCAACACAAAAAAAAAGTTGTAAAATTTAAATCCATAATATCAAATCCCATATTTACCACGGGGATTTCCCAAGAGGAATTTATAAAAGTTCAATATTTTTAACCTGTTACTTTGCGCGACTCGAACTCTTGTCCCACGTCATAGAAAACATTGTATTCTAACCTCAAGGCTACCAGCTACCACGTATTAAAACATGTGAAAAAGAGAGCGAAATTCAGTGAGATCAAGGAAGCAAAAGAAAGAGGAAAGAAATATACATAGCGAGTCCACCCGTGATCCTATTACGATCACATACAAATCAATACAATCATTGTCTAATAATTTACACATTATACCCACACAACCCATACATGATTTCAAGACCATGTTGATCATCTGGATCCATATCTAATGGGGTTATACGGTGAAATACAACAGTTACATACAGCCTGACCACATTTTAAATGCTATCAATAACCCTAAGTTAATGATGATTTCAGGTGAAGCCTCACCTGTCTTCTTAATACAAAATAACAAAAGTCATTGTCATCAAATTTCAGATTGAACCCACCTAACCCGTACATGGTCTTATTAGTACGTTAACCGAATAGGGCCATATCAGGGACAACTTCTACAGTAAATTACAGTAAATTCTATACAATCAGCAACCCAAAAGTACTGTAACTCAGAATCAATATTGATGCCTTGTTCTACGGCACGCAATTTTAAGATCCATTGCGCTTCACATTGACGGACCTTGAGTTCTCTGTTGCCTCCTCGACTATTGCTCAATATAGTTTCAATGCCATGAAAGGTAAATGATAGGTTACCACTTTGACTAGGACATTCGAGCGCAGGATTGACTAAGGGATATCTCGAGTCCAGTTTCTTAAGCGCTCTAAAATGTTCTGAGATGCGTTTCTTTAAGCATCTAATGGTGCTACCTATGTATATTTTCATGCATTTACACCGAATGGCATAGACAACATATTTTGTTAAACAATCAATATGTTGACCAATCCTATACTTAATAGAGCCATTGTATTGAAAATCAGTTTTGCATGCTCTGCAAATTTACACATACTACAGTGGCCACACCTATATGATCCCATATTGAGTTTGTATAGCCAGGTTCGATCACCTGTGTTCATTCTTGGATAGCTAGGACTGATCAGGCTACACAGTGTAGTTCCCTTGCGATACGAGATGCTTGGGTACTTGTGAATATGCATACTTATAGTCTGATCTGAAGTTAGTAAATGCCAGTGTTTTTGAGTATATTATAGATCTTGTGTGACCAGGGATGGTAATTGGTCACCAGTCTCAATTGTTGTCCACTGCTACTGTTTCTCCTAACTTTAGTTTTTAAAGTATCACATCTCTTCAATCTTAAGGCTCTTTGTTTTGCCTTATATATGGTATTAGTATCATAGCCACTAGCCAAGAATCGTGATTCCATATCCCTAGCACAGTTGTTAAAGTCCTCATCATTACTACAGTTCCTACGGGCCCTGTATAATTCCCCATAAGGTATGGTATTCACTTGTGCTTTCAGGTGGGCACTCGTCGCAATTCAACATTGTATGCGACGGATATGGAATCACGATTCTTGGCTAGAGCCTATGATACTAATACCATATATAAGGCAAAACAAAGAGCCTTAAGATTGAAGAGATGTGATACTTTGAAAACTAAAGTTAGGAGAAACAGTAGCAGTGGACAACAATTGAGACTGGTGACCAATTACCATCCCTGGTCACACAAGATCTATAATATACTCAAAAAACACTGGCATTTACTAACTTCAGATCAGACTATAAGTATGCATATTCACAAGTACCCAAGCATCTCATATCGCAAGGGAACTACACTACGTAGCCTGATTAGTCCTTGCTATCCAAGAATGAACACAGGTGATCGAACCTGGCTATACAAACTCAATATGGGATCATATAGGTGTGGCCACTGTAGTATGTGTAAATTTGAAGAGCATGGCAAAACTGATTTTCAATGCAATGGCTCTATTAAGTATAGGATTGGTCAACATATTGATTGTTTAACAAAATATGTTGTCTATGCCATTCGGTGTAAATGCATGAAAATATACATAGGTAGCACCATTAGATGCTTAAAGAAACGCATCTCAGAACATTTTAGAACGCTTAAGAAACTGGACTCGAGATATCCCTTAGTCAATCCTGCGCTCGAATGTCCTAGTCAAAGTGGTAACCTATCATTTACCTTTCATGGCATTGAAACTATACTGAGCAATAGTCAAGGGGGCAACAGAGAACTCAGGGTCCGTCAATGTGAAGCACGATGGATCTTAAAATTGCGTGCCGTAGAACAAGGCATCAATATTGATTCTGAGTTACAGTACTTTTTGGGTTGCTGATTGTATAGAATTTACTGTAATTTACTGTAGAAGTTGTCCCTGATATGGCCTATTCGGTTAACGTACTAATAAGACCATGTACGGGTTAGGTGGGTTCAATCTGAAATTTGATGACAATGACTTTTGTTATTTTGTATTAAGAAGACAGGTGAGGCTTCACCTGAAATCATCATTAACTTAGGGTTATTGATAGCATTTAAAATGTGGTCAGGCTGTATGTAACTGTTGTATTTCACCGTATAACCCCATTAGATATGGATCCAGATGATCAACATGGTATTGAAATCATATATGGGTTGTGTGGGTATAATGTGTAAATTATTCGACAATGATTGTATTGATTTGTATGTGATCGTAATAGGATCACGGGTGGACTCGCTATGTATATTTCTTTCCTCTTTCTTTTGCTTCCTTGATCTCACTGAATTTTGCTCTCTTTTTTCACGTTTTAATACGTGGTAGCTGGTAGCCTTGAGGTTAGAATACAATGTTTTCTATGACGTGGGACAAGAGTTCGAGTCGCGCAAAGTAACAGGTTAAAAATATTGAACTTTTATAAATTCCTCTTGGGAAATCCCCGTGGTAAATATGGGATGTGAAATTATGGATTTAAATTTCACAATTTTTGTTTTTGTTTTTTGTGTTGGTAGTATATCATGCACTATTGTAGTGTTTTTATAACTGATTAGACTGTCATAATTGTTGAGGGAATAATAGGAGGTGATTGGGATAATATTAACACATCTATTGCCAACTTTTAATATGGTCTCGTCGAATGGGCAGAAATTTCTTCCCGATACAGGGGTGCCGGTCCCGATGGCAAGATAATGCGCGTTCTTTAAGATAATTCGAAATTGGCGCATTGTCTCAGCAAGATATGTAACACTCCAATATGCCGCCTATTCTGGGACTGACTACTTGGCTCTGCGTACCGAAGGCCGTCTTTTGTATTGATTGTAGAACAGAGATATAAATAGCTATTCAAAGATGGCGTCAATGCTACATGCCAAGACTCTTATCGGCATTACTCGCCGCGATAATTGGATGATCGTTTATAGGTAAGAGCTTACTCTGTATTAAATTTTGTAATACAATTCTTTAGTGTAATATATAGATGACAATCCATATTTATATAATTTTTTAAATATAATTTGACTTTTTATAAATTTGCGATATACCAATCTCGTGTGGTGAAATAAGTACTGATGTAAGATAGAGCGTGGCCCCGTCATAGTTCGTATGTCCAGAGATACTCATAAATGTAGGCAATATGACAAAATACATTAGTAATTCGAGTCTCGAGGCAAGTTAGTTTTCAAATAGCATGTGTCTAACTAACTAAAAACATAAGGGTCCTGTACTATTAATGTCGTTCCGGTTAGTCTTCAGTAATAATAATTTTTAGATATTTAATTCAGGCGTGTTCTGATTTAGCAGGAGGGTATCTTTCTCTTTCCTTAAAAAAACGATATTTGACTTATTTTTTATTCACTTGGTGAATTGTATAGGGTTTTTAGAATTATTATATGGTCTTTTTTAGGATACGATTTAAAAGGACTGATCTCGCCACCGACTGATGATTACGTTTCTATCATTGACTGTCAAACCGGATTTGGTAAGTGAACTAACGATATTATGGATTTACCATGAAACACGAATGGCTTCTATTGAGGCAAATTTGTTAAATATAAAAAAAATTAAATACGAAGTAGGACAATATCCAAATATTGTCTTATTCATTTGTTGCATTAGAAGTTACCCTGCCTACAATATCAGCGGAAGGATGTCTACGAATCTCCCGTACTAATAGAACAGTCCAGGGTGAGTCTTTCAAGATAAGTGGTGTGAATTGCATGGTGGGTGTATAAGATTCTGGCTTGTTGGCTATAGAATTGTGCTTTTTCTAGTCACGATTAGATGATGCTGGTTTGTGATGAGGTTCTTTTGCTGTTGGGATTTTCTTTTATCATTTATTATGAGTTGTTATATGGATGGTGTCGTCACACTGTAGATGGTTTTGGTACACTGTTGTCCTTGATCTGATTGGGCATCATTGCATTTTAAGTTGGGTTTTAGGAACTTTGTGTGGTATACTGGGTGTCTCTTATTTTTTTTCTGTTTTCCTTTTCTTTTTTCTTTGGTGGAGGTTAGGTCTGACAAAGGATCAGGCTTGTGTTTTAAAATATAACTTGGCCTTATATCTGTTTGTTCTAGCCCCGATGAAGTCTTTAGGTATTACCAATAGACGAAACACGTGTTGGCAAGAACTGTGGCTGTTGGTTGTATCATCGAAGAACTGAAGTGTGTTTTAAGTTCAAACAAGTCTTCTCAAGATACAAGATATGAAATAAAGACCAAGGACGAACACTTGAAATTATTGTTTTGTATGGACTCATGATTTGGAATTCGATAATTTTGCTCAGGGAACTGAATTTGTATTTAATGAATAAATGTTATCCCTTTGCACCCCTTACCACAGCAGGGTTAGAGAAAGGCCCACTGTGTTCATCACATGCACTCATAGTATATTTAATCGCAGGGTAGGTACCCTCTGTGTCAAGACTTCCCACCTCGTGAAATCGTACATTTCTAAATTGCCCATGGTCATGCCCCTTGCCCCTGCACTATCTTCCATTTTACACTCCCCACTGGACAGGTCAGCGCCTTTAATGGTTCTCTTTATGAGTCTGTTTATGAAAACAAGAAGCGAGTGTGCGCGAGCTGGTAATTGTTCTTTTCCAATTCTTTCCTTTTGTTCTTTTTTATATATATATCAGTTGCATCGTGTTGAGGGGGCTGTCTCTTGCCTGGTCAAACAATCGAACAATCCGAAATAATGAGGTCGTCGGGCTCAGATCAATTTGTTTTCTTAATTGCTTCTGTTAAGCCTAATTACCGAGCAGGATGGGGTTGGGGTGGAGGGAAGGGAAAGCTCCCTTTAAGAGCAAACTTTTTTATCCTTGGAGCACTCTCTGTGGGTGCGAGGGATGGGGGCTCACGTGTGCCCCGAGGGTCCTGGGATGAATAGCCAGGAGCCGGAGAGCTTGCTGGAGGGGACAGACCTGGGTTGGGCGGGCGGCTGGATGGATAGTGAGTCGATGTTGATGGATGACTGGATAAATGGATTCAATGAGGGATGGGTAGGTGTCTGGGATAGATAGAAGGACAGACCGAGTGTGGTGGCTAGATGAGTTTCTCTGGATAGGTTTGGCTAGATGTATGGATGTATTGATTTATTGGTTTAGGATGGTATGGATGGATTAATCTTATGCAGACGGTGAATGGATGATGAATTACTGGATGAATGATGGTTAGCAGTTGGATTTGGGTGGGTTTTCAGATGATTGATGGATGGATTGGAAGGATGGGGCGATAAATGAGTGGGTGTGTGGATGGGTGAATGAATGGATTGATGGATGGAACTACGTGAGGTGGATAGATGAGTGGATTGGGTCTGGTTACATACATGCATGTGGAGGATGGCTGGTGATGAATGGATGGGTGACGGGTAGTGGATGGATTTGAGTGGGTTGCTATGATGGGTAGGTGTATTGATTGGATGGCGGATGGATGACATGGATAGATGAGTGGGTGTGTGGATGGGTTAACTCATGCAATAGTGGATGGACTGTTCAGAGCGATCTGTACGTTCTAAGTTGCCTGGTGGTTTTGATGCAATATTGCAATAGTGCAATCATCGTGTCATTCACTCTAAAGCAAACACTGCAACGTTCGTTAATAATGTACTTTATTTAAAGACTGTGGGGCATATTAGCAAGGGCACTATCGCCGCTTTAGCGGCACTTTTTGCCGCTAAAGCGGCGATATTTATATCGCCCTATCAGCAAACTGTCTCTAACAGCAGTTAGAGACAGTTTGCGGGCATTAGCGCCCGTTTTTTCACCGCTTTGCATGTCAGCGATATTTATCGCTAATGACCTGCAAAGTGGGCGTTCCCGACGAACAAACCTGGGAAACACTCGCTAACAGGCCTATCGCCTATTAGCAAGGTGGGCATGGCCCCAGTTAGCGACGTGAAAAGTCGCGCTAACCGAGGTCATCGCCATTTATTTAACACCTGCAATTAGTAGGTGTTAGCCATACCTAACATGGGGGTGGATTATGCTGATACGACCACAGGGTCGTATCAGCAAGGTGTTCTCCCTTCTCCATGCAACATCGCTGGTTTTTCAGCGATGTTGGCCTATTTCCCCGCTATCGCTGGAATATTCATCGCCATAGCGCTAATCGTTGCTAATACAGCGTTAGCGTGGCGATATATTCCAGCGATAGCCGGCGATAAAAAAATCACGCTAAGCAGGGTTAGCGATGATTATCGCCTCTTCTTGCTAATATGCCCCTGTATCTTAATATGTCACGTATATCGTGTGGGGCTTCGGAAAATGGACATTTGCAGTCTCGCTGTAGTTTCCGATTTTAATCAACAGTCGCTTCAGACGTGGGCACACACCTGTAAAAAGAGGCATAGTGGCGCACGCCGGCATGTGCCAGAGCACGTGGCTGCACGTGGAGTGCTCAATAAGTCCGCGCGAGGTGCGAGGGCCTGAGAGGAGCCTCCTTGAGTGTTCAAGAATTCCACACACATAAGTACATGAAGGGGAAGAATGGATGCGTGCCGCTCCGCTCCAGCTTTGTGATATTAAAAATGTTTAACCGCATTTAAAATGCAATGTACGTATAATAAAAGCAAACCACCCCTTATAGCGAAATTATAAAATGCATAAGAACCCCAATTGTTTCCAGTAATGAAGTGGACATAGCCATGTCACGCCAAGACACTTGCAGTTTATTGCGCACACGGTTGTAAAAGTGAATGCTGCAGACATTCCATGTTACTTTGACATCGGTCATATTCTCAAAATTAAACCACCGGGAAATGGATTGCGCTATTTCATTTCTTTACGTTTCTTTACCGGCACATATCGCTTCTTGTCACCGCATGGCAGCGTTTTGGCACTAGTCATGATAAACTAAGGCGGATAAATCATTAATTAGCGTGTGCATACTTGAGGTGGATTAAATGCTTTAATGTTTGCTGGTTTGCATATCTAGCCTCCCCTCCCTGGTGGTTTCCTAGTACAGTGACAGTGTGTGCTCTTGCACTGGTGAAGCTCTGCACAATACCCCAACACCCTGGGGGTTGGGTGGAGGGGCAGGTCTGGCATGTTGTCCCATTTGCGTTGTGTAAATGGAGTCTGGCATTGGCTGCAGCTCCCGTGGGGGCTTTCGTAATTCGCACAGGTCGTAGCTGGTTGATGATGCGCTGGGCCCTCACAGCCCTTCTTCTCGATAGTTCACAAATGGTGCGAGGGTGACACAGTGCATCAGTGGGTTCCAGCTGAGCAGGGTCATCGCGCTCCCCGCAAAGGCATGTCAGGGGTGTGGGGAAGGGGAAATAACAATCTGCCCCCCCACCCACACCACAGCGACGGATGGGAGCTTCTCTGCTTCCACCCCGTGCGTAAAGCGTCTTGATCATTTATGATTTATGGGGCTGCTTTTATAGCTCAGACCTACACCATTTAACGGCCGCTTCATGGCGCTGACTGCCAAATCTTCGTTTTTTCTTATCTTGCCTTGGATCGTCCACGTGGCTGGTACATTCATCATGCGAAGTAGAGTGTGTAAAGTAAAGTAAAAAAAGCATTTGCAATGCAATCGGACTTGCATTTACGCGAGACCTATTGCATTGCAAATGATTGGCATCACGAAAACGGGAGGGAGGGCGGGGGGAGAAGGCACAGACAACGGGGAGGGAGGGCGGGGGGATTTTGAAGGCACGGACAACGGGAGGGCAGGGGTGGGTTGGGGGGAGAGGCACGGACAACGGGAGGGCGGGCGGGTGAAAGCACGGACAACGGGAGGGAGGGTGGGCGGGGGGAAAGAAGGCACCAAAACACGTCGTGCATGCAGTAGGAGAACCTCATTAATGAAAATAGTGCTCACAGTCTAAATAACAGGTACTGTGTAACACTCGAAGTAAAGGGGCCAGTCCCCATGGGAGGTGACAAATGAAGAGGAGGCGGTACTAAGGAGGGACTAACAAGCCTATCGATGAATCAGAAGCCAGCATTTAGGACAGACAATGACACAAGCCAATCGTAAATATGGGCGGAGAGTGGGTGAAGCTTCTATTCACCTACTCCTCTACAATAAGCCTCACAGAGTAGCGCATGCGTGCTGGCTCAAGGCTCGACCTAAAAAGAGTCTTCAAAATGAGAAGTTGATTAAATCATCTGAATAAAGTAGGCACTACGATCAGGTGGCATGGCTGCCTAATGAGATTGCTATGATTTTTTTTTACCTATTTGAGAAGCTCAAAACACCCATTTTGAGGCTCAAAAAAATCATTTTCATGCAGATAGAAAGTTTGATACAAACGGATTTAGGGCTCGATTACGATGTCGGTCGGAGTTGCCTCCGACTGACACCCAATCACAATGTGACCGCACTTGGTGCGGTCATATACTCCCATTGCTCTATGGGAGCTTGTGCTGCAGCCGTAAACCAGCAGTAGCACAAGCTCCCATTGACAAATGGGAGATTCTGTTAATCCCTGCACCGCATGGCAGGCACCTCAAGGTGCCTGCCACATGGTGCAGGGATTGACAGGGAAGCACTATAGGTGCCCCTTCGGCCCCCAACTGGAAGCCCTGCTAGGGGCCCCCAAACTCGCTTTCTGACAGGCTTTCCATGTCGGAAAGCCCGGCATGGAAAGCCTGTCAGAAACCGAGCATCATAATCCCAACTGCAGAAGCGCCGTCCATTGGGATTACCTGCCGGTCTCTGACTGGTCAATGGGCTCCTTGAGCTTGTCGGAAGCCAGATGGAATTACCGTCCGGTTTCAGTTTTGACCACACGCATTGTAATGCGGCGGTCGGACCTGAAACCGCAATGAGGCTTGGAAACCCTCCGACCTATCGTCGGAGGCTTTCCGAGCCTCATCGTAATAAGGCCTAAAGTGTTCAAAGAGCCTGGGTAACAATTCCCTATAGAGGCCAGGGTTTTTATCTTAGTGCGATGCAATAGACTCCAAGCAAAATGCACGAGAAGCCATAAATTGGGACATTAGTTATAAAGGTTTTCATACATAAATTTTCATGAAGTAAAGGTCATTCAGCATTGTGGTATCTCCTAAGCATTTCCTCCCCTGCTCCTTACACCCCCATGTACAATGGAATATTCCTGTTCCCTGATTCCATCAGCGGTTGACCTGCGATTTCAATCTGTGTTTTCTCAGCTGTGGCTGGGGTGTCTGGCAATAAACTTATGTCTCCTCCACATTGGCCCCTTGTGATGATTTCATCTCGCCTTCCCACACTGGCAATGAGGATGGGATCCTGATAGCCAACACCCCAACACGCTGATGCAGGCGTAGTTCTGCGTCTGATTGGAGGCACAATTTCTCAGCTTTTATGTGTGAGCTGGGTTGCGGAACATCGGTGAGAGGCCATCAGGAGTTACAGGCAAACTACCCTGGGGAGATGGTATCTGTGTGTCTTCCCAAACTGTCATATGAGTTTAAAAGAAAGTAACACTCTCTACCGTTGAGGAGTCTGGCCATAAGTACCTGGTGACTTTGCCTGTTTGGGAATCTGTGCAATAATGATTAACCAGCTCCTGTCTGCGCTACCGTAGACAGCATAAGGGGTTGCGAGACCTTGTGAATAAATGCCTCTTAGTACATAGTTTAGCCTGTCAGTCTTGTGAGAATTGTACAGCGGGAACTTATTGTCTAAGATTCCCCTCCCCAGTTTCAAAAGAATTGCACGCTCATCTCTTCACAAGATTCGGGGTTTCAATGGAATGGTGCATTCATCTCTTCAAGAGATTCCACGCAGCTTCAGAAGAACAGCATGCTCATCTCTTCACGAGTGCACAAATGTTTGCTCTTGCCGGAAGATCCTGCCTGCCATTGTCGGAGACTACACGCGCATAATTAGGAGCAATACAACCATGATTGAAGTTGGAACACAATTAATCAAAAATAAAATTCTCTGCCTTTGATTCAAAGGGATTGACTATGAGGTGCTCATTGGCGTAACGAAACTTGAGGGGGCCTCCCTGCAAGGCACGTGGAGGGGCCCCCTCCGGGCTCGATCATGAGCTCTGCAGCCAGAGTGCTGTGCTGAGGGGGCCCCCCCGCACTGCGGGGGCTGCGGGGGCTGGGGGGGCCTGTGTTACGCCCCTGGAGGTGCTCAGTCTTTCTCGCCTGCCCATGTGATCATTTCCTTTTCCCGTCGCCTCAGGGAAAATTCTTCAGCATATAACTGTTGCTCCACCTACTGGAAGTTTTCCTAATAACATCTGAAATACTACTTTGTCCATTTCTATGCTTAGGTGACAATAGGATTTTGCTCCATCAGTGATACACACAGTGAAAGTGAACCACCTATTGAAACCAGTGATCCGCACACTTCTATACCCCGGTTATTAAGTGAAATCTATCAGTTATCCACACACCTACAGTGGATCATCAATCAGCGAATCACACACTTACGGAGGGTCACTAAGCTGAACCAGTGCTCCACAAACATGCGCTGGAGGGATATAGACCAGTGGGCCACCATGTGTTATTCAATTCATGTTACTGATCTTAGTGGAATTTAGTTTAGTAATGTGTTGTTAATAATTATTGGGGTGGATTTAGCACATACACATACATATCTCACACCATGCAAAGTATTACACCACCACCCTTCTTTATGAGTACTTCTGGGGAACCGTAAATGATTTGGAGTAAATGGAAGGAAGTTTTCAAAATCTATCTCAGGGTTTCTGGTCCTAATGTGAGTATTGAAAGAAAAGTGACATTATTGTTATATTGTTTGGGTGCTGAGGGGCATGAAACCTTACAACACTTACCAAAGCTAGCTGAGGACGATGCAACGGATTTAAATGGTTTTAAAATATGTTTAAAGACACTAGATAACCATTTTTTACCCAAAATAAGGACCATCATGGAGAGGTATAATTTTGGGAAAAGGAAGGTGAAAGTATAGAGGAGTTTGTATCAGACCTGAGAAAACTATCGGCAACATGCACGTTTGGTGCATGACTTGATGAACGCATTTGTGACCAGTTCTTGTTAACATGTACCATTGAAGGGTAAGAGAAGAATTATGGCTCAAAGATGACCCCCTCTTAACTAAAGTTCTCATTGTTTCCAAGCAGGGAGAACATATGTTATTGTGTGTAAAAGAACTAAAAGATGAAGCTAAATGTAACACGTATTATGAAAAGGGGGAGGAAAACGTTGTGAAAGAGAAAAGGAGAGAGTCGTTTAAAGCAAATGACCAGACATTTAAAGGGCAATGTTACAGATGTGGAATGACAGGCTATATTGCTAATTGGAGAGAATGCCCTGCGTGGAGGACTGTATGCAATGGTTGTGGTAAGAAGGGACACTTTGTTGCATGTTGTAAAAATAAGAAGTATAAAAAAAGAAACAAAGCTCCAAGGTATCAGAAATATGTGATGAAATAGTATTGCAGATGAGTGATGCATATGAGGGCAATCCTAAAGATATAGTGAAAATAGAAGCAGTAAACGTAGAGACAATGTTTGATTCAAATTCTAGGCTATCATTTCTGAAAAGGTGTTTCAAGAAAAGTTCAAAAATAGAACCCCAATAACCAGAATGGATATACAGCCTGGTGGGTATGGGGGCCAACCTATAAACATGAAAGGTTACTTCACAGATAGAATTCAGTACCAGGGAAGAGAAGTCCAAACAAAAGTGTATGTATCTCAGAAGGGGGACAATATTTTTGGTTGTCCTGTCCAAAAGAGCTTAGGAATATATCCAGTCCCTAATGCTTGTCCTAAAATTCAAATACAAACAATCCAAGAAAATGGCTTTGTGAATACATTTCTGGAAGTTTTCAGTCAGAAGTTGGGGTGCCTTAAAACATACATTCACAAAATAAAATTAAAGAATAATGGTACTAAGGTAGTATCCAAGGTCCGTAGAGTTCCGGTGAATATCCAAAATGCTGTGAAAAGAGAGTTGGACAACTTGTGCAAACAAGATGTTATTAAACCAGTAGAAACCAATAAGTGGCTAGCACTCATCGTGGTAGCATGTAAGGCTGATAATAAAGTGAGGCTATGTGTGGATCTCAGGGCCCTAAATAAAGAGGTACTGGTTGATAATTTTGCTTACCCATAATTTCTGAAATGTTCACAGCTCTAAAGGGGGCCCACATTTTCTCAATTCTAGACTTAGCATGAGCCTATTACCAAGTATATCTGCATCCCAAGTCACAGGACCTCACCACCTTTATTACACCCCTTGGTGCTTATAAATTCAAATGCATATCCTTTGGGCTAATATCTGCTGCCTCAGTGTTTCAAAGAGCCATGTCATCCATGCTACACAACATTCGAGGAGTCTTTTACTACCAAGACAATGTATTGATAGGGTGGCCATGAAAGCAAAGCACGATGGGAGAGTTGAGAAGGAATTGGAGAAATTCGAAGAATTTCGATTGACAGTAAAAGCTGACAAGTGCAAATTTTCGTGTCAAGAAATAACATATTTGGGGCACAAAATCACCAACAAAGGCATTGAGCCCAAAGTAGAACTTGTAAACTCTATTTTGAACTTAGCATCTCCTAAGAAAAAAGAACTTAAGTCATTCCTTATGATGATAGAATTCTACAGAAAATTCATAAAGGATTTTGCTAGCACAACATTCCAAATGAGAACACTAATAAAAACCAGAGTAGGCTTTGATTGGGATGACAAGTGTGAAAAGGAGTTTCAAGATGTAAAATGTTGCTTAAAAAATGCTCCCAAATTGAGTTCCTTTGTACCAGGCAGAAAAGTAATAATGACCGCAGATGCAAGCACAAAAGGTGTGGGAATGGTCTTATTTCAGACAACATGGGTAGAAACAAACTACTCTGTTATAGAGAAAGAAGCCCTATTGTAGTTCTGGGCTATACACAAATTCAAGAATTTTTTCTGGAGAAGTGAATTCAAGGTCAGGTCCAACCATAAACCGTTGAAAGAGATCTTCAGGAAAAAGGGCTTGGACTCCATCTCCAGCCGTATCAGAAGATGGAACATCAATCTACAGGAGTTTACGCTTGTTATGTAATCCATCCCGGGAATAAAAAACAAAGCAGCTGATTGTCTTTCTAGGCTTTTTGCCAATGCTGAGAGCACAAAAGACAAGAGGATGCTAGAAGACAAGGAGGATTTAGCTATACAAATGTTTGCGTAATATCCAATGTTATGATTGTCGATGGTGAATGGAAAGAAAGATTGGAAGATGACGAGATTCTTAGGAAGGTGAGACTGTACATCAGTGAAGATTGGCCCTACAAGAACTTGGTCAATAGTGACTTCAGGGCATATTGCTACGTGAAAGACAAACTATCTGAAATGCATGTCTGTCTGTTTAGGGGAAACAAGCTAATTCCCCCAGTTGGTGTACATAACAAATTCATAAACATGCACATGAAGGCCAATTTTGAGTGTCCAAGTCAATAGAAAGGCTAAGGATGGACTTTTGGTAGCGGGGTATGGACATCCAAATAGAAAGGTCCATAAGAGAGTGTGTGTTGTGTAACACAAGTGACAAAGTTTTAGTCACAAGAAAACCTACCATGCATCTGAGCAAGCTCCCGGATAAACCATCGAACGATCTGAGCATGGACATGATTGGTTCTTTATCGGGAGACATCTCAACTCCATATATAATAGTTTTAATGGATCTCTACTCGAGAGGGCCTGAAATTAAGATTGTACCTGACGCCAGCACAAAAAGCGTCATAAAATTTCTAACTGAAATTTTTGCAAGTAAAGGACTACCTTCTACAATACTGACAGACATGTAGTACAATTCTGCTAGAAGAAAATGCAGAAGATTATGAAAGAAAACAGCATCACCCACCTACATTTGGCATTACACCACCCTGAAACAAACAGTGGAATGTTTTAAGAAAACCATAAAGAAGGAATACAATTAGCAAAAGTGAACAACTTGTGTTGGAAAACAGAAATATTCAACAGACTCAAGGAATTCTGCCTTACACCACAACAAACCAAACTAAAAATCCCATTTGAACTGTTAAAAGGCAGGAAGCCACACTCACATTAGATCCGGCATTGGTGAAGTGGCATAAAGGTTGGGGAAACATCCATATCAGGCAGTCCTGGCGACAACATGAGAAGAAACTCCAGGAAGTAAGAAAGGAAAAATATGACCAAGCCCATCCACACCAGAGAGTCTTATGTTCATTTGGGAGTTTGGGTGAAAATAAAATGTCCGGGGGGAGGGGGTGTATCAAAGGGTCAAAGTTCCCAAAAGCCATGAGAGTAATAAAATTGTTCTGCAACGCCATTAAAATGGAGGATGGCAAAATATGGAATCTGTGCAGGGTAGCGTAGCTCAAGTACTCTACTGTCAAGCATAATTCAAGTCAGCTTCTAGATGGGGAAAGTAATAGTAATACCAGTATGCTAGATAATGAGACCCACATGATGAGTAGAGGCACACACATTTCACAGGTGAAATCCTGTAGAGAGTGTGGGCATGACCCATTAGACCACATGAGTACTTGAAAGACTATGTCAGGGCATAAAAACCCCTCTTACCCTTAGGCCTGCTTCAGGTCACTGTTACATGGGAGATTCTGGGTTTAAGAAGATATTAATGAACTGTCTTCTTTCCTATCCATAGTCGCGTGTTTCAATTTTGTCCTAATTCTACTCATGGGAGGTAAATGTAATATATATCCAGTAAGGTCTTTTACTATTCTGAACATTCGCAAGATCACCCCATCATGACAAGAGTGCCCACGTTTCCTTTCCCTTTTCTTGTGACACCTCTCCTTGCCCTCCTAACATGTTTTATGAAGAAAGGAAGATGTGCGGTATCTCCCAAGCATTTTCTACCCTTCTCCTTCCCTCCCCATGAACAATGGAATATTCCATTCCCTGATTCCATCAGCAGTTGACCGCGATTCCGATCTGTGTTTTCTCAACTGTGGCTGGGGTTTCTAGCAATAAGTTTATGTCTCCTCTATGTTGGGCTCCTTGTGACGATTTCATCTCACCTTCCCACAAGCATGTATTGCATGATTGGAATCATAAAGTCACTAAATGAATATAAGCCATATCAAGAAAAAGAGCAAGTACTGTGGGACTGAAAAAGGAACATCTAATGTACAAATCGTGCTGATGCCATGACTACCAGATGTACCACTCTAATGAGTCTTGCCCAAACATGCAGTTTACCCCCACAGCAAGATTTAATCTGAGGAGAGAGTGGGAATGCATTGATTGTTCTTATACTTTTCCTAAACAATGGTGCAGGACTTCCTTGGTAATGGACCAACTCTGAAAAAGGTACTAACTGAGGTTCATCTCTAGAGTCCAAGACCAGTCATTCATGGAGGCTGCATCTTTCAAAAGATCTTGGTGTGGTTACATAAAGGTGATGGATGCAAAGAATTAGCCATGGCTTGAACCTCAAAAGCCAACACATTGACTATAATCATAACTAATGACAGCAGATCCTTAGTGACAGTACGAGAAACAGCTCATCACTGAGGTTAAACCTACAAATATATAGTTTTGAAGCAAAAACACACACACACATATATAAAAAAGAATCAGAGAACTCTGGGTTACAGCTCAGCATGGATGCCACTAGCTAATCCAATGCTTAAAGACTAAGGGGACGATTACGATGTCAGTCGGAAAGGCTCCGAGCGGCATTCGGTTCGTCCGAATCCGATTCGGGAGCCTTGTTTCTGACCGACTCGGAAACATTTCCGACCGATTACGATGGTTGGAAACCGTTCGCACTGTCCGACTCGGTTCCGACTCGTGTCCGAACGGCATTCGGAGACACCGAGTCGGTCGGAGCCGACTCGTATGTCTCTACAGGCCGCGTTTCCAACCGAGCGATTACGATGTTGGATTCGGGCTGCCTTTCCAAATGGGTCTGTCTGACATGGATCAGCTGCCAGATTCCAACTTTGGGGGCCTGTAGCAGGTCCCCCTTCACCCGGAGGCCTCTGGTTGGGGCCCGTTGGGGTACCCATGGGTCCCTTCTTCCCAACCATGCACATTGTGGCAGGCACCATGGGGTGCCCGCCACAGGGTGCAAGGTTGTCTGCGACCACCCCGTTTTTTAATGGGAGCCTGTGTAGTCGGTCGGAACACAGGCTCCCATTGAAGTCAATGGGAGTCCGACCGAACGGTGTTCGGAAACATCCTATTCAGTCAGTCAGGCTCCCCGAACCCGAGTCAGTCGGAAACCATTTCAAAACCGAGTCAGTCAGAATGTTTTCCGACTGACATCGTAATCGGTCCCTATGCTGTATCAATGGCAAAAGACTTTGTCCCTATCGAGCTCGGCATGGATGGCACTGTGCTAATCCAATGCTTAAAATCTTTACTAGAGAACCAGCCATTTGAGGAGAGCAACTTTAGAGTATCTCTGATGTATGATGATCTATGTTGGAGCTGCTCTCCAACTAAACTTGGGAAATACCCAGTCATGAGTGACATATTTTATCACTCATGACATGGTCAGTAACATCACTCATGACATCACTGATGACATCTCAAATGACATCATCCAGTGAGTGTAAGTATTCTCTAAGAGTTTATGATTGTTAAGCAAATATACTAAGCTGCTATGAAAGTTAAATTAGTATACTAGGTGTGCTACTAATGAGTGATATTACTTGTAACATTTATTATGTGAGTGGCTTCGTGACTGTGTGTATCCGTGTATGAGTGGGTGTCTGATTGGCTGTTTGGGTGTGTGAGTGGCATGTGAGTGGCTGTATGGGTGTATAAGTGGGGGTGTGAGTAGCTGTGTATGTGAGTGAGTGGCTGTATTGGTGAGTGATGGGTGCGTCAGTGGTTGTATGGGTGAGTGAGTCGCTGTGGGAGTGACTGTACAGATGGGTGAGTGGGTGTGTGAGTGACTGTATGGGTGAGTGAGTGGGTGTCTGAATGGCTGTATGAGTGGGCGACTGGGCATTTTAAGTTCTGTATGGGTGAGTTGGTGGGTGTTTGGCTAAGTGAGTTGGTGAGTGAGTGGCTGTATTAGAGAGTGAGTGTCTGTGTGAATGGCTGTTTGGGAAAGTGAGCAGATATGTGAGTGCTTGTATGGATGTGTGAATGGGTATGTAAGTGGTTGTGTTGGTATACGAATGAATGTGTGAAGGCTTGTATTGGTGAGTGAGTGGCTGTGTTGAGAGACTGTATTGGTGAGTGAGTGGGTGTTTGAGTGACTGTATAGGTGAATAAGTGGATGTGTAAGTAACTATATGGGTGTATGTGTGGCTGTGTGAGTGGCTCTGTGAGTGAGTGACTGGTTGTATGAGTAGCTTTATGGGTGAGTGTGTGTTTGTGTGAGTGGCTGTATGAGTGAGTGAGTGAGTGAGTGAGTGAGTGACTGAGTGAGAGAGTAGTTGACTGAACTTGTATGAGTCTGTGAATCGGTATGTAACTGGTTGTGTGGGTCTGTGAGTGGGTCTATGAGAGGTTGTATAGGGTTGAGAGTGGGTGTGTGAGTGGTGCTGTGGATGATGTCATCAGGGATGGTATTTGAGATGTGATCAGTGATTCGGAATCGGTGCCGCCAGGACGCGAATATTTCTCTACACGCAAGTAAGTACGGAATTGGTGAACACACATGTGTTGAACCTTGATTTGACTTGAGTACGGATATACGTTTTGAATTATCGAGCTTCCAATGATAAATTTTGGATACTGATTTTACTCATGCACTACTGGCGGTACTGGCCGTTTTAACTCACCTTATTGGATCACCATTGAATACCCGTTACTTATTTTTTAACGTAGAGTGGACTCCGATCGTGTCTTATTGGTATTGGAACCATCACTGACATTCCGATCACGCGATTCTGCCGATCCACTTCCAGATATCTTATATCTAATACTCTTGGATGCTTGGATTCATCATATACTTGTGCCCTACCGGGTTGGAATTATCACCGGCTTAGGGACCATACTGAGTCTGGACTATTCGTTTCAGCCCTGAAGAGTCGGGAATTAATTTTTGCTGACGAAACACGTGTCGGCTTGTTGCGGTTTTCTTGAAGAATAAAGAAATTATGACATCACTAACGAATCTTGTACAATTCGCTTTTGAATGATATTTACATATCTTGTTTGATTCTGTATGTGTGCACAGGATTTAGGTAACTATATTTATGAGTGTCTCCCAGGGTTTCTGAGAGTATGTTCAATGGAGTGTCTAAGTGATTCAGCGAATGCATCAGTGTGTGCTTGGCTGTCCCAGTATATGTATGATTGTGCCCTGGGGTATTTGAGTGTATGTGTAAGTGAGTGTCTGTGTGACTCAGTGAATGCATCAGTGTATTTGCTTTGCTGTGTCATTATATGTATTAGTGTGTCCTGGGGTGTCTGAATGTATGTATAAATGAGTGACTGAGTATGTCAGTGAATGTATTAGTGTATGCTTGGGTATATTAGTATATGTATGAGTGTGTCCTGAGGTGTGTTATTGTATGTATGAGTGTGTCCTGAGGTGTGTTATTGTATGTATGTGAGTGAGACAGTGAATGCATCAGTGTGTACTTGAGTGTCTACTTAGACATATACTGATATGTATGTGATTCCTGGGGTGTTTGAGTGTATGTATGAGTGAGTGTCTGAGTGGACTCATCAGTGTGTGTTTGGCTGTCTCAGTATATGTATGAGTGTGTCCTTTGGAAGTTGAGTGTATGTATGAGTAAGTGTCTGAGTGAGTCAGTGATTGCATCAATGTGTGCTTGGGTGTCTCAGTATATATATATATGAGTGTGTCCTGGTGTGTCTGAGTGTATATATGTGTGAGTGTCTGAGTGATTCATTGAATGCATTAGTGTACTTGTTTGGCTGTGTCAGTATATGTATGAGTGTGTCCAGGGGTGTTTCAGTGTATATATCACTGAGTGTCTGAGCATGTCAGTGCATGTACCAGTATGTACGTGGGAGTCTCAGTATATGTATGATTGTAACACAGGGTTTCTGAGTGTACATATCAGTGAGTGTCTGAGTATGTCAGTGAATGTGTTAGTGTGTCTTTGGATATGTCTGTATATGTATGAATATGTCCCAGGGTACTCAGTGAGTGTCAGAGTGAGTTAATGAATGCATAAGTGTATTTACTTGGCTGTGTTACTATATATATGAATGTGTCCTGGGCTTCTGAGTGTATGTATCAGTGAGTGTGTAAGTGACTCAGTAATTGTATCAGTGTGTGTGTTGGTGTGTCAGTATATGTAAGAGTGTGTGCCTGGGTGTTTCAGTGTATGCAACAGTGTCTACCTGGATGTATGACTGTATATATCAGTGTGTACCTGGGTGTGTTACTCTATGCATCAGTGTGTGCCTGATTGTCTTATTGTATGAATTAGTGTGTACCTGAGTGTGTGAGTGTATGCATGAGGGTGTTACTGAGTGTGCAAGTCTATGTTTCACTCAGTGTGGGTGTGTCGGTGTTTATTTAAGTGTGAGATTAGGTATACCAATGTATACCATCAGTGTGTGCATTGATGTGTCAGTATCTGTATCAGTGTCTGCTTGAATTTGTCACTGTATGCAGCAACGTCTGCCTTCCTGTCTTATTGGATGTATTATAAAGTGTAAAAATGTAATTAGTCACCTACATTACTGCTACAAATGGTTCCATTTATCTGTGGTAAAAGAGAGAAAACATAAATATAAGTTATTGTTACATGTTATATATTTGGATAGCAACGTTTAAGATTCTGCAAAAGAAGTTTTCATGTTAATAATAAAACATCACACAGGTACAACATTATAAAGCAATTATACATTTCTTTTAAACATATCATTTTCCCTTTTTTGCTGTTCTCAGCTTTCATACTTGTACATCGTAAACGATGTACTGCATGAAGCTTCATCCTTGAATAGCGGAGAAAAAACAATCATTTAGAATATAGAAAAAAACAGAACTGCACAGTATGGCACTATAAATAAGTGACACTATGCATTGCACTCACTACAACTAATCAATGAATTATTTTAGCTACAGCTACTGAACTAATGTAAAGAAACATATCAGAATAAAATAAATGTTATGATCTTGTCCATTACTCAAAATAGATATAAATCATATTTGAATTTTGGAGACCATTTTGAAGACATCAACCCTGGTAGGCCGAACTATGTCTTAAACACTGATGATCCATGAAGAACAAAAACTGCATACCACTTTTTAAACAGTATTCTTCCTTAGAACTTTGGTTGAAGAAAGAAAAGGTATGAATTTGGAGGTTTGAAAGACAGTTTTTGCTTCAATGTAAGCTTGCTGGCATTGCATTCCGTCCATCCACCTACACTACTTAAATACACAGTGTAGTGTCCTGAAGTAATATGAAGTCCTTCATGAAAGATGATAGCCACTGTAGTGGTCGTTCTTCCAAAAAGTGAAATTTGTCCTCCTTTCAAGTTTGTAATTTCTATTTCCATTTTAGATCGATCTGCTCTGTATCATTGTAGCATTAATATAATTTATTTCACAGTTCTCTCTATCTGCAATGTGGACATACAATCTGATCTACAATTTGGACAGGTCATATTTTGACTAGCCTTTTTAATCAGTCTGTCAAAAGGCACAGTTTTAGAATCTGGTAATGTTGAGTAGAGAAATCGATCAGAATTGATTTGAGTGGTAGATGTAAAAGAGCAATCTTCACAGTCGTTGTTCTATGTGTAACTCAGTCCAAATAAGTCATCAAAGTTTACTTGTTCTTGTTCCAAAACTCCAAGGATGACCATTAAAAATTTCTGTGCATCTTGTTGAGTGTTGAGAGTAAATACTACAGATCCACTATAAAGGTGTTACGGGGAGGAGGACGTAGATGCCTCGATCCTTTGGCCCTTCCCCACCACTTCACAAGACGCCCTCTTCCTTATTTCACAGGCTCCTTGCGACGTGTGGCCCTTTAAAGAACAGCCAGCCCGCCCTGAGGAGGCAGACTGGGACCTCTGGCCTAGGAGTACAAATACAGCTAAGAACCAATCACAGGAGACGATGTCCCTCAAGAATCCGGAAAATAAATCATCGCTCTCTGGGTCGGTGTTGGGAGAGATGCGGGAGACGCGGATCGAGGAGAGTCTTTGGCAGATGTCGGAACCGGGACTTCGAGGACTCCAGCAGATACCGGAGATGGCCAGAGGTTTAAAGAAGACAGAGGAGAGCCAGGAGGACACCGGTTACTTGCAGATTCCTGTACGTGACCGAGTATGTAGGAGGAGTGTGTACCAGGAGGGAGTTAAAAGGGAAGACGCTGGTTTGTCACAACCGAGGGCTCATCAGTTTAGGTACCTTGACTGACAAGCTTGAAAAGCTGACATGTCTTTATTGAAAAATGAAGGCTTAAAGAAATTCCTCATTTAAAGAGCAGAACATTTTATTTTATTTATTCTTTTGCGTATGATTGGTATTTTGGTTATTGTTGTACCTTTAATGAATAGTTGTAGCCTAAGTCCCTTCCCAGATCAAGTACTTAGTGGGGTATAATAATTTAAAGAGAACTCCATTAAGATGATAGAAATTCACTTGGTGACGGGATAGGAAACGCATGGCTTCCTTCACACCCCAATCCCATACTTTAAAGTAAAAAAGAACAGAAACTTACCTGTGGCTCTTTCCTCTTCATCCAAGGGGCATCTTCCTTCACAGTAGTCCCGGCGATCTCGGTCCTAGTCCAAGAGGAAAGAAAGAAAGAAGAAAGAAGAGGAGAAATATATTATTGACTGTGTTCCAAATTTACGAATAAAAGCATCAACTAAACCAAGTTTCTTATGTCCTGCTGCATCCTATTGATCCATTAATAATACACAGTGCCCAATAGGTGAGAAGTGGTGGAGAATGCGGGCATAGGACCGTCTGATAAAAGATCAAAAACATTGTACATTAAGGGGCCTATTACGATGGCGGTCGGAAAACCTCCCCGACCGCCATGGTAGCGGGAAAAGACCACCCGCATGGCCCGCGACATCACCGCCGGTCGAATTACGATGACCCGCGGTCGAAATCCGACCGCGGCGGTCTGATCGCGGGCCTTAACATTGCGGCGGTTGCTGCTGCCCACAGCACCGCCGCGATGCCGAAAGGAGCATGTCCTGCATTTCCCTGCACTGCGTGGCAGGCACTGCACAGTGCCTGCCACCTGGTACAGGAAATGTAGGGGAGACCATGGGTACCCCCTGTGCACCCACACCCCCCCAACACATTGGGGGCCCGAAACGGACCCCCGGAAGACATTCTCCGCATGCCTTTCCATGGCGGTCTGACCGCTGAGGAAAGGCTGGCTACCGCCGGCATCATAATCCTGCCGGCGGAGCCTGCTCTGCACCACCACCATTATCCCGGTCCTGCTCCGTCCGCCAGGCAGGAGTGCGGATGGCAACCGGCGGAAAAGCGGCGGTCGGAATTTCCCACCGCCGCGTTCACCACCGCCATCCTAATTTGATCGGCGGTTTTCTGGCTTGCGATCGCGGGCGGATGTCCACCGCCGGTCCGGCGGGCACCACCGCCGGCCCGGCGGTGGACATCCGACCGCCATTGTAATAGGCCCCTAAGTTTGGGAGGGCCAACATAAGTTAGAACGGGCCCTAGAAAAAACATATGATACAAGTGAAAATATATCATATCATATTTACCAATGTCATTCGGTCAAAGGGAGAAAACATGATGAAAATGGCACAAGGACAGATCTAAATAGCCGTGTACCTGTCACATGAGGGGCTATGGTACCCCTACAAAAATATGTCTCAGGAGAGGACCCGGTGGTTTTCTTTCTCAATTTTGAACGGACTGCTAGAGCCAATAATTGGCCCCAGGACCGATGGCCTTTCTACCTTGCTCCTTATTAACAAGGGAGGCACAAGCATCATACCAAATTACTAACAGGGATGGCACATCAACCTATACCTATACTGATGTGAAAACATATCTCCTGGCCCGTCTGGGGGTAGATGATGAAACTCATAGATTAAAATTTTGAAAGGAGAGAGGACTACCAGGTGATACACCAAAGACTTTATTTTATAAAATGAAGGATGCTGCAAATAGGTGGCTTAAGCCTCTGGAGTCCACCAAAGAAGAGATTATGGACAATATATCTGGAACAGTACTTAGAGGCCCTGTCCTTTCACACTCACAAATGGCTCAGACAATATGCCATAGAAATGGATACAACATTTTCACGAGCTCAGTCCCGTAGTCTTCCTATGTATTTTGAAAGAACCAATAAGCCAACAGCATATGGCAGTCATAAATTTGTGAAAAGAAAATTCAATAAGACAGCTCCAGATATGACAAAAACTAGGAATGTACGACCCGATCCCCTTGTCAATTCGGGTCCCCAATATTTTGAGTGTGGGGAATGGGGGCTTATCGCCAGGTTCTGTAAAAAGAAGAAATAAACTCTGGAGGAAGAACCCCTGGATATCAGTTACATACCCCAGTCGTTCTTGTATGCCCAAGAGACAGGGCCTATCTATTATGTGAGTTTGATACTCAATGGTAAATCAGTAAAAACATTATTGGATTCAGGATGTAGACAGTCGGTGGTTAAAAGTGAATTAGTATACCTTTCTGTAAATCGAATTAAGTTTTTAAGACCTCTGTTTTTTAAATATGGTACTCTCCATAGGGGGAAAGCTGTGGAGTTGTTATCAGAAATGCGCTATTTAGATGTGGCAGTTGGAATTGCCCGGTTGTTATAGTCAGTTAAATAGAATTTATATGATAAATTATAATGTGAGCGGGTTGTCGAGTAGTAAGATGGGCCTTTTTATTGATTTTAATTGTTATTTGTGTTTTTTAGAATGTTTTATGGACAATTGTCTAAATAAACTTATTTTCTACCTACCTACCTTCCCAAATTGTCTCCAACAAAAGAGTAGGGATACAGTGTGAGCATGGAGACATTAAAGTCTATCCTCTAGCACATTTAACTCTTACCAATGATACAGGGCAAGAAAGTAGGGTGGAGGTTGGGGTCCTCCCTTGTCTTCCTGAGGAACTCATTCTAGGTACAGACAATCCCTATTTACTTGATCTACTCCTTAGAAATCTCAAAAACAGGAAATATGCCCAGGACCCAAGAACAAAAGAAATGACACCTGTACATAACACTCTTCTTACTCACGAACCCTGGGCACTAAAAAATTTTTTCGAGTGGCTCAACTGAATGATAAAACACTTCAAAGTGCCTGGTAAAGCAATAAGGATTCTCAGGATTCCTCCAATCCTGTTTATCCCTGCTTTATAATTCAGAAAGGTCTCCTATACAGAGTCGGTAAGGAAGGTGATACTCCTCAATTGTTAATCCCGTTTGATTTCAGAGATCAGGTTTTGTTCTTTGTACACTCACACTTGTTAGCAGGACATTGAGGGGTAGAAAAGACTAGCCCAAATATATTACAAAACTTGTTTTGGCCTGGCATATACGCTCAAACCAAGCAGCATTACCAAGAATGTGTCATTTGTCAACGTAAAAATCCATATCAGCCTCCTAAAGTGCCCCTACAACCCCAACCTATCATAGGGAAGCCCTTTGATAGAGTAGGGATGGATCTAATAGGACCCTTACCCCGCTCCACAAAAGGGTTTCAATATGTATTAGTCATAGTTTACTATGCTACACGCTATCCTGAGGCCATCCTCTTAAGGGCCCCTACAACTATGGTCATTGCGCAAAACCTCATTGAAGTATTTTCATGTATGGGATTTCCAAAAGAAATCCTTACAGACCAAGGCACTCCTTTTGTATCCAAAATGATAAAACAGGTATGTAAACAACTGGATATTAAACACCTGACCACATCTATTTATCACCCACACACAGATGATGATAGACCCATGATCCCAAGAGGGGCAGTAAGGCCCCATTTAGGTCAAGATATTTAGATACACCGAGGAAATGGATGTTAAGAGATGACACCTAGTCCTCTATGTGTGGTAGCCTAAGCGCTGCAAGAAACAATGGTATCCGCAACACTACAAAAGACAATGGTGTCCACCGCGGCACAAAAGAAGGTGGTGTCCTTAATGGCACAATGGAAGACCAGGACTCTCAATGCCTGGATGTGTTCGACATCATTGAGGACAATGACACAGGATTTGACAAATTGCTTTCGAACCTGATGAGGCCCCAGATGCCCTTGATGGGTTAGATGATGACTTGCAGGGGACTTCTGCATCCAGACCGATAAAGGACCCCTTGGGCCAGGACATGTTTAGCCCTGAGTCAATTAAACAACCTTGCAGCTCCGAGTGGTGGCCACTCACTCATGTGGTGAAATTCATAACGCAGTGGATTAGACGCCCCCGGGTTATGCAACACCGCAATTTGATTCGGGCAGAGTGCCGCAGACCACTGTTGATTGATAAGGCAGGACAAGCACCTAACTTAGACTCAGAACTAATTGCTTTCTTATTTAAGTCGGATAAAGACCCGCGGAAGGGTCTGGATCAGTGCATGAAGCACTGCCAGGACCGATTACTAGATGTCTTGGGCCCTCTGGCTCGTATTTTGGACATCGTTGAGGAGCCTTATATTAATGACTCCGTTATAGACCATGACCTCCTTAGAGGATGGAGCCAGCAAGCGGTTTGCATGCTGGGAAATGCTAACACTGGGCTCAGAGCTGAGAGGAAGAAGGCCATCCTTATGAGAATGAGCCCAAAACTCACTGAGCTAACTAATAGAGAAGTTGAGGGCAATCTGGGAGACCTCCTGTTTTTCCAAGATTTAATTAAATTATTCAGCAAATATATGTCTACCTTCACTACTCTGAGTAAAGCATGGTACAACTGCGGCGTGTGTTTGGGTCACGTGCTTTTGGAAGGGCCGACAGGAGGGGACCGGCTGTCGGCCGAGGTGGAACAAGAAGGTCCCAGTTATATGCACAAGGTCAGTACTCAAGGAAACAGAGGCTACGGTCGAGGTTACTAAACCTCACCAAGATTCTACCTAAGAGGGGGAGGAGCTAAATCCACAGCCTCTGAAGGTAGGTGGAACAAATTATGCTGTTTTTTTCCCTAATGAAAGTAGCCGGGAGGTTGAGACTTTTTACTCACAGATGGGAGGAGATAACAAGTGACCCTTGGTACTAGGGGCGATCGCAGGTTTCAACATAGATTTTTGGGAGAACCCAAGTCAGACATCTTAACCCAGAGAGATTGTTTTTGACGAAGAGAGAATGGTTTTAGTGGAAGCAGAGTTTGCCTAAATGTTACGAAAAGGTGCAATAATAGAGGTGGTGGACGCTCAAGATGGTTGTATGAGTGCAATTTATCTAGTAAAGAAAAAGGACAAAGGATGGCGCCCAGTTATAAATTTGAGAGACGTCAACATGTTTTTGGTCTATTCGCCATTTCAAGATGGAGGGAATCTATCTTCTTCGCGATATCCATCAGGAGGGAGAGTGGTTAGTGAAACTACATCGTTAGGATGCGTATTTCACGATTCTCTGGCAGAAAGTTCCCAGAAGTTTCTCTGTTTCATGCCGAGTGAAGTAATATATCAGTTTTGTTGTTTTTCCTTTGGGTTTTTATCTGCACAGAGGGGCTTTACCAAGGTTCTCAGACCCGCAGTAGCCTTCTTGAGGGAGAGAGAAATTTGGCTGATAATCTATCTGGACCACATTTTGTTGATCAGCCAGGACAAATCAGTGTTGTTAGTTCAGCTAGGTGTGAGAAAGGATCTCTTGGATAGTCTAGGTTTCATAGTAAATGTGGAGAAATCAGTCTTGATACCCATTCAATCCTTGGAGTTTCTAGGTTTTCAGGTAGATACCCTACAAGCCCAGCTCCTTTTGCCTCAGAAGAAGAGAAAGAAAATAAGGAAAGAGGTGAGTTATTTCTTAGGGAAGGAAGTTGTGGCTCAGAGAAACTTAGCAAGGACCATTGGTCTATTATCCTCTTCAATTCAGGTTATTTCACCAGGTCCCCTACATTACAGGGCCCTCCAGAGGTTAAAGACAGTTGGGTTACGCAGAGGTCTTTGGTATGTGGACTTGATAAGTTTATCCCCAGAGGCTCATTCAGACCTTGAGTGGTGGCTGAACAGTCTGGGGTCTTGGAACAGCAAAGTAATTTTTGGGAATGTGCCAAAATTTACCTTAGAAACAGATGTCAGCAATCTAGGTTGTGGAGCTCACTGCAATGACTTAGAGACAAGGGGACGTTAGTCAGGTCAAGAGAGCTCTCTTCACATAAATTTTTGGGAATTAATGGCTGGGCTGAATGGTCTAAAGAGTTTCTTTCAGACACTTGCTGGCAAACAGCGTGGTAGTGATTCATATGGACAATGTCTCAGCAGTGTCCTACAGCAATCGCCTGGGTGGTTCCAAGTCAAGGCAACTGGCAGATTTAGAAAAAGACATATAGTATTTTTGCTGGGAACACAAAATTATTCTGACAGCGGGTCATATTTCAGGCAAACAGAATCTGAGGGCCGATTGGAATTCTCACCATCTCAGGGATTACAGCGATTGGATGTTGAAAATGTTGATTTTAAGGAGGATTCAGGAGGTTTGGGGCCTGTTAGATTTAGATCTCTTTGCAAGCAGGCTCTCCCGTCAGGTGCTAAGGTTCTTCAGTTGGAGACTAGACCCAGAGGCTCTAGCACTAGATGCATTCGTTCAGGATTGGAGCTCAGCGGGAGCTTACGCATTTCTACCTTTTGGCATGATCCAGAGGGTTCTCTGGAAGGTGCAGAAGGAGAAGTGCAATCTAGTACTAGTCACCCCCTTTTGGGCCTCCCAGGTTTGGTTTCCAGGGGTGATGGAACTTTCACTGCAAGAGCCCTTCCTTATTCCAGTTCATCAGGGTTTGCTGATAAGCTTAGATGGGGAAGATCATCCTTTAGTGGTAGAAGGGAAGTTGGACCTTCTTGTCTGGAAAATATCAGGGATTCCGCAAGATTCTCAGGACTTTCTGGAAAGGCTAAGGATTTACTGGATGAGTCTTGGGCCTCAGGAACTAGGAAAAGATACAAAGGGGTTTGGTGCAGATGGTGTTGTTGGTGCATGGAAATGGGCCTGGATCCCGTGGAGACCCCTGTACCGGATTTAGCTAATTATTTAGCAGAACTGTATCAGTCAGGTTTGTCTTACAGGATGTTAATTGCCATAGATTGGGAATCTCAGTTGGCCATGCACTCTTGGGGGACAGCACGGTTGGCAACGACCCACTAATATGTAGATTAATGAAGGGTATTTGGATCAAACAACCCCCTGACTGCGTTACACCTCCCTTTGGGATGTAAATTTAGTTTTCACACTTTTTGATGATTGGCCAGGTAACCGTAATCTTTCCTTTAGACAGATTTTCCAGAAATTGGCTACTCTTCTTTGTTTGGTGCCATTCAGAAGGGGTTCGGATGTTAAAGTATTGGAGATTTGTAACAGGGTTTATTCTGCAGATGGTATCCATTTTGATATCTGGAAGAGGATCAAGAATATGTCTGGCCATATTTTCTATCCCAGTTTCTAGGATTGTCCCAAACTTTGAGTGGGTGATTGCATGAGGGTTTCTGAGCATAGGATGCTTGAATTTAGACATGACGGTGAGAATCAACTATTGTGAAACCGCACAAGGCAGTATCTACCGCTACTATAGCTAGGTGGGTCAGGGCAATTATGAATGAGGCAGGTATTCATTTATCTCTCTTTGGTGCCCATTCAGCTAGGGGTGCAATGGCAAGTTAGGTATTCTGGGCAGGTGGCACCCTTCCTAAGATCCTCAAGGTGGCAGACTGGTTGAATGCCAATACCTTTGCAAATTTTTATTTGAGACTGGCTAAACATATGAGCAATTTAGTAGTTGACAGCTTTAAACATGCATAATGAAAGCCTCCAATCTTATAATGTAATGATGATTCTCCAATTAACATGCAAAGAGAAACTTGATTTCATTAAAGACTAGAGAGGCTATCGTTATCCCACCCACCTCACCCTCCTGTGGTTGAGCCACTAGTGTTGGGTAAAGACTAATGACAGTTAAAAATGTTTTGCATAATTAAAAAAAAAAATTAAAAAAATAATACAAAGTTGTATAATATTAAGTTGGAGTGTATGTTCATTTTGCAACATATTCTATTCTGGATATAGTTTCCTTAACATTTCCCTTTTTTATAGGAAATATTTCTTAATTGGACATTGGGATTGTTCCTGTTGGCACCGTAATGTTGTTTCTTCCTTAATCCTTCACTTTCAAGTACTTCCTTCAAGTCGCAGCCTAAAAGAGAAAGATGACTCTTGCTATGGTCATATATGTTGTGCATTGGTTCCAGAATGGAATACCTTTGTTTATGATGTATACTCTGTTCTTTAAAGGGCTGCATGTTGAGGCAGCAATAAAAGGTTATTGCATAATGATAGCCTCCATAGTCTTTAATAAAATCAAGATTCTCTTTGCATGTTAATTGGAGAATCGTCATTCCCTCACAAGGTTCAAACTACCATCTCTCTTATCTTATCTAAAATAGATTACGCTAATGGTCTGTATCACGGCTCACCTTTGTCAATTATGGGAGGATTACAAAACATTCCGACTGCTGTTGCTAGACTCCTGCTACAAGTAAAGCCACAAGCACACATCTACCCTACCTTGAGGGTCTTACATTGGTTACCAGTCGCCAGAAGATCCACCTTCTCTATCACACACAAAGCAATACATGGCAAAGGACCACTCTTCACCAGGAGGAAAATCAACAAATACATACAACAAAGGAACCTATGCCGCAAAATGGCTCCCTGCCTCAACATTCCTACATACAAGAAAAAGACAATGGTTGGAACATCTTTCTCTGTTCAAACTGCCAGGAGTAGTCAAGAGCTGGCTCTTCCCCACATTACAATTATACTCACAACACAACAGTGTACCACAACAGTATTCATGGACATGACAAACTATGCTTCTCACAACATAGAGATAAAGTTGTCAATATGCATGTGTCAGTATAGATTGAACTATGCTTCCTGTTATAAGCAGATACATTTATATAATGTGAAAAATGTTTATCACTCCACAAGATACATGTGTATATAAGACAATATCATAACTGCTTCTTCTATGTACATATAGGTGCATATAAATATGAGTTTATCCCTGGTACCAAAACTTTAAGAAATGTCATGAAATATTTGCATACTTTTCCACAAGATAAATATGCACATTTGACCATGTAAATATTGCTGCTTCTATGCACATATGAGTACTTGCATACAGGGGTTTTCTCCAGCCAATAAAACCTACAAATTTGTCATGTGCTTACATCCCTGCATAAGATAATTTCAGTTTTTTTGCTATTAACAGAAACCCTTCTTTCAACCTTTGACCCATCTCTCCTCTCTCTAACGCATCCCAAACATTTCTGACTACTATGAACCCCCAAACTTCCTTCTCTAACTTTTCCCTCCTATTTTAGCCATGTCACCAACCTATCAGGCACACACAACCACTACTTACAAAAACAACTTACTACTTCCCTTTTCAAATCCATTCCAATCATCCTATCCCTACTCTAAACTCTACCAAACACACATGAAAACAAGAACACAAACCCAGCACAACTAATGCAAAAAAAGAAAAAATATATTACTAATCTACTATTAACCTTCAATCTTGGGTTCCAGAGTAGCGTGCCACTATCCGCAAAGCGCTACAACGCTTAATCTGGGGTAGTAAGCGCTATATAAATACCATTTACAATTACAATAGACTGCTAAGACAGTTTTTCCTGATTTCGTGCTCTCTCCAACCCCTTAGCCTACCTTGAGATTCGACAATAGAGCCAGTACTGAGTGTCTGCTCTTTAATTTGAAAGGAAGAGTATCTGCACTTTTTAGCACTGTTGCAATACATTTAATGTGAGAGTAGCAGCATATACCAGCAGGGCCGGCGCTAGGCATGGGCAGTGTGGGCAGCTGCCCAGGGCCCCGCGCCTGCTCGCAGCCGTGGGGCCTCGCATCTTTAAAGACTACAGAGAATCGAGGCCCAGGGGGCCCCCTAAGAGTTTATATTTTTTCTTTTTTGCTCAATCTCCCCTGCCTCAGTGGGCCTAATGGCTGCATCTGCATGTTGATGACAGCAATTAGACAGTTAATTACAGGGCCCTTACTGTGAATGTGCGCCCTGCCCGTGTATCAATGAAGAGCAGAATATCCTGCAGGGCGCAAAGCAAAAGATAGAATGGCGGCGCATCACAATGGAAACTGCTCACCTAGGACAAGTGGAAAGGGAGCAGAGAGGCGAATAAAACGGATAAGACAAACGGAATAAACTGTGGGGGGAAGTGCAGATAGGTTCGAGTACGGCAGTGAGCATAGGAGCAGAATCAGCAAGTAAAAGTGGATGGAGCAGGGTTTAAAGTGTGCTGGGTCACTCAAGTCTTAGACCCGGTAGTATATTAATATGGACATTGAAAAGGGGCCCTATATTCATTTCCTTAACTTTGCCCTCACCCACAGAGTGAAAAAACAAATCTTAACTCTGCAGCAGCGCCACCCTTCGCTGCCTTTAATGTAACTTCAAGGAGACTCGTTATAGTTCTTTCACAGTCTCATCATGTCAGAACTGGAGCATTTTCAATATTATATACAAGGAAGCCGTAGATGTTGCTTATTCATCTCATGCAACTAATAACCACTGACAAAGCCAATAGTACTGGCTTGTTGTAGGTGTAATTTTACTTGCTATAATATTTATCTGGAGGCAATGACAGAAGCAGCAAAATACCAGTCGGGCGGCACACTATGCTAAGCACAGATTTTTTGCTTACATGTTTTTAAGCCACGCCCTTAATTTCATTAGCCATGCCCCTTTGAAAGACCCCCCAGTTTTTTCATCCCACTTGAAGCCCTGCTGTCAGGTCAGTATGTAGGTAGTTTGGAATCGCTCTGTACTTTCTTGGAAACTCGTGCATGTTTTGCACTGTTTCCAATGAGTACTCGTGCATGCAGAGCGTTTGCCTTGCGGGAGCGAGCAGCGGCGCCATCTGTTTGCAATTATCGCGCCTGCCGCTGCTCGCTCCCGCAAGGCAAACGCTCTGCACGCACGAGTACTCTTTAACTTTCGGGGCCGCGCTTGTCTTTCAGCGCTTGTTTGTGTTCCCTCAGGCTCCATTGAGCATCCCCGGCTCGCTCGCTACAATGTTATCTAGGTGCTGTATTCACCCCTCGTTCGCTTAAAAGTGCACCACCTATGCCGTTCCAGTAACTCTTTATATCTACTGGCCCGTTAAAGCCTCACCTATCCCCCTTGCTGGACAATAGTTTTCCCACTCTGTAGTTTCACCTCTTCTGCTCATAGAGACACATCACCTCTACTCCGGCTCAGAAGTTCTTTCTTTCCAATGTGTCTCTTTTCACCTATGCCCACTTTCTCACCACTCACCATATCTCCAATCACCCCCTCGAAACAACTCCTCACCTGCAGGTAAACCTGAGGGCTACAATGAGGGCGCAGCTCAGGGCGATGGTCCCGCACAACAGATCTGGTCTTCGGGCTATCTGGGACAGCACCCGCGTTCAGTGAAGCGGGCTCAGCCTCTGCATGCCGACTTCACATGCCTAGCTGTGCAGGTAGCAGGGGAGTGTCACCTCCGCCAGAGGGCCGGGCGAACCCGGGCACGGGGGCGGGGACCCCAATGACAGCTCAGGACAAGCTCTTGTCTTAGTCTCGTACCATGGACACAAAGAACGGACAATAAACTTAAAGTCCCGTGCGTGATTTAAACATGGCGGCCATGTTAACATTTGCTATTTGTTTAAGTTGCTTAGAGTGCCTCCCTTTGAAGCCGCGGCTCGCCCACTCACACATGCTTTTTCCTAAATGATTTATCTCTAATACTTTTATGCTTCTGATGACGTTGCATGCAATTTCGAAGTTTAGCATTCTTTTGTTAAAACAACAATCGCTAATCTAACCGATAGAACAGCCAAATGTCGGTATGTTTATTAAAAAAAAAAAAATAGCTACATCTCATGTAAATCACAATCTTAACAATAAACTTGCAATTTCCAATATTCTAAACAGCGGACATGTTCACAAAGAGCTGATGTAAGATTCTTAGTAGTCGGCATTTTAGTGTGGTTTGATGTAATTGTCCTTCTTCCGTGTTTACAGACGGGCAATTTATCTGTGGGTAAGCTGTCAGATATGATCGACTTGGAGCTGTAGGAGAGGACGTGCTGGGGTGACGTGGCCGCCCAGGGTTTGTTTGTCAGTAGGGATGGGTTCGCAAAGAAATAAAAGTAGGACTGTCATGGGCCATTCATTACAAGAAGACTCAACGTCTTGGCATGTTGTGAAAGTGTATGGCATAGTAACACCCAGGGTTCCAAATCTATGTCAGGTACGGAGGCGAGGATTATGCTTAATTTTCTTCACTTTTATTTGAATAGTAGCGGTTTCACAGTTCATTCCTGTAATAAACTTTAAAACTTCTATGATTAATCTTTCTAATCCCAGGTCATGACTGCCACATGATATTCATGAGTGCTCACTTATGTAAATATGTATTCTGTATTTGTATTACCGTAATTGCGCCACCTTTTTGTATTTTATAATCTTTAATGTATCTGTAACTTGTTAATTTGCAACTTACCTTATTTGTAACTTACCCTATTCGCGCCACCTTTTCGTATTTCATAATATTGAACGTATCTCTAACTTGTTAAGTTGTAACTTTCACCACGAGTACCTATTTCCATGCTATTCTCATTCCTTATGTAATTGAAAAGTACGACTCCAGTATTCATTTAACATCCTTTATTGACAACTCTGCCGGTACATCACAGCAAGTACATCTTAACACGGCAAGGTTCAAGTCTGTCGCCCCCACGACTCCCACAACCCTGGATTCTAGCCTACCTCACAAAGATGCAGGATACATTCTAAATGTGGAATGCAGCAACACCACACATCCCCCTCCTGCATATAGTGAGCAACAATGAAAGGAAAAAAAACAACTATATACAATACATCTAAAAAACAAGCATTGGCATAGCCAATAGGGCTCACATTTGGGACCTTATAAATGTTTAGCCATGCAACGGTTGATGTTGTTGCACCAAGAATATTGTGCAGCATAACTAAATACTTATAAGGTCACAAAAGCGAGACCTATTGGCTATGCCAATGCTTGTTATTATAATCCGTAACACTGCTTTATGCACTAATAGTTACACAGTTGGGGATGGTTTTCTTGGCAAACCAAACTTTTTGAATTGCTAATGGGCCATTCGGGGTGGAGTAGAAGGTTGCACTCAAGCATTACATGGCAGCCAGCCCCTTAGGAATGTTAAACACAGTTTACTATCGGGTGTTTTCTGAGGGAGCGACCGAATGGAGACACCTGCTGTGACAAGACGCCACATTTCAATGCGGTCTCTGGGTTCCAGTAGGCTTTGTACTGCAAGCTTCCTTCCCTCACCTTCGCCTACAGATCGCTAGAGGCGCACATCACAAGCATCCTTACTAATGCATAGGTCCAAAGCAAGGTGACCTCTCCCCAGCCCATCTAACCGCTCTGAAGCCTTAATAAGTTGCAATCTGCATAATACTTCACACTTCCTCCTCTGGTCGTCTCCCCTGTCTACTTACAGACATACATAAAAAACGTTGTTACACAGTTACAGCGTGGGTGCAAAGTGACTTTTCCCCAGCAAATCTTATGTGTTTCATTTAATGCAAAGTAAACATTTGTAAATGCGACCTAAATTGCTCCCTTTATTAAAAATAATAACCCTTGCCAGTTAGGAACGATCTGGCGCACACCAAAAGCATCCTTACTAATGCACAGGTCTAAGGCAAGGTGACCTTTTCCCAGCCCATCTAACCTTGCCAAACATTTAATATGAAACAATCTGCAAAAGAGTTCAAGCTTTGTTTCCTGGCTGTGCCCCCCAGCTACTTACAGGCATACATAAAAACCGTTGTTACAGGGTTACAGTGCGGCTGCAATACCAGAACCCACATTTCACAATTCGAAACACAAAACAAGCATTTGCAATGCAATAGGTCTCGCATTTGCGAGAGTTTGAGCTATTGGCATTGTAAATGACAATGCCTTTTTTTTATGTGTTTGAAAACCTGTAATGTGGTGCGTAAACACAAATTCTTTATGAGAAGCAAGGCTGGCAGTAACTCCGTCTCTTTTACTGCCAGGCTTGCTTCTGGTAAGCATGGACTACAAGTACAAAGAGGCACAGTTACTGCCAGCCTTGCTTGTCGTAAGAAACGCCTATAAGTACAAAGTGTGTGTTTGCACAATACTTGCAGGTTTTCAAAACACATAAATAAAAGGCATTGTCATTTACAATGCCAAAAGCTCAAACTCTCGCAAATGCGAGACCTATTGCATTGCAAATGCTTGTTTTGGCTAGTTGTTGACCTGCTTTATGGTCAGGTGAGCCGGTTTTTACTGTTGATTTTTATGATATTAAAACAAACATTGCCTGCAGCAAACTCAAATCAGTGCAATCTTCCATACCTTACAAAAAACATACAGCGTGTCTTTACAAGATTTAGACTGCCCTAGTTTGCAAACATGGGACACTTATCTAGCTAAATAACTCACTAATGAGGGCCCCTTTTATTTTGGTACAGGGGCCTATTTTCTGTCCCAGTCTGATGCTGCATGTTAGGCAGGGCCACTGGAATTATGCGATTGTGCGGCAGCGGCGATTTCTGCATAATTATGCATTTGACGCATTTGCCACATAATCCATCATCTGCTGCATGATCTACAGATTTTAACAACAAAATTGCTTTCTATCTCAAACAGTTCAAAAGTTACTAAAAATGCAGCGACGCGTCTTGCCGCATGTGGGAAGGCCCTTTGAAAAGCTGGAATAGGCAACTTTCTGTTTCCCACTGCTAAATGTGGGTGCTAAATTGGTACTAATGGGGTGCAACCAGTGCCCAGTGTTACCAAGTTTAAAAATGGCAAAAAAAATGAAGTCATACTATTTCAAAATGTGCTGGATTATGCTGCATAATTTGACTTTTCTTGCCACATAATTTACTCACCCTGCCACATAATTTAGCCCTCTCCTGCCGCATAATTCCAGTGGTCCTGATGTTAGGGTAATCCATGGCAGTGATTTTGTTCCTGTTTATATTTCACATGCTTTACTTAATCTTGCATTCCCCAAGAGTGCTAGCTATTGCCAGCATGTGTGTTTCTGTATTTCATTTCACAGCATATTACTCTTGGATGATATACCCTTTGTACTGAGTCGCCTCTGGGTGTTTATAACAGGCTACAGTTGAGCACTCTGGAGTTGAGGCTGCAGGCAGTACAACTTTCACACTGTGTGCCTGTCTGTGGGTCAAAAAGGTGTTCAGATTACATGATCATTCAAAATATGGCCTCTCTGAGGAACACAAAGAGCAATGGTTCTGCATTCCATTGTGATTCTATGCAAATGTGTGTGAAGGAGCTACCTATTGGTCAAAACAACAAGGTGAAAGTAAAATAAGTTATTGTTGTTACTCATTTAGCTTAAACAGCTAACAACCATTGACAAAACCCAGTCGCGGCCGGCATGACTCACTGGTGTGGGGGGGCGGGGGTGGTCACACGGGGGGGGGGTTAATTGTAATTATTTAAAAAAATAACTTTCCTTAGCCGGCCCGATCCAATTTCGCGTCGTCTCTGCTTAGGGGCCTCACATGTTCCTATTCTGCCCGGGGCCCCACATATCCTAGGACCGGCCCTGTATACCAGGGACAAACAGGTACTCTAAACAGTGAGTACTTGCACTTCTATATGTTCGCTTAAAGCACTGTGTACAGGAAATCCTTAGAAGAATTATTTGACACCAACTTGAAAAAAATACGAGAGAGCGAATTTCATCTGAAAAGAAAACCTAGGCAGAATCGGATGCAGAAGGCAGTCTCTTTCCCCCAAAATCCTAGAACCGTCCCTGGGGACATGGTACCATTTTGCTTTGCTTGCATTAGGGACCAAGGCGCTTTTGCTCCGCAGCCGGCGTGTGCGCAGGTGAAAATCAGACACCCGCACTCATGTGCTGCCTGTTGTTAACAGCGCACACTTTTCTATCTACCACAAAATAAGAGAATGAGGCCCAGACAACCCGGCAGAAGTCCGCGCTGATGCCGAGCACGCTTAATGGTCGCTGCATTGTTACCCTGTAATAATTTCCCCCGCACACGCTGCGCCTGGCTCTTTATGGCTTACAATCCAAGCCTGTCTGCTTGAACTAGGTTAGTAGGGCCCTGGTGGCCTCTCGGCTTCCTTGTCGGTCCCCTCTCGATTTGCAAGATAAATCTCTTCAGCTTTTCTTTGTCGGGAGCTTCTTTTCGACGTGAAAGGCCGGCTGTGTTAAAATGAAAAGGATAAAACATGTATCTCTAATTGGGGAGGGAGGCTACCCCTCATGAGCGGTAAGCGATACGTGCCTCTGTTTGAACCGCCTCTGCGCTCCCCACCCTCTTGTTACCCGAGAGCCGTGGTCCCCAGGGTGGCGGCTCCACGGGAAGATAAAAGGGGGGCATTGGCAGTGAAAGACTTCTGACTTCAGTCCACACTAGGGCCGCACTGAAGTGGTCATTAAACTGAAAATTTAATTACATATATGTATATATATATATATATGGTGCTAACTACCTCAGGCGATGCGTTGAAATAGACAAAAACATACAACTTGTGCATTTGACACAATTTGGATTCGGCAATCACAATTAAATTGAGTCAACGTTAAAAATAAACTTTACAAGACTCTCGAACCTATTTGAAAAAAATTGTGAGCACGTTGTTTAAAATCATTCTCTGCCAACCTTTTGGAGGTTTGTGTTAGACAGTTCACCGCCAAAACTGAGAACATTGAGCAAAACGGTGTAACTTACAGAAGAGAACTCAGGGACTGCCGTGGTTCCCAGGAAAAAAATGTCCCCACAATACAAAATCATGCCACAACCGTAAGAACATTCTAGGCCCCTTACATCCATCTTGGTGCTCAGAGGTCAGATATCTGAGTCACAGAGAAAGTAACGCCTATATGATGCAGTGTCATAGCATGAAAACAATGCCCATCAAATATACAATGCTCAGAGAAACAATGCCTGGGTTCAATACCGTGCCCTGACATAATGTCCATAACTGCTCTTGAAAAAAAAACAAATGCTCTATGCCAAAATCTAAAATATCTTCATAGCTGGTTGCAGTACGTGCCAAGCTGCATTTATGACATGGTGGAATACTCGCAGTGTGCATACGAGCGTTGCTCAGATATTCTAGAGAGGCATTCTTTGGATGCTGGGGGCAATGTACATTATTTATTAAGGCCAGGTAATTGATCTTTCAGACTCAGACCTCAAAGAGTAGAGCTATCCAACAAGCTAGAAAATGTCCTTGTGTTAGTGTCCACATTACCCAATATGGGAATATCTACTACCTTGCCAGCTTCCACAATGCCATATTACATAATTTCCAATGCACTACTGACGATGCCAGTATTAACATTAGTCCATTATTTAAAACACCACTGCCATGCTATTGTCAACATTTCCCAAGTATGTCAGCAACATTACCATGCTATTGTTCACATGAAACTAATATCTAAAATGCTTTTTTCATGCCACTGTTTATATTAACTCCTTCCATGTAACTCACTATTCATATACTGTATCTGCTTTGGCCCAGTACGCAAAACACCATTTACACGTCTGTATCGCCATTAGCACATCTCTATGCCCACATACGCATTGTCCCAATTCGAAAAGCACCATCAGCATGCCAATGTCCACATTGCACCTAGTATGCAAAGTACCATTTTTAGTTCTCACTTGCGACAGCGCATGCACTGCATGTGCTCTTACTTGCAAGAAATATTGTATAAACAAGGGGCTTGCAGCCCCCATTGCTTAACATTGTTGGCTTAATTGTCACTGTTATCTGCTGCTTTCTAATTTGGCCAGCGTGTGCTGGCTTCACTTCCTCTTGTTTCGGTTGGAGCATGGACCAAGTACTGATTGCTTCATCTTGAATGCTATCCTTCCATTGATCATGCTGGTATTGAAGTACTACTATTATTTGTTCTTTATCCCTGTCGTCCTCGTTCAATGTCTTGCAATTTGTAGCTATGTTTTACTATGCCACGTGCACTTCAAATAAGCCATTTTCTCCTTTGAAATGGATGTTTATTGGGAGAACAGATGTTATCTGCTTTAATTGTGACAACAGATGTTATCTGCTTCCAAATGCCTTTTCACTAAGACATAGACTTGGGAACAATTGCTTTCTTTATGTGATTGGATTTTTTGTCAAATGTCATATTTTATTTCTTTTTTACACATGGGGAGATTAACTGATTTACTCAGAATCACAGGGGTGTTGTGCCGAGACCTAGCAAGTATTGTTAATGCCAATAGGTTTCGTCTTTGAGGCAATTGGCTCTGCCATTTCCTTTGTTCTTGCTGTACAGCACGGGCATGCCGACTTTGACAATGATTTGTTGCCATGTTGTTTAAAAGAGTGGCTGCTGTGCAACGTGGCTAAAATAATGATAAAAAAGGACTGTGATGTATCCAGCGCTAATGCACTTTAAAAAAATTGCTTTTTTTAAATGAGTTTTTGCCACACTGCAAAGCATCTGCGCTGCTATACAGCATGGCTACAAAACATTTCAAAAGCCAATAGCTCTCACAAGTGAGACCTATTATCAGTGGCGTAGCTAGGCACTCTGCCGCCCGTGGCGGTCCCTGCCTTCCTGCCTTTTGCCGCCGCGCTGGGGGGGGGGTGCTGGCGATGATTTTTGCGTTCGCCGCCGCCCCCGAAACTCGTGCCGCCCGGGGCGCACCGCCCCCTCCGCCTCCCCCTTGCTACGCCAGTGCCTATTATCTTTGCCAATGCTTGTCCAGCTAGTCTCCAGACTACAAAAACCATCGTTGTTAGGCCAGTGTTAACAGTGCATGCTAGTATGTAAAGACCCATTGCCATCCAAAGGGCCCATTACTCTTGAGGGGGTACAGAACAATTGTTGTGCCAGTAAAGACAGAACACCTCCATTTTCATCAATCATCATGGGCGACTTGGCCGTCAGAGCTTACAGTGTCTCCTAAGTCACTTGCTGATGAGCCAAATCAATTTCTTAGCAGCAGGACAAATTGGGGCATGCAGATGCAGTCAGAGCCGAGATGGTACCAGCATGCTTTTCCAGAGCTGCAACAAACAGAGGTGATGTGGTCCAACAGTGACTCCCCCTAGTTTTGTGATTGCTTAAATATGGGCAGCCCTGGTGGTGCTGAGATTAAAAATACTTCTCTAGAGCAGGTTCAAGCACGTGCTGTCGTAGAAGCAGCACTATTTTACAAGCAATTTCATGTTCCAAATCTCTTTTTGCTCTGGAATAACAAGCTACTTATGCATTATACTGCTTCTGTTTTCAGTTACTTATCATTTCTCTCTGTTGCTGTGGCCCAGAGTTCACTCCCTTAAACTGCAAAAGTTACTGACTTGGCAATATTTCTTTGCCATCTTTATGGTACTGATCCAGCGCTAACAATAAAAATTCTTCTCCTATATGCTTCGGTCATCCAGGTGCAACTATTTCTCCAACACACACACTATATCCATATGACGGTGGGGCCCATAACACCGCATATACATTCACTTACTCATTTATTCCCTGGATTACCTCCGTCCTTAACCTAGGAGAAAACGATTCGCTGGAAGGAGACGGGATACCTCTTTTAACATGACATAATGTTTCTCATTTGCTTTAAGGTATTCCGCTCATTGGTCGATGGACCAACTAGTAGGAATCAGTAAATGGTGATTAAGACCAGCTCGATCACAATAAACTCTTTAACAATTTACCTTAATCATTGTGCTAAAGAATCACTGAGTCATTTGTTTAAAGAATAATAAAGTTTATATAAAGTTTCGAAGCAAGAAATGAGTTTAAGCTTATTATTCAGATTATTACATTTATCATCAATATAAGAATAAATTGAAATTGCAATGCATATCTATTAGACGGAAAAATAAGGTTGTCATAGCAAGAACTCTAAAAGATCAATCTATCTGTCTTGGAAAAATCTAATAGTTCTAAATGAAAAATCTATCAGGAATAAAAAGGTTCTCTAAAAGCAGCATCTTATACTCAACTGGAAATAAAAAATAGCAGCATCAGCATCAGCTCGTCAGCATCAGCAACCGCAACTTCACCCATCTACAGCATCTAACTCTCCAGCATCTCAATCTCCAGCATCTCACTCTCCAGCATCTAACCCCTCCCACCAAGAGTAGGTCTTCTTATACCCTAATTCTAGCTTACTGAATAAAAATGTTGCATCTTCATGGCGTGATTCTCTCTCATTGGTTCACTCAGGCCCATATACATTTTAATCAAACTTCCTTGTCTTAACCAGTTCCTTGTGGAATGTCCATGCTTGCATCGTTTCCCACAGTTCATGACATTGCTCATCCGTTTCGATCTGTCCAATTTGTATCTTTTTCTGCTACTTTTTAGATTCAACAGTTCCGTCCATTTATTCAGTTTAACTTCTCACGCTTCTTGCTGATCATCTTGGCACACATCTGCTCAGAAAGGTCACAATAGCCTTGACCATACTTCCGTCTTATGCTCTCAGCACGAACACGTGGTCATCCTTTTCCACAGCCTCTCTCCTCTACCACACGGCTTCTTGGACATGCGTACTCTAGCTTATGGCGGCCATTTTATATCGCTGCTCAACAGGCCTAAGAGCACTATTTTCAAAGATAAACAAAATATTGTTAAAATAAAGAATATAAACCCTTTCATTTCCCTCCCGTCTTTCTACGTACCCCAATTAGGTATTACCTAGCAAAAAGCAACATTTAAAGCCGTCCCTTACTTACCATCGCTTTATTTTGCCACCACACGTTTTATTTAAAAAGCACAAATCATGCGTTTATTATTTTGTTAGTACGCAAATATTACGTTATGTTAGACACGTAAACAATTATAAGTTGATTAATTTGCACACAAAATAGCGTGTTACCTTTAACCCTTTACATGTAACATACATTGTTGGTTATTTACTTAAACGAACATGTTTATTAATTATTTTACGAAAATTATTAGGAGGTTAAAAATTTTTCATTTACCCTGCTCCATCAACTCCCCCCTTTGGTGATTTTTAATATCACCACAAAACCCAAGTTATACAATTTTCTCAGACAGCATATATCTTTTATCCGTTTGCTTTTGTTAGTTTACACAACTGTATCCCTTTCAACTTGTCTCTTCGTTTTCTTGTACATGTTCTCTTTTATTTCTTCTAACTCTATTTCACCCATTTCTCTCTCTCTCTCCTTGTTTATCATGTTTTCTTTTTCTATTTTATTCTGTCTTCTTCTTCTCTTTATACATGTAATTACAAGCTTCAGCACTAAAATTATTATTATTATCATGGTTGCTATTATTATAACTTTCCCTATTATTAATCTACTCATTCTTGTTAACCAATTTATTACTGAAGAAAACCCTTTACCAAGTTTTCCCAATGCACTTTCAACCTCCAGTGGAACAAGTTCTTTGTGCAAACTTGTAATATTTGTTATATACTTCTGTATATTTTCACTTTTATCTGGAATGTAAGTTCAACAATGTTGGACTTTCAGCATTCCACAGACTCCACCCTCTTTTGCCAAAAGAATGTCAAGGGCAAGTCGATTTTGCATCACCATAGCTCTCATGGCAACCATCTCGGTATTTACCATCAAGAACCCTCCAGCAGTATCTGTAGATAAACGATCTACCACTGTGGATAATTTCCGAATTCCAAATGCATTCAAAGATATTCCCACTGCTGGTATCAATGCTCCAAAAATATCACCTACTATTTCTGAAAAACTTTCCCTTTTTCTACGTGTAAAGGTATTTATCATTTTGTGTGTTCCTTTTTCTTTTCTATCCATATGAAAAATCTTTGGAAAGACCAGGCCTAAATAACATGACCCATACCAATGGTCCGGTAACCTATAATAAGCCCTATTACCGCAAACATAATAGATCCCTGGAAATATTGGATCTTTTCCCCCTTTGAATCCCCATCCGCCTAAAATTTGATAATTGTCATGGCAAATACTGGAACCCACAAAATAATTGTCATATCTTGTCTTATTTCTTCTAATGCACAACCTTCCCTTTTGGGGCCAATCCAGAGTCATAGCTGCATTTGTCTTTTTCTTGTCATGATTTTCTTCCTCAAACGCCCAAAGAGGTGTTTTTGTCTCTTCTATCACTTTTCTTTGAAATTTCACTCTTCTCTCTTCAACCATCTCTAAAAATACTTTTTCTTCCTTCTTTAACTCACAGGTAAGGTTGTATTTAATTATATTATCTAATGTTAAAATCTTATCTTCTAAAAAATATTCACCAAACGTTTTCCCTCTTTTATTTTGTTTAGCTCGGGAACTACAGACACTTTCACAAAAATCTTATCTATGTCAGTGTAATAATATTCTAATCTACCTGTTTTATAAAATAAACTTGCTAAAACACTACATGTTATTCCATACGTCAAAGGAAGGTGATGATAAGTCACACCCTCTGCTACAGATGCAGGCAATTGCATACAAACATAGCAATCTCTTACATCCATTGTTTCTACATACTCATATAATAATTTAGTAAAAACATTCTTAGAAAAATCTGTTATTGATTTGTCCTTATGTAATTCTGCACTACTTTTTAATATAACTGGTTCTTGAGTGTTAGCTCCTTTTCCTTTCTCTGTGTTATTAGAAGTTTCTACTACAGCTAAACTAATTGGAATAGTGATTGCTAAAACCACCCATACTGTCATTAATAATCCTGTACAAAAATAGCACATCTTACACCATCTACTTAAAAACTCACATTTACATTTTCTATCTCTAGTATTCTCCATTTTGTTTTATAACCTTATTTATTTGTTTTCCAGAAAATTGTGTCACTACACCTCAGAAATGACTTATTTGCCACTCTGCACTCCAATGTTTTTGTCTTTGCTGGGTACTTTCTTTTAATTCTTTTCAGAATTCTTTCTTTGTCAAATCCGGTAGAAATTCGTCAGATCCAGTGTTTTGTCAAGTCCGGTAGAAATTTGTTTAAATTTCTTCAAGTTTGTTGCACCTCACCTTTACCCATTAGGTTTCTTTGTTCTGGGTTCTCGTGAGTGTTCTTTTCTTCTTTGATATCAGTCAAAGCAAGATACAACCATTCAGGCGATCTATACTTCGGATTTACCTTCTTTACTCTTTTCGTTTTCTGCAAGTGTTTTCCACCTTGTTTTTCTTGCTCTTTCTGACTTGTTATTTCATTCACTTGTTCAGCACTTTTTCCATCTAACCTTATGATTCTGTATCTTAACTTTCTTACTTCGTTGGGCCAATTGTCTCCTTTTCTTGGCCTTTTTGCCTCACTTCCTTTTTCCTCTCTTTCTGTTTTCCAATTCCTTTTTCTTGACTCTAGTTTTTGGTTTCTTTCTTCTCCACTTTCTTCAGACTCTGTTTCAGTTTTTCGTTATTGTCTCTTATTTTGAATTTTATAATTTCTTCTTCCTCTACTTGTGGTTCTTTTCTTATCTTCCTTCGTTCACCTATTTCTGTCCCTCCTCGAGGTTCTTCCGAATTTGTGTCAGTCTCTCTATCTGCTTCTAAATTTCCCTGTTCTTTTGTTTGACTATCTGTCCCTATTGCTCCTCGGGGATCTTCCGATTTTTCTAACTTTCTGTTTGAAACTCTCCCTTCTTCATCTATTAATATTATTTCCGAAGGATTTTTACCATAACTTGTACTTGGTTGCTCACTGTTACTATCTTCTGGTTCAGTTTCTTCCCTTATGCTTTCAAATTTCAATTTCTTTTCAGAGTTTCTTCACAATCCGAATGATCTGTATCAGATTCTGAACTGGTATCTGATATTTCCAGATGTCGACTCACATGTCGATCTTCAAGTTCTGGAACTTCAGCTATTTCCTCCACTTCTTCTGTCGTTGCACTTGTAGTTGGGTCTTCCAGATGTCGACTTACAGGTCGATCTTCAAATTCTGGCACCCTGTTAGTTTCTTCTTCCGCTTCTGATGCTGAACTGTTTTCCAATATTTCCAGATGTCGACTCACATGTCGATCTTCAGGTTCTGGAACTCTGATGGTGTGACTGGCATGCACCCAGTGTTTCACTCCTGCACATTTGACTGCAGTGGTTGTCACCAGGATCACTTGTCATGGTTCGTCCCAGCGAGGAACCAAACAGTTTCTTCTCCTGTGGACTTTTATGCGCACCCAATCTCCTGGATTCAAGTCGTGAGCTGGTTTTCTTTCAAGAGTGGTCGCATCCGGTCCAACCTGATGAAACACAGAACGCACCACATCAGCCAATCCTTTGCATTAATCCAGCACCAGATCATCAGTTATAGTCAGTAGTTTGTTGACAGGTACATATGCTTGTCTCATTGCTCGTCCCATAATTATCTCATGGGGACTGAGTCCAGTTTTCCTTTCCGGAATACTTCTGATTGTCATTAAAACTAATGGCAAGGCATCTGGCCATTTGAGTCCTGTAGCTTGACACATTTTTCCTAACCTGTTCTTAATTGTTCCATTCACTTGCTCTACTATCCCAGAAGCCTCTGGTCTGTATGCACAATGCAGTTTCTGTTTCATACTAAGTGCTTCACAAATCAGTTTAACTAATTCATTTTGAAAATGTGTTCCTCTATCTGTTTCAATCGTGACTGGAAAACCATACCTCGGAATGAATTCTCGCAGCATAAGTTTTGCTACCGTGATTCCATCATTTCTTCTGGTCGGGTATGCTTCCACCCAACGGGAAAACAAACAGACGATCACAAGGACATACCTTAGTCTGTTGCACGGGGGCATTTCAATAAAATCCATTTGCATTCTGGTGAAAGGACCTCCTTCTCGTCCTATTGTTCCTAGACTCACTACTGTCTTCCTTCCTGGATTTAACTGTTGACAAATAAGACATCTTTGACAAAGACTCTCAGCTATGGCTCTGAATTTTGGATTATACCAAGTTTGTCTAAACAGTCTGATCATTGAATCTCTCCCAATATGGGCTTGTCCATGGTACATCCGTGCCATGTCAGAAATCATACTATCAGGCATAACTGGTCTTTCATCTCTGTAAACCCATACATCTTCATGTTTTCTACATCCTGCTTTTATCCATGTATCTTTTTCCTCATCATCTGCTGCTTCCTGTAACTGTCTCACCTCATCCCATGTCTCAACAGGGTTAGTAAAAAGCAAAGGACAAGAAATATGCTCCCTTTCTCGGTTCCTGTTTAAAGAAACCACATTCTTTGCACAGTACTGTGCAATCTCGTCAGCATATTTATTACCGACAGTTATGTAGTCTTCCCCATTTTTATGTGCATTGCACTTCACAACAGCAATCTGTTTAGGCAGCTGTATCGCCTCAAGCAACCTTTTCACAAAATCTCCATTTCTAATTGGCGTTCCTGCAGACGTCAAGAAACCTCTTTGTGACCAAATCTGACCAAAATCATGCTCCACCCCAAAGCCGTACTGGCTATCTGTCACAATCGTAACCCGTACATTTCTTCCCAACTTACATGCTTGAATCAGAGCTACTAGTTCTGCGACCTGGGCAGACCGTATCCCTTTCAGACAAGATGCTTCCATTACAGTTCCTACTGTGCAAACCGCATACGCTGCACTTAGAACTCCATCACTCGTTCTCAAACATGAGCCATCCACAAACAGAATATAATCTGATTCCTTTAAGGGCTCATCTCGTATGTCTGATCTCGGTTTTGTACAATATTCAAGCACATTCAGACAATAGTGATCTACTTCATCCATTTCAATTACACTCTCTTCATCTGGTAAAGATGTCGAAGGATTCACATTCATACATCTGTCAATGGTCACATTATCTGCACTCAAAATTACTTTTTCATACCTAGTCAGCCGACTATGTGTCATGTATTGGGTTTTCGTTCTTGTCAAGAGAATTTCCACAGAATGGGGAACATATACTCTCAGTGGATATCCCTTCACTATGCCTTCACTCTGTTCCAGACTCACACAAGTAGCAGCAACTGCTTTCAAACATCCAGGCAACGCTTTCGCTACAGGGTCTAAAACAGCTGAAAAATATGCAATGGGTCTTTTCATAGTTCCATGTATCTGTACCAAGACTGAAAATGCACATCCATCTCTTTCACTGCAATACAACTCAAAATCTTTCTCATAGTCAGGCATTCCTAATGCTGGAGCTTCACATAATTTCTTTTTCAGCTCTCTGAATGCTTTCATTTCTTCATCATTCATTTCAAAAGGATCTTTAACATCCTTCTTTGTCAGTTTTTGCAACGGTTTAGCAATCAGCGAAAAACCGCTTATCCATTGTCTACAATATCCAACCATTCCCAGAAACATTCTTACCCCTCTTTGCGTCATTGGAGCTCTCATTCCTTGAATCATTTTTATTCTTTCAGTCGTTACCTTTCGCACTCCTTTCTCAATTTTATGCCCTAAATATTGGACTTCTTGTTGACAAAACTGCACTTTTGATGGGGACACTTTATGTCCTCTTTTTGCTAAATGATTCAGCAAAACAATTGTATCATTGACACATGCTTCCTTCGTTTTTGATGCCACCAGTAGGTCATCAATATACTGAACCATCACTGACTTTTCTGGCATTTTTTAATCTTCAAACGATTTCTTTAGAATCTGATTAAAGATTGAGGGACTTTCTGTGTACCCTTGAGGAATTCGGCACCATGCCAAAATACGCTCTCCAAACCTAAACGCAAATAATGGCTGGCTATCTGGATGCAATGGAATAGAGAAAAATGCATGGCATAAATCAATTACTGTGTACCATTCTGCTTCACGTGGAATCTGGTATAGAATCACAGCAGGGTTCGGTACTATTGGGCAACAAGGCACTACAATTTTGTTTACCTTCCTCAAATCCTGTACAATTCTATGGGGCCGATTCCGATTCCGGCCGGAAAACGTACCGACCGAGTAGGAGCCGGAATACATTCCGACTGACACGTACCGGTGCAGCCCGACCCGCCAAGTACGATGGGAAGCGAGCAAAAGCCGACCGACTAGTATGGAACACAAGCCGAACGACCGAGCCGCGCGGAAAACAGCAATCCGGCCGGAAAAACACGCGATTCGAACCGACCGACTCGCCCCCGGAACAATACCGAACGAGACGTACCCGCGGACTCCCACCCGCCAAGTACGATGCAAGGCGTGGAAAACACGACTGAGTCGCACGGAGGACAAGCCGTACGACCGACACGCATACAAAACTGCGAGGCGAAGCAACACAAAACACCGCGACCGACGCGTACGCAGCATAGAAAACAGCACAAACACAGCGTGAACGAAACGGATAAGCCCGTACGAGACAACTGCAGGGTCCGACTCGGTAACAAGAACGTCTCCTACATGCACGAAAAGTACAAAGGGAAAATACACAAAAAAAGGCCAAACAAGCAATTACAAAGCCAATAAATACTGGGGGGGAGGGGCAGGGAACAAAGACACACCCACAACTCCACCCATATAAAGGACACAAATCCCTACCATGATCCTTTGCAAATTCAAATTACCTGCCAGCACTCAACAGACAGCAACCACACACCCACAGCTCATCCATCACACAAGCCACACACCATCAGCACCACAACAAATAGAAACCTCACATACACCTAGCAAAACACACACTCACACACCTACACCTGCACACCAACACACACATCACTCACCATCACCACCCATCACCATGCCCCCAAAGAAGAATCATAAGTTCCTAGATAGTGAATTGGAAGTCCTGGTAGATGAGATCCTCAGGGTAGAGCCACAGCTCTTTGGTACACTGGTCCAACAGACACCCATGTCACAGAAAACAAAGATGTGGGAGAGGATCGTCGACAGGGTGAACGCACAATCACCATGTTTGCGCACAAAGACAGACATCCAGAACAGGTGGTATGACGTGTGCAGGAGGGTCAAGGAGCTGTTGAAGAAGGACTACCTCTTGAGCCAACACACCGGCAGTGGCCCTCCTGCCAAGCCAGTATACCTCAGGCCCTGGGAGGAGAAGGTGCGGGCCATCCTACCACCAGTGAGCGTCTATGGACTAGAAAACATCCCAGAGCCTGGTGAGTACACAACAAATGTACACAATATTCTGCGACTACACACACACATCACTGTCAAGGGGAGAGTCAAACCATGCACTCTTAGCAAATACACAGCAACCAGAACAGAATCATCCCAAAATGTGTATGTCACTCAGAGAAACACAACACATGCCATCTCAAAGTGACATTTAACTGTGTCATCACATGTACAAACACAACTACAACTACAGCTAGGCAGTGGCACAAATATAACTGACAAACACATCCAGACAAGTAGCCACCGCTACAACACCACCACACAGTGAAGCCCACTGAAAGAAAGGAAATATGTGTATGCTGGGCAAGTCAGTGTAGCCAATAGCATCATGGGAGTTGTAGGCACAGATATTGGTCACCCCCACAACTGTCCCATCAACACCACCATGAACCATGCGCACATCACAGGGAGTGGAAAAGGACTCACAAGATGGCTGACACTGGGTACTGCTGTGGGGAGCACAAGGCCCTGCTGGCAACTGTGCAACAACCAACAGCAGGACACCACTGACTGACATCCTGAAAGACAACTTGCACTCCCTGCAATGGAAGCACGTTCCATGGTGGGATATCTGGCTGGGTGGGAAGGAGGACTCACAGCACTGACCATAGTCACAAGCACCTCCCCTCACACACCCCCTCAACACAAACTCCACATAACCCACCTGGGAGAATGCAATGCCTCACATCCTAACTGAAGATCCCACAAAGAACCACCACCCTGGGTTATGCTGTGTGAAGCACAGGGACACTCCTGGGACTTTTAGCCAAACAACTGCCAGGACAACACTCCCAGCCATCCATTCAGCACAGGCAGCCCACCCCACAGGGAAGCAGAGTCAAAAGGAAGGAAGGATGGGCATGCTGGGAAGGGGGGTGGAGGCAATAGCATGATGGGAGTTGCAGGCACAGATATTGCTCACCCTCACAATTGGCCCATCAACACCACTCTCAACCATGCTCACATCACAGGGAGTGGAAAAGGACTCACAAGATGGCTGACACTGGCTACTGCTGTGGGGAGCACAAGGCCCTGCTGGCAACTGTGCAACAACCAACAGCAGGACACCACTGACTGACATCCTGAAAGACAACTTGCACTCCCTGCAATGGAAGCACGTTCCATGGTGGGATATCTGTCTGGGTGGGAAGGAGGACTCACAGCACTGACCATAGTCACAAGCACCTCCCCTCACACACCCTCTCAACACAAACTCCACATAACCCACCTGGGAGAATGCAATGCCTCACATCCTAACTGAAGATCCCACAAAGAACCACCACCCTGGGTTATGCTGTGTGAAGCAAAGGGACACTCCTGGGACTTTTAGCCAAACAACTGCCAGGACAACACTCCCAGCCATCCATTCAGCACAGGCAGCCCACCCCACAGGGTAGCAGAGTCAAAAGGAAGGAAGGATGGGCATGCTGGGAAGGGGGGTTGAGGCAATAGCATGATGGGAGTTGCAGGCACAGATATTGCTCACCCTCACAATTGGCCCATCAACACCACTCTCAACCATGCTCACATCACAGGGAGTGGAAAAGGACTCACAAGATGGCTGACACTGGGTACTGCTGTGGGGAGCACAAGGCCCTGATGGCAACTGTGCAACAACCAACAGCAGGACACCACTGACTGACATCCTGAAAGACAACTTGCACTCCCTGCAATGGAAGCACGTTCCATGGTGGGATATCTGGCTGGGTGGGAAGGAGGACTCACAGCACTGACCATAGTCACAAGCACCTCCCCTCACACACCCCTCAACACAAACTCCACATAACCCACCTGGGAGAATGCAATGCCTCACATCCTAACTGAAGATCCCACAAAGAACCACCACCCTGGGTCATGCTGTGTGAAGCACAGGGACACTCCTGGGACTTTTAGCCAAACAAACTGCCAGGACAACACTCCCAGCCATCCATGTCAGCACAGGCAGCACCACCCCACAGGGAAGCAGAGTCAAAAGGAAGGAAGGATGGGCATGCTGGGAAGGGGGGTGGAGGCAATAGCATGATGGGAGTTGCAGGCACAGATATTGCTCACCCTCACAATGCGCCCATCAACACCACTCTGAACCATGCTCACATCACAGGGAGTGGAAAAGGACTCACAAGATGGCTGACACTGGCTACTGCTGTGGGGAGCACAAGGCCCTGCTGGCAACTGTGCAACAACCAACAGCAGGACACCACTGACTGACATCCTGAAAGACAACTTGCACTCCCTGCAATGGAAGCACGTTCCATGGTGGGATATCTGGCTGGGTGGGAAGGAGGACTCACAGCACTGACCATAGTCACAAGCACCTCCCCTCACACACCCCCTCAACACAAACTCCACATAACCCACCTGGGAGAATGCAATAACTCACATCCTAACTGAAGATCCCACAAAGAACCACCACCCTGGGTTATGCTGTGTGAAGCACAGGGACACTCCTGGGACTTTTAGCCAAACAACTGCCAGGACAACACTCCCAGCCATCCATTCAGCACAGGCAGCCCACCCCACAGGGAAGCAGAGTCAAAAGGAAGGAAGGATGGGCATGCTGGGAAGGGGGTGGAGGCAATAGCATGATGGGAGTTGCAGGCACAGATATTGCTCACCCTCACAATTGGCCCATCAACACCACTCTCAACCATGCTCACATCACAGGGAGTGGAAAAGGACTCACAAGATGGCTGACACTGGGTACTGCTGTGGGGAGCACAAGGCCCTGCTGGCAACTGTGCAACAACCAACAGCAGGACACCACTGACTGACATCCTGAAAGACAATTTGCACTCCCTGCAATGGAAGCACGTTCCATGGTGGGATATCTGGCTGGGTGGGAAGGAGGACTCACAGCACTGACCATAGTCACAAGCACCTCCCCTCACACACCCCCTCAACACAAACTCCACATAACCCACCTGGGAGAATGCAATGCCTCACATCCTAACTGAAGATCCCACAAAGAACCACCACCCTGGGTTATGCTGTGTGAAGCACAGGGACACTCCTGGGACTTTTAGCCAAACAACTGCCAGGACAACACTCCCAGCCATCCATTCAGCACAGGCAGCCCACCCCACAGGGAAGCAGAGTCAAAAGGAAGGAAGGATGGGCATGCTGGGAAGGGGGTGGAGGCAATAGCATGATGGGAGTTGCAGGCACAGATATTGCTCACCCTCACAATTGGCCCATCAACACCACTCTCAACCATGCTCACATCACAGGGAGTGGAAAAGGACTCACAAGATGGCTGACACTGGCTACTGCTGTGGGGAGCACAAGGCCCTGCTGGGAACTGTGCAACAACCAACAGCAGGACACCACTGTCAGCCATCTTGCCATTGCTCTCACACTCACACACACTGAAGTCCACCCAAAAGCAAGTAAGTATGGGCATGCTGGGAAGTCGGGTGGAGGCAATAGCATGATGGGAGTGGTAGTCACAGCTCAACATCCCCACCCACATGGGCCAGCAAGCTCACACACAAGCATGCACACCCCACAGAGAGTGGAAAGCTCCATCAAAGATGTCTGACACTGGTGCTCTGTTGTGGGGAGCACAAGGCCATGCTGGGAACTGCCCACCAACCAACAGCAGGACACCACTGTCAGCCATCTTGCCATTGCTCTCACACTCACACACACTGAAGTCCACCCAAAAGCAAGTAAGTATGGGCATGCTGGGAAGTGGGGTGGACGCAATAGCATGATGGGAGTGGTAGTCACAGATATTGGTCACCCCCACAACTGTCCCATCAACACCACCCTGAACCATGCGCACATCACAGGGAGTGGAAAACAACTCACAAGATGGCTGACACTGGCTACTGCTGTGGGGAGCACAAGGCCCTGCTGGGAACTGTGCACCAACCAACAGCAGGACACCACTGACTGACATCCTGAAAGACAACTTGCACTCCCTGCAATGGAAGCACGTTCCATGGTGGAATATCTGGCTGGGTGGGAAGGAGGACCGGATGTCAACCAAATACAACCAATGCAGATCATGTACACACCCCAACATTCACATAGAAATGCCCAAATAATGCAGGACAATGTGCTACACCAATATCAACCCCTGACTGTGACAACTTAGGACAATGCAATGTACAGGCCCGCATCCAGAGGCACAGTCACAACTGTCAGGTGTGTCAACCATTGATGCCTGCAGAAACATAACATACATTGTGTGTGTCTCCCAAAAACAGGTGATGATGGGGACACAGCAGCAGACGCTGAGGAGTCCTCGTCCCAGGCTCAAGAGGATACGGAGCTCACTGGTGGGGAACAGCCTCTGCCCTCCTCGGATGAAGAAGACCTACCTGGCACCTCCGGAGCAAGTCATCATGCAGCACCAGCAGGACCACTAGCTGCACCCCTGCACCCACCCCTCCAACGACTGTCAACACACATACCACCCCTGCCGACATGGACAGACCAAGGAGCACCACCACCACCAGCACAGGGACCCTGGACCAACGTGGGGCCATGGACACCACCACCACCAACAACCCACAAGGTGGCCCAGGGTCACCTGTGCGTGCCACCTCAGGTACTGCACGTGTCGCCAGGGGTGGTGGGAGGGGTGGGAGACATAGGTCGCTGCTCGCAGAGGGGTCTGGACTGCATGATGACCCACAACTGGCACGCATAGCCGATGCGTACCAGTCCAGCACCGGAGAGTTCAGCCAGGTAGTGGGGCTCCTCAGGGACATTAAACAGCAGCAGGCTGCCCATCATGCCCGCTTGGACTCACACATGTCCCGCGTGGAGTCCAAGTGGGACACACTGCAAGAGATGACGGCGGTGCATAGGGACATATTACAATGCCTCCGCCAGATGAGCAGCAACCAGTCAACACCTCCCTGTGTGCCCACAACATCTGCTGCTGAAACAACTGCAACTGCCACAGGGAGGGCGGATGACTCTGGCGAAGAGTCCCCTGCACCGCAGCAGCCTGCACTTGAGGGTCCCCCCCAAGAAGAGGGGCCGTCCGAGGAGGGGCAAGTGAGAGGCCGATGGCCATGTGCAACCCCCAGGAAGCCAAAACCTGTTCTGGATAATCACCTTTGTGCGCAAACTGTTCACCCTGTTGACTGCAACACAACTCTCCCACATGACATGGGGAGCTCAAGTTGGACCAATGTCTCTGATTACTGTGGACTTCACTCTGGACATTTCTGCTACCAGGACTTCCAAATCATCTAGGAACTTTGGATTACAATCACAATGTACAGCACCCACCATCCTGTGCACTATACTCACACATGTATGTCAATAAACTCACTAATACACCATACTTGCCTCTGTTGTGATTCCTATGTTGTCTCAGAAGTGGCGATGATGATCTGGGAAATGACACTGTGCATGCTAACTGCTACAGCAAGTACAACACCGGCATGTGAGTCATGGCGACATCACACATATGAGGGAGGCACACCACCAGGGCTACACAACACATACACACCATGGCCATCTGACTCATCGCCTACACTGAAGTTGCCAGGAAATACGTTGCATTGCACAGACCCAACACCTATTCACAGTCTGTGTTAACTAGCCCACTGGTGCAGTAAGCAAATGTCAGTCAGATGTGTGATCACAGACAACGCACATCCCAAAGTGAAGCACAGGTTTATTACACATTTGCAACATGTTGTAACCACCACAGATGCAAGGTAATCCCACCTGGCAGCGGGCACACAGTCAACAAGTGTAGAAGGAAGGAAGTCCATGGGTGTGGTGCACATCACCTGTAGGGACACAACAGCTACCACCCGGGAAGTCAAATCACGGTGTTGGGGATCACAGTTGACCAAACGACTCTGAAAGTACCCTGTGAAGGACAGAAATGACACACAGTCAAAAGCACTGAAGAACAGGACAGAACTGCAATACTCATGCACAATACATGTTACAAGATACCCACCCAGAACCAAGTTAGCATGTCAACACTGTTGGGGAGTACAGACTACCTGCAAGGACACATCGCTACACGCATACAGTCATGTAGCCCATGGACACACTCAAACAGCACCAGAGCACCACCAACACATATCATGCTAACTCACATCATTGACATGACATCTCTGGATACTCACATTCAGCTGAAGAAGTTGGTGATGAGCTGTGTGCAGACATCACCATCATCATCATCATCATCACTGGCATCGTGGTCCAGGCCAGGATCCTCCACAGGTGGCAGACGTTGGTCATCGTCATCCTGGATGAGAAGCAACTCCTTCCGCACTGCCAGGTTGTGGAGCATGCAGCAGACGATGATAATCTTGCACACCATTGCTGGGGCATATGGGAGGGACCCTCCTGTCTTGTCGAGGCAGCGGAAGCGGCTCTTCAGGAGACCAAATGTCCGCTCAATCACTCTCCTCGTCCGACCATGTGCCTCATTGTAGCGCATCTGGGCTGGTGTCACAGGGTTCCTGAGGGCGTCAGCAACCACGGCATGTTGGGGTATCCGGAGTCACCTACATACAGACAATTGCACATTAGCAGAGTTGGAAAAAGGGTGGAACACTACATAGCAGAACACACACAATGGTACAAAGTCAGTACACACCAACAAGCCAGGCACGCTGGTTCGGCATCTGTGCCATCATCCTCGGGATGCGACTACTCCTCATCACGTAGGCATCGTGTGCAGAACCAGGGAAACGGGCACACACGTGTGAGATGCTCATATCTGCAAGACAGACCACCAGTGCATTGACAGAGTGGTAGTGTTTGCGGTTACGGTAGGCCTGCTCTTGGGCCTGTGGTGGTACCAAAGCCACATGTGTCCCATCAATGGAGCCAATGACATGTGGCATCCTCCCCAGGGCATAGAAGTCACTCTTCACGCCAGTGAGTCGTTGGAGTCTAGGGAAATAGATGTACTGGTTCAGGTATATCAACATAGCCTCCAAAACATCCCGGAGCACACGGCTGAACATGGTCTGTGACATCCCACCAGCAGTCGCCAGAGTGTGTTGAAAGGTACCGGTGGCAAAGAAGTGTAGGGCTGCCATCACCTTCACCTTGGGGGTCAGCGCTGTAGGGTACGGACGGCCAGGTTGCAAATGTGGTGCCAAGCGCACTGCCAAATCCTCAATCAGCTGCCTGGTGAAGCGGTACCGTCGGATGCTGTCGTTCCACCATCGTTGCCAGGTCAGGGAATGGTCTAAGGACAGATGGTGCCCTGCAGTGCATAGGTGAAGAAAGCAAGATTGTCAGTCACCCCACATATGTGGCATTGAACACACTCAACATCACATGATACATCATTATGAGGCACAAGTACATGATGTGTGCAGTTCCGTAAGGATATGTATGGCACATACATGGCCAACATCTAACATCACAGTTCAACAAGTGGCATCAATAAGTCCCAGGTCGTGCCATTGGATATCATGAGGCCGTGTCCCAGTTCCCATCTCCTGCTGCCAACTTACAAACACACCCCACAGTGACATGTGAGGACTGATGTGCCCCAGGCATCACAGCTCAACGACAGGTAGATTCCCAGGGACCCTGTATTGCCACATGGACACTGGCATGACATGGTGTATCATGTATACACCACAGCAAAACAACCATGACCCCCACAGGTAGTGGTCCCTGTTGCCTCGGCAGGACAGACATGGACGTCTGTGACACACACACGCACAACATCAAAGTCCATGCACAAACAACGTGGATGTGGAGACTGCCTCCCATTGTGCACATGAAATCAGAGACATTGGTAACACAACATGCACACAGACTATGGAGGACCATCACCATTGTGCCAATGGGTCACCCTGGGTTAAACATACCGTCCCACATGGGACTCAGGGTGTATGTGACATGACATAGACATACACCACCGTGAAATGTGACCATGCCACATGCTCAGATATGAACAGTTGCACATCACAGTGGTCATGTACACGAAACACCAAGGATTCTGTCCCCATGAACACGTGCACAGCCTGGGGGTGGCTGCCCCCAAGTGACACCCACAGAACAACATCTTCACCCCCATACACGGAATAGGTAATGCAGCCTTACATGCCGTAGGATACAGTTTGGACTGGCTGTGGTGTTGTAGGTGTGCCCCTCACTCCCTGGGAAGTATATGTGGCTGGCATATGTTCACCTGTGACAGGCATGGTGACATATGCCAGTGACTTGTACAGGGATGCGTTGGACAGCAATGGACCGATCAGTGCGCACACATTGGCCATTGCATTCAATGTGCGCTGGTACGCGTTGTATTCGCAATATGCGTCGGACAGCAATGGACCGATCAGTGCGCACACATTGGCCATTGCATTCAATGTGCGCTGGTACGCGTTGTATTCGCAATACGCGTTGGACAGCAATGGACCGATCAGTGCGCACACATAGGCCATTACATTCAATGTGCGCTGGTACGCGTTGTATCCTAGGTACGCGTTGAACAGCAATGGTCCGATCGGTGTGCCGGCCGGCCCATTGCATTCAATCTGTGCGGGTACAGCGTTGTATCCTAGGTACGCGTTGAACAGCAATGGTCCGATCGGTGTGCCCGGCCGGCCCATTGCATTCAATGTGCGCGGTGCGTGTTGTATCCTAAGTACGCGTTGAACAGCAATGGTCCGATCGGTGTGCCCGGCCGGCCCATTGCATTCAATGTGCGCGGTACGCGTTGTATCCTAGGTACGCGTTGAACAGCAATGGTCCGATCGGTGTGCCCGGCCGGCCCATTGCATTCAATGTGTGCGGGTACGCGTTGTATCCTAGGTACGCGTTGAACAGCAATGGTCCGATCGGTGTGCCCGGCCGGCCCATTGCATTCAATGTGTGCGGGTACGCGTTGTATCCTAGGTACGCGTTGAACAGCAATGGTCCGATCGGTGTGCCCGGCCGGCCCATTGCATTCAATGTGTCGCGAGTACGCGTTGTATCCTAGGTACGCGTTGAACAGCAATGGTCCGATCGGTGTGCCCGGCCGGCCCATTGCATTCAATGTGCGAGTACGCGTTGTATCCTAGAGTACGCGTTGAACAGCAATGGTCCGATCGGTGTACCCGGCCGGCCCATTGCATGCAATGTGTGCGGTGCACGCGTTGTTTCCTAGGTACGCGTTGAACAGCAATGGTCCGATCGGTGTGCCCGGCCGGCCCATTGCATTCAATGTGTGCGGGTACGCGTTGTATCCTAGGTACGCGATGAACAGCAATGGTCCGATCGGTGCGCACCCATTGGCTATGGCCTGGCCTGGCAACGGACGCGTTTTCAAAATTTGAACGAGTCTGATGCTGTAAATTCAGTTGGTCACCCACAACAATGTTGCAATTTCATGGGTGTCATGAAGTTGAACATTTGAAGGATGCTGGGGGCGTGTGTAAGTGGTGTGATTCCATGGATTGGCCAGATTCAGAAGATGCAAACGACTTGGACCTATCACTTTGGACACATGGGACAGTATCTGCCTCTGCAGCACACATATAATGCTGGCTGTTCCCCTGAGAGCTCACTTGCCTGCACTACATGCTCCAGGATGACATCTGCCACTACACTGCTGCTGTCTCTGCCCCCTCTGGACCCTGCAATGGCACGTACTGTGGAGAGAGCCCCAGCCTTCAGCACTGAGGAGAACCAGGCCCTGCTGGACAGCCTCCTTCCACAGTACAGCAAGCTGTATGGGAAACCAGGGAGCAGGTGAGTGTTCTGTCCACTGCCTTTCTAAATGTGCATGTTGTCTGACTAGCAAGGCTAACAGTCTGCACGCCACTGGCTAGCAGGCTCACTGAGTAGTTGTCACCCCCATAGTGTGTAGTTATATGCACTGGACAGGAATAGTGCAGTGACAGTGCATTTAAACAAGGTTTTACTGCCCAGGCAATGATACCATGTAGTAACTGCTGGCATACTGTCCATGGCCATCGTTGCACTGCCTGTGTACATCATGTGCCCCTGTGATTGAGACATGTATATCCAACTGTGTAATGCACGGTTATGTTGCATGTGTAGTAATGGCATTCTCACTTTGTCATCCTCACAGGTTGATGCCCACCAGAAGCAGAAGATATGGCTGACCATCGTCCGGGCAGTGAGATCCGTGGGGGTCTACAAGCGCCGGATCCGCAACTGCCAGAAGAGGTGGCAGGACCTTCGGGGCTGGACCCGGAGGATCGCACGGGTCCAGCTGAAGCTGTCGCCTCCTCGCAGGAGGGGCGGACACCGGACCCTGACCCCCACATGCTGAGGATCCTGGCGGTGGTCTTCCCTGATCTGGATGGGCAGCTGAAGGCCAGAGAGCAGCAAGGAGGGGGTGAGTCCATGTCTGCATTGTGAACTATGTCTGCCATGCTATGTGCCCTCCTCTGGCCTGGTTAAACTTCCACAGTACATCAGTCTTGTGGTCCAGGACCCATGTCCTCTATTGTGCACTGCCCTCCTCATCTGATACCCAGGTGTGGCCCTTACAGTCAGGGTATTGTGTCACTTGGGTACTGTGTCCCTGCAGTTTGCTTGACTCAAGGTGGGGGACAGCATCTGTTTCCCTGACTCTGTGGTGGGCATCATGAGTGGGTCCATTGCTTACACAATGCCTGTGTTCTGACATGTGTTCTGCGTGTTACTTTGATATGTGGTCCAATTGCTGAGCTGATCCACCACATGTGCCTGGGGTATCTGGCACACACCCATGCTGCGGGTGGGAACAATGTTTGGGCCCCAGGAGTGTGTATATAACGTGTGTCACACATACGTAGCCAGCTGCCTACTGTCCAGGGCTCATCCCTCATTGATGTGGGGCAGGACAGTCATGCCTACTCCAGGCCATACAATACACTCTGTACTCCCACTGCCGTGTATCAGCTGACACGTTTTGCTCAGTGATTTGTCCCCTCAGGTGTCTGCCTCTGTGTCAGTGTGCTGTGGCTTCGTTGTCAGGTCTGCTGGGGTGTTCCTCGTTTGGGGCTCCGCATGCCACCGGAGATGTGACCATAGGAGATACTTGTGTGACACATAGGTGTTTGATCACCTGACCGTGCAGACTGGGGTATGCGAATATGAAGTTCAGGCAGCTGTTTCCCATTCACAGCAGATTGTGAGGTGCTCAGGTGCAGAGGATAGTGTTACAGGTCTCCCATATGTCCAATGGGTATGACCTGGACAGATGAGGGTTCAGATGATGTGGTGAGTGGGGAATGTACATGTGCACTTGTTCAGCTCCAGGACTTGCATTCCCCATGATCTACTATTGTAACACAGTGCAGAGTGTTGTTGTCTGGCTGCCCTGCCCATGTGACTGGAGACAGTGATGTATGACTTAGCAGGCATGGCTGTGCCATGGCATGTGACTTCCTATTAGTGATCATGCAGGGGAGTGACATGTGCTACATGCACACCATTGTGGCAATGGCTATCAGGACATGGGTGCATCATGGTGTCTGTCGCTGGTATGCATGACATGCATTTCCTATTTGACTCTGGGCATCCCTTACATCCGGACACCTGTACTGACTCAGTGGCAAGAGTTGTGATGTGTGCATGTCCACATGCTTCACCGGGTTCTCTGCACTGTCCAAATACTGTGTAGGTGGTGCATGTGTCCACACTGGGGTATTGCCATCCAACAGACACCAGACAGATGGGTGCAAGGCCAGGTGGGATGTGAGTGCCATGGTTGACCATCAGACTGACAATTGACTTCTCCTGTTCTGTTTGTGCAGTTTTAGCAATGTTCAACTAAGGATGCCAGGGCTTGCTCTGTAATGTGCTGTACTTACTGTGGTGTGTGCGTTCGGTGCAGGTGACTGATGTCTGTCTGTTTCCCTATTGATTGCAGATACATCCACGGCCACAGGAGGGGACAGCTCCACAGACCAGGAGGAGCCGCAGAGCGCAGACTGGGTCAGCAGCCGAGGAGTGGTCGGAGGGACCCAGTGGCACGGAGGGCGAGGGAGCCACACCGAGGAGTCCTCAGCACCATCCACCTCAGCTGAGGACCAGAGCAACTCGGACGATGACTCCCTTATGGAGGCGGGTGTCAGCAGCCACCACACCCCAGCTAGTGTTGCTGTCCCCGCCACCACCACCACCACCGCCCTCCCGTTGGCTCCCATTCCAGAGGTCCGTGGAGGCTCCCATGTTCGGGAGCGTGTCTCCTTCGGGCCAGGCACCGCACCCCCTGCCCCTGTGTCCCCTGCTGCCCTGAGTGAGGAGTCTGTGTACCTCCTCCGCCAGCTCCATGTAGGACAGACAGCGATGCTGAGTGTCCTCCATGCACACACCAGTCTGTTGACTCAGCTGGTGTCATTCATGGAGGGCATCTCATCGGGCATGTCTGACCTACAGAGGGGCAATAGGTCCATGGACTCCTCCCTGACGGCAGCAGTGTCCCTCCTCCGACAGTCCCTCACCCCTCCTGCCTCTGCCCCATCCACACTCCCCAGCACCTTACCCGTCCCAAGCACACACACACTGGCACAGGCTCACACCAGCACAGACACATGCAGCAGACAGACACACACGCCACAAACAAGACGCACACGCACGCACCGTCAGGGGACTGAAACCACACTCACAGGGGATGGGGCACAGGCACAAACACACGCATCCACAAGCACTGCGCAGTCCTCAGTTGCCTCTCCCTCCAAAGACCCCTCCCTTGCCTCACCTGCAACCCCAAAGACACAGCGGCTCTTCCTCTGTGACCTTGGCCTCTTCCCCTCCGACCCAGCTGATCCAGCATTCAGGGGAAGAGGAAGCCCACCCACACGGAGCGGAGTGCCCCTGGCCCCCGGACACCATCCCCCAGGCGCAGACCGACTGAGGCCCCCACCCGCAAGTCCCCCGGTCCCGGAAGAGCAAGACCCCGCCGCCACCCTGCAGCTCAGGCACCAAGTCTCCTTCCTCCATCCCTCAGGCCCCCACTCCACAGGTGCCCCCACCACACCCTGCCCCAGGTTCCCCCACCCACAGATACACCATCCCCAGAAGGGTCAGGCCTTCTCCCCCTGCCACTTGCTCTTCCGGCCCCACACCCCCGCTGCGCTTGTCTGTACCACTGATGTGGTGAGGGTGTCCTCCCCCTCTGTCCTGCCCACCTTACCTGATCCCCATTCTCCTTCCCTGGAGGAAGGCACTGCAGTGGAGTCCACTATCACCCTGTCTGACTTGGGCACTGCAGTGGCGGACCTGTCCTCCATCTGCAGGGTCCACTGCAGCTGCCGGCACCCACAACATCTGAGTCATGCCCCCCAGTTGTGCCGGCACACACCATGTCAGACACCTCCACTGCAGTTGTCAGTGGCTCTCCAGCACCCACCACCCCTTCCCTGCCTCCTCCTAGTGAGCCCTGATCCTGTCCCTGCGGTGCCTGGCCTGCCCCCCGTATGCCCCTCCTAGGGGATTGTCCCTGGTTTTGATCAGTGCAGGCATGCGTAGGGTGACATCTGCCACTGTCACCCTGTATTGACTTCCTTGATGGACTGGCCATTGGCCTTTGTTGATTCCTTACAGTTTTTCCAAGTTTTGAACCCACATATGCTGAATAAAGCAACTTTCTGTTCTCTAGTGCTTTTACTTCTGATGTACATGATGTTGATGACGCTAACCATGCACTTGCTGCAGTGATGGTGATATTTGGTCTCATGAAAATGAAGTGTTACTGTGCAGGAACCCATGTGGTCCAAGGGGACAGTGTCCTATCCTGTGGTGTATCCATGTCCTCCTTAGCAGCATCTGAGGGTGTCATGTTTTCAATATTTGGCAATGGGATTTCCTACTTACATTAGCAATGTCACATCTGTGGGTTCCACCCATGCACATCTGTTGTGTTTGCCATTGTTCAATTAGTCTACTTCCCTGACCGTGTGGCCATCTCCACTGGACATGCAGGTTTGGGCATCAATGGGGAAGGACTCATCTGTGTTGTCAGTGCAACTTGCTATACATGTGTGTTGGATCTGTGCTGTTGATTTCGTTGACATTCCCATGACCAGGCTGATGTGACGGGAGCCTTCATTTTGTGCTAATTGTTGACTGTGTGACCAAGTGTTCTGCTGACATGATAGAGCCCTACTGAGACAACGTATGGCACAGCTTTCCTTACACAGGAGTGGAGTCCCCTCATGGCAGTGTGTACTCCTGTGACATCTCGTGCGCCCAAGGTGTGTGTTGTATGAGCATGTCTGTGTGTTCACTTCCATTTTGCTGTGCATGCTGGGATCCCTAGTGATGTTCCTGTTTGTGATGCTTGCTGAGTTGACCTATGTTCCCCCAAAGTCTTCTCCCTGGGTTCTCTGTGATGTGGGTGCATGGCACATTACTGGTCATCAGGGTGTCACCCATAGGTGTGTTTGCTGTCAGGGCTGAGTTTGTGGGCAGACGCTGATGTGTCACAGTCAGGATTCCCCTTTGCACTTGTTGTTTACTCCTGTCATGTGATTTCTTGTATGTGTTAGCTTTCATTGGTTGTGACACGTTGTGTGTGTGACTGCTGGCACTCCTGAGGGCTGCAATGTTGGTAGTTGTCTATGTGTGTTCTTTGTGGGTGACCTTGGCTTCTTCATAGGTGTGTGACTGTGGCTGGGATCCCATTGGTTGGTGTGGTATTGCCGTCATGTCCATGTACAGCGTAGTGTGCAGTGTGTCAGACATTCAGGAGTCTGGTTGAGTGGCCATGTGTGATGTATTTCTGCACCTTGGTTCCCACCCCCCCCTGGGATTGTCATGGGTGCATGTGCAATGTCACCAGTGCATGTGAGCTTCACTGCTGCACATTGTTGGAGGTCGAGGTGTGTGGTGTTGAGTGTGTGCAGATGAGAGTTGTTGCCCGGCTAGACCCCTGCCTCCATGTTGGCCTTGGCTGACAGGCCGTGCTGATTGATTTGTGCTTGTGTAGGTGTGATGGTAGTTTGTTGCTCAGGACACATGACTGTGGTTCACAGTGTGAACGACATCTAGCTTTGTCATCACAGTGGGATTGTAATGCAGCCCAGGGTCACCACATTGTGGGGGCCCTGGGGGTAGTGCTGTGGTGTCTCTGTGTCTTGCTGTGTCAGTTGCTGTTCCTACATGCTTGTGTGACATGTGTGATTTCTGCTCCCTCTCATCTGACAATGCCTGATTGCCCACATAGGGGATTTGGATCCATGAGTTGCCTTTGTGTGGCACTGTATGCACATCTGTGTAATTGGTATTCAGGCCTCCTCATGTGTTGTGTGGTTGCCTGGGGACACTGGTACCCCCCCCTCACCTGTTGTGTTTGATGTGCAGTGTGGGTCTGCCTGTTTGTGTATGTGCATCGGCACCACTGCATTGGCATATCTTACGTGTGCCATTGGCTGTATGTTGTTTGGTGTGTTTGCCCTGCTGTCCCTGGGACTCCTAGGTCATCAGTCAGCACAATGATCATTGTGTGTGTGTCCCATTGCTGCCATGGTATGGTATCTGTTCACCTCACATCTACAGTCTCCACTGGGTATCTGAATTTGTGTGCCCATTGGTGCAAATATGTGAGTCTGCATTCTGATGGTCACTTCTGTCATTGTGTCATTGATGAATGTTGACAGTGTCAGCCCCCATGGGTGATGTTTGTCTGCACATGGCCAAAGGTATGTCTTATTTGCACTGCACTGTTTGCCTCCCCCATTCTATGTTGCTATGGGACACATGCACTACTTTGCCACTGATGTGTTTTTTGTTCTGTGACCAGGAATCATCCATGCAGTTTGGCAGTTGCAGCTTTTTCTTTGTCAACACTTACATTTTGGTCACTGTGATGATGGGGGTTTGGCCCCATTGCCACAATGTTCAATATGTGCTTCAGCTATGGACCCCACACTTACATTTTGGGCACTGTGATGATGGGGGTTTGGACCCCATTGCCACAATGTTCAATATGTGCTTCAGCTATGGACCCCACACTTACATTTTGGGCACTGTGATGATGGGGGTTTGGACCCCATTGCCACAATGTTCAAAATGTGCTTCAACTATGGACCTCACACTTACATTTTGGGCACTGTGATGATGGGGGTTTGGACCCCATTACCACAATGTTCAAAATGTGCTTCAACTATGGACCCCACACTTACATTTTGGGCACTGTGATGATGGGGGTTTGGACCCCATTGCCACAATGTTCAATATGTGCTTCAGCTATGGACCCCACACTTACATTTTGGGCACTGTGATGATGGGGGTTTGGACCCCATTGCCACAATGTTCAATATGTGCTTCAGCTATGGACCCCACACTTACATTTTGAGCACTGTGATGATGGGGGTTTGCCCCCCATTGCCACAATGTTCAATATGTGCTTCAGCTATGGACCCCACACTTACATTTTGGGCACTGTGTTATGGGGGTTTGGACCCCATTGCCACAATGTTCAAAATGTGCTTCAGCTATGGACCTCACACTTACATTTTGGGCACTGTGATGATGGGGGTTTGGACCCCATTGCCACAATGGTCATGGCCTGCTTGCATTGTGGGTGCCACACACATTTATGTGTGGCACTTGTGATAGGGGTCACATTGTATGTTCACAGTCCTGTTCAGTGTTGTAGGCATTTGACACAGTCTACACACGCTTGTCATGGTGTTGGGGGGATGTCTTTGTGTTGCATTCTTTCTGCTGGTGTGTGCTTCTTGTGGCATGTATTTGCCATCCTGTGAGTGGGGGTGTTGTTGGTGGTAGGCATCCAGCCCCCCATGGGTAGAGGTGGTAGTAGTGGTAGGCACCTGGCACCCCTGGGTAGAGGTGGTAGTAGTGGTAGGCATCTGGCACCCCTGGGTAGAGGTGGTAGTAGTAGTAGGCATCTGGCACCCCCTGGGTAAGGGTGGTAGTGGTGGTAGGCATCTGGCACCCCCTGGGTAGAGGTGGTAGTAGTAGTAGGCATCTGGCACCCCCTGGGTAAGGGTGGCAATGGTGGTAGGCATCTGGCACCCCCTGGGTAGAGGTGGTAGTAGTGGTAGGCATCTGGCACCCCCTGAGTAGAGGTGGTAGTCGTGGCAGGCATCTGGCACCCCCTGGGTAGAGGTGGTAGTAGTGACAGGCATCCAGCCCCCCATGGGTAGAGGTGGTAGTAGTGGTAGGCATCTGGCACCCCCTGGGTTAGGGTGGTGGTGGTGGTAGGCATCCAGCCCCCCATGGGTAGAGGTGGTAGTAGTGGTAGGCATCCAGCCCCCATGGGTAGAGGTGGTAGTAGTGGTAGGCACCTGGCACCCCCTGGGTAAGGGTGGTAGTAGTGGTAGGCATCTGGCACCCCCTGGGTAGAGGTGGTAGTAGTGGTAGGCATCTGGCACCCCCTGGGTAGAGGTGGTAGTAGTAGTAGGCATCTGGCACCCCCTGGGTAAGGGTGGTAGTGGTGGTAGGCATCTGGCACCCCCTGGGTGGAGGTGGTAGTAGTGGTAGGCATCTGGCACCCCCTGGGTAGAGGTGGTAGTCGTGGTAGGCATCTGGCACCCCCTGGGTAGAGGTGGTAGTAGTGACAGGCATCCAGCCCCCCATGGGTAGAGGTGGTAGTAGTGGTAGGCATCCAGCCCCCCATGGGTAGAGGTGGTAGTAGTGGTAGGCATCTGGCACCCCCTGGGTAAGGGTGGTAGTAGTGACAGGCATCCAGCCCCCCATGGGTAGAGGTGGTAGTAGTGGTAGGCATCCAGCCCCCCATGGGTAGAGGTGGTAGTAGTGGTAGGCATCTGGCACCCCCTGGGTAGAGGTGGTAGTTGTGGTAGGCATCTGGCACCCCCTGGGTAGAGGTGGTAGTAGTGACAGGCATCCAGCCCCCCATGGGTAGAGGTGTTAGTAGTGGTAGGCATCTGGCACCCCCTGGGTAAGGGTGGTGGTGGTGGTAGGCATCCAGCCCCCCATGGGTAGAGGTGGTAGTAGTGTTAGGCATCCAGCCCCCCATGGGTAGAGGTGGTAGTAGTGGTAGGCACCTGGCACCCCCTGGGTAAGGGTGGTAGTAGTGACAGGCATCCAGCCCCCATAGGTAGAGGTGGTAGTAGTGGTAGGCATCTGGCCCCCCTGGGTAAGGGTGGTAGTGGTGGTAGGCATCTGGCACCCCTGGGTAGAGGTGGTAGTAGTGGTAGGCATCTGGCACCCCCTGGGTAGAGGTGGTAGTCGTGGTAGGCATCTGGCACCCCCTGGGGAGAGGTGGTAGTAGTGGTAGGCATCCGGCCCCCCATGGGTAGAGGTGGTAGTAGTGGTAGGCACCTGGCACCCCATGGGTAGAGGTGGTAGTAGTGGTAGGCACCTGGCACCCCTGGGTAAGGGTGGTAGTAGTGACAGGCATCCAGCCCCCCATGGGTAGAGGTGGTAGTAGTGGTAGGCATCTGGCACCCCCTGGGTAAGGGTGGTAGTGGTGGTAGGCATCTGGCACCCCTGGGTAGAGGTGGTAGTAGTGGTAGGCATCTGGCACCCCCTGGGTAGGGGTGGTAGTGGTGGTAGGCATCTGGCACCCCTGGGTAGAGGTGGTAGTAGTGGTAGGCATCTGGCACCCCCTTGGTAGAGGTGGTAGTCGTGGTAGGCATCTGGCACCCCTGGGTAGAGGTGGTAGTAGTGGTAGGCATCCAGCCCCCCATGGGTAGAGGTGGTAGTAGTGGTAGGCACCTGGCACCCCATGGGTAGTGGTGGTAGTAGTGGTAGGCACCTGGCACCCCCTGGGTAAGGGTGGTAGTAGTGACAGGCATCCATCCCCCATGGGTAGAGGTGGTAGTAGTGGTAGGCATCTGGCACCCCCTGGGTAAGGGTGGTAGTGGTGGTAGGCATCTGGCACCCCCTGGGTAGAGGTGGTAGTAGTGGTAGGCATCTGGCACCCCCTGGGTAGAGGTGGTAGTCGTGGTAGGCATCTGGCACCCCCTGGGTAGAGGTGGTAGTAGTGGTAGGCATCCAGCCCCCCATGGGTAGAGGTGGTAGTAGTGGTAGGCACCTGGCACCCCATGGGTAGTGGTGGTAGTAGTGGTAGGCACCTGGCACCCCCTGGGTAAGGGTGGTAGTAGTGACAGGCATCCAGCCCCCCATGGGTAGAGGTGGTAGTAGTGGTAGGCATCTGGCACCCCCTGGGTAAGGGTGGTAGTAGTGACAGGCATCCAGCCCCCCATGGGTAGAGGTGGTAGTCGTGGTAGGCATCTGGCACCCCCTGGGTAGAGGTGGTAGTAGTGGTAGGCATCCAGCCCCCCATGGGTAGAGGTGGTAGTAGTGGTAGGCACCTGGCACCCCATGGGTAGTGGTGGTAGTAGTGGTAGGCACCTGGCACCCCTGGGTAAGGGTGGTAGTAGTGACAGGCATCCAGCCCCCATGGGTAGAGGTGGTACTAGTGGTAGGCCTCTGGCACCCCCTGGGTAAGGGTGGTAGTGGTGGTAGGCATCTGGCACCCCCTGGGTAGAGGTGGTAGTAGTGGTAGGCATCTGGCACCCCCTGGGTAGAGGTGGTAGTAGTGGTAGGCATCCAGCCCCCCCTGGATAGAGGTGGTAGTGGTGACAGGCATCCGGGCCCCTATGTGTATATGTGGCATTGGTGATGGGCATCCCGCCCCTATGGTGCTGCTGTTTCTGGTGTAAGTAATGTGTGCATCCCTCTGTGTGTGTGTGATATGTCGGGTACGTGTAGTTTGATTTTGTGGTTGGTGTCTGACTTACCTTCTGCGCCGTACGCGTCCGTGCCTGTTCCGGTAGTAGATGTAGAATATTGGTAGGATCGGAACGATGGGATTCATGGTTGGTTCGTCTCGTTCGTCTTTGTCGTTGCTTCGCCTCATCCTCGTCGCTTGCGTGTTCGTCTCGTAGCCGTGGATCGTGTTGTGGCGCGAATCGGAGCTTATGTGCGCCTCTCCCGGATGCTTTGACGTGCCGTGCGTAGCGACGGGTTCGGCGCGTACGGGAAGCGCATCGTACTTGTCCGGCCGGACGGGGCTGCTTTTTGGCTTCCGGGCGACTCGAATCTGCGTTTACGGATCCGGCTCGGTCGGGGAACAGGACCTGGATTGGGAGAGTATGACTGGGTCGGAATCTGTGCTGTTGTGCGCATCGTACTTGTTCGTTCGGATTAATGTGTGGATCGGTCGGGAAACAGGCATTCGCATGGCTTTTTTCCCGACCGAATGGTGTTAGGTGCGCCTCCGACCGAGATCGGAATCGGCCCCTATATGTTCCGTTTGGCTTTTTCAGTCCCATTATTGACGAATTACATGGACTGCTCATGGTTTCTTTTAGAATCCCTTGTTCAACCATTTTGTTTATTACTGGCGTTATCCCTTCAATTATTTCTGGTGTCAGTTTATACTGAGGCGTATTTGGGTAACTCGTTCCTTCTTTTACGGTTATTTTAACGGGATCTACTTTTTTCATTAATCCTATATCTTCTCCTGTAAAATCCCACACTTCTTCTTTCACTGTCTTTTTTAATTCAATTGGGATTTTCTCTGCATCAAATACAGGAAACAAATCATTTACTTCTGGTTCCAAATTTACCATTGTCATTTTATACAGCACATCTTCATCTGGGGTCTGAAATGCAATTCCATCTGAGTACAATAGATAGTGCAATTCATCTTGCACAATAGATCGCGTCCTAATAGGTTCACGGGACTACAATCGCATACCACAAATCGGTGCATTTCACTAAATGGACCAATCTTTACCTCCACTAATTTAGTAAGAGGCGTCTTAATTTGCTGATTTGAAACTCCAACTACTTGGATATGTTCACCTGAGAGAGGAAGGTTTGGAATTTCCACTGACCTAACAGTAGAACGGGTAGCTCCAGTGTCCACAAGGAATGTTACATTTGCACCATTCACTTCTCCATCCACAAATGGACCAGACTGATCTACCTCTAGAGTTGCGCCAAGCACGCACTCTTCCCCTCTCCTAGGCACCGTCAGAAACTTTCATCCGTTTCATCCTCATCCTGTCGTAACCAATATTGAGATATTGCAGCTGCAGGCGGCAACTGAGTTACCTGTTCTCCTCCGTAGAATCCTGTTTCTGCACTGTATTTCTGTTGGTTAACACTCTTGGGAAGTGGTGGTTGTGGCACCTGACTCTGTTGAGTAACTACCTCACTCTGCACCTGTGAATTTAATGATTGATTTTCCACATTAAGTTTTGGAGGAAATTTACACTCGTTTCTCCAATGCCCTAGCTTTCCGCAGTTGTGGCATGGCCACTTTTTCTTTGCCTCATCTGTGCTCATTTGTCCTTTTCCTTTACCTATATTTGGTCGAGATCTAGCCTGTCCTGCTTCATTACCTGTATTACTCAATTGAGCTTCTTGCTTCTCTGCAACTTTCACCTGTGCCCACATAGCTTTTTCTTTCAATTTACGCTGTCTACTCTCAATATCATCACTACAATACTTAGCATATCTCAAAACTTCGTCAACTGTGCTATTCTGCCAGCAAATCATATGCTGCTTAATCATTTCACTTATCTCTGGTTTCAATCCATACACAAATCTATATACAAAATGACTCATATCCTTCTCATTTAGTGTCTCATAACCACTGTACTGTTTGAAAACCAACAACAGCCTTTCGTAATAAGCATGCACTGATTCTTTACTTTCCTGCGTTGTTCTGTCTATTTTTGCCCAATCTGTTTCTTTAGGTGGAATCTTATTCTTCAAAAAGGTAATTACTTGGTCATACTTCCTCATCACTTCTGGTCCTGGCGCTCCTGTTTTAGCATCCCTTGGATATTCTACAGTTGGCCAATCAATAGTAATCTTACATTCTGTCCACAAATCAGCTGGCACTACTATATCAAACAATCCATCTAAGTCTATCCACAACACCTTTGAAACTTTCACAAATCTCTCCACTTGTCTGTACCATTCTACTGGCTTCTCTCTCAATTTTGGGAAGTCATTTGTAAATGACAGTATGTCCTGTCAAGTCCATGGAACATGCACATAACTACCACCTGGAGATTCTCTCATCGGGTACTCCCTTACAACTGGTTCCTTATCTGTCACTGCAAAAGCCAAAGATGCTTTATCTGTTGTTTTCTCGTTCTTTTTCGTCCATCTATTTCTCCATCTATCCACATCACCCCATTTTCTCAGTAAAACAATTAACTCTTTTATTTGGGTCAGTCTTCCTGATGTGTTCAAATTCTCTATATCTTTCTCACAAAAATCTACTCTGTATGGTTTCTGCAACGTTCTCACTTTTACAAACTCTACTCCTAGTTCACTCGCTGTCTCTTCCAATTTGTCATGTAAATTCCTAGCTCTCCATGTAAGACTTTTGCACAAAAAAATGATTTCATCATCCTGATAATGTTTTAATTTTTCTGTACCAATCGTTCCTAGAATCAATTCTTCCATGTCTATTTTCAACCTGATTACATCTAATGGTTTTACTTCTGTTTCTTTCATTTTTATCGTTTTCATCCATTCATTTAACTCATCTGGAGTCGGACCTACAGGCGTACTATTTAATTCTATCCAATTGCTACTTCTTTCTGGTGTCCCTGATGCAGACTCCGTTAACATAGGTATTCTCCTAATTTCATTCTCATTTATCGTCAAATTAGTAGGTGGGTTTGGTCTATAGGCACTAGCCAAATGGTGTGCACCTTCATTATTCTGTTCCATCCCTTCTCTTTTCTTTGCAAATGTGAATTCATGGGAATCACTAAAGACCGTTCATCAATTTTCTGATTCTCAAAAATTGGCATTACTGGACCTATTGTTACTGGTACAGATATAGCTTCCATATTCTTTGTCAATTCTCTTATCTTTTCAGTTAATTCTCTTGTGGTTTTTGCTAATTCAGTTGCATTGTCACTTTCTATCTCTTCATTTTGTGAAGTTTTTAATTGATCTTGTGACCTATTTGTCTCATCTCTTCGTTCGGGATTTTTATTCCTCCCAGTTTCCATTAGCGGTGCATTAGGTGTCACCACCGCAGAAGTCTGTTGGTATGGAGGTGGGTTTCTGTTTAAAATATCTTCCAGCAATTTGTCATCCGTTTCACTACCACCATACACATACTTTTCTATAACTACATGTTTCTTTTTCTCTGTACACTTTCTCTTTGCTTCTTCCTCAACTGTAAAAGCTGGAAACAAACCTCCTGTCATGTTAGCACATCTCCAACGCTTTATCCTGTCCTCATGATTTACTCCCCATAACCTTCCAGGCACAAACTCATGATTCTTTAATCCTCTGAATCTCTCTCGCTCATACATCTCATCTTCCCATTCCGTTAAAGCTTCAAACTGTGTCGGTCTAGGTCTAGGTTCTAACATTGCCATCTTTTCTCTCAAGTTCCGTAGTACAGCTACATTAAATGAACCATTCTCAGGGAAAGCCAAAGCTCCATCATTCTTGGTATATTTTGTCCAATTTTCTAACCATATGCATGTATGATATCCATATTTCAGCATCATATGCGAAGCTGGTGATTTCGGCGGAGGAATTATTTGTCCCTCTCTAGTCACTACCTTTTTGTCTTTCTTAAAGAAGTTCTTAACTTTCGACATCCATGACGTTTTCTCTCTACCATACTCATAATACGACATGATTCACAATCGCTTTTTCTCCTCAAACGATCCGCAATTCAACACTGTTCTCTATGTGTTATTCGAACCAATCCTAGCACGACTCACACCAACACTCCAATCACAAACTTCCACGTCACTAGGCTATTCGACCAATCCTAGCGCGACTCACACTAAAGCTCCAATCAGAGCGATTTCTGTCTACATCGCACTGTCCAATCCCAGCGCGGCTTTTGTCTACGTCAGTTCTGCTCCTGTTTCCGTATGACTAACGCACTGTCCAATCCCAGCGCGGCTTTTGTCTACGTCACTTCTGCTCTTGACCCCTCCTTTACAAAATTTATCGGCAATTTCTTTTTCAACAATTCTTCGTTAGTTACAACTTTTAAAACACATTTCCATTGTCTTATTCGCTAAACCAAAGAGATAGATTTGACCATTTACACAAGAACTCTGTATTTTCCAGTAGGCAGCGCTTACCTCTACCCTACCACAGAATTTTCAGTTTCGCCGATAAAGTAGCACTTCCCTCTACCTTACCCTTCTTTCAAGCAAGCGGTAAACCCGTTTCTCTGGGGATAAAACACATGTGGAGACTATACTGCTCCTGAGAATTAAGGCCAGAGTTTCACAAGAAAACCGACCACTATTTCACTTACACACCTTTTATACGGAAAATGTCCCTATCATAACACAACCTGTGTTATCACCAATATGAACTCAGACAATGCACCATTCCATGTGACTTCTCTTGCCACATGTGTTTATTTATTTATTTATTTATTTATAAAGTTTTATATAGCGCGAACTAGACCCCAGAGGGTATCAGAGCGCTTTACAATTCGGATCGTTGCAATACAGGTTACATCATTTACAGGAGTAAGGTAGGTACAGGAAACAAAACAATGTTGCATGAAATCGAAGGAGGGAGACGAGGAAGGAACTGTAACCGAAGTCCGGCTGGGTAGGTGACGGTCAAGGGGGAAAACCAGGGCCAATCTCCTCTTTAGCTGTCTAGCAGCTCCACCGGGCATCAGCCAAGTTGCACAGGTCTCGGCGTTCAGGAAGGAAAGAATTGATTTGATATCATTTGAAAAGATTTTAAAGAGCGCTGGCTAGACCCGGAGGTATCAGAGCGCCCTATCAGAGGAATGTTGCGTTAATGTTACAACAGTTACAATTGAACAGTTTTATAAAGCGCAGGCTAGACCCGGAGGTATCAGAGCACTTTACATAAAAACAATAATTGCAAAGTTACATTAGTTACAAGAGCATAGCATAACACAGACAAAAGGAAACAAGTCCCAATAGAGCATAGAAGGTATTGGGGATATGGGGTGGAGTCAATGGGCTGGAAACAAATAGTAGCTGAAAACAAGTTATTTGATCCTGTGTATTTTCATGCTTTCCGTAGGAAGCGGCTAAGGTATGCCCCTTGATCTAGACGACCTCTTGAGGTCAGGCACAGTTCAGGAAGGAATGAGTAGGTAAAAGTACAGCAATGGGGAAGAAGTCACAAATGTCGGCCATTTTGGGGTCAGGCATCCTGGGACCCTTTTCCAGACCGAGAGAGTACCGAGTACGACAGAGCTTTGTGGGGAGGGAAGGGACGGGCTCCCATTAGATATTTCAGAGGACATGAGATCACCCCCGGTGTCCCTAGGCTCTCGAGGCATAGCGAAGACCCAGAAAGGGCGCTGGGGCACATCTCCCATTCCGGTGGGCAGCACGGTGGGAGCCGCCATTTTGCCTCACGTAGGGGGGGAGGGGTACCGCTCACCTCGATCTTCTGCACACAGATGCACACTTCTTCCACTTCCTACTTCCCGGAAGCGTGAAAACTTACATATAACATAACGCGACTCAACATAAAGTGTTAGACATGAACTTATCAATAATCACTAATCAATAATCAATAATCACCAAACTAATCTATAGTAACCATAACTCTGCTACCAAGAAATCTGATCCAGCGCTAACAATAAAAATTCTTCTCCTATATGCTTCGGTCATCCAGGTGCAACTATTTCTCCAACACACACACTATATCCATATGACGGTGGGGCCCATAACACCGCATATACATTCACTTACTCATTTATTCCCTGGATTACCTCCGTCCTTAACCTAGGAGAAAACAATTCGCTGGAAGGAGACGGGATACCTCTTTTAACATGACATAATGTTTCTCATTTGCTTTAAGGTATTCCGCTCATTGGTCCATGGACCAACTAGTAGGAATCCGTAAATGGTGATTAAGACCAGCTTGATCACAATAAACTCTTTAACAATTTACCTTAATCATTGTGCCAAAGAATCACTGAGTCATTTGTTTAAAGAATAATAAAGTTTATATAAAGTTTCGAAGCAAGAAATGAGTTTAAGCTTATTATTCAGATTATTACATTTATCATCAATATAAGAATAAATTGAAATTGCAATGCATATCTATTAGACGGAAAAATAAGGTTGTCATAGCAAGAACTCTAAAAGATCAATTTATCTGTCTTGGAAAAATCTAATAGTTCTAAATGAAAAATCTATCAGGAATAAAAAGGTTCTCTAAAAGCAGCATCTTATACTCAACTGGAAATAGAAAATAGCAGCAGCAGCATCAGCTCGTCAGCATCAGCAACCGCAACTTCACCCATCTACAGCATCTAACTCTCCAGCATCTCACTCTCCAGCATCTCACTCTCCAGCATCTAACCCCTCCCACCAAGAGTAGGTCTTCTTATACCCTAATTCTAGCTTACTGAATAAAAATGTTGCATCTTCATGGCGTGATTCTCTCTCATTGGTTCACTCAGGCCCATATACATTTTAATCAAACTTCCTTGTCTTAACCAGTTCCTTGTGGAATGTCCATGCTTGCATCGTTTCCCACAGTCATTGACATTGCTCATCCGTTTCGATCAGTCCAATTTGTATCTTTTTCTGCTACTTTTTAGATTCAACAGTTCCGTCCATTTATTCAGTTTAACTTCTCACGCTTCTTGCTGATCATCTTGGCACACATCTGCTCAGAAAGGTCACAATAGCCTTGACCATACTTCCGTCTTATGCTCTCAGCACGAACACGTGGTCATCCTTTTCCACAGCCTCTCTCCTCTACCACACGGCTTCTTGGACATGCGTACTCTAGCTTATGACGGCCATTTTATATCGCTGCTCAACAGGCCTAAGCGCACTATTTTCAAAGATAAACAAAATATTGTTAAAATAAAGAATATAAACCCTTTCATTTCCCTCCCGTCTTTCTACGTACCCCAATTAGGTATTACCTAGCAAAAAGCAACATTTAAAGCCGTCCCTTACTTACCATCGCTTTATTTTGCCACCACACGTTTTATTTAAAAAGCACAAATCATGCGTTTATTATTTTGTTAGTACGCAAATATTACGTTACACGTAAACAATTATAAGTTGATTAATTTGCACACAAAATAGTGTGTTACCTTTAACCCTTTACATGTAACATACATTGTTGGTTATTTACTTAAACGAACATGTTTATTAATTATTTTACGAAAATTATTAGGAGGTTAAAGTTTTTTCATTTACCCTGCTCCATCAGTACCATACCTTTTGTATGCTGAGTGCCTCATGATTTAATACCTTAGCAATTTTCTGGGAAACAGCCTTTACAACACGCCCGTTACCACGCAATACCTTTACCACGCATCTATTACAACACATATGCCTTTGCAGGCATGCCTTTACCACGCAAAAATTTACAGCGCATATGCCTTCACAACACATGCCTTTCAACGAAAATGAAAGTATTTCGCAGTCGCCTGTAGGTAGTTATATCTAGGACCTAGTTTTCATAGACAGACTGTTTTTTGTTTTGCTAATAACTTTGGCGTCATTTGACGAATCTTCATAAAAATGTCAAAACATGTTTGACACTCACTTCAGCTGCAGTCTTAAATGGTTCAGGTTGATTCATCTAGCGGGGCCCGAAAAACGTTGAGGTCCCAAAATGCATTTTTCCCATGCAATTTCCCATAGGAATTTAAAAGGATTCTGAAAGACAAGTCCTTGCAGTCTAGTGGCTGTGCTTTGGTAAAGACATATGGGCTGTAATGGACGTGTTGTACAGGCATGCGTGGTTCCGTCATACATCCCAACTTTCTCAATTTGAGCAGACCAATTTAGTGAATTGGTAAACTGTGTAACTAAATAATCTAAGTCATTTATCTGTCCCTATGCTGTCCCATTGGTTCTTAATTGGAATCTGGGTTTCCATCTACCTCCAGCAATCATAACCATTAGTTTTTGTATTCATGTACAGTTAATCCTTTTATTTAACACTAAGGTCCTGATTTGGATGTTGGGCCGAGAGCCTCCGACCACTTGTCAGAGGCTCTCCGCCCGACATCCTGCTGGTCAGAGGCTCTTCACCAGACATCCTGAGGTTTCCCTCTGACCTCCGTATTTTGATTATGTGGTTGCAAGGGGATTCCGCTCCTGTTCCGACAGGCTCTGTGACCTTGTCGGAACAGGAGCAGAATAGTAATCCCTTCAATGACGACAGAGCAAGGCTCGGCTCCGCCGTTGCGATTACAATGTCAGTTTGCGACAGCCTTTCCATGTCGGGCTTTCTGACATGAAAAGGCTGGCGGAAAGCGAAAATGGGGGCCGCTAAAAAGGCCCCCTCCCCCCCTGGCCCTCCGCTTAGGGACCTGGGGGGCACCTATGGTGCCCTTCTGAAAATCCCTGCACCATGTGGTGCGCGCTGTGCAGGGATTTTCACAAACTCCCATAGAGAAATAGGAGTTTGTGACCACACCATGTGCAGTCGCATTGTAATCAGGTGTGCGGAACTGCCAAACTATAGTTGGGCGGTTCCCTCACTGAAACAGTGTTGGTCGGAGGCAACTCCGACCGACATCATAATGAGGGCCTAAATAGTTACGCTTTCAAGCAGGTTTCAACAATATTTCTGTTTGTGTTAACATTACTGCATCATTTGTAGACAATAGTACATGAACAGACTTGAATTCAGCTTGGATGGTCAATACTCAGATGACAGAAGTAGGAGTCTGCTAGAAATGGGGGGCCGTACTTATGAGAAGTGACGCATCGCTGCGTGAAAACAGCTATGCGTCACTTCTCAGTGCACCCTCCTTGTGAAATGATGGATGCGTCATATTTACTGTATGACGCATCATCTCGCAAGGAGTGACAGATACATCAGTATTACTGACATATCTGTCGGCGCAAAACTGACGCATTGCTGGAGTTGTGTCGGAAGCGTGACACAACTCCAGCAATGCAGGGGGGAGGGCTATGAATATAGCACTGCCTCATAGCAGGCATAAGGATTTGACGCAATGGTGTCCTAGAATTGGAGCACTGAAATATTATAGATTTCAATGCGCCACTTCTACGAGTCTTAGATGCGGGGGAATGCCCACCCTGCATACATTAAACCTGACTCAGGTATACTGTGGAGCAGGGGTTTACAAAGTGACGCATCTGCCTAGATGCGTCACTTTGTAAATAGGGCGTAACATGGTGCATTTTTTACGCCGCCAGTGCCTCACAAAAGTGACGCACCGGCAGCGCAAAACTGTTGCAAGGGCTCATAAATGAGCCCCTGGGTCTCTAGTTGGCAGTGGTTTGCACCTTGTCCAAGTAGGGACCCTCACTCTAGTCAGGGTAAGGAAGTCACACACACACATGATAATCCCTGTTCACCCTCTTGGTAGCTTGGCATGAGCAGTCAGGCGTATCTTAGAGGCAATGTGTAAATCATTTGTCCATACACACATAGTAACACGGTGAAAACATTAAAAAAGGAGTCCATGCCAGTTTAGAAGAAAAAATAGCCAATATGTATCTGAACAAAAGGAGACCAAAATGACAAAAATCCAATATACACAAGTAAAGATATCACTTTTAAAAGTTTGAGCAAGTGTAGTCCATAGGAACCTATGGATGCGTAACTTTTAGCACAAAGTACCTGTGATGCATCAAAATTCAAAGACGAAAAAAGGCGCAGGGGAGGTGAGGTGCCGGAAAAACAAAGCAATGCGTTGCTTTCTTACTTCCATGGGAGGCAATGCGTCGGTTCCTTACTGCTACGCACGGGAGGTGACGCATTGGTTCCTTCCTGTAAAGGGAGGTGATGCATCGGTTACTTACTGGAAAGGGGGGGTGATGCGTCATACTCTGGACACGCGGCCGCGGTTCCTTACTGGGGGCAACATTGATGAAGAGACAGTGTGGGAGTATGATGTGTCAAAAATCCAGATGCAGTGTGTTGATGCGGCGCAGCAGGCCCTGCGACGATTTAACAGCTGTGAAGCAGGCGATGCGTCAATTCTTCAGCTGTACAGTGGTGATGCGTCAATTTTTCAGCCACACAGCGGTGCAGAGTCAAGAAAACGGGGACTCAGAGTTGATGCGTAAATTTTCTCACCAGTTTGCACTTCCAAGGGCCCAGGAACTGGATTTGGCACCACTTGGCAAGTCAGGGCTCTCAGCAGAAGAGCCCAGGCACTAGTAGGTGAAGTCTTTTCATTGCCCTGAGACTTCTTAACAGGAGGCAAGCACGCACAAGCCCTTGGAGAACCTTGGAGGTAGGATGGAGAAAGCAAAGTCCAGTCCTTTCATCTCCATGAAAGAAGCAACAAGCAGCAGGCCAACACAACAAAGAAACAAGCAGAGTGTCAGTTCTTCCAAGAGCATCCAGCTCTTCTTCCAGGCAGAATGTTGTTTAGTCCGGAAGTGTTCTGATTTGAGAGTGTCAAAGGTCCAATACTTAAACCCCTTTCAGTAGGCAAACATTAAATGAAAGTCTTTGTAGTGCACAAGACCCTGCCTTCCTCAGACCTGGCTCCAGACACACTACAGGGGGTTGGAGAAAGTGTTTTGTGAAGACAGGCACAGCCCTATTCAGGTGTCAGTGACAACTCTTCCAAGCACTCTAGCTCAGGAAGGCACATCAGCATGGTGATGTCCCATCAGGGTATGCAAGGCACCCCTCAGCTCTCTTTGTGTGACTATCTAGAGTGAATGAACAACAGCCCAACTGTCATCCTAATTCAGAGGCAGAGGCACAGAATGGTTAAGCAGGAAAATGTCCAGTTTAAAAAGTGGCATTTTCAAACACGTAATTCAAAAACCAACTTCACCAAAATATGTCTTTTTAAATTGTGAGTTCAGAGACCCCAAACTCCAAATCTCTATCTGCTCCCAATGGGAAATACACTTAAAAGATATTTCAAGGCAATCCCCGTGTTAAACTATGGGAAAGATAGTGCTTGCAGTAGTGAAAAACAAAATTAGCATATTTCACTATTCGGACATGTAAAATACACAGATACATATCCTACCTTTTAAATACACTGCGCCCTGCCCCTGGGGCTGCCTTGGGCCTACCTTAGGGGTGATTTACATTTAGTAAAAGGGAAGGTTTGTGCCTGGCAAGTGGATGCACTTGCCAGGTAAAAATGGCAGTTCAAAACTGCACACACAGACCCTGCAGTGGCAGGTCTGTAACATGCTTGCAGGTCTACTCATGTGGGTGGCACAATCAGTGCTATAGCCTCACTAGTAGCATTTGATTTACATGCCCTGGGCACACCTGGTGCACTTTACTAGAGACTTACTAGTAAATCAAATATGCCAATCATGGATAAGCCAAACACCAATAAAATTTACACAGCACAGTGAGCACTTGCACTTTAGCACTTGTCAGCAGTGGTAAAGTGCCCAGAGTCCTCATACCAGCAAAAACCAAATGCAGCACACAGTTTAATAACAGGAGGGCAGAATCAAAAAGACTGGTGAAATCAAGCCAAAAATGGCAGGTCTAACAGAGTCTAAGTAAAAAATTAACTAAGTAATGTAAATGGGGCCATTATTAAGGCTCCCTGTTTTCCGTTTTTACTGATTTTTTCACAGATAAATACAGACAGAGAACAATTTATTTTCCAGTCTGTATTTTTTTTAAATGTGGATAAAAATGGAAATTATAATGCTTTTAGGGTGAGTATAAATGTTGTCAGTCATGCCTGCCAGGCCAATAACTGTGTGGAATGTCAAGTTAGGAAGCTGAAAAAGATAGACATTTTAGGAATGAGGCATAAACCGCTGCATATGTGCATACGTTTGATACTAAAATGTTTAGGTTTTCATACAAGGCTGTTGATTTATTATCTATGGGTGTTCATATCATTGAAACCTGTGAGGCATTCAAGTCTAAGTGTTCTTTTCTTGTTTTGAAAAATGTGGAAATATACTAGTCAGCTTAATTTTTTTCACAGAATACAAAATAAATATGGATACGTACAGACAAAATGAGCGAAAAATAAATATGGATAAATACAGATAGAAATGTCAAGGAAATAAATACCATAAAACTGGATGTCTTCGACTTTATGCGCCCTGCCTTGCCTCTGCCAACAGTTGTACAGATTCTATCTTACTTCCCTGCAAACTAGTTCTAACACGTTCTAGCGTTTGCATTTTTGTATAACAATTCTACCGATTGTATCAGGCCTTGAAAACCCTTCCTGCCTTCCTTCCTTCCTTCCTAATGGAGTTTAACGTTAAGAGCAGTTAACTGTGTCAAATCCTGATGTCATATTTATATAAACAAAATGTATAAGTATTTTCTACACCACACACTTTGTTAGTATGGCAAATAACCCCCAAAAATGATCAATAGTACTAGCTCCACTGCAGAAATTAGGATAGAAATCACTCATGATACATTCCTCATCCACCCAGTTGTGTATTCTGTTGAAAATCGATCAAGAAGATATCTTTCCCATTGAATCCAGAAGGTATATCGCCTATAATTTGCTGGATCCATCTTCATACCTTTCTTATACAAGGGAATTACATACTGGCACATGCATCAACAATGCCATTTGCGATTCCTTATTAGCGAAAAATAAGGATTCGCTAATAAGGAATAGCAAAAGGCTATGCATGTAGAAATCGCTTTAAAAATAGCGATTTCTAAACATTCCTTAATTGCGACTCGCAATTAAGGAATACCTCCCCATTCATTCCTATGGGCCTAGAGGCCCATAGGAATGAATGGGAAGACATTCTCAATTTGCGATTCTCAATTAGAGAATCGCAAATTGAGAATGCAATTTCAAGGGTGCCAGGGTGACAAATAGACACCCTGTTGCACCCCTGAAATCTGCATATGAGTACATCTTGCACACACACATGCCCCAAGGGCATGTGTGTATGTAAAATGGAACTTTGAAAAATGCACTTTAGTGCATTTTTCAAACTTTTGCAAATTACCATGAAGTTCAACTTCATGGTAATTTGCTCTCCTATTAGCGAAATCGCTAGTTTTTTTACTTTAATGCATTGCATTTAAGGAATCTCAATTTGCGATTCCTTAAATGCAATGGCAATTTAAGTAATCGCAATTTAGAGATTACTTAAATTGCGATTTTTGCATTTGGGATGATGCATCCCAAATGCAAAAATACCGGTCGCAAAGGGGCAGATTCTGAGTATCTGCCCGTTTGCGACCGGTTTTTGCTTTGATGCATGTGGGCCTAAGTCCCTAGACATGATGACAGTGACTTCCTTGATTCCACAAAGGCATTCACTAGTAGAGTGAGGAAAGGTACTCGTATCTCCCGATCTTCTACCAGGATTAAGTCTGGGTCTAGAGCTTTGATTCTTTTCTTTGCGAATCTAGAGCATTTTCAGCCTTCACTTAGCTAAGCTGGAAGACCTTAAGGTATTCACCTGCATTACCTCCTTCTCTATGATGAGACATAAACACTCTATCCTCACCACTATTATACAATACAATAAAGTGTCAAACCCATCCACAATTTCCAATACTGTTATGAATAATGATTGGTAATTAATATACCTGTTAACTACTACCTCGTAAACGTTTTTGCTATTTTTAGCACTGGTAACCTCATCTATTAATTCCACAAACGCTTTTGCATGTCCTTTTTCTTATCCATAATCATAAATCTATCATTCATTTTTGCTTCTATTAATTAATTTGCACACACCGGATCATCTCTTTTCTCTGAACTATTTTTGATTTTGTCAACAGTCTTGGTCATACTTTTATTCTACTTTGGCTGAACCCTTTTTACAAGGTCATAGCTGTCAGGTGTCCCAGGTTTATGCATGATATGTATTTATGGATTATGAGTTGCTCTGGTCAATGTTATTTTTAATACTGGGACTTGTACTCCTGGTCTTATAATTAAATAAACAGGACAAATCCCAGTGTTCAAAGAATCCAACCTGGACTAGAGCAGGTAGTCACCCCTGGCCCTAGGCAACTTGGCAGGGCTGCAAGGTACTATGACTTCAGCCTGTATCTTCCTTACTTTAGTGTAATAAATTATATATATCTCGTCAGTTTCTGGAGCAGGAAATCCCAACAAGTATTCTAATTCTGATTGAATATCATGTATAATCAAGGGGATAAGATCTTTTTAGCATAGGTTTGACCATTGATTTTCTCTACTGTTATCTAATTCCATATTCCCCCTTAGCGGAAATGCATCTTATTCACTTTTGCTTTTCTACCCTATATAATTCAATTGCAAGGATGCTATTACGTGTTTGTGATCACTTTGTAGTCGCCTACCTATGTTACATCATTTATTGTATGCAATGCATCCAAGTTAGCCTAGCAAAAATCTATCAAGCTAGCTTCATTTCTCGAAGCAATGGAAAATGCAAATAGCTGACAAGTCAGATTTTGCTCTTCCACTTATGATTCTGAAAGTTCTGATCTTCATAATTTTCATCAATTTCATCCAGTTCTTTCTCCCTTCTTACTGGACTAACTGACATCAAGGATTCCCTATGCAGAACACAATATGAGCATTGTATGTTGCTTTTATGTTTCTCTGCCATTTGCCCTTTCTTAGATTTGTCTCTCTATATCTCCCTACCACCCTTCTTCTCTGCAGTCTCATTAAAGTTTTCTCCTCGATCTTCTTTCCTCCCCCAGTTTGTCTCTATCTCTCCTCTGCTGTACTCCTGCTCAGAGGTTTGTCCCCACTCTTGTATCCTTTGTCTAGGCAGTTTGTCACTCCTCTGCTTAATTTTCTGTCTTCTGTTTCTTTCATGGACCTACCTCGGTCATTTTTCCTCTGTTGATTGGCTCTCTTCAATTAGACCATCTCTGCAGTCTGTCTCCTTGTTTTCTCTGTGCCATTTTCCTCTCTGTTGTCATTCTCTTCTCTGCTATTCTTCACTTTTCATGTCTGGCCCTGTGTCCTGCTAAAATAACCCTTTTTCTTTGCACTCTCTCAGTTCAGCTGCAGTATGTCTCACACTTATTAATTATTTCTGCTCCTCTGCATCCTTGCGATTCTTCCTCTATGCAGTCTACCTCTTTCTATTGCTCCAATAAAATGCCTCTATGCAGTCCGTCTCTGTATCTCTACCGCCATAATTCCTCCGCTGCTATCTGCCTCTTCTCTGCTATCTTTCCTCTATGCAGTCTGTTTCCCAGCACTGCTATGCTAATATTCCTCTCTGTAGTCTCTCTCTCTTGCTCCTCTGATATCCTTTTAATCTGTATTATGTATCACTGTCCCTTCCTTGGTATCATTCCTCACTGCATATAGTACCATAGGATACAAAGCACTTGTGATAAGGCCGAGGGGATAGTCACATGTTTGTAATGGAGTAACCCATCCGTTGCTGCATATAGTACAATAGGATACAATGCACTTGTGATAAGGCGGAGGGGATAGCCACCATGTCTGTTAAGGAGTAACCCATCGGTTGCTGCATATAGTACCATAGGATACAATGCACTTGTGATAAGGCGGTAGGGATATCCACCATGTTTGTAATGGAGAAACCCAGCCACCATACTATAAACCAGGCCCTCTGTCCCTCCTCTGCTGTCCATCATCTGTACAGTGTCTCCACATCTGCTTTTTGATAGTAACCTTTCTTTCCTGAAGTCTTTCTTCTCTCTACATCTCCCCCTCTTTCTCTCAGTAACCTGTCACCCTGGCTCAGCACTGGTATCAGCCTGACATGCACTAACCACACACATGAACATCCACTTACCTGAGATGCTTTTTGGGGACAATGCCCATGGTTTTATAAGGCATAAAGAGCCCCATGGGAACTTTCAGAGGCTGCAGTTACTAGGGTTCTTGGGAATCGGGCAAGAAAAAAACACAACCACCACAGTGACATTTAGAGTATCCTGTTTACATAATATGCTTTCCGGTTATGCCAAGCAATAATTATTTGCAGCATGCACTGCTCAACATTGTACTTTTGAAAACTACACGTCTGCAAGAACCTTCCTTTATTTTTAAAAGTTTTTTTTTTCTTCGGTAAGCAGAGTTCTTTGAAAATGTGGCACCTTATCCGTGGATAGCCGTCAAAAGCATTAGCATCCACTGAAGGATAGTGAGGAGCATGGGCATCCGCAAGGGGGTGAGGGCAAGGCTGAAAGGGATCGTTTAGTTCCAGACGTATAGAAAATGGATCAAAGACTGTGAGGAAGGCTATGCTTACCTTAAGCAATGATGATGACCTCACTTCTGTCCAGAGATGGCCACATCCCAAAGGAAGTTTGGCAAACAGAGCACAAGAGTTGCACCATGCAAGCAAATACAGATCTCCCCCATTAAATAACAAAAGGTTAGGGCTATATTCCACAGGGGGGTCTGGGTGGCATTTTCTTGCTACCTCTTTTGGGAGGTTTTTTATCTGGCTTATCTAGATTAGCTTATCATCTTTTTAAATATATGATTTTTTTTTTTTAATGTCTTTAAATCTTTTTGAACTGGTCTGATAGGGCAAGACAGCAGTCACATGTAAGCCGGAGACACTGGAAAACAGGCCAATGGAAGCTTAAACAGACTAGAATGCTAGACCACTAATATCCCATTTGATTCATGGTCATTGACTTCCAGAGTTCAGGTCATTTTCAGGTGAAGATCGGTAGAGCCTATTCCAGATTCCTGCTGGGCTTTAGTCCTTGCCTGGCAGAGAGTTGCGTGGATAGATTTGCTTTCCAACTTTCAATTCAGTTTGCATCCATTATGCAGACCTCACTGTTGTTATTTTCTTTCCTCTTGGTTCCTTCAGTTTATTTTAGTCCCTCCTGAGCCTTGTCCATTTGGGTGTGCTGATGCTTGTCCACTTTCTTGTAGAGTCTTACCAGAGAGTGTTCAGCTGCGTCCAGAGACCTTCAACCAGATTCCTGGTCAGCTCCTGGCTCGCCATAGCTGCTTGAACCGGTAGGCCTTGTTTAATTTGCTATTTGTTCTTTGTTATTCAGCTTGTATTATTTAATGACCATCTGCCCTCTGTCTTCCAGCCTGTCAGATCTATTACTGTACCATCAAGACAGAACAGTGTTGTCACTTGAAACAGGCGAATAAAAAGGGCAAAGGTTTCCAGTCCAGGATTTCTCTCTCACTTCCTTTCCATGTTTTTCCCCTAGATTCTGTGTCTAGTGGCAAGTTTCATTCTGCTCACCAGCACACAGGTTCATGATCGGCAGGGGGTTTCAACAGGTCAACAATTCTGAAATCTGACATCAGCAGATTCATTGGTGATGACAATGAAGGAAATTTGTGAACAAAAATTAGGAACATTTTGATTCCAATTCAGTGATATTGTTCTTGTGGTTCAACTAAAAAAAATCCTACATGTTGTGAGGCAAATAAAGTCATAGTTGTGAGAAAATATGCAAACTTGTAGATCAATAAATAGAGCTGTTCTAAGACCAGTTGAGGTGCAATTATTAAGCCAAATTCCAATGTAGCCAAATGTAGGCTAAATCTGCGCATCACATCAGTTCTAATTAATTGAAATATGGATTGTATGACTCATCATGACAAACTAACCTACTCAATGAATCACATTTTTCTCCATCTGCTTGTTAAAACATAAATCCGGCGGCGTCATTCTGACATATGTAAACATTAAACATCATACCATAGATGTTCTCAGTGAAAACTACCCTTTGGGTTTTTAAAAGCCTATAGTGGGAGCAGCAGGCGCGGTGCACAGCAGAACAACCAGGCTCACAAGAAACAGCCAAGGTGATATTCGAGGAGGGAAAATGCCAAGCTCTTGTGACAGACAGCTGGCTCTGTTAAACATTGGCCAGACCCTGCGAAAACCATGTCATTCATTAACACGCCATAAAGTATTAGCTGAAGGGGAATTACATGCTTAGTTGAGAGATGCATCATTTAAAACTGCGTCCATATATTACGAGGCTGTCTCCGTGTTCACTTATGGAGCAGCATAGCCTCCACCAGTAGACACAGAAATGGCTACACCAGTACTAGTGAATCTTAAAAGCAGCCTCTTCCCTACAGGAAGTGCCTTCTTGACCCCGGATACTAAATGCTTCCGCTGCTAAGGACGTGCCTGCAGTAGAATACAGCAGGCTTTCTTTGTTTACCGGTTAGATTTATGATTTGCAAGCTAACATCAAGGTCAGGTTTATTTCATTCTTGTGCACTCTAAGGGGCATATGTACAAGCCCCTATCGCTACCACAACGTCACTTTTATCAACGTTGTGGTGGCAACAGGGCCTTAGCCTTATTTACAAGGCTTAACGCTGCCTTGTAAATAAGGCCCCATTTCACGGTATGGTTAGCGTGAAAGGGGTGGGTAGTGGGTGTTGCGGTGGGCGTTCCACCGCAACACCCATTGATTTTGACACTGCCCATTATGTACAAGGGCAGCGTACATAGGAGGCAGTGCCAAAATTAAGACCAGGTAAAACCTGGTCTTAAGTTGACGAAACAAGGAGAAATGCATTATTTCTCCTCGTTTTTGCTTTTTCCATGTGTGCTGCCCTGTACAGCACACATGGAAAAAGCAAAATGCCATGGATTGTTTATGTACACAATCTTTTTAAAAATGCCATTTTGTGACTTTCATGTGTGCTGCATTAAGCAGCACACATGAAAGTCACAAAATGGCATTTCAGGATTGTTTATGTGCAGGAAGGGACACCTTCCTACACATAAACAATCCTCCCCTGCACGCAGACACCCTTGCACTATGGTGCAAGGGTGCCTGCGTTGGCGCTACACTGTTAAGTGTAGCGCCATCCCAGGGGGAAATGCAAGGCTGCACCATATCGTTGTAAATATGTTGCAGCCTTGCGTTTCAGAAGTGGCGGAGTGAGGCGTTAAGCCATGACGGCTAACGCCTCATTCCGCCACTTCCTTGTACATATCCCCCTAAGTTACATCGCTCGAGCAGCTGTAAAGTTCCACTGAAGCCATATTATGTCAAACTCTTCGGTCTTTGAATGTTCTTTGTTTGGTGTACTTTATTAGGTATTGTTATTTTAAGCCATTCGGGCATTTTATGCGCAGAATCGACTGAGTTGTGTGTACCTATTAAAGATTGTCCCCATTTTATTGGCAAATGTTTGAGTGCCCCTGAAGCATTGCAAAAGCCAAGCTGTCTGTTGGTGGTAAGGGTAAGAGTCAGATCCAGAGTCAATGGTCTTCAAATTACTCCTAGCTAGTGGGATGAAGGGAATGGAACGATTGGGTGCTTGGACTGAATTGGGAATAGCAACATTTCAGCTTAGAGAGATTCTACACTTCCCCTTTTCACCCTTGCCTGTTTCTTGGAGTTCCCACCCGCAATGCATTGTTAGGTCTCGCCTACGCAGCGCGCATGCGCTGCTTAGGAGGACCTTTAGGCGTCGTTCAACTCTTTTTCGAAGCACATACTCGTGCTTGTGGCGGCATACAGCTTGCGGGAGTGCGCAGCGGCGCGCCACAAGCATGAGTATGTGCTTTGAAAAAGAGCAGACTGCGCGCGCACGCATACACGCACGCACCACTCCCGGGCAAGAAATATCAGCATTAGTGAATGTGCTTTAACATTTCCGCATTGCTTTTAAATATCAGCCTTATAGCTGCATTACTTTAAAATATCAGCATTAGTGAATGTGCTTTAAAATATCCGCATTGATTTCAAATATCAGCCTTAGTTATTCACTTGTGCACGGCTCTCTTTTTTTTTTTTTTTTTATTAGCCATTCACGCACGCAACACTCCCGGGCCAGAAATATCAGCATTAGTGAATGTGCTTTAACATTTCCGCATTGCTTTCAAATATCAGCCTTATATCCGCATTGCTTTAAAATATCTGCATTAGTGAATGTGCTTTAAAATATCTGCATTGCTTTCAAATATCAGCCTTAGTTATTCACTCGTGGACGGCTCTCTTTTGTTTTGTTTTTTTATTAGCCATTCACGCACGCACCACTCCCGGGCAAGAAATATCAGCATTAGTGAATGTGCTATAACATTTTCTCATTGCTTTTAAATATCAGCCTTATATCCGCATTGCTTTAAAATATCAGCATTAGTGAATGTGCTTTAAAATATCCGCATTGATTTCAAATATCAGCCTTAGTTATTCACTTGTGCACGGCTCTCTTTTGTTTTGTTTTTATTAGCCATTCACGCACGCAACACGCCCGGGCCAGAAATATCAGCATTAGTGAATGTGCTTTAACATTTCCGCATTGCTTTCAAATATCAGCCTTATATCTGCATTGCTTTAAAATATCTGCATTAGTGAATGTGCTTTAAAATATCTGCATTGCTTTCAGATATCAGCCTTAGTTATTCACTCGTGGACGGCTCTCTTTTGTTTTGTTTTTTATTAGCCATTCACGCACGCACCACTCCCGGGCAAGAAATATCAGCATTAGTGAATGTGCTTTAACATTTTCTCATTGCTTTTAAATATCAGCCTTATATCCGCATTGCTTTAAAATATCAGCATTAGTGAATGTGCTTTAAAATATCCGCATTGATTTCAAATATCAGCCTTAGTTATTCACTTGTGCACGGCTCTCTTTTGTTTTGTTTTTATTAGCCATTCACGCACGCAACACTCCCGGGCCAGAAATATCAGCATTAGTGAATGTGCTTTAACATTTCCGCATTGCTTTCAAATATCAGCCTTATATCCGCATTGCTTTAAAATATCAGCATTAGTGAATGTGCATAGCCAATAGGTCTCGCCTTTGGAACCTTATAAGTGTTTAGCTATGCAACAGTTGATGTTGTTGCACCAAGGATATTGTGCTGGATAACTAAACACTTATAAGGTCCCAAAGGCGAGACCTATTGGCTATGCCAATGCTTGTTTTTTTATTGTGAACGAATGAATGACGTAGCTTGTAAAGCGCACAGCTACTCAAAGAGTGTCCCGGCGCTACTACATCAAACAAAGAGGTGACGTATAAGGTTACTGACTATAGAGATATGTCTTCAAAGATTTACAAAAGGCCAATTCGCTGCCTAAACTGCTAAGCTGCACAGGGAGAAGATGCCATATTTTGGCTATACAGACCAGGAAAGATTCACCACCTCGTCTAGTTTTTTGAAGCGAGGGGCGAATACCAATATATATATACTTGACCGCAGATTCCTATTTGGCTGGTACTCCTGAATTCTTTTGTTCAAGTAACAAGGACCGGTATTATGAAAGGCCTGATGGGCAAGCATAAGTGCTCTGAAAATAATCCTTTTTCTGACAGGTAGCCAATGTAGTTGGTTGAGATCTGAAGATGTAGGAGTACTCTTCCGAAGGGTAAATAGCAGATTAACTGCTGTGCTCTGGATAACTGTAGTCGGTGAATCAGGTAGGCAGGTAACCCCAGGTACAAGGCATTTGCATAATCTAGTCTAGAAAGAATTGTGGCTCAGACAACCTTTTTACGAGCCTCCCATGGAAGAAGGGGTTGGAATTATCTAAGTACCCTTAGAGTCCGTATGCAGTTTTTGGCTACTGAATAAATCTGGGCCTTGAAGGACAGTTCATTATCGACATTTACTCCCAGGTTTCTAACCGCTTGTGTAGGTGGGTGTTAGAAATGAGGTTTCTGGTTGGCAGGGTATGCACCTAAGCCAGGCAGAACTCACCACTGTAGTCAGGGTAAGGGAGTTACACACCCAAGATTACCCCAGCTCACCCCCTTGGTAGCTTGGTAGAGCAGTCAGGCTTATCCCAGAGGCAATGTGTAAAGCGTTTGCGCAACACACACACACACACCAGTGACACAATAAATACACCCCAAAAGAAACTTCACACCAAGTTATATAAAAAATATCTCTTATATTGTATATAAAACACAAAGACCACAATCACATAAACCAATAATCACTTTGCCAACTAGGCAATTTTCATAACATCACAGTTAGTGCAATAGAGTACATACTTATAGGTTGCACACGTCATGAAAACAACACCCTACCCCATTACTGTACATACTATATCATCACTTTATATGTTACTTGTTATCCTGACAAGGCAAGTCATAAAGCAACATACATCAACATATTTGGGATGGAAATACAGCAGTTAGGTTAAGGACAGGAATCACCCACTTTCACCCCAAACGTGAAAGCCACAGCACATCTGTGCTCCTTCTAGATGTGGTACTGTAAATAACCCCAAAACATAGGGCACAGGAACACCTGCGTCCCTACAGCTGTTTTATTACGGTGATTTGGGGATTTTCAAGTTGAGCAAGTTCCCAGAGGGGTCTCCACCGAAGACTCACCCCTTGCGGCCACCAACATGGTAGATAGTGCCCCAAAGGTATGGGCAAACACGGGGGCACCCCCCAGCTGAATTTGGTGGGGAGACCTCACTAGGTCCCCCGCGTTCCAAACAGTGAGAGGCAGCTGCCCACTGACACGCGGTGCAGCTGCTGAAACCAATGCAGCAGGTGTCCGGCAACTCCGCCCAGGTCAATGGGACCAGCGGGGCTGCTGCACTCCAAAAAGGTACCAACAACTCACCGGGACCGGCGGGTCCATGCAGTGAAGGGACTCCTGTCTCTGGAGACGCTTTGAGGCTCCTCGGACTGTGAAGTGGCATAGGCACCTTCGGTGTTCATCGGGCAGTTCCATGCAAGAGGAGGGGGGCTGCGGTGAGGGGGGTTTCTGGGAGCCGTGCGGCTTGGCTGCCGGGAAATGACGGCCTGTCACTGCGAAGCTCGGCACTCACACCGGCTGTCGTGGGTCCCCCTTTTGGGGAGAAGAGGTGCTGTAGTAGCACGTCGGCTCCACCAGGACACTGGTGAAAATGGGCACCCGTGCAGGGTTAACATCACCCGTACCTCCCTGCTGGGCCAGAATAGCCCTCCAGACTGCTTCTGCTGTGAGGCAACTGATGGGAAGGGCAGATAAGAAGCCCCGCACTCGCTCCCCAGCCAAAGGGAGTACTTGTCAAAACTTAATCACCTGAAGAACTGGGGATCAGTCGCACACTGATTGTACCTCTGTCCTCCTGCCGACCTCACCACGCACTAGATTAGAGTGCTCCTTCGTGAACGAGGAAGCACTGTCCACACGCTTACTTTGGAAAAAGGTATAAGAAAAGTCCAGTCCTTCTCCTGCTCCAGATAGGAGCAGCAACTGCAAGCCAACCCACATGCAGCAGGGCAGTGCTCCTCACACAGCTCTTCCAGCTCTCCTTCCAGGCAGGTTTCTTTTAGATCCAGCAAGGATCTGGTGAAGTCTTTTATCTCCCTGGCACATACAAGCCCTTGGAGACCTTCTCGGGAGGATACCACAGCAGGACAAAAAGAGTCAGTCCATTTCCTCTGCCACAGATAGAAGCAGCAACTGCAGGCCAACCCACACCTCACACACAGAAAGGGTAGCGCTCCTCACACAGCTCTTCAGCTCTTCTTCTTGACAGAGTCCTCTTGTTTCCAGAAGTGATCTAAAATCCTGGGGTTTTATGTCCAATACTTATACCCCACTTTCTAATTGTAATCTTTGTTTCAGAGTCTCTGAGCTCAGTGCAAACCAGATCTGTCCTCCCGGGTCCAGCTTGACCACAGGGGGTGGAGATAACATTGTGCAAAGGAGACACAGCCTATCCAGGTGCTAGTGAAAACTCCTCCCACCACTCTAAATGCAGGATAGCCTATTCAGCCTGGCTATGAGTCACCCAGGAAAGGCAGGACACACCTCAAACCTCCTTGTGACTGTCTAGAGTGAATGAACATCCCCAGCTCCTGCCACTCCAAAACCAGACGGTGAATACACAAACAGGCAGAAGCACACAGAATGGTAAAGCAAGAAAATGCCCACTTTCTAAAAGTGGCGTTTTCAAACACACAATTTAAAAACAACCTTTACTAAAAGGTGTGTTATTAAATTCTGAGCCTAAACTCCATTTCTCCATCTTGTCCCAATGGATAGTTACACTTGTAAGATGTTACAAAGCAGCTCCCATGTTAACCTAGGCGACAGACAGTCTTTCAATAGTGAACAACTAAATGCACAGTATTTCACTATCAGGACATGTAAAACACACCAGTACATGTCCTACCTTTAACATACACTGCACCCTGCTCATGGGGGTACTTGGGCCTACCTGAGGTGTGCCTTACATGTAAGAAAAGGGAAGGTTTGGGCATGGCAAGTGGGTGCAATTGCCAGGCCAATATGGCAGTTTAAAACAGTGTGTGCAGACACTGCAGTGGCAGGTCTGAGACAGATTTACAGGGCTACTCATGTGGCACAACCAGTGCTGCAAGCCCACTAGTAGCATTTGATTTACAGGCCCTGGGTACACACAGTGCACAATACTAGGAACTTATCAGTAAATCAAATATGCCAATCATGGATAACCAATCATAATCATAATTTACACAGAAAGCATATGCCCTTTAGTACTGATCAGCTGTGGTAAAGTGCCCAGAGCCCTATAGCCAACAAAAACATGGTCCAAAAAATAGGAGGCAAAAGGTCAAATGTTTGGTGATAAACCTGGAAAACGGGCCAGGTCTTGCAGCGGAGGGTAGTTAGACCCTCACTAGTCCACCATTCGGACCAACCTGGACCCGTATTAGGCCCAAAGAGAAGAATTTCGGTCTTGTCCGGGTTGCATTGTAGCTGATTGTCCCTGAGTCAGCCTAGAACTGCCCTCATGCAGTCTGAGAACACCTCCTTGCTAATGTCTGTGTCACCCTCGTAGGTGAACACTAACTGTGTGTCTTCAGCATAGGAGATTATATTAATGCCAAATGATTCCACCAGGGCTGCAAGCGATGACATAAATATTCAACAGAGCAGTACTCAATGCAGAGCCCTAGGGTACGCCTCATTTGAGGGGTTTAGCCTCAGAAAAACATGGCTTTAGTCCACACTGACTGTTCTCTAGCCACTAAAAACAAAGACAGCCATTTTAAGGCCAATCCCCCAAGTCCATTTTAGTGGTTTCACCCTAGTTAGATAGTTTTTGTACACTACTCATGTTCCCATAGTGTCTTTTGGGTGAAACAACTGAATCATTAAAAGGAACTGAGCAAAAAACAGGAAGCAAAGCAGCAACAGTAATATTTACATTATTTCCCAGAATTTCAGTTAAAGATCCGTACCTTTACGTGAACCAGAATGCTGCCAACCATCTCCGAAGTCACAACCTTATTGGCATACTTGTGGACATTTTTCAAACATGAAGCATAATGGCTGATTAGAATTAAGAAAAGTAAATTCAAGTTGGAACGATGCTCTTAGTTGTTCATTGCATAAATTATATAGATCAGATTAGCTAGGCCAGGCTAAACTTGACAATCCATGTATGAGTTGCCAGAAGGTACAAAATTTCGAGGACAAGTTTGTGATCTTTTTTAGTATAGAGCAGCCTTTGTTTCATGGTGGAAGCTCACTTGTGAAAGTTGACAACCATCAGCATAGACAGACACCAAGTCCTGAATCAATAGGTAGCCATCAGAGACAGATGGCACTCAAGTGCTTAACTTAGAGAGGTTGCACAATGATCCCATCCCGCACCTCCTCTTCAGGTGGATTTGGAATCCTCAAATATATTATATGGAACATCTCACAGGCTGACGAAAAGTGAAAAGCAGTAAATCTGACCAGGCTTGCCCAGCTTCCAGCCCAGAGAACATAACTTGAGGGGAGCTGCCAAGAGCTGTAGGAGAGCCATTAGCTGAGAGAAAAGTTCAGGGGGTAGAGACACTCAGTAATCAATCCATTGTGGCAAAAAGAGAGACAAAAGAGGAAGCAAAGCAAAGATTTAGGCAGTGCTGTTCCCCCAGTGAATGGAAGAGAAGGAGAAGCTGGGTAAAGAAAAAAAAGGTGGGGACACGGTAAGCGAACACTGGAAAATACTGGACCAGAAGATTCAAGAGTTGCAGACAGGAGAGTAAATATGAGCAGTTGGTGCAGAGATCTTACAGCTTCAGAACCAACACTCTTTGAGATAGACACTACCGCGTTACTGGAAATGATTGGATTATTCCAGCCGGTGGATCTTTGAAGTAGGGCACACAGTGCTTAATTTGAGCCTGTGGTTTCCGGTGCTCGGTACCGGCACTTAATTGTCAACACCAGCACTTCTGACATTCTGCCACATGGTGGCGGTGTTGTCTAATACAGAGAAGAGTACAATAACAGTTGTTTATTAATTTAATATACATTAAAATTACTAATACCTGCCACCCAAGCCACTCTTATAGCTTTGGGGACCTGGAATAGTCTGACTTGTCACTCTTGTAAGAGTGTGATGGTTAGTAGTTGTGTTGGTACTGTCATTGGCAGTGCTGGCAGGGGCAATGGGTGGTACAAGCTGCAGTGGCCTCCTGATAAGGGCCCTGACACTTATATTTTTTGACGGCACATCACAAGGTGATAGTAAAGGCAGGATACAAATATTATAGGCCCCTATCATCAAAGGTTTTGGAGGCCCTAGGTTTAAGTAAGCTGTGAAAAATATGTAATTTTGAAGGCTAATATTCTATTTGTTATTCGCAGAATAATAGTATTTTATGCTCACAAATGGGATTTGCTCATGCAAACATTCAAGCTATCCGACGACATTTTTGTGTTCGGATGTTCTACTGGGTGCAGACCTGTGCAGGAACGGTTCATCCATAGGAGCGTGGGAGCGTTAACCCCCTACTGCAAGCCACTACACCCCATACAGACACCAAATCCTGATGCATTTTGTTCTGTAGTGTAGGGGCAGGGCTACAGGGCAAATTGACGATGATTGACTGAGGCTGTGTTAATTAATTGCACATGTCATATTGACCTTGTTTTTGCTGTGGACATGCACAGTTCTGGCTTCCATAATCAACGCTACGTGGGAGCTATAACACAGCCCCATCAGTCTCTGAAGGAGCGTTGTGTTTCCCTGACCCAGCCAATCCTAGCACTGCTCTTATGCTGTTTGGTATTAAAAGCAGAATGACAGCAGTGCTTGGATTGTCTTGGATACTATTACCCAGCATGCACATCTATGCCTTGCAGTGCGAGTCCGAAAATTTGCTCATCAAGGTAAGGATATTTTTCTTCATGTTTATTTATTTTAATTAGTTAGATTTGTATTGCAAAGGTGATCGGTGCACATTCTATATAAATAAAACGTATCTACATATAGAAGGTGCCTCGATCACCTCTAGAAAACAAATGTAAGCATGTCCGTGCTTTAGAACAAGATTTTACTTTTATGTGCCGCATGTGCCCCACCACTTTTATAAGTGTGTGTGTGGGTGGAATCAACTGTACAAGTGGGAGAAAACCCACAAGCCCACAGATTTATTTGCATTCAACAACAGTTTGGAGGTAGTTGTTCACCCTGAAATGATATGCAAACTTACCTCTTCCAAGAAGGGAGTAAATGTAATGGCGGTATGAACATAAAAATAACCCAAAATTGTTAAAGGTGTATGGAAAGTGGTTCACTCTTGCACCACATTTCTTTAAGCACGGATATGTGCACATGTGAGCACTCCTGGAACTCTGCCACAGTTGCTGGAGTTCTTTGAAAATTTCTATTGAGGTTGAGATTGTTCCCAAATCTCTTAAGTAGCGCTCCAGGTGTAGATTTGTGACTTTTTAGAAAAGACATGCGAGTCACACACACAATATTGCTAGTTAGTGCCACTACATGCTTAAGTATGTCTGTTCTTATTGCTGCACCACTCGCATGTGGAAGCTGTAAGCTCCCTTTGTTCGTTGTTTATTAATTTCTTGATATGTAAAAGATTGCAATAACTCTCCCCATTTCCTGTTACACTGACGGGCACAGCCGGTGTGAACGTACTCGCAGGAGAAGTATAATTTTCAGTGTTTGTCGTCCATGTAGTTGCTGCCCCTGCGCTCAGCGCTCTTGTACCTGAAACTTCTCTGTGCTCCCCTGAACCACTTTTGCCTCCATCCCAGAAGTGAACATAAGAGACTGCGTGGGCTCAAGGCATTCTGGGAGCTGTGAGCTTTGCTGCCCTGGGTGAGTGCTACAGTGTCCTATGACACCCCCGTAACCCAAGGATTGAGACAGTGAAGGCCGGGGAACGTCATGACACTGAGGTGGTTTGTTAAATGTCTGATGTGAACAGTACTGGAGTCCTTATTGCTTTTTGCTACATCTTCCATCTTGCATTGCACCTTTCCACTTGAAATATGTTGTCTTTGCCCTGTCCCTGCTAATGTTTGTCTTCTACTGCCTAGCCTGTGTTAATCCCTGCACTTATTGTATGTACTTATTGTATGTGACTGTGCAGTTTTACCACCTCTATATAGATTAGAATTTGACAGTTTTTTCAGCCCTTTTGAAAGCAGTCTTTATTATGATTTCTATCAATAGCCGCTAATTGTCTGGACATTGTTCCTAAGTGACCTCCTCTTTGACCAGATTCTTCCTGTTCATCCATTTTCAAGAAGTTGTCATTGTCAAGTGAGATCAAATAACCTCCTGTCACTGACCTCTCTGGAGGGACCTAGATCCAACTCTACACCCTCTGTTCCTTTAAACAGCAAAAATGCCTGTGGTACATCTCTTTAATGAGTTTTTGGTAAACTCATGACGCGGCATAGAGGTCAGCTCATCGATCTTCTTTGGATCCTGTGAGTTCGGGGGCCGTATTACAATAAGTGCCCCGGGGGCGCAATGGGCGTTTGCGCCCGCTTTGAGCACCCCGGGGCACTTTGGTATTATAGAAGGGGGCGCAGACACTTGTCTGGGGCCGTATTATGCATTGTGATTGTTTGCGCCCGGGGCCGTATTATGCATTGTGATTGTTTGCGCCCGGCGCACCTTTTAAAAGGTGCGCCGGGCGCAAACAGTCACAATGTGCCCTATTTTGATGTAGGCGCTGCCCCCAGGGCAGCCGCAAACTCGCGCTGCCCCAGGGCAGCGTATACATGTGAAAACACGGAGCAGCTGCTCCGTGTTTTCCCAATGCAGGCTGCACCCGCCTGCACTTTTACAGAGTAATAGAGATCCCCTTGCAGGCAGGTGCAGTCAGTGACTGCACCCGCCTGCAAGGGGATGTCTGGGGGTCCATGGGACCCCCTTTACCCCCTGCAGAGGGCTGCTCTCAGGAGGCGCACTGACAGTGCGCCACCTTTTAAATGGCGCACTGTCAGTGCGCCTCTTGAGGGCTGCTTTGACTCTGCACCCACGTCTGTAATATGGTGCGGGAGCAGAGTCAAAGGAATTTCCTCATTTGCATAGGGCACGCCCCTATGCAAATGAGGGAACACCCTCTGAAGGTAGCGCTGGAGCATTAAGTGCGCCAGCGCTATCGGAATTATAGAAGGGGGCGCCTAAGCGTCTGCACCCCCTTCTATAATACCAAAGTGCCCTGGGGCGCGCAAAGCGGGCGCAAACGCCCATTGCACCCCCGGGGCACTTATTGTAATATGGCCCCTGGTGTTCTAATTCTTTCTTTCTGTTTCTCTTCTACTTTAAGTGGGTCAAGCTTTGGGACTGGTTTGAAATGTAAGACATTTTTGGTGACGGTTCAAAATGGCTGGAGATCAGTAATCATGCTACCTTTTTTTGGACAAACTATAGGTCCTAGTTAATTTGAGATGTCAGATTTCTTTTTTTGGGGTTGTCTGACTACTACCCAGTCACCCTCACATATGCTGTGTCCTTTTGCTTGTCCCCTTGTGTCAATGTCAAATTTATTTTTTTGTTCCAATTTGCTTCTTTGGCTCAAAGTTTGGTGTCCTCAAGTGTAGTAGTGAACTGAGATAGTGTTGTGTGTACTGGGCTTCCAACTATGTGGTAAAGTGAAAGAGCATTATACTGTGGGTGTGTGTGGGGTGTTTCGTTAGGCCCTTTGTATCGGCCTAATACTGTGGTAGGTGTTGCTTCTTCAGGGTCCATGAATCCCTCAAGCATGACATATGATTGAGACCACACACCAATGATCTTTCTATTTTAAGTGGAAATGTTGGTAAGAAAATCATGGAAGTTGGTGCTGTTGAACTGTGGTTCACTATCTAACTTTACTGTTTGTGGCAAACCCAGGCTGTATACGTGTCAACTTCGGAGGGACTGGTGGGCGATATGATTTGCACATAAGGGAAACATGAATATTCATCTATAGCTCAGACATAGGTATTTGCGAGATTTATTTATTTATTTTAAGGGTTTTATATAGCGCTGGCCAGACCCGAAGGTATCGGAGCGCCACGCTATTTCGCATGCCTTTAGTTCGCATGCCGTTACAACGCGGTCGTTACAACGACCGTGTTGTTATTTCGCATACCGTTACAACACAAGTCGGAACAACGACGTGCGTTGTAAGGGGCGCTGGATGTTGGAATAGTATAATTTACTATTCCAACTCCAGTCTGTGCGGACACTAGGGAAGGTGTTGGATTTTAAAACCAACACCTTCCGCCCCCTAACGCAAGTCGTTGTTTCGACTTGCTTTGTAACGGTACGCGAAATAACAACGCGGTCGTTGTAACGACCGCGTTGTTATTGCATGCGAACTAAACGCTGCGTACTAAATGCTGTTTACCTTTACAACCTTTTGTCATGTAGCAATCGAGTACAAAGTAAAACAATATAGAACAATAGTAAACATATTGATTCGTGACAAATCCTGTTCAGGGAGGGGGTACAAAGGTAGCAATCGAATACAGAGTAAAACAATCGAAAACACATTGATACGTGACGAATCATGTTCACGGAGTGGGGACCTAGGAGCGAGTCACGAGGTAGGTGATGTAAAAGTCTTCATTATTGACGTGATTATATACTCCAATGGGCAAGATTCTGCGTAAGGCGGCAGCTATCCCTTCCGAAGAGTTCGGTTGAGTTAGAGGTCTTTGAGCTGGCTTTTGAATTTTATGAAGGAGGGGTTTGTCCTGATATGGACTGGGATGGCGTTCCAGATTTTGGGTGCATTTCCGGAGAAGGAGCGTGATAAGGTTTTTTGTTTGCGAGTTTTTGGAGGGATGAGAAGTGGAGTGTTAGTACTCCTGAGATTCCTTTTCTGACCAGCCTTGTTGAGTTTTGATGCCAGGTAGGCAGGTTTGCCAGTGTGCAGAGCTTTATGTGTGAGACAGGCAGTTCTGAAGCTTGCACGCATTTCGATAGGGAGCCATTTTAACTCCCTGAGAGCAGGAGAGATGTGTTTGTATTTCTTTACTCCAGTGACCATCCTGGCTGCTGCATTTAGAGTTGATCGGAGGGGAGCTAAGTGAGATTTTGCCGTGCCTGTGAGGGTTGCATTCCCGTAATCCAGTCAGGACACAACCAGGGATTGTGTGGCCTGTTTGAGATCCTTGGGAGGGATGAAGGGCTTTATTTTGTTGAGTAGTTTTAGGTTGAGGAAGGCGCTCTTTGCGGTGTTCTTGATATGTTTGATCATGTCCAAGTTTGGGTCCAGAGTGATTCCCAGTGATTTTACGGAGTCGGCCAGGATGAGATTGCAGTTGAGAGCATCGATGTTTTTTAGCCATTCTGTGATTAAGGGGGTCTGCTCTTTGTTAGAAATGAGAAGGATTTCCGTCTTGTCTTGGTTGAGTTTCAGGTGGTTGAGTGATAGCCAGTGTTGGACTTCTCTTAGAGTGTCGTTTAGTCTCTGAATGTCCCCAATGGAGGAAGTTTCTAGGTAGATCTGTGTATCGTCTGCATAGAGGTGGAAGGGGATGTTGGCTTTTTTGAGTATGGTGGTGAGGGGTTCCATGTAGATGTTGAACAGTGATGGGGAGAGAACTGATCCTTGGGGGACGCCTCTGCTTATGGGGAGAGGGTCCGACGTGGAGTTTTTAATTTTTATTCTTTGGGAGCGGTTCTGTAGAAAGGAGGTAAACCACTGTAAGACCACCTCTTCCGCTCCAACCCTTCCTTGGAGTACATTAATGAGCAATTTGTGGTCTACCGTGTCGAAGGCTGCCAATAGGTCCAGGAGTATGAGCAGACAGCATCGGTCTGTATCAAGTGATTTGTGGACATCATCTATGACATTCAGGATCACTGTCTCCGTGCTTCAACCTTTTCTGAAACCCGATTGGTGGGGGTCTAGAAGGGTGTTGCTGTCCAAGTGTTGGGTAAATTGAATGAGAACACATCTTTCTAGGATTTTGGCTTAGAATGGGAGATTGGATACGGGCCTGAAGTTGTTGAGATCGTTCGGGTCAGAGCCGGGTTTTTTTAGTAGTGGCGTGACTTGGCCGATTTTGAGACAGTCTGGCATGGTTCCGGTTGTCAAGGAGCTATTTATGATCTTGGTCCAGATCAGGGCTAGGGTGTGTTTGAGCATTTTAGCCAGTTGGGCAGGGATAGGGTCCGCAATGTGTGACGAGGGATTGGATCTGGTAATCATTTCGATGATTTCTGCTTCAGAGATGGGGTTGAACGATTTCCAGTTGGTAGGGCGGTGCCTCGGTGGGTTGTTTTCTTCTTTGCCATGGGGCGGGCTTTCGCTGGGTGGACGGAGGTGGTCGTCCAGGGAGAGCTCGATCTTGGTTATTTTATCGTTAAAGAAATTGGCAAAGTTATCACATAGGTCTTTGGAAGCCTGCACTGAGGTTGAGGGGGGCTTGGTAGTTTGTTGTCTAATGAGATTAAAGAGTTCTTTGGGACGGATTTTGGCATTGTCTAGTGCACCACGGAAGAAGGACGTTTTTTCTTTTTTGATGTGTTTTTTGTATTTCCTGCGTTCAGTTTTGAGTTGGTCAAGGTGAGTTGTGGACGGGTTGTTCCTCCAGAGTCTTTCTGCAGCTCTTAGACTTCTTCTTTCCGAGTTTAGGTCTGAGTTGAACTAGGATCTTGATGGAATGTTCCTGACTCTTTTTTGTTTCAAGGAGGTTATTTGGTCAAGTATGTAGGTCATAGTTGCATTGTAGTGTGAAGTAAGTTCTGTTGTAGATAGGTCGCATGTGGTGGTGGGAAGGATTGAACTTATCTTTTCTTCCAGGTCGGCAAGGGGAATCTGGCTTAGATTTCTCGCCCAGTGGGGGGATTCCTGTGTACGAGGTAGGCACCGGATCTTTTCGTTGATGTGAAATAGAATGATGTGGTGGTCTGACCAGTCAACAGGAAGGATGTGGTCAATAGTGACTGTATCTTCGTGAGCTGTGATGGCGTCCAGGATTGAGCCTCTGTTATGTGTTTGCTCTGTGCAGTGTTGGATAAGATTGTTGTTGCGTAGAAGTTCATTCATGGATTGGATCAGAGAGTTATTATCATCATTCCAATGAAGGTTGAGGTCGCCTAGTATTATGTTGTTAGAGTCCAAGAGTGAGCAGTGTGTTATCAGGTCGGAGAGGTGTTCTCCAAATGAGGGGGTGTTTCCTGGCAGATGGTAAAGAAGATGTCAGTATAGCGTTTTGTTGTCGGTCGTCTTAATGGTGGATGTTAGATATTCGAATGAGTTATATTTGAAGGAATCTGTTTCCGTTACGGAGATGTTGCTCTTGTGGATGATTGCAATCCCCCCGCCTCTATGGTTCATTCTGTCTTTATTGATGATTGAGAACCCCGGGGGCACCAGCATGTCCATGATAGGGGAAGAGGATTCATTCAACCAGGTTTCTGTGATGAAAGTGATGTCTATGTCATGGGCGAGGATGGTTTCTGCCAGTTCTGTTGCGTGTTTGGTAGCAGATCTACAGTTTATGAGCATGCAGTAGGTCGACCCCTTATTGTTACTTTTCTTCGTTAGGGGAGCCAAGGGGATATTAGTGAGGAGGGCTGGAGGCCTCAACGTTTTCGGTGCGATGCGGTCTCTTCCAAATCCAGTGATAACCTGGATCTCGGAGCTGGGGTTGACATCTGAAGTTGAGTCATAGGATTTGGCAAAATCAAACGCCTCTTTCATGGACATTGCGGCGCTTGTTCTTTTGGGTCTCTGCGGCTGGTTCAAGAAAGGGGTCGTGTTCCAGCTGTGCCGTTGGACCTTGGGAGGACTTGTGAGATTATTGTTGGTAGCTATGGGTGAGGGGTGTGGGCGTTGGGTAGACTTCAGAGGTGTGTTTAGGTTCGCTAAGATTTTGTTGATCCCCTGTATTACGATCTCTAGCTGGTTTTCCAACAGATCAAGTCTCTGAGTCATATTCATAGAGGAAGGGGTAGGGGAGTTTAGGTTCAGGATGTCCTGCGTGGGGCAGTCCGGGGAAGGAGAGAGCTTGTCAGTGGTAGTGTTGCTCACAGTGGCCAGTGGTGTGAAGAGACACGTCGTGAATCAGGCGGCTGCTTCTGGTGTGCCGGTGGAAAGAGAGAGATTGGAGCTGTTGACTGCGGGTCGGTTTCGCTCGTTGCTTGAAGGTAATAGTTTTGTGTCAAGGGGGGAAGCGGTGGAGGTCAATGAGGGATTGTAGCGTCTCAGCAGAGACGCACCTCGGGTTTGTTATGGATGAGAGGTGTGTATTGTGCGAGTCAGGGGAAGTGGAGGAGGAGGAGAGGGTGTCGTCAGAGGTGAATACGTTGGTGGAGTGTGTCTTGGGGTTGTTTTGAGAATTCTCCAGGGGGGTCGGTCGGTTGGGGGCTATGGAGTTGTTGGAGTGGGAATGGTGTAAATGAGTGAAGGCGTTGCATAGCGTAGGGAACAGGGAGTCAAATGAGTCAAGGTTGTCGTTGTTGGCTTGGATCAGGACTATACCATTGCTGTAGATGGTCGCAAAGGTGTTGCCAGTGCCTGTAGGGCGGTTTGGAATTGAGAATGTCAGTTTGCAGCTGAGAGGGGTGCTAGTTGTTTTGGTTATGTGAAGGTGGGTTCTAAGAATGGTATTCCAATTCGTAGGGCTCTGGGAGTGGAAGATGAGATCCATTTTCTGCTGGCCTTTGGAGGAGCAGTGGTATATGTCGGCGAATAGTGTTTCCGGGTATTGTCTTATCAGCCTGTGTTTGAAATTTCTTTTCGCTTTGAGTGAGAGACTGGGGGGGAAGATGATGGAGAAAGAGTTAGGTCCATGGGGTTTCAGGCAATGCGGTGCAGAGGCGCGGAGGGAGGTTAAATTGGACGGTATCATTTTGTTTCAGTTCTATGGGTGGATTACCCTCCAGAGCTCTCCTCAGTCTATTGGACTTGGAGAAGTGGAACTAGTAGGTGACAGGGACTAGTATCAGGGGCCAGGGGCTAGTTTCGCGCTTAGTGGTTTAGTGACGTAGAATGAGACGAGGCAGTGAAGATTGGGCCGTCTGCTTCCCTCCATTCGTGTCCCGGTGTGCCGCCATCTTAGGTTCAGGCACCCAAGTTTCCTTCCACTGCATACGAGCATTTCTTTATCTTTTTTGCAGCTTTTGTTACTTTAGAGGTAGAAGCCTTTTTCCTTAAAATCCGCAGAAAAGGCATGAGATGGTGCTTTGGGTGGCAGGCGCTTCCTCTGCAAGGTTGTAGCTGCACCTCGTCGTTAATGAGGTCATCACATCGGTATTGACTGAAACCGAGGAAACCGAGGAGTCGCCATCTTAGGGTCAGGCACCCAAGTCCTGTGCCTCCCGCTACCGGGGCCAGCGCGTCGGTGGCAGCTGTCCCTAGGAACCAGTGATTGGACCCTCGCCTCCCACCTCTCAGTCACTCACCGGCGAAGCCTCTGCGACTTGGGTGCAGCACCTCGTCGTTATTGAGGTCATCACATTGGTATTGACTGGAACCGAGGAGCCGCCATCTTAGGGTCAGGCACCCAAGTTATCTACTAGTCTTTTTTTGTAGCTTTTGATACGTTGGAGGTAGGAGCCTTTTCCTTCCAAACTGCAGAGTAGGCAAGAAGTGGCAGACGCTTACTCTGCAACGTTGTGATCTCACCTCTTCGTTATTGAGGTCATCGCATTATGGTTGACTGAGCCCGGGGGAGCCGCTATCTTAGGGTCAGGCACCCAAGTTATCTTCTAGTCTTTTTTGTCGCTTTTGATGCGTTGGCGGTAGGAGCCTTTTCCTTCCAAACTGCAGAGTAGGCAAGATGTGGCAGACGCTCGCGCTGTAACATTGTGGATCCACCTCTTCTTTATTGAGGTCATCACATTATGTTTGACTGAGCCCGGGGAGCCACCATCTTAAGGTCAGGCACCCGCGTTTTCTTCTAAGCAGGCACCAAAGTCCTATGCCTCCCGCTACCGTGGCCAGCGCGTCGGTGTCAGCTGCCCCTAGGAACCGGAGAGTGGACCCTCGCCCTCCGCCTCTCAGTCACTCACCGGCAATGCCTCTGCGACTTGGATGCAGCGACGGGTGGAAGCCTCAGACGGGGGGGGCGCTCACTCCAGCGATCTCGGAGCTGTGCCCCTCCGTATCAGCCCGCAGTCAGTAGCCTCTGCCGGGTCCACAGGCCTGCCAAGTATCACGCATCAGGCGTGACTCTAACGCATTTCAGTGTGGTGTTCCGCATCACCGCACTGAAATGCATTGTCACGCATTTATATGCCGTCTCTCTGCTGTACCAGCTGTGCTGTACCAGCGCTGAAGTATTGGTCACGCCAGGCTGCTTGCGCACGCACCTGTGACCTGCGCCGGCTCTGCTGCTCCCCGCAGACTTGCCGGCCCAGGCGCTGCCACCAGCACAGGCTCAGTCAGCAACAGTAATCTTGTGTGTGCACTCACTGCTGCTACAAATGTATTTTAATAGCTTGTTGCTTAGTGCTGCATTGAAATTCCCGCCTGCGGCGCCGGCCCGAGTCACTTAGACTACAGCCCAGGCCTGACGTCACCGGGCCGAGGTAGTCGCAGTGCCCAATACCGAGACAGTGACACCCGCCGGGCGGGGCCTGCCCTCAGTGGTTGCGCGATTACTGGCTGTGGCATCACGGGGTGTGTGACCTCATGTCCTGGAAGGAAGTGAGGTCGGATCAGGAGGCGGGGGACTCAGAGGCGTACCGCGCGCCGGCGGGCAGTCACTGTGTGTCCTGTCCGCGTCCCGGCGTGAGTCCTTTCTCCTGGTGAGGTAGTAAGACATCCCCACTCCTCTCACATGGTTGTCATTCTCACCTGGTCTACTGCAGTCTGGCAAGGAATCCTGGGAAAGGTAAAAGTATCTGGTTACCAGAGTGTGACCCCAAATAGTGAACAACTTGTAGCGGCTGAACTCCGTGTAATCGCGGGTTGTTGTGAGCAAAAAACTAGATTAAAAAAATCAGTAGCAAAATAAATTCAGTAGTTGGCCTAGCAGGGAGAAAAAGCAAACTAACTATTTCACTTTGCAGTATATTACAAAGACCATGTCTAAAATGTGTTTTCCTGTGTAAAGACGTCTTGCAACCTACGAGGTAGTAACCAGTGTTATTCTCGGATCAACTTCCCTGTACTGTTTTAATTGGAGGAGATTTGACCTTTGTACTTTAATAACAAACACGTGAAAATGCGTTTATTGGTTCAGTTGCTCTAAATAACGTGGTTTCGGGTCAGATGTATTCTCATAGCCATAATATAAACAATATCTAAGCAATATATACAATTGTAAAGTAGTTGTCCAATGAGAGCTGGACAAATTGATGTGTGCTAGTCGTTCCAACTGTGTATTTTAATAATACCATCGTTTTAAAGGGTTTAACAAAATGCTCGCAGTCCTATAAAAGAATGTAATCTCGCAATGATTAAGGTGCAAAATAAAACACTTTTACTTAAAATATGAGCGACAAACCGGTGTAGCGGATTTCCGGATATCCGTTTTCATCCCGCCTGACATTATAGTTGTCTTTATAGGAGCTACATCAAAAAGCAATTTCATGAACGGCTGCTTAAACCCAGCTGTAACTCTTTGATATCTAGTTTTCACGTCAGATCGTTTATCTGTGTTTGCCCAGGCTGGTATACAAGAAAAGTAATCACAGACAACCATTCTTTTCAGTCATGTTATTCTCGTTCACGTGCTTTTCTCAGAAATTTCTTTTTGTAAATTAGTGCTGATTTTTTCCTTAAAATACATGAAGGGCGGGAACTATGATAACCAAGGACCATTGCGTTGTAAAACGACATTTGTGGGCAGGGGCGTAGCTTCAGTTGATGCAGCAGTGGACTGGGACACAGAGGCCTTAAGGGCTTGCTGAATTCGCAATCTCCCAAGTTATCCTTTATTCGAAAGTAATCCCTCACTCCTGGAATTACTGATGGTCACGGTAACTCCGAGCCATTAGTAACGGGCCCTGTCTATCTAGATTTTAATACTCTGATTTTGTAGTGAAGACATGGAAGCAAGTCACGATCTCCTACTGTTGCACTGACTTGCTATGCTATGAAAATTTGCTTCTGCTTGCGCAGTCACTGTGCTCAAATGGGTGTAATTTCTGATATTTATATTTTTCCCTCGTCTTCATTGCTTGATTTTGCTTGCGAGAAAGCGTCACTCATAGTCATTGAAATGTCACTCATATTTACACTGAAATTATGAAAATGTCACACATAGCAATCTGAAACCTTGGCAGCTATGGGTCCAATGTGTTGCAGTCTCCGAACCGCCTGTTGTGTAATCCGCTGATCGCTCACCTCCGAGGCAGCAGTTTCAGCCCGGAGGCGGCGAGGCACGGATCGACGTTTTCTGCCGATCTAGCAGTGGACACACCACTCGGTTATGGTTTATGCCTTGCTCCGGTGAGTCCCGGTTGTCTCGGTTATTGCAGGATTCGTGGTGGGGGGGGGGGGGCAGCAGGGATTTACACACTGGAGTGATCCTGTAGCCTCGGAGCTCAGGTCCAGAGCTCCTTCCCCGCGGCCATTTTGTACCATTGATGAGGCAGGCAGTTCAGACATTAATGGTGCCAGCTTATTTGAGTTTGTGGCACATTGGCACAGGTGACACGCATTCTCGCAAAGCCCTCTTTGTTGTGACAATTCCTCTGTGGTTTTCCTCTGCCAAGCCCACCACTTGTTTTCTTGGGGAAGACTATTTGGGATCCACAGAGAACCAGTACTTCTGTCATCACATACAACTCCACATGAATGTTGTTCTACGTTTCAATTTCCTCTGCCAATGTGTCTTTTTTTTCTCTGATATGTTCCACTTCTGTGATGCCATCAGATATTTGGGACAAGTTGACATCTTCCTTTGGTGCATCTATACTTACTGCATTGAAGAAGTGCTCAGTAATTTCACCTGTTCCAAGAAGTGTAGGTACTCTTCAGCTACCGATGGCACATACTCTATGGATTCCAGATGCTATCTGGTGAAGTAATCAAGAGGATTGGGGTCTTTGCCTGGTCTTATGAACACTGTTGTAATTGTAAACTTGTAGTCCCCACATTTCGAATCTCAGTGGCTTGTTGGATTCATAGCTGCCAAGGTTTCATATTGCAATGAGTGACATTTTGATATTTTCAGTGTAATTATGAGTGACATTTCAATGACTATGAGTGACACTTTCTCGAGAGCAAAATCAAGTAAGGAAGACCTGCCCAACTGGACAAATGTGCGCCTGTAAAAGTAAATTAAATTCGATGGGTCAGTGACACTTACCCAACAATTCATAGTTGATGTCATTGCCCTTCTCGTCGCACGTGACATTTGACTCATGGCTGGTGCCCGCACACAATGCTGGCTCAGAGTCCACTTCTTGTGGGTGCGATGACCCACAGCTTTTCTCCACAAACGCCAATCACGCTGGTACTTGGCAGGGCTGTGTTGTGTCTGCGAGCACGGACTGATGATGGAACAAGGAACATGGTGGACAGGCCTAGTCATGATGTGCACCGGGTAGCGAGGTCCAAGGGAAGAGGACCGACTCGTTCTTGCACGGCTGCATTCACTTTGCTGCACTGGACTGCTGTGCATGGCGGCCAGGATGCTGAGGCACCTGGCACCACTCTGCGGCGGCTGCGGGCCCCAATCACTTCAGATACTGTGCAGCAGAGCACTGTCTGATAAATCTTCGAGCCCCGACCTCAGTGAAAGCTAACAGCCGAGTGACTGGGAAATAAATACAGGCTGGCGAAAGCTTTCAGCTAACCCACCCGGGCCTTGCAGTGATGCATAGCTAGCTCCACATCAGCCCTCGGTGGCAGGAGAGGAACGTCTTGGTGCGTAATAGCACCATGTTCTTCTGGGCCTCCTTCGAAAATGGCAGATATGCCGGACTTCAGACGCGGTAGCTGTGTCACAGAGAGGGAGATCTGCTCGATGAAGTGACACCACTGTGTAGGGTCAGTGGCAGCTGAACGACGGTCGGACCATCTCGGAACCATTACGCTGTTAAGCCCCTAGCCACAGCACAACGCGGTGGGCTACCTCAAGCTGGCTCAGACTGCCATTATACTTAAATGTACTGCGCCCCCCGTCACACTGTCGGCTGTTGTGATTGGACAGCTCATCACAACCGACTCTCATGACCAGAGCGAGCTGAGACTGTTCCCAAGCTTAGCTTGAAGGCTGCAAGCAGTGTGGACGTGCGCTAAGAGCTTTGTAATAGTGTAGTGTTAATTAGCAGCGCTCCAACGCTTAATGACGAGGCACTGTAAATGCGTGACAATGCATTTCAGTGCGGTGATGTGGACCACCACACTGCATTAGTCTAACGCCTGATGCGTGGTACTTGGCAGGGCTGTGGATTTTCAAGTATGGTCTGTAATGCTTCGTCATCCCTGACGATGGTAAACCTTGTTCTGTAGATAAAGATGTGACAATCTTTGCATGCTCAAACAACAACTACACTTTCTTTTTTGATTAGGGCAAGGTGTGTAGGAGAGTAGGATCTGCTTCACATGGGTACCCCCACTTTTTGCTGATGCTTCACTGTTTTTCGACATTAGTCTGGCTGGGGCCCTGCTAATCAGAACCCCAGCCTAGCTGCTTCCTCTCTAAAATGGTTTCCATGTGCCTTAGGCACATCACTGATTGGAATCTGGAGTGCCCTTATAAGTCCCTAGTATATGGTATACTATGTACCAAGGGCATAGGTACCTCAGAGGCCTACCAGGGGCTGCAGCATGTATTATGCCACCCCTGGAAGGCCATCCAAACTGACACCACAGGTCTGGTACTGCAGCCTGGGTAAGGTGGTGCATGCACCCCTTACTGTGATATAGGTTACCTATATCACTAAATACATACACACATATAAACCTATAAGTCACTCCTATGGCAGGCCTTATCAATCCTGAAGGCAGAGTGCGTGGTTCCTATGTGAGAGGGTGCCCCTGCATGAGCAGGGCCCCTCTGCAGCGTTCGGAGACCCTTCTCTGATGCTGTTTGTAGTGCAGCCTGACCATATACTCTTAAGCGCATTATAACCTCGCGTTAAATGCTAACTTTGGAATGGCTGCACCTAAACATGTCGTGTTTGGTGTCAAACATCTTGGAATACTACCCCCCGCCAATTCTGGCGGCGGGGGTAGCATTCCACCCTTCTAGAGGGAAAGACATGTTAACTCTGGCTAGCCCGGTAACTTCTTTCTAAAGCCCTGGCATCACAAAATGGATGCTGCTGCCACAGACACGAGTCTGGCCTCCTGCTGCTGGACGAAACTCCGGCAGGGGAGGCCTGGACAATAGGTTTCCTGTCCCAGGGAGGTGTGACCACCTCCCCAGACAGGATAATGTGTATTGGGGCTGAGCGGGAGCACTTTCGGGTGCTTTGAAGTCCTGCACTGGGGGCACATTTGGTGTCCCTGTGCATACCCCAGTTCAAACCGGATCAGGGGCTTGCAGCCCCTGCTTTGGCGCGAACTGGACAAAGGGAAAGGGGTGTAGCCACCCCTCTGCCCTGACCCACCCATAGGTGGGGCCACAGAGTAGTCCAACCCCTAAACTTGGTATAAGTATAGGAACCCAGTCCTTAGGACTTTAGATTATCCCTGGACGAAACTCTGAAACAGAATCCTGGACCTTCGACGCTCTACTCAAGATTAGAGGACAGAAGAATCTCCCTTGGGGTCAAGGAGTGACTCCCCTGCTTGGCAGGCACCAAAGACGCATCTGTCCGGTCTGCATTTCTGACGCTCCCGTCGGACGCCGAAGTCTTCGCATCACCAGAGGTAGATTCTCAGACTTTACCGAGGCTACCCTGAGTCCCCAGCAAAGCTGAGGCCCGTAGCTATTGTGGGTAACGTGAGACCGTGACCCCTGGACATCAAGCACACTTGCAAGTGCATCCTCTTCTGGGTATCCCACGAAGTCGTGCTTTGGGCTCCGAGTAGCCCTAGCCTCCAGCACCAACTGCACCGAAGATCACTGGCCTCCACTCCACGAGTGTCCTGTGAGCCAGATCCACGTGCGACGTCTTGAGGCTCCTTTGCGGTCACTAGCCCGTTGGCTAGTAGCCCTTCACGAAGGCCAATCTTTTTCTTCTTGGGAATCCTGGTTGCTCCAGGCCTGCCCTCACTTATCCTTGCTGGGTGAGTTCCCCAGACCTTGCTGGTCTGCACCATCGACGATCTTCATCTTCATTGAGACTTGCCGTTGCCAAGGCTTGTTGGGTCCAATCCGGTCGCCGACACCTCAGCACTCGGCAGACATTGTGTACCAGCCTGAATCCTGCTCCTGGTTGCCGACAACGCCTCCTGGACCTCGTGGCTGAAGAGTCAAGACGACCATCACCGCATCTGAAGCAAGCGACATCGGTGGGCATCTGTCCATCGCCTTCCTGGTCACTGGCTAGTGACCCAGACTCTGTCCCCTCTGCTTTCAGGTTCTTCAGATCTCCGATCCACTCTTGGATTCACCCGGACACTTTCCACTTGGTCGCCAGTAGCACTTTGCAGCAGATCGCCATTCAAATCGACGACGAAACCCGACCCCGAAAGGCACCTATGCACCCGGCTTCCCTGGGTGAGGTAACACGAGTACTCCGGTGCTCCCGTGGGTAGAGACTCTTCAAAGTACTAGTTCTCAAAGGGTTTGCTCCAAGTCCTCCTTTAAGTGTCCCTTTTCTTTAATTTCCTGATCGCGACTTTCTCCATAGAAGTCAACGTCGTATCGCGGTTGTGTATTTACACTGCACGCGTCCCCGTGGGTCCCCTGTGTCACTACCTTGGGTGGTTCCTTGTGGTCCAAGCACTTCTAGAGGCTCTAGGCCTAGTGTCTAGTTCAGTCGTGGTTCTTATACCACTTTATTGGTATATGGTTTGGTACGCCCCTAGGGCCCAAACGTGTATTTGTGCTATTACTGTCTTTAACTAACTTATAACTTATGTACTTCGAACTCTAGCCTCATAAAGAGACTAGAGGGGTGTGTTTAGCAATAAATACATATATTTTGAATATATACCTGGTGTGGTGCTCTTTCATTTGGTCACTCAAGAGATTATAGACTGGTAAAACAAGCTGCTTTACATTCCTTCAAGACTTAGCCTGAAGGCTGCTCTCCATAGCTACCACTAGGATAGCTTTCAATAAGGTTGTCTTTAACCTATCTCCAATAAGGGGTTGTTTGGACTGGTGCAAGGTGCCCACTATAATTAGTGGACAGCATATGCCAGGCCAACTTCTCACATTGGTGTGCAGCGTGTGGGATTCCAGCTTGCTATTGTTTTACTAGATAATCTCAATTGAATTGATCAACTGAAAACCACTAAAGGTACCTAAGGTACATATAATTTAAGCTTAGAATACAGTAAGTTCTACTGAACTTAGAGTTGTGTGTTAAGGGATAGCACACCCTTTCTACAACTCAAGAGAGTTTAGTAGGCCACACTAGAGTAGGTAGTGCATACACCACACCACACTAGTAATGTCTTTAAAGGTAGGATCTAGAGAATCCTTACCAGAAGCCACTGGGCTTCTTCCCTCCAAGTATGATACCCTCCCATTCTTGGAATTGAGAGCATTATGTAACTTGAGGAAATTAAGGACAGGCCAAAGTCCCACCACCCAACACCTTAAAGAGTTGTTGGTGGCTTATGACCTTAGTAAGCCCTTGGGGACTGAAGGGGTAGGAGCTGAGGGTGGGGCAGAAGATGAGGGTGGTGCCAGGGGTAGCAATACCCCCAGCCCCCCCTCTGAAACTGGCCAGGAGGGTGACAATGACCCTGACCTGGATAACCCAATCCCTCCTGAGGAAGATGAAGAGGATGATCAGGATGATGCCCTCTTTGTCCCCCCAGGAAGGATTATGAGTGTGCCCAGAAAGTCTAGATCTCCTTCTCAGGAGTCTAACCACTCTGGCACCTCAATAGGGAGCTCTGTCTCATCTCATAGGAGGGAATCCTCTCATGAGAGGAGAACAAGGCTGATTCAATATGAGGAAGCTCAGCTTGAACTCAGAAGGAAGCAAGTAGCCTTAGACAGGGAGTCCCTAGATCTCTTTAGAGAGAAAAGAAAGTTGGGACTAGAGTCCCATGGTGGCAGCCATGTCCCTAGAGATAGGGATAGGTCCTATGACCATAGGAACCTGAGCAAGATTGTCCCTCCCTACCAGAGTGGGGATGACATCCACAAATGGATGACTGCTCTAGAGAGGGCCTGTAAAGTACAGAGGGTCCCTCAGGAGCAGTGGGCAGCAATCTTGTGGCTCTCCTTTGCTGACAAAGGTAGAGACAAGCTCCTCACTGTTAGAGAGGAGGATGCTGATAATTACAAGGTCTTGAAGAGTGCTCTTATTGATGGGTTTGGCCTAACCACTGAACAGTACAGGTTGAAGTTCAGAGATACCCAAAAGCACAGACTCAAGACTGGGATAGACTATGTGGATTGTTCTGCCAAGGCTCTGGAAGGCTGGTTGATGGGCAGTAAGGTGTGTGACTTCTCAGGATTGTACAATCTGATAATGAGGGAGCAGATTCTTAATAACTGTCAAAATCAGCTGTTGCATCAATACCTGGTAGACTCTGATCTGACCTCTCCCCAAGAATTGGGAAAGAAGGCAGACAAATGGGTCAGAACCAGGGTGAAGCAGAAAGTACAGAACCAAGGTGGGGACACTAAGAAGCAAGATGCTAAGAACTCTGAAAAGGGTGGGGAGAAGGGTAAAGATCAAAAGTCTTCATCAGGCCCCCAAAATCTTCTTCAGGTGGGGATTCACAGTCTACAAAAGGGAAAGGCCAAAGAAAACCATGGTGCAAGGTCTGTAAGCAAAAGACCCACTGGACCAGTGATTGCACCAAGTCCAAAGACTCAAGTCCAGCACCCACCAATGCCCCTAAGGCACCTGTTCCCCCTAGTACAGTTACAGTTGGTGGGAGTGCTCCAGCCAAGGGTTTAGTAGGGTTCACCCTGGGTACTGAGTTGGGCTCTGACCTAGTCAGAGAACTGACTCAGGCTGTGTTAGTCTGTGATGGAGGCATGGATGTGACCTCCTCTGTGAGTCCCAGTAATCTGGGCAAGTACAGACAACAGCCTTTAATCAATGGACGAGAGGCTTTGGCATTTAGGGACACAGGGGCAAGTGTCACAATGGTGACACAAGACCTTGTGCATCCTGGGCAAGTTATACTTGGTGAAATGTACCAAGTGACCAATGCTAGCAATGTCAGAACAGACCATACTCTGGCAGTTGTTAACTTCTCCTGGGGAGGGGTAACTGGCCTTAAGAAGGTTGTGGTGAGTGCAAACCTACCAGTCGAATGCTTGCTTGGCAATGACTTAGAGACTTCTGCTTGGGCAGAAGTGGAGCTCAGGACCCATGCAGAAATGCTGGGGATCCCTGCAGATGTGTATGCTGTGACCATGTTACAAGCCAAAATGTCTAGCACTGAACAGGCCTTGGATTCTGGAATAATGGACCAAGTGCCTTCCAAGAGGAGGAGTAGTAGGGTTAAGGCAGTGCCTTTCCCCTTGGCTCAGGAAGAAGATCAGTCCCTTGAGGGGGATGATCTCAGTCCTGAAGAAGGAACTGTCCCAGAGGAACTTGAACCTGACCAGGTTGAGTTCTTGGGGACAGGGGGACCTTCTAGGGCAGATCTGAGCCAGGAGCAGCAGAGCTGCCCCTCCCTTGAACCCCTCAGACAGCAAGCTGCTGCTGAGGCTGCTGGGAAAGCTAGTGGTCCCCATACAGTGTATTGGGATGATGGACTCCTGTACTCAGAGAGTAGAGACCCCAAACCTGGTGCCACCAGGAGGTTGGTTATACCTCTAAAGTTCAGGGGCTTCCTATTGACCCTAGCCCATGATATTCCCTTGGCAGGTCACCTGGGCCAGAACAAGACTTGGGACAGAATTGTCCCTCACTTTCACTGGCCCCACATGTCTGAAGACACCAAGGAGTTTTGTCGCTCCTGTGTAACCTGCCAGGCCAGTGGCAAGGCAGGTGGCACTACAAAGGCCCCCTGATACCACTACCTGTGGTGGGGGTGCCCTTTGAAAGGGTAGGGATTGACATTGTTGGTCCCATGGATCCCCAAACAGCATCTGGGCACAGGTTTATCCTGGTGGTAGTGGATCATGCCACCAGGTACCCAGAAGCTATTCCCCTCAGGACCACTACAGCACCTGTGGTGGCAAGGGCCCTCCTGGGAATTTTCTCAAGAGTGGGCTTTCCTAAGGAGGTAGTATCAGACAGGGGTGCTAACTTCATGTCTGGGTACTTAAAAGCAATGTGGAAGGAGTGTGGAGTGACTTATAAGTTCACCACACCCTATCACCCACAATGCAATGGTTTAGTTGAGAGATTCAACAAAACCTTGAAGGGCATGATTAAAGGGCTCCCAGAAAAGCTTAGGCGAAGATGGGACATACTCTTGCCCTGCCTTTTATTTGCATATAGGGAGGTGCCTCAGAAGGGGGTTGGTTACAGCCCTTTTGAACTTCTGTTTGGCCACCCTGTGAGGGGTCCACTGTGCTTGGTGAAGGAAGGATGGGAGTTACCTCTCAAGCCCCCAAAGCAAGACATAGTGGACTATGTACTTGGTCTCCGCTCCAGGATGGCTGAGTATATGAAAAAGGCAACTAAAAACCTTGAGTCTAGCCAGGAACTTCAAAAAGCCTGGCATGACCAAAAGGCTGTTCTGACTGTTTACCAGCCAGGACAGAAGGTGTGGGTGTTGGAGCCAGTGGCCCCGGCAGCTCTCCAAGACAAATGGAGTGGACCCCACACTATTGTTGAGCAGAAGGGTGAGGTTACCTACTTAGTAGACCTAGGAACACCCAGGAGTCCCCACAGGGTTCTCCATGTCAACAGGTTAAAACCATATGTGGACAGGGCAGACATGGGCTTGCTCATGGCTACTGATGAAGGGCAGGAGGAAGAGAGTGACCCACTCCCTGACCTGCTCTCACAGAACCCTGACGATGGGTCAGTTGATGGTGTAGCCTTGGCAGGCAGCCTCACTACCCAGCAGCAAACTGATTGTAGACAGGTGCTCAATCAGTTTAGACACATGTTTTCACTGACACCCAGTCAGACCACCTGGTGCACTCATGAAGTGGACACTGGGGACAGTCTGCCTATTAAAAATAAGATTTATAGGCAACCTGACCATGTCAGGGACTGTATCAGGACTGAAGTCCAGAAAATGTTGGAGTTGGGAGTTATTGAACCCTCAGATAGCCCTTGGGCTAGTCCAGTGGTCCTTGTGCCAAAACCTCACACCAGTGGTGGAAAAAGAGAGATGAGGTTTTGTGTGGACTACAGGGGTCTCAATGCAGTCACTAGGACTGATGCCCATCCAATACCAAGGGCAGATGAGCTCATAGATACTTTGGCCTCAGCCAAATATCTCAGCACATTTGACTTGACAGCTGGCTACTGGCAGATCAGACTAGCTGATACTGCAAAGCCCAAAACAGCATCCTCAACCCCTAGTGGGCATTATCAATTTGTGGTGATGCCCTTTGGTCTGAAGAATGCACCTGCCACTTTCCAGAGGCTGGTGAATACAGTTCTCACAGGTCTGGAAGCCTATAGTGCAGCATATCTAGATGATATTGCTGTCTTTAGCTCCACCTGGGAGGATCACCTGGTCCACCTCAGGAATGTTTTACAGGCCCTGCAAAAGGCAGGCCTGACTATCAAGGCCACTAAGTGCCAGATAGGGCAGAGTCAGGTTGTGTACCTGGGCCACCTTGTGGGTGGAGGCCAGGTTCAACCTTTGCAGAGCAAGATCCAGACTATCATGGACTGGACTGCTCCCACTACCCAGACTCAGGTGAGAGCCTTCTTAGGCCTGACTGGGTACTATAGGAGATTTGTCAAGGGGTATGGATCAATAGTGACACCCCTGAATGACTTAACTTCTAAGAAAATGCCCAAAAAGGTTCAGTGGACAGTTAGCTGTCAAAAGGCATTTGATGACCTGAAGCAGGCCATGTGCACTGCTCCCATTCTACAGAGTCCTGATTACTCCAAGAAGTTCATTGTTCAAACTGATGCATCTGAATTGGGGGTAGGGGCTGTACTGTCACAATTGAATGAAGAAGGTCAGGATCAGCCAGTAGCTTTTATTAGCAGAAGGCTGACCCCTAGAGAGAAACGTTGGTCAGCCATAGAGAGGGAGGCCTTTGCTGTGGTCTGGGCTCTGAAGAAGTTGAGGCCATACTTGTTTGGTACACACTTCCTGGTTCAGACAGACCATAAGCCCCTCTTATGGCTAAAACAAATGAAGGGTGAAAACCCCAAACTGCTTAGGTGGTCCATTTCCCTACAGGGGATGGACTTTACAGTGGAACATAGACCTGGGAGTAACCATGCCAATGCAGATGGACTCTCTAGGTACTTCCACTTAGAACATGAAGACTTAACTGGGCAAGGTTAGTTTAATGTCCCTACGTTTGGGGGGGTTGTGTAGGAGAGTAGGATCTGCTTCACATGGGTACACCCACTTTTTGCTGATGCTTCACTGTTTTTCGACATTAGTCTGGCTGGGGCCCTGCTAATCAGAACCCCAGCCTAGCTGCTTCCTCTCTAAAATGGTTTCCATGTGCCTTAGGCACATCACTGATTGGAATCTGGAGTGCCCTTATAAGTCCCTAGTATATGGTATACTATGTACCAAGGGCATAGGTACCTCAGAGGCCTACCAGGGGCTGCAGCATGTATTATGCCACCCCTGGAAGGCCATCCAAACTGACACCACAGGTCTGCTACTGCAGCCTGGGTAAGGTGGTGCATGCACCCCTTACTGTGATATAGGTTACCTATATCACTAAATACATACACACATATAAACCTATAAGTCACTCCTATGGCAGGCCTTATCAATCCTGAAGGCAGAGTGCGTGGTTCCTATGTGAGAGGGTGCCCCTGCATGAGCAGGGCCCCTCTGCAGCGTTCGGAGACCCTTCTCTGATGCTGTTTGTAGTGCAGCCTGACCATATACTCTTAAGCGCATTATAACCTCGCGTTAAATGCTAACTTTGGAATGGCTGCACCTAAACATGTCATGTTTGGTGTCAAACATCTTGGAATACTACCCCCCGCCAATTCTGGCGGCGGGGGTAGCATTCCACCCTTCTAGAGGGAAAGACATGTTAACTCTGGCTAGCCCGGTAACTTCTTTCTAAAGCCCTGGCATCACAAAATGGATGCTGCTGCCACAGACACGAGTCTGGCCTGCTGCTGCTGGACGAAACTCCGGCAGGGGAGGCCTGGACAACAGGTTTCCTGTCCCAGGGAGGTGTGACCACCTCCCCAGACAGGATAATGTGTATTGGGGCTGGGCGGGAGCACTTTCGGGTGCTTTGAAGTCCTGCACTGGGGGCACATTTGGTGTCCCTGTGCATACCCCAGTTCAAACCGGATCAGGGGCTTGCAGCCCCTGCTTTGGCGTGAACTGGACAAAGGGAAAGGGGTGTAGCCACCCCTCTGCCCTGACCCACCCATAGGTGGGGCCACAGAGTAGTCCAACCCCTAAACTTGGTATAAGTATAGGAACCCAGTCCTTAGGACTTTAGATTATCCCTGGACGAAACTCTGAAACAGAATCCTGGACCTTCGACGCTCTACTCAAGATTAGAGGACAGAAGAATCTCCCTTGGGGTCAAGGAGTGACTCCCCTGCTTGGCAGGCACCAAAGACGCATCTGTCCGGTCTGCATTTCTGAAGCTCCCGTCGGATGCCGAAGTCTTCGCATCACCAGAGGTGGATTCTCAGACTTCCTCGAGGCTACCCTGAGTCCCCAGCAAAGCTGAGGTCCGTAGCTATCGTGGGTAACGTGAGACCGTGACCCCTGGACACCGAGCACACTTGCAAGTGCATCCTCTTCTGGGTCTCCCACGAAGTCGTGCTTTGGGCTCCGAGTAGCCCTAGCCTCCAGCACCAACTGCACCAAAGATCACTGGCCTCCACTCCACGAGTGTCCTGTGAGCCAGATCCACGTGCGTCGTCTTGAGGCTCCTTTGCGGTCGCTAGCCCGTTGGCTAGTAGCCCTTCACGAAAGCCAATCTTTTTCTTCTTGGGCATCCTGGTTGCTCCAGGCCTGCCCTCACTTATCCTTGCTGGGTGAGTTCCCCAGACCTTGCTGGTCTGCACCATCGATGATCTTCATCTTCACCGAGACTTGCCGTTGCCAAGGCTTGTTGGGTCCAATCCGGTCGCCGATACCTCAGCACTCGACAGACATCGTGTACCAGCCCGAATCCTGCTCCTGGTTGCCGACAACGCCTCCTGGACCTCGTGGCTGAAGAGTCAAGATGACCGTCACCGCATCTGAAGCAAGCGACATCGGTGGGCATCTGTCCATCGCCTTCCTGGTCACTGGCTAGTGACCCAGACTCTGTCCCCTCTGCTTTCAGGCTCTTCAGATCTCTGATCCACTCTTGGATCCACCCGGACACTTTCCACTTGGTCGAAAGCAGCACTTTGCAGCAGATCGCCATTCAAATCGACGACGAAACCCGACCCCGAAAGGCACCTATGCACCCGGCTTCCCTGGGTGAGGTAACACGAGTACTCCGGTGCTCCCGTGGGTAGAGACTCTTCAAAGTACTAGTTCTCAAAGGGTTTGCTCCAAGTCCTCCTTTAAGTGTCCCTTTTCTTTAATTTCCTGATCGCGACTTTCTCCATAGAAGTCAACGGCGTATCGCGGTTGTGTATTTACACTGCACGCGTCCCCCGTGGGTCCCCTGTGTCACTACCTTGGGTGGTTCCTTGTGGTCCAAGCACTTCTAGAGGCTCTAGGCCTAGTGTCTAGTTCAGTCGTGGTTCTTATACCACTTTATTGGTATATGGTTTGGTACGCCCCTAGGGCCCAAACGTGTATTTGTGCTATTACTGTCTTTAACTAACTTATAACTTATGTACTTCGAACTCTAGCCTCATAAAGAGACTAGAGGGGTGTGTTTAGCAATAAATACATATATTTTGAATATATACCTGGTGTGGTGCTCTTTCATTTGGCCACTCAAGAGATTATAGACTGGTAAAACAAGCTGCTTTACATTCCTTCAAGACTTAGCCTGAAGGCTGCTCTCCATAGCTACCACTAGGATAGCTTTCAATAAAGGTTGTCTTTAACCTATCTCCAATAAGGGGTTGTTTGGACTGGTGCAAGGTGCCCACTATAATTAGTGGACAGCATATGCCAGGCCAACTTCTCACAAGGTCCTCTCAAAATCTGATAGGATTCTACTATGAAATACCACCACTTGTCAGATCACTCTATTCCTTCATCATGCAGTGACATTATTGCTCCCAGTCCTACTGGGCTGGAGTCACTGGTTACCCCACAGTGTAGAGAGTGTAGGGACCTTGGAGTTCTGATCTATTCTGGTGCTGGTGTGTTGACAGTGCCTTTACCTTTCTGGGATCTGATTTAATGCCCTTTTCTGAAAATATGTATCCAAACACTTTTCTGCTGTGATAGTGATAGTGGCATCTACTAAGGTTTGGCATACTTGTTTGAGTGGTGTGTCATGATCTTGCTGTGAATATCCAAGCATGAGTTTGTCATCACTGTGATTCAACATATTGAGAATGTGTCAAATTATTTTGTGAATGGCTTCCTGCAATGTTTCTGTTGCCTCCAATACTCAAAAATGGAGCCAGGTGCATGGAGAACGTTGTTATGTATCAGCTGTTTTCCCACACTTACACATTATTGGGGTCAAGCTTTGAGAAAACCTGGGCCCCATTTCCTTGCAGTATCACAACTGGTATGTGGGGGGACTATATGCCATTTTTGCTCTGGTTTTAACACGCATTCTTACTTAATTTATATTTTCTCTCTTGAGTACCACTATAAGAGCCTGTCAATGCATAGTCTTTCCACTAGATTTTGGGTGGGCTCATTTAACTCTCCAATGATATCAAGTGTAAGTAGGTTTTTGACTTCTCAGTCTTCTGCATCTTTTAGGTGGATAGCCACTTTTCAATGGCCTTGTGCCACAATAGTACAGCTTCATCCATATGTAGCTGTCCTCGAGTGCCATTCATCTTGATGAGGGATAGTTGAGGGATCTCCTGCTGTAGGGCTGAGCATTTTTGCAGTGCATAATTGATTGATAATAGACCAATTTTCTCTTCAGTGGCAAACATTAATAGGCAGGAGGGGACAATATATGCACATGAAGAGAATCGTCATTTTGATGGATGCCTTAAATGACTTCAGACATTGACGTGGTCCTGACGTTGCCCACATGTAGACCAGCACATCAGATTTTATTAGTGTTTGCTGCACATTCTTTTTTTTTAAATTCTTCTACTCATGTTACATTTAATGAGGCATCATTTGAGGCACCACTTTCCAGGACGATACTGAGCAGTGTGATTGCCAACTTGTAGGAATATGTGGGGGACACTTCTTAATTTCAAGAGAGCTGTTAAGGTAATGCATCACTGTGATTTGACTACCTTCTGTCACTAGCCCCAGACATGTGGCTGTCTTGAAGCACAGCATATATTTCTGTCTCCACATTCCTTCCTTGTAGCTGAAGGTGAACTATGAATTATTGTTTGCAGACCCCGAATGTGATGAGCCCCGTGTATAGATGTGAGTGTTTGATGCTTCTAGCACTGGTTTGTGCTTTGTTTCTACAAATTTAGTGACTCCTACTACATTAACCCATGCTCCTCCATCCAATACTAATCATGCTTGGTAATGTCCCACCCATATGTTGACTGCCAGAGCTGTTTTCCAGAGTGCTTCTTTCTCACAATGTGAATATGTTCTCTTCTTTGTTTCGTGTTGAATCATTAGATGCTGATGACCTCGCAGAAGGTGGGGTTGGGGCTCTTCCTCCCGCCATTGAGCTAATGACATGTACTTGGTGTAGATAATCTGCCATTCTGCATGGTCAACATAGATTTTTTGCCTAATGCTGGACCCTATATTTTTGCTGGGTTTAGAACTCTGTGCACTTTACCACTGCTAACCAGTAGTAAAGTGCATGTGTTCCACCCTTAAACATGGTTGAATTGGCAAATTGGTATATTTAGCTTGCCTATTAGTCCCTAATATATGGTACAAAGTGTACCCAGGAAGTGATATGCTACCAGTGGACTGCAACACTTATTGTGCGCCTACTACTGTGGGTTCAGGGTTAACACAGTAACCTCACTGCAAATGTGTAAAATATGCATTGCTGCCTGTCATAATAAACCCCTTTTGCCTGGTGAAAACCTCCCTTTTAAATACTAATGTCACCCCTATGTAGGCCTTGTAACCCACAAGGCAGGGTGCCTGGTATTTAAACAAATGACATGTGGAAATGTAATGTTAACATGTCCATACAGTGACTGGCAATCAAATGCTATGTTTACTGTAGCAGGCCTGGCTCTTCTATGTAGAAAACAAGAGCACAGGTTAACGGCATCTCAGGAATGGGACCAGGTAGAAAAATAATTAAACAACTATTTTAGTAGGTATTAAAAATACAGTTCCATGGTGAAGTCAGATTTATAATTAATATTAAGGGAAAATAACTTTTAGAAAGATACCTTTTCCCTATCTGATGTTCCTGGGGGTTAATTTGCATTTGCTCTCCTGCTTCTCCCAGCCAGTAATTAGCCTTGAATAGGTGTGAAATGCCTCCCAGGACAAAAAATAGGCTGACCTGAATGAGCAGAGATAACTCCTCTGAACTCCACACAATATGCAGGGTGGAGGCTGTGGCATCCTTTTTGACACTTCAGTGTCAAATCCTGTTTGACGAGTCTGCTGGGTTCACATATAACACATGGGGACACTTTTAAAAGGGGAGAAAACAGGATGCCAAGACAATTCTTGTTGATCCACTGTCTGGCTGCTGAAGGACTCTGCTTTTGTCCTGCCAGACTTCTGTCTCTGGGTTTGTTATGTGTGCAGTGGATGCCTCAAACTGGATTTTAGTGTTAGATGTGGGAGGACACTAGGTTTACCATAGTATATTTTCCTCACTCTCCCCCAGCCCTCAGAGACAACTTTTACTGGGGTTGAAGACTTTCACAGTCTTGAAAATACTCAAAGAGGGTAGGATTGACGCCAGAAACATTTACTCCATTGGTTAAGTAAGACATGCCCCGGAATCATTCCTACCTACTAGCTTGTGCAAGACATAAATATGGCACCTGGAGATGCCCAGTTTAGAACACATCCTGCATCTATGGAGGATTAGAAGAGGACTGGACCTGCTCTCTAAGACCTGAGGGAAGCACTGAAGGACTGGACCTGCTCCATCTTGTCCCCAGCACCAGGAAGTGGACTCAAATGGTGAGTAGGCTGACCTCCTGTTCAAGCTTGTGTTTTTTACTATGAACATATATGTTTACATGGTGATTTAGAATATGAACTTTGCTACAATATCATTATATAACTTTTGGAAAAGTGATGCGTAAATTATTGTTTATAAATCGATGAGTGGCACTTTGGTAGTGAGAGGAGATTACAGGTCACCATCCAGTGGTTGTAGAAGTGAACAAACTGTTATCTGGTGAGAAAACAAATCATAGCACTAATATTAAATTAACTAAAAAACCTTCAATTTGAAATAAAGCCATCCATCTGCCCTCCCCTACTGATGCGCAATCGAATTCTTCAAGCTCCTTCTTCAAGCTCACATCTAAATGGAAACGTTTATCAAACCCTGAAAAACGTGACATGCATCACAATAAAAAATGTTTATATAGAACCTTATTCTTTGCAAATGTATTAATTTTGAATTTTGAGGATATGCATTTATTGAAATTGATGTGGTCAGAAAGGTTGGGATTTGCGGCTGTATTACATAACTTATAAACGATTTTTTTCACAAAAATTCCTTTTTTACTAATGCGGGTTGTGCCAAAAACACTGAATGGGAACAGTTAAAATATCCTCTGGCCAGAGATTTACATTCATTTGTGACCTGGTTTCTTTGTGTGTGAGGGATTTTAGTTCCTCGAGAGGACATGTTGGTTTTGCAAATTGTTCTCTGCATGATTGAATTGTTTGCTTCCAATAATTAATCATTTTTCTTGTTCAACATGTGCAGACGAGTATTTAAAATATTCTAAACATGCAACACGTGCTACTTTCGTTTGGCTGCTCGTGCCACTTGTAAAAGGTTTCTTTCTGTTTTCAGTTCAGCTTTACTGGTGCCTTCTATGTTCTTCTATGGGGATGACAAAGGATCTATGTACAGCAAATCAATGACCAGGATATGAAAGAATGTTGCAAGTTAAGTACCAAAACAATGTTTGCTTCAGAAAAGTGATGTTTAATTAACTAACTACAGTACAGAATCAGAAGGGTACCCGCCAGCCTAGTTGGCAGTTACGTGTGCAATTGCATCAAGCATGGATGAAAATTCACATCAGAGATTGACAAAACGTGAATGTGTACTTATAAATGCATTTTCCACACATAAAATGAGGCTAGCATGGTGGAATACCGTGGACTTTTCTGTGTAACTGAGGGGCATATTTACAAAGGCAGTGCGCCACAGGAACATCACTTTTAATGGCGTTCCTGTGTCTCAATGCCCTGCTCCATAGTTACAAGATGGTGGCTTAACACCACCTTGTAAATATGCCCCTTACTGCAGCAGTCCACTGTGGCAAAGAGGCAGGCAATGGGTGTTGCTGTGGACGTTCCACTGCTACACCCTTTGTTTTTTTTACGCTGCCCCCTATTTACAAGGGGGGCTAAATATGGGGCAGCACCAAAAATAGGACCAGGGAAAAACTGGGCTTAAACAAGCGCAACGAGGAGAAATAATTAATTTCTCCTCGTTTTTGCTCTTTCTATGTGTGCTGCATTCTGCAGCACACATAGAAACAGCAAATCGCCATTAATGATTGTTCATGTGCTGGAAGGTGTCCCTTCTGGCACATAAACAATCATTAAAAAATGACGTTTTGCAACTTCTACATGTGCTGTATTCTGCAGCACACATAGAAGTTACAAATTGCCATTAGTGATAGTCCATGTGCAGGAAGGGGCACCTAAATTAGTGCCAGCGGTAGGGGAAACGTAGGGGTGCACCGCATTCTTGTAAATACGGCGCATCCTTGCGTTTTGAAACTTTCAGAGCGCGGCGTTAGCAATTTTGGCTTAACACCGCGCTACGACAGTTTCTTGTGAATATCCCCCTAAATCTGCACAGAAGGGCTGGTTTTTGAAAGAAGGAATAGGTCTGTGTCCATGGTGGGTAGCAATGTAACAACCCAAAAAGTGCTGGTAGTGTAAAGCAATGGGCTTCTCCACAGGAAAAATGTTTTACGTCGAGAAACTTGAAAAAAGAAACGTAGACACTGCTTGAGAATACTTAGCAACAAGTTTCAAGAAGTATTCCAGACATTACTTGTGAGTTCCAGAGCAGTCGGACATTTATGCAAATCTTATGCATAAGCCTGCCAATGTAAATTTATGACTGTCCAAACGAGTTTGTTTTTTTAATCACCAGAGGTCAGCATACTAATGTTCACATTGAATCGCAGATGCCGAGCTTGCATAGCATTTGTGATACAATCCAACAACACTTTTTGCACTGTGCTATATTTACTAATCCAGAACAGTACAAATATGTAATTTGCCAAGATTTGCAGAACTCCTGCCTCATTAAACATAAAGAGTTAATATTACTTCTGCAATGATTTCAGATTCGTGCTAATGCAGGGATGGAAGCCTTCAAGGGACAATAGACCAGGGTTTTAAGTGGGATGAGAAAACTGGTGGGGAGGAGGGGGTCTCAAAGGGGGGTGACCTATGTAATTATGGGCGTGGCTTAAACAAGTAAGCTAAAAATCCGCGCTTAGCGTGGTGTTCCGCCCGACTGATATTTTACTGCCTCTCTCTGTTACAGGTACAATACAACCACTAAGATACGCCTAACTTTTATAGGAAAATGCTGAAATAAAGTATTTTTGATTGACGTACACCTAAAACAAGCCAGGACTAATGGCTTTGTCAAATGGTTGTTAGTTGCATGAGTTAAACAACAATGGCTTTCTTATATATAATATTAAAAGATCTTCAGTTCTGAAATGATGAGACTGAAATAACTATAACGAGTCTCGTTGAAATTACATCAAAGGCAGGTGAAGGGTGGTAATCTGCCGAGTTAAAAGACTTTTTTTTTTCACTCCGAGGGTGAGGGGAAAAATAGAGAGCCCAATAGGGACCCGTCTCAGCACCTGCTTTTTAGAACTGCCGGTGCTGAGCACCGGCAGGACCCTGCCCATTTAAAGCCCTGCAATAGACCTCTATTCCTGCACTGGCAAAGTGCCGTTTTTGCCTTCCCTTGTCTGTTAAAAGGACAGAGGTGGCAGTAGTCAATAAAATGTATCACAACGTAAAGGGACATCTCGGAGAGCATACAATGGTCTGCTTACTCCAACGCTCCCAACTGCCATTCCACAAATGGTAGCTGTCACTCAGGGGCAGCTACCATCTTGCAAATGGATAAAGCCTGCTTTCAGAAGGTGGTAATATTTAAATGGGTGGCAACCGCAATATCAGTCCCAAACCATTGATACATTTCCTTTTACTCAGAATGTAAGTTTAGTGGATCACGATTTGGGTTTTAGCCCTAGCATAGGAAAGCCTACTAATTTATGCAAAGCGGGGTTTGTGAGTACAAAAACGTTTCTGCCATTTGACCCTAAATGAACTAAAAGAGATAAAGGGAATTAAAAACATTAAAAGCAGTAAATAATGGGATACGTACGTTTGTTTATGGTCAGATGAAGTGGCCTTAAAAGAGCATTTTCAGCTAACATCCACCACTTAGGTGCTTAGTATGAGTTTCATAGTATTTTGGGAGGTAATACCACACTTGCTAAACACTGATACTGCTGGATTGAGACTTTACGATTTAAGGGAGTACTTCCCCTTTCCGAGTCATGCACAAAATGAGGTATAATACAATAATCCTGTATATTTTCCCATGTTCTTAGGCGCAAAACGTGGAATGTTGCATGTTTCTCGTGCACAAATTCAACAGGTTTCACCTAGGACAATTTCTGCATGGAAAAACTGCTGTATTTTTGCACCAGCTCTAAACCCAGTTTGGGTTTCAACTGTTGTTTGTGCCTGAATCAGGATTAGCACATGTTGTAGAATGAGACCCTAAAATGTTTAATTGCTGCCCAGATACAAGTGAGAAGCACAAGCAAAACAGCAAAAGAAAATGTGCCACCTCAACCTCACAATGGGATGGCTGGATATAAACTGACAGCACTCCCTTCATACATGTGGCTTGCATCAGCATTTCAAGTGGCATAGCTCTCTGGATACCCACTCAAACATTTACAAAAAAATTAAGTTAGAAATATAAACTTGAAGGTGTGAGCCAAAATGCCTTTGAATTCTGACCATCAGGTAATCTCAAAGAATTCCAACAGCACTTGTGTGTCACAGCTTCGTAGCAGGACTCACGCATACAAATGTATTCCATTCTCTGGATCCTAATAATTAAGATGCTTAAATTCACACATGGGCTAATGTCATGTAAAACATTTGCACCTATTAATCTTTTTCATCTTTCTCTACAGGCACAACACTTACGCATCGAGAAATGCGGCCTTTACACTGCGCCTTTCTGAGGGATTCCCTTCCTTTTCTCACCCTACGCATCGATTTATCCCTTATCTCGTCCTCCTAGTCCCAGTCCTTACTACATGGGGAAAAGGAAGCCTCATATAGCAAGGTCTGGGACTGGGAGGACAAGATGGAGGGGGGGGAGGGGTAATGGCAGCCCACCACTCCTGATATTCTAAAGCGAGGATAGTATTTTGGTCTCTGATGCTGAACAAAAAGGAGTTCTCCAAACAGCACCTTTTGCTCAAGAGAAAGAAAAAGAAGTCTTTCACATCAAATAATGTTCTCATACGTTTCAAACGTTATTTCCATAGCTTATGCTACTGATTAGTGCAAGTTCACAAGAAGGGGAGGGTACATTTGCAGAGGACTGTGGATATGCACATTTTCTGCAGTGCGCCTCGAGTATTTACATACTAATGTGTTTTGAAACACACCATCTTAGGTTGGGGAGATATCGAAGATATAAACTTTGATTGAAAGTTATGTAGTTTCACCTGTTCAGACATCTGCATCCAAAAGCAGTATGGTGACTGTCCCTATGGGACGCTGAGATGGTCCTACAATTTCCAAATTATGCATAACTTTAAAAAGTGGTGCTTAGATCCTGGTTGCACAGCTCTCTGCAAAGTCACGTTCAACGGCGGAGAAGTGCAGAATGCATCGGTAGAACACATCTTGTTAGAATCATTGAGAGCAAGAGTCAAGCAGGCACCTTAATGGGACCTGCGTTGAGGTTATGGTTACATTTCGAGGGTGACCTGGGGTCAAAACGCATATTCAGTGTTCTGGTGATCAGCCATTTCGTCTTTTTGTCTACTCTGTCACAGCAGGTCCTTGCACCGACAGCTCCAATACAGGAACTAATTCTGGTCCGCTCAGTGACCAAAAATGCTGTATATTTGTTTTGAAGACGAGCGACCTCTAGCAACACTAAATAGTGCTGCATCTCAATGTTGGTGTGTTGTGTTATATGTTGCAGATAGTTTAACAGCAATCATGAACATTCGAGAAAAAAAACTTCCATAGATCCTAATATTGTATAGGACTCTAACCGAAGACCTCCATTTGTGCACACACCACACATTATTTTGTTAAATTATGTACTTTTCATGCATGTGCTTTACAAAGCACTTCAATATGCACACACCTGAGGTTTTTGCAACAAGATAATCCATCCTTGGCTAGTAATGACTAGCATTATCTTCAACCTTATTAAAACAAACTTACTTAAACTTACTCATACAACAAGATCTCGTGGAATAGTTTCAAACAAAAGTATATTTTCCATGACCAGTATATAGTCGGGATTGGTATAAACTGATAAATTTGAACTGTTTTAGAAATGCTTGTTTTTGAAATGTTTAATGCAAACGTAAAAAAATCTACAGCAAACTCTAATCGACTGGGTCCTGTTGCAAACAAAAAATACAGCGTTGCGTCTGTGGTGAATGTGCACTTTTGACATTTTTTTGTGCACCAGGTAACATTCCCCTTTGCTTTTAGGCTCGGAAAGAATGGGTGATAGGCCCAGCCAGAATCATAGGATATAACTGAACAGAGGTAGAGAAATGAGCCTGGTGTTCCAGTTCCAAGATCGACCTCTCAAGCTGTAAAGCCTCATCGCCTCTTCCTCCTTCAGATCCACTTGTATGACCTGATTGATTAGAGCAACCTTTGCCATCAGAGACACCTGTAAATGTGATTCATGTTCTGTGCTCATCAGCAGCCCCCATTGTTCAACTACTAGAAAGTGTGAGTGATCCCAGTCGGTCCAGCATAAGCCCACTGAGGCTAAGAGGCAGAAGCTGTTTTGGGCTGGTATAATATTGGCGCGGCTGCTTGTACTTAGCCTCACCATAAGCGATAGAAGAAGCCATCTGTGTACCTGTTGGAAATGGGCCCAGGAACTGGGACCAGAACCCAACTGTTCCACACAGCCACAACTCTATCCACTGTGAGGCTGTAACCATCAACCTGTCTTGCTCATGCCTTGTTAACATCATGCCACTGCAGGCCCAGAGGGGCTGCATGCAGTACTCAGTCACAGGTCTATGGGTAGGTGAGTGGGTTGTTTTACATGCTTTTGAGTGGAGAAACAGGCCTGCCACTTTTTTTGTTTTTTTGTTGCAGTTTTATATAGTGCGAACTCGACCAGAAGGTATTGGAGTGCTTTACATGAGCACTAGTTAATATTACACAAGGACAGATTCATTTTTTTTGGTAGGCACAGGGAGATTAAGTGATTTGCCAAGAATCATAGGATGTTGAGCCAATGCCGAAACTCGAATCTGGTTCCCCATCTCCAAAGTCGGCAGATCTGGCCGTTAGGCCACATCCTCACTCTTGTGCTGAAAATACTTGGCAATGTGGAAATGGGACTATCAATGGTGTTTTAAATATTTGACATGGGGGAATGTCTTGCCCTTGAAGCATGTCACAGTCAGCAGTGTGGAAACACGCTTGTTAAAAGTGCTTTAGGTAGTGTTGAATGTGGAACCAGGCTCGCCGGGGAATTTTCAGATACTGTACACTGGGGAAGCAAGCCTGCCAGTTGTGTTTATATACATGCGACAATGGAAACAGACCTGCCATTAGTGCTTTACATTCTTACACTGGAGTCACGAGCCTGGCAATGGCACTTTACGTACTTGGCAATGCGAACGCGGGGCTGTCAACGGCCTGGTAATGGTGATACACATGCTTGGCAAAGTGTAAATGGGTGTGTTAGCGTTGAGGAGCTCTGTTTACTTACAATGTTGAAATGTATACGCTGCTTTACATTCTAGGCAATGTAGAAGTGAGCTCGCCAGTGGTTTTATGGTGCTTATTCTACTTGTCAATGTGGAAACAGGTTTGGTAATGGCAGGGTGCTTTAGATACTTGATAATGTGGTAGTTAGCGGTTTGCTTTACATATTTAGGAAAGTGAGATCCGGCTTGTTCAAGGTGGTAAGGCTATTTGCGTAGGTGGCAATGTGCAAACAGGCTTTCAAGAGTGGAAACAGCCTCGCCGATGGTGCCGAGGTGATAATTTTCATGCTTGACAATGTGGAAATCGTTTTGTGGCCTTTTACATATTTAACAATGTGGAAAGGCGCTGTGGTGCTGCACATATTTAACAATCTGAAGCACACTTGCCATCCTTGCTTCACAGGCCTGGCACTGCGAAAGCTGACTTCGCAATTCTCCTTCTCCATATTTATAGTTGAATTTCCTAGCCAAACAAACCTCCAGCTCCTTGCTGCTGTGCATCCGACAGATGGAGCTCTCGTGTGAAGGGCAGAGTTGAAGGTTTTAACTTATATTGCCATTATGAATATTTGCAACTCTCAGTGCCGTCTGTGAGCAGATGCAAAGTTTATGTTTGGTTGCTTTTTTGCTTGTTCATTGTCAGTTGCAAACTTAGGATATATATATTTGCAACTATCATTTAGCTTTTGCATTGCAGTTCTACCCTATGATGGTCATATTCACACTTGTGATGCAGAGAACACTCACCAGCCCTGATTGTTTGGAGAAGCCTTTGCACACACCCTAAGTCTTTTTTGCCCGCACATTTTTGACCACTACATTAGGTGGATACATATGAGCTACCCAAGATTTGCAAAGCGACACGCCCGCCCCCGGGGAGACCGATCGTCTCAGGGATAGGTTCTGTCTTAGAACCACTTAGTAAGTTTTGCGACCACTTTCTTCGACCCCTGGTCCAGACCATCCCTGAAGGATACCAAAGACGTACTGAACCGGATTGCCAACATTGAAAATCCAGGAGAAATGAACTTCCTCATGACGTTGGACGTGGAGGCACTTTATACTAACTTCCCCCAAGACGCCACCCTGAAAGTGGTGGAGAGCCTCTTGAGAAATCCAACCTGCCGACCCCCACTCCAGCGGAATTCATCATCGAATGCGCGACTATTGCGCTCAAGAACAATTTTTTCCATTACAAGACCCAGCTCTATCATCAGGTACAGGGGACATCAATGGGGAGTACATTTGCCCCTAGTCTGGCCTGCCTGTACGTGGCAGACTTTGAAGCAAAACACATACTTTGTGCAACCAATCCGTTCATGACCAATATCCTGTTATGGAAGAGGTACATTGACGACATCCTGGTATTTTGGAAAAGAGACAGAAACAGCTGTGACTCCTTCACAGAGTGGATTAACACCTTGAACCCCTATCTCAAGTTCACCAGCTCTGTCTCAGACACAGAAATTCCATTCCTTGACTTACTGATCAACCTGAAACAAGGACAGCTAGAAACCAAAATTTACCAAAAAATAACTGACTGCAACAGCCTCCTCTCATTTGAGAGTCACCATCCCAAGGCCCTCCGGGAGAACCTCCCGTATAGACAGTTCTTCCGCCTCCGATGCAATTGCAGCGACCTGACCAGCTACCGAACTCAAGCTAAGGAACTCAGCAACAATCTCCTTGAAAGGAGATATCCACCGAAAGTAGTAAGACTGGCAGAGAAGAGGGCACAGAACGATAATAGAAAGGCACTTGTGGGAGAGAACACATGTTCCAAACACGATGTGTTGACATGTGTCACCTCCTTTACTCCCCTTTCCAACAAGGTGAGATCCATCATCCTACGACATTGGAGGATCTTGAATTCTGGTTATCTAAGTTTGGAACGTCCACGCTTCGCTTTCAAGAGAACGTCCAACCTGAGAGATCAACTGGTACACACTGGACCACGTGTTAAGAAACCCAACACACAGACGACCCTCTGGAATCTTCCGCGGGTAACAGGAAACCACCCCTGTGGCAGTTGCACGGGGTGCAACTCCACTACCCACTCTACCGTCCTCCAGCTGGGCACCTTCCGATGGATTTAAAGGCAGCACACAAACTGCAACACGAAAAACTGTATTTACCTGATTACCTGCCCATGCAATATGTACTACGTGGGCATGACTACGAGACCAGTGAAGATCAGAATGGGGGAACACAGAAGCACCATCAGATGTGGCCGAAGCACGACCAAAATGAGCAATCACTGCAATGAGGCAAACCATTCCACCAAAGACCTAAAATGGACCGTTCTGGAAGCGGATCCATCTTGGAACGCCAGCACTCTCTTCAGACACGAACAACGGTGGGTGTTTTGCCTCCAGACGAACAAGAACGGGCTCAATGATGAGATCCCCTGGACGGAGGTTTAATCCAACTTCCCCACATTCAAAATATCTCCCTCCCATCATGACCAGACTGACATAGTATCGGCCCCTTGACAACCTGTACGGCAGTGCTTAATTTGTTCCGGAGCTTTCAGTGCTAAGCACCGGCACTTCATTTTCAGGGCCGGGTCTACCCGCGATATTGGCTGCTCACTAAATTCACACGGGTCTCATTGGTAAAAAGCTGATATTGCACGGCAGCAGCCCACCTTATGAGGCACACACTCAGAAACTGCCAGGGTCCCTGCCTCATCATAAATCACAGGTCACTGCAAACAAGCGCTACCAATGATGACCCCTTAGTTACAAACTATATTATTAGCCCGCCCCGTCCCTACTTGGCAAATCGTCAAGTGTGTGTCCTGAGTTGGACCAATGGGATCAGTCTTTTCTCCGCAGCCAGCCCAAGCATACTGCGCAGCCGCAGCACTTTTCAACCGATGATATGCAGCAAGCAGTATGTTGACAAAAAACAAGAAAGGGACCCTGAAAAAGTTCAATACGTAAGGAAGGAACCAGGGAAATAGCAACTACAAAAGAACAAAACCTTCCCTCACATGTATACCTCTAACATTGGCTATAAGTCCATACTTCAAGAAAAACCACAGACCAACGATATTTTTATAGAAAAATAATTTTTTTTTAATTCATGCATTTATCAAAATATATTTTTTTCCTTAGTATTTTATGTATTTATATTCATATTCTTCACACAGGATTCAATAAAAACACGACAGGAGCCCAACATCATGATATATTAGGGTACCTATGAGTAAATAGACATGTAACCACCCCAGCCACCACATACAAAAGATCTAACAATACATAGCAATAAGCCATACAAAACAGATAAAAAACAGTACATACAACATAATTGACAAAGGCAAACAGGAAAAGAAGCGCCGACGCGCATTTCGGAGATCCCAAATATATATCAAACTCCTTCTTCAGGGCGCACTTTATTTAATCATTATGAAGTTGACCATCATCTTGACTGTAAACACTAATTCTCATCAATTTGATGTAGATATGTTCAAAAAATTAAAGGGCTTCAATCACAATAAAATATTGGTCTGTGGGAAGGAAACATACAATAAATATTTCATATGCCAATCATTTTTAATTAAAGCAGGAGCAATTTAAATCCATTCCAAATGGTGCAAATGCAGAGCAAAGATGTGAAAAGGAGTATTTACTACCACCAAAGAAATAAATCATAACAACAATCAAAAAAGATACAATGGTGAACAGACCCCTCATACCAAAATATTAAAAAAAAGAAAAAAGGGAAAAGGTAATTTGATACACCCCTAATAGAACTCAGAAAGTCAAAACTAAATATAAAGAATAAAGTCCACATACTCCGAATGGATTCCAATACACACACCGGTCAAATGGGCATAAGCGGTACACGCCACCACCAGTCAATGTTCATAAACTGGAGGGATAAATAAGACAAGATAAAGTATCCAAAGGAAATACTATATGTAATTATTCATCAGGGTACTACTGATGTCCGTGTGGGAACTGAGGCTTCCGAATAGCTAAACGCACAGCGGTCGTCCATAGGGTACAACATACATACCAAACTAGAGTACATATAGTAGAATAGTTTAAAACCAGGCTGGTAACTAGCTAACTCACAAATTGCTGGCCATCTAATGTAATGTGTCTAGATAAAAACCTCACTCTAGAGGACTAATCGAAGCACCGGCGGGCAGCATAATAAATCAACACTACCAAAATGTGCCTAATAGAGCGTAAGATAACAATAACGCTATGCCAAGCTTAATATACAAAAAAGATGAGCAGAATAACTAAAATTAACTAAGCCACACTCTGTCAGATACCCTAACTCAGTGTCTACTGTATGAACTAAGCTAATTTAAGAAGCAATACTCACACAGATAAAAAGTAGAATTCCCTTGAGAAGTAATACAGAGAAATTACTTAAAAGATGATATATAGACAGTTGAGGTATCATGGAGCCACAAAGGACATAGCGACCTAGACACAAAAATAATATGAGGAAGAGGTTTTAATGTATAGACCAATCAAGAATTGAACAATACGGGACAGTGACTAAAAGAAAAGAAAAAGGGAAAAAGAATCACTTACAATCTATATAGGCATGATGTCTCTAAATTGCCGAGTACCGCATTCAGCACTGAGCTAATAGGGTCAGGTACCGCCGAGGGAAACTGTCTCCTCGTGTACGGTCTGAAAAGAGATCACGAGTGAGCCAAGAAAGTCAGCGTTTAAAGATAAAAAAATGGACACTACATAAATAGCAAGAAATGTAAGTCTAGAGGCGACCAGCAGTACTACTCACCATGGATGTATCGTCCTCATTCCTACACCGCGGGGGTCCCAAGTAGTAAACTCAACTTCAAACGGGAAAGGGAGAGACCTGCGTTTTATAAAGGGAGAAGATTTCAAACCGGTAGTCACATGGGCGGACGGGATAATAACCCAACACAGAGGAAGGACTATGAGTGAATGACTTCCCATTAGTTCCCAGGCTGCCTATTTACGTCCTAGACATAGAAAACAGACAAATGCAGTCCAAAAAAGGTGGCGGCCATGATAGAATGGACCACAAATGAAGGAAAAACTGCTCGATGGAATACAAGGGAAATATACCGGTAAACCTGAATAGTAATAGAGAGATCTGCTGGTACATAATGATACCACCACTAGAATACAATAAAGTACTAGTGCTAACCTACAGAAAAAACAAATACAAAAGAAATAACAGAAATAAAAACCCACTAATAAATGGTAAAGACTAGTGAGATAGCGCCCCGGTGTGTAAAGACAAGGCCATATAATGAAGGCCATGAATAAAATAAAATGAATGGAAAATAAATAACAGCTAAAGAATAAAACAAAAATAAACTTCTAAAAAATGAACCAAAATTCAGATAATGGCATTCTCCCATGGGAGGGACTCATTCAATCCCTTGCCAAATGTCTCTAAAGTATAAATCCAAAAAACCTCCCTCTTCCGTCTCAGAGCATCTATGTTACTGTCTTTGGGGGAAGTATACGTTCCAATATGGTCCACCGTAAGTCTTTCACAGAATGTCCAAACTCCAACCAATGAGAAACCATAGGGGCACTTAGTCGTTTGTTATGAATCGCTGACTTATGTTCACTGAACCTAACTCTAAACTCCCTGCCTGTCTCGCCTACATATCCTTTGTGGCAGGGGCACAGAATAAGGTACACCACATTGCTTGTTCTACAGTTTGTCATATCCTTGAGTATAAAGGTCTTCTTACCCCATTTAAGCTCATGGGAAACAATAGCAGAATCACAAGCATGGCAGTTCCCACATTTGTGAGTTCCCATGACTGGGTTGATACCAACAATAGATTTCTGTATAAGATTGTCATTCTGCGGTACCTTTGCTTTGACCAGAGCATTCCTAAGATTGTTATTACGTCGGAACCCAAAAATGGGTTTGGGAAGGATACTTTTGTGGATGTCTGTATTGAGAATGTGCCATTGGGTGTTAATAATTTGGCGTACTTTATGATTCAGATTGGAGTGCGTAGTAACGCACACCAATTTATTGTCAGTCTTGGCCTCCTTATTCTAAAGCAGGGCCGTTCTGTCATAATATTTGGCCCTTTTATAGGATTCCTTGACGAGTCTGTGAGGGTAACCTCTATCCCAAAGTTTCACCTTCAGTTGTTCCGCATGTAGTTCAAAATTCTGCATGGTAGTACAATTCCTGCGCAACCGCAGGAATTGGCTGAACGGAATACTATCCTTTTGACTGTGAGGATGATAACTTTCATATTGTAAAAGGGTATTCCGTGCAGTTGGTTTGGTATAGAGGGAAACCTCTATTTTCTGATTAATCACTTGAATCCAGATGTCTAAAAATTCAATTTTTTCTGTACTTATGTTAGGACTAAATTTAAGGTGAGAATCACACAAATTAATCCAAAGGACAAATTCCTCTAGTTGTTCTTCCTGACCTCTCCAAATAAAGAAAATATCGTCGATAAAACGATGCCAAAGCAGTATATTTTCACTGAAGGGGGCAACTTCGTTAAAGATGTGTTTCTTTTCAAAGGAGCCCATAAAGATGTTAGCTACATTGGGCGCACAAGCTGCGCCCATGCTGACTCCTTGTATCTGCTTGTAGATGGTTCCATCAAATTCGAAATAATTTTCTTTAAGTACAATAGCCAGGCATTCCAAGAGAAAAAGATGGTCACAGGGACTCTGCCCACTTTCCAAGATACTCTTCACAGCTTTCAATGCATCATTCTGAGGGATATTAGTGTATAGGGCCTCAATGTCCATTGAGACCAAGATGTCAGTATGGGGATTAAATATAATACCCTCTATTTGACTAATAAGATGACCAGTGTCTTTGATATATCCTGGCAGAGCAGATGCCAAAGGCTGCAAATGGATATCCACATACTTGGATAGGGGTTCAGTAAGAGACCCAATTGTCGAAACAATAGGTCTAAAGGGAGGCTGAGTTAAGTTCTTATGAGTCTTAGGGACCCCATATAAGATGGGAATCTTGTGAAAGGGGACATTGAGATAATCAAATTCTTGTTTACATATAGAGCCTCTATCAAGGGCTCCCTGTGTGATCTCAAGAATATCTCTCTTAATTCTTTGTTCTGGGTAACTTCTAAATTGGACATAATGCTCAGGCACGCTAAGCATATGTTCAATTTGTTCCTTGTATGCAGCACTATCCAGTACTACAATACCTCCACCTTTGTCCGATGGTTTAATTGTAACTTCCGTATTGGAAGAAAGTTGTTTAAGCGCTTGGTATTCTGCATAGTTCAAATTGAAGGGGGTTTGGGGACATAAGCCAAAAGTTTTTGAATTTTGGTACTCACAACCTTTTCAAAGATGCCCACTTCGGCACCTACCTGATCCAAAGGAGGGGTAAAAACGGATATAGGTCGAAGTCCGGTAATGTTGTCATTAACTATTGCTGGTCTCCCTTCAAAAAATCTTTTCAATCTAATCTTACGAAAGAAGGATTGAATATCTGTACTCATTTTGAAACGGTCAAGGTAGGTACTGGGCACAAATGAAAGACCTCGTGATAATAGTTGCATAGAAGGTTCATCCAACTTGGTTTTAGAGAGATTGAAAATAGGGATAGGTTGAACATGAGAACTGCTGTTATGATCTATCATAGGGGACCCCATTATTCTCTCCAATATTGTATCCGTCTTGTCTGTAGAAACTGAGGGGAGTTCTCGGATTGTTGATAAGCCCCTCTCTCCTGGTTCCTGAATCTCACTCTCGCTGGTCCTTGTCTGTTGCCTAAAAAACGACTATTTCTATCTTGGCCCTCAAAGGGTTGTGGTCTATGTCCATAGCCCCCGTACTGGTTGGAGCCTCCCTCATTATCTGATCCTGATGTGTCTGAAAATGTGAGGATTTTTTTATGAGACCAATGTTGTCGTTCTCCTTGATAGGGGTACTCTCGTTCAGATTTATAATATCCGGCCCCTAAGTAGGGGTAGACCCTTTCTTCAGAAAAAAACCTAATATCTTTTTTAAGTTTCTCTGTTTTTTTCTTTATTAAGTAATCACAAAAGGAGCTCATTTCTAAATTAATCTCTTCAAGCTTCTTCTTTGCATCCTCAACTGAATTATTTTTCTTCAGAGTGTCCTCCATTTCTGCAATTTCTTTTAAGAGGGTGTCAACCACCTCCCTTGCTGTCTCTATAATGAGCATCATGAGGTCCCTGGAGCACCTATTGGCTATAAGTGACCATTTCTCCAGGAACCTCCTGACCTCAACAAAGAGGCCTGGTATATTTCGTACACGGAGACCATTGGGGATGACTCCAGCTCTCAAATACTCTAACATGAATTCCGCGTGAGATTCAGTCCTTCTGGCCTTCTTTTTAAGATTAAGTAGTTTGAACCAATCATCATTAATGTTATTACTAATGGTAAACTGCCGGTCAGAACCAGAACTCCCACCCAGAAGTCTAGAAAAGTCCTCATCTGTAAACCCAAAGGTTTTGATTTTTTCCATGTTGCGGTGCTACGCCACCACGGGAAAATACGAAAAAGCACAAAGGAAAAGGAAAATACTAAATAATGCTATCACCGAAGGACAAAATTAGAATAAAAATGAATAGTCCAAAGAGACCACACTAAACAAAGATGCACAGAAATAAAGCAAAACACAGCAGAATAAGAATAAAGAAAGGTGAGTGGAATAGAAATGCTCCTAAGAACCAACGCAACCCTCACAGCAAAGTGCCGGGAATATCAACAAAAAACAAGAAAGGGACCCTGAAAAAGTTCAATACGTAAGGAAGGAACCAGGGAAATAGCAACTACAAAAGAACAAAACCTTCCCTCACATGTATACCTCTAACATTGGCTATAAGTCCATACTTCAAGAAAAACCACAGACCAATGATATTTTTATAGAAAAATATTTTTTTTTAATTCATGCATTTATCAAAATATATTTTTTTCCTTAGTATTTTATGTATTTATATTCATATTCTTCACACAGGATTCAATAAAAACAGGACAGGAGCCCAACATCATGATATATTAGGGTACCTATGAGTAAATAGACATGTAACCACCCCAGCCACCACATACAAAAGATCTAACAATACATAGCAATAAGCCATACAAAACAGATAAAAAACAGTACATACAACATAATTGACAAAGGCAAACAGGAAAAGAAGCGCCGACGCGCGTTTCGGAGATCCCAAATATATATCAAACTCCTTCTTCAGGGCGCACTTTATTTAATCATTATGAAGTTGACCATCATCTTGACTGTAAACACTAATTCTCATCAATTTGATGTAGATATGTTAAAAAAATTAAAGGGCTTCAATCACAATAAAATATTGGTCTGTGGGAAGGAAACATACAATAAATATTTCATATGCCAATCATTTTTAATTAAAACAGGAGCAATTTAAATCCATTCCAAATGGTGCAAATGCAGAGCAAAGATGTGAAAAGGAGTATTTACTACCACCAAAGAAATAAATCATAACAACAATCAAAAAAGATACAATGGTGAACAGACCCCTCATACCAAAATTATAAAAAAGAAGAAAAAAGGGAAAAGGTAATTTGATACACCCCTAATAGAACTCAGAAAGTCAAAACTAAATATAAAGAATAAAGTCCACATACTCCGAATGGATTCCAATACACACACACGGTCAAATGGGCATAAGCGGTACACGCCACCACCAGTCAATGTTCATAAACTGGAGGGATAAATAAGACAAGATAAAGTATCCAAAGGAAATACTATATGTAATTATTCATCAGGGTACTACTGATCTCAGTGTGGGAACTGAGGCTTCCGAATAGCTAAACGCACAGCGGTCGTCCATAGGGTACAACATACGTACCAAACTAGAGTACATATAGTAGAATAGTTTAAAACCAGGCTGGTAACTAGCTAACTCACAAATTGCTGGCCATCTAATGTAATGTGTATAGATAAAAACCTCACTCTAGAGGACTAATCGAAGCACCGGCGGGCAGCATAATAAATCAACACTACCAAAATGTGCCTAATAGAGCGTAAGATAACAATAACGCTATGCCAAGCTTAATATACAAAAAAGATGAGCAGAATAACTAAAATTAACTAAGCCACACTCTGTCAGATACCCTAACTCAGTGTCTATTGTATGAACTAAGCTAATTTAAGAAGCAATACTCACACAGATAAAAAGTAGAATTCCCTTGAGAAGTAATACAGAGAAATTACTTAAAAGATGATATATAGACAGTTGAGGTATCATGGAGCCACAAAGGACATAGCGACCTAGACACAAAAATAATATGAGGAAGAGGTTTTAATGTATAGACCAATCAAGAATTGAACAATACGGGACAGTGACTAAAAGAAAAGAAAAAGGGAAAAAGAATCACTTACAATCTATATAGGCATGATGTCTCTAAATTGCCGAGTACCGCATTCAGCACTGAGCTAATAGGGTCAGGTACCGCCGAGGGAAACTGTCTCCTCGTGTACGGTCTGAAAAGAGATCACGAGTGAGCCAAGAAAGTCAGCGTTTAAAGATAAAAAAATGGACACTACATAAATAGCAAGAAATGTAAGTCTAGAGGCGACCAGCAGTACTACTCACCATGGATGTATCGTCCTCATTCCTACACCGCGGGGGTCCCAAGTAGTAAACTCAACTTCAAACGGGAAAGGGAGAGACCTGCGTTTTATAAAGGGAGAAGATTTCAAACCGGTAGTCACATGGGCGGACGGGATAATAACCCAACACAGAGGAAGGACTATGAGTGAATGACTTCCCATTAGTTCCCAGGCTGCCTATTTACGTCCTAGACATAGAAAACAGACAAATGCAGTCCAAAAAAGGTGGCGGCCATGATAGAATGGACCACAAATGAAGGAAAAACTGCTCGATGGAATACAAGGGAAATATACCGGTAAACCTGAATAGTAATAGAGAGATCTGCTGGTACATAATGATACCACCACTAGAATACAATAAAGTACTAGTGCTAACCTACAGAAAAAACAAATACAAAAGAAATAACAGAAATAAAAACCCACTAATAAATGGTAAAGACTAGTGAGATAGCGCCCCGGTGTGTAAAGACAAGGCCATATAATGAAGGCCATGAATAAAATAAAATGAATGGAAAATAAATAACAGCTAAAGAATAAAACAAAAATAAACTTCTAAAAAATGAACCAAAATTCAGATAATGGCATTCTCCCATGGGAGGGACTCATTCAATCCCTTGCCAAATGTCTCTAAAGTATAAATCCAAAAACCTCCCTCTTCCGTCTCAGAGCATCTATGTTACTGTCTTTGGGGGAAGTATACGTTCCAATATGGTCCACCGTAAGTCTTTCACAGAATGTCCAAACTCCAACCAATGAGAAACCATAGGGGCACTTAGTCGTTTGTTATGAATCGCTGACTTATGTTCACTGAACCTAACTCTAAACTCCCTGCCTGTCTCGCCTACATATCCTTTGTGGCAGGGGCACAGAATAAGGTACACCACATTGCTTGTTCTACAGTTTATCATATCCTTGAGTATAAAGGTCTTCTTACCCCATTTAAGCTCATGGGAAACGATAGCAGAATCACAAGCATGGCAGTTCCCACATTTGTGAGTTCCCATGACTGGGTTGATACCAACATTAGATTTCTGTATAAATTGTCATTCTGCGGTACCTTTGCTTTGACCAGAGCATTCCTAAGATTGTTATTACGTCGGAACGCAAAAATGGGTTTGGGAAGGATACTTTTGTGGATGTCTGTATTGAGAATGTGCCATTGGGTGTTAATAATTTGGCGTACTTTATGATTCAGATTGGAGTGCGTAGTAACGCACACCAATTTATTGTCAGTCTTGGCCTCCTTATTCTGAAGCAGGGCCGTTCTGTCATGATATTTGGCCCTTTTATAGGATTCCTTGACGAGTCTGTGAGGGTAACCTCTATCCCAAAGTTTCACCTTCAGTTGTTCCGCATGTAGTTCAAAATTCTGCATGGTAGTACAATTCCTGCGCAACCGCAGGAAGTGGCTGAACGGAATACTATCCTTTTGACTGTGAGGATGATAACTTTCATATTGTAAAAGGGTATTCCGTGCAGTTGGTTTGGTATAGAGGGAAACCTCTATTTTCTGATTAATCACTTGAATCCAGATGTCTAAAAATTCAATTTTTTCTGTACTTATGTTAGGATTAAATTTAAGGTGAGAATCACACAAATTAATCCAAAGGACAAATTCCTCTAGTTGTTCTTCCTGACCTCTCCAAATAAAGAAAATATCGTCGATAAAACGATGCCAAAGCAGTATATTTTCACTGAAGGGGGCAACTTCGTTAAAGATGTGTTTCTTTTCAAAGGAGCCCATAAAGATGTTAGCTACATTGGGCGCACAAGCTGCGCCCATGCTGACTCCTTGTATCTGCTTGTAGATGGTTCCATCAAATTCGAAATAATTTTCTTTAAGTACAATAGCCAGGCATTCCAAGAGAAAAAGATGGTCACAGGGACTCTGCCCACTTTTGTATGGCTTATTGCTATGTATTGTTAGATCTTTTGTATGTGGTGGCTGGGGTGGTTACATGTCTATTTACTCATAGGTACCCTAATATATCATGATGTTGGGCTCCTGTCCTGTTTTTATTGAATCCTGTGTGAAGAATATGAATATAAATACATAAAATACTAAGGAAAAAATATATTTTGATAAATGCATGAATTAAAAAAATATTTTTCTATAAAAATATCATTGGTCTGTGGTTTTTCTTGAAGTATGGACTTATAGCCAATGTTAGAGGTATACATGTGAGGGAAGGTTTTGTTCTTTTGTAGTTGCTATTTCCCTGGTTCCTTCCTTACGTATTGAACTTTTTCAGGGTCCCTTTCTTGTTTTTTGTTGATATTCCCGGCACTTTGCTGTGAGGGTTGCGTTGGTTCTTAGGAGCATTTCTATTCCACTCACCTTTCTTTATTCTTATTCTGCTGTGTTTTGCTTTATTTCTGTGCATCTTTGTTTAGTGTGGTCTCTTTGGACTATTCATTTTTATTCTAATTTTGTCCTTCTGTGATAGCATTATTTAGTATTTTCCTTTTCCTTTGTGCTTTTTCGTATTTTTCTGTGGTGGCGTAGCACCGCAACATGGAAAAAATCAAAACCTTTGGGTTTACAGATGAGGACTTTTCTAGACTTCTGGGTGGGAGTTGTGGTTCTGACCGGCAGTTTACCATTAGTAATAACATTAATGATGATTGGTTCAAACTACTTAATCTTAAAAGAAGGCCAGAAGGACTGAATCTCACGCGGAATTCATGTTAGAGTATTTGAGAGCTGGAGTCATCCCCAATGGTCTCCGTGTACGAAATATACCAGGCCTCTTTGTTGAGGTCAGGAGGTTCCTGGAGAAATGGTCACTTATAGCCAATAGGTGCTCCAGGGACCTCATGATGCTCATTATAGAGACAGCAAGGGAGGTGGTTGACACCCTCTTAAAAGAAATTGCAGAAATGGAGGACACTCTGAAGAAAAATAATTCAGTTGAGGATGCAAAGAAGAAGCTTGAAGAGATTAATTTAGAAATGAGCTCCTTTGTGATTACTTAATAAAGAAAAAAACAGAGAAACTTAAAAAGATATTAGGTTTTTTTCTGAAGAAAGGGTCTACCCCTACTTAGGGGCCGGATATTATAAATCTGAACGAGAGTACCCCTATCAAGGAGAACGACAACATTGGTCTCATAAAAAAATCCTCACATTTTCAGACACATCAGGATCAGATAATGAGGGAGGCTCCAACCAGTACGGGGGCTATGGACATAGACGACAACCCTTTGAGGGCCAAGATAGAAATAGTCGTTTTAGGCAACAGACAAGGACCAGCGAGAGTGAGATTCAGGAACCAGGAGAGAGGGGCTTATCAACAATCCGAGAACTCCCTCAGTTTCTACACACAAGACGGAAACAATATTGGAGAGAATAATGGGGTCCCCTATGATAGATCATAACAGCAGTTCTCATGTTCAACCTATCCCTATTTTCAATCTCTCTAAAACCAAGTTGGATGAACCTTCTATGCAACTATTATCACGAGGTCTTTCATTTGTGCCCAGTACCTACCTTGACCGTTTCAAAATGAGTACAGATATTCAATCCTTCTTTCGTAAGATTAGATTGAAAAGATTTTTTGAAGGGAGACCAGCAATAGTTAATGACAACATTACCGGACTTCGACCTATATCCGTTTTTACCCCTCCTTTGGATCAGGTAGGTGCCGAAGTGGGCATCTTTGAAAAGGTTGTGAGTACCAAAATTCAAAAACTTTTGGCATATGTCCCCAAACCCCCCTTCAATTTGAACTATGCAGAATACCAAGCGCTTAAACAACTTTCTTCCAATACGGAAGTTACAATTAAACCATCGGACAAAGGTGGAGGTATTGTAGTACTGGATAGTGCTGCATACAAGGAACAAATTGAACATATGCTTAGCGTGCCTGAGCATTATGTCCAATTTAGAAGTTACCCAGAACAAAGAATTAAGAGAGATATTCTTGAGATCACACAGGAGCCCTTGATAGAGGCTCTATATGTAAACAAGAATTTGATTATCTCAATGTCCCCTTTCACAAGATTCCCATCTTATATGGGGTCCCTAAGACTCATAAGAACTTAACTCAGCCTCCCTTTAGACCTATTGTTTCGACAATTGGGTCTCTTACTGAACCCCTATCCAAGTATGTGGATATCCATTTGCAGCCTTTGGCATCTGCTCTGCCAGGATATATCAAAGACACTGGTCATCTTATTAGTCAAATAGAGAGTATTATATTTAATCCCCATACTGACATCTTGGTCTCAATGGACATTGAGGCCCTATACACTAATATCCCTCAGAATGATGCATTGAAAGCTGTGAAGAGTATCTTGGAAAGTGGGCAGAGTCCCTGTGACCATCTTTTTCTCTTGGAATGCCTGGCTATTGTACTTAAAGAAAATTATTTCGAATTTGATGGAACCATCTACAAAGCAGATACAAGGAGTCAGCATGGGCGCAGCTTGTGTGCCCAATGTAGCTAACATCTTTATGGGCTCCTTTGAAAAGAAACACATCTTTAACGAAGTTGCCCCTTCAGTGAAAATATACTGCTTTGGCATCGTTTTATCGACGATATTTTCTTTATTTGGAGAGGTCAGGAAGAACAACTAGAGGAATTTGTCCTTTGGATTAATTTGTGTGATTCTCACCTTAAATTTAGTCCTAACATAAGTACAGAAAAAATTGAATTTTTAGACATCTGGATTCAAGTGATTAATCAGAAAATAGAGGTTTCCCTCTATACCAAACCAACTGCACGGAATACCCTTTTACAATATGAAAGTTATCATCCTCACAGTCAAAAGGATAGTATTCCGTTCAGCCAATTCCTGCGGTTGCGCAGGAATTGTACTACCATGCAGAATTTTGAACTACATGCGGAACAACTGAAGGTGAAACTTTGGGATAGAGGTTACCCTCACAGACTCGTCAAGGAATCCTATAAAAGGGCCAAATATTATGACAGAACGGCCCTGCTTCAGAATAAGGAGGCCAAGACTGACAATAAATTGGTGTGCGTTACTACGCACTCCAATCTGAATCATAAAGTACGCCAAATTATTAACACCCAATGGCACATTCTCAATACAGACATCCACAAAAGTATCCTTCCCAAACCCATTTTTGCGTTCCGACGTAATAACAATCTTAGGAATGCTCTGGTCAAAGCAAAGGTACCGCAGAATGACAATCTTATACAGAAATCTATTGTTGGTATCAACCCAGTCATGGGAACTCACAAATGTGGGAACTGCCATGCTTGTGATTCTGCTATTGTTTCCCATGAGCTTAAATGGGGTAAGAAGACCTTTATACTCAAGGATATGACAAACTGTAGAACAAGCAATGTGGTGTACCTTATTCTGTGCCCCTGCCACAAAGGATATGTAGGCGAGACAGGCAGGGAGTTTAGAGTTAGGTTCAGTGAACATAAGTCAGCGATTCATAACAAACGACTAAGTGCCCCTATGGTTTCTCATTGGTTGGAGTTTGGACATTCTGTGAAAGACTTACGGTGGACCATATTGGAACGTATACTTCCCCCAAAGACAGTAACATAGATGCTCTGAGACGGAAGAGGGAGGTTTTTTGGATTTATACTTTAGAGACATTTGGCAAGGGATTGAATGAGTCCCTCCCATGGGAGAATGCCATTATCTGAATTTTGGTTCATTTTTTAGAAGTTTATTTTTGTTTTATTCTTTAGCTGTTATTTATTTTCCATTCATTTTATTTTATTCATGGCCTTCATTATATGGCCTTGTCTTTACACACCGGGCGCTATCTCACTAGTCTTTACCATTTATTAGTGGGTTTTTATTTCTGTTATTTCTTTTGTATTTGTTTTTTCTGTAGGTTAGCACTAGTACTTTATTGTATTCTAGTGGTGGTATCATTATGTACCAGCAGATCTCTCTATTACTATTCAGGTTTACCGGTATATTTCCCTTGTATTCCATCGAGCAGTTTTTCCTTCATTTGTGGTCCATTCTATCATGGCCGCCACCTTTTTTGGACTGCATTTGTCTGTTTTCTATGTCTAGGACGTAAATAGGCAGCCTGGGAACTAATGGGAAGTCATTCACTCATAGTCCTTCCTCTGTGTTGGGTTATTATCCCGTCCGCCCATGTGACTACCGGTTTGAAATCTTCTCCCTTTATAAAACGCAGGTCTCTCCCTTTCCCGTTTGAAGTTGAGTTTACTACTTGGGACCCCCGCGGTGTAGGAATGAGGACGATACATCCATGGTGAGTAGTACTGCTGGTCGCCTCTAGACTTACATTTCTTGCTATTTATGTAGTGTCCATTTTTTTATCTTTAAACGCTGACTTTCTTGGCTCACTCGTGATCTCTTTTCAGACCGTACACGAGGAGACAGTTTCCCTCGGCGGTACCTGACCCTATTAGCTCAGTGCTGAATGCGGTACTCGGCAATTTAGAGACATCATGCCTATATAGATTGTAAGTGATTCTTTTTCCCTTTTTCTTTTCTTTTAGTCACTGTCCCGTATTGTTCAATTCTTGATTGGTCTATACATTAAAACCTCTTCCTCATATTATTTTTGTGTCTAGGTCGCTATGTCCTTTGTGGCTCCATGATACCTCAACTGTCTATATATCATCTTTTAAGTAATTTCTCTGTATTACTTCTCAAGGGAATTCTACTTTTTATCTGTGTGAGTATTGCTTCTTAAATTAGCTTAGTTCATACAATAGACACTGAGTTAGGGTATCTGACAGAGTGTGGCTTAGTTAATTTTAGTTATTCTGCTCATCTTTTTGTATATTAAGCTTGGCATAGCGTTATTGTTATCTTACGCTCTATTAGGCACATTTTGGTAGTGTTGATTTATTATGCTGCCCGCCGGTGCTTCGATTAGTCCTCTAGAGTGAGGTTTTTATCTAGACACATTACATTAGATGGCCAGCAATTTGTGAGTTAGCTAGTTACCAGCCTGGTTTTAAACTATTCTACTATATGTACTCTAGTTTGGTATGTATGTTGTACCCTATGGACGACCGCTGTGCGTTTAGCTATTCGGAAGCCTCAGTTCCCACACGGACATCAGTAGTACCCTGATGAATAATTACATATAGTATTTCCTTTGGATACTTTATCTTGTCTTATTTATCCCTCCAGTTTATGAACATTGACTGGTGGTGGCGTGTACCGCTTATGCCCATTTGACCGGTGTGTGTATTGGAATCCATTCGGAGTATGTGGACTTTATTCTTTATATTTAGTTTTGACTTTCTGAGTTCTATTAGGGGTGTATCAAATTACCTTTTCCCTTTTTTCTTCTTTTTTATAATTTTGGTATGAGGGTCTGTTCACCATTGTATCTTTTTTGATTGTTGTTATGATTTATTTCTTTGGTGGTAGTAAATACTCCTTTTCACATCTTTGCTCTGCATTTGCACCATTTGGAATGGATTTAAATTGCTCCTGTTTTAATTAAAAATGATTGGCATATGAAATATTTATTGTATGTTTCCTTCCCACAGACCAATATTTTATTGTGATTGAAGCCCTTTAATTTTTTTAACATATCTACATCAAATTGATGAGAATTAGTGTTTACAGTCAAGATGATGGTCAACTTCATAATGATTAAATAAAGTGCGCCCTGAAGAAGGAGTTTGATATATATTTGGGATCTCCGAAACGCAGTCGGCGCTTCTTTTCCTGTTTGCCTTTGTCAATTATGTTGTATGTACTGTTTTTTATCTGTTTTGTATGGCTTATTGCTATGTATTGTTAGATCTTTTGTATGTGGTGGCTGGGGTGGTTACATGTCTATTTACTCATAGGTACCCTAATATATCATGATGTTGGGCTCCTGTCGTGTTTTTATTGAATCCTGTGTGAAGAATATGAATATAAATACATAAAATACTAAGGAAAAAAATATATTTTGATAAATGCATGAATTAAAAAAATTATTTTTCTATAAAAATATCGTTGGTCTGTGGTTTTTCTTGAAGTATGGACTTATAGCCAATGTTAGAGGTATACATGTGAGGGAAGGTTTTGTTCTTTTGTAGCAAGCAGTATGTTGCGCAGCAGGCCTCAGATTAAATAAAAATGAAAAGGCTGTCCCAGTAAGTAGTGATTTTTTAACATGATGCATGCTATTAGTAGTGTGTGAACTGTGAAGGCGAAGCAAGTGCAAAATGTCAAATGTACGCTACGCTGCCTGTTGCATCATTGTGCAGTATGTGGGGACTCACCATATTCGCTTGGAATTTCCCAGGACTGTCACAGAGAGCCCGAAGTTCTTTTGCACGTTGTGTGCATTATTTATTTGGCCCTCCCTACATTTTAAGTCTCTCCTCGTACACCACCTCTGCCCTGGAAGGATAACACGACATGTTCCTCTTGCAGGCGCCAGCCGTCGGGCACTAGCTACTCGCCTCTCCTCTTGAGACGTGCGCTCATTTTGTTGCTAATGCTCTCAGCGCACCCTCCTTTCTGTCTGCTTTCCCCTCCGTCATCCAGAGGCGGTCACTCACTGGGGAAATATGACAGCTTCCCAACAAGCCTCTGAAAGGCTAGAAGAGCTGGGAAGGAGTCAGTTTGGTATTTCATCTGCGGTCACAAAACTAAATACTGATTTTATGTGCCTTGGAAAAATCAGGGGGCGAGCTGTCAGTGACAGGACTACAGGATGTCACCTCATGTTACACAGGATTGGCGGAACCCTACTGCAAGGTCATTGACCTCAAATATTAGTTAGAGAGCCCTACGGTTACTGCCTGGCCTAAAATGTTATTTTCTATCTCAGCTACAAGGGCTTCTTGTCACCTCACTTGAAAGCCTTATTATGCAGAAAGCTAAGGCTAACTTTCACTGCCTTAGTCCCAGATGGGGACGTGTGAGAACAGTCAGCTCGGCCACGGAACCACGTGTCTTCCTGTGGCTGAATACAGCCACATGTCATGCAGCCTGACTCAGGGCTGCGCGGATAGGTAGAACCCAGCAACAACTGAACAGATCAGTGTATAAAGTCATGGCTGATACGAACTAAAGACATTTTGTGTGCAAACCTGGTGTAAGAAGTGCAGACTTTCCGGGCCTCTGGATGTCAAACGTGGTTGAGGAGCACTGACTGCTCCATATATTGTGACCAGAGCTTAGACATTAAAACAAATAGATCACTTAACGCCTCAGTTAGCAGTCTGTCGAATTCGTTGCACTTTAAAATGTTATTTTCCCTAAGGTGGACTGCCCTGCATGCAAATCGAAGGATTTTGTGATAGATCAAAACGGAACAAGACAGAAAAACTATGACAAGGGTAAAAAACAGGGATGAGAAGGAACCTGCAAGAGAGAGATAAAGTGGTAAGGAGAGTTTTGGGGGTGGATTAAAAAGGCATAGGGTGGATTCAAGAGTATGTAGCCTTCAACTTCAGCCTTTGAACTTGTAAAAAAAGTTATATAAGTACTTTTCAAGCTATGTAATTTGGCATGGATTTGAGCTTGCTGCAGATAATGTTTGTTTCAATACCAGGGAAATCAACAGGAAAAACCCAGCCCAGCCCATAAACACTCCCACAAACAGCCAAAATAAATGGCCCCCACACTGACCTGTCTGACCAGCCCATCGGTCACTACCTAATTGCCCTGTAGGCCAGTCCGGCCCAGGTAGCCTTGGCATTCTGCACGCCGACATTCAGTAGCACCGGCCATTCTCTTCCATGGAAAACTTTGAGCCTTCTCACTTACTGTTTTACAAATTATAAGTAAACAATATCTGCATAACAGTATCAATTGATTTGACTGTGCACTACTTGTATTACGTTTCCTAAGTGCCTGTGAACATTGAAAGCTTAATGGCCACGGCTGCAGTCGGTATGGTGGACACAGTAGCCGGCTGTAAATGGGCAAATCAAAGTACCAGGGTCTCTCGTGCTGCATTGTCGTGGAGTGGGGGTGCAGGTTATTAGAGAAGTCCAGGTCTGTGGGCAATGGTTCCAAGGACCTTGTGGTTACAGAGGACGATGGTGTGTGAGACACCTTGGGACAGTGAGGGTTATAAGAGGAGCCCTAGGAAAGGGGCATGTGTCACCTGCCCTTAACACAGAGGCCATCCACCTTCCTGAAATGCAGAGATGGTGTCAGCTGTCCTTACTGCACATGGTGCTGCTTTTCCATAACACCGAATGGTGGCAGACTACTCTTTGCTACACAGAGTGAGCTACTTGTCCTTAATGTAAAGACTACCCTGTTCCCTTTAGCACAGATTTCCATCTGTCCTTAATACATGATCTACATCAAGGCCGGTCAAGCCGTACCGGGAGGCTGGAAGAGTGGGGGGCCACTTTTGTAGCAATGCAGCAGTTTTAAAAGCACTGCAGAGTTTCTTGTATATTCAGCAGTTTTCAGGAAACAATAAATGTGCCAAGATAACTCTGGTGATTAATGTGCCTGCTGGAGAGAGATTGAGTTTTGTCTAATGACAGTTTTGACTCATCTAAGGTAGCGCAGATGGTTAATATGCCTGTTGTAAAGAATGTGTGCTATGGAGATTACAGAACATTATTGTATGTGCAATGCTCAGTGGGATGCTGCTTATGTCACAGAGACCCTTTTGTTACTGTGCAATTAATAAGTTACAATCATGACCTAGCACAGTGAGCTATGAACTGCCATCAAAGCGCTAGATGTAAACAGCATTGTACAGGTTAGAAAGCTATGTTTTTTTCCCCAGTCTTTGACTTTCCTAATTTTACTAAAAAGGGTTTGTTTGGGTAGAAATAAATTGTTATTGGTTAAGTCAACCGTAACCGCTGTGTTATGTTGCAGAAGTTGCATTAGTCATTTTAGCCAATTTATTCCTAAATTGTGCTTTAAATGCACTTTTGCTTTCATTTTTTTCAACATTTTCTCAGGGTGGGGGGGGGGGACTGCCTGTCAAAATCTTACTTGAGGATGTCTCCCTTGCTGAAATTCAGATTGGATATTACATCTGGCTTCCAGAAGTGCCAGTTGAGGATGTGGGTGGAGCCAATAGAGTAAGTGGGTGGAGCCAGTGGAGGAAGTGGGTGGAGCTGGGTGAAATGGGTGTGGCCTCCCCAAAAACATTGAGCACCTGGACTTAATATTTTACAAATTAAGCACTGCTGTACATGGACGTTGAAAAACCCACACCCCCTTTTGTTATTGGGAGCCCCCGTTCACTATAGCACTGATCTCCTTCGGGAGGCTCCACACGGTGTTCCTTGGAGCTCCCACACCCCACCCAAGAGCGAACCTTGCTTGAACCTCCATGAATGGCTCCACGTACATAAGTACCTTTAACACCTATCAAGACAGTAACCTCCACGTCGGGACCCCATCACTCAAAGTGTCTGTCTGTTTTATTGGTTGAGAGGTGATGCCCTCTTCCTTGGCATAACACCACCAGATGCGGCCTGACACCCCCATGGCCATCTCAGTAATACCCCCCCCGGGGAGTAGACCAACCTCACTGCCCCTATTCAATATATTTTTTTTTGGAGCCTTCGCCTTCCTGGAAATACACTTATACGGACTAGATCTGGGCTTTCCCTGTTAGCCCTGTAATAAACACCTCGCCCCAGGAATAGAGCAACTGCACAGACCGGATTCAATACTTTTTTGGCAGCCATCCGGTGGAAAAAAGACTTTACACACTCACCCCGATGCTCAATTCGTTTTTTTGATACTTTCCTAATAAAGTTGTATTCCTCAGTGATGACTCGCGACCACTTCAAGATGGCCGCCAGTCATGCGCTGTACCGCCACACAGGTGGTTCAGCGTGCTAGTGTTCCGATGGCAGGAACTGGTCAAAACAAGCTCCGGTCCCCTCTGGGATCATTATCCCGGGGACACAGAGCTGGGTAGGTGCTGACACGAAGTCCGCACAACGAAACTGTGAGTACTTGGACCGATCCCTGATCGGCCGACTTCCTTGTCATTTCCCGCTTTTCTTTACAACTTTCCCGCATTTAATCCTTGCTACCTCTTACAGATAGCACGCTTAACGCGGCTCCTCAGCGTCACCTGATGGTGCAAAAACTTGTCCTAGCTTAGGTAAGCGCCATAACCCTGACCCGGTTTTTTGATTGATAACTGCAGCACAACTATGAATGACACCACACGTGTGAGATACGAACACGGTGTCAGGGGGCATTATTCTTTTAATATTCTCACATGTCATTTCTGCAAAGAAACTGTTCACCAATTACGTGTCGGTAATCAACCAGGAGCACTTTTGAGGCACGCAGATTCGGGGGCACTTCTACATGTTTAGATGGTTTTTTTTATCGTCTGTGTTTACGATGTCAGTCACCAGAGTCATGATGAAATTGTTCTTTTTCTCCCTATAGCGCTACATTAGGGGGTATGATGTTTGCTGCCAGGGGTCTGCTTGTGTGATAGCCTATTTTGCAGGCACATGAAACCTGACACTCTTATGTGTGATACATATGCTTTTGTACTATCTGTGTCTAGGATGTCAGATGCCATATCCATGATGATGAAGGATATTTCGTCCTCCACCCAGTACGCTTATGGGGCATTATGTTAGATTACTGGGATATGCTTGTGAGCCAGACATTCCTGTGGCTCCAGGAAACCTATGAAACATTCAGGCCTGCATGGGCATAGCAGGGATGGCTCCTGTGATCATCTACACCTATCATATGGGGCAGGTTTTCCTGCGACAGCGACCTGCTTCGAGCCACACATTCAAAGCTACATGCAATCTGTAATACACTCAGACTAGCACCAGCGCTAGTTTTGACATACACAATTTGTTGATTTTTTCTTGCCCTAGATACATATCCCTGACAATAGGGAGGGAGGCAATTGGTGACCGTGGGTACCAGAGTCACAGTGACAACGTCTCCTGCGGACATCACTGTGGCGGCTCACATTGTGGGCACCCTACAGCGGTACTCACATGTGTCTTTTATGTTTTCTGATCCTAGTACGGAATTGTTATATGGATTTTTATACACTCTCTTTGCGCCCTGTTTCTTGTTCTATAAGGTTGGGGTACCACTACATGGGTCCATGACTTGGGGACATCAATGGTGGATCACTGTCTGCTCTACCAGGATTCTTAATCTCCTCTTTTACCATGTTTTTCCCTCCCTACAGGTCTGAACCGGAACAATACACACACAGTAAGTAGCACCCAGGGGCACCAACACAGTGTGGGGTAGTTTGTTCACCCTATAATTTTTTTGTCCTGATGAAGCGCCACGGATCCCTATGACCAGTTTAGGCGCGAAACATGTTGACTCTTTTTTGAAGGAGTGGCCGTAGCTAGGTCCCTCCCCTGAGACAGTATGAGACTTCCCCTATCCAGTCTCAGCACCCTGACTACCAGGGTTCCTTTTAAACCCTAAGGTAGCACCCACCTACCATAGGTTTTTATCGCTGCGGCCGTATTACACATTATCATTGTTTGCACCCGACGCACCTTTCAAAAGGTGCGCAGGGCGCAAACAATGATAATGCGCCCTATTATGGTGAATGCGCTGCCCCCAGGGCAGCCGCGAACTCGCGCTGCCCCCAGGGCAGCGCATTCATGTGAAAACACGGAGCAGCTGCTCCGTGTGTTTCCACTGTGCAAGCGGCACCCGTATGCACTTTCAAAGGGGATTTGAGATCCCCTTGCAGGCGGGTGCAGTCAGTGACTGCACCCGCCTGCAAGGGGATGTCTGGGGGGTCCATGGGATCCCCTTTACCCCCTGCAGAGGGCTGCTCTCAGGGGGCGGACTGACAGTGCGCCACCTTTTAAATGGCGCACTGTCAGTGTGCCTCCTGCGGGCTTCTTTGACTCTGCGCCACTGTCTGTAATATGGCGCGGGCGCAGAGTCAAAGGAATTCCCTCATTTGCATAGGGCACGCCCCTATGCAAATGAGGGAACACCCTCTGAAGGTAGCGCTATCCGTATTATAGAAGGAGACGCACAAGCGTCTGCGCCCCCTTCTATAATACCAAAGTGCCCCGGGGGCAAGCAAAGCGGGCGCAAACGCCCGTTGCCCCCCCGGGGCACCTTCCGTAATACGGCCACTGGTAGGGCAATCCCCTCATTAAAGTATAGTGCAGGATCTCCCTTACCAGTTTTAATCCTTCGGTTCACACCCCACCACTTCACGTCACGTACCACCTCACCTGCACTCATCATAAGGCAGCCTCTTAAAAGATCTCCGCCAAAGTGACCCTTCGGGGGACCCGTAGGACATTGCAGCGCCAGCCCGACGAGGAGCACCGCCCTATGAGGAAGCATGACATCCCCTAGGGGATGTGTGAGGGCACCATAAACAGTCCTACTGACTGTCCCTATTCAGTACTCTGGCCCATGCGCTCTCCACCTTTTGAGAGACCGTGCCTCCCACTCTATCCTTTTCAGGAACATTAGCCCCTTCTTGAAATTTGGATACATATGAGCCCCATTTGTTTATCCGTGGAGCTTAACTATTTGCGATGCTCATGATGATTTTTACTTTACACCCCTGCCCTAATACTGACTGTTGTTCCATCCATCCATTCCTTAGAAGGAAGAGAGTCACACTACAAGTTATTTGAAATTTAAGATTAAAACTCATATTCTACACTAGTCTTTGGTGAAAATGTTGCAGCCTGTTTTTGATTCATCTGTGAAACATTATTAGAGATAATGAAATATAACACTCCATAAACGAAGGGACTAAAGAGGGTCTTTTCGTTTTACTGAACAACTGCTTTGCTGACCTTAAAATGCAAGAAAATCAAAATGGTGAATCAATTGAGGTGGACAAATTACAAAAAGAGAAGAACATTAGTCAGGCATTAGGCAGCTTCATTCTCCCATGACTGGTCTCTTGTACAATATTTTAGCGTTCGTTGTTGTGATTTAGAGTATGTTAAAGTAAAACAGATTCCAAATGCAGAAACAAACAACATCCTCTGACAAAGGGGGTCCCTTTTTAGGGCGAGCCTAGAGGCAGCGCGCATGCGCTGCTCTCAGCGAGGCATGGTGTAATCCCTCTGTGTGTAAAGGCCACACCCACCATTTTCCATTTGTTGCTTCCGGTACCTTTCAGAATTGCTTACTTTTTATTTGTGAAACTCTGTTCTTTATCCCGTCTTTTGGCGTGCTTTCACTTTCGTGGCGACTGGCCCTGTGACATGTACCCGTACTGTCGGGTTTAGGTATCCTTTGTTCGGCGGATTCTTTTTTTTTTTGCCATTTAATGTTCCCGTGCAGTTTCTCGTTTACCCGCTGCATCTCTCATTCCGTTTACGCATATTTTTATGATCTGCTCCCAGTGTAAGCGCTGCTCTTGTCATGTTGCCTTTACTCCCGCCCCCCATTCCGTGTTTTCCACCTCACTCATCCCTCCTCCTCTCCCTTTTCAAAAGTGTGATGCTTTTTTGTTTGTTTACTACCCTTGTCGTGTTACCTTTACTTCTGCCCCCACCCGTTGACTTTCTTACCACCTCCCTCATACCTCCTCCTCTCCCTTTTCTGTGCATGATGATTTGCGCACACAAGAGAAGGGGCCACAAACGGACGGGGAGCTCTGTCCTAAGGACACCAGAGGTCTCACACGCTCCTCCTCTCAGCACGCTGTCGCAGACAGTCCTGCTTTGGGGTGCGCTCTCAGGGCGAATCAGTAAACAGCTCTGTTGAAAGAACTGCAGTAGGAGACTTCGTATTGCCAGTTTGTCTGGCATTCTGCTATCTTGCCAGAAGTGTTCATTTCAGAATGCAATTAGCATATCTTGATTTTAAAAGTGCACATTTGTTGAACTGCAGTATGTGCGCTCTCCGAGGCTGACAACTTGCTTTGTGAGGCTTATTCCACATGTGAAATGCAGGTCACATTTACTCTTTGTTAAAACATGCATTAGGAAGAACTTGTTTAATGGAAATGCCTTGTGTGCAGTTTATGGTTTTGTAATCAAATCCGGAACCAAAAACTTGTGCCTCCTCCCCAGTTTCCAGCTGAAGTTGCTGTGGAGTAAAGCGAAACCACATTATTCACGAGTGTGTCTGCTGTGTGTGACTGGAATGAACCCTTCTTGCCTGCCCATGAACACTAGGTTATTGGGAGGCATTTCTGGCAAGGGTGTGCGCAATTTGGGAGGCTAGAACACCCCCCACCCCCCTCATGGTAGGGTGACCAAGTGCCCGGAATTTGCTCCTATACTACAGTTTTTTTCAACATCTGGGCTGTCATTTTTAAAAAAAATTTACATTTAGCAGAAAATACGTTTTCAGAGAGGGTCGACGGGAGAAAGAGGCTGACACGTTCCAATGTGTTTTAGAGCAGAATTACGTAGCAGTCCCAAACAGACCTCAATTTACTTAACACAGATAATAGAGCCCGGACCCCCCAGGACATCCCCCGCCCCAACCTCATGCAGTCCCACAATCAAAACTTGCCAGTCCAAGAGTGTGGGTAAAACGGCCATGTATAATAACCATCAAACAGTCATAAACATGACAAAAACATTTATAAAATTCACATTTATAAAGTCAATATTTACACTTTTAATATTTACAAGTATTATCACTGATCATAACCACCGGTTATGCACTATCTACTTACTCCAGCACCAAGGGGGCCTCTGGCTCGCCTCTCCTATCTGAGAACCACGCAAGGCGCAACCCACCTGCGTCCTTGAGCGGTGAGCCCCCAGCCCTTGGTCCTTCTCCGTCATTCCAGGGGCCCACCCCTCTACCACCAGGCTGCCAAGGAGGCACGTGTGACCTGGCGCCCTTGCCTCCCCAGCCGGTGTCCCCATTCTCCCTGCAGAGAGCTTACCGACTCTCCCCTCAGTGCTGGCCTCGGGAGTATGTAAGCAGGCCTCCCGTTAACCCTGAAAATCAATGTTCTGTGGTCTCTTTTCCGCCACTAGGGTGACCAGGGCCCACAGGTCCTTCACCCTCCCCACCTGCAAATAAGTTCTGAACAAAAGACCAGATCCCCTTTATCCATACGTCTGTGCCAATGTCCGACAAATGAACGCCGTCTTTGTGAAACATCATGTCCCCTGTGATCAGTCTATGTGGAATGTGACACAAGCGGCCCGGGCCTGAGCACAACTTGGCCAATTCACCGTTGAGGCGGCTCACCGATAAGTTCAATGCCCGAGATCTGACTCCAGTGGCCCATGTCCGGCGAGGTATCATACACGACCATGCAATCCGAGCATGAGGAAATGCTCTCCCGATCCAGGCGAATTCAGTCAGTAAGGCTTCCCTGACTGCCATGCGTCCCAACTCCACCATGTCGTTGCCGCCCAAATGTAGGATCACCAAATCCGGGGACTGATGTCCCTCGTACGCCCTCGTCTCCTCAACCAGCTGCCGCAACTGCCGAATACGCAGACCGCCAACGCCGCGCCATAGGAACGATGCCCTCTTTAAACCCGGTGGTTTCGACACTCGCTTCTGCCTTAGCCGAACTGTGGCCTGCCACACGAACGAGTGTCCCAACACCCATATCATCTTTGAGGACATACTAATAGCAGGAAGAGAAATGGAAACGTCAGCATGGTCAAATCAACATATCGGTCCGGTGTCCTACAATAATTCGGGCCGCACATAGCGCTTAAAACAAGTTGATGACCAGCGCCCCACCTTCTTGACCGCTTCAGCTGGTAAGCCTGCGCCTGCTGCCAGTGTTGCCGTCCCAATTCTGAATGAGTGTGAAGAATACCCCTTAGAATCCAGGCCCAGACACGCCGGCGCCCGCCCAAACACGGCCCTGAATTGGTACTGCGACAAGCAAGCGCCCTGCTCATGTATGAACAGGGCCTGTCCACTCCCTACTGGACGAATCGCCAAGTATGCTTTCATTCTGGTTACTGGGCAAATATCCTCCCCCGGCGCAGGGCCCAAGCGAATTGTAGCCCCCCTACCCAATGGATCTGTCTTGGATTTCCTCAGAGCCACCACCAGGTCCCCTTGGACTAAATTTGTGTCCTGCCACTGGAGTCCTCCTGCGTGATCTAATTTGGAGGCCCCTACCAATTCCCCCAATCTAAAAGCCCCATAAAAGGCTAAGGTAAATACAGCCCCAAATAAGACGCTCTCGTAATAAGAAGAGCAAATCGTTTGTAATACCCCCAGAATGTCGCCCAGGGTTTTCACATCCATTGGCCTTCTACTGTCTTTTGTGACCCCTTCTAGCCTGGCCCATCCTGATAGTGCTTTCCTCACTACAAAAGCTGTGCTGGGGTCACGTTCCCCCGCTAATTTAGCAAAAAAGCCTATTGCCGACACATGTGCTCTTGCATAAGACGCTGGCCTTCCTTGATCCTTCAGAGCTAGTAAAAATTTGCAGAGCGCCCCTGTAGAAAAAAGGGGCCAACCGGCCAGCGCGCTCAGCAAATATCCTGTAGGCTTTGAACTGTTGCTGATAAATTCTTCTAGTGCGTTCGCTCAATGAAGCTCCCACCAGCCCTGCTAGGGCGGGGCTCCAATCCTCCACAGAGATGTCGGGAACACAGTCATCTGCTCTTCTGCCTCAGGATGATACCTCCGGAAATCCTGCAACTTGGAGCGAGACAAAGCATCAGCAGCCTGATTTTCCACACCTGGGATATGTGCTGCTTTGAACAGCAGATTGAGCTTTAAGCAGGCCAAAACTAGATGTTTTAACAGCCTCAGAACATGTTTACAAGTAGCTCCCTGCCTATTGATAGCTTCCACCACTGCCATGTTGTCTGACCAAAAGATTACTGATTTGTTCTTAAAGAATCCAGCCCAGATGTCCACTGCCACTATAATAGGAAATAGTTCCAGAAAGGCTATGTTTCTGGTCAAACCGCTCTCATGCCAGGATGCCGGCCAATCGCCCCTACACCAATGGGACCCCAACACTGCTCCAAAACCAATGCTACCTGCTGAGTCAGTGAGCAAGCCTAAGTCTGTGCTGGATATTGGCGGCTCAGGCCAGATTACCTTACCATTGAATTCACTCAGGAAACTACGCCACACCCTCAGGTCCTCCCTCACATCTGCCTGCAAATGCACGTGATGATGCTTTTGAGTCAACCCCACCATTGCCCGTGCAATTGACCTAGAGAAGGGGCGTCCCATCGGGATGATCCTTAAGGCAAAATTCAACTGGCCCACTAAAACCTGAAGCTGATGCAGCATGACTTTGGGACCGGCCAGAGCCGAATCTATCGCTTGCGAGAAAGCCTGTACCTTGTCCAGGGGCAACCTGCATTCCCCTCCTACCGTGTCTATCTCAATGCCCAAGAAAGACATACAGGTAGCCGGGCCCACCGTCTTACCGGGAGCCAATGGCACCCCCAGCTCCTCCAACATATCTACTATCCTGCTCAAGGCCTGGCCACACTCTCCTGATGCTGGGGGGCCCATGATCATAAAGTCATCTAGGTAGTGTACTACGTCCTTGTGCCTTGTTCTGAATACAAACAACCACTGAAGCATAGTGCTGAACAACTCAAAATACTTGCATGACACTGCGCAGCCATTGGCATACATCTGTCATAATGAAATTGGTAATTCAGCTGGAAACCTAGCAGATGATAATCATCAGGGTGAACAGGCAAGAGCCTGAATGCTGACTCAATGTCAGTCTTCGCCATGAGGGCGTTGGGACCTAAGTCGCGCAGCCTCTGTAATGCTGTGTCAAAGGAAGAGTATGTCACTGAGCAAAGGGACGGATCTATGGCATCATTCACTGACGCCCCCCTTGGCGCCGACAAGTTATGAATCATCCTGAACTGACCTGGCTCCTTTTTGGGAACCACGCCCAGAGGTGAACACACATATCCTGGCAATGGGGGAGCAGTGAACGGGCCAGCCACCCATCCCAGCACCCTTTCCTTATCGACCTTCTGAGACACCACTGTGGGATGCATGCGCGCAGACAATAGGTTCTTGCAATACCCCATTGGGGGCACCCCTTGTGCCGGGATGCGGAAGCCTGAGGAGAACCCATCATACAATGTATTGGCTGCCTTCCTGTCCGGGTACTGATTCAGCCAGAAAATCAGCCTCCCTATGTCTACTGGCGTGGGAAGCTTATTGTTGGGGTGGTTTAGACTCCCTCCCTTTCTCTTTGGACTTCTTAATACACTTAAACTCGGGGTGGGAAGAGTGGCCGCAGTAGGCACATGCGTGTTTGAACTTACATGCCCCGGAGGGCCAGGTACACGTTTTTCGGTTAAAAGCCCAACAAGTCCCTCTCTTCTCCCCTGTGCCCCCCTGGGAAGTCCGAAAGGGCTGTTTCATGGGCGCTTTGTTATTGACGCTCTCCAGCCACACATTTACCTCTGTTTGGTCCCAGCCCATGTCAGGGTCATCTACTTTGGCCCATCTAAAGTCTCTATCGTAATCCAGCCAAGCAACCCCCCCATACATTGTCTGTGCCTTTAAAATCTTATTTGAATAGCAAATCAGGGGTATTGCCAATTCCGGCTTCTTTTCTAGCATTACTATGGAAAAAACATTGAAACCAAACAACCAGTTAGTGATTGATTCTTCTACCCTTGGTTTCCTAGCTCTGAAGGAACCCTCTTTCCCGTCCTTCTCTTTAGACTCTACTTCCCTCCTCTTTGGTCTAATTAAGGAGAATATGTCAATAAACTCCCCCTTCCAAATCTTCTCTGTCCTGCGTAACATGTGTTGCCAATTTGCCCCGTTTAGATAACACTGAATCATGACCACCAATTACCTTTGACCCGTTATCTACTTCTTTGCTTGAACACACTACTGCCTTACCTGCCGCAACCCCAGTTGTCAATGATTGAGCGGGGGGCGCTTTACCCACCACCTGAAGGGGCGTGCTCGCATCCTTTTCTTGCGCTTTGCCCAAGAGGGCCACTTGTTTATTCAATTCGCTGAGCACGCCTCCCGTGCCCGCTGATGACGCCCATGGCGCTACCGTCGCGCTGCCACTCGGGCTCCCTACTGCCGGTGCGCCTAATTGCGCCAAAAGAGTTGCCACCGTCGCCAATATAGTAGCTGTGGCCGGTTACCCCCCTCCACTGCTGCTACCGGTTGCCCTAGGGTGGGAGGCATTACCCCACTCGCTGTCCCCCCCCTGCGGGATTGGGGCTACCACTGGCACTACCTCAGGTACTACGATGATTGGGGGAGCAGGAGCTGGCATCAAGGCCTTCAAAACCCCTCTAATCTCAGCCAGGATTGTGCCCACATCATCCCGTCCCTCTATTGGTGGCCCACTGACTGCCTGCGGGGGTACCCCAGGCGGAGGTGAAGGAGCCATGTTGGGAACCGGTATTGCTGGTACACAGGGTATTGGAAGGGCGAGTCCAGGAGCATTAGGCATTGGCGCTGGGGTCCCTGCGGGCACAGGGAGCACTGGTTCGGGCAAACAGGGGACTGGCGCTGGGGGCCCACTAGGCAGCTGGGGTACCGGCTGTGGCGGCATTACAGGAGAAGCCGGTGCAGGCGGTTGTTCCTCCGGTCCCCTGCCCCCCCTTCCTTTCTTGCTCACCCTGGGCTTCTTTACTAATGGAGGAAAAGCCGCCTTGGGCGGGACTATGGTTCTACGGGGGCGGGCCCTCTCAGCTGGTTCGGGGACCTCCTCACTATCCGATACTGGAGCCTCACACCCCTGTTCCTCCTCACTTTCCTCCTCATCTCTGCCCAATTTTGCCAACACCAGCTTCAACAGCTGTGTTATTTCAGACTCGCCCTCTTTTCTCTTTTGATTGCGCTTAGGTGGCATCCTGTGTTTTACTAGAAGCGTGCGCTCCTTTGAATCTGACACAGTGCTAACACAAGCGCGTGTAACCAGTACCACAGTGCTGCTCCTAGCTGCAGGTAAAACCACTGTGCGCGTGAAATCGGTAAACTAGCACACAGTATGGCCTAAAACAGTACAGTAATGTGTCATAAAACAATCCTTCATAGGGTGCGCAAGAACACGCACGTTCAATCCGTAATAAACCTGCCGTAAAAACACAAGCGCGTTCACTCGGTACCCCAGTGCTGCCTTAGCTGCTGCTAAACCCCTGTGTGCTTTAAATCGGGCCAAACAGTCACGCGCGGCATTCACCAGTACCGTAAGGCGTGATGCCGCCAATCGTTAGTAGTGAGCAAGCACGCTCGCGGGAAATCAGAAATCTTTCACTGCCGTACCGCAAAGCTGTTCTCTGGCTAGTGTTACAAAAACCCCTGTGCGTGTCTACCTGTTAATTACAGTGGCGCGTATACACCCCTCAACAGCGCGCCCTAAGCACAACCGTTAGCGCGGCACAGCACAAAATTATTAATACCCTACGACTGAAGGAAGGACGTATGCGCGTGCACTTGGCAAATACGGCCCTCGTGCGTTCTGTCCGCGTGCCCTGCTGTAATCCGTATCAATAAGCAGTAAGATAAAGGCCCCCCCGGGAAAAACCCCGCCGGCAACCACACCCGCGCTCACTGAATCCCCACGTTACCGGAACGGAGCCGACACCAAATTCGCCCGCTCTCTGCCCACAACAGTTTTCAAATAATGGTGCCTAAACAGCGAAGCACAATGAAATCCGTCCTCGTTTTCCCGCGCTTAACCCTCGCTCGGCCTACGGGCCCCGGATCCCCCGAGGGAGGTGTTCAACTCAGAGCACCACCGAGGCATGCTAGCACTGCAGGGAGACTACGGGCGGCCACCAGCGTCCAGCGGGGGAAACAGTTTCCTCAAGATTACAACTTATCTCGCCCACCAGCTACTAGCAGCCGCCCCGTGCTCCCCAAAGCCCCCGACACCTCACCTCGGAATCCGCGTTGCCCAAAACGATATCCTCCGAACAAAGCAGCCACGAGTCCCCCAAGTCCTACGAACGACAAGTCCTACGAACGCAGATTGAAGAATTCTGCTGCTCCTGGGGGTCAAGTACAGGAAAAAGAGGATGCTCACAAAGGGACCCGGGGCCTAAATAGCCCCCCCCCTGGCTCCCCCCCTTCCGCTCCCAGCTCCGGCCAGACACACGTCACGGCCGACCCGGAAGCAATTCATCCGGCCAGTAGCCAATCGGGCTACTGGTCCGGACTATGGGGGTGTGGCGTGGGACCGGGGGCACCGGGCCCTAAGGGCGTGCTCACCAAGGCCTTGCGCTTTTCATACTGTGTTTCAACGTAGCATTTAATTTCCTTTAGTGCCACAATATCTGAGCTTTCAATATTAATCAATGCTATCAGTTAAGTCATTCTTCAATCCTGGGTCGTACAAATTGTAGTCCTACTTCTATGTTTTTGGAATGACTCATAGTTTGGGTCACCCTATCTCATAGCCACCTGGGTTTTTGCCTGTGGGCATTGGGCAGTTAGGAATATTACTTGGTAGCTCTGAGCACCACTTCTTTTGGTACCTCAAATGTGCCTGTCCTGGGCAGTTGAAGAAAATTCTTCCTGAAAAATAGTAGGCTGCTAAAATAGATCATTAGCCACCAATGTGCTCATTATGAGCAGCGTGAGGGGATCCTTCTTAGTCAGGACTGTGCTTAATTTGTGTGGCAAGGTTTTTCCAGAAGTTACACTGCTGCAGCTCACTGGCAGAAACAATTCCTAGCTAGGAACCTACCCTCTTTTGACATTGGTGAGGTTCCATTTTGGCCAAGCCAGGAGTTTTGTTGTGTTACTGGACAAAGCTCTGCTGTCTGCTGTGGACCCTAGAAGGCACCCTTCATAGCCTGAATCATCCCCGCTGTGAGCGGTGGCAGTGAGCCTTTCCTGCCTAGGCAGCGGAGTTCTTCCTGCCAGAAGAACCTACATGGCAAATTTTCAACATGCTGCACAGCAGCTACGCTGCTCTACAACATAGCTTACAGACATTGGCAAAGCCAATAACTCTGGCTAATCACTTATAAGGTCCCAAAGGCGAGACCTATTGACTATGCCAATGCTTGTTTATATTCTTACACCAGATGTAACCAGATTATGCAAAAGGAATTGGTCAAAAGTGGGAAGTAGTTACAGGCAAGGGCAATGATGCACCGTACAACACACACACTCAGTTTAGGTTTATAAATAAAATAATTACTTTCATATTTTGTGATATTTCATTGTCTGATTTATTCTGTATGGGAGTAAGATCTTAGCATGTATTGGGGGCATTGTGTGTGTGTATATATATATATATATATATATATATATATATATATATATATATATATATATATATACGCCTCATTCAGGTGTTATTTCTTTTCTGACACAGGCATTTTGATAGGGTATTTACTGACCCAGAAAGACTGATGGGCATTATCTCTTGGCGCAAAGTAAACTTGTTAAGTCCCTAAGCAATTTTTTCCAGTGGGCCTTATTTTATCGCATTGGCACTGCTGCTCCTGTGCCACCAATGCTTGTTCGCTGTGCATTGTGTTTGCTTCCAGTACACTGTGAGCTCCCTTGGGATAGATGCCTCAGTAGATGGATGTCTGTGTCTCTTGTAAGTTAGAATAAGTGTGCATTTTTCAAGGCATTCTAAGTGTCTCAGTACTGGAATATCAGGGCCTGGTGCAAGACAAAGTAGATATACATTGGGAGAGATTTGGGATTTTACTAAATGCAGTTCATAGTAGAGGTATACATCATGCTATTTGCAGGGAGTGTAGAGTATCAGGTAATGAGGTAGAAACTGCTTGTTTGTGTGGCTTCAAATATGTAGTTGCTATTTACATTTTATAGTGTATTTTTCATATGTACTGCATGTTTTGCTGCTACAGAGAAATGTTTTCCCTGAGTTCTGTGGCAGACTCTGAAGTAAATAGTTCACCAGCCCTCCCTAAGTACTGCCGGTAAAACCTATGTATTTTTGTGCAAGCAAATTTGAAAATAGAAATAGATGTTGTAACATGCACGATTTGGCCTCGTTTACCCAAAGTGGTCTTGTTTTGAGAACCTCTTCAAAATACTTGGGGGATCACTCGGTGTATAGTAAGACTGTTATAAATAGATATTTCCTAGGCCGTATTTGATAACTACCCAAAGGGTCTAATTTAGAGTCAGTGGTAATTGAAAATCTTCCAAACTGTGGAGGAGGTGCTCAAATCAGAGAATACATTGGGGGAATTTCCTCAACCTTTTAGATGGCGCGTCAGAGCCTCGCAAATGTCTCACCACTGCAATAACAGGCTTTCCTGTAAATAAAAGGTGGGATGTACTTCCAGAGCTCTTCAGTCCCATCAGTACTGGTGTACTGAAAAAAACAAGTCAAGTTTGACGTCCACAAGGTGGAGGGAATTCCACCGGTGGACCCTTTGTCCACAAATGGTAGGATTTTCCATTGCCAACCAACTCTAAACCATATTTCTTCTCTGCATGCATTTAAGCATATAGAGATCGCATGGAGAAATATAGTTTAATGTTCCTTAAATATTTTTTAGATATTTCAGTTGAAAGGTTTTCAGGCATGCAAAATGTTTTTTTTAGCAAAATCACATGTCCCGATCATCTCGCCAACTGTGTTCTATAGTGTGAGGATCTCGTATATTTAATATAGCATATATCACAGATCACCACAATGAAATCGTTTGTATTACTGTGCAGAGAGCATTTTGGGGCATTGCTTATCACAGCATTGCGACATTCTGGCAATCGGAAATAGTTTTGTGTGCATGAATACTTTTAGTACAATACTGCACAGTTTTATTTTACATCATCCCGCTTGTGTTTATATTAATATGCAACATACAGATATTTTTAAATATATGTACTTCTAGTGCACAATAGGATGTGGACGTGTTTTTATTATTCCAGCAGTTGCTAGAAGATTTTAGTGTCTAGCGCCAGGGTACCCGCAGGGTGTTTGTTGCGCTCTATAAATGCTATATACAATACAATACAACAGTGGGAATTAATGTTGATAACCCCCCTCCCAAATCCATCTAATCCGCCTCAACCCTCCTGGGCCCCTGGGCCCCGCCTCCAATCCAGTCCCGCCAGGCTACGCTCACTTCCCCAACCTCTCCCATGCTGCTAAGGTCCGTGTCAGACAGAACCCCCTGCCACGCCGCCATTTCAGAGTCAGGCTTCCTCTGTGAGCTGTCACCACCCCCTGCAAGGCCTTCCTCAATGCAGACAAGGCTCACACCAGCCCTGGCAGCAGGGAGGAGACAACACGAGAATACATTACACATCCCAGGCCTTTTACTTTCCGTGGTCAATTGTACACGGCGTTGTTAAATGGCTATACTTAAGAGGTCGTTACCGCGACCCTTCAGTACATTCAGGGGCAGAGGGACAGGAAACATACGCCCATCTCTTCTCTAAGGGTTTCTGAGACAATTCACATAGTACTTCTCTTTTTAAATAGGACGGCTAATGAAAGCTAACCAATAAATAACATGAGTATAAAAACATAAAAAGTAATTTCCATTACATTAAACTTACACACGAGGAGAACATTTGTAAAACCAGAACTAATAGGTATTGTAAATATGTGATAAACGTGTAAAATATACAAATCAATCCAAATACACATTGTAATCAGCATTTCATTTTCTTTCTGACATTAAATTAGTAAAAGGTACTGCAAATTGTGCCATAAGTGGAGTTGTTCCTGGGCACAGCCTGTTTTATTGTATACATTTTAGCTTTAGAAATATGCTTTGAACAGAGGCGAGGGCAAAATTAACCTACATCAAAATGTATGAAACGTTACCAACAGCCACGGTACCTAAGAAGCACATATTGCTTGCAGAGACCTGTTTCCACACTCTCAGTTTCTGCTGTATAAGCTTCAAGTGTTATTTCCATGCTGCTCACGCATTTTTATTTTTTATTTTTGTATTTTACTTTGGAAATCACATGGTTTCATTTATATGTGTTAGAAAACCTCAGGAATATTGTGACGTTATTTTCAACTACACATTAGCAGGGGTGTCACTATAGCTTTCACTTGCAGTCGAGAAAGAAACAGTAAACACAGATCTCCGTGTAAAAGAATTAACGACCATTTGTCTAAAGAAGTTGCATGTCAAGTGAAAGCTTTTAATTGGTCGCACAGTAAGTGCTCCAAGTCTAATAAATAATAGCGTGTATTTTGTTAGTTCTTCTAAACATTATCAAGTGTATCTGGGGTGCTGCAGCACCCTGCACCCCTACTTCTAGCGCTCAATGGTATATATATGTGTGTGTGGTGGGGCATAGTGTTTTTTTTTGCCCATTCTACGTGGGCCGGCCAGTCCTCCTAGTGATAATAAAGTTGGTTAAACAATCTACGTAAGAACCAGTGTGGTTTGGGGGGCAGTACCCCCCACTGTGTTTTTAAGTGCTTCACAATGATTGTTTAAAAATGTTTTAATGGAGAAGTATTTATTTTAGTACTCTAGACCACATACCTCACTACACAAGTGGTCGTGGAGTTAAAGTAGTAAATACCCACTTTTTAAAAGTCAATAACGGGTGTGGGCAATGGGCGCGTGTGTTGTGTGTGTGTGATAGTGAGAGAGAGTGAGAGTGTTATCTATGCTGATTGCTGATCAAAGTTTTCAACATATTGCATTTTTCATCTCCGTTGATAATCTGTGCACTTTTAAGGGTCTCATTTCATTTCACCAGAGATTCTGACTTAAGTTTGATGGATATCTTATAGCTGTGCTTGTGTTTTAATTTTTCTGCTCCCTTTGCCTCCCCGCTTTTCTTCAGAGATTTTTGGAAAGTTCGGCCCATGAAGGTATAAGTCAGATCCTAAGTCACCTATAAAGGGCCACATTTGTGTTTCAGATTCTAGTGATCAGACCACAAGGGACATCCTCCAATACCATAGGTAACCCGGCTCATGTTCCACTTTCTGAACATAATGAAACTCTTTTGTCTTGACATAATTGAATTCTTCGTCAATACATAAACATGCAAAAATCAAGTATGTGGATAACCAATTTCGTCAATCATATAAATGTATTTTTGTTACAAAATTCTCAGCGTTTATAATGCTAACTTGTTAATGGTGTGTCCTGTTGAGCATTGGGGCTAAACCAGCGTTCTGAGTTACACACAAGCACACGCCTGATTGCACGTTTCCAAGCTATTATGGGCCCAATTGTGGAGTTTCCTCACACTTTTCAATTTCCCTTATCGACAACTTAAACGGCATATTATCAACTGATAGAATCTATCAACCATGTATTCTGGCAAAAGGTGGTTGAAGAAAAGTTCACAGAGTCCGATTGAACAGGAATGTAAGGACGAAGTGTGTTTTAGGCTTCTAAATGGCAGGTACGGGTCCAAGCTTGAGAAGTAGGGTCAGTGCATAAGTAGCTATTCATTTGACTAGTTGAAGAAATTTTTTTCTAGCTGTCTCTGGAATGCGAGAGAGATTCCAGTCTTAAGAACAGCAGTAGAGCTCACCCGAGAGGAGCCTTACACATAAAGCGAGTATGCGGATGAACAGTAAATTACAGAGGCCGACTTTAGGCATTTGACCGCAAGATATTAGATGAAGGACTTAGTCATGTAGCTAGTTCATCAGACATGTAAGACTTTATAGACACTTGTAGTGATCAATACCTCTTAAACTATGAAAGTTGTGGGAGTCCACTTTCAGTGAAATACTTGTCCAATCAAACTTTCAATTACATTGTTTGGTCTAGCCGGAAGAACATTTAGAAAGCAAGTGGTCACTTTTATGAGTTAAAATTAGGTCCATCCCTAAGTAAGTGTTACTTGACATCTGTGAAAAAAGAAAATGTCAGCATATCCTCTCTTCCTCACTAGAGAGCCTTTCGCCACAGACACACTGGCAAGAGGGCTTAGTGACTGAAGCATGGCCCTGTAAAAAACGCAATGTTATCCCTCTCCTTGCCAGTTGCACTGACACCCTGACAGTGGTCAATTTGTGAAGGTGGGTGGGAGCACCTACTTTAAGGTACTAACTAACAACAATATCTTTTTTATGTAGTGAATGTAATTTAAAGGTACATTTTTTGCCAATGTTTGAGAGGATCAAAAGCTAAAGCAGCCTTTCTAGGATTCGAACTCATGACCTGGAGGTCACCACACAGTCCAGCGGCAAGCATCCAACAATCAGTCAATCAATCAATTAATCAATCAATCTAGATTTATAAAGTGTGGCTAAACACCCGATAGGGTATCCAGGCGCTCGCAGGACCCGAAGGCTTATTCGAACAGCCAAGTCTTGAGGGCCATTCAGAATTCCGGAAGTGAGGTGATGGTCCAGAGGTGAGTGGGGAGGCTCTTCCAGGTCTTTGGTGCAATGTGGAAAAGGAGCGTCCTCCACTTTTGCTTCAATAGATTTGGGGAGAATGCTAAGCCATGCTACCAGCCATACTAGTACAGTGGTGGGAAAAGCATGGGGTGGTACATGCCTACTATGTGGAAGCCGGCTTCCAGCATGAAACTGATCTTGGAGATTGGGGCAAGCTGAAAGATGTGGGCATGTGTGATGTGTCATCACACATCCCTCTTGCAGGAAGTCCCAGCATGAGCACCTGCTTCATGCACCTGTTATTTTTCGCTGTTGGTCAGCAACATTTCAGTGCAGCTGTACTGCACCTTTTGGGGGTTAAAGTGTCCAAGGTTTGAAGCATGAACGAAAATCTTAGGGTGCTCTTGATGATCAGATCTTATTCCACAGAAAGTTAAGAAGCACACCACGTTGGAATGGTGTCTCACTATGAACAAATGAAGAGTCTTTGATGATTGTATTACTAAAATGTGTTACCATCTTTGCTGTCATTAGAAATGCTATTTTCATGGAACCTTTTCTTACTGAGCGTGATGGTGTGTGAGATTACTTTAAGGAGCTGTGCAGTTATCCTTCATACCTGCAATGCTTTTTTGATGAATTAGAGGGATAACAGAGTGAGCAAAATATTTTTTTCTGGCCTAGAAACCATGTTTATTACAACAAACAACAGAGTGATAGACGGATGGCTTGATCTAATCTCAAAAACACATTAAGAACGGATCAACCACCTATTTACTTTATGGTTACTCAAGTCTTCCTCCTTCGGTCTCTTTTGGTGTCATTACAGGGACTGGGAACCCACAGGGTGTTTAAAAAAAAACCTCACTCACCTACCTAGCAGCATTGTGGCACTGGGGCCCTCAGGAGTAAACATGCTGCGCGTAAGGATACATGGGACCAATTAATCATGCCATATACATCCACCACTTTTTTAACATTGACCGGGAACCCCGAAACATATAAAGAACATTTGGATACTTTGGATCATAGGGATTCCCAAGCCAATTTTAAATCACCACATCACATTCACAAAACCACAAAAAACCAACCAGCTCCGCAGTAATCTGGCGGCGCAGCACACCCTGGGGGCATTCAGCAACCAGAGTGGGAACCCAATGATGAAGCATGTCACCCACTAGGTAGGAGAGTGAGGGTTCTTTTTAAACACCCTCTGGGTTCCCAGTCCTTCTAATGACACCAAAAGGGACTGAAGGAGGAAGACTTGAGTAACCATAATGTAAATAGGTGGTTAATCCGTTCCTAATGTGTTTTTGGAATATTTGGATTGGGAAGACGAACGGGTCATGACTTCTCCCTCTCACTCTCTTTATGTTTATGTTGAATTAATCTCAACCTAAGCTGAGCACTGGAGCTGCATTAGAGTCCATCATCTTTCACTCACTATGCCAGTCTAAACAGAAACCTACCGTATGCAAATCAGCCTAAGTCCTGCTCCAAACAGTCTAACACAAACTGCCAGGCCAGGCCCACTACAGACAGGAACACAAGGAACCTCAGACTGCTTTCCACCTACTTAGGTCTTGTCAATGAGGTATAGCTTAAGACCCTGGCACAGTGAATAAGAGACTCACAACTGAGCATATTTAAGACATGTAAGGCATTTACTGCAAAAAACCCAGTGGTGCAAGGAATGACTGAAATAATTTCAACCATTGGCTATCCCTCCAGGCCCCAATTTACTCATTGTTTTTGCCCATTATGCCACACTAGACAGAGACCTTTAATATGCCTATCAGCCTTTGTCCTGCTTCGATAGGAACAGTACAGCCAGAACTGCCAGGTCTGGACCCCCTAGATGGGAACACAAGCAACCCCAGGCCAGGATTGACATACTTAGGCCTCCTCAGTGAGGTAAAGCTCGAACCCTCAGGCACATGGAGCCCTGTACCTACTTCTAGGCATACTCAGTGCATTGACGGCATCTAGTGCAAACAACACATGTTTACACCGAGACCTGCCATATACAAAATCATGTTTGCCTGGAACAGAATGAAGAGTGGCCTAGAAACAGCATTATTCATGGCACAGGACAGTAGAGAGACATTGTCCTACAATAGACAACTTCTTTACAATAGGCAACAGCAAACTATGTTGCTGAGTCCTTCCATCATCCTCTTTACAAGCACATACAGACTAGTCCTGCTTTTTATAATTTTAAAAGTAAATGCAGCTCAACATGTTTAGCCACCTAACCATCCTCTTCGCCTTCCTTCCTAACATGTAGGAAAATGTAGTTGCAATCAGATTTAGCTTCGTCACCATATCAATACAAAATCAGGATTATTCAGCAATCTGAAGTGTACATATTAGCTTCTATTTTTGATGCCTTAAGTCACAAATTACATGATTTGCGAAACCATTATTTTCAGATTGAACAAATTGAATTAAATTGTACACTCACACCAAAAGCAGCTCAATTACATTAAGAAACAGTATATACGGGAATACACGCTCTAATACCACCAAAAAACAATGATGTTAAACACTGGGGGGCCTTTTCACAAACTGCACTTCACAGTATGTTTAGTAGTACTACAACAGCACCGCTCATATACCACAACATTCTATTCACAAAGCTACATGCAGAAGCCTCCACCTCTTCTATCCTTTCTACAGGGCAATCACCCCCCACAACTGGTGATATCATAGCACATGTAATCTTATGTTTTAGCAGTAAATGTGGGAGAGACATGGGGAGCCGCTAGAAAATAAGGACTACCTACTACAAAATGAAAAGGGTTTCGGGAGGGCTTAGGAAGGGTCTAGGAAGAAACAGACACCCACCAAAAAAGAGTAAGCCCACTTATATTCACAAACTGCACTTCTAAAACTAGAATGCGACCAAAGGTCCCAAAACAGTTGTACATGTATTCCAACTCAGACCTGGAGTAAGTCCAGCACCACACATGGCCAAGCACTGGAACAGCAACACACTTCCATAGAAAATAATGGAGGAAGGGACTCAAAGTAAAACCCCATGAGAAAGAATGTTACAATAAATTACATTTTCTGACTTTTTATATATATATTATATTTATATATATATATATATGTGTGTGTGTGTATATATATATATATATATATATATATATATATATATATATATATATATATATATATATATATATATATATATTACCTACTGCAGCGGTCGCCAGTAGGTGAATTATAGTTGAGACCTAGTTTCCATAGGAAAAGCATTTTTGATTTGCCAATATCTTTGGCGCCGTTTGGCGAATCTTCGTGAAATTCTCCAAAAAACAGGGTTGGACTGCTCAGTTTGTGTGTTGAAAGTTTTGGGGTGATTCATCAAGTGGGGGCCGAGACAAAAGGGGAGTCCCAAAGCGCGTTTTCTCCATGTTATTTTCCATAGGAACTTTATTACAGGCTACAGCCCGACCTGCTGAACGGAATTACACCAAATTTGGCAAAAAGGTAGGTCTTGGTTTAGAGTGCGCCCTTTTTAGGTCTCGCCTGGCGTTGGAGCGCGCATACGCTCCTCGCCCTGCGAGGGCTATAGTAAACACTCTAAGAAGGGGAACTTTAATCCACGCCCCTGTGTCTCGACCGTTTCCAATTGGCTTAGGTCGTGATTAATGTTTTTTCCGTGCTTTTGGTTTGCTGGCTGTCACTTTTGTTGACGCCCTTGCAGTTTTGTGATGCCGCCCATCATGACAAGCGCATCTGTTTTCACTCAGCCCAGATGCAAATACAAGCGGCTGAATGAAAACAGATGCTCCCACCGCGCCCTTTCACTTTTGCGCGCTCGAGCTCACGGCGTCTCTATCAGCTTGCCTCCGACAGCAGATGGGCACGCGCACGGCGTCTCTTCAGTCTTCACTTTCACTTAGCACGTGTTGTAAATCCGTATGATGTACTTTGATGTTTAAAACGATTCTGGGGAACGATGAGGAAGGGTGGCACTGGAAGGGTTCAATACCAGTTACATGGGTGCTTGCTTTCTAGTATTACGTTTTGTTGTTTCTAATAGTTATATGTATCTTTGCTGCTTATTTCTCTCCCGCAGCCATTTCTTACACCGGGCTTGTATTGTTGCATTGGCATTTGTTTATTTATGTAATTATTTTGGAGCGCGGTCCGCTGACTTTAGCGGCCACGCTCCAGGTCAGCAGAGCTGCTTTAGAGGAGAGAACCAGGTCAGCAGGGCTGCTGTAGAGCCAGAGAACCAGGTCAGCAGAGCTGTTGTAGAGCCAGAGAACCAGGTCAGCAGAACTGCTGTAGAGCCAGAGAACCAGGTCAGCAGAGCTGCTGTAGAGCCAGAGAACCAGGTCAGCAGAGCTGCTGTAGAGCCATAGAACCAGGTCAGCAGAGCTGCTGTAGAGCCAGAGAACCACGTCAGCAGAGCTACTCTAGAGCCATAGAACCAGGTCAGCAGAGCTGCTTTAGAGCCAGAGAACCAGGTCAGCAGAGCTACTCTAGAGCCAGAGAACCAGGAGGTCAGCAGAGCTGCTGTAGAGCCATAGAACCAGGTCAGAAGAGCTACTCTAGAGCCAGAGAACCAGGTCAGCAGAGCTGCTGTAGAGCCATAGAACCAGGTCAGCAGAGCTGCTTTAGAGCCAGAGAACCAGGTCAAGCAGAGCTGCTCTAGAGGCAGAGAACCAGGTCAGCAGAGCTGCTGTAGAGCCAGAGAACCAGGTCAGCAGAGCTACTCTAGAGCCAGAGAACCAGGTCAGCAGAGCTGCTGTAGAGCCATAGAACCAGGTCAGCACAGCTGCTTTGAGAGCCAGAGAACCAGGTCAGCAGAGCTACTCTAAGAGCCAGAGAACCAGGTCAGCAGAGCTGCTGTAGAGCCATAGAACCAGGTCAGCAGAGCTACTCTAGAGCCAGAGAACCAGGTCAGCAGAGCTGCTGTAGAGCCATAGAACCAGGTCAGCAGAGCTGCTTTAGGAGCCAGAGAACCAGGTCAGCAGAGCTGCTCCAGAGGCAGAGAACCAGGTCAGCAGAGCTGCTGTAGAGCCAGAGAACCAGGTCAGCAGAGCTACTTTAGAGCCAGAGAACCAGGTCAGCAGAGCTGCTGTAGAGCCATAGAGACCAGGTCAGCAGAGCTGCTGTAGAGCCAGAGAACCAGGTCAGCAGAGCTGCTGTAGTTCCAGAGAACCAGGTCAGCAGAGCTGCTCTAGAGCCTAAGAACCAGGTCAGCAGAGCTACTCTAGAGCCAGACAACCAGGTCAGCAGAGCTGCTGTAGAGCCATAGAACCAGGTCAGTAGAGCTGCTCTAGAGCCTAAGAACCAGGTCAGCAGAGCTGCTCTAGAGCCAGAGAACCAAGTCAGCAGAGCTGCTGTAGAGCCATAGAACCAGGTCAGCAGAGCTGCTGTAGAGCCATAGAACTAGGTCAGCAAAGCTGCTGTAGAGCCAGAGAACCAGGTCAGCAGAGCTACTCTAGAACCATAGAACCAGGTCAGCAGAGCTGCTTTAGAGCCAGAGAACCAGGTCAGCAGAGCTGCTCTAGAGCCAGAGAACCAGGTCAGCAGAGCTGCTGTAGAGCCATAGAACCAGGTCAGCAGAGCTACTCTAGAGCCAGAGAACCAGGTCAGCAGAGCTGCTGTAGAGCCATAGAACCAGGTCAGCAGAGCTGCTTTGGAGAGCCAGAGAACCAAGGGTCAGCAGAGCTGCTCTAGAGGCAGAGAACCAGGTCAGCAGAGCTGCTGTAGAGCCAGAGAACCAGGTCAGCAGAGCTACTTCTAGAGCCAGAGAACCAGGTCAGCAGAGCTGCTGTAGAGCCATAGAACCAGGTCAGCACAGCTGCTTTCAGAACCAGAGAACCAGGTCAGCAGAGCTGCTCTAGAGGCAGAGAACCAGGTCAGCAGAGGCTGCTGTAGAGCCAGAGAACCAGGTCAGCAGGAGCTACTCTAGAGCCAGAGAACCAGTTCAGCAGAGCTGCTGTAGAGCCATAGAACCAGGGTCAGCAGAGCTGCTTTGGAGCCAGAGAACCAGGTCAGCAGAGCTGCTGTAGTGCCAGAGAACCAGGTCAGCAAAGCTGCTCTAGAGCCTAAGAACCAGGTCAGCAGAGCTACTCTAGAGCCAGAGAACCAGTGTCAGCAGAGCTGCTGTAGAGCCATAAAACCAGGTCAGTAGAGCTGCTCTAGAGCCTAAGAACCAGGTCAGCAGAGCTGCTCTAGAGCCAGAGAACCAAGTCAGCAGAGCTGCTGTAGAGCCATAGAACCAGGTCAGCAGAGCTGCTGTAGAGCCATAGAACTAGGTCAGCAGAGCTGCTTTAGAGACAGAGAAACCAGGTCAGCAGAGCTGTTTTAGAGGGAGAGAACCAGGTCAGCAGAGCTGCTTTAGAGCCAGAGAACCAGGTCAGCAGAGCTGCTCTAGAGCCTAAGACCCAGGTCAGCAGAGCTGCTCTAGAGCCAGAGAACCAGGTCAGCAGAGCTGCTGTAGAGCCAAGGAACCAGGTCAGCAGACCTGCTCTAGAGCCTAAGAACCAGGTCAGCAGAGCCGTTTTAGAGCCTAAGAACCAGGTCAGCAGAGCTGCTCGAGAACCAGGTCAGCAGAGCTGCTGTAGAGCCATAGTACCAGGTCAGCAGAGCTGCTGTAGAGCCATAGAACTAGGTCAGCAGAGCTGCTTTAGAGCCAGAGAGAAGCCAGGTCAGCAGAGCTGCTTTGAGAGCCAGAGAACCAGGTCAGCAGAGCTGTTGTAGAGCCAGGGAACCAGGTCAGCAGAGCTGCTCTAGAGCCTAAGAACCAGGTCAGCAGAGCTGCTCTAGAGCCAGAGAACCAGGTCAGCAGAGCTGCTGTAGAGACCATAGAACCAGGTCAGCAGAGCTGCTCTAGAGCCCTAAAGAACCAGTTCAGCAGAGCTGCTCCTAGGAGCCAGAGAACAAGGTCAGCAGAGCTGCTGTAGAGCCATAGAACCAGGTCAGGCAGAGCTGCTCTGAGAGCCTAAGAACCAGGTCAGCAGAGCTGCTCTAGAGCCTAAGAACCAGGTCAGCAGAGCTGCTCTAGAGCCAGAGAACCAGGTCAGCAGAGCTGCTGTAGAGCCATAGAACCAGGTCAGCAGAGCTGCTGTAGAGCCATAGAACTAGGTCAGCAGAGCTGCTTTAGAGCCAGAGAAACCAGGTCAGCAGAGCTGCTTTAGAGCCAGAGAACCAGGTCAGCAGAGCTGCTTTAGAGCCAGAGAACCAGGTCAGCAGAGCTGCTGTAGAGCCAGAGAACCAGGTCAGCAGAGCTGCTCTAGAGCCTAATTACCAGGTCAGCAGAGCTGCTCTATAGCCATAGAACCAGGTCAGCAGAGCTGCTGTAGAGCCAGAGAAACCAGGTCAGCAGAGCTGCTTTAGAGGGACAGAACCAGGTCAGCAGAGCTGCTTTAGAGCCATAGAACCAGGTCAGCAGAGCTGCTTTAGAGCCAGAGAACCAGGCCAGCAGAGCTGCTCTCTAGAGCCTAAGAACCAGGTCAGCAGAGCTGCTTTAGAGCCAGAGAACCAGGTCAGCAGAGCTGCTCTAGAGCCTAAGAACCAGGTCAGCAGAGCTGCTCTAGAGACCAGACAAACCAGGTCAGCCGGGCTGCTGTAGAGCCAGAGAAACCAGGGTCAGCAGAGCTGCTTTAGAGGGAGAGAACCAGGTCAGCAGAGCTGCTTTACAGCCAGAGGAACCAGGTCAGCAGAGCTGCTTTTGAGCCAGAGAACCAGGTCAGCAGAGCTGCTCTAGAGCCTAAGAACCAGGTCAGCAGAGCTGCTCTACAGGCAGAGAATCAGGTCAGCAGAGCTGCTGTAGAGCCAGAGAAACCAGGTCAGCAGAGCTGCTTTGGAGCCAGAGAAACCAGGGTCAGCAGAGCTGCTTTTAGGAGCCAAAGAACCAGGTCAGCAGAGCTGCTCTAGAGCCAGAGAACCAGGTCCAGCAGAGCTGCTTTAGAGCCATAGAACCAGGTCAGCAGAGCTGCTTTAGAGCCAGAGAACCAGGTCAGCAGAGCCGTTGTAGAGCCAGAGAACCAGGACAGCAGAGCTGCTCTAGAGCCTAAGAACCAGGTCAGCAGAGCTGCTCTAGAGCCAGAAAACCAGGGCAGCAGAGCTGCTGTAGAGCCAGAGAAACCAGGTCAGCAGAGATGCTTTAGAGGGAGAGAACCAGGTCAGCAGAGCTGCTTTAGAGCCAGAGAACCAGGTCAGCAGAGCTTCTGTAGAGCCAGAGAAACCAGGTCAGCAGAGCTGCTTTAGAGCCATAGAATCAGGTCATCAGAGCTGCTCTAGAGCCAGAGAACCAGGTCAGCAGAGCTGCTTCAAAGCCAGAAGAACCAGGTCAGCAGATCTGCTCTGAGAGCCTAAGAACCAGGTCAGCAGAGCTGCTCTAGAGCCAGAGAACCAGGTCAGCAGAGCTGCTCTAGAGCCAGAGAACCAGGTCAGCAGAGCTGCTGTAGAGCCAGAGAAACCAGGTCAGCAGAGCTGCTTTAGAGGCCAGAGAACCAGGTCAGCAGAGCTGCTTTAGAGCCAGAGAACCAGGTCAGCAGAGCTGCTTTAGAGCCAGAGAACCAGGTCAGCAGAGCTGCTCTAGAGCCAGAGAACCAGGTCAGCAGAGCTGCTATGAGCCCAGAGAACCAGGTCAGCAGAGCTGCTTTAGGAGCCATAGAACCAGGTCAGCAGAAGCTGCTGTAGAGCCAGAGAACCAGGTCAGCAGAGCTGCTGTAGAGCCAGAGAACCAGGTCAGCAGAGCCGTCGTAGAGCCAGAGAACCAGGTCAGCAAAAGCTGCTCTAGAGCCAGAGAACTAGGTCATCAGGAGCTGCTGTGAGAGCCAGAGAACCAGGTCAGCAGAGCCGCCCTAGAGCCACAAAACCAGGTCAGCAGAGCTGCTTTAGAGCCAGAGAACCAGGTCAACAGGAGCCGCTGTAGAGCCAGAGAACCAGGTCAGCAGAGCTGCTTTAGAGCCAGAGAACCAGGTCAGCAGAGCTGTTGTAGAGCCAGAGAACCAGGTCAGCAAAGCTGCTTTAGAGCCAGAGAAACAGGACATTGGGGCTTATTTACAAGCCCCTTGCGCTGCCGCTGCGTCACTTTTTCCGACACAAACATTGAAGCACCGGCGGTGCAAGGGACTTGTAAATAAGCCCCATTGTGCCCATTCGAACGCAATAAAACAGTTACGTAACCTTCACACCACGGAAAAGGTGAAATAAAGCACCAGTTTCTAAAGTTATTGCTTCTTTCCACAGTTACTGGTAACTCAAGTCTCCTGCCTGAGGTCTACTACATTTATTGTAATTTAAAACTTCAGGTATCAAAATGCAAAGTTGTGTGAGCTATTAGCCTTACACTGGCTAAACAACTGCCTCTTACCATAGGACTGTTACGAGTGTCTACAAATCTAAGATTGTATTTTGGGAAGTAGATGATGCACCTCATGCCTGCAACATAAAACAAGCATTTGCAATGCAATAGGGCTGGCATTACTAAAAGTTTGAGCTATTGGCGTTGCAAATGATAATGTTTGTTAGTTTTTGTATTTTCTTCTTTAAAAATATTCCAGCAGTAGCATAAGTAATGAAATAAAATCCACGTAGACCACCAGTACCACCACCACTAACACCACCAGTACCACCACCACCAGTACCAATACCACCACCACTACCACCACCGCTACAACCACCACAAGTACCATAACCACCACTACAATTATTACTATTACTACTCTGTGGTGATAGTAATAATAATAGTGGTAGTTATGGTACTGGTGGAAAATTACTATTATAAATTACAATACCTGTTAATTTTTCAAAAGGCATTGCCATTTACAATACCAATAGCTCTAAAACTTGCAGTTGCGAGACCTATTGCATTGTAAATGCTTGTTTTTAAATGGTGTAAATCCGTTCAGTAGTTCCTGAGAAATTTAAAAAAGAAAAATATCGATATCTGAGCACCGAGGAAGCTCGCGAACCCTCCCGGGCACTGAGCGTCTCACTCTGATTGGATGCCAACACTCCAAACCAGGAACTGTTGGCAGCTACATCTTGTGACTCGGTAACCGAGTCACAAGAAAAAGAGTTGAAACAAAGATAAAAAACATGAAAAGGGGCAGGGTACAAACACCCTGACCCCTAGGCCTGCTCAGGGGGTCCCACAAGGACCCCAGGGCTAAGCATTAAAAGAAAAAACGGCCGAATTTGCGCTGGGGTCGCGAATCCGGCCGAGAAAATAAAAAAAAATGAAGCGCGGGCTCCCGTGCTTCGTTGTATTTAAGCCCCTGGGTGGGCCAGGTCCCAGGGGCATGCCTAATTATGTGGTGGGGCCCGCGGGGGCCCCGCAGCCTGAGGACCGCCACCTCCCCAGGGCTTTATTTATGATGTGCGGGGCACGCACGCGACCCCCACAGCGCCGAGGACCGCCACCTCCCGGGGCATTGTGCAAAAGTGTGGGGGGCCTTGCGGCCCAAGCCCTGGGACTGCCATCTCCCGGGGCTTTTTATAATTAGGGTGGGGGGCCTCGCGGGCCCCCCAAGCCCGGGGACCGCCACCTCCCGGGGCTCTGTTTTTTTAAATAAATAAATGTGTGGGGGGGCTCGAGCCCCCCCACACACCCCGGGTACCACCACCTCCCCGGGGCACTAAATATTGAAGTTGGGGGGTCCGCTATGGACCCCCAAGCCCTGGGGACCACCACCTCCCCGGGGATTTGAAAATGAAGAGAGGGGGGCCGCACTGCCCCGCTCCTGGAGCCCTCGATGGCCCTAGGGACCGCCACCCCCCAGAGCCGGCTCATGCAATGTCCCGGGGTGCCCACCCCCGGAACATTGCTGTTTGCTATGGCAGGGCGGGAGCACGGCTCCCGCCATGCCATAGCAAACTCTGCTGCTTCATTGAAGCGAGAGCAGGAAACCTGCTCTCGCTTCAATGAAAGAAGCTAGAATTGCACTGAGCAAGGGAGCTGCATGTCAGCGGCTCCCTTGCTCCAAAGCTAATGCCGGCTCCCGCAGGAGGCGGGGAGCTGGCAGGACCGTGGGGGCATTGGAGCTCCCCCACGGTCCCAATCACAGAAGGCCAGGCCCCGGGGATGGGGTCCCCGGGGCCAAAGTAGCCCGGGAGGAGGCCACACGGCCCCCTCCCTCTAATAATTTTTTTTTTTTTAAATAAAAACAAAGGCTGGCCCGGGGATGAGGTCCCCGGGGCCATAATTGCCTGAGGAGGAGCCACGCGGCCCTCCATATAAATAAATTAAAAATAAATAAATAAAAGTCTGGCCATGCCCCGGGGGATGGGGTCCCCGGGCCGAAATTGGCCTCGGGAGGGAGGCCACGCGGCCCCCTTCCCGGTTTAAAAAAAAATTTAACCCATAGGGTCAGGCCCTGGGGGATGGGGTCCCCAGGGCCCAAAATTACAAGAGGGGCCACACAGCCCCCTTGTTAAAGAAAAAAGGAAAACAAAAGCCGGCATCTGGCAGGAGCCATCCCCTTTCTCCACCACTCTGCAAACGCGCCCCCTGGCGCGTTGTTAGATGGGCAATTAATTCTCCTTGAATACTGAGGGTCCCTGGGGGCCAACTAGCCCACCAGGTATCTCCAATATGTGCCAAAGAGCTGCGTTGCAGAAAAGTGGTCCGAGGCCACGCCCCTTTTTACACCACTCTGCAAATGCGCTTCTTGGCGCACTGTTGGTGGGGCGATGAGGTCCTCTTGTGTCCTGAGGACCTCAGGACACAAGTGGACTTCATCCCCGAGCAGCAGTGCGCCAAGAAGCGTGTTTGCAGAGTGGTATAAGAGGGGGCGTGGCCTCGGATTACCTCTCTGCAATCCAGCTCTGTGGCATATATTGGAAGGTACCTGGTGGGCTAGCTGGCCCCTAGGACCTCAGTATTCAAGGGAATTAATTCCCCAACTAACAACGCGCCAGGGGGCTCAGTTTGCAGAGTGGTGGAGAAAGGGGCGTAGCCTTGCTCCATCTCAGCAATCCCACTGCATGGGGCTTAGTGGAGGTAAGAGGTAGGCTAGTTGGCCCCTAAAGGACCCCCAGCAGCGAAGGGGACTTCAATCCCCATCCAAGGAGCGCGCCAGGAGCGCATTTGTAGAGTGGTGGGCAAAGGCGTGGCCTGGTATGAGTACTTACCAATGCTGCTGTGTGGGACTTACTGGAGGTAATAGGGGGAAGTTGACCCCAAGGATGTCCTTGGGGCCAGCTACCCTCTTGTTACCTCAGTAATCCCACACAGTGGGATGCTAAGAGCGTCTTCGGAGGCCATGCCCCCTTTCCTCCACCACTCTGCAAAGCGCCTCCTGGCAGACTACGGGATGGGGGATGAAGTCCAATTTAGTCCTGAGGGAGTTTGGGGGCCAAGAAGTCCTCCTGCGTAAGCCCTCGCAGCGGAATTCCTGAGCTCTGGTCGGAGGCCCAGCACCCTTTCTCCACCACTCTGCAAACGTGACTACTACTTAAAGAAGCATCTTTCTGCACCTCTGACTTAGAGGTAGTTTTAATCCCCCTGCCCAATTATGTACTAGGGCCTTACAGAGGAGGTCATGCTAATCACAGGGGTACCCCAACGCATAGTGTTCCCTAGTGTATGTAGGTGTTTTCACTGTATTCTAAGTGTCTTTTAGCATAGCACTGGCTCTAGGCCTGGTTAGTCAGAGTCAGTTACCACCAGTACCCGTCAGCAAAATTTGGGTGCACAGGAGGACTTTCTGTTTCTCTGTTGGTTCTTTCTGCACATCTCTTGCTTCTTCCTGCACTTTTCTTCGTCTTTCTGGACTTCTGTTGCCTCGTTCTGCATTTGTTTTGCTTCTTTCTGTGCCTTTGTTCCTCTTTCTTCACATGTCCTACCTCTGTAGGCATAGTTAGAAATTCGCATTTAAAAAACCTTTGAAATTCACTGAAAAAACCATAGGTTTCAGGGACGTTATAGTTAGAAATTAGCATTTAAAAAACCTTTGAAATTCATTGAAAAAACCATTGGTTTCAGGCACGTTATAGTTAGAAATTAGCATTTAAAAAACCTTAAAAATTCACTGAAAAAACCAGAGGTTTCAGGGACGTTATAGTTAAGGCTCCCGGTTTTTCCGTTTTATGGATTTTACAGATAAATGCAGACAGAAAACAATATGTTTTCTGTCTGCATTTATTTTTAAAAGTGGATAAATACAGAAAATTGGGCTTCTGTTAAAGGAGGCTCTAGAGCGCCATACTAGTGATGAGGACAAACAAGACTCAAACGCACTTGGCATCCTTCCAACTGGGATGCCGTCGGTATTTGTCAGCACACTGTTCTTCCGCAGGCCATCATTTAGAGCTGGCCATGAAATTCAGAGTAACACCAGAAATTGCTCACTACACTACCGCATCCGATATTCATGTTACCCCAAATTTAGAGGCTTTCAATTGCTCCTTCTTTTTTTCGCTCTTAAAGCTGCAGATTATCACCGCTGGCACTAATGGGCATGCTGTCCCTGCGATATGAGGTAGTGTTGAAATATTGATCAATTGCTAATACCAATTGTCTTTAAATCGCTAAAGTTGTGGTACATATGTTCCTACCTATAAATAAAACTTTTGGGTGGCGTTTTGCTTCTAAACAGATGGCGGTAGTATCCATCATCAACAAACTAAGTCTCACACAACAACATCCCTTCCATTGCTAGGCCTTCACTGCTTTCACATGAGCAACGCAAATCTCCCTACATGCACCCTGTAATTTTTTTATATAAAGTGTGAACTTGGCCTAAGGGCATTAGAGTACTGAGAGATTCCATTACACAAGGTCGTATTTTTTTGTCTACAAGTCCAGGGTGTTCATGGCCAGGGTCACCAAAAGGAGAAGACAGGACCTTGGTAAAAATAGGATCCGTGCTATGTCCCATCCAACAGAGAATTTTCCTGATTAAAGGAAAACTACGCCCCAGACAAAGCAGTCACCGCACAGATTTACCAACACTGGGGATAGACTAACAAAGTCTGAATATGTAACGTGCTGCTGCAATTATGCAACCCTCTCAGGCACACCCACTAACCAGCCAAGGGAAGGCAAGTGGTAGAAAGATAATTTAATGTATTTTCCAACCTGGAAACCAAATCATTATCACTTCCACTGGTAGAACTAACTTGCATGAAACTTCCTGGCCATATGTACGGCCGCTTTAAACTGAAAGCTCAAATTAAGATGCTGAGGTGACTGAACCGGGCTACTAAGTTGAGAATCTAGCAAATAATATGCCCTATCACAGCACTAAATCAAAAATGTAGATACTTGGAAAAATGGTGATATGTGGCGATCACCATGAGACTTGCACCTAAAACAGCTTGTTTGCAACACATTTATGGCAAGAACTGACAAAAACATAGATTTGAGTATTATAAATTGTCTGCCTGAAGAGCTACATAACATAAAATTAGTTAACTAATTGTGTCAACGTACATTTGTGGTATAATGCTAATATTTACCAGTGGATGTTTTGTTGCATGATATTTGGCAGCTGAAATAGCTAAATTATACAGACATCAAAGTAGGGGTGCGCGTCTATCAGTTAAATAAATATGGAAATGTACAGTTTTACAACTTCATTTATCCGCAAAACACAAAATAAATATGGATAAATACAGATAAAGCGGTCAAAAAATAAATATGGATAAATACAGACGGAAATGCTAAAAACATAAATACAATAAAACCGGGAGCCCTAGTTATAGTTAGTTGGACATTTCACTCGTACAAAACCTGAGAAATTCGGCTGTTATGGTTAGTTCATGTAACTATAACTCGCGCCCCCGCAATGCACTACTGATGACGTCACATATTACATCATTCATGACATGGTCAGTGACATCACTGATGACATCTCAAATGACATCACTGATGACATCACTGATGACATCATCCACGTGATAATCTGATGCACCTCCTCACACCCGAATCTAACCTTTGATATTACCCACTCTAAAATACAGAGTACCATTTTCGAAACCATAGACACACCAACACCAGTTACTACATACTCACTCACTGATTCCTAAGTCTACACACACATCCACTCATTCACCCATACAGTCACTCATACATGCAGTCACTCATCAATACAGCACTATCATATGCACTCATACACCTATACAGACACTCACACACTGCCACTCACCCATACAGTTACTTACACACCTAGTCAGTCATGTAAAGAATCAATCACACTCCCATTTACTCACCTATACAGTTATACACACACCCACCTCACCTATTCATACAGATACTAACACATACTTACTCTCTTATACAATCACTGACACAAGCACACACTCATCCATACAGCCACTCTCACTATCACTCACTCTCACATATAGTCATTTATATACTCCAACACTCACATATACTGCCTTTCACATATGTAGTTACTCACACATATACCACTGAGACATCCATTCACTCACCAACACAGCCATACGCACACTCACTCACCCATACAGCCCTTCACAGACACACTCTTGAACCCATACACCCAGTGAATCACCCACTCACACATCTATGCACAAAGTCAGACACCCCCCACCCACCCACACAAACACTCAGGCACCCATACAGATACTCAGGCAACCAATCAATAACCCATATAGACACTCATGTGTAGCTACTCACTCAACCCATGCAGCAGCTTACACAACAACAGACACACTGATACAGACATTCACACAGTTTAGTCACTAACCCATGCATTCAGTAAGACACATTTAATCACTCACTTATACAGTCACGCACCTACTAAATCCTCCATCCAGACACTTATACACCCACTCATTCTTCAATACACCTTGGCATATATATAAAACATATTAAAACTTTATAGAAACACACAGGCACTGGATGATGTCATCAGTGATGTCATCAGTGATGTCATTTGAGATGTCATCAGTGATGTCATCAGTGGTGTCACTGACCATGTCATGAATGATGTAATATGTGACGTCATCAGCAGTGCATTGCGGGGGCGCGAGTTATAGTTAGCTGAACTAACTATAACGGCCGAATTTCTCAGGTTTTGTACGAGTGAAATGTCCATCTAACTATAACGTCCCTGAAACCTCTGGTTTTTTCCGTGAATATATGTATATACACACACGCACACACATTTTATTTGGTGTTAAAAATCATGTATATTTAAAAAAGAAATTTTTATTTTATTACACATTTTTAATAACAATTTTAAGAACAAAAAATAAATAAAATCTTTTTGGAAAAAAATATAAAAATGAAAATTTATTCTATACATAACTTATAGTAGTTTTGCAATACCTATTTCTTTTTAGATGAATATTTATATAAATAATTACAACATTAATTAAATGTATTTAAATTAATTAATTATTAATATGCATTTAAGATAATAGTGCTCTAACGTTTGTGATTGTTCTAGGTTTAACAAAATATTTTTGGTTAAATATTTTTAAAATTTAAGATTTTTGTACTTTTCCCTATACTTTATCATAAAGAAATCTCCGCCCTAGTGACAGAGACTGCTGCCTACATGTAAAAAGTTACTAGTTACTTGGCACTCAAAAGTTTGACTAAAACCCCTGGTTTCAGGGGGTGGGCACATGTAAGTCTACACTTTGGAGTAACCACTTGGAAATGATTTTTGAGTTTGAAATTACTCCACAGTGTAAGAGTAAATTTACACGTGTTAAACAACATGAGTAAATTTTACTTTGTGACATTGTGAATAGGGCTCTGGCAGCAATTGTGTGAACCATATTATGGGCCCAATTCACAAACTGTGTTTTGCATTATGCAAAGTACTACTGTGGTACTATCTACCTAATACAAAATGCAATCCACAAACACACTGGTAAAAATCTCCACCTCTTCTATATTTTCTACGTGGCGAACTCTGCACATGTAAGTTTGCTACTTAATTGTAAATGTGCGAGAGACCATGAGGAGTAGTGGGAACAGGAGAATATCTACTACTAAATGGGAGGGGTTTAGGGAGGCATATAGTGTGGCTTGGGGAGAGGTAAGGAGAAGTTTAGGGAGGGGCATGCTAACACAAACACCCACCCACAAAAGAGAACTACAATTTCTATTCACAAACTGCACTTCTAAAGTTACTACTGCCATAAAGGTGATAAAACAGTGGTAAGTGTACTCCAGTCAAGTCTTGAAGTAAATCTAGCACCACACAAGACCACTCACAGGTACAGTAACACCCTTCCAGAGAAAATAATTGAGGCAGGGCATTAATATAACACTCCATAGAAAGTATTAGAAAAATAATGAAAATATTTTGATTTTTAAATTATGTATTTAGACATATATATTTAGCCTGAAACATTAATAGTAATTTAAATATAAAATAAATTAGCTTGTTAAACGTTTATCAAAAATTAAAATAAATTAAATCAATCAAACAGTATTATAATTTATATTTTCTAAACATTAATTAAAAATCAAATTGGTAGGTCGGCTGTTTGATCTTATTTTGATTAAAAATAAAATATACTAAATAAATTAATATATTTTAATTATTGAATTGTTACATTTTGTTAGTTCTAAGGTCAAAATAATTGTTGTAGTTTACTTTACATTTATATTTTAGAATAAAATAAATAAAATATATATTTTTAAATTAACAAACTTTAACCATTTTTCCTATTCTTTCCCATAGAGAGAGCTCCACCAAGATGGTGGAGATCTCCACCAAGGTGACAGAGATCTCTGTCTATGTGTGAAATGTTGCAAGTAGTAACTTTACACTGTAAATCTGAGGGTGGAGACATGTAAGTCCACACTTTGGAGTTAATTTACACTAGGAAATGGTGGATGGCCACAAGTAGTAAATGTATTCCAATGTGTAAGAGTAAATTTACGCATGTTGATGTACTCATGTATAAACTTGTCTTTGTGAATAGGTCCCACTTATATTCAATCTTTTATTTGAACTGGTGGCACAAAGCATCTCTCCATGTACCCCAGCCCTTGTCCTCCACACAAACAGGATCATGGAAGTACAGGATTATTTCATGAGTGCTCTATCAAAGCTTATGAGTTTTTAGAAAATTTAAAAGATTATTGGCCTGCAAATTCATTATTTTACCCATTTTTAAAAAATATTCTCTAGAGTGAACCCACCCGACCCTGCTTGAGGCAGGAGGCTCACTTGTTTCTCACAGGGCAAACAGCTCCAACATTCACTAGGCATACAGCTAGCAGCAGCAATGGTGAGAGCGTTCTCTACCACTCGTAGACGTAAATGGTACCAGTGGGGGAAATTGAGTCGCAGTCTGCTAAGAAAAAGTTTGGGCTTCTGCTTTTATAATTATTAGTATTGTTTTTTTTTAATTAAGCTCTGCTAACAAATGGTATGAGCTTGGAGCTTGGCACAGGCTGGATCGGACAGCTATGCAGCTGCTGGTGTGGAAAGCAAAGTTACATGTAGAAGCAGGTAGAAGAATAGAAAAACTGAACGAAGGGTAGGAGAGAGTAGAAAAATAAGAGGAAAAGGAAGAGAGCAGGTGCGAGCAGGGCAGAGCAAGAGGTACAGGAAACAGATGAAAAGGACCCAGAAGTGTAGATGCTAAAGAAAGAGAGAGCATGGAGATAAAGAGCAAAGGAGAGGAAGTGAGAAATCTATTTTCATAGAAAGAACAGCCTTCAGAGCATGTTTTATGCACATATGAATGGAGTGAATGGAGATAATGGGCAGTGCCAGAATATGGAACTAGTGGTTGGTGTGAGAGCCTGTCACACACGAAACAAATGGGTAAGAGGTACCTCTTCCAATCCACCCTCCTAGATCATTTACATTAAACACACAAAAAAACAAAAAAGGAGGCTATACAATAATCAAGAATGAGTGTTATGCAGGCAAAACGCAACGTTTGTTAAAAATGCCCTCACCCACTAGTGGCATGCTGCATCATTGGGTTGCTAACGACATCTCTGTGCAGATCAATGCCTGGGATGGAGTAAAGGGAAGGGGGAGACAATACATACACATATATTTGAGGGATCTTGCTGTGCAGAACTGCAACAAAACAGTGATTAAAACCGACTCTGGAAGATCCCTAAGTGCCTTTATTCTTGTATTTCCTGGCCAGGCTTAAAAATATATAAAGGACGGTGATGACCTAATAAAAAGGTCAGAATTCCAAGGCCACGCACACCTTTTTAGGTGTGGACAGTTATTTAACTAAGACATGATGCATGGTGAAACTAGTGTTCTTTTAACAATGCATGTTTACTTGGAAAGAGATCAGTAGAGAATGTATGATGGCCTTTTTGACTCAAACCCTTTATAAATCACTGTGTTAAGAGCTCAATCTAGTCATTAAATTAAGTTATTTGTGAAACGATGGATTCAATTCTATTTGCCACTGAAAAATGGCCAACTTATGCAACTGTCACCGTCCGGACTCCACCATTCTCACAACTGCGTACCTTTCAAATATTTTCCCCATGTGACAAGATGGGGAGCCTTGGAAGAGACATGGCTTTGAGTCCATCATTGTCCTACTAACCACAGAAAAGCCTTGGAGTCATGGAAAGGGCACAGGAATTCAAGTATGGAACCAGCTGAACAAACTCACCTACCACCCCAAAAAAACACTAACAAAGTCTTGTGACGTTGCAGTCAAAGTCCGGGGGAGGTTGCACCACCAATGATGGATGTCAACTAATCAGAGCCTCCAAACTTTAGCTGGAAACCCTCTCTGTGCAAAGGTTTCCAGCTCAACTTGCCTTTCACCATGTGATATTGGCTCTTCAGCGAGAGATCATGTGAAGAGACCTGATTTCGTGTGACACAGGCATAGGCGCTGGAAGCAGGAGTGCCGGAGGTGCTGCAGCACCCTCAAAATAAACATGCTTGAGTTCAGATGAAAGAGAAATTAAGAGCCCTTTAGATTTTTAGGTCTCGCAGACCTAGCGCTGGAGCGCGCATGCACTCCTCGCTCTGCGAGGCTTATTGTGATCGATACACTTTCAGAAGGGGACTTGAAGCCCCGCCCATGATTCCTATTGGCTTGCGTCATAGTGCATGGTAAACGCTGGCTTCTCATTGTAAAGGAGGCTTCTTAGTCCCTCCTGGTTACCGCCCTGTCCAGTCCCCGCCCACCCGGACTGGATCCTTTACTTGCGGCGTGATACTGTCTCCTTTAATTAGTGGGTGAGCACTATCTTTTTGTCATTCTGTCTGCGAAGCGCAATCGCACTCCGTTGTCCATGCATTTTCGCACCCCCCGCCCGCACTCCGTTGTCCGTGGATTTTTGCACCCCCCGCCCGCACTCCGCTGTCCGTGAATTTTCGCACCCCTCCCCCTGCCCGCACTCTGTGGATTTTCTCACCCCCCTCCCCCCGCCGCACTCCGCTGTCCGTGCATTGTGGTTTCTTGGTGAGTGTCCTTTTAAAAAAAAAAAATTATTTCTTTTAAGCCAGGTCGTACAGTAGCGCGATGTTTGTTCTCATTAGAGGTTAGTGGTGATGTCGAGAAGCAAACGCCCTGAGCGTCATTATTGTCTGTCCGATGTAGCGTGAGACCACTACTGAGGTCAATAAATACATTTCACTCCTCCAAAGTTGCGCTCGCTGGTGTAAGTGAGTGGGGCGGGGGCGTGGGCCGTGCTGACAGCTTCACTAACAACCGCTCGTCATCGACCAACACAGCTGCTCCCTGTCAGTAGGGGCTCCGCAGTCCGGCTGCTGACAGGAGAGACAGGGGTCGGTTGGTCGGGGGTGCTGGAGCGCCACTCGTGATCGCTGCCTCCCTTGTGTCTGTGGGGTCCACGGTTAGTAGAGGACCCTCTGCCCCAACTGCATTCTGCACCATTCCTTTGGCTTGCGAAATTACTCAAAGCGTTTTGCAACAGCGCAGCAACAGGTGAAACAAACTGATAAACTTTGCAAAAAATACATCATGTGGATATGCCTTGGTAAATATGTTACGCATTTAATACATTTTTACAAAGAAAACTTGGAATGAAGAGAGGGAGGACGACTGGAAAGGGAAAGAAGTGGTGGAGGGAAAGACCGGAAGGGGATAGGAGGTGAAAGGAGGAGCGGTGAGATAATGATGAAAGAGAGATGGGTGAGAGGAGGAGAAGGTCCGGAAATGGAGAGGGGACGGGGGTCATAGTAAACAAGCATTTGCAATGCAATAGGTCTTGCATTTGCAACAGTTTGAGCTCTTGGCATTGTAAATGACAATGCCTTTTATTTATGTGTTGGTTTTTAAAACATAAATAAAAGGCATTATCATTTACAATGCCAATAACTAAACTCTCGCAAAATGCGAGACCTATTGCATTGCAAATGCTTGTTTTATCTTGTCACATTTGCTGTGCATTGAAAGACGGAGGTCAAATATCTGTCTATGTCTTCTGACAAATTGCTGCTTAAGTTTTTAACATCGATATTAGTGTGTATTTTTCTTTCTCTGACTGCTGAGTCAGAGAATTATGTAATGCGAAATATGTGACAATCTTGCTGGGGTCTAGGGGTGTGAAAGGAAAAGCTGTAGGATGAATTTTTTCCCTAACATACAACAACATTTTAATACCTGTAAATGACTGTAGAATTATTTGAAAACTTATCAGCAGTTATTAAAGCACAAATGAAGCACATGTTTTTGTAATTCTGAAGTGTGATAAAAATAAAGATTTTAATCTGATCAAAACTTTTCTTTGTAATGTGCAAATGAAAAACGTTTGCTGAAAACCAAGTTTGACACATGATCGTTTGAACACTTTATAATTTTAACAGTAACACTGCATGTCTATGCAAATTTAGTGGCAATTTTAATGGAAAATATGTTTGCTGATTGGGCACGGCTCATTTGCTACACTTATTCTTTCTGTGTTGCTTGGATTATTCACAATCCCTATGACTTCAGTAACATAACATTGATTGCAGCTCTTTTTCTCTGAAAATTGTTCCAGCACCACTGGACATAGATTGCACCATGTGTATTAGCTGGATAGAGTTCCAATCTAGATGATTGTGCCGATTGGGAACTCACTCCACTGTATCCAATGAATTGTATGCATTTTCTTTTATTTTAATTGTTGAGAGATGTCACCAAAGCATTTGGGGCTAGATGTATCAAAGGGTTTTACCCATTCTGTGTCTACGGGAAAAGGTGTTCATACATATGGCCCTTTATGTAGTAGCTGCACAGTACCAAAGCAATTGTACATCCCATTTTAGGAATGGTTTTAATAACATCGAGTAAACCAGAGGACAGAATGAAGACACTTTTTGGGGAATGTCACAGAAAGGAGTGAGCTTTACATTAATTTCTCCCTTGCTTGAAAATAGCTTTAAGACTGTCTCAAAACAGGAAAGATTACTGTGATTTACAAAGGATTTTTTCTGGGATGAATAGTCTTACGATTTTATTATGACTATCCCTTGTAGCCTAAATCAGTCTTGAGACATTGCAGAAACTGCGAAAAAAATATTATTTCAGGGCCATATTTTTAAGGGCTGATTAAAAAAAAAAGTGTAAGTAGAGTGCAGAAGAGGTGATAGAGGGTTCTCGATTTTAGAGGAAAGGAGTGAAAAGGATTTGAAACGAGAACGTATGAGATGGGGTGGTTAACCAGAATAGTTTGACAAGAAGAACAGAGTGACCAAGATGAGAAATGGTTTAAAGATAAGGAGTTGAGGGCAAGTTAATGCACGACAGGCAGAGTTTTACACACATAAGAGATATGTTTAGGGGATGAAGGAGAAGAAAAGGGGCTTTAACAATATAGTTCAATAATAAGTGGATGCAGAAACTGCAGATAGGTTGTAGAAGAGCAGGACAGTAAACAGGAAACCCAAGTTGCAGCAATAGAAGGCCAGAGAGAGAATTGGTATCTTTAGGCTCAAAAGTGATGTCAAGAGTGAAGGAAATTACATCAATTGGGAACAAAAAGGAGAGTGACAGCTGTGTGATCTAAACACATAGGGGTGGAGCCCCACAGCAAGGGCAGGCCACAGGAGTGTCAACCAGTGTCTTCTCCTAGACCAGCAAATGTTCTTGCAGCAGCATTGTTTACTAGTCTTCAAGAAAAGTGGTTCCATTGGGACTATTTGTGACGCGCTGCTTTTATACCCACAGCAGAGCAATGGATTATTGAAAGGTAAGGAGAATGCACAATTTCTCCTTTTTATACATGTCCTAATTTGACATGATAACATGAGAACTGCTTGACAAATCCATAGTGTATTTCACTTTTCCAGGCAAACAATAGGAGTTACTCCTGCAAAATTTCATAAGGTATGCATACATACATTAAATGACTCACAAAAGAAAATTGCTTTGTCAGGGCACGCATAACGGAAAGTTACATGTGTGTAAGTTACTCAGTAGATGCATACATTATGCACACACACACTCTGACTCTGAAAAGTGAGTAAGTCAAAGTGGAAACAGCAATGCATTTATGTTACTGCACATATGACGTACCCATTGAGGCACTTTGAAATGTGTAGAAAGCACTTTGGGAAATTACCGTGGCACCTAATGTACGCTGAACCGGAGAGGGCCAAAGCAGAGCAGTAAGTCCTGTAAAGTTCATCAGTCTTTCCAGTTTATTTTTTTACTTTTTGGGTATCATATACATACTAAATATTTATCTTCATTACAGAAAAAAGAGTTAAAAACATGTTTCTCTCATACTAGCCTTGCTTACTGCTTACAGGAGGAAATGAGGCTTGCAGCTATAGCTGCCGACCTTAGATTTGCAGAACCACTTTTGAATCCCAGCCTCAGCTCAATACGCAGCTTTTATGGGCAAATCACTTAGGGACATATTTATGAGGTTTGTAGCGCAGGCGCAGGGCAAGTCACCTTGCTACACTGCCATGTGTCACAGGAAAAGGGCAGGAATACACTGTATTAATCAAATATGGCGCATTCCTGTCCTTTTCCCTTGCTCTGGCGCCGCTTTGGCAGCCTAGTGCCAATGTACGTACCCTTGACCATGGTGTAAGGGTGCCTGTGTTGTCGGCAGGATTGTTTTTGTGCAGGAAGGGACACCGTCCTGCACAAAAGCAATCCTGAGAGGCAGAATGCAGCACACATGGAAAGAGTAAAAAACGAGGAGGAATAAAGTTATTTCTCTTGGTTACGCCTCACCTCTGGAGGTGTAAGATTTTGGCACATCCACAGTTTACTTGGTTTTGTAAATCTGGGGAAACGTCAAAATCCATGGGTGTTGCGTGGGAACACCCACCGCAACACCCATGGAACGCCTCCCAAGTGCAGAGTAAGGCAGCGCAGGGATTTGCGCTCCCTTGCCTTACTCCATATCTATGAGACCATTCAAAGCCACGCAAGGTGGCTTATGTGGCCTCATGGATATGATTTCAAGTTTTGCGCCGCCGGAGCGTCACAAAAAGTAATGCTCCGGCAGCACGAGGGGATCATAAATATGCCTCTGAGTGTCTTAAGTAATGGGCGATTCCCTGAAGCAGCTTCTCTATTTGGGCTTGTTAGGTTCTGTTAGGGCATTAGGACAAAACCCCTGCTTCTGCAATGGCAAGTCACAACACTCGCAGGGAGGAAGCAAAAGATCTGCTGTCTTAAAGACCTACACAAAACAATCCTCATGTGCCATCCAGAAAGAGCCCAGCAAAGTGCAAGCGTTTTAACATTGAACATACATTTGTTACATCTCTGTCTATCCTGGAGGCTGTATTTATCATTTATCTGGCTGCCTTTACCAGTGCATGACACCCACTCTGTCACTCCTGGGTGGACCCTAGGAAGAAAAGTCTGAAATTGGCCTGGCATTGACAGCTCTCAAAGACAAAGTAGTGAATGTCACACAAGCTGGGTATTAGACTATAGGACCAACTGCCCATTTGCCCAGATTCCTCTCCTTTCACCTCTTACTCCCTCACTGTCTCTTAACTTAAACTGACACATTTCTTCCACAAGCACTATTAAATGTCCTGTCGCTGACTACTTCATCTAATACTACTAATTGAATCCTTCTTGGTTTAAACCGCAGATCACCAAACATGGACCTTATGGTATCAACAGCTGACTTAGCACTGCCCAGTGGCTGGGATTCCTTTGATCCTGTGATGACTCTATTTGGTGCTTCCTGGTGGCTTGGCACATCCACCAGGGGCTCAGATTCTGGTGCTTCTGGGCTGATGCCATATTTTACTTCCTGGTTTATTAGTATTACCACCAGGGGCTGGTAGTCTGTTGCTTCTGGAATGACTGCATCTGCTATTTCTGGGGTACCTCTGCTGTCTAATGATAGTAATAGGCTTACATGACTGATCGCATAACCATTCAGATGATTACTACACAACTGCATTAGCAACCACCCAAAGTACTGCCATCTGACCTTTTGCATAACCTTGAAAGAACATATGGACTGACAGATTGCATGACAGCTTGTGGCAGCTTTATATAACAGATTGCATGATAAAAGTGCATGGTACATTGGTAGAAAGAACTCTTATTCAGGCGTTATGGTACAACATACAGTGAGTTTATTTGTAGATACTGATCATATAATAGGTTCAAATACGTATGCATAACTAAACCCCACCAGGAGCTTTCTATGTTCCCAGCTCAGCCTCCAGATCCTCTCTGAGCCTTCCTACAGACACTAGTGGAATCAGGGGAATGGAACATCCTATACACAGACAATATTCCATGCACCAGAACACACAGCCAGTACAAGGGACACACAGGATAATACAAAATATTAGTATTCCACAGAGTAGCTTGCTATCATCCCATACTAATCTTAGTCCCACTCTTAAGGTGACAGGTCTCTGTCATTATGAATTAAGAGGCTGGAAGTTGTGCAGTTAGACCTGCACAGCAGCGACTGTTCTACACAGGTCGACCTGTGTATTTCTTTGCCTATATTTTTGCGCCTTTGGGCTCATTTGGCATGGTATGCTGCTAATTTGCTATAAATATGGAGTTCTTCTCTTTCCCTTGAATGTTTACTAGATATATATTTTAATGGATGTGAAAACATATTCATGTATTCACATTGCTTTAGCGTTAATGTCTCCCTGCATATGTATATCACAACATGCACTGATATATTTTATAATCAAATGTGTGTACCTTTTTTTATTCATTTGAATTGCCCATTAGCCTCAATATGCACGCTATGTGTAATTACGCTAGTAGGCTTAGAAAACATTTTATTCGAAGTAGCATGTTTGCACGTGTCCTGCATCTTGTACTAAAGCATAGCCATGTTTCCAATCTTGGCAATCACAAATATGATTTGAAGAAATTAATGAATTTAGCAGTGTCATCATGCATTTGTATTTTCGTTTCAAGGTCATCTCCTTTTTTTCTCTATGAGAAGAACCTGTAAGGGGCTAATTTGCTGAAGTAACAAGTTTAGGTCACATGTTTGGGCTCCATAGACTTGTATAGAAGGGAAAGTGTATAAAATTGTCCAGAACTGCATTCATTTTACCATTGCATGCTCCAACTGACCTTTTTGATTGAGACCTCTGGTCACTTGAAATGACAATTGTCTCCTGATTATTCAGTGTGTTGCTTGCTATGTTTGCACTAAAATCATGTAATAATTCTGGGCTTCTTGAAGTGTTGTGTCTTATTTTGACAGACAGTGCATTGTCAGTGGGAAAACGACCCCACACACAGAAGACAGTAGAGCGCTGGACCACAATCCACACTTAGGGGCCGATTCCGATCTCGGCCAGTAGGGCTCCGAATCGGATTTGGCTTTACCGGATCCGATTCGGAGCCCTATTTCCCGACCGAATCGTACGTGCGTCCGGGCGAGCGAGTACGATGCGTGCGCTCGCGAAATCTCCGACCGACTCATTCGCAGGACCCGACCGCTCCGACCGACTCGCACGGGGACGACTCGCACCGCGCAATGGAGACGTTCCCCGGCCGGGTAAGTACGATGCGCACCTCGACCGCTCCGACCGACTCGCGCAGTCCGGCTCCAAGGAGCTGTCGGAGCCGCACTTTGGGGGTCCGTGTCGGACCCCCCTGTACGCGTAGGCACGCGAGTCGCACACAGGGGGGACCCATGGGTCCTCCCTACACGTGCATGTACGGCGCGACCCGCATCGGCGTGAACACGCTGTAGGGGGCGCCCTTGTTCGCGTCGTGCCCATTGAGTCAATGGGAGCCCGTGTACGCGTCGTACGACTGGCTCCCATTGACTTCAATGGGAGTCCGACTGACCGAGTCCGATGGCATACGTGCGCATCGTACTCGTTCGGTCGGGCTGCTAGGGTCCGATTCGGTCGGGAATCTCTCCGGGTCCGGCTCGGTCGGGGAGATTTCCGGCCTGAATCGGAATTGGCCCCTAAGATGCCAGAGGCCAGGAAGAAGTTTTGTCCTTGGGACTAGGGTCAAGCAAAGCCCAGCACTTTGACCTGGAGAACTGGCTAAAAGTATGAGCATGATTGAACCAAAAATGTAGGTAATGTCTAACTGCGCTTACCGTATATTTGCTTGCTTGCAGTGCATGACATATTGTTTTATAGTTGTCAACGTGGTGTTAAAAGGGAGGTGCACAGATGTCATCTAGATAGGAGACAACAGTAAAATAAGTTGGTTGGGCAGGTAGCATTAGGAGGAGTCCATTTAACAGAAAATGTGTGCAAGTGTGAATCGATAGTTTGGAACCAGCGGGCTCAATTAATGGTGCCATAGCGTTGAAGTTACTTTACTTTGATGATGCTTTTTCTGGTAAAGACTCTATTTAGCTGCAGATTTCTAACATTTTGAATATTTCCCAAGCATCAACCTGGATCTTGAAAGTTTTTCTTGGTCCCTCTATGCGTCTGAAGGGTGATATGTGGCGCTGCACTGATGCCGTTCAGGTCTGCAAATAACGTGTGGGGTGCAAAAAGGTGCCACGCCTGTGAGCTGACAACTGTTGCTTTGAAGTCCATCGGCACCGCCAGAAGTGGAGTCCCAAAAGCAAATTGGTAGACTAGTGAGCAAATTCCTAGACTTGGGATCTTATTAAAGGGTAGAGTCCAATCACAGAATGGGAGGATGGGAGGGTCGGTGAGGAACCTGCATCTAGAGTCTGTAACAGAAAGAGTGGTTACCGAAGGTAAGTAACTTGTTCTTCTAGCCACAGAACCTCACCTTTTGGATAAATACCAAAGCAGTACCTATTGGAGGTGAATCTATGAATGGATTAAATCCAGAAAGTCCTGCAGGACAGAGCGGGCAAAGTGCCCCTCTTGGCAATCCTGGCTATCCAGAGAGTAGGAGGAATGCCCATGTGGCTGCCTGGCATATGCCTAGGGCAGGGACACCACATGCTAATGCAGTGGTAGCAGCTTTGGCCCTGGTAGAAAGAGCATGCAGCCCATCCAGAGCCTGCTTTATAGCCAGTGCATAGGAGATCTCAATGCAAAGCACAATCCAGCGTGAGATGATAGACCTCTACACAGCTTTGCCTTTTTTCACTCTAGTAAACTCCACAAAGAGCTGATTGTCCACCCAGTGATTTTTCATTTGACCTATGTAGAAGTTTAGTGTTCTCTTGGGGTTAAGCAGTGGTGTCTGTCCTCCTCCTTAGAGGGGCTAGGCGGAGCATAGAATGCCAGCAGGTTGATAGTTTGCCCTGCGTGGAATGTCATCACAACGTTCGGCAGAAAGGATGCCCTATTCCGCAGAACCAGCTTGTCTGGGAAGAAGGTGGTGCGTGGTGGATTAACACACAGAACCTGAAGCTCATTCACACAATGTGCTGAGGTGATGGCAACCAGGAACACAGTCTTGATGGTAAGGTGCTGTAAAAAACAGCTGTCGAGCGCCTCGAATGGAGTACACATCAAATAAGTGAGGACAAGATTGATGCCCCACTGGGGCATCACAAAAGGATAAGGGGAAGCATGTTGTAGCCCTTTCAAAAATCATATCACAATGGGTGACTTAAAAAATGAGGGCTGGTCAGGCAACTGTAAGGGCCGAAATATATCCTTTACCCATGCCCAAAGCAAGGCCTTGCCAGGCAAGAGATAAAACAAATGACAAGATGCCAGACAGTTTGTCATGGAAGGGGTCAATCTGGTGTGTGCCACACCAAACCACAAACTTGTACCAACAACGGGCATATACGTTTTTTGTCAAACGATGCCTGGCTGCTAAGTTGACATCAATTACCTCCAGAGGAAGGTCGAAGGTGTTCAGCTGTTGCCCGTCAATCTTCATGCATGAAAATAGAGATTGTGAAGGCCCAGGAGAACACAACCTTGCTGCTGTGACAGAAGATCCTACCGGAGTGCAGCCTGATTGGAAGGCAAATGCGCAAGCCCAGGAGGTTTGGATATCACCCTCTCTGTGCCCAATCCGGAGCCACTAGGATGACTTGGGCCAAGTCTATCCTGATCTTCTTCAGAACTTGGGGCAGGATTGGTATCAGCAGAAAGTCATACAGGAGTGCAAAATTCCACTCAAGGCGGAACGCACTTTTGAGTGAGAGACGCCTTGGAAACTCCAACATGCAGAAGTACTAACATTACGCGTTCTCGGCGGTGGCAAACAGATCAAGCCAAGGTTCTTACATTCACGGAAGAGACCTTGCACCACCTCCTCGGGTGTAACTGGCACTCGTGATCAGCTAGGTGCCCACAGCTGAGTTTGTCTGCCCTGGCGTTCAATGATTTTGCCATGCCGTCCACCACCAGGAAGATCCCTTGATGGCCCAGCAATTGCCAGTGGTACAAGGCCTCCTGGCACAGGGCCCGTGACCCCACCTCACCCTGTTTGTTGCTGTACCACATGTCGGTGGTGTTTTCAATGAGCACCTGTACCAGCTTCCTCTTGATAGGCGGCAGCAAGGCTTTTTGTGCCAAGTGGATGGCCCTCAGCTTCAGATGGTTGATATGGAGCTGGGACTCCACCGCATACCAGAGGCCTCTGATCTCCATCTTTCCGAGATGGCCACCCCAACCCAGAAGTGATGCATCAGCCACCACTATCAGCTTTGTGTGGGGAAGGGAGGGGGCCTGCCACTGAGCCGATCCTGATCTAGTGATCACCACAGCAGATCTTTCACAGTCTCCTCTGAAATCTAAATGTGTTTGGAGAGGTCCCCTTGATGTTGGGCCCTCTGCTTTCAACAGCCAGTTGTTAAGGTAGGGGAACACTGGCACCCCTGATCTCCTATGGTGTGCTGCTACCACTGCTATCACATTCATGAACACCCGATGAGCAGTGGTGAGACCAAAGGGGAGCACGGAGAACTGAAAATGCTCATATCCCACTATAAACCACAGGTGATGCCAATGGGCCGACAAGACGGGATTATGGAAATAGGTGTCCTGCCAGTCCAATGACACCATCCAGTCTCCCGCATCAAAGGCAGGTAAGAACCGGGCCAGGGTGAGCCTGTTGAATTTCTCCGTCCGAAATAAGGTGCGAGAGGGCGAAGGTCTAGAATAGGTCGTGACCTCCATCCTTCTTGGACACCAGAAAGAAGGGGGAATAACAGCCATGCCCTACATCTTGCACTAGCACCCTCTCAACAGCCCTTTTGGCCAAAAGGGCTTGCACTTCTTGCCTCAAAATGCAGAGATGGTCCGTCAGTCGCTGGGTAGACTGTGGAAGGTGCAGCAGGTAAGAAAGGAAGGGTAGGACGAAGCCTTTGTGAACAATTTAAATGACCCACCTATCCGATGTGATCACTTACCAACCTGGATAGAATCTGTGGATTCTGCCTTTCACTGGGTGGCTGTCACCCTGTAAGGGTACACTAAAGCAGTTTGGCAGATGGTGTTGCGGTGGGTGGGGCAGTGGACTAAGAGGTACACTGACCTTGGCCTTGGGGCGGTGAGCACCTATGCCTCTCCAGCGAAACTGCTGGGTCCTTTGAGGAGGTTGGGCAGGCAGGGGGTATGGGGTACCTCTGCCAAAGCCACAAAAGGAGAGTTGGAACTGGTGCAGTTGAGGCAGGGAGAAAAAGCCCAGAGAGCAAGCAATGGCCCTACTGTCTTTGAAGCATTCAAAGCTGGAGTCAGCCTTGTCCCTGATCAGGCAAGTCCCAACTAAGGGCATGTCCATCAGGAAAGATTGGACATCGTCAGAGAACTCAATCAAACCTTGCCAGGCAATGGCAACACAGGTGCTTATTGCACACCCGAAGGAGTCGGTGGTGGCCAAGCCACAACAAATTGTGAACTTGGCCTCATCACAACCATCTTGAATTGCTTGAGACAGTACAGGACGAAGGTTCTCCGGCACACCAGGGAGGACTTATGCCATTGAATCCCAAAGGACGTGACTATAACGGGCCAACAAACATGAGAACATGAGGCGTTAACAGAATGCAGGGCCAAATTAGTGAATGAAAAGAGGCGCTTTCTAAATGTCTCCATTCGCTTCAATTCTCTATTAGGGGGAGTGGTAGGAAAAGTGTGTGGATTGGAATGGCTGGTGGAAGCCTGAACCGCAAGACTTTCTGCTGAAGGGTGCTGGAACAAGAAAGCGGGGTTGCCTGGGGCAGGGCGGTGGTGCCTGCTGAATTGTCCATTGACTGGCGGGCCAGAGCAAGGCTTTGCCCAAGTTCCCAAAAGGGTGTCCGTCAGAGCCTCATTGAAAGGCAGGCGAGGCTCAGAAGAAGTCTAGACCCATTGCAGGACCTCAGTAAGAACATTAGTATTTACCTCCAAGGTGGGGAGCTGGAGATCGAACTCTTTGCCCACCCTACACATGACCATGGCATAGGATGTAGATTCTCTTGTGGCCGGTTGGGCAGGAGAGAAAAGAGCGGTCTCTGGGGAGGTGTCTAGCCCAAGCGCCTCCTGGAAGTCCTACCACTTTTCACCCTAATAGGGCTGAGCAAATTCATCACCCGGGTTATAATCGTTATCCCAATCTGTCCCAAAAAGGGAATGAAAAGAATGTTGCCTGACTTGTGTTAAGTCGAGTGCAGAAATGGGTGCCTCGGTCGGATTCAGGCATGGCATCTGTCGAAATCAGACCGACGTTGATTTGGCACGATAGTAGACATTTGGGGCCACCTCTTCAGGTGGCAAGGGTCGGTATCGGTGTTGACATACATGGTGTGGGTTTGGGCACCAGGAGCGGTGTCAGAACAAGAGCCGAAGGTAAGATTAGCTCAGAGGGACCAGCCCGCACCGAGGGGGAATCCGCCTGGCGATATTCCAGGTGGAAAACGACTTGGCTTTAGACTGGCGTGGTGTGGCTGAAGGCCCTGGGAATTCAGGCTGTTCCAGAACGATCTGCAGAAATTGCTCTGAAGTCAGCTGTCTTCAAGAGCGTGATCGAGAGAGTTGGTGCTGCCCACACTTTACTCAGGGAAGTATGAACAGTGTGAAGAAGCAGAACTCCGCTTACATTTCTTGTGTTTTTTGTGCTAACCTGAAGACTTGAAGCTCGATGACTGGGAGCGGTACCACGATCGAGCCTTCCATGCAAAAGTGGACATAGAGCGGTCCAGGCGCTGAGTTTTCTGATGCTTGGCAACATAAAGTTTTGCCTCACATATCCTGAAGGCCTTCGGACTCAATATCGCAGTCTCTGCAGGTCTTGGAGTCGTGAGTCGAACTAAGACACCACAGGCCACCTGGTGGGGCTCTGTCACAGACATTGTTTGGGACACTCCCTTCAGGGCTTGAAACCTGTTGTTTTAGGGGGTGACATCCCTTGCACACTGAGTGAATTTGGAGAAAAAATGGAGGTAAAGTATCTCTGAGAGACGAGAGGAAGCTCCAGATCTGTGTCTGGTGGGACGGAAAGAAAGGAACTAATGTCAGCGCACAGTGTGGTGACTTTTAAGTTAAGGCCCCACACGTCATTTCCGGAGCGGAGCAACATCAGTGTAAATTAAAGATGCCAAAAAAGACGTTTTGAAATTAGTTGGGATCGAATCATTGTAAAGAAAGTTTGTTTCCCGGTAAAAAGAGGTGGGGGTTGTGAAAATATACTCATGTTTTCCTATTGCTTTAGATTTAAAGTCCCCTGCATATCTATATACAATAATAATGTCCTAGACCCCACACAACATGGTTTCAGAGCTCAGCATTCAACCGAATCAGCTTTGATCATGGCCACAGAGGAGATCAGAAAGGTGATGGACGGAGGCGGCAGGGCCATCCTGATATTACTCGATCTAACTGCAGCGTTCGATACCGTAAATCATACGGTGTTGGTACAAAGGCTGAAAGAAGCTGGTATTGGGGAGAAGGCATTGGATCTTCTAGCCTCATACCTGGCAAATCGGGAACAGGCAATTCACTGGGATGGACTTCAGTCGGGAAAGTTTACACTTCCGTGTGAGTGCCCCAGGGTTCTGCTCTTTCCCCCACCCTGTTCAATGTATATGTCGCCCTTTGGCAAGAGTAATAAAAAGCCATGGTCTCTCTCTTGTATCATACGCGGACGACACCCAATTAGTGGTGTCAGTTGCGCAAAATCTGGACCTAACAGCAGAAAGGTTCCGGAACTGCCTAAGGGCTCTGATGGCCTGGATGAATCTAAACTTTTTAAAGATAAATACAGAAAAACTGAGGTCATAGAGTTCGGGCAAAAACCCTCTGTCTGGAGTGAACTCTGGTGGCCGCCTGAAGCAGGAACCCTCCCTGTCACTGCTCTGAAGGCTAGAAATCTGGGATTCCTGGTGGATAAGGATCTAACTCTTGCCTCCCAGATTAACCAAGTGACTTCGGCATGCTTCTTCACGTTGAAAATATTACGGAAGATTCTTCCATTCATTCCATCTTCATTAAGAAAAACGGTAGTCAGCGCATTGGTGCTGTCCAGAATAGACTACTGCAATGCGCTATACCTGGGGGCTGGCGTTAGACAACTCTCTAAACTACAGTCTCTACAAAATGCTGCTGCACGAGTATTGTTAGAGTTACCTAAATATCACCCAACATCCGCAAGCCTAAAAAGCCTCCATTGGCTACCAGTTCGTAGAAGAATAGACTTTAAGGCTTTATGTATAGTCCATAAAGCCCTTTACGGAGGAGGGGCGTCAGCCATCCAACTTCTATTCCCAAGATATCTACTCGGTCCGCTGCCTCAGGTCAGCAAACACCGGATTGGTCCTGCTCTCAACTATAAGCAGAGTCAGATGGGGCGGTAGGGGGTTCTCCTACCAAGCTGCTAAGCTGTGGAATTCCCTCCCAACTCACATGAGACTGCAGCCAAGTAGGGATCTCTTTAGAAAGATGATTAAAACATGGCTCTTCACTAAGCCCTAGGCCTGTTAAATCTGGTGGTTGGCTATTTCCTCAGCGCCAAGACGCCCCGGCATAAGAGCGCTTTATAAATATTTCAGTCAGTCAGTCAGTCAGTTATATCACAACATGCACTAATATAGTTTATAATCAAATGTGGATTTTGTTTTTATTATTCTGAAGTTCCTATTATCCTCACTACACATGCTAATTTTCATGACTCTAGTAGGCCTATATGCCATTGTATTTGAGGTAGTACATTTGAACATGTCCTGTATCTAAAGCATATTCTCATTTTCAATGGTGGTAACAAGAGTTTGATTTTAGGAAATTAATCAGTTAAGCAGTGAGTTCATGCATTTTTATCTTAGTTTCAAGTAAGTCTCACATTTTTCTTCATGAGACGATCCTGCCACCTGCTCATTAGATACCTTTTGCCAAAGTAACAATTTCATGTCATGTGGTGAGGCTCTAAAGTTTTATAAAGAGGGAAAAGTGTATAAAACTGTCCAAAATTGCACACATTTTAGCATTAACTTTTCCAACCATCTTTTTGGGTGAGATCTCTTGTCGATTGGAATGACAATTGTCTCCAAATTATTCACTGTGCTGCTTGCTATTTTGGCATTAAATGCATGTTAGTCGTTTGGGCTTCCTGGGATGTTGTGCTTTATTTTAACAGGGGGTATCTGTTTCACCACTGGAAGGCGATTTTAGATCAATGTGCGCATTTTGTGAAACATGGCAGAAGTTGGCTGCTGTTCTCTGAATCTCTGACAACTCACTTTTGCGCAGTTTAAAAGTTTATAGGTAGGGCCACTGGAATTATGCAGGTGGGAAGGGCCGAATTTTGAGCAGACTTGACCAAATTATCGTCAATAAGAAGCAAAGTATGAGGCATAATGTAGCACTTTTTGAAGCAGTAAAATACTTTGTAATTTTTACACATGCTAACACTGTATAGACAAATTTCTCATTTCATTAAATATCAGTTTAACACTAAATACAGTAATCAGCAGCTGAAAGTTGACCTGTCTCTGCACAATAAAAGGCCTGTCGCTGTGTGGCAACATGTGCGGTAGTGATTTTCATAACTTTTGATCCCTTTGTGCTGGATCACTAACAGAATATCGACCACCACAATATCGACTTACACAAATATCGGGACATAAATATCGTTGTCAAAAATATCGACCTCCTATCTTTATAATCGTAAGTACAAAAATATCGGAAAAAAATATCGGAAAAATATCGATGTACAAAATATCGATTTTTTTATATGTATAAATAATATGGTAAAATAAAATAAATAATAAATGTAATTTTAAAAAAGTATTTAGATTTATTTGTAAATTTTAACAATTATAAGAAATAAATGTAATTTAAAAAAAATTAAACATGCATATATAACATGTAATACATATATATTTACTTAAAAACAATAAATAATAATTTTAATTAATTTTAAAATGTTATAAATATATTAAAAATTATAAATAAATATATATATATATATATATACATACACCTATAACATAAAAATTAATTAAAAAAATATAAATTAAAATATTTAATATTTTTTAAACCTACATTTTGCACTACATTGAGTGCAACAGTAGAGAAAGTGTTGGAGAGCGGAGGGGAATAATTTACTATTCCCACTCCAATGAGTGCAACAGTATGGAAAGTGTTGGATAGCGGAGGGGAAAAAATAACTATTCCCACTCCAGCAAGTGCAACAGTAGGGACAGTGTTGGATAGCGGGGGGGTAAAAACTACTATTCCCACTCCAGCGAGTGCAACAGTAGGGAAAGTGTTGGATAGCGGAGAGGTAAACATTAGTATTCCCACTCCAGTGAATGCAATAGTAGGGAAAGTGTTGGATATCGGAGGGGAATAATTTACTATTAGGGACAGCAACAGTAGGGAATGTGTTGGATAGTGGAGGAGTAAAAATGACTTTTCCCACTCCAGTTAGTGCAACAGTAGGGAAAGTTTTGTTTAGCGGAGGGGATAAAATTACTATTCCCACTCCAGTGAGTGCAACAGTAGGGAAAGTGTTGGATAGCATAGGGAATAAAATTACTATTCCCACTCCAGCGAGTGCAACAGTAGGGAAAGTGTTGGATAGCGGAGGGGAAAAAATTACTATTCCCATTCCTGCGAGAGCAACAGTAGAGAAAGTGTTGGATAGCGGAGGGGTAAAAATTATTATTCCCACTCCAACGAGTGCAACAGTAGGGAATATGTTGGATAGCGGAGGAGTAAAACTTACTATTCCCACTCCAGCTACTGCAACAGTAGGGAAAGTGTTGGATAACGGAGGGAATAAAATTACTATTCCCACTCCAGCAAGTGCAACAGTAGGGAAAGTGTTGGCTAGCGGAGGGGAAAAAATTACTATTCCCACTCCAGTGAGTGGTACAGTAGGGAATGTGCTGGATAGCGGAGGGGTATAAATTGTTATTCCCACTCCTGCGAATGCAGCAGTAGGGAAAGTGTTGGATAGTGGAGGGATAAAAATTACTATTCCCACTCCAGCTAGTGCAACAGTAGGGAAAGTGTTGGATAGCGGAGGGGATAAAATTACTATTCCCACTCCACCGAGTGCAACAGTAGGGAAAGTGTTGTATAGCGGAGGGGAAAAAATTACTATTCCCACTCCAGTGAGTGCAACAGTAGGGAAAGTGTTGGACAGCGGAGGGGTATAAATTACTATTCCCACTTTTGCGAATGCAGCAGTAGGGAAAGTGTTGGATAACAAAGGGATAAAAATTACTATTCCCACTGAAGAAAATTCAAATTTAAAAATAAACAAAATATGAACTACAATACAAAAGATAATAAAAAACCAAAAAACAAAACATATATAAAAATATAAAAAATTACAAAACATAGAAACATTATAATGTTAAAAAAATCTCAAAATTACATACAAAGATTAATTTTTAAAATTTAAAAATAATTTACAAACAAATAAATATTTTATAATAGAAATTATTTATAATCAAAAACATTAATTATTACATAAATGTAATATTTTTTTCCTACCCTATAACACCACACAATTTACAACACACATCTAAATTTTATTTAAAAGTGTACCTCCATAATTAACACAATTAATTATCAATTAAACAAATATTATTAATTAAAAAACACATTAAAACAGTATAAAAATTAATGTACTAACCAAACATTACCCCTATAGAACCAAAATCCACAAACAAAATAAAAATAAACAATTACCAAAAATATTTATCAAGTAATAAATGAATAATAATGATCAAGTAATGATTAATTAATTTAAATTAAATTACTTTCCACCCTCTACCCCAATAAACACCACAATACACATCTAAAAATAATTACACAATTTCCATAACTAATTTAACATTAATAAATTAATATCAATTAACCACAAATCATTAATTATTTATTTAAATGTACTTCCCACCATTTACCACTATAAACCCCACAACTCACACATCAAAATAATTACACAATTGCTATATTTAAATTTTAATTAATTAATTAGCATTAATTAATAAATAATTAATTAATTATAAATAAATTACCTCCCACCCTATTCCTCTATAAACCCCACCACCCATTTCTAAAAACATGACACAATTAACATAATTAATTAACAATTAGTTAATTAATTAATATCAATTAACAAGCAAATGATAAATAATTATTAATAAATTAATTCCCACAATTAACACTATAAAATAAAATTAAATAAATATTATATCAAAAATATTAATAAATGTATTAAAATTAAATTACTTCCCACCCTACTCCCTAACAGCCCACAACCCGCTCCTAAAAAATGTCACAATTAACATAATTACCAATTAATTAATAACAATTAACAACCAATTAAAGATAATTAATAATAAATTAATTCCCACAATTAACAGTATAAAATATTAAATAAATAAATATTAATTAATAAAAATAATAATATTTTAATTATAATTAAATTACTTCCCACCCTATTCTCATATAAACCCACAACCCGCTCCTAAAAAAATTACACAATTAACATATTTACCAATTAATTAATAACAATTAGCTGCCAATTATGAATTAATTAATAATACATTAATTCCCACAATTAACACTATAAATAAAATTAAATAAATATTATATAAAAAATATTAATAAATGTATTAAAATTAAATTACTTCCCACCCTATTCCCCTATGAACCCACAACCCGCTACGGAACTAAAACGCAAAATGTAATTAAAATAAAATTAATAACTACTAAAAATGTAACACATATATTAAAAAACAAAAGCAATAGAGCACATACATTTAAAATACATACTAAAATACATAACACTAACTAAAAAACCGATCTTTTTAACAACTATGGGGCCGATTCCGGCCGGAAATCTCTCCGACCGAGCCGGACCCGGAGAGAAAATCCGACCGAATCGGACCCTAGCAGTCCGACCGGACGAGTACGATGCATTCGCATGCTATCGGACTCGAGTCGAGTCGGACTCCACTGAAGTCAATGGGAGCCGGTCGTACAACGCGTACGCGGGCTCCCATTGACTCAATGGGTGCGAGGCGAACAAGGGTGCCCCCTACAGCGGGTATGCGTCTATGCGCATCGCGGCGTACATGCACAGGTAGGGGGGACCCATGGGTCCCCCCTGTGTGCGACTCGCGCGCCGACGCGGACCCCCAAAGTCCGGCTCTGACAGCTTTTTCGAGCCGGACGGCGCGAGTCGGTCGGACTGCTCGCGGCGCACATCGTACTTACCCGGCCGGGAAACGTCTCCATAGCGCGGTGCGAGTCGTGTCCATGCGAGTCGGTCGGAGCGTGTTGAAGCCGCGTTCGAGTCGGTCGGCGATTTCGCGGGTGCTTGCATCGTACTCGCTCGGCCGGACCCGCGTACGATTCGGTCGGGAAACAGGGCTCCGAATCGGATCCGGTGAATCCGAATCCGATTCGGAGCACAACCGGCCGAGATCGGAATCGGCCCCTATATTTTTGCAAACGATATTAATGACTTCAATATTTTTAAAAACGATATTTCTTACCTTAAACTCGATATTCTTGACCACGGTATTCTTGCTGTCGATATTTCTGTGTCTCGCTATTTCAAACTCGATATTAGTGCAAGTCGACATTTCCAACTCGATATTCTGTCTCTATACCCTTTGTGCTATAAACATTTTTTTCGTTAAGATCTGCAAACTATGCAGAAGTTAATAGATTATGTGCAAGAGCAGCAAATCCAAAATTCTGCATAAAGAACCGCAGTTACAGAATTAAGGATTTCGAGTGGCCCTGATTAGAGGCCAGTGATACATTTTCACATACCAAATTGGGCCCTTCTTTTAGTTATTCACGTTTTTCATAAACTACTGTCCTTGCGATTGTGTCAGATTATGTAAACTGCTAGGTGGTGCTATTTTATGGTCTTGTTTAATTACCATCAAACACACAAAAGGTGGTGAGATGAATTCTTGCAACTAGACTAAACCAGTGGAAATTGCTCTGGGTAGTATTCCAACCAACCTTTTTTCATCCACTGTGCCACTCTAGACAGAGGCCTGCCTAATGCAAACCAGTACTGACCCTAGTCCCCATGGGAACAGTCGATATGGAACTGCCTGGCAAGGGCCCCCTTTATTTTCAGTGATGTTTAATAAGGCATCATGAACCAATTCACAAATTTCATTATTTAACAGTAGGAAGTGTGTTTCTATATGATTGTCCATATTTTTGCAGTATATTTCTGCCTTTTCAGTGCTTCACAGGGAATCTCAGGAGTACTCCAGGATATCTTTGACAGTCATAACTTTCCAGGAGTACTCATGTTTTGTGATGCAAACGTTCTTTTTGCATATCTAAAATTGGAATATGCACAGACATACAAGTGTGAGGGTATTTATCCACTTTTAGAGAGTGATCCACTCAAATCAATGCGCAAATCTGCTCAGAGCCCTAAACGTATGAACAGGGCCGGCCCTAGGGCGGTGCGACCGGTGCGGCCACACTGGGCACTGACCTGTGGAGGGTGCTGAGTGTAGCACTGACGTACGTTTTAAAAGCACCTGCTGCAGAGTTCCTTGTGCCTGCAGCTGTCAGGCAGCAATAAAAATGTAATGATAACTCTTGTGATTAATGTTCCTGCTGGAGAGAGAGATCAGAGTTTTTTTCTAGTGGCCGTAGCGCAGAGGGTTGATATGCCTGCTGCAAAAAACTTTATCCGTATTTTATGTGGACAGCTGAATGGATTAGTAAAGCCAGCCTTACCAGCGCTTTAAAAAAATTCCATATATATGAGAGAGGGGCTATGGAGAGATAAGGGGCATTTTTGCTGGGTGGTAGTGGGGGAATCCAAAGAGGAGGTCATATTGGGGGGCGCCAAAAAAGATTGTGGCACCAGGCGACACCAGCGCTAAAGCTGGCCCTGCGAATGAATTCCAGTGACTTCCCCTTACTGTAGTAATGTCGATATTTTATAATTCACCTTATGAACTAAAAATCCCGCAAGTCTGTGAATTAGCAATGGGATTTCATGTTCATAAAGTGCTTATACTTACAACTAAGTTCAATTTAGGGAAGCAAATTCTTCGTGAATCATTGCGCCATATTACATGTTGCAAGGGTGTGGTTTCATCTCCATCTCTTTTTATAGCAAGTGTGTCGTTTCCTTGCTACACAAAATAAATGGGCCTTATTCACAAAGCTGGAAACCTGACTTACACATGCAAATAGCCATTTTACAAGTGCAAAATTATTTTTGCAATTCTCAGAAGTCTGTTTCTCACTCAAAATGTATTTCTTCACAGAGACTTTTTTGTGTGAGTAAATCTCCTCCTATCGGTTGGGAGTGAGTGTTCTGGAGGGAATGTCCTGAAGTTTGCGAACACCCAGAAGTTAACTGTTTGTGGTTATTCGTAAACCATTTTCCAAACCTTTCAGATCCTGGAAATGGTTGGAGATTTACACATGGCAAGCCCAGGAGCAAATTCTTTATCAGGGTGGGAAGGGAAAGGGAACACTCCCCAAAATTGATGGTTTATAGGGGAAGGTGTACTTCCCCGGAGAAACAGTATTTCCCATAGTAAAAACAAAATAGAAAGAAGATACTAGAGGTGTTTACATTTGCTCTGCTTCCTTTCATGTGCGGAATATACATGTATACATTTTCACATGTGAAGAGAAATACAATTTTTTGCATTACACCTGAAGAACTGCAACTGGAATAGGTTTAGGTGCAAAATGGAAGAGATTTCTGAAGTCTAAGGGGTCGATTCCGATTCGGGCCGGAAAACGTACCGACCGACTCGGAGCCGGAATTCTATCCGACCGACACGTACCGGTGCAGCCCGACCCGCAAAGTACGATGAGAAGCGTGCAAAACCCGACCGACTCGTACGGAACACAAGCCGAACGACCGAGCCGCGCGGAAAACAGCAATCCGGCCGGAAAAACACACGAATCGAACCGACCGACACGCACCCGGAACAATCCCGAACGAAACGTACCCACGAACTCCTACCCGCCAAGTACGATGCAACGCGCGGAAAACACGACCGAGTCGCACGGAGGACAAGCCGTACGACCGACACGCATACAAAACTGCGAGCCGAAGCAACCCAAAACACCGCGACCGACGCGTACGCAGCATAGAAAACAGCACAAACACAGCGTGAACGACTCTGAGTGCTCGTACGAGACAACTGCAGGGTCCGACTCGGTCACAAGAACGTCTCCTACATGCACAAAAAGTACAAAGGGAAAATACACAAAAAAAGGCCAAACAAGCAATTACAAAGCCAATAAATACTGGGGGGCAGGGAACAAAGACACACCCACAACTCCACCCATATAAAGGACACAAATCCCTACCATGATCCTTTGCAAATTCAAATTACCTGCCAGCACTCAACAGACAGCAACCACACACCCACAGCTCATCCATCACACAAGCCACACACCATCAGCACCTCAACAAATAGCACCCTCACATACACCCAGCAAAACACACACTCACACACCTTCACCTGCACACCAACACACACATCACTCACCATCACCACCCATCACCATGCCCCCAAAGAAGAATCATAAGTTCCTAGATAGTGAATTGGAAGTCCTGGTAGATGAGATCCTCAGGGTAGAGCCACAGCTGTTTGGTACACTGGTCCAACAGACACCCATGTCGCAGAAAACCAAGATGTGGGAGAGGATCGTCGACAGGGTGAACGCACAATCACCATGTTTGCGCACAAAGGTAGACATCCAGAACAGGTGGTATGACGTGCGCAGGAGGGTCGGGGATCTGTTGAAGAAGGACTACCTCTTGATCCAACACACCGGCAGTGGCCCTCCTGCCAAACCAGTATACCTCAGGCCCTGGGAGGAGAAGGTGCGGGCCATCCTACCACCAGTGAGCGTATATGGACTAGAAAACATCCCAGAGCCTGGTGAGTACACAACAAATGTACACAATATTGTGCGACAATACACACACATCACTGTCAAGGGGAGAGTCAAACCATGCACCCTTAGCAAATACACACCAACCAGAACAGAATCATCCCAAAATGTGTATGTCAGTCAGATAAACACAACACATGCCATCTCATAGTGATATGTAACTGTGTCATCACATGTACAAACACAACTACAACTACAGCTAGGCAGTGGCACAAATATAACTAACAAACACATCCAGACATGTAGCCACCACTACAACACCACCTCACAGTGAAGCCCACTGAAAGGAAGGAATTCTGTGTATGCTGGGCAAGTCAGTGTAGCCAATAGCATCATGGGAGTCGTAGTCACAGATATTGCCCACCCTCACAATGCGCACATCAACACCACCATGAACCATGCCCACATCACAGGGAGTGGAAAACAACTGACAAGATGGCTGACACTGGCTACTGCTGTGGGGAGCACAAGGCCCTGCCGGGAACTGTGCACCAACCAACAGCAGGACACCACTGACTGACATCCTGAAAGACAACTTGCACTCCCTGCAATAGAAGCACGTTCCATGGTGGGATATCTGGCTGGGTGGGAAGGAGGACTCACAGCCCTGACCATAGTTACCAGCAGCTCCACTCACACACACCCCTAACACAAACGCCACACAACTCACCTGGGAGAATGCATTGCCTCACACTCCAATCAAATATCCCACAAAGAACCACAACCCTGGGTCATGCTGAGTGAAGCACAGGGACACACATGGGACTTGTAGCAAAACTAACCCCAGGATAACACTGTCAGCCATCTTGTCAGCACAGGCACACAACCCCACAGGGAAGCAGAGTCAAAAGGAAGGAAGCATGGGCATGCTGGGAAGGGGGTGGAGGCAATAGCATGATGGGAGTGGTAGTCACAGCCCAACATCCCCCACCCACATGGCCCAGCAAGCTAGCACTGAAGCATGCACACCTCACAGGGAGTGGAAAGCCACTTCAAAGATGTCTGACACTGGTGCTCTGTTGTGGGGAGCACAAGGCCCTGCTGGGAACTGGCCACCAACCAACAGCAGGACACCACTGTCAGCCATCTTGCCATTGACCTCACACTCACACACAGTGAAGTCCACCCAAAAGCAAGTAAGTATGGGCATGCTGGGAAGTGGGGTGGAGGCAATAGCATGATGGGAGTGGTAGTCACAGCTCAACATCCCCCACCCACATGGCCCAGCAAGCTAGCACTGAAGCATGCACACCTCACAGGGAGTGAAAAGCCACTTCAAAGATGTCTGACACTGGCCTCAGCTGTGGGGAGCACAAGGCCCTGCTGGGAACTGGGCACCAACAAACAACAGGACCACATCGTCAGCCATCTTGCCATTGCTGTCACACTCACACACAGTGAAGTCCACTCAAAAGGAAGGAAGTATGGGCATGCTGGGAAGGGGGGTGTAGGCAATAGCATGATGGGAGTTGGAGTCACAGATATTGGTCACCCTCACAATTGGCCCATCAACACCACCCTGAACCATGCTCACATCACAGGGAGTGGAAAGCCCCATCAAAGATGTCTGACACTGGTGCTCTGTTGTGGGGAGCACAAGGCCATGCTGGGAACTGGCCACCAACTAACAGCAGGACACCACTGTCAGCCATCTTGCCATTGCTCTCACACTCACACACAGTGAAGTCCACCCAAAAGCAAGTAAGTATGGGCATGCTGGGAAGTGGGGTGGAGGCAATAGCATGATGGGAGTGGTAGTCACAGATATTGGTCACCCCCACAACTGTCCCATCAACACCACCCTGAACCATGCGCACATCACAGGGAGTGGAAAACAACTGACAAGATGGCTGACACTGGCTACTGCTGTGGGGAGCACAAGGCCCTGCTGGCAACTGTGCACCAACCAACAGCAGGACACCACTGACTGACATCCTGAAAGACAACTTGCACTCCCTGCAATGGAAGCACGTTCCATGGTGGAATATCTGGCTGGGTGGGAAGGAGGGCCGGATGTCAACCAAATACAACCAATGCAGACCATGTACACACCCCAACATTCACATAGAAATGCCCAAATAATGCAGGACAATGTGCTACACCAATATCAACCTCTGACTGTGACAACTTAGGACAATGCAATGTACAGGCCCGCATCCACAGGCACAGTCACAACTGTCAGGTGTGTCAACCATTGATGCCTGCAGAAACATAACATACAATGTGTGTGTCTCCCAAAAACAGGTGATGATGGGGACACAGCAGCAGACGCTGAGGATTCCCCGTCCCAGGCTCAAGAGGATATGGAGCTCACTGGTGTGGAACAGCCTCTGCCCTCCTCGGATGAAGAAGACCTACCTGGCACCTCCGGAGCAAGTCATCATGCAGCACCAGCAGGACCACCAGCTGCACCCCCTGCACCCACCCCTCCAACGACTGTCAACACACATACCACCCCTGCCGACATGGACAGACCAAGGAGCACCACCACCACCAGCACAGGGACCCTGGACCAACGTGGGGCCATGGACACCAACACCACCAACAACCCCCAAGGGGGCCCAGGGTCACCTGTGCGTGCCACCTCAGGTACTGCACGTGTCGCCAGGGGTGGTGGGAGGGGTGGGAGACATATTTCGCTGATCGCAGAGGGGTCTGGACTGCAGGCTGACCCACAACTGGCACGCATAGCCGATGCGTACCAGTCCAGCACCGGAGAGCTCAGCCAGGTAGTGGGGCTCCTCAGGGACATTAAACAGCAGCAGGCTGCCCATCATGCCCACTTGGACTCACACATGTCCCGCGTGGAGTCCAAGTGGGACACACTGCAAGAGATGACGGCGTTGCTTAAGGACATATTACAATGCCTCCGCCAGATGAGCAGCAACCAGTCAACACCTCCCTGTGTGCCCACAACATCTGGTGCTGAAACAACTGCAACTGCCACAGGGAGGGAGGATGACTCTGGCGGAGAGTCCCCTGCACCACAGCAGCCTGCACTTGAGGGTCCCCCCCCCCAAAGAAGAGGGGTCGTCCGAGGAGGGGCAAGTGAGAGGCCGATGGCCATGTGCAACCCCCAGGAAGCCAAAACCTGTTCTGGATAATCACCTTTGTGTGCAAACTGTTCACCCTGTTGACTGCAACAAAACTCCCCCACATGACATGGGGAGTACAAGTTGGACCAATGTCTCAGATGACTGTGGACTTGATACAGGACATTTCGGCTACCAGGACTTCCAATTCATCTAGGAACTTTGGATTGCAATCAAAATGTACAGCACTCACCATCCTGTGCACTATTCACACACATGTATGACAATAAACACACTAATACACCATACCTGCCTCTGTCGTGATTCCAACGTGGTTTCTGTCATGGAGATGATGACCAGTGAAATTACACTGTGCATTCTAACTGCTACAGCTAGTACAACACAGGCATGTGAGTCATGGCAACGTGACACATATGAGGGAGACACACCACCAGGGCTACACAACAAATACACACCTAGGCCATCTGACTCATTGCCTACACTGATGTTGGCAGGAAATACGGTGCAATGCACAGACACAACACCTATTCACAGTCTTTGTCAACTAGCCCACTGGTGCAGTAAGCAAATGTCAGTCAAATGTGTGACCACAGACAACGCCACAAAGTGAAGCACAGGTTTATTACACATTTGCTACATGTTGTAACCACTACAGATGCAAGGTAATCCCACCTGGCAGCGGGCACACAGTCAACAAGTGTAGAAGGAAGGAAGTCCATGGGTGTGGCGCACATCACCTGTAGGGACACGACAGCTACCACCCTGGAAGTCGAATCACAGTGTCGGGATCACAGTTGACCAAACGACTCAGAAAGTACCCTGTGAAGGACAGAAATGACACACAGTCAAAAGCACTGAAGAACAAGACAGAACTGCAATACTCATGCCCAATACATGTCACAAGATACCCACCCAGAACCAAGTTAGCATGTCAACACTGTTGGGGAGTACAGACTACCTGTAAGGACACATCGCTACACGCATACAGTCATGTAGCCCATGGACACACTCAAACAGCACCAGAGCACCACCAACACATATCATGCAAACTCACATCATTGACATGACATCTCTGGATACTCACATTCAGCTGAAGAAGTTGGTGATGAGCTGTGTGCGGACATCACCATCACCATCATCATCATCATCACTGCCATTGTGGTCCAGGCCAGGATCCTCCACAGGTGGCGGATGTTGGTCATCGTCATTCAGGATGAGAGGCAACTCCTTCCGCACTGCCAGGTTGTGTAGCATGCAGCAGACGATGACAATCTTGCACACCTTTGCTGGGGCATATGGGAGGGCCCCTCCTGTCTTGTCCAGGCAGCGGAAGCGGCTCTTCAGGAGACCAAATGTCCGCTCAATAACTCTCCTTGTCCGACCATGTGCCTCATTGTAGCGCATCTGGGCTGGTGTCACAGGGTTCCTGAGGGGCGTCAGCAACCACGGCATGTTGGGGTATCCGGAGTCACCTACATACAGACAATTGCACATTAGCTGAGTTGGAAAAGAGGGTGGAACACTACATTGCAGAACACACACAATGGTACAAAGTCAGTACACACCAACAAGCCAGGCACGCTGGTTCGGCATCTGTGACATCATCCTCGGGATGCGACTACTCCTCACCCTGTAGGCATCATGTGCAGAACCGGGGAAACGGGCACACACGTGTGAGATGCTCATATCTGCAAGACAGACCACCAGTGCATTGACCGAGTGGTAGTGTTTGCGGTTCCTGTATGCCTGCTCTTGGGCCTGTGGTGGTACCAAAGCCACATGTGTCCCATCAATGGAGCCAATGACATGCAGCATCCTCCCCAGGGCATAGAAGTCACTCTTCACGTCAGTGAGTTGTTGGAGTCTAGGGAAATAGATGTACTGGTTCAGGTATATCAACATAGCCTCCAAAACATCGCGGAGCACACGGCTGAACATGGTCTGTGACATCCCACCAGCAGTCGCCAGAGTGTGTTGAAAGGTACCGGTGGCAAAGAAGTGTAGGGCTGCCATCACCTTCACCTTGGGGGTCAGCGCTGTAGGGTACGGCCGGCCAGGTTGCAAATGTGGTGCCAAGCGCACTGCCAAATCCTCAATCAGCTGCCTGGTGAAGCGGTACCGTCGGATGCTGTCACGTTCCACCATCGTTGCCAGGTCAGGGAATGGTCTATGGACAGCTGGTGCCCTGCAGTGCATAGGTGAAGAAAGAAAGATTGTCCGTCACCCCACATATGTGGCATTGAACACACTCAATATCACATGATACATCATTATGAGGCACAAGTACATGATGTGTGCAGTTCCGTAAGGACATGTATGGCACATACATGGCCAACATCTAACATCACAGTTCAATAAGTGGCATCAATAAGTCCCAGGTTGTGCCATTGGATATCATGAGGCCGTGTCACAGTTCCCATCTCCTGCTGCCACGTTACAAACACACCCCACAGTGACATGTGAGGACAGATGTGCCCCAGCCATCACAGCTCAACGACAGGTAGATTCCCAGGGACCCTGTATTGCCACATGGACACTGGCATGACATGGTGTATCATGTATACACCACAGCAAAACAACCATGACCCCCACAGGTAGTGGTCCCTGTTGCCTCGGCAGGACAGACATGGACGTCTGTGACACACACACGCACAACATCAAAGTCCATGCACAAACAACATGGATGTGGAGACTGTCTCCCATTGTGCACATGAAATCAGAGACATTGTAAACACAACATGCACACAGACTGTGGAGGACCATCACTATTGTGCCAATGGGTCACCCTGGGTTAAACATACCGTCCCACATGGGACTCAGGGGGTATGTGACATGACATACACATACACCACCGTGAAATGTGACCATGCCACATGCTCAGATATGAACAGTTGCACTTCACAGTGGTCATGTACACGAAACACCAAGGATTCTGTCCCCATGAACACGTGCACAGCCTGGGGGTGGCTGCCCCCAAGTGACACCCACAGAACAACATGTTCACCCCCATACACGGAATAGGTAATGCAGCCTTACAAGCCTTAGGATACAGTTTGGACAGGCTGTGGTGTTGTAGGTGTGCCCCTCATTCCCTGGGAAGTATATGTGGCTGGCATATGTTCACCTGTGACAGGCATGGTGACATATGCCAGTGACTTGTACAGGGACGCGTTGGACAGCAATGGACCGATCGGTGCGCACACATTGGCCATTGCATTCAATGTGTGCTGGTACGCGTGGTATTCGCAATACGCGTTGGACAGCAATGGACCGATCGGTGCGCACACATTGGCCATTGCATTCAATGTGTGCTGGTACGCGTTGTATTCGCAATACGCGTTGGACAGCAATGGACCGATCGGTGCGCACACATTGGCCATTGCATTCAATGTGTGCTGGTACGCGTTGTATTCGCAATACGCGTTGGACAGCAATGGACCGATCGGTGCGCACATTACTGGCCATTGCATTCAATGTGTGCTGGTTCGCGTTGTATCCTGGGTACGCTGTTGAACAGCAATGGACCGATCGGTGTGCCCGGCCGGCCCATTGCATTCAATGTGTGCGGGTACGCGTTGTATCCTGGGTACGCGTTGATCAGCAATGGACCGATCGGTGTGCCCGGCCAGCCCATTACATTCAATGTGTGCGGGTACGCGTTGCATCCTGGGTACGCGTTGAACAGCAATGGACCGATCGGTGCGCACCCATTGGCTATGGCCTGGCCTGGCAACGGACGCGTTTTCAAAGTTTGAACGAGTCTGATGCTGTAAATTCAGTTGGTCACCTACAACAATGTTGCAAATTCATGGGTGTCATGAAGTTGAACTTTTGAAGGATGCTGTGGGCGTTTGTAAGTGGTGCAATTCAATGGATTGGCCAGATTCAGAAGATGCAAACGACTTGGACCTATCACTTTGGACACATGGGACAGTATCTGCCTCTGCAGCACACATATAATGCTGGCTGTTCCCCTGAGAGCTCACTTGCCTGCACTACATGCTCCAGGACGACATCTGCCACCACCACTGCTGCTGTAACTGCACCCTCTGGACCCTGCAATGGCACGTACTGTGGAGAGAGCCCCAGCCTTCAGCACTGAGGAGAACCAGGCCCTGCTGGACAGCCTCCTTCCACAGTACAGCAAGCTGTATGGGAAAGCAGGGGAGCAGGTGAGTGTTCTGTCCACTGCCTTTCTAAATGTGCATGTTGTCTGACTAGCAAGGCTAACAGTCTGCACGCCACTGGCTAGCAGGCTCACTGAGTAGTTGTCACCCCCCCATAGTGTGTAGTTACATGCACTGAACAGGTATGGTGCAGTGACAGTGCATTTAAACAAGGTTTTACTTCCCAGGCAATGATACCATGTAGTAACTGCTGGCATACTGTCCATGGCCATCGTTGCACTGCCTGTGTACATCATGTGCCCCTGTGATTGAGACATGTATATCCAACTGTTTAATGTACGGATATGTTGCATGTGTAGTAATGGCATTCTCACTTTGTCATCCTCACAGGTTGATGCCCACCAGAAGCAGCAGATATGGCTGACCATCGTCCGGGCAGTGAGATCCATGGGGGTCTACAAGCGCCGGATCCGCAACTGCCAGAAGAGGTGGCAGGACCTTCGGGGCTGGACCCGGAGGATCGCACGGGTCCAGCTGAAGCTGTCGCCTCCTCGCAGGAGGGGCGGACACCGGACCCTGACCACCCACATGCTCAGGATCCTGGCGGTGGTCTTCCCTGATCTGGATGGGCAGCAGAAGGCCAGAGAGCAGCAAGGAGGGGTGAGTCCATGACTGCATTGTGAACTTTGTCTGCCATGCTATGTGCCCTCCTCTGGCCTGGTTAAACTTCCACAGTACATCAGTCATGTGGTCCAGGACCCATGTCCCTCTATTGTGCACTGCCCACTCCTCATCTGATACCCAGGTGTGGCCCTTACAGTCAGGGAATTGTGTCACTTGGGTACTGTGTCCTTGCAGTTTGCTTGACTCAAGGTGGGGGACAGCATCTGTTTCCCTAACTCTGTGGTGGGCATCATGGGTGGGTCCATTGCTTACACAATGCCTGTGTTCTGACATGTAATCTGCGTGTTACTTTGATATGTGGTCCAATTGCTGAGCTGATCCACCACATGTGCCTGGGGTATCTGGCACACACCCATGCTGCGGGTGGGAACAATGTTTGGGCCCCAGGAGTGTGTATATTACGTGTGTCACACATACTTAGCCACCTGCCTACTGTCCAGGGCTCATCCCTCATTCACGTGTGGCAGGACAGTCATGCCTACTCCAGGCCATACAATACACTCTGTACTCCCACTCCCGTGTATCAGCTGACACATTGTGCTCAGTGATATGTCCCCTCAGGTGTCTGCCTCTGTGTCAGTGTGCTGTGGCTTCGTTGACAGGACTGCTGGGGTGTTTCTCGGTTGGGGCTCAGCATGCCACCGGAGATGTGACCATAGGAGACGATACTTGTGTGACACATAGGTGTTTGATCACCTGACCGTGCAGCTTGGGGTATGCGAATGTGAAGTTCAGGCAGCTGTTTCCCATTCACAGCAGATTGTGAGGTGCTCAGGTTCAGAGGATTGTGTTACAGGTCTCCCATATGTCCAATCGGTATGACCTGGACAGATAAGGGTTCAGATGATGTGGTGTGTGGGGGATGTATATGTGCACTTGTTCAGCTCCAGGACTTGCATTCCCCATGACCTACTATTGTGACACAGTGCAGAGTGTTGTTGTCTGGCTGCCCTGCCCATGTGACTGGAGAGAGTGATGTATGACTTAGCAGGCATGCCTGTGCCATGGCATGTGACTTCCTATGAGTGATCCTGCAGGGGAGTGACATGTGCTACATGCACACCATCGTGGCAATGGCTATCAGGACATGGGTGCATCATGGTGTCTGTCGCTGGTATGCATCACATGCATTTCCTATTTGACTCTGGGCATCCCTTTCATCTGGACACCTGTACTGACTCAGTGGCAAGAGTCGTGATGTGTGCATGTTCACATGCTTCACTGTGTTCTCTGCACTGTCCAACTACTGTGTAGGTGGTGCATGTGTCCACACTGGGGTATTGCCATCCAACAGACACCAGACAGATGGGTGCAAGGCCAGGTGTGATGTGAGTGCCATGGTTGACCATCAGACTGACAATTGGCTTCTCCTGTTCTGTTTGGGCACTTTTAGCAATGTTCAACTAAGGATGCCAGGGCTTGCTCTGTAATGTGCTGTACTTACTGTGGTGTGTGCGTTCGGTGCAGGTGACTGATGTCTGTCTGTTTCCCTATTGATTGCAGATACATCCACGGCCACAGGAGGGGACAGCTCCACGGACCAGGAGGAGCCGCAGAGCCAGCTTGGGTCAGCAGCCGAGGAGTGGTCAGAGGGACCCAGTGGCACGGAGGGCGAGGGGAGCCACACCGAGGAGTCCTCAGCACCATCCATCTCAGCTGAGGACCACAGCAGCTCGGAGGATGACTCCCTTATGGAGGCGGGTGTTAGCAGCCACCACACCCCAGCTAGTGTTGCTGTCCCCGCCACCACCACCACCGCCCTCCCATCGGCTCCCATTCCCGAGGTCCGTGGAGGCTCCCATGTTCGGAAGCGTGTCTCCTTCGGGCCAGGCACCGCACCCCCTGCCCCTGTGTCCCCTGCTGCCCTGAGTGAGGAGTCTGTGTACCTCCTTCGCCAGCTCCATGTAGGGCAGACAGCGATGCTGAGTGTCCTCCATGCACACACCACTCTGTTGACTCAGCTGGTGTCGTTCATGGAGGGCATCTCATCGGGCATGTCTGCCCTACAGAGGGGCAATAGGTCCATGGACTCCTCCCTGACGGCAGCAGTGTCCCTCCTCCGACAGTCCCTCACCCCTCCTGCCTCTGCCCCATCCACACTCCCCAGCACCTTACCTGTCCCAAGCACACACACACCGGCACAGGCACACACCAGCACAGACACGAGCAGCACACAGACACACACGCCACAAACAAGACGCACACGCAAGCACAGTCAGGGGACTGAAACCACACTCACAGGGGATGGGGCCCAGGCACACACACACGCATCCACGAGCACTGCGCAGTCCTCAGTTGCCTCTCCTTCCAAAGCCTCCTCCCTTGCCTCACCTGCAACCCCAAAGACACAGCGGCTCTTCCTCAGTGACCTCGGCCTCTTCCCCTCCGATCCAGCTGATACAGCATTCAGGGGAAGAGGAAGCCCACCCACACGGAGCGGAGTGCCCCTCGCCCCGGACACCCTCCCCCAGGCGCAGACCGACTGACGCCCCCACCCGCAAGTCCCCCGGACCCGGAAGAGCAAGACCCCGCCGCCGCCCTGCAGCTCAGGCACCAAGTCTCCTTCCTCCATCCCTCAGGCCCCGACTCCACAGGTGCCCCCACCACACCCAGCCCCAGGTTCCCCCACCCACAGATACACCATCCCCAAAAGGATCAGGCCTTCTCCCCCTGCCACTTGCTCTTCCGGCCCCACACCCCCTGCTGCGCTTGTCTGTGCCACTGGTGTGGTGAGGGTGTCCTCCCCCTCTGTCCTGCCCACCTTACCTGATCCCCATTCTCCTCCCCTGGAGGTAGGCACTGCAGTGGAGTCCACTACCACCCTTTCTGACTTGGGCACTGCAGTGGCGAACCTGTCCACTCCATCTGCACGGTCCACTGCAGTCGTGCCGGCACCCACACCATCTGAGTCATGCCCCCCAGTTGTGCCGGCACCCACCATGTCAGACACCTCCACTGCAGTTGTCAGTGGCTCTCCAGCACCCACCACCCCTTCCCTGCCTCCTTCTGGTGAGCCCTGATCCTGTCCCTGCGGTGCCTGGCCTGCCCCCCGTATGCCCCTCCGAGGGGATTGTCCCTGGTTTTTATCAGTGCAGGCATGCGTAGGGTGACATCTGCCACTGTCACCCTGTTTTGACTTTCATGATGGACTGGCCATTGGCCTTTGTTTATTTTTGACATTACTTCAACTTTTGAACCCACATATGCTGAATAAAGCAACTTTCTGTTCTCTAGTGCTATTGCTTCTGATGTACATGATGTTGATGATGCTAAGCATGCCCTTGCTGCAGTGATGGTGATATTTGGTCTCATGAAAATGAAGTGTTACTGTGCAGGAACCCATGTGGTCCAGGGGGGACTGTGTCCTATCCTGTGGTGTATCCATGTCATCCTTAGCAGCATCTGAGGATGTAATGTTTTCAATATTTGGCAATGGGATTTCCTACTTACATTAGCAATGTCACATCTGTGGCTTCCACCCCTGCACATCTGTTGTGCTTGCCATTGTTCAATTAGTCTACTTCCCTGACCGTGTGGCCATCTCCACTGGACATGCAGGTTTGGGCATCAATGGGGAAGGACTCATCTGTGTTGTCAGTGCAACTTGCTATACATGTGTGTTGGATCTGTGCTGATGATTTCGTTGACACTCCCATGACCAGGCTGATGTGACGGGAGCGTTAATTTGGTGCTAATTGTTGACTGTGTGACCAAATGTTCTGCTGACATGATGGAGCCCTACTGAGGCAACATATGGCACAGCTTTCCTCACACAGGAGTGGAGTCCCCTCATGGCAGTGTGTACTCCTGTGACATCGCCTGCGCCCAAGGTGTGTGTTGTATGAGCATGTCTGTGTGTTCACTTCCATTTTGCTTTGCATGCTGGGATCCCTAGTGATGTTCCTGTTTGTGATGCTTGCTGAGTTGACCTATGTTCCCCCAAAGTCTTCTCCCTGGGTTCTCTGTGATGTGGGTGCATGGCACATTACTGGTCATCAGGGTGTCACCCATAGGTGTGTTTGCTGTCAGGGTTGAGTTTGTGGGCAGACGCTGATGGGTCACAGTCAGGATTCCCCTTGGCACTTGTTGTTTACACCTGTCATGTGATTTCCGGTTTGTGTTAGCTTTCATTGGTTGTGACACGTTGTGTGTGTGACTGCTGGCATTCCTCAGGGTCAGGGCTGCAATGTTGGTAGTTGTCTATGTGTGTTCTTTGTGGGTGACCTTGGCTTCTTCATTGGTGTGTGACTGGGATCCCATTGGTTGGTGTGGTATTGCCGTCAGGTCCATGTACAGTGTAGTGTGCAGTGTGTCAGACATTCAGGAGTCTGGTTGAGTGGCCATGTGTGATGTGTTTCTGCAACTTGGTTCCCACCACCCCCCCTGGGATTGTCATGGGTGCATGTGCAATGTCACCAGTGCATGTGAGCTTCACTGCTGCACATTGTTGGAGGTCGAGGTGTGTGGTGTTGAGTGTGTGCAGATGAGAGTTGTTGCCCGGCTAGACCCCTGCCTCCATGTTGGCCTTGGCTTACTGGCCGTGCTGATTGATTTGTGCTTGTGTAGGTGTGATGGTAGTTTGTTGCTCAGGACACATGACTGTGGTTCACAGTGTGAACGACATCTAGCTTTGTCATCACAGTGGTATTGTAATGCAGACCAGAATCACCAAATTGTGGGGGCCCTGGGGGTAGTGCTGTGGTGTCTCTGTGTCTTGCTGTGTCAGTTGCTGTTCCTACATGCTTGTGTGACATGTGTGATTTGTGCTCCCTCTCATCTGACAATGCCTGATTGCCCACATAGGGGATTTGGATCCATGAGTTACCTTTGTGTGGCACTGTATGCACATCTGTGTAATTGGTATTCAGGCCTCCTCATGTGTTGTGTGGTTGCCTGGGGACACTGGCACCCCCCCCCCCTCACCTGTTGTGTTTGATGTGCAGTGTGGGTCTCCCTGTTTGTGTTTGTGCATCTGCACCACTGCATTGGCATATCTTTAGTGTGCCATTGGCTGTATGTTGTTTGGTGTGTTTCCCCTGCTGTCCCTGGGACTCCTAGGTCATTAGTCAGCACAATGATCATTGTTTGTGTGTCCCATTGCTGCCATGATATGGTATCTGTTCACCTCACATCTACAGTCTCCACAGGGTATCTGCATTTGTGTGCCCATTGGTGCAAATATGTGGGTCTGCATTCTGATGGTCACTTCTGTCATTGTGTCATTGATGACTGTTGACAGTGTCAGCCCCCATGGGTGATGTTTGTCTGCACATGGCCAAAGGTATATCTTATTTGCACTGCACTGTTTGCCTCCCCCAATCTATGTTGCTATGGGACACAAGCACTACTTTGCCACTGATGTGTTTGTTGTTCTGTGACCAGGAATCATCCATGCAGTTTGGCAGTTGCAGCTTTTTCTTAGTCAACACTTACATTTTGGTCACTGTGATGATGGGGTTTGGACCCCATTGCCACAATGTTCAAAATGTGCTTCAGCTATGGACCCCACACTTACATTTTGGTCACTGTGATGATGGGGGTTTGGACCCCATTGCCACAATGTTCAAGATGTGCTTCAGCTATGGACCCCACACTTACATTTTGGTCACTGTGATGATGGGGTTTTGGACCCCATTGCCACAATGGTCATGGCCTGCTTGCATTGTGGGGGCCACACACATTTATGTGTGGCACATGTGATAGGGGGTCACATTGTATGTTCAAAGTCATGTTCAGTGTTGTAGGCATTTGACACAGTCTACACACGCTTGTCATGGTGTTGGGGGGGATGTCTTTATGTTACATTCTTTATGTTGGTGTGTGCTTGTGTCATGTATTAGCCATCCTGTGAGTGGGGGTGTTGTTGGTGGTAGGCATCCAGCCCCCCATGGGTAGGGGTGGTAGTAGTGGTAGGCATCTGGCACCCCCTGGGTAAGAGTGGTAGTAGTGGTAGGCATCCAGCCCCCCATGGGTAGAGGTGGTAGTAGTGGTAGGCATCCAGCCACCCATGGGTAAGGGTGGTAGTAGTGGTAGGCATCTGGCACCCCCTGGGTAAGGGTGGTAGTAGTGGTAGGCATCTGGCACCCCCTGGGTAAGGGTGGTAGTAGTGGCAGGCATCCAGCCCCCATGGGTAGAGGTGGTAGTAGTGGTAGGCATCTGGCACCCCTGGGTAGTGGTGGTAGTAGTGGTAGGCATCTGGCACCCCTGGGTAAGGGTGGTAGTAGTGGTAGGCATCTGGCACCCCTGGGTAGTGGTGGTAGTAGTGGTAGGCATCTGGCACCCCTGGGTAAGGGTGGTAGTAGTGGTAGGCGTCTGGCACCCCTGGGTAGAGGTGGTAGTAGTGGTAGGCATCTGGCACCCCTGGGTGGAGGTGGTAGTAGTGGTAGGCATCTGGCACCCCTGGGTAGGGGTGGTAGTAGTGGTAGGCATCTGGCACCCCCTGGGTAAGGGTGGTAGTAGTGGTAGGCATCCAGCCCCCATGGGTAGAGGTGCTAGTAGTGGTAGGCATCCAGCCCCCCATGGGTAAGGGTGGTAGTAGTGGTAGGCATCTGGCACCCCCTGGGTAAGGGTGGTAGTAGTGGTAGGCATCTGGCACCCCTGGGTAAGGGTGGTAGTAGTGGTAGGCATCCAGCCCCCATGGGTAGAGGTGGTAGTAGTGGTAGGCATCCAGCCACCCATGGGTAAGGGTGGTAGTAGTGGTAGGCATCTGGCACCCCCTGGGTAAGGGTGGTAGTAGTGGTAGGCATCTGGCACCCCCTGGGTAAGAGTGGTAGTAGTGGTAGGCATCCAGCCCCCCATTGGTAGAGGTGGTAGTACTGGTAGGCATCTGGCACCCCTGGGTAAGGGTGGTAGTAGTGGTAGGCATCTGGCACCCCTGGGTAGAGGTGGTAGTAGTGGTAGGCATCTGGCACCCCCTGGGTGGAGGTGGTAGTAGTGGTAGGCATCTGGCACCCCTGGGTAAGGGTGGTAGTAGTGGTAGGCATCTGGCACCCCTGGGTAAGAGTGGTAGTAGTGGTAGGCATCCAGCCCCCATTGGTAGAGGTGGTAGTAGTGGTAGGCATCTGGCACCCCTGGGTAAGGGTGGTAGTAGTGGTAGGCATCTGGCACTCCTGGGTAGAGGTGGTAGTAGTGGTAGGCATCTGGCACCCCTGGGTGGAGGTGGTAGTAGTGGTAGGCATCTGGCACCCCTGGGTAAGGGTGGTAGTAGTGGTAGGCATCTGGCACCCCTGGGTAAGGGTGATAGTAGTGGTAGGCATCCAGCCCCCATGGGTAGAGGTGGTAGTAGTGGTAGGCATCTGGCACCCCTGGGTAGAGGTGGTAGTAGTGGTAGGCATCTGGCACCCCTGGGTAAGGGTGGTAGTAGTGGTAGGCATCTGGCACCCCTGGGTAAGGGTGGTAGTAGTGGTAGGCATCTGGCACCCCTGGGTAAGGGTGGTAGTAGTGGTAGGCATCTGGCACCCCCATGGGTAGAGGTGGTAGTAGTGGTAGGCATCTGGCACCCTGGGTAGTGGTGGTAGTAGTGGTAGGCATCTGGCACCCCTGGGTAAGGGTGGTAGTAGTGGTAGGCATCTGGCACCCCTGGGTAGGGGTGGTAGTGGTGGTGGGCATCCGGGCCCTTATGTGTATATGTGGCATTGGTGATGGCCATCCCGCCCCTATGGTGCTGCTGTTGCTGGTGTAAGTAATTTCTGCATCCCTCTGTGTGTGTGTGATATGTCGGGTACGTGTAGTTTGTTTTTGTGGTTTGTGTCTGACTTACCTTCTGCGCCGTACGCATCCGTGCCTGTTCCGGTAGTAGATGTAGAATATTGGTAGGATCGGCACGATGGGATTCATGGTTGGTTCGTCTCGTTCATCTTTATCGTTGCTTCGCCTCGTCCTCGTCGCTGGCGTGTTCGTCTCGTAGCCGTGGATCGTGTTGTGGCGCGAATCGGATCTTATGTGCGCCTCTCCCGGATGCTTTGACGTGCCGTGCGTAGCGACGGGTTCGGCGCGTACGGGAAGCGCATTGTACTTGTCCGGCCGGACGGAGTTGCATTTTGGCTTCCGTGCGACTCGATTCTGCGTTTACGGATCCGGCTCGGTCGGGGAACAGGACCTGAATTGGGTGAGTACGACTGGGTCGGAGTCTATGCTGTTGTGCGCATCGTACTTGCTCGTTCGGAATAATGTGCGGATCGGGCGGGAAACAGGCATTCGCATGGCTTTTTTCCCGACCGAATGGTGTTAGGTGCGCCTCCGACCGAGATCGGAATCGGCCCCTAAGTAGTCAGAAATCTGCACCCATGCTGTGACAGAAACTTGGATGTACAGACTTCTAAATGCCTCTGACCATAGGCCCAGACGTTTGTATTTTGTATAACAATTTATTTTTGCAGACACAAAACAACATTGAGTGCTGCAAAAAGGAGTAGAGCTGGCTAGAAAACTCTTGCAGTATATACCATGTCACTAAATCGTACCACAGACAAAATTGGCACACACCATACAAATCGCACCACTTGATTAGTGCATGTATTATGATCCATTGAATTTCTTTTCCTGCCAAAGTGGTGGCTATTTTATTCGAACACCTTGGGGCATATTCACAAGGGAATGGCAAAGCGTGGCATTAAGCAAACATTGCTAACGCCACGCTCCGCCATTCTGAAAACACCAAGATGCTCCATATTCACAAGAATGCAGCGCACCCCTGCGTTTCCCCTAGCGCTGGCACTAAATCTACCTGCTTGGCGCAAACGCCGGCACCCTTGCACCATAGTGCATGGGTGCCTGCGTTGGGGGGAATGATTGTTTATGTGCTGGAAGGTGTCCTTCCTGCACGTAAACAATCCAGAATGGCGAATTATAACTTCGATGTGTGCTGCATTGTGCAGCACACATAGAAGTTGCAAACCGTCATTTTTTTAAATAATTGTTTATGTGCAGGAAGGGACACCTTCCTACACATGAACAACCATTCATGGCGATTTGCTGTTTCTATGTGTGCTGCATAATGCAGCATGCATAGAAACAGCAACGAGGAGAAATTAAGCATTTCTCCTCTTTTCGCCATGTTAAGACCAGTTTTTCCCTGGTCTTAATTTTGGCGCTGCCTCCTATTTACGCTACCTATGTAAATAGGGGTCAGCATCAAAATCAATGGGTGTTGCGGCAGAACACTGCAACACCCATTCACGCCCCTTTCACGCTAAGTGTAGCGTGAAAGGGGACCTTATTTACAAGGCGTCGTTAAGCCACTTTAAGTGGCTTAACGCCGCCTTGTAAATAAGGTGAAGGGTTTATCACCACAGGAACGTCATAAAAAGTGACATTCCTGTGGCGATAGGGGCTTGTAAATAGGCCCCTGTGTGTGCATGAACTAGGTGGTTTGCTATACCACAAGCCTTTCCTTCAATTTTTTCAGATAAGCTGCTGTTAGAGGCAGGGCCTGTTTCAGCCCCAGAGTGGAGTTCACTTTCATTTGGATCACAATAAATTCCTTTCTTCCCTTTTTCCTTTCTCCGTGTTCCCAGGAGGAGGATACGCTTCGCTAATTGGATGCGCATCGGGCCTATTACATTTGCTTTGCTTGGCGAGCTACATTTCAGTCTTGGGGTTTGTTTTTATGGCACATTTTGACCCTCTGAGAATGGCAGAAAATCGTGGGGTCGATTCCCAAAGGCATTTGTGAGTACTGAAGTAGTACTACAGGTGGACTCTTTTATGTACTCTTATATATGACCGTGAATTGCATCCATCTCCCTATCAGTAAGAGTGAACAGGTCTTTCTATTTTGCTAATTGTATATGAATGTTTCATAAATATTGCCATTTTATTCCCATTTTAGAGTTTTGGTGCCAATCCGCAAAGGCATGTAAGAGTACCTAAAAGAGTACTGCAGGAAAAATCCAATGAGTCAACACAGATCCATAATATTGCAGAGTTGAACTTGGCATGTGCAAGGAGCAGTTTTGTCCACAGTCATGCCTGGACTCATGACTAGAGAGATTGCCGCATGGGATGTGTTACATTATTTATACAGCATTATCGAATGATGACCGGGATGATCAGTCGAAGAACATTAATTGAAAGTCCATGGAACACAGTATCCTCTTAAATGTATTGTGTGTATCACCAATGGACAAGGGGTTGTGGTATTTCTGGGTCTGCTATTTTATGCACATGGGGATGGGTTCACTTGATTACAACCTCCTACAGTATGGACTGTAACCTTTTTTATTTCAAGTCGTAGTCTTCTTCAATAAAGCCCTGCATTCCACCTTCCTCAACCGGCGTGAGCTCTGTTGCTCAAATTGAGAACAGTGTTCCAATGGGAGTTCAAGGTGATTTTTATCCTTTTTCGAATATATCGTAGTTACAAAAAAATGTATTACAAAGAAAAGGAAAACAGTTCGAAATCTAAGTGCAACATAGGAAGGGAAGATTTTCTTTTAGGGAGCAAGTGAGTTTTCCTCCCTACGTGGTGAATATTGGTGCTCATAAAGGAATGACTACGATGAGGCATTTATAGACGTGAGTAGCAATGATCACCGGATCAATTATATACAAATCACCTCTTAAACCAGTCAGCCCGATAGCAAAATGTACACTGTGAGCACCATTATCTTTATGCAGTCATTGCTGGGATTTGCTTACATTAATGAGGCTGCAACAACCGATGTGCAAATTGTATTCACTTTTCCAATACTGTAATAAAATAATTAAATGATTTCAGTAACAAACTGTGCAAAATGTTTTAAAACAAGCATCTAAGGACCATGTAACTATCCCACTGATGGAAACAAATTAGAATTACAATCTAGCATTACTGACTGAGAAGTCAGTTATTAACGCTACTTAGGGCCCGATTACGACTTTGGCGGTATAGGAGTGGGGCCGCCACGCCACCGCCGCACTCCCACACTGCCAAAGCTGTGTGAGCACCGACCACCAGATTACGAGTTTTCTCGTGTCTGGCGGGCATTTCTTTGGCGGTCCCACGGCTATGCCTCTGCAAAAAGGGCACCGCAATGGGAGCGTCAAAGGCAGTTCCTGCACGCATGGACTCTGCAGTCCATGCCGTGCAGGAACTGGGGTGCATGCACACAGGGGGGCACAACATATGCCCCCCTGCATGCACCCCATGGCCCTGAGGCAACAGAGGGCCCTTTAGGGCCCCCTTTGCTTCCTCTCTGCCACAGTTTTCATGGTGGGCTCACCGCCATGAAAACCGTGGCGGAGAGGAAACTCGTAATATGCTTGGTGGTGCCGCAGCGGCACCGCTAAGCATATTGCGGCCTCAAGACCACGGCAACACAGCCAGAGATCTCTGATCCCTGGTGGTTGCGGCAGTCCCATGGCGGTTCAACCACCCAACTTGTAACAGGCAGTCGGACTGCCGGTGCCCGCACCGCTACCGTGGCTACGGCAGTCCATCAGACCGCCATAGTCATAATCAGGCCCTAAGTGGCCCACTTATCACTTATAGGCTCTGGTAAGAGAATCTAAGGAAAATTAGTATACTTGATAGTGTTAATGACTGGCCCCATGTTTATTTGCGCTATTAGCATATGAATTAAACTGCTCTGTCACTACTAAAAATAAGAAAGAGTTAGGCTGATGTTGGAAACTAAAAAGCTGTTAAATGTATCCTAGAGGGTACGTTAGGTTTTTCAACACTGAAAAAACAGCTCTACACCCCACGGATATTTAATTCTCCAAAACACTCGTGATGGAGCAGGTGATAAATCCCACTCTTGTCCCCAATCCTGACAACAATGGACATGACAAAGAAAACACAAGGGGATAATGGACGGAGTGCTGAAACTTTTCAGACACTCACCCCCAGTCACAGATCTGGGTTGAATCCATCATCGTTCTTTAGCTCACTTCGCCACCTCAGTTCAGACCCAGCTGTATGCAAATCAGTCTTGACCCTGTGCCTCATGGGAACAGTCCAGCCAGGTCTTGCCTGAACCGGAAACAAGCATCCTGGGACCGGTTTCGGGCTAACAGCCCTCAGCAGCCAGGCTAGCTTGAATCCAGTGGCAAAGTGAGCAAGGGACCCATGTCTGGGCATACCCTGCCAAATTAGGGCGAACAAAGCAAACACAAGGAGATAATGGACGTGTTCTGCATTCTGTCCATCAATTGTTGTTTTTGCATTCGTCACCCCGAGTGGGACGGGTATGCCCAGACGTGGGTCCCGTGCTCTCCATGCCACTGGAGTCAAGCTATCCTGGCTGAAGAGGGGTGAAACCCCGAAACCGGTCCTAGGATGCTTGTTTCCAGTCCAGGGAGGACCTGGCCTGGCAGTTCGGGCTGGGCTGTTCCCATTGGGCACAGGGTCAAAACTGATTTGCATATGGCTGGGTTCAAACTGGAATGGCATGGTGAGCAAAAAAACGATGGATTTAGGCCCAGATCTCTGTACTGGGGTGAATGTATGACATTGTTCTGCATTCTGTCCATCAATTGTTGTTTTTGCATTTGTCACCCCGAGTGGGACGGGTATGCCCAGACGTGGGTCCCGTGCTCTCCATGCCACTGGAGTCAAGCTATCCTGGCTGAAGAGGGGTGAAACTATGAAACCGGTCCTAGGATGCCTGTTTCCAGTCCAGGGAGGACCTGGCCTGGCAGTTCAGGCTGGACTGTTCCCATTGGGCACAGGGTCAAGACTGATTTGCATATGGCTGGGTTCAAACTGGAATGGCATGGTGAGCAAAAAAACGATCGATTTAGGCCCAGATCTCTGTACTGGGGTGAATGTATGACATTGTTCTGCATTCTGTCCATCAATTGTTCTTTTTGCATTTGTCACCCCGAGTGGGACGGGTATGCCCAGACATGGGTCCCGTGCTCTCCATGCCACTGGAGTCAAGCTATCCTCGTTGAAGAGGGGTGAAACCCCGAAACCGGTCCTAGGATGCTTGTTTCCAGTCCAGGGAGGGCCTGGCAGTTCGGGCTGGACTGTTCCCATTGGGCACAGGGTCAAGACTGATTTGCATATGGCTGGGTTCAAACTGGAATGGCATGGTGAGCAAAAAAACGATGGATTTAGGCCCAGATCTCTGTACTGGGGTGAATGTATGACATTGTTCTGCATTCTGTCCATCAATTGTTGTTTTTGCAACAATGGACATGATACCGCTTGGCGTCTAAATTAAATGGAATCACAAGAAATGATATCTAATGATCTTTGTTCATTATCTAATCACAGAAAGTGGGACAAAGATACTACAAGAAACGCAAAATTGATGCAATGCTTTACATCCCAGAGGAGGTGATAAAGGCAGACATCAGTGAAGAATAATGATCACATCTCCAAGCCCTGGTGACCCCTAAAAGACGACCCTTTCAATTGGTTATTGTGGTTTAGTCCACCTGCCTCTCGGTTCCTTGAAGGTTCCTTTGGTAGGGCGAAAATGCTCTCACCTTTACTGGCAACATAGTGAGCAACTTTGGTTTCTGTGCTGCGTGAAAACGTATGAAATCTGCCTCTACATTTCTCCAGAACAAGCACTCTTAACATATAATGCCTACCAGTATGGATCACATGTGATTCCTACACATTGTAGTCCTCATTGTCTTAAGTAACATTTCTTATACATTGATTTACACACTTATAGGACTTGTTGTGTCTGTATAATATGTTTGATACGGAAAGCGCTCTGACACTCTAAATTGCTATGAGTAGTGCTAGAAGATAAATATGAACGAGGGGCTTTAGGAGGGATGAGGGCCGCTATTGGTGGGGGGAGGGGTAGTGAGGCAATCCGTGAAGAAGGAGGATATAGGGTGGTGGGAACAAAGATTGTTGCACTGGATGCCACCAATGCTAAAGTCGGCCTGACTTCAGGCTTGCTACAAGTGTGAGGAAGCCCGCAGTACAGACTGAGAGAGCAGCAGGGGACTTTGCTGCCCTGTCACAGTACACTGCGTGGGCAGTGTGCGTGAAAGAGTGCTTTTATTTGGTTATCTGGTGCATGATAATAATGGCAGTGGTTAGCCTACATCGCTCTGGTTTGGCATGTACATGTGCAAAACAGCTCAATGCCACAGATTTGTATAATATTGCCTTACAGTGCATGAAATGATGCAAATGTTGGTAGTATGGCTGACATTGTAGCAGACTGTACTACCAGACTGTATCCTCACTGTACGCCATCTTGGCTTATAGTCACTGTCTGAAATGTTTATGGCTTCCAAACAGCATCAGTAACACTGTTGCCAATGTATTCCTCTAGTGAAGGGGACACAGTTGCACCAGTTAATATTACCAAAAGTCAGTGGCGGATGGCACGGATCGAGGGTGGCGAGTGGAGGGGGTAAAGAAAAAAATAAATAAAACTTACCTCCTCGTCGCGTCACTCCTCATTGTCCCTCTTCGTCGTCCCTCTGCTCCGGCTGGAACAGGAAGCACCCAGGCTCCTCTAAGCCAATCACAACGCTGCAATGCAGCGTTGTGATTTGTCTGAGCGCCGTGACTCGGTGCTCAGCCAGGGAATGGGAGCTTGGGCATGCTCTCCTCCCAGGCTGTAATGCAGCCTGGGTGGAGAACATACAAAGTGCACATGACTGTTTGGCCGGTCCGAGACGGCCAGCCAAACAATCAAGCACACTTTTCAGGGTTCCCATCACTACTTCCCCTGCTCTGAGAGCAGAGCAGCCCTGCCCCACCAAGCTGCAGCAGCAGGAACAAATAAAATGATAATAACAACAAATTATTATCATTTTATTTTTCCTTTATTTCTACTGCTAAAAGGAGTGGGGCGACGCTCCTCCACCTTAGTGGAGGAGCCGCTACTGCCAAAAGTTATGCAAAAATGTTGTTTATCTGATAACGACAACCTACATGGTTAAAAAACATGCTTTTGTTGACAATTTTCAAGAAAGATGCATGTTTTTCTGATTACATGTTCAAATTTTAATTTAGGCTCCCCATTTTTCGTTTTTACTGATTTTTGCAGAAAGAAAACAATGTGATTGCTGTCTGTATTTATTTTTAAAAGCTAAAAAATACTAAAAAATGGCCTTCTTTTGGGCGAGTTTTTATGCTGTAATTCATGAATTCTAATCCAGAAGCTGAGCAGATTGACAATGTTGGGGAAAACAGAATGAGGTTTCCTTAAAAAAATTGCAATGTGTAACCTAATGCTGAAATTTCTATGTAGGTGTATTGTTTTTTTTTTTTTTTACTTTTATTTAAAGGTTTTTCCCAACAAAGACAATCAATACATCTTAAGATCCACAATTATACACATTCCGCCACAACATATCAGTTCGTTTCATTCTGAATCCCTGCTTACATACATGGTAAAGCATAAGAAATACAACAAATAAAGCATTACTGGTCAGTGGTGGGCTCTGGGTCAGTTTGCGAGCTCACTGACGTCTGGGCCAGCAGGTACAACTTGAATGGCTGCCAAATATCAAGGGGGCGGGAGGAAGGGGGTTGCAACTGGGCATACAGTTTCGTATTAGTGTTACAATAAGTCATGCTATACAACCAGCCCTTTAAAGTGGGGGAGCGTTTGTTGCCCCAAAAAATAGCGACCTCCCTTTTAGCCAACAATAGTGCGAGAGCGCAAAAATGCCGAAAGGATTTGGGGAGATCTCCAACATATCCCAGTAAGGCCATGAGGGGGGACGGATGGAGGGGTCTGTCCAGCATTGAAGATATCGCCTCGAAAACTTTACCCCAAAACGAAGCAACCTTAGAACAAGACCATGCCATGTGCGCAAAGTCCGCCATGGGGGTATTACAACGAAGACAAGTGTGGGGCCTGGTGGAGTCGATCTGGTGTACCATGGAAGGCGTAACATATGATCGCCGGAGAAATTTGAAATGCAACAATTTATTCCTGTAATTAAAAGAAATCTTACAGGTTTGTACACAACAATAGTGCCATTGGGCGTCCGAGAGGGGCTGGCCCAGGTCGCGCTCCCACGCCTGTCTCAGTTTCACATCCCTGGGGGGAAGAAGTGCGATAGCGGCCTTATACATTTTGGACATTAAGTGGTCACCGCTGGTACCCTTGATGAGAAGTGACAACGGAGGAAAGTCAGGCGGCTCTATAGGGTAAGTCGGGACAATGGACCTCAGTGCACTCAATAACCGGCGTAAAATGAAATGGTCGAGAAAGGTGGCATCAGAGAAGGGGGCGTCCTCACAGTGCGAGAAGACATGATTGTTCGGGAATAGATCTCCAAGGGTCCCCAGGTTAAATTTCGAGAGTGTGCACTGAACTACCGCCTCCTTGGTGATGGGAATCCAAAGGTTCCCCGCCAATGAAAGAGATGAAGAGTAAAGCAATGCCGTCCCGGTGACATGGGTCAGTTGCTTCCATGCCCAACTGGTTGTGGAGAGGGTTTGTAAGTCATGGGGATCGCAGGGCAGCCCTACCGGCAATAGCGCCGACAGGGGGGTGGGGAGGGCGAGGTCCGCTTCAGGTCAGAGATACGGAATTCGAGCGTCTGCATGAAACCAGTGGCGCAAAAAACTACACTGCGCAATCAGATAATAAATACGGAAATTCGGGACCCCAAATCCACCGCGTTCAAAGGGCAAAGTGAGAGCGTCCCAGCTGACCCTGGGCTGACCACCCCCCCCACACCAAACGCAGAAGGTGGGAATGAAGAGTCCCAAAGAAGCTCCTGTACAAAGGAATAGGGATATTCTGAAACAAGTATAAGAATTGCGGGAGCACGACCATTTTGATGAGAGCCATTCTGCCAGCCATTGATAAAGGAAGTTTCAACCAGCGGTCAATGCTATCAGAGAGCTTCTCCAGAGCCGGACCATAATTGAGTTGAATAATTTGTGATTGGTCTCTATGAATATGTACACCAAGATACTTGACAGAGTCGTCGCACCACTTAAGGGGGAACTCTGAAGTGCGGTTGCAATGGGCATCAGTCAGAGGAAATACCTCGGATTTACCCCAGTTAATTTGCAATCCCGACATGGTGCCAAAGCGGGTAAATTCACGAAGGAGCGGGTCTAAGTTATCATCTGGATGTCTAACATAAAGAATGACATTGTCCGCGTAAAGGGTAAGTAGGAGGGGGCCTATGTGAAATTGAATGCCCCTGTGCGAGTGTTTCTCTGAAAGATGCTGGACGAGAGGGTCCATCGCAATTATGAAGAGGAGGGGGGAGAGGGAGCAACCCTGTCAGGTTCCTCTGGACAACTTAAAGGGAGAAGAGAGCGAGCCGTTCAAGCGTATTCTGGCCGTTGGGCCTGTATATAATAATGACATTACAGAAATTAACCTGGGTGGGATGCCGAGTCGCACCAGAGTGGCTCTAAGAAAGGGCAGCTCTAGCGAGTCGAAGACTTTCTCGGCGTCCAATAGGACCGCCGCAGCCGGAAGAGAGGGGTTGACTCGGTGGAGAGTGGCGAATAGGGTGCGCAAATTCAATGCTGTGGACCGGCGTGGGATAAAACCTGCCTGCGCAGACGATATCATCGTATCTACAATCAGGGAGAGCCTATTGGCTAGCATTTTGCAAGAATCTTGTAATAAAAATTCAGCAGCGAGAGGGGCCTGTAGGATTTGCACTGTTGAGGGTCTTTGCCGGCTTTGGGAAGGAGCATGACAACCGCTTCACGAAGCGTGCGGGGTAGTTCACCATGCTCAATGGCCTCCTGAAACAAATCAATGAGGTGCGGGGCAAGGGTCTTTTTAAAGGCTTTATAAAAACAACTGGGGAACCCATCGAGACCAGGCGCCTTTGAGCCGTCCATATCTTCGATGGCTAGGAGCACTTCGTCTACCGTGAAGGGCTCAGCAAGGAAGTCTCTGTGTGGTTGATCCAGCCATACCATAGCTATCTCGTCAAGGTATGCATTACTGGCTGCCAGGTCAGGGTCAACTCTGGTCTTGTAAAGGTCCTGGTAATAAGAAAAACACCCTGTTGGTAATGCCAGTACAGTCAGTGATCAGTTCGCCCTGGGAGTCGCACAGAGAGGTGATATACGAGGGCCCACGATTGGGGTGATTCAGTCTGGCCAGAGTGCACCCTGGGTGTTCCCCCTCCCCATACCACTGGGCAATAGCGTACTCCCTAGAAAGTGGGACTCCCTCTCCGCCGCCTCCAGAAATTCAGTCAATAGTGCCGCTTGCGTCTAAGATCTGGCACAGAGCGGGAAGCTCCCTGGGTTGCGTCCAGGGCAGCCAATTGGGTCTCTATTCCTGCCAATGTGCGGTGGAGATACTTTAAAATGCCAGCACTCTTGGAGATACATATCCCTCTAATATAGGCTTTAAAAGCCTCCCATAACGTGGCCTTAGAGTCTACGGTGTTCACATTAAGCTCAAAATACTCTAAAACAGCAGCATGCAGCTCTTCCTCGAAAACAGAGTCACATAGGGCCATTTCGGGAAAGCGCCATTGACCCGACCTGACCCCGGCTCCCGGGATCTGCAACCCAGTCACCACTGGAGAGTGGTCCGAAAGTGTACGCGGGAGGTGGGCGGCCGAACACGACCAGGTGGCGACGCCGGGAGTGAGTAACCAGTAGTCCAAGTGTTGTGTGGGGCAGAGTAGTGCGTATATGCTGGTGCAGTGGAGTGCATGTGATGCCACGCGTCAGTGAAATGAAAGGCATCAATCAATGTAGAAAGAGTTCTTCTAGCCCTGGGCTTGGAATCAGAGGGGGCGGCAGTGCTGTCCAACTGGAGATTTAGCAGAATATTTAGGTCACCTCCCAGGATAATGTGGTCAGCCCCTATTGTGTCAATGCGGGAGTGGAACTCGGTGAAAAAATCCGGGCTGTCTATATTGGGGGCATATACGTTGACCAGGAGTAATGTATGGCCGAAGAGCCAACCCTTTACCAAAATGTACCTACCATCCGAGTCAGAGTGCACCGCCACCATTCTAAACGGTATCTGTTTATGCACCAGGATCGAGACCCCCCTGGAGTAAGTACTGTACCCTGCAAAATACCTGTTGGGGCCCCAACTAGTGGCAAAGTTCGGAGAGGAGTGGGGGGGAGGTGCGTTTCCTGGAGGAAGGCAACATCTGCCCGATGACGCTGCAAGTAATGAAGTATCTGCTTGCGTTTGCGACAATCGTTAAGCCCCCGAATATTCCAAGATAACAGGGTAATATTCTCAGTGTGGCGTATGCTACGTGACATTAGTAAAATTTTCGACATTGCTAAATGGTGGATCATTCATAAGACAATCTAGTAAATGTAGCAAAAAGTTCAAAGAGGAAAAAAAGGTCAGTAACCTACAACATTCCCACCCCCACCCATCCCCAAACCCATTACGTAGGGGAAATCCCAAATCCCAAATATATGCATGTCAAACAATACTACAATCAAACCATACAAATCAAAATAGGTGCAAAAAAGCAGAGGGGGAGGCAATGCTCCAAACAATCCCCGGACCTGCAGAAATGACACATAAAAAAATTCGTAAAAGCACACATCCAGCAGTCCCACAGAAGTCCCAGAAAAGTCATTAAGAGGAGCGAATCAAAAAAACAGTGGGGACTGTACTTATCAGCAAAATGAGGCGGAGAGGCGCTATCCGTGCGCAGAGAATAGTTCAGAGCTGGCGCCAGAGTCCAGCAGACGAGGAGAGCGATCTCGGGTGGGCGATTTGTTCAGCTGGGCGTTGTTTGGCCAGTGTCTGAGAAACTCCTGCACCTCGGCCGGGGAGTCAAAGATCCTGGATCTACCATCAATGTCCACTTTCAAGCGAGCAGGGTAGAGCATCCCGTACCTGAGAACGGCTTTATGAAGAGCAATTTTGACCAACCCAAACTTCCGACGGGCCTCTTGAACCATCACAGTGAAATCTGGATATAAGGAGATAGAGGAACCCTGCCAGTCCAAAGACCCCCGCTCCCGGTTCAGGGGCAGTGCAGTGTCACTGTCTCTGAAGTTGAGAAGCCGTGCCATGATCGGGCAGGGAGGACACCCAGGATTAGGACGGGGACCAAGGGTGCGATGTGCCCTTTCGACTATGAAGGTGGGAGTGAAGGAATCATGGCCGAACAGATCACATAGAAGGCCCTCAACAAATCCATCAAGCCGCCCAGTGTTCGTGGACTCCGGGATACCCATGATTTGTATGTTATTGCATCTCCCCCTGGCCTCCAAATCCTCGTTCTTCATGGCGATGGTCTTGAGCACCTTTTCCATCCTTTCCAGGCGCTTGGTCGCCTGTGCCGAGCCATCTTCAAGATCGGAAACTCTGCCCTCCACCGTATCCAAGCGGGCGTCGTGTTTATCTAGTCTGGCCCCCATCGCGTCAAGTCTCTTGTCTAGGGCATCGAACCTCGTGTCAAGGGCTTTAAATCCGGCCCGCAGTTCCGCCATCAAGGCCTCATTGCCATGCACTGTTGGTTGGGGAGGGCCCCCAGCATCTCCCCCCTCTGCCATGGTGCCACCAGAAGGGTCAGTACTGATCGCCGTCTTCTCGAAAGGCAACTTTCGTTGTTTCGGGTCCACTTTCCCCATGGCAGTGGAGGGGGAGAGAGAAAGCCAAAGGGGCGCCTGGGCCGGCAAGAGGAGGGGGTCAGGAGGCAGCGCAACGAAACAAAATGGGGTCGGGCCAGCCGGTCCGGTCATATGCACGAAGAAGGGGGTGCCCACCAGGTCAAGGGCACTGCCAAAGGGCAAGGTGAAGCCCAACAGTATCGACTATGCCCCAATTTCACTGTCAATGCCCAGTACTCTACAAAGCGTGGTGCAGGTGTACGTTGCGGCGAGGCAGCAGTGACGGTGTGGGAGGGCAAATGTAACCAACTTGTGCCACAGGGAGGACCAGGTCGCCAAAAACCATGCAGGAGGGCTGAATGATGGTATGCGAGTGGTGTCCCAAGTGTGAGGGGGGCCCTACCATGAACCGGCCGGGCGGCCGGTCCCCAGGCTCACCCGTGGACCCTGTCACCATGGGGCCTCTGGGGAAATCGGGCGGGTCCCAGCAAGCTGGAGGAGCAGTACTCACCACTCCCAGCACTCCAGCCACACAGGGGGGAGGTGCGCTCCACGCAGCGCTGGTCCGAAGAGCCTCAGGCAGGCCAGGCAAGGCTAGGGGGTGTCACTCCTCATCGCGCCCAAGGGCAAGCATCTCCGGCGGGCCGCAGAACTACTCGAAGTCCCGGCTCCGCCGAGCGCACCAGGCCTCAAACGCAGCACGGTGCCGCTGCGGCTCCCGATCACCAGGGAGCACAAGGAGGGGCTTGACGGAGACCAGAGGTGTTGCGGAATCGAATGCTACCCTCGCCGTGTATGTTCCGCATCTGGGGCCGCTGGACGGGCCGGATCTGCCGGGGAATCGGACGGAGCTTCGGAGCTACATGGCCATCTTGGTCCGCGGTCCGGCCACGCCCCTATGTAGGTGTATTGTTTTGTTAAGTCTGCTCAATGTGCTAAAACCCGACAGGCATTAAAGTATGAAAACACATTTATTGATTTTAAAAAAGTGGAAATATACCAGTCACAACTTCATTTATTTACAAAATATAAAATAAATGTAAATAAATATCAACAAGATGGGCAAAAAAATTATATGGATAAATACAGATGGAAATGTTAAAAAATAAATACCATAAAATCGGGGCCTTTAATTATAATGTATACATCATTTGGCAATAATCACCAAGCAATCAATACTCTGCCATATGTCCATTGTGGCGATTGAGTGCTGCATTTATTTGGCCAAAAATACAAAACATTAAACTATTGAACATTTATATCCTCAAGAGGCCATGGGCTGAACTCTATATAAGTGGTTATCTACCCGGGAAAGTGAGACATGCATGACCCTTGATTTAGGTCCATGTTCACAAACTTTTCCATGAAAGTTTAACATTGAAAATTCTTTTACATAGCATAGTCCTGTTTGCACTTAGCTTTTGTTAAAGATTAACAGTAAGCGTTGTCACGTATGGTGCTCTTTGCCATCACCAAGACATGTATATATAAATGAAAAAAAATGTTCGAAGCAAGTTGCCACTGTGCTTTATACAAATATGCTCTGCAAATGTGTACACTCTACTTAGCGTTCAAAACAACCAGTTACTGGTGATAAGTACCTACGACCAGCTCTGAAATTAATTTGCAAATACGCATTCGTAGGTTTACTAATGCAAAAAGGCCTGATTCACAAAAGGCATTTTGGAGTACGCAAAGTAGTGCTCTAGTAGAACCCCTTCCAAGACTACAAAATGCAATTCACAAACCTATGGGTTATTTTTCAGCCAGTGCAAATCGGTCTCCATGTCGGGATTTATAACGGGAACAGTGAAAGTACACTGGTAGTGTGCTTAGTGCTGCTGACAGAAAACAGCACTGCCTGAAGCCCAACCACAGTGGTGCATTAATGGCTCAACAATTGCAACAATGGAAGGCTTCGACTGAAAAAAACAAGTGGTGTCGCCTCAACTTTCTGGGCAAATTACTTAATCTCCTGGCATAAAGAAATTAATGTGAACTTGTCTAAAGTAACTGGCTCCTACATAAAGTACACACACATTAAAAGGGTTCGGCACCTATCTCAAATCTTGCTACCAGTCCACACAGAGATCTCTCTGGGAAAAGCAGGGTCCTCACCCACATCGTGGTGAGTCATGCTTCATCATCAGGCTTCCCACACCATGGGCCCAAATGAGTTCAAGGTGGGCTCAACCACACAAAATGTGGAAGCGAGTTTTTTTAGGAGTGGAGTATACTGTTGGAAACTGGGCTCTTTTCAGATGCCCCCCACACTGGGTCGTACTCCATTTTAGAGTGCTAGATGCTGGTTTTTGACTCTGATAGTGTACTGGGACCGGCACTGGGACCTGCTAACCAGGTCCCAGTGCCCGTGCTCTTTCCCTTAAAAAGTGATGTGAATTGGTACATCCAATTGGCAAGGTACTTTGCCCCCTTATGAGTCCCAAGTATATGGTACCATTGGTACCCAGGGCAAGGGTGGTGAAGAGGTCACCAGGGCTGCAGCACTGGTTGTGCCACCCTGTGAGAACCAAGTAAAAGTGTGTCTGCAGGTCTGCTATTGCAGCCCTGCACGAGCATCCTCTCTGCTTGAGAATGACTCTGCACACACCATGTGCTGCAGAGTCACACCACTGCCTTAATGTAAGTAAGTCACTCTTAAGGATGTCCTCCTAAGCACAAGTGGTAGAATGCATTATATTTAATGTGTGGATATATATGTTTTGTACATATATATCTCTACAGTAACCCCATAAAGAAAGGTTTTACTGTCGTGAACGGCGGTCCATAGAGTAACAGGGGATGGCTACCGAGGAAACTTGAGATAGCCAGCTCCATTATGGAACGATTGAATTCTGTCATGTTTGACGTCAGACACAATGCTTTTACACCCCCAACACAATTCTAGTGTTGAGGGTGAGCTGGCATGCACAGGGGTGCCACCCTGAGTGGGTGCCACCCTAGGATACAATGACCCAATGCCTTGGCAGGCTTCCCCGACCCGTTTGTCCATGTGGACTAATGACAAGATTTGAGATAGGTGTACCCTTTTGATGTGTGTATTCTTGTAATGGGAGGATAAGGGTTTTAGTACTTGGTCACATCTCGTCTTGACTATTGCAATGTTCTGTATCTAGGGGTGACCGCTAAAAATGTGAACATCTTGCAGAAGGTCCAAAATGCCGCCGCTAGGCTTATCCTGAACATTCCCAGGAGGGCCCCGGTAGGAGAAGCCTTAAAAAAACTTCACTGGCTCCCAATACAGGCCAGAGTTACATTTAAAGCTCTTTGTATTAGCCACAGGATCCTTAGGAAAAAAGGGCCGCGCTTTTGACTCCCCTTCTGACGGTTTACCAACCTTCTCGGAATTTGAGATCTCTTGGTTGTATGAGAATGACTGTGCCTAAGGTGCGGAGGGCCAGGGTGGGTGGAAGATCTTTTGGTTTCCTGGTAGCTAAGGCCTGGAATAAACTTCCTGTGGACTTGAGGACATCTGAGTCAGAACCTTGGTTCCGTAAGAAATTGAAAACCTGGCTCTTCCGTGACTTGGGGGCGGTCGTTAACCACTCAGCTGCCTTTCTCTGTTTAGAGGCTATGTAGGTAATCGATCAGTGTGGTATGGGTTTGGGGTTTCCAGTTGTCCTAGCGCGGGGACACTCCGTTGGAGTAACCATTGCGCTTTACAAACTTCCTAATAATAATAATATTACCTCTCTCTCTTTTGTGTGTCAAAATGCCTATGGAAAGTACCCAATGTTTTCCGGTCAGGTCGAGTTTGCATTATCTAAAAGTACAAAAAAAAAAAAATAGTATCTCAATTTACAGCGGAAGCAGCGGAAAGCCACTGAGTTAAATCAATCTGTACTTCGTCCATGCTCGACACAAACACAAGGGAGCCACGTGATGCCGAATTAGAAGGCAGCAACGAAGAGTGATAAGGATGCCAATGAATGGTAAGTAATGGGTGGGCTTAAACATCGTTTTATGGGAGCTTTTTTTTTTTTGATGCAATTAGTCATTGCGAAGTGACAGCGCATGCGAGCTGCCTGCAGCCTCGGCCTAAAAATGGGCTAGTCTATCCATTGCTTTCACCATTGTGAGATATTGCAATGTTTTTTCCCTATTAGGCTAGTTGTTCCATATAATGGTTCTATCTTGGACGTGGTCTTTTGGGTTGTACATGCTTTCTGTATCAGTGGAAGAAAGATTGATGCTCTCAGCAAAATAGCATTGTGCTTCTAGAGAGCACCCAGCCTTTACGAAAAAGACAGGACCTTTTTTCTTTTCTTTAGGACCTTTTTTTTCTGGTGCTACCCAGTGACCCCAGCTCAACCTATGAAAACACCAGATCTGGATGGTGGGTAATCCATCTGGAGCCCAGAAAAAGATTTTGCATGCTTTGTACACTATTCCTTAAGAAGTTAGACAAAATGGAAAAGATGGTCTCGACTTGCAAGGCACATCTGAAAATGATGGAACATTGGGAGTTCAGTTACATAGTGGTTAACGCAACGGTCACCCAAGTTAACAAGCATAACAAGGGCGTAGCTACCACTGGTGCAGTAAGTGCAGTGGCACCACGGCCCAGAGCCCTGAAGGGCTCTTTGAACCCTGATAATTGCTGTATTAACTACTCCAACAGCAAAGAAAGGGCCATTTTCCTTCCTTTGCATGCACCAGGGCCCATGGTATTCTTGCTACTCTACTTAAGCATGAGGAGCTGGTGAGCTGCAAATCTCATTCTAGGTTTCCCGACGGTGGTGCCAAATAGACTGGTTTTGGAACCTTGCATTCTTTCATTTTTCTTTTCTTTCTGTAATTCCAAACGGTGATGCTGATATTTTATTTTACTATTTATTGAGCACACAATCACCCCCAAGAGCACCTTGGCAGCGCACAGAGGACCAGATAATTACAACATGGGGAAAGATTAAAAGACCGAGTGGGTCTTAAGTGGGTGTGGAACTGTAGATGGTTTGATTGTTTGCAGAGAGAAAAATTGAGGCCCAGATTTACTAAGGGCTTGCATTGCCCTTGTGTCACACAAACTACGCAAGGCAATTTAAGCCTTTAAGTTGTCTTGCTGCGTTGAATTGCGTGACTTTTTAGTAAATCTAGGCCTGAGGTTTTTTTTAAATTTATGGCCAAGGTGGACAAGTGCCCTCCTTCTCCCCACTTCCTGATATACTTAACCGTGTGTATTTAGCTGTGGCTTTGGAGACTCATCAGAGAGGTGAGTAAGTTGACATTTCTGAAAAAGTTCCTTCAGGCTAGATTTATCGATGTCACAGTAGACTATGGGACGGGTTTACTAAGGTTACCCGCAATGCAGGGCAGCAAGCAAAGTTGCTGCATTGTGTGAAACGGAGAGAGCAGACATGCACCATATCTTATAAGATATGGTGCACTTCTGCTCCCTCCTAATGCTGGCGCACTGTGTGCAGCCTAGCACCAACGCCGGCACCCTTGCGCCGTGCTGCAACGGTTCCTGCTTCAGGAGCAGGATTGTTTTTGTGCAGCAAGGGACACCTTACTGCACAAAACAATCCTTGTTGAAAAATATATATATGTCCATATAAATTCATGTGTATGCACTTCAAAGATATCATGCTTAGATATATCACACTAACATGAGGCCTGGAGCTCCAAAGGGCTTCCTATCTGACCTTGACTGGACAAACTTCAACAGCTATTCTGAACCCCCTTAGAGGTCACTTTGCTTGTCCTGACTTCATGATAGTTCTTTATCTGGTTGTGCAAGTTGCTTACACAGTGCCGAGCCAGCCTTTCTGGTCTGCCCATATCTAGCTGTTTATAATTGGCATGGTGCAGATCTTGCACATCCCTGTTAGCCTTATTTGGCTTGGTGCCTTATTCTAGTTCCGCTGACATGGCATTACTAAACGTATATAGCACCCAGAAACCAGTCACTCTGGGAAGAAGCAGTCTGAGAGCCCCTAAGGCAGGAGACCTGACTTCTTCCTTGCTAATTAGCAATGATGCATGCATTTGGTACCAATAAACTACATTTCGCTCCGTTTCTGAGCAAACCTGCTATGTCTGGTGAGTTTCATTCATTTGCTCCTGGGAGGGTGACAGTATTTCCCTATCAGAATGGTGTCAGAAAAAGTGGGACATTGGAGGACTGTGATGTCACCAGTCGGTAAGTGAGCTGTAAGCTAAATAACTAACTTGCCTTGCTGCAAGTGACCTTTCAGTCTTTCAAATGCGTATTTAACACATAGTATTAATAAAAAGGGGCATTAACTGGCATTTAAACTAAACAGGGGACTGTAGAGAATATTTTTAAAATATTCTCTGTATCAATACACTAATTGATATGTGGCATACACTACAGGAGAGCCTGGGTTAGAGAATAATTTATGTGTACCTACACATATAAGAAGTAGTGAAACAGGGGACTGATAAGTAACTAAGTTACTTTATGTCAATAAATTTTGACAAATGGCTAGACCCTTGGGGGGTCTTATAAAAACCATTGCAAGAGAGCCTGTGCTAGAATGGGGTATTGATTTCCCCCAGAAAAAGAAACCCTCCCAGAATATAGTGAGTGGAGCTTCTGTTTTACGGGTTGCACCGGAACACAGGGAAGTGAGTTTGAAATATGCGCAGTTCTGTCATGGATGAATGACTGCATTTAAATAGTGTATTGATCTTGATTCCTTGAAATGTTTTCTTTGAATTATATGAAAAGTAGAGAATTAGAGAAGCAAAATGGTTTTATGTGATGTCTCTGGCTGGTCCATAACTGTTGATTTTCCTTTTTTTAACTCATTCTATCCATTACCTAACAACTTTTTCTTTGTAGGAGACCTTTTGTATTTATCTTTCAGGGTGTAAGTGCACATTGTGAGTAAAAAAAAAAAACACATTTCATGAAAGTGGATCTTGGAGAAAATCATGGTAAGCCCATTAGAAAGTTGTTTAAAAACTGGCAGGAGAGAAAAGTTCAAAACAAATCATCACCAGATAGCCCTGCAAATAAAGGTAAGAATATAAATTATATAAAATACGTTAAGTAGTTGCGCGCTACTATGGAAAGTGTAGCTGCAACAAAGTATAGATGTGTGAAAATTCAACTATTATATTCCCAGAATGGTAAAAATTTGAATTAAAACTCAAGGCAGAAATGCCTAGCATTCCATATTAAAAGAGAATGGACTTTGCATACATTGTCCTGTGTTTCATAGAAGATATTTTGTGTTTGTTTATGTACATAATTGATGTATTAAGGATTGTTCATGTTTTATGTACCTCTTGTAAATGTTACCTCATAACAAATAAAGCGCTCTGATACCTTTTGGGTATAGCTAGAGCTATATAATACTAAAAATAATAATAATTTTAACATAGTAATGTTAAAACTAACTTTACCTAGAAAAAGGCACTCAATAGGAAAAAAGTAGGCCCCACAGAAAAAAACGAATTTGTGTGTTTTACACAACTAGGACATAACAAAAATTAAAAATAGATGCCCAACCTTTTGTTAGTACTGCCTATCAGCTACCCAGCATTTTAGGGGAATCTTATATGTAGAAAAATAGGAGTTCAGAGCTTGGGAAGTAGTTTCATAGGCCAAGTCAAGTAGCAGTAAAATGCGCACACAGGCCTAGGGTTTCAAAAGGCTCCTGTGCAAAATGTTGCAGCACTCTAATGGCATAGCACTTTATAATGAAATTTCAAGTAAACTCAATATGTCAATAGTGTATACACCATAGTTGTTAATAAAAAATAAATAAAAAAAATTAGAAAGCTAAGCTGAATTTATCATTGATGTGGCGTAGTTTTGACTCTCCTTAGCTACATGATATTAAATATTAAAAGGCATTCACATTATATGAGTAATTGGTGGCTGCTGTAGGGGTGAACTGCTAAAATAAAAGCGTCCTCCCTTTTATCACACTGCAAACGATAGATTTTGACTGGCTTGGAATGCCTGGTTTTTAATAGAATGAACTGAGATGCCTTCTCTCCTGAAAAAGTGTAGAAGCTCACACCTGCCGGTCATAAAACACAGCTAGATAAATAAGACCGGGCCTACCCAGGCACAAGCTACAAGTAAAAAAAAAAACTGTGGCAACTAGGTTTTAAGTTAGTATGGAATGGCACATAAAAGCACGTGCATTAAAGAGAAATAGTCTTGAAAATTAGATATATAGTTTCATTATTTTGGATAAAAGAAAAAGGATAAAAGTAAGGACTTTCTTTCCTGTTTCTTTCTAAGAAGCACATTTGTGGATCTGATGGTAAATATTTACTTATTTCTAAAGGGTGAAATACTTATTTCTAAAGGGTGAAACAAGCTTTCTATGTTTCATTAAAGCTTCTGTGCTTAGTTTCAAAAGAAGTTTTGTAGGTGTTATAAATAAATGCATTTAAAGACAAAATGAAAGAAATGAGGCTTGCTTTTCATATGTAGAAACAACAAAAGGGTTAGTGATTATTATTCAATAATGACTACATGTAAAATATTATTATAATCCATTGTACTAAAATCGTTTTTGCATTTTTATGCTCTTTATAATGTCTAATAACCTTACTGTAAAAATAAAAAAATTAATTAGCAATGTAAAAAATCAACATGTAAATTCTGGGAGCATTATGGCATTCTGAAAACTAATATTTTGAGCCGGTTCTTTAGGTGCTAGAAAGCACACTGCACAGGAATAAGAATAAAAACAGCAAAAGTTAGATCCTACCTTTAAAATATCAGGACGGAGGCACCCTCAGTCATGCTTCTCGAGAGTTACTTTGAATTGTGATGGCCACATGGGGACAACCTTGCTCAAGACCAGGGACAACAGGTTTAAGGGTCAGAGGCCAAGTTCTGTATTTAGCACTAACCAGCACTGCTGAAAGCAAAATGCCGACGCAGGGGGTTTTGAGCACTTTTTATAAAATAAGTCAGAACTTTTAAAGTATCTTAAAAAAGTGTGTGATTTCAACTTTTAGGGACCTACAATAGACTATGAAAGCATCACAGCATTTCCTGATGTATACATGTACATATATAATTGTATAAATGCAAGTTGTACATTTAGTCTATAGCCCTTGTAGTAATAATATAAATAAACAGGGCTGTATTTGGTTGAACGGGGAAGATATTCCTTTTCAGCAGTTTTTGCTTCTATTTTGGTCTACAGCAAATGCTTCCTGTAGAAAAAGTGTAACACGTGTTAACAAACGCACACTCCAGTGCAACTTGTTCCAAATAGGAAAAATATATATATATATATAGTACATGCTTGTAATGTTGAAGAGTAGTTTAACAATAACTTAATTCCTTTTAATTAATTAAATTTCCTGATTATAACATTGTAGGATAACACACTACGGGTAATGTGAAAAAAAAACATCATAGCAGTTCAAAATTGCTCAATGTTAAAATAAACTTAGCTCTGTTGAGGTCTGAGGCTATCATGCGCCTAGGAAAATTAGGGTCAAATTAATGCTCAATTCATGTAAATGATATTCAGGATATCGTCATTAGTAATTTAACTATATTTAATAAATGGAAGAATTTACATAGTTGTTACAATAAAATTATGGCCTTGATTAAGCCTTCCTGGAACTAGATTGGACACCACAGATCTGTTTTAGGTAACATTAGCAAAAGGAAGTATTGCATATTCTGTTAGGAGCAGGTGGGGCTATCACTGTTTTCTTCAGAAATAATACCTTTGTAGGAGATATGCAGGGTGGGGTTTATCCTACTGAATAACATTATCAAGGGGCACAGCGTAGATACCAGAGAGTACATAAGAGTAGGGTATCAGTGTTATTGTTGCACAGTTTTTCAGGATGAAGGTATCAGACACGCCCAAGGAGAATGTCATGTTTCCACTAAGGTAGGAGATGTTTCCACTAAGGTGGGAGATAAAGGGATACATTTCACAATTTTAATATAAATGAATATGGCCTCCCTGGAAACACATTTTGCAGCAGAATATTTTTGAATAAATGGAAGTTACTCAGAAATACCTAAGGATAGGTTAGAACAGAGCACTTACTGCTTGCAGCTTCAGTAAGGATTCTCTGTTGTAAGCACCCCCTGTAGCGCACTTGTGGATGTGTTGAGAGATGATGAATGATGCTGTTAGACTGCAACTTGATAATTATAAAAGGGAAATGGCTGTACAGATCACTAACAATAAGGTTCTAGAACTAGAGAACTGAGAGGCTTGGAAAAATGCCCTCCCCATAAAGTAATATTAAAAAAAAAAAAGAGAGGGTGGTGAAAACATGCTGTCCCCATAAAGTGATTACCTTATGAACTTGTGGTTCCCTTAGAATCTGTTGTGCCTGACACCAGTACTATATTATTATTTATACCTGTAGAGGCAGAGTATTTTTCTCTTCTCAGTGGCTTTTAGCATTAAAGTCCATCCACAGAGTGAAAGCCTCTTTGCCGTCGTGCTGGGATACCCAGTACACTTCGTTCACAGTGAGTCCCAATGTCAATGAGCAGGCAGTAAAGAGAGACTTGGACCACCTATGCATGGAAGGTGGTAGCCTCGTCTTGCAGTATGATGATGACCTCCTTGTGACATCTTCATCACTTGAGGCCTGTGAAAGCCTGTGAAAAAGACACTGTAGCTCTGCTGAACTAACTCCAGAAGAGAAGACACAACACCTCATTGTCAAAATGCCAGTGCTGCCAAAAAGAGGTGACTTACCTTTGTTTTGTGATATTCCAAGGTACACGCCGCATGCCACCTGACAGAATAAAATTGTTTCAGGGCATTCAGCTCCTGCCCACCAAGAAAGGAATGATGTCCTTCCTGGGGATAATGAACTGCTGCCACCAATGGGTCCCTGAATGCAGATGCTATGACTAATGAATTTGCAAACTGTTTCAAGAAATTGAAAGAGACATTGTGTACTGCGCCATCATGGGGACTGCCTGACTACAAACTGCCTTTCCATCTCTGTTTCAGAGCAAAATGACATTGCAAATGAAGTGGTGTTGCCAATGGTGTTCTGACACTGATCCAGCGGTATACCAACAACAGATACTCCGCTACCATATACTCACCTGGGCCCATAAAATTAATACACACAATTGAGTAAACCGCTGGAGTGGTTAAAGTTTTATATTCTTCACAATATTCAGGGTTATTTATTTAATTTCCTAACTAACCTTTCACTGATCAAAAAGTTCTTTCCTCTGGTCTATGGACCATTAGTTGAACTAGTTGATGGTGATAATTAACATAACCCATAACTATTCTTTTATTTTAAGTAAATGATCACAGACTCAAGAAGTTTTAAAATCTTTATCTAAATTAAATGCATGTGAACCATCTCAAAATACAGTGCAGTCACCATCATTCTTAGGAGAGAAAATTCAATTGATTAAACATCAAGCTTATACTTCGGACTCATACAATAATTAATGCTCAGAAAGGGAGAGGACAGAGAGAAAAGAACATCTACAAAATACATGAAATTATATTTACCAAAAATGGTGTGAAAGACCAACCCCCTGGCCAAATGGCTGGTAAGGGTCCCCCAGGATAGGTCAGGGGACAAAGACTTCAGGACAGGATTCAGGACAGGATAGTTGACCTCTCTAGAATACCGACGATTGCGCCGCACCCCTCTCTGACACTCTCTTCCTCCTCGAGATTCTTCCGCGATCTTCTGATCTAACCCAATTAAGTTAGGATAGAAAGTAGTTCTTCATCAGCATCTCACAGCATCTCTCGCAGCATCAGCATCTCTCACGCTCGAACTCAGCATCCCGAACTCCGACTTCAGCATCTCCCTAACTAACTAAAGCTATCTTAATTATACCTTCCTTTTCTTCATGTTCCACCCACTAAAGTTTCAATATTGTAAAAATATGAAATATGATTGGTCAGGCAAGGGGAAGCTCCATCACACCATGCTTACATGTCATCAAATTCTGTTCAACTATTGTTCATAAACCCATCCCCTTAATTTGTATTCATGCATTGAGTTCCCATACATATCCACACTTTATTTTGCAACATTATTATAAGTTCATGAATAAGAGTTCTCTTCGCTGAACTCTTCACCCTCCGTTCTCAGGGCACATCATTTGCGAACTTGGCTCCCGTTCAACATTCGTGTCATCCTTCCGGGTTAACTTTCAGTGGACATGCGCAGTCTTTGAATTACTCAGCTCATTTCAGCTATGCGTGAGAGGCCCAAATGCGCACTAATAATAAAGTCAGAAAGACAAATATTAATTTCACAAATAAATGGTCACACTGTATACCTCCCACCTCTAATCTATTTCCCTTTTCTTATTAATACTTTCCCCGCATTAGCATTAGAAAAATAGCTCGTTTTCGTTTCAGCTAAGCAGATGCCATGCACGCGAGTCTTCAAGACTCCATTTTAGTATCTTCTGCTCATGCGCTAGAATTTCCCTCCAAGCGTTACCTCGTCATACTGCGTAGATGCAGTTGACGCATGTGCACAACAGTTTCCCCGTTTAAAGCGGTATTAGTCCGTCTTCATTGTTATCCGCATTAATACACACATAAGCAAGCTTCGCTAACCCGCGTGTTCATGTGGTGCGTATTAATTATTCACAAAACATGGTTAGTAACTTGTTAATGAGTTAAACGAGAGGATTGCCTCCGAGCAAGTCTCTTTCTTATGAGACCTTGTTCCATCAATCCCCTCTCTGATGGCATTTTAAGCCATCACAAAATTACCCATCCCTTCCCAGATGCCAACTTTAGCACATCTCAGTTTTCTCCTTTTTCTTTCATCATTTCGTCAGTTACTTCTTTTCCTTCTAAATCTTTTATCTTTTTGTATAGCTTTCCTTTCATTTCCTCTAATTGAATTTCTTCATATTCTCTCTTTCGTTTCTTTCCTTTTCCTTCCCTTTTCCTTCCCTTTCTGCATGTATCCTTCTCTTTCCCTTACTTCTGCAACTTTTACATGTGATCATTACTATCATTACTATTGTCATTATCACAACTACTGGTAATATTATTTGACCTAGGAAACTCTTTCCAAAATTAGTAAACCAATTCCCTATTGATGTTATACTTTTTGTTAGTTTTCCCCATACACTGTCAACCTCCATTTGGGTCAAGTCATTATGTATTCTTGTAATATTTCCAATATACCCTTTAATTTCCTTGCTTTTGTCCGGAATATAAGTGCAGCAATGTTGAATTTTCAACATACCACAGACTCTGCCCTCTTTTGCCAATAAAATATCAAGAGCAAGACGATTTTGTAAAGCCATAGACCTTATTGCAACCATCTCTGTATTAATCATTAAGAATCCTCCTGCAGTATCTGTAGAAAGACGATCAACTATGGTTGATAATTTACAAATTTTACGCGAATTTAGAATGACTCCAACTGAGGGTATCAATTCACTAAATATACCACCTACTATTTCAGAAAAACTAGCTCTTCTACTCCATGTTAGTCCATTAGATTTTCCATTGATTCCATTGATTCTGTCCACATGGTAGATTTTTGGAAAAACGATTCCAAAATAACAGCTCCCGTACCATCTTGCAGGTAACCTATAATAGGCATTATTCCCACATACATAATAAACTCCTGGAAATACAGGATCAGTTCCTCCTTTTAGTCCCCACCCTCCTAGAATTAGGAAGTTGTGTTCACATTCACTGGAACCAATGAAATTGTTATTATAATCTGTCTTTAATCTATGGAGGCAGAATTTTCCCTTTTTCACAAAGTCTAGGGACATCGCAGCATGAGCTTCGCCCTTTGCTTAAATTCCCTCTTTCTCAGCCCATGGAGGTACATGGGATTTCTGTTCAGCAGCTTTCTTTGTTAAATCCTGTCTCCTTTCTTCTACTAAATTCAAAAATTATTTTTCTTCACGTAATATACATGTTAAGTTATCCTTGTGTGCCTGAGCTATATCTATTGAACTCATTGTTAAGAAGAATTCACCCATGAACTGTGCATTTTTACTACTAACTACTGGATTCATATTCTTTCTAATAGGCAGTTCTGAAAATACTACATCTAAGTTTGAATAAAAATACTGAAGTTTCCCTGTTGCGTAAAATAAACTTGATAAAACACTACATGATACACCATATGTTAAAGGTATATGATGATACCTCACCCCTTCTGACACTGATGAGGGTAACTTCATACAAACATAACAATTACCAATCTCCATTGTATTAACGTACTGAAATAACAATTTAGTAAACACATTTAAAGACGAATCATTTTCTGATTCATTATGATGATTTATCTCATCTTCTACCCCTATTTCTATTTTAGTTCCCTTTATTCTATCTACTTTCTCATTAGTAATTGTACTATTCTTGTTACTTGTTTCCATCAATAAAGGTACTCCTATTGTTAGAAATAACCATACTAATACTACTAATAAAATACTACATAAGCAAAATCTTACACATTTTCTTTTTAAATTTCGTTTCGGTCTTTCGGTGTCTCCAACTTCTGCCATTTTAATCTGAGAATTTCTTTTCTCTTTTTCTTTCTTTGTTTGTCTAAATTTTCATTTATTTTAAGGAGGTCTTAACTTGCTTTCATCAATCTGTGCAACATGAATTCTTTCTGATTCTTCACGTAAATCTAAGTTTTCAAATTCTTCTAGTATAACATAGGTCCACTCAGGGGCCTTGTATAGTCTGTTCAGAATTCTCAATCTTGGGCTTCTTCGTGTAAGTTTTACTAAGGTTTGTTTAGATTGCGTCTGACTCGTAACTTCATTTACTTGCTCTGGTTTCTTTTCTGATTTTCTTAGGTAATATTTTAGTTTCTTCACTTCATTTTAGTTCCAATTATCTCCTTTTCTAACTCTTTTGACCTGAACTGCACTTTCACCTTCTCTGTCTCCTTCTAAAGTTCTTTTATTTTCACTTAATCTGGGCACAATCTGTCCTTGTTCTTCTTCCCTTTCTAATTGTCTTTGTTCTGTATTTTCTGTATTTGGACCTTCCTCTACTTGTACCTGTTCAGGTCTTATTATAGTTTGTTCTTCTTCTGCCTGAACTTGTTCTTCTAGATCTATCTGATCCTGTTCAGGTCTTATTTCAGTTTGTTCTTCTTCTGTCTGAACTTGTTCTTCTTGATCAATCTTTCCCTGCTCAGGTTTCTGAATGTCTTTGTTTATTTCTACCTGAGTGTGTTCTTCTTTCCCTGTCTTTTCCTCTCTACCTTCCTGTCTCTTTAATTCAGTTGTTCTTCTTGTTTTGACAGCAGCATCAGGTATTTCAATTACTGGTATCCACTCTTCCTGGCTTGTACTTGGCTGTTCGTCATATAGTTGTCTTTCAGAATCTATTACTCTAGATTCTTCAACTTCACAGCTTTCAACTTCTGACGTCTCAGCTTGTTCAGTCAGTGGCTGCTCTTGTTGTTCAGATGGGCTCGGAACTCTTCTGGAATGACTAGCATGAATCCAATTGGGTAAACCTGCACACTTCACTGCTGTGGTAGTGACTAGTATGACTTGATGTGGCCCACCTGGGTGCTAGACATGACTTCCTTGCGTGTTTCTTCACTAACACCCAATCTCCAGGATTCAAATCATGTGCTTGGTCTGGCTGTCTTTCAACTGCGTCTTCTCCAACCTGGTGAGAGACAGAACGCACCATTTCAGCCAATCCTTTGCAATAGTCCAATACCAGATCATCAGTTATATTCATAAATTTATTTCCAGGAACAAATGCTTGTCTCATTGCCCTTCCCATGAGTACCTCATGTGGACTCAATCCTGTTTTTCTGTCAGAAATACTTCTGAGACCCATCAGTACAAGAGGCAATGCATCTGGCCATTTCAGCATTGTGGATGCACATACCTTCCCTAATCTTGACTTGATTGTGCCATTTAGCTGTTCAACTATTCCAGAAGCCTCTGGACGATAAGCACAGTGCAGTTTTTGTTCAATGTTAAATGCAGCACAGATTAATCGAATTATCTCATTATTAAAATGATGTCCTCTATCTGATTCCAAAGTGACTGGAAAACCGAAACGAGGTATCAACTCCCTCAATAGTAGTTTAGCAACTGTAAGACTGTTGTTTCTTCTAGTGGGGTATGCCTCTACCCATCTCGAGAACAGGCACACTATGACAAGTACATATTTCAATCCATTGCAAGGAGGCAATTCAATGAAGTCTACCTGCAATCTGGTGAAGGGTCCTTCTGCCTTTCCAATCTTTCCCCAACTGGCCACTGTCTTCCTGCCTGGGTTTTGCTGCTGACAGATTAAGCATCTTTGGCAAAGGCTCTCTGCGACTACCCTAAACTTTGGATTGTACCAACTCTGTCTGAATAATCTGATCATCGAATCTCTACCAATGTGAGTTGTCCCATGGTATACTCTTGCCATTTGAGAGAGCAGACAATCTGGCATGACTGGTCTGCCATCTAAGTACACCCACACTTCATCTTCTGTCCTTTTTGTACAAGCTGATTTTATCCAGATTTCCTTTTCTTTTTCCTCAACTTCTTCCTGTAACTGTCTGACCTCATCCCATGTTTCTGGAACTGAGAAAAACATAAGTTGGCAGCTGGTTTCACCCGTTTCAATTTTTCTGTTTATTGACATTGTATTTCTTGCACAATATCGAGCAATTTGGTCTGCATATCTATTACCAGCCGTCACATAGTCATTTCCTGACTGATGTGCAGCGCATTTAACAACTGCTACTTCTTTTGGCAATTGTAATGCTTCCAACAAATCCTTTACATTTTTACTGTTTCTGATAGGAGATCCAGAAGAAGTTAGAAATCCCCTCTGCATCCAGAGTTGGCCAAAGTCATGCACAACCCCGAAACCATATTGACTGTCCGTAAATATGGTTATTCTCCAATTTTTCCCCTTTTTGCCTGCCTTTGTTAAGGCCACCAATTCGGCTACTTGTGCAGACTTGACTTCCGGTAAACAGGATGCTTCAACTACCCCTGTTATCTTACATACAGCATATGCAGCACTTAATCCTCCTCCTTCTGTTCTGGCCCATCCACGAACAATTCATGATCAGATTCCTTCAATGGTGTTTCTTTTATGTCTGGGTGGGGCTTAGTACACAATTCAGTCACATCCAGACAATCATGATCAATCTCATCTTTCACTTCTTCACAACATGGATCTGGCAATAATGTGGCAGGATTCATTATCGTACATCTTATCACTGTCACATTTTCTGCTCCCAAAATCACTCTTTCATACTTAGTCAACCGACTGGGAGTGAGATGTTGTGTTCTCGTTCTTGGCAAAAGAATCTCAACTGAGTGTGGAACGTAGACTTTTACGGGATGTCCCATCACTATTGACTCACTTTGCTCTAGATTCATACAAGTAGCAGCTACTGCTTTTAAGCAGCCAGGTAAGGCTGAGGCCACTGGATCCAAGGTGGCAGAAAAATACGCCACTGGACGTCGGCTCAGTCCATATCTCTGTGTTAAAATTGAAAGTGCACAATTTTCTCTCTCACAACAAAACAGAGCAAATTCTTTCGAATAATCAGGCATGCCCAAGGCAGGGGCCTCACATAGACAGTTTCGTAGTTTCACAAAGGCTTCCAAACATTCATCATTCCAATCAATTGGATCTTTCGCTCTTTTCCGAGTTAATTGTATCAATGGCTTTGCTATCATGGAGAAGCTATTAATCCACTGCCTACAGTACCCAACCACTCCCAGAAACATTCTCATCTCCTTCTGTGTCTGAGGTAGTTGCATTTCTTTGATTATTTTTATTCTTTCCGGTGTCACTTTTCTAACTCCTCTTTCTATTTTATGCCCTAAATATCTAACTTCTTGTTGACAAAACTGCAATTTTTCTGGAGACACCTTGTGTCCTCCTTCGGCCAAATAGTTCAGTAATGCAATTGTGTCGGTGACACAATCTTCTCGTGTTTTTGATGCCCCTAATAGGTCATCAATGTACTGAACCAGAACTGATTTCCCGGGCATAATTAATGACTCCAGACACTTTTTCAGTATCTGATTGAAAATTGAGGGACTCTCTGTGTACCCTTGAGGAACTCGGCACCATGCCAAAATACTATCCTCAAACCGAAAGGCGAAGAGATACTGGCTGTCTGGGTGCAAAGGAATAGAAAAGAATGCTTGGCACAAATCAATTACTGTAAACCAACCTGCATTCCAGGGTATCTGATAAAGGATCACTGCTGGATTTGGCACTACAATTTTGTTGATTTTTCTCAAATCTTGTACTATCCTGTATTTTCCGCTAGGCTTTTTAAGTCCCATTATTGGCGAATTACAAGGACTACCCATTATCTCTTTTAAAAGGCCTTGTTTAATCATTCGGTCAATTTCTGGAGCAATTCCTGCTTTCACTTCTGGACTCATTTTGTATTGTCGTGTGTTTGGATAAACTGCACCTTCTTTCACCGTCACTTTAACTGGATCTACATTTGACATCAGCCCAATATCCTTTCCTGTAAAATCCCACACTTCTGGATTCACTGTGGTTCTCAACTCTTCCGGCAATTCACTTTCAGTTATCAATGAAAACATCTCATCTACTTCTGTACCTTGTTTATCTAGCATCATTTTATATATAACACCTTCATCAGGGGTTTGGAAAGCGACACCATCTGGTGTACAGTAGATCGTGCAGTTCATTTTGCACAGTAGATCTCTTCCCAACAGATTTACTGGACTGGAATCGCAAACTATAAACCTATGCGTATCTTTAAAATTTCCGATATGTACCTCCATTGGTTTTGTGATTGGGGTTCTAATCTGTTGATTTGACACTCCTACAACTTGGATAGATTCTCCCGAGAGGGGTAGGTTTGGGATGTCTGCTGTTCTCACAGTAGACCGGGTAGCACCAGTATCCAATAGAAAAGTGATGTCATTACCTTCAACTTTCCCATCAACAAATGGACCTGACTGATCTACCGGCAAGGATGCGCCAAGCACGCACTCCTCTTTCTCCCCCCTCAGGCACCGTCATTGCACGTAGTCCGAATTTTATACATCATTCTGCAAAAAATACTGTGTAACCACTCTGTTATTCTTACCACTTTCTCCGTGAAATCCGGTGTTCGCACTGTACTTTTGAGGGTTCACAAAGTTTGGCATAGGAGCTGGTGGCACCTGATACTGTGGAGTAACTACCTGCCGCGGCTGATTCATAAGTACTTCATTCTGCATCTGTGGAATTAAATTTTGGTTTGGCCCATTATTATTATTCTGAATATTCTTACACTCGTTCTTCCAATATCCAAGCTTTCTGCACGCATGACAAGGAAACTTCTTCTTCGCTTCCTCTCTATTCATTCGTCCTCTTACTTTACCACCATTCGCCGCTTGATCATTCTGACTATGCTCTTTCATCTGATTATCAGTCTGAGTATTTAATTTATTCTCCTGTTGTTCTGTTAATTTTACTTGTGCCCACATCATTTTTCTCTTTTAGCTTTCTACGCCTTGCCTCAATGTCGTCTCCACAATACTTAGCATATTTCAAAATCTCATCAACCATCTTACTTTGCCAGCACAACATGTGCTGCTGAATCATCTGGCTAATCTCCGGTTTCAAACCATACACAAACCGATACACAAAATGTCCCATATCTTTATCACCAATGTTCTCAAAACCACTATACTGCTTAAACACTTGTAGTAACCACTCATAATATGCTTGTACGGACTCATTTGGCTCTTGAGTTGTTCTATCTATCTTTACCCAATCTGTTTCTTTAGGAGGGATTTTCCCTTTCAGGAAAGTAATTACTTGATGATATTTCTTCATCACCTCCTCTGAGGGTGCTCCTGTCTTCGAGTCTCTGGCATACTCCTCATTTGGCCAATCAATTGTGATCTTACACTCTGTCCATAAAACAGCAGGTACCACAATATCAAACAAACCATCCAGATCTTTCAATAAAACCTTTGAAACCTTCACAAATCTTTCCACCTGTTTATACCATTCAACTGGTTTTTCTCTTAATCTGGGGAAATCATTCGTAAATGACAAAATATCCTGTCTACTCCAAGGGACATGAACATATCCACCACCAGGAACTTTTCTCATTGGACACATTTTCTCAACCTTATCTGATTCTCTCACTGGAAATGCAGCTGATGCTTCTCTTGCTTGTACCTCCTCTTTCTTTCTTATCCACCTAATTCTCCATTTGTCAATGTCTCCCCATTTTCGCAAAATGTTCATCAACTCTTTTATCTGTAGTCTCTTACCAGAAACATTTACACTTTCTAGATCTTTGTCAGTGAAATCCACTCGATATGGTTTCTGCAATAATTTTGATTTCCCTATATCTGTTCCAATCTTTGAGGCAACTTCTGTTAATCTCTCATGAAATACTCTTGCTCTTCTGGTTATACTCTTACATAAAAATAACAACTCCTCGTCATTATAAACGCTCAGTCTTTCTATGCTCACATTGCCAGTTATCATTTGTTCCAACTCTACTTTCAATCTACTGATATCTAGAATCTTTGGTTGTGGGTTTCGATTGTCTATTTCCTGTGCCCATCTCTCTAAATCTTCAGGGGTAACTGCCGTTGAACCTCCAGTTCCTATAGGAACTAAAGATCTCTTTTCTCTCAAATTTGGTGGTATAGCTCTCTTCGGAGTTTCTGTTAATTGTTCAATATTCGGGAGATCCATTAATGAAATAACTGATTCACTTTCACTGGCCTGATCATCTGTAATTATTACTTCTCTTCTGGGACTATTTAACGGAATTGTCACAGTTTGAGGTTTCTGGTAAGTCTTTTTATCTCCATATAATGGGATTACAGGACCAATAGTCACTGTTGCTGTCAAAGCTTCGGCATTTAAATTCAATTGGCTTACTTTCTGAACTAATTCTTCTCTAGTTTTATTTAAAGCTTCTCTCTCATTATCCTGCAACACCCTATTAAGTGTCACATCATGTAAAATTTGTGGGGTTAAAGGCATTCCTATCACTGGTGCACTTGGGGTAACCTTACTAGGTGCTTCTTGGTATGGTGGAGGATTTTTAATCAAAATATCTTCTAATAGTTCATCATCTGATTCGCCATATCCTGTCGTATTCATGTGCTTCGTTTTTTCTTTACACTTTCCTCCTAACTGTTCTTCAGCCATTATTACTGGATATAAACCCTCGGTCACCACAGCTCTTCTCCAACGCTTCATTTGATCTCCACTTGACTCATACGGATATCTAGGTAAAAATCCTCTAAATCTCCGACCACTTCTGTATTTTTCATGATCAAATGCCTCAATTTCCCATTCTTCCAAAGCTTCATACTGTGTCATTCTAGGATTTGGTTCTAACATATTCATTCTATCTCTCAAATTCTGAAGTATCTTTAAATTGAAAGTGCCATGCTCCGGAAAAGCCAAAACTCCATCACCTTTAGTATACTCTACCCAATTTTCCAACCATACACACGTGTGATATCCTTTCTCCATCATCATAAAGGAAGCAGGTGTTTTGGGTGGGGGAATAGGAATTCCCTCTCTAGTCATTACAGGCTTGTCTTTCTTAAAGACATTTTTAATTTTCTTCATTAATGTCATTTTCTTTGGTCTTCCGAACATTTCAGACGCTCGATATAGGAAAGAGTCTTCCGTATATCTTCTAGCTCTATTACCTACGTCCCGTCCTATGTCAGCACGACTCACACCCACAGTCAAATCAGGACTCAACATACAATTCTTTTTCGACCAATCCTAGACCGGCTTCTATCTATCAACCAATCAGACTCAGGCTCACGCTCGTGGTCTGACCAATGCCAGCGCGGCCTTTTGTGACGTCAGTATTGCTCCTTACTACTGACCCCTCCTTTACAATCTGCTTCTGTCACATGCCCGCTGTTTCAACCAATCCCAGCGCGGCTCTTTGTGACGTCAGTGCAACTCCGGCGACTGACCCTACCTTCACAAGGTAATACGAAAACTTATTTCTTTTACTTTTCTAAAATAAAAACCATTAGTAACAACATAAAAAAATTCGCTACTCTGTCTGTTCCACTAAACAAAAGGATAGATTTCAACTTATTCTTGAGTTTCAGAATTACTCTTCTTCCACTGCGAGTAAAACCCCTGTTTACTCTTCATTCAAGCTCAGGAGAACCTGTTACTTCTCCAGTGTCACCCGTATTGGGAAATGAGACCAAAGTTTCACCAGCAAACCCCTTTTGCTATCATTCGCACTCTACTTTTATACAAAATAGTCCCTAGTTTAATACTGCCAGCCCTATGTAGCTTCTCAGTATTATTCCAACAGACGAGTAACCTCACTGCAGTATGGCTTCTGTCACCACCCGCTATTCATTTTCCCGGGATTTCTAGACAACATAAAACAAGACGCTAACTCTTTTTGTTAAACATAAATCAATAATCAATACTTATCACCAAACTAGTCAATAATAACCATAACTCTGCTACCAGAAAACTGATCCAGCGGTATACCAACAACAGATACTCCGCTACCATATACTCACCTTGGCCCATAAAATTAATACACACAATTGAGTAAACCGCTGGAGTGGTTAAAATTTTATATTCTTCACAATATTCAGGGTTAGTTATTTAATTTCCTAACTAACCTTTCACTGATCAAAAAGTTCTTTCCTCTGGTCGATGGACAATTAGTTGAACTAGTTGATGGTGATAATTAACATAACCCTTAACTATTCTTTTATTTTAAGTAAATGATCACAGACTCAGGAAGTTTTAAAATCTTTATCTAAATTAAATGCATGTGAACCATCTCAAAATACAGTGCAGTCACCATCATTCTTAGGAGAGAAAATTCAATTGATTAAACATCAAGCTTATACTTCGGACTTATACAATAATTAATGCTCAGAAAGGGAGAGGACAGAGAGAAAAGAACATCTACAAAATACATGAAATTATATTTACCAAAAATGGTGTGAAAGACCAACCCCCTGGCCAAATGGCTGGTAAGGGTCCCCCAGGATAGGTCAGGAGACAAAGACTTCAGGACAGGATTCAGGACAGGATAGTTGACCTCTCTAGAATACCGACGATTGCGCCGCACCCCTCTCTGACACTCTCTTCCTCCTCGAGATTCTTCCGCGATCTTCTGATCTAACCCAATTAAGTTAGGATAGAAAGTAGTTCATCAGCATCTCACAGCATCTCTCCCAGCATCAGCATCTCTCGCGCTCAAACTCAGCATCCCGAACTCCGACTTCAGCATCTCCCTAACTAACTAAAGCTACCTTAATTATACCTTCGTTTTCTTCATGTTCCACCCACTAAAGTTTCAATATCGTAAAAATACGAAATATGATTGGTCAGGCAAGGGGGAAGCTCCATCACACCATGCTTACATGTCATCAAATTCTGTTCAACTATTGTTCATAAACCCATCCCCTTAATTTTTATTCATGCATTGAGTTCCCATACATATCCACACTTTATTTTGCAACATTATTATAAGTTCATGAATAAGAGTTCTCTTCGCTGAACTCTTCACCCTCCGTTCTCAGGGCACATCATTTGCGAACTTGGCTCCCGTTCAACATTCGTGTCATCCTTCCGGGTTAACTTTCAGTGGACATGCGCAGTCTTTGAATTACTCAGCTCATTTCAGCTATGCGTGAGAGGCCCAAATGCGCACTAATAATAAAGTCAGAAAGACAAATATTAATTTCACAAATAAATGGTCACACTGTATACCTCCCACCTCTACTCTATTTCCCTTTTCTTATTAATACTTTCCCCGCAGCAGCATTAGAAAAATAGCTCGTTTTCGTTTCAGCTAAGCAGATGCCATGCACGCGAGTCTTCAAGACTCCATTTTAGTATCTTCTGCTCATGTGCTAGAATTTCCCTCCAAGCGTTACCTCGTCATACTGCGTAGATGCAGTTGACGCATGCGCACAACAGTTTCCCCGTTTAAAGCGGTATTAGTCCGTCTTCATTGTTATCTGCATTAATACACACATAAGCAAGCTTCGCTAACCCGCGTGTTCATGTGGTGCGTATTAATTATTCACAAAACATGGTTAGTAACTTGTTAATGAGTTAAACAAGAGGATTGCCTCCGAGCAAGTCTGTTTCTTACGAGACCTTGCTCCATCACTGACACAGCTGGAAAAGAAAGGCCTGTGGGACACAACTATGTGAGTTTGCTTTCTGCAGTTATTGGGGGTCGGCAGCTGTGATGGTGGAGAGGACGGCTCTCATTGTGTTGGACAATACTTGTATTGTCTAGGTGCCACATTTGGTGCAGATGCATTTGGTACGGTTGTTGTTGTTGTCTGGATCGACACAACATTTTCTGCTGGCAGGCACACAGGTTATAATGGCACTATGTTGTCTAATTGTAATGTCATAATAAGATGCCCACCTGTTAATTTGGCAAAAGTATTACCTGCAATTGGTTATTCTGATGAGATCCATTCTCTTAGAGACAGATGAGACCCCTAAGTATGTTGGTGTTGAGATTGTAGAAAAAGGCACCACGCCAAGATTAGACACTATTAGAAAAGGCAGACTATAGGAGTGGTACACTGATGGTTCTTCAGCAGACTGATAGACACTAATTACAGAGCAGGGTATGCTATAGCAATAGCAGACAACAAAGTTGAAAGTACAGCTCTACCACTTGAAACATCTACCCAATAAGATGAGCTGTATGCTGTAACAAAAGCATGAATACTAGTCAAGGGTAAAACTGTTAACATTTACACTGACTCACATTATGCTTTGCAGTTCTTATTTGTAGCCAACTGTGGAAGTATCACGGATTAATAACAGAAGCAGGGCGCCTTATTGAAAATGGTCCTTTAGTAAGGAGCTTGTTAAAAGCAAAACTATTACACATCAAGATAGCGGTAATAAAATGTGAAGCCTACACAGGAGCTAATACTAAGTTAGCCAAAGGTAATGCCATCGCTGACACAGCATTAAATGAGAGCATGTTACAGCCAGTGCAGATGGGACTAATGAATAAAGCATTCCAAAAATACAGCTCATTCAGAGACAATTGTTGCAAGCTAATGTAAAGGAAGCACAATGGTCTGCAACAGCACATGAACATACAGGGTGGATTGATGATGGATGTGAGCCGAATAATGAAGAGAGTGTGGGCCTACCAGGATGAGATGCCTGTGTCCCCACGCAGTATGTTCCTTTCCCTTACAAGACTGGAGCAGGGACCCTCTGATATTGCACAAGGGAGGATGAATGCGCAGATGCATGTTGCTTCCCAGTGAATGGATTTAAATATTTACTGATGTGGGTGGATACGTTTTCAAAATGAATGGAAGTGTGTCCAACAGGGAAGAATGATGCAGCAACTGGGGTTCAGTGCTTCAGGAAAGCCAGCTCTCCAAGGTTAAGGGTCCACCAGGGCATAAATAGCGATAGAAGGAGATCACTTAGTGACTACATTAATGCTAAAGAGGTTGTTCTTGGGAATAAAGTATAACATGCATACCCCATACCACCCTCCAACGTTGAGGCCAGGAGGAGTAAATGAGCTCCAAAATAAAAATAAAAAATAGATTATTAGTAAAGGCAACTGATGGAACAGGCCTGAAATGGCCTGATGCTCTGACTTTAGTAATGCCTGCAATGGGGCAAAGACTTCTAAAGCAACTATGAAGACATGGTCATGGTGAGAAAAATAAAAACTGTTTCTCTTAGTTCTAGGTGGACTGGACCGCAGACGGTGAACCAACGCCATGAATGGATTAAGGGGACAAGATGCAGGGCAGCACCCCAACACCTCAGAGGATGGTACCAGAAATTGATGACCATCTGTCACCAGAGGACCTGCGCAACACAGCAGTCAAGAAGAGGACAGACCAGACCATTTCTACGATCCATGAGGGCCCATCATAAAGTGTCAGAGGGACGTGACATCAACTGATGCTGTTGAGTGAAGTACACGACGCAGTCTCGAAGAAAGGTGATGGTCTGCACCTGCAGAAAAATAGACTGAAGAGGACAACGCAGGGCAGGTCCGTGAAACCGCCCCTGAACAAGACGACTGCGGACCAGGAGGAGAAGCAGATGACCGCTCACTGCGTGCCTTTCAATTATTGACACTTGCAGAAAGTGCCCGGGAACTGAGTGACTAAGTGACACTGTAGCCTTATGCATTGCATAGAGCAAACAATATTTGTTGGACACTTAATTATGAGTATGCTGCCGGTATCACAAGCCTGCTGATATAATAATGCACACAGTAAGTAGTATGAATTCAATACTAGCATATCACTGTGTTCATGTTCAAAAATAATTATCAGATCAGGATGTATCAATGTGACAATATATGCATTTTTATGCAAACACTGTGTAATGCCATCCAAAGATATGTAACTATGTTTCCTTCATATATACATATATATATTTTGGTTTTACACTAATGTCGGATAGGACTATCCAAAAGGGAGGATTGTTGAAAAATATATATATGTCCATATAAATTCATGTGTATGCACTTCAAAGATATCATGCTCAGATATATCACACTAACATGAGGCCTGGAGCTCCAAAGGGCTTCCTATCTGACCTTGACTGGACAAGCTTCAACAGCTATTCTGAACCCCCTTAGAGGTCACTTTGCTTGTCCTGACTTCATGATAGTTCCTTATCTGGTTGTGCAAGTTGCTTACACAGTGCCGAGCCAGCCTTTCTAGTCTTCCCATATCTAGCTGTTTATAATTGGCATGGTGCAGATCTTGCACATCCCTGTTAGCCATATTTGGCTTGGTGCCTTATTCTAGTTCCGCTGACATGGCATTACTAAACGTATATAGCACCCAGAAACCAGTCACTCTGGGAAGAAGCAGTCTGAGAGCCCCTAAGGCAGGAGACCTGACTTCTTCCTTGCTAATTAGCAATGATGCATGCATTTGGTACCAATAAAATACATTTCACTCTGTTTCTGAGCAAACCTGCTATGTCTGGTGAGTTTCATTAATTTGCTCCTGGGAGGGTGCCAGTATTTCCCTATAATCCTTAAAGGCATTTTTCATTTCCTATGCATGATGTGTAATGCATCTCACATAGAAAAAGGAGCTAACAAGGAGAAATAAAGATATTTCTCCTCGTTACGCCTGGGTCTGGGAGGGGCACCATTTTGGCACAAGCCCATGTTTACAGACCTTTGTAATTCTGGGACTGGACCAAAATCCACGGGTCGATGCATGGGAATGCCCATGCTCCATCCATGAAATGTCTCCCCGGTGCAATGTTCTTTACAAAGCCACACAAGGTGCTGCAAATCGGCCCTTGCATGGCTTCGTAAATCTCTACTAACATTTTACGTCGTGACTGCACCAAAAAAGTGGCACATCCATGACGCAAAATGTTAATAAATCTACCCCTATGTGCCTAATACTTAAGGCATGGTGAAGAAAGAATACCAGTTTTGAATGGAACCCATCAGATGCAACCTTTCATGGTGGCACTTTGAGAAAGAAGCATCAGGATGTCCCTGTGTACTGCCAGGGGTATCACAAAGGCCTCTTTGGCCACTACAGTTTGGGGTGGGGGCTCTTCCCTTCAGGGACCCCCATCCCAGTTCAAATCAAGTCAAGTCAAAATAACTTTATTTCGGCAGCCAACACCATAAAAATATACACAACATACATTAAAATATCTAAAAGAAAGAATAGTAACATTAAAACACAATTTGTATATAAATATAATTGTTCATAAAAGTAGCAATTGGAATTAAATTCAGTGTATGGTTGCGGAAAGGCCATTTGATCACAAGAATAGCAGCAAGGTATAATGAACAGTGCATTAAAGTGGATATAAAGGATCAAGCTGTCACGAGTGAAGTAAAAGGGCCTTTCTTCGGACCAGCCACATTGCACCCAGATATTTGGCAACTGCACAGACGTATTACGGCCGGCAGGCAACTCTAAGTGTGCGAAGGGCAATACTATGCCTTCGTGTACCTAGCTGTCTACAAATAGGTTTTAGACAACCAGAACAAACCATGAGAACCTCCTAAACCTCCTAGAATGCAGGATGGGTCTCTCCAGTACTATGTTAAAATGGTTCTCCTCTTTCTTACACAACAGATCTCAAAGAGTTATGATCAATCACACTCTATCCACCCAGACACCAGTCATGATACGCGTCCCTAAAGGCTCTTCACTCTGCCCCACCCTGTTCAACCTGCTTTTGGAAACCTTGACTGAAATCCTCAAGCTCTCTAAACATCTCATACCATATGTATGCTGATGATACTCAGTTCTACATGAAAATCACCTCTCCAGAAGACATTAGCATCCTCAACAAAATGCTGACAAAAAAAACAACATTGGCTGACTCGCAACCACCTCAAACTGAACGCCCTTAAAACTGAATTCCTATTGATCACCCCACCCAACCACACTCCTCACATCACAGAGTGGCTCACACAGCTAGCAGCCTTGAACTGTACCCAACACATCATAACCTCATCAAGATCTCTAGGAATAACCCTGGACAATCACCTGTCAATGCAGGATCACAACAGTGCCTTCACAAGGGGCGCCAACTTCAATCTACATGTCCTAAGGAAATTAAAACCTTTCATTCCAACCGCAGATCTCAAGACAGCGGTTCAAGCACTAGTGTTCTCCAAACAAGATTACAGCAGTGCCACCCTTGTGGGACTACCTAAAGCAAAACTGGCACCTCTAAAGGCAACCTTTAACACAGCGGTTCGACTCATCAAAGGCTCTAAAAAAGCGTTTACATCACCCCAGACCTTGAAGCACTGAACTGAGGCAAAAATTCATCTATAAATAGCCTGCTTGACTCATTAAGCTCTTCACCACAGCACTCCACATTACCTGGCCAAGAAACTCGTCCTATTAGGCGACAACAGAACTTTGCGAAGCACTGGCTCCCTCCTACTAAAGCCCTACAAATTAAAAAAAAAAAAATCCTACAAGCGTTCCTTCTTCAGAAGCGCCCCCCACAATTTTGAACTCTCTTGCTCTCGAGATCAGAACCAATCCCTCAACTGCCCTCTTCAAATAAAAAGTAAAGAAACTTCTAATGAACAGATTCCTTCCACGTTGAAGATGCATCCATCCCATACTTTAACCTCCATGGCTAGCCCTCCACAAGACTCTCTGGTCCTTCTACATACCCACTGTTACCTTTTTCTTTGATGACACCCAACATATTACTTATTAGGCCCCCTCGAATCCAGACTTTACGAATGCCAACTTATGTTCTATATTGACTTTGCTATTCTCTCTCAATTGTATACTCCTTTTGTGTAACTTTTTGTGTTCCTGATGTACAGTGCTCTGATACCCAAAAGGGTCATGGTTGCCATATATAAAACTCAATGAAACAAAACAAAAACAGGTTCCTTAGGGAAGTTGCACGCTGGACAAACCAGGGATTCCGGTCCCAGCCATTTAGAGGCAAATGATTTCAATGGTAAAGTTCCTACTATAATTTCAGGTACAACCTCCTGTCCATTGGCACAGTGATAATGTTCCAAAGCTGCTCAAAGACACAAGAGGAATTAAAATCAAGAAACTCGCCTGACAAGGTACAACTGGCAACTTTGAAGCATCATCAGACATTGTTTTTGTCCAATAGAGCTTTTTACAGAGACTCCTTTCAAGGAATGGCGCCACCCAACAGGTTCTTCTATAAGTCGACCAGACCAATGGAGATACGTTTGTTTTTATGTGTTGGAGCCAGTGGATTTTGTTAGGTCTAACTTAATGACATCCTGTAAGACAGTGGCATAATGAGCTAGCTCTGGGGTAGAACACAATCTCCTCCAGTATAGCACCTGACGCAATCTAGTTGTACCTTTTACCCTTTTTACACCCATGTCCAATGACAAGGGGTAGGATGTAGTGCTGGGGGGTAGGAGGGCCACAGTTCTCAAACATAGTATTCAGATCTAATCAGTTTGTTGATGCAAGTAAAGTCCCAGAGTTCTGCCCCATAGAGAGCAGAGCCCAGTGCCTTCGCCTCATAGATCTGAAGAGCAGGTACAACTTGTTTAATGAAGGAGGCTCAATGCTCTTTGGAGATGACCCCAAGTATCTGTCTGTGCCGAACAACCGCCTTACTAATGTGTTGCTTCCGTGACATATTAACAGAAAGAGTAACGACCAGGTAGGCTAGGCACCCCACCTTCTCTAAGGGAATTCCCACTGATACTAATCTCCCTTTGTGCGATTTGTGCTGATTAAAAAACATAAGTTCGGTTTTTGCAGTGTTGATTTCCAGACCTCGAATGAGGCAAAACCCGTCAAAGCGGTCAAAAGTTTTTGGAGCCCACTCGGAGACTTGGAGATCAGCAAAGTATCGTCAGCGAAGAGGAGAATTGGGATTTTCACATTAGCTAATGAGGGGGCGTCTGTGTGAGACTGAGATAGAAAGTGTATGATATCATTTAAGTACAGCGAGAATAGAGTTGGAGCCAATACACAGCCCGGTCGTAAGCCTTTGGACACCAGGATCTTCTCAGTCAGCTGATCCTGTGTGCCTCATCGGATTCTGGCATAGATGTTTTCATGGAGGCGTATTACTATAGACAGAATATCATGGGGCATGCCCCTGTCACTGAGAACTTGCCATAGTTTTGGGCGCGGTACCAAGTCAAAAGCAGATTTTAGATCGACAAAGGAAACATACAAGTTGCCTCTGTCGATTACTACCATCTTCCAATAGATTAACAGGAAGCAGAGGACTTGATCAACGGTAGATACTCTTTTCTGAAACCCAGTCTGAAAGGGGCTTAGGACATCATTTTCATCAATCCAAACCTGAATTTTGAATAGTACACAGCGGCTAAAAACCTTTTATATGTGGTCTATTAGGCTTATTGGCCTATAGATTACAGGCTGGGAGCTGTCACCCTTTTTGTAGATTGGGAGCACTACGGCGCCATTCCAGGAATCAGGGATGGGTGCTCTCTTAGCGATGGCATTAGCAAGGATAAGTACATATTTAGACCATATTTAATGTTACGGAGGAATATGTCAGCTGGTATGCCATCCGGGCCAGCAGCCCTACCTCTCGTGATAGCGCTAAAGGATTCTAGAATATCCGATAAATCACACATTGGTGTGGCGCTGCCCGGGGAAGTAAGAGACAGTGAAGGAACCTCAGTTGGAATCGCAGTACCATCGTGGTATAGCTTCTTAAAATGATCAGACCACTCAGATGGAGAAACATAATTGGTAGGTTTGAGTGCTAAATCAATACAACCCCATGAGAACAACACCCAAATTAAGTAGAATCCCTAACAGAGGAGGCATCCTTAAGGTCCCGCCACCTTTGTTCATCCCACTCCTTTTTTGCTTTATCCAGACACTTATTACATGTCCAACCTCAAAAGAAAAGGAGCGTAAAAAAGTCATTATTCTTTCAAAGATTCCAAGAATAGTAATGTTTCATTTAGATCCCCACTCAAGGTAGTCACTCAGAAGTCTTGTGTTTCTCTTTGAATCCAATTTTTATTCAATCAATGCTTTTTATCAGAAGCAGTCCACTCAGCCCAGCCAACGCGTTTCGTCCCATGGGGACTTCATCAGGGCTCAAAATCACGATTATGTCTGAATAGTCTATCCTCTTTTCAAATGTGTTAATCTTGGTGAAGAGCAATTCATATCAAAGAATGGCTTCCTGTTCCCATAATTCTCTTGCTCCTCCTGACTGCCGTTCATATAGTGTCCATCTGGTCGACGCCTCTGAGGCGAAATTTGATTCAAAGAGAAATACAAGACTCCTGAGTGACTACCTTGAGTGGGGATCTAAATGAACTATTGAAGAAGCATTACTATTCTTGGAATCTTTGAAAGAATAATTACAGATTTACTTTTTTACGCTCCTTTTCTTTTGAGGTTGGACTTTGTATTTACGTGGCCTAGGGCCAGTGGGACCAAATAAAGTTGAGCGTTTATGTGTAATAATAGAACTTTCTAAATAGCACACCAGTACGCCCTTTTCGAGCCCACACTGCCAATATGCCTTTTTTAACTTATTATATGCCTTCCTAATAACATGAATTCAAGCAGAATCCTGATCTTCGATGGCCTGCACCAGAGTATTTTTGATCTGACGACATTTCCCATTATACCAAGAGATGGGCTTATTGGCAATTTTTTTTGTATGGGTAACAGGAATTGTGAAGTATGCCAAAATGATCGCTATGTAGGACACAAATAGCCTTATGGCCCTCTTCATTGAAGGGGCCATCATGCATTTTAGGAAGCATCATTTGCAAGTCCTGACTTATGGCGGACAAAGTGTCTGGGAGGGCTACTTTTTGGTGCCATTTCAGCCAACGCATATCAGTTGTGACTCAATATCTCTTGTAAAAGAGGGGGGAAAGTGGTCAGATTGGTGGCTAGCACAAAGGGCTGGCATGGAAAGGGACAGCCGATTATGGTCGCTCTCCGCCCTATGTGTAATAAGCATATTGTCGACAAGTGGCCACACCCAATTCTTCAGGGTGGTCGCATTATGCCCCAAGGCCAATGAATATCTTTGAGATATGGGAGACTCGGGCCCCTCTTCACATTCTGCAGTGGGCCCTATCAGTTTACGGTATGCCACTGCATACTGAAGCCTCACTGAGTCCCTTGCAAATGGGGACAGAAAAGATTGAGGGGCATATTCTCAAGAACGTGTGATAACTACCGCAAGTGTAGCTTAACGCAACCCTACACATCGCAGTCCATCGCGGGAAAACAACTCCGTGTTAACGTGGTATTCACAACACGGCGGTACCATGCGATAGTCACAAGATAACGTGTCAAATGAACGCGGAAGAAACAACGCGACGCCGCAAAAACGCGAAACCCCAACGCAAAAATAGTAGCGATGACGCCAATCGCGATACAAAAATCTACGAAAACCAGCCACAGGCCTGCAATTCCCACGCGTCCTGTGAGAAAATGCACCATAAAAGTAGAAAAAAACATGCCGACAAAAGCCAAACAACAGCCAAGCACAATGGAGGCAGCCGGAGCAAGTACAGAGGACAACCAGAACCCAACAAGCCCCACGGAGGACCATCCCGGGACCTCGGGGTCAGGGAAGGGCAAGAACAAGAAGAAGAGGAAGACGAAGTTCAGTCTGCAGGAAAACAGGATCCTGATAACGGAGGTGATAGAACACCATCAATCACTGTTCGTCACCTCCACTGTGTCACTGACAACTAAAAATGGAATATGGCAGACCATCATGGACAAGGTGAATGCAGTCGGAGTGCTGAAGAGGACAATGGACGAGGTCAAGAGGCGCTGGAATGATGTGAAGCGCAAAACCAAGCTGAAACTCGCAAACAACCGGAAGGCAGCAATGCAGACTGGAGGTGGGAGTCCTGCGCCACAGGAGGAGCTGGACGAGATGGAGGAAATGGTGTCCACAGTCATCAGTGGGGAGACGGTGGCAGGAGTCGGGGGACCGGACACTGCTCAACATGACCGGACACAACAACAAGAGGGTGAGTAACCACCAGGCACTGGGGGGGATGGGGATAGATGGGCACAATGGCACACATGCACAATTAAGCATAGCACAACTGCGGACAAACCATGTCCCAGACCCACAACTCCCACCAAGAGACCAATGCACACAGGTATGCAACATCTCAGCACTGCAGAAGCACAGAACCCAGAGGCACACTGCATGGAAGGGAGGAGGGCAGCTAAATCAGAGCTGCAGGGACGACTCCCCCAAAATGCGGCACACACACATAACATGCAGAGCACATCAACATTGACAACAAGGTGGTACAAACCGCAAAACGTCCACAACAGAACAGAGGACACAACAGGTGCCGCATGTGCGTAGAAACTGGCCAATCACATATGGCACTGCAGGGAAATGTGAGTTTACAAGTACAAACTCACATCCGTGATGTAGTCGGAATGTCCACTGTCCCGCATCAAATAGGCAGCTCCCCCCAAACAGTCACAATGTACACTGTCATGCAGTCTGAATGCAGACATGTACAATGCGTCAACATACATGTGTACACGATGTCAAACTGCATCTCCCCTTCACATTGCAGGGGAAATCTAACACCTCCTGCAGAGCAGTCCGAACCTCTCTTCTCTGATGATGAAGAGGACCACCACACCTTCGACTCAGACGCCCTCGAACAGCTCGTGGAGAGCCTCCGCAGCTCACTTCCAGGATCAGGGCAACCCAGCTGCCACGAGGAGCCCCCCCCCCTGCACAGTACACACAGCAGGCAGCACCCACCACCACGGCTGCCTCCCAGGAACCCCACGACGAACACATGGCCTTCCAACGCCGTGTGTTTGGGTGCCAGGAGAAGCTGGCTGAACAGGTGCAGGTGGGGTTCGACCGCATGGCAGCCAAACTAGACGCCATACGTGGGTGTCTAAGTCCCATCAGGGACCACTCACAGTCCCTAACGGACGCCCACAGTCTGCTCCATGCCCTCCAACGGACCATGGCGGACATCGCCAGAGTCCTGACTCTGCGACAAGAACGACTGTCTAGCCAGGGTTCCTCCAGCAATCTCGCCCGGGAGTTGGGACACATGCGAAGGATCATGGAGAACATGGAGCGGACGCAGGCGGAAAGAGCGGCTGCCACGGCTGCACACCAGTGAGAGGTAGCTGGGTCCCTTAATGCCCTGAAGACCTTCCTCATGGCATTGCTGCCACAAGGCCTGGCGCTGATGCATGCTGCTGCTACCACCCCATCCACATCTCCGGCCCCTGATTTGTCTGTGCCACACAGTGCTGGGGACAGTACACCACCACCCACATGTGAGGCACATGCAACAGCAGAGGACGAAGATGTGGATGAACCCACCCTCGTGGTCAGGAGGACGCAGTAGCATTCATCTCCGCCATGTGGCCTGTTTCTGCTTGGTTCTGCCCTCTGCATCATCACCTTCCACTGTCCCCTGATGCACTCTGCGACACTCACCTCTGACCTCGACATGGACTGCCATATTCTGTTTGGTCACCAATGACACAGCTATCAGACTGCGGACTGAAGTTCTCCTCTCCTGATGTACCTGTCATTCCCTGAAGGACTCTGGCTGGCCCTCCACGGGCCGACAATGTGAAGTGGGGTTGGCATGGCCCTGTACTGCTCCAGCTGCAACACTCCCTTGAATGTGTAATAAACATTCATATCCACACAGATGTGTCATGCCTATGATCTTTCAAGTGTGGAAGTATGGATGAATGTAGGGTCAGTGATTCCCCCTTACGTCCATGTTGCCCATGTTGTGGGACTATTGTCACAGGGTGACAGATTGCCGATTCCGGTCCGGGTGGCGCCGACACTACAACGGAGACACATCCATAAGTCACTTCCTTGTCCAGCCCAGGACAGAACCATGCCCAGAGCCCCGGGGTCATTGTTCACACCCTTATGCTGGACTGGCATACGCCAGGACAGTCCACTCCGATTACGCACACAGGGGGGGGGGGACAGCGCTACATGTCCTAGGTCTTCACTGTGGGGATCTGCAGCTCACAGGTCTAGTTGTCAGCATGCCACAGCCACTCCCTCACGGCTGGTGTACACCCACACCACACCCATCCAGCACTGGCGTCACAGGACATGTGACCCTGGCAATAAAAATGGCCTGGCGCACGTGCTGGTCGCCATTTCCACTCTCTCTGACTGGGTGTCTCCGTGTAGTTCTCATGTGTGCATGAGGGCCTAGGGCCCTGCCACCTCACATTGCCCAGTGCTGGGGGTGACATGATGGCGTCCGCACAACGGGACTCAATCATTCAGGGTCCATGGCTAGCGGGGCACAGACTTGGTGGCACCGGATACACTGCGGCAGGCACATGCACCCCGCCACGGGACGGTGTCTTGCGGTGCAGTGAGATAGGGGCACCTAAAGTGCTGAGCGGGTGTGCATCCTGCGATGATGCGCCATCCTGGCGGTCCGGACTGGCAAGGATTAGTGTGAGCCCTGCTGGGCCGCAGTGTAGGCCTGGGCCAGCGGGCAGTGCAGCCCTCCCGCCACGTGGCGTTGTGTCGCGCTTCACAGAGTTAGTGGCACCTCAAGCGCTGAGCGGGTGTGCAGCCTGCGATGATGCCATGTGCACTGATGTGGTCTCTGCCATTGCGTAATCAAGACCCAGAGTCAGGTGTGTGACCTGGTGGCCCGCGGTGTGGGGCTGCATGATGTGGAGGGTGCCATGGCCGTGGGCACCGGGCTTGGAGATCCCTCCGGAACGTGGAGGGCCCTCTTGGAGACACGCCGGTGGCGGAAAGTGAGCAGTGAGGCCTGGTTGCGCAGGGGCGGGCAATTATCGCTGGGCGGCGGGAGGGGCTGGGGTGCAGCAGCCTGTGTGCGCAGGGGCGGGCAAGCGATGATGGCGTGTGCAACTGTATGGACTCTGCCATTCATGTCTCTGGAAACTGTTTCAGATGAGGGACCTGGTGGACTGCTGTGAATACCGGCACGTGGTTGGAGACACACCGGTGGCAGCAGGTGAGCAGTGAGGCCTAGGTCCGCAGTGTCGGCACTCTCTCCCTCTCTCTCTCTCTCTCTCTCTCTTTCTCTCTCCCTCTCTTTCTCTCTCCCTCTCTCCCTCTCTCTTTCTCTCTCCCTCTCTCCCTCTCTCTTTCTCTCTCTTTCTCTCTCCCTCTCTCCCTTTCTCTTTCTCTCTCCCTCTCTCCCTCTCTCTTTCTCCCTCTCTCCCTCTCTCCCTCTCTCTTTCTCTCTCCCTCTCTCTTCCTCTCTTTCGCTCTCTCTCTCTGTACTTTGATGGGCGCATGGCACACCTTCTGATCCAGATTTCTGTTTTGCAGGCTGTGACTTACAGAATGTCCTGAGACGACCCGCCATGCCTCTTCAGATTTTTTTTTTTTGGTTTGTTCTGTAATAAACGTATTGTTTGGATATTTTGATATGGGTGTATGGTTTCCCTTTTTCTGGCCACACATGTATGTTGGGTGTTGTGATTGTGCGACTTCAGGCGATTTGTTTGGTTCATGGTTTTCGTGGAGTTGATGTGCAATATCTTTGTCCATAGGGTGGGGTGTGGGGGGTGCCCGGGGTAGGGCCCCGGGGGTGGCGGGGGGGGGTCCTGGGGGTGGTGGCGGTGGGTGTTGTTGACCTATTGGGGCTCAGGCCTGCCTGATGGGTTGCTCCAGGCCATCTGTTGTTCTTCATGTGTGGCTTTGGGCCGTGCTCCCTTGTCTGGTGCCGGTTGTCGTCCGACTTTACACCAGGTAGGAGCAGGTGTTAGTTTCCTGCTGCTAACGCGCCTTAGCGCATGTTTTGTGATCTTATTGCCGATCTGGCTGGTCGTTGAGAATGTTGTGGAGTGGTGTTGTCGGGGCTTTTTGCACGGGAACGCCTACTCTGCATATCATTAGCGTTACTTGCCGGGCTCCTCTGTGGCGATGTTTTTTGCGACTGCTATCGCAGGTAAACTGGTGTTATGGGGCTGTTAGCACCAGCTTGGGAATGGGGTGATAACTTTATCGCGGATTTGGCTGCGATAAAGTGCCGTTGGCTTGGCGATAGCTCCTTGAGAATATGCCCTTTACTCTTTAAACTTTTGCAAGAAAAAGCAGTGTAGGAGGCAGTAACTCCAGGCACTGAGAAGAGAGTTCTTGATCACAGATGGGGTTAGGAAACCTGCATAGCTTACACTGTCGCATGTAGACAAGGCGTATGTCTTCAGGTATTGAAGCTGCACACATCACCTTAGGCAGACTTAGGCCAGCTACATATTGTGAAATAATTGTCTCTGATTTAATGGCTTTGATGTGTTATTTGAATTTCCCTTTTCAGATTCCCATATAGTCACATATATGGATCACTGAAAGAATATAGAGAACAAAAATATTGTTTGAACAAAATATTGCATCAAAAATATTGAGGATCAAAAAATTGAGAAGGTAAGTGCAAAAAGGCAATATAGATCTACTATTCTTAACTCCACATCTACATACCTTGAAGATTTATATATATTGTTAAGGTACATATATGTGGAGTTAAGTATAGAAATATTTTGCTCTGTAAATGCTGGATTTCGAGGTTATTTGTGTACAAGGCTGTTATATTGTTTTTGACAAAAAACAATAAAGTATTTACATGATATTTTGTTATCACGATATTTGGCACTCAATAGTTTGTCCAAACACCACATATAGGGCCTTATTCCGATGTCGGTGGGCCTGCCACTGACAGGCCATCGGTGGTGGGCCCATCAACATTCACAGAAGCGGTCTGACCACCGGATTATGATCTGGCGGTCGGAGGCATCGGGCGGAGGGACTGATCTCTGCTTTTCCGACATGCTCAAGGAGCCCGTCGGGGCAGCAGTGGGACCATAATCCCTACAATAGGGGTGGTGCCTGCTCAGGCACCACTGCAGGGAATACAATGTCAGCTTCCCTCGGCCTGTACATAGCGGTCTGACCTCCATGTAGAGGCCGAGGGAAAGGGACTTTGGGGGCCCATACCAGGGCTCTTGTCCCCCCTGGGCCTCCGCTATAGGGTCTGGGGGGGCAAACATCCATGCACCATGTGCCAGGCACCATTTTGCATGGATGTTTAAAAATATGCCTTTTTCAATTGCAGATTGTGCTGCGGCACTTTTCCAGGCCGTAGCACAAGCTGCAATTGAAAAAGGCATATTTCCGACCGCCGTGCTGTCTGTCGCATTGTAATACGGGGGTGGAACTGCCGACTACTAGTCTGGCGGTTCCACTCCCGCTGAGATGTCGGTCAGACGCTCATCTGACCAGCATTGTAATGAGGCCCATAGTTTTGACCCAGATTTGAGGAAGATGATTATTACATGTGTTGGGGATGTAATGTTATATTTGGAGGAGGTACCTTTCTCTGTCTTCCAGCTTCCTCTTCACTCTGTCCCTTGATTCCTCTCTATCATTTCCCCTCCCCTTCAGTGGCGGAGCGCGCAATGTAATTCGTTTTCTTTATTTATTTATGTACTTAACTCCGTTCGCCCGTATGCCGGAGTTTACTACCCCCCCACCCAGCCCCTCCCCCGCCCCGCCTCACCACCCCGCAGCACTCCCTCGAGGAGCCGCCACTGCTCCCCTTCCTCCACTGTACCAGTCCTGGTCTCTTTCCTTGTGCATTTCTAACAAAAAGTATTTAAAAATTAACTCTTGCTCTTCGTGTTATTTAGAAGGTCTCTGAAAAACGTGTTGTTCATAGTACTTTTGCATAATAAGAAAAAGACCTTGTACCCAACTGTTACTCAAATAACTTCAAATTAAGTTTGATATAAAAATTGGAGGGAGCATTACTTACATTCATTTATTGCAATTACCTAGGTTACTTCTTGAATATAATGTTACCCTTTTAGATTATAAAGTAATGGGGTGGTGGAATTTGCAATCTGATTTGCACATGACACGGCAAGTGCCCCTGACAAAAGGGAAACCCCGGAAATTCCCTTCCCGATAAAGTGCACATATCTGTTACCTGCAGAGGAATCTGGGAATTTAGTTTTTTTGTAGGAGGTTGCCTCTGCACCCCTAGGATAGTAAACCTATAAATTACCGTTGGGTCTTGGGGTCCCCTGATAACAGGCGCACCCCTAAGATTACCACCCTCAGCACTGCCGTATGCGCACAGTCATGCAGGAGAATTGCAAAGGTTCAGGTTGCCGGAATCACATCACCACCTGGAGCTGTTTCCACCAGGTGGTGCTTCAGGGCCGCCAGGCAGAACAGAGGAGGCAGCATGACACCGCCATGTTGAGTACACCACAGCCCCGCCGTTCTCCCTCCACGGCCCAGCTGCCCCTGCAATCAATGGCAATGCTACCGGCGGCCATGACAGTAGACTGACTGGGTGGTGGGAGGACCAAGGCCTTCATGGAGTCAGCGCACAGTCCACGTCTAAATTGATGCATAAGTCAAGCTTAAACAGTAATTGCAAAAAAGATGATTTCTTTTTGCATGTAAATATTTATCCATGCACTAAAGTAATTTTTTTTTTAACCAGAAAAGGGATCCCTTTACGTCCTTGCACATCCACTGCACCAAACTGATTTTCTACTATTTGTGCTGCATTCTTAATACGGGAATAGAATAAATGAATTGTGTCCCAAAATTACGTTTAAAGTCGCTTTTTTAAAATTTGAGCAAACTGCACCTTATTTTTACATTTTGCATTTTATATTATCACGAAATAGTTTGCTTTGTTTATTTTGCTGGAAAAAATAAATGTAATATAAACTGTTTCTCCATTCCAAATTGCACGAGTAGCAAAAACAGTATGCAAGTATTGCCTTAATTTTAAACCAGTAATGTGGGGCAGATTTACAAGGAACTGACGCATCTGCATAGATGAGTCAGTTTCCTTGCGTCAGCGCTGAATGTCCTTGCGCCGCCATGGATGCGCTGTATTTACAATACATTGCTCCATGGCGCAAGGGTTAACAGATGCGTCAGAAATTCTGACGCATCTGTTGGTGTAAAAGTGACCCATTGCTGGAGTTGCTCATGTTTGTGACGCTACTCCAGCAATGCGCCACAATAGATGGTTGAGTCCCATTCAAAAAGCCCTGCATCATTCCTTACGCCTGGTCTGAGCAGGCGTAGGGATATTGACGCAGTGAAGGCGTAGAGTGACGCAGTGAAATCTTGTAGATTTCACTGCGTCAGTTCTACATGGCTTTTTGCGTGGGAACGCCCACCCTGCAAACATTGGGGCTTATTTACAAGCCCCTTGCGCCACCCGTATGTCACTTTTCCCATGTTAAAAATTACGCAAAAGTGGCGCAAGGGGCTTGTAAATAAGCCCCATTATACCTGACGCAGGTATATTGTGACGCAGGGCTTTACAACGTGACGCATCTCCCTAGATGCGTTACGTTGTAAATGGGCCGCAACATTTACGCCGCAGCTGCGTCACAAAAGTGACGCACCGGCGGCGCAAAAGTCACGCAAGGGGCTTGTAAATCTGCCCCTTAATTTGTCTAAACTGGCTGGTGCTTTATATCATGAAAACAGCTCCTGTCATCCTACTTTTCTACAGTTCTGTCGCGCTATAACCCCCATTTGTTAGAATCACCCGAGTTAATTGGATCTCTTTTGGCTGACTTTTAAAAAGATTCAGAAATATTATCCGCAAATTACGCAAAGGTCTTAGCAACACATTTTTAACCGTCTCAGCTGTCTTTCGGGACACCTCACTAAGGGGCTTATTTATAAGCCCCTTGCGCCGCCAGTGCGTCACTTTTAACATGAGAAAAAGTGACGTATGTTCGTATCAGACTAATGTGGGTTTTTGTGGCCAGATGCTCTGCCCAAGTGTTCCAGTTTTCACCCAGGGCTACCTACCATCAGATCAGAAATTAAAAGATGTGCACATTTTCCCATTTGTTGGGCATGGTTATTATATAGCCGCATAAATAATATTCATATTTGGGCTGTGAGTACATAATGCAAGCATTATGTTTTCCTGCCAGATATGTTTATGCCATCCTGTCCTACTTTTCTGACATTTTTACACTAAGTGAAAAAACACGAAGTTGAATATGCAAAATGATGCAGTTAACAGCGCAAACAAACGAACCGCTACCCAAAATAGCATCCATTTAATAGAAGCAGACAACCACGGGTTTCACACTCTTTCACGCTTTAAGTACATGACCGAGTGTCCGCAGCATGAAAAAATATTAATAATCCTATTTGCAGGCAGCCAGTCCTTATTGCTCGAGCAGACAAAGTAAACACAAACTGAATTACCCTCCACGAAGCTGTATTTGTACCCAAACTGTGGAGTTTAATAATATTATGTATTCTACGGCAGTGGAGATGTCAAAGTCAGTTTAAGTTTCTCAGCCTGTAATTATATTTGTTTGCAAGTCGCCGATACATTTTAAGAGACAGCACAACAAATAATAAGCCGTTTTATTTGAGAGGAGAAACAAGTATTTTTTCCAAGAGATGAAAGGGGTATAATAAATTTATGAGACCTCACGTACAGTTATAATGCAATAAATTTGGAAGAATAATGGGGCCGAGGGCTACAGTAACCTGCACTGGTAGAGTGCCTGCTTTATGGAGCTTGATAATACAGTTTATCATGGACGCCATGGGAATTCCCACAATATCTGAGCTGTGGCGCTACAAAAAAAGCGCGCGCCGCGAGGGGCATGTCTCTTTTGACACACATTCTCTTCCCACACTTGTTTCGCCAGGGAAACAACTGTGGCGCAGTTTAATTAAACCTCACTGCGATGAACTCGTCCAGGCCTGAGCCCTCTGACAGAGCGGATCCTGGCAGTACCGCGGGGGTCCGTCCCCAAGTGGCACAGGAGACGACAAGGGACCTGGGAAAAAGAGAGGGAGGTCTCCGACATGACAGTGTCACTGAGGAAACCTTCAGCTGTCAGTCAAGCCTTCCAAAGAGCTCTCTAGTTTCTTGCAACAGACTCACTCCCTTTGCAAATGTGGCCATATCTCCTTTTATTATTTTCCACCGTGAATGACGCTGTCTTCTACGCACATGAGAATGAACACAGTTGAATTATTGGGTGCTACGTACAAATTTTACTGAGAAGGACAACCTGTGTGGAAATTGATCATCATACTATCATTAGGAAATAATTTGTTGTACCTCGTCCTTTTAGTCGTATTTAAAACAGTCTAACTGTCCATCTCTGTCCCTTTCTCTCGCAGATATTCTGCATGTTTGCTAATGTACCTTTTACAATGTTTCTATTCGTCTATGTGTCTTTCTATCTTTATGCTCTTCAGTGTAGCTGCCTAGACATCTGTCTCTCTGACAAACCATTTATAGGTTAAACCATCTATCCACTTAGCTATCTCTCTCACTGTCCATGCGTCCATCTATCTGTGTATCTTTCCTCCTCTATGCCCTTATGTTTAGAGTTACATCTATTTGACTGTTTATGCATCATCATTTAATCATGGTTCTGCCTAGCCTTCCATCTATTCATCACTGTATCCATTAATCAATCTGCCTTCTTGTCTGTCTCTGTATGTTTGCTAGTCAATTAATTTATACAACAATTATCTATCTATCTATCTATCTATCCTTTTATCTTTACATTTACTATACCAATCATATAGAGGTTTCAGAACCATCTCTATAATTATGTTTACACTAGGCATCTACATATATCTTCAGCTCACTGAAACAAATCAGCACCTCATTTGCCCAAAATCAGGTTTAGTTAACTCCAACGTTTTTTAAAAGAAATTTCGAGAAGTCAAGGAGGAGAATCTTGTGAATAGAGGTTCCAAGGACCTCATTTACAAGGAATTTACAAGGAATTAACACAGCGCTGTGCCGCAAACCATTTGGCTGCGCAGCACTGTGTTAATTCCGAAGCACAGGGATGCGTCATATCTACAACGATATGACGGATCCCTATGCTCTCCCCTGCGCTGGCGCACAATTTGCTGCCGTGCGCTGACGCAGGCACCCTTGATATGGTGCAAGGGTGCCTGCGTTGAGGGGAATGATTGTTTATGTAATGTAATTTGAACTTATATAGCGCAAACTGTCACCCTGCGGGTATCCTGGCGCTGCGACTCACCCTGTTGTCAGTGTGCATACAGCTAGCATATTCGCCGATTAGGAGGTGCTCGTTTAACTAATCCCTAGGAAATAGCCATGTCTTTAAGCTTTTCCTAAATGGGAGCAGAGATTTAATTTGTCTGATATTCAAGGGAAGATCATTCCAGAGTCGTGAGGCTGCTACAACGAATGCTCTTCCGCCTGTCCTGGTCTTCTTAAATCTAGTGGTGGTTACCAGATTTGCGCTCGATGAACGGAGATTTCTCCCAGGAGTGTACCAGGTAAATTTCTCCTGCATAGACATCGGTCTGCACATAAACAATCTGAAGTGGTGTTTTTAAATTTCTATGTGTGCTGCTTAATGCAGCACACATGGAAGTTGTAAAACTGCATTTTTTTCAATGATTGTTTATGTGCAGGAAGGGACACCTTCCTGCACATAAACAATCAAAAGAGGTTATTTTCTCGTTCTGTGTGTGCTGCAGAATACAGCACGCATAGAAAGAGGAAAGAAACGAGGAGAACTTAAAACATTTCTCCTCGTTGCGCCTCCCTACGCCTCCCCTGGGGAGGCGTAGCATTCTGACGCATTTCCAGGTTTACAAATTCTCCTAAATCTGGAAATATGACAGAAGCCATGGGTGTTGCGTGGGAACACTCACAGCAACACCCATGGCACGCACCTTTCACGCAAGGTGTTGCGTAAAAAGGGGCCATATTTACAAGGACACGAAAAGCCATGCAGGGTGACTTTACATGTCCCTGTAAATATGGGGCAGCAGGTTGTGCCGCCTGTGCGTCACAAAAAGTGACGCATCGGCAGCGCAAGGGGCTTGTAAATAAGCCCCAAGAGTATAGCTTCCTAACCAATCCTCGGCAGACATTAGTAACAATGTAAAAAATACTAAAATATATATTCCCAATTCTTTGTATAGTAAAAGCTTACTCTACGCAGGAATACCTGCTTTATATGAAAAGAGTCAATTTCCAAAAATCAACACCAAATTCATTGAAATCTCAAGTTGTACACAATGCAGCACCTGTAGCACAACTAACATTAATAGTGGCATCTTCAACCCCATCTCTGATAATAGCACTTATGACATACGTTTCTGGGATTAAACTCCCAGGGAACTATAGCTCAGTGGGCTTTGTCAGTTTTCACTCACTTGCAACTGTAGCCGTTATTATTTAATGTCACATGTTCATGAGAAACTTTAACAATACTTCAATAAATGTACATTTTTTAATTTGTTAAGTATGGGTAGAGTGGCGATCTCCAAGATGCGTATTTTCCTCTGCCTATTGCATTTCTTTGCAGCATTCCCTCTCAGGCTTCCCGCTCGTTATTTCACGGGCCTCAACAAGCTCCTTGTGGAGCTGATTTGGGGTGTTGTCAGGCACCGGGTGGCACTGGCGTAGCAAGGGGGGGGCGGAGGGGGCGGCAAAAGGCAGGGACCGCCACGGGCGGCAGAGTGCCTAGCTACGCCACTGCCGGGTGGCACTTTCTCGACTTTTCAGACTCATGCAGGAAGGGGGACTCGGGGCTTCTATGTAGGAGTTCTACTATGTTGTGGCGCGGCTGCAGTGTCCGGTTCACTGGCTTGGAACGCCCCCCTGTTCGGAGCGCGCGGCGATAGGCAGACTGTTAGACAGGATACCTCTTTATACCTGGCTCTGGTTTCTAGGTATCCCAAAGATGACTAGAAATTTGGTTGGATCAATGAGAACTTGGACACCTTGCGATTTTGCACATTTGGCAGAGATGTAGCTAATTAATGAATTGGACGTTGTTTTTTAAACTGTTTCTTTTTATGGCTGTATTCACTGCCGAATAAAGATTATTATTATTATTATTATACCTGGCTCTCTTCACTGAACAGCGACCTCTTCATTCGTCGCATCAGATGCGGCATGCACGTTATTGCTGGATGTGGTATGTTAATGGCAAGGCAACATCACCAGAATACTCCTTATTAATCCCTTTGTGGCAGATGTCGGCACTCCAGGGGGTCGTCCGTACCATAGGGTACAGAGCTGGTGAGAAGTGGGGCTGAAACACGCCGGGGACCTTTTTAAAGAAGGGTTGCTTCTCTCCTTTCATGACCATAGGGATTCCCAGGGCATTGCCCCTGGGCACTTTCTGACGTATCATGCGATATACAGGGCAGTAGCATTACATTACATTGGGGGCGGGCTGGGCACAGCCTTCCATGGCACCCTGCTACACACGACCCTCACACATGGGGGTGCACGTAGGCTTATAAGAGCCTTCTATTTTGCCTTACTTACTCCCAGCTGTCTACCGGACATTAGAGCATGTGAACACTGGCGCGCAATTTACACTACCACTATCAGATAAACAATGGGATCAATCTTTGACTCACGTTCATTATGTGTCACGTAATCTGCGCTTTCGCTTCACGCAATTCAAGTATGTGCACCAGACCTATCTTACGTCCCGGGCTGATAGCCCACATGTTCTCAGCTGGTTCATCAGCCTGCCCAAGGTGTGGGACACAGGACGCGGGCTTCATCCATATGGTGTAGGAGTGCCCGGTGTTGACACATCCTTGGGCAGAGATAGTAGCAATAACGTCTGCATTGGTTGACACAGTGCTCCCAAATACATCTGAGTCTTGAATACACACATGGGCTAAAGGGGGCAAACATCTACACAGATTTCTTGACCTGGCATTTGTGTTGTTGAAACGTTTGATTTCCATGCCTTGGAAGTCACATGCTCCCCCCAAAAAGCTGTGCTGGCTCTATGTACTGCTTAAATGGGCACATGTGGAAGCGGATGTCCTTGCGGAAGCCTGCAGATGAGGGAGCGATGGGACGGGGGCATGATCTGGAACACAAATGTTTGGAATTTGAAGGCGAGGGATGACCTACGCCCTCCGTGATAGCATACCTTACAGTTATTTGACTACATTGTGGACATGGATCGATTCTTGACACTGTCACTGCGCTGTTCTGATTGTCTCATCATGCTGTCTGTGGGCGGGACTCCTGTGCTGATGTTTTCATATGTAACTCTACAGTGCTTATATCATAGCCTGTGATGGGGTTAACAACAAATTGTGTATCTGTAGCTCACTTTGGGGCATATTTACAAGGAAGTGACGGAGCGCAGCTTTAGCCTTCTTGGCTTAATGCCACATGCCACCACTTCTGAAACGCAGGGCTGCACCGTATTTACAACAATACGATGCAGCCCTGCGTTTCACCCTGCGCTGGCGCTACATTTAGCTACCTAGCACCAATGCAGGTACCCTTGCACCATAGTGCAAGGGTGCCTGTGTTGAGGGGAAGATTGTTTATGTGCGGGAAGGTGTCCCTTCCTGCACATTAACAATCAGTAATGGCGTTTTGTAACTTCTATGTGTGCTGCAGAATGCAGCACACATTGAAGTTGCAACTTGTCATTTTTTTTAATGATACTTTATGTGCAGGAAGGGACACCTTCCTGTACAGAAACATTCAACAGTGTTTTGCTGTTTCTATGTGTGCTGCACAACGCAGCACACATAGAAACAGGAAAAACGAGGAGAAATAAAGCATTTTTCCTAATTTTTGCCAGGGTAAGACCAGGTTTTCCCTGGCCTTAATTTTGGCGCTGCCCCATAATTACGCCAACCTTGTAAATAGGGGTCAGCATCAAAATCAATGGGTGTTGTGGCGGAACGTCCACTGCAACACCCATTGGCCACCCCTTTCACGCTAAGTATAGCGTGAAAGGGGGCCTTATTTACCAGGCAGCGTTACGTCACATTAAGTGGCTTAACGCTGCCATGTAAATAAGGCGAAGCCCTTATCGACACCAAAACGTCAATAAAAGTACCGTTATGGTGGCGATAGGGGCTTGTAAATATGTCCCTTTGTATTTTTCTTATGTTTGTTCTGTTGATTTTTATATCCATAATAAAAATATGCAAACCTTTTTATATTAACTGAAAGTTGCAATGAATTCCAGTGTTTTTAAAGATGTGAATTCCAATGTTTATGCAGTATATCTATAAACTTTCAAAGTGATTCAGTTATGATGTTTACTATGAATCTCATATACAAAAGGATTTATAAAGAAAGTGGCTCCTCTAATTAATTGTAATGCACTTTCACTCACTTGATTTAATCTATTCACTAAATAGGTCACCCATATTCACATTGTTACTCAATTCTAAGTGCTCAATTTTCTTACTGTATGACATTAGGAATGTCCTTCATACAACAGTGTTTGCAGTGACAGGGAGTGGACCCTATACTACACAGCCTGCAAGTCTCCTCCCTACTCAAAGGAGAACCAAGAAGTGATCAGTTCTAGCTTGAGACGATAGAAGTAGCTGACTAAGAATTCAGGAATATTAATTAGCTGAACCCTTTACTTCTCTTTTAGGGACATTTAATGACGTAGACTTCAGGTATACTACTCAGGCCACAATTGGTTTCACACAGCTATGTTTATCTCTCAGGAGAAATTACAATTTACCATAAAGGGTGTAATCAGCAAAGGGGTAAAAATGCATTTATTTCAGAAATATGGATGGAGTACAAATAAAACAGAAAATTTATAAATTAAGGAATTGATTTTTAATGCTCATTGGCTTACTTTTACCCATTCATGAGTTTTTTAGAGAGCAATAATGTGCTTCGTTTGGAGTTATAGATGAAGTAAGTGCTTAGTTGCAATTTCTTCTGAAAAAAAACTCTTTAAATAAAGATTTTTATGACATCTTTGCCTCTATTTTTTCTTTTCATGTCTATTTGTCATTCTTAATCCATGGGCCAAACGGATTGTATGACCTCTGTTAGATTGCGGGGAAGAAGATGATATGGAGTGGATTACCATAATCTTAGGAAATTCTCTATTTTCAGTTATACACTGAACTCCAAATTTTATTTAAAAATTAATGTAACATTTTTTACTTGAACTTCAATATACCGAATCTTAATTTTTCCATGCATAGGACATTGGGAGATATGTTTCTTGATGTATTCTTATCTTTGGATCCAATAATGCATGTCTGTCATTTTCTATTTAAATACAATGGTTCACCTCAACATGTGACTGTGTGTATGAGGAAATGTTGTATTTCCTCACATTTCAACCTTCATCAGCTGAAAAAACTCACCTAAACAGTAGGGAAACTTAGGAGATTTGCTTTTGAGGGGGATAAATGACGAAACAGAAAATCAACAACATTCCTACTATAACCATTAACTGGACAAACTAAATCCTTATTCTGCAGTCAAACTTTAAGGTTCAAACGAAGGAAGATGATGCTATATTTTTAGAATTACTTCTTTTTCAAACATCCTGGCAAATTCTCACTAAAATGAGTTTTCTTAGGTTCGATTGATTTCATTGACAACATTGCCCATATTTATGTTAACATCTCCAAACGTTTGTGAGTACTTTAGGCAGACGTAGTTGCCTCTGCCTCTCCTCTGAACGTTGCTGGTGTTCAGTAGTTAAAATCGATAAATAGGCCAGAACTAATTGATGACATAGGACTGCTCAATATATCAGGCTTTCCAACAGGCCCCTGTCCAGTGTCTCTCTTGGAAAACAATGATGTGGTAATTGCTCCAATTCACTTCCTTTTGTGCCTTCCTTCTTTATGAGGGCCGTATTCCTACAGCCCTTAAGGAATACTGGGACACACCATGTCTTGAATAGCGCTCCTTTGACCCTTTCTTTATAGTAAACTACCACTAAATTGCCAGCCTTCGCTGCATGGCAAAGATGCTTTTGAGACTCATCGCTGTTCAGCCTCACTCCACATGGAGCACCTGAATCTCATTGGCTTCTTGATAGACTACACCATCAATGTCTTTCCTGATATCACATTTAATATAATCAATGAAATAATCAATGGCACCTCATGGTCTGTCATTGGAGCAATCAGAAGAGCCAGAACATCCACTGGCGCAAAGGACAAATGCAAGAACACATTTTATATATACAGCTCATTCCATTTGTTGTTTACTAACTTGGCTGTACATCTAGAAATTGTCATTTAAAATGCAGGATGATCTATGTGCTAGTGTAAATCTGTAAGCAGTGTGTGTTATTCATGCAAAACAACTTGTTGGGCGACTGAAACCTCATCAGACTCAGAATGCTATGAACACTATTCCTGATAACAATGGATTCTAGGACAGCATTACTACCTCATTTTGATGTAAGGTTAAAATGTAAACATCGCCTTGATTAGTACTTGTGGACTTCTACACAGGACCATAAACTTTAAACCTTAAACAAGATATCTCAGAATGGACAGCTCAGTGCAGTAACCAGCCAAGTGGACTACAAAAATAACAAATACCATTAAGGCACCCGCAGTACTGATGAAGGCTGCCAGCTTACTAAAAACCATAAACTGCACGCCTTTCATTCACACTAGCTCATCCATCACACTGTTAAGCACTGCATCCCAAAACACGATAAACACACCTTGCCGATCATCACGCACAAAATGGAAACACTTCACACATAGGATCAATGCAAAGACAGCACCCTTCCAATCACACGTCCGACATGGTGTTGTGTGCTACCCATCAGCACCCCACATAGTGGTAGTAGGCACTATGTAAATGTTTCAGTACAATACAATTGCTCTACTCTTCCACTAAAAGCCTACAAATTTCCTTCAAAACACTGAAACTCATGACAATAAATCGTCCGAATGCATATAGGTCAATCATCGATTCTACCAAAATAGGGCACGTTAGACAGTTTTCTCAGAGTGATGATGAGACCCAAACAGGGAAGTAAAAAGAGGATACCAGCATAAAGCAGATGTGAGGACCCACACATCCAATTCAGCACTGGACATATGGGATGATGTGTCCAAAACAAAGGATTGTCAAATAAACTGTAGCAGAGCCCATGCTGCCTTTCCAGACACCCTGAGCAAGAAATGTACCACAAACACCACAGTGAGAAGACTACAGTAAAATTAAATATACCCAAAGGAGTAAAATAGCTCATCCACTTCCAGCTACACCCTCTTGGAAGCAGAAAGGATCAGAGCACACAAGCAATCTGGCGCCCCTGCAGCAAATATCTTTTACAATGTGGAATAGAAAAACAAAATGGCTCCTCCCCATAGGCAGTAAAAAGAAAGGATGTATTTTATTGTATTGTATGGTATGGTATTGTTTTACAGTATTTATATAGCACTTACTTTCCTTACTTGGGACGCTGAAGCCCTTGCTTACATGGGTAGCATGCTACAATGTGTATTGTGTGTGGTTGAAAGGATGCTGTCTTTGTTTAGATTCTATGTGAGAAGTGTTTTCATGTCGTGCCTGAGGATCACCAAGGTGCAGTTATCATGTTATTAGAGGCACATGTAGCAGCGTGGTGGATGATGAAGTGGGAGAGACGGACTCAGAGTTTTATGGTTTTCAGTATTCTGGGACCACCGCCAACTCAAACAGAAACATTTTAAAAACAAACATGTATTACCCTTCAAGGAAATTGTGCTGTTTTAAAAAATATATCAGAGACATTGTGGTTTGTTGACCCTTGCAGGCCACCATCTCTGCGTTTGTCACCTATCGGAGTGAGTCGCAATTTGCTACTTATGTAAAGAATATTAATTATTTATGTCTGATTGTGACGCCCTTCAATTCCTTATTTTGTGAGACTACAGTACATAGGTTGATCATCAAAATAAGACTGTGGTTGCACAAAGACTGGTTGCAGTTTGGGAACGTTTTTTTCTGCAACCAGAATATTAGTAAATCTGGCCCCATAATCTGTGCCTCCAATGGCATCATGATAAAGTATATTTTAGCCTTGCGATGTTGCACAGGGATATACATTTGCTGGAGTCAAAACACAGAGGGGTGGCCATCTTGATATATCTAATGCCATAAGTGGTGTGGTTAATCATTTTACTCATGATATCATGTGGGTTTTTTCATGTAATTGGATTCAATGGGTAATATCTTAAAACTCCTCTCTCCACTGACGACATCTATCCTATCATTGACTGTAATGTGATATTTCATAAAAAATGTGACTGAAGGGGTTGTTGCGTAGCGCACACTCCAGAAACAATCATTTATAGCACATGGGAGAATTGGGGGAGCGAAATTAGTGGTCATACAAGGTCAGAACTTCGGAGCATTGCAGACCAAAATCCTCCATTATAGTTCAGTTCCTCATGCTGCCACTAACATGCCCTCATGCTGCTCAGGACAAAGAGAACATCATCATGCTTGTTCCTATTACATACACAGTCAAAAGTGGAGCCAATTGTGTGTCAGCTGTGATGAGACTTTTGGTGTAGACAGTGTAGTCATTCACTAATAATCTTCCTGCTACCTAAATACCTTTACTACCTAGGCCACATGTCAAGGCTGAAGTGAATTTCTTTCCAACAGGAGAATTAAATAATAATGAAAGTGGTTCAAATCTACTTCGCTTAAATAATCCAGTCATCCTGTTAAATACCCGTAACTATGAAATACAAAATCACTGGCCTAGCCAAGCTGATACCCCATTGATGGTGAAAAAGACAGAGATAAATTCCACCAACAAATAATATAATTGTGGATTAGGTGAAATGTGGAGAAAACACTGGTATCTGCAACACTAGCAGCATGCCTCGCTGTGGTAGTAGAAGTGACTAGATGTAGGATCCACCAGAAGGATACCATTGGGAAGTATAGAGGATAAAAATGATTACCTTAACAAACACATCAATGAGACCACAAACTACACTAAGGAAATCTTCAGGCTCTTCTGAGAAGTTTTCAAAATTCTGAACTGCAGAAAAATATGCTCCTATTCACAGCGGAGGACTCAAAAACAATAGTTCACTAAACACATGTATTCATCCACAAACTATTTCTCAATGTTTCAGGGAGAGGGAGGTTAGAAATATTGCACTCTTTTATATTGCAAGCATCATGCTGAATCCACCTTTATTTAATTAGTAATGTCTTGATGCAAAAAAGTAGAAATGCAAGAATCAGCCCAGCCAATGCGTATTGTTTCCGGCTGGAACTTTATCAGGGTTTGCATATTTCTCAATCCAAAATCTCTGAACAGTCGCAAAACGTCCTTCAGAACAGTTCTTCCTATTGTAGAGCAGGGTTCTCCAAAATCGGTCCTGGAGGGCCGGATCCATGCCAGATTTTTAAGATAACTACATTTATCTGAATGTGGATATGCTAAAATTCTGGCATGTATCCGGCCCTCCAGGACCCACTTTGGAGAACACTGTTGTAGAGGAATCAAGTTAGACTAGCGTGGACTTATGCACAGGATGCTGACCCAACCTCCTGTAATGTCCGAGAACTACTGTGGTCAAAATTGCGAAAGCAAAAGCAATACTTGTGTCCGAAAGCATATACTTAGCTTACCTACTTAGAATGTCCAATCCATTTGTAGACTCTCTGGTCTCCCTGATTTCTTAATTTTGATTTTCTGTGCATAATGCTTCTTAGAGCTCACTCAAAAGTAAAAGAGTATCATTAATAAAAGTCAGCAACAGGGCTTGGGGTATCAATGTAGGAGGTAGGTTCCCATCGATAGTCTTCAGGATTATAACCTGTCCAATTATTGAGACGGTACAAAGTCCAGGTTAGGCCAGACATCATACTGCTTAGAACAAATTACAAGAACCTGAGAAGGGACTTCAGCAAAAGGCGTGCTAGGATGCACAGCTTTTGGCACATAACAAGCATGGAACACCGAATGAATCTTACAATGTCAAATGAGGAACAGCTGTATTAATGATATATTTGATTGCATAAGGACCTGCAGTTCAGGGTAGCAGCATTCTGCAGCCAGGTGTCTGTAAATGCTTAAATAACTAATCACAAATTATCCAGAATGTGACAGCTGGGAGCTGGAGTCTTGTGTCATCCTGCATACCTTTAATCCTCATCGCTTCAATGGGATGTCATATAACATTCTTAAAGGGAGCTAATGAGAAGAAGCAACAAGCATGGCTCCTTTTGGAGGAACAAAATCTATAACTGTTGGACTTGGCATCTTTTGGCATGGTTTCCCCTGTCTTTTTGCCTCTGACTTCCTGTTTTTGATTGTGTGCTGAATCTCGTTTTTGCTCGCCTTAGGACTCTGGGCAATTTACCACTGCTGACCAGTGCTAAAGTGCAAGTGCTACCTGTCTAAAATGTAATGGCATTTGGTTTCTACATGATTGGCCTATTTGTTTTACTAGTAAGTCCCTAGTACAGTGCACTCAGTGTGTGTGCCCAGGGCCTGTAAGTCAAATGCTACTATTGGGCCTGCAGCACTGATTGTGCCACCCACATGAGTAGCCCTGCAAACATGTCTCAGACCTGCCACTGCAGTGTCTGTCTGTGCAGTTTTAAACTGCCATGTCAACCTGGCAAGTGCATCCTTACATCTTTTAGTGGAGTTGTTTTTTAAATGGCAGGTCTGAAAATGCAGCTTTTAGAAAGATGGCATGTTCTTACTTTAACCATTCTGTGCCTCGGTCTGTCTCTGAATACATGCTTGGGTCAGGGTGACAGTTGGGTTCTTGTGCATTCACTCTAGACAGTCACACAAAGGGAGCTGAGCTGTTTCTTGCATAGCCTGATGGCCCATCACCAGGCTGATGGGTCTTCCTGAGCTAGAGTTGACACTTGCACCTGAATTGGGCTGTGCCTGTCCCCTCACAAAGCAATCTCCACCCCCCTGTAGTGTGTCTGAGCCAGGGCAAGGAAGGGCAGGGTCTTGGGCATCACAAAGACTTTCCTTTGAAGTTGCCTACTTCAAAGGCTGAAAAGGGTATACGTACTGGACCTCTGACACCATATATTCATAACACTTCTGGATTGAAGACATTCTGCCAGGAAAAAGAGCTGTGTTGCTTCAGGAAGGACTGCCACTTTGCTGTTTGCTTTGCTTTGCTGGCCTGCTGCTTGCTGGAGTGAAAGGATTGGACTCTGATTTCTACATCCTGCTTTCTGATGTCTCCAAGGGCTTGATCTCAGCTTGCCTCCAGTTAAGAAGTCTAAGGGCCATCAAAGACTTCACCTGCCAGCACCTGGGCTCCTCTGCTGAGAGCGCTGCCTTGCCAAGCAGTGCCAAATCCAGATCTTGGGCCAATGGAAGTGAGTTCTGGTGCAATAAGGAGAAAAGTCAGCGCATCGATTCCTAGCGTCATTCAGCACCGGTGCATCATCGTAAAACTCGACACATCACCGCTGCTGGCACTGAAGCGTGGTCCCCCCTCGACGCAACGACCACAGCTTTCAAGGCAGGCCCCAACTTTTCGCTGCAGCACCTCCAAAAAACCACCGCTGCATGAGCCTCAAGCACCGCATCACCGAAGTCAGTGATGCACTGCTCCGAGTTGGACCCAGCACCTGCTTCACCAACGTGGAACTGGCTCAGCGCGACTTGACTTTCGATGCATCACCGAAACATCGTCTCTGGGCGCTGATTTCATCAAAGTCACAGCACCGCAGTTAGGAACCGAGGTATCGTGCCTGCAAACGATTCATCACCCCCCTGCACCATGCATCGTCGCAGTGAGTTAGTTGCTCAACGACTCTGCACCGCCTTAAGGAACTGACGCATCACTGCCTACAGCGATGCATCACCTCGTATGCGCAACGCACTGTCCTCGAGCGCCAACGCGCCACCAACCTGCATAGCAGTAAGGAACCGACACATCACCTGCCTTTTTGATGGCTCACCTCCCCTGCGTCACACATCGTCTTTGATTGTAACACATCTAAGGTACTTTGTACTGGTCAAGTGTAACCATTAATTTCTAAACAACTATAACTTTATTTAACTTTGAAAATTCATATCTTGAGTTGTGTATGTTGGATTTTTGTTGTTATGGTCTTGTTTTAATCAGATAAATATTGGCAAGTTTTCTAAAGGGGAATGGAGTACTTTTGTGCTGTTAACACCATCTACATGCTGGTTTTAACTACGCAGTACAAGGGGACATGGCCAGCCGGGGCTCAAGACGGCTGTACAGTTTTTGGGTTGTCATTCAAATCCTCCTTTGCTGCTTACCTGAGCCCCTGCAGGTGTCGCAGTGCCCAAAGAAGGAGCTCCCTGGTATCGTGGGTACTGCTAAGTTGTTTTTTCCTGAACTGAACCCTGACACGCTGACATAAAAGAAGGCTTTGCTGGAAATTAAAGGAAATGGCAGGTAAAGGTGTGAAAGCACCAGTAGGGTTACCAGCCAGGGTGGCACACCCAGGCTATCAATGTATGTTCTTCCAGGTGGACTCGATTAGGACCTTCCTGGAGGGCTATGGATAATCGCTAACCAAAGCGGAGTATGAGTTCCTATCACGGCACTGATGGACGAAATTGTTACGCTAAGTGGACAAGGTATAGCAGGTATTGTTATAGCGCTGTTGTTGGTTTTGTATTGTGGTCTATTGTCTCTCTGATTCTTCTTCTTCCTCGTTTGGGCCCACATTGGCCATTCAAGTAATTTACTGGGAGGATATTATCAGTGCATGCTGCTGGAATTATGCTACTATCTTGATTGCTTTAAAGAAGCAGAAATGCCCAGACGCAATATTCTTTACCCTTATATAGTTTTGCTGGGACTGCTTGTAATGTTAACTGGGCTAGCTATGAATAGGGCTGCTGTTTACTCAAACCAGCACTAACATTAAAAAAGATGTTAAATGAACGGGCAAACATTTGTTTTCAGGTTAATTGAAGTTATAGAAAAGAAGTAACTAAGGTTTCCTGCACCACTTAACTTTAGGAACCCTTTCATTTCAAAGACATCTTGCAACAAAGTATGAAAATATGATAAAGTCTCTTCCAAATTCAAAAAGTGTATTTCATTCACATACAGAACCATTTCACTTTAGTACATCAAATCATATCAGTGCATTGACAAGTGCTTTTTTTTTAAAGTGATATTTTTCAAACATGAATTTAGGAAACATTTATGCTTCCTTCCACCCATACTGACAACAATCGCAAAAGTGAACTAAGAGGCAAGCGACTTGTTATGTGCACTCTTTAGATGGCCTGAGTTGTTATTATGCATGGACAATGTTATAGTTTATTAAATCATACTCAGGAGAAGGTTTCATATAGCACACATCCTGAAGTCATGTATTTCAAGGTCCTCGTATAAGTGATCAAGAAAAAGCAGGTAAAGTGAAATTAAACAATTGCCTAGAATCACACAATTTGGTCAAGTAGGGAAGCCGGGATTGATTCCAGGTTTTCTGGTTTCACGTTGTGTAATTCAGCCACTAGACATATTATTATTATTATTATTATTATTATTAATTAATTAAATTAAATTTATAAGGCGCACAGCTACCCGGAGGTTTCCCGGCGCCATCGGACACAGTGCGAAAGAAAGAAATAACATCTACTGGTTGAATAGCCAAGTTTTTAAGCCCTTACGAAAAATTTTATAACTGGTTTCGTGCCGGAGCGGCACGGGGAGTGAATTCCACAATGAAGGGGCCAGATAAGAGAAAGACCGGCCACCCATACGTGTCCGTTTGAACCTGGGAACAAGAAATTTGGCCTGAGAGGAGGATCGAAGCTAGCGTGTTGGAAGATATGAATGGGCTAAGGCACTCAGATATTGAGGTGCTGTGCCCAGCTTGATCTTATGCATATAACATAGGGCCTTAAATTTAGTACGATTCTCTATCCTAAGCCAATGGAGGTCACGGAGAGAACCTGAAATGGAGGACTTTTTAGGCACATGGCAGAGCAGTCTAGCCGCCGAGTTCTGAACTACTTGCAGTTTTCGAACCACCTCCTTATTTGCTCCTAAGTACAGGACGTTGCCATAGTCCAGCCTGGACATAATCAAGGCCTGGATCACTGTTCTTTGTGTGGGACTAGGCAACATCCAGAGTACTTTTCGGAGCCATTTTAGGATGGTGAAGCAGGTTGAGGCGACCTTGACTGCTTGCTGCCTCATAGATAGCTGGTCATCTATGACTACGCCTAGATTACGTGCTGTTTGCACCGGTTGAGGCAGATCGCCCATTTGAGGAGGCCAATGACGGGGGCCCCAAAGATCTTTGTTTTTCCCCAGAATCAGAACCTCAGTCTTTCCACCGTTTAATTTTAGCTAATTAGTGTGCATCCAGTTAGCTATCTTTTGCAGCCCTACCTGGAGAGATGACACCAAGGATGTCTCATTAGTGGACAAGGAGAAGATTAGCTGGGTATCATCAGCATACGAGAAGATAGACAACCCAGCCTCTTCCGCTATTGTGGCTAGAGGGCTAACATAGATATTAAACAACAATGGGCTGAGGATCGAGTCCTGCGGTACTCCATAAGGAGAAGCGTGGGACTTAGAGCTAGTAGACGGCGAAAAAACCTGAAAAGTCCGGCCGACATACATGCTTCACTTCCCCTACACCCACCTACAGTCCAACTGCCGCTCCCCACTCCGGACCGCCAACTTGCTGGCATCAATGCGGACCTCGGACACACCACAGACCAAACTTTTTGGACCTTGGGAACATTTTTGCGAGTACCCATGATCTACAGTGTAACAATCTGAGAGGAGATCCAGATGAAAAAGGGAGGAGAAGGACCTCTCATTGGCATCACCGTCAGAAACACTGGGACAGTTACACTGCAGCAGTGAAAGAAACGAATTAATCAGTTAATTAATGACAGAACACTTTGTCAAGCAGACACTAAGCGTGACGACCAAAGAAAGGCTTGATTTGTGTTTCAGAGATAGTTTCTCTCTTTCTCACACACATGCGCCTGCACCCACACACTCTCTCTCTCTCTCTCTCTCTCTCTCTCCAAACCACCCTCCTGGTAAGGATACCATGGGCTTGATGCAAGCATGGAAAATGCCCCCTTTGACTGCTGTTGGGGTAGTAAATACAGCAATTATCAGGGTTCAATGAGCCCCTCTGGGCTATTCCTGGTGCTACTGCACCCGACGCACCAATTGTAGAAGCGCCCACGACACCCACACCACTCACTAGTCTTTCATAGTACATTAACCCCTTGAGCCAACACGTTTCCCAAGCAACCTTGTTGCATGACATGCTCTACTGTCGATAATCATCTTCCCAGAATCTTTGGCTGGAAGCCCAGCCCCATCACAAGCCCCTAAACGTGCCCCGGGTGCTCGTGCACGCCCGTGCTCAGTGGAGCGTGCAGCGTTCACCCAGAGAGACAATGCCAATTAGAGCTCTAATCAGCCGCCACTGCTGGAGCCGGGGCAGACAGTAGAGATGCCAGACACGGTACCCTAGTGACTGGTGCGCGGTGTCGCCACACCAGCAGTGAAGAGCGATGCGCTCAAGTGACAGCCCCGTCAGGTGTCGTGTCAGGCATGCGACCCTGCCCTCTCAGCACTTGACCTCCGCCGTGCGAGTGACCATCCGTCATTGTCCGGCGGAGACAGAACTCAGGTGGTTCGGAATCGCCACTGTCTCAGCAGCTGAGCAGCGTAATTACGAAATTCCTTCAGACCCATCTTTGTAACGCAGGAACGGGTGACAGCCCGGCGGCTAGGGAACAGGTAAGCTGGCTGGCACCGGGCTAAGAGGACCGCGACACTCTCTCCCACTCTCCCCTCGAAACGCAGTATGCTCTGCGGTGATAGGAACGCCTTTCATTTATCACAATCTATTACCATAGTTTTTTCTTTTCCCAGACGCCTATGTCTTTGCAGAAACAGCTAGGTTCACATAAAAAACTGCCGATTAATGAATGACACAAGAACAATTGAATTTGATCGGGTTTTCTCCCAGCAAACTAGCAAGGCTTAAGTTTCTCCTGTTTCCTGTTGTGCCTTGGCTATCTACGAACATCGTCCTATAAAGCACTTGCATAGTCACCCAGACCGCTCGAAGAAACTGTCTGCCTTGAAAAAAGACCAAAATAACCTGAAAACACAAAACTCTGTGGCATTACAATAGGGACCCTGGACTCTGATGCAGACAGGAGGCCGACATTCTGTTCCGCAGACAAGCTTACACAAGAATGAAACTAATATCTGTGTGACATTAGTTTAGCTAAATTGGGTGTAGTCTTTTTTTTTATTTGATTAACACTGCCTTTTCCCACCAGCTTTAGTATGCAGTCATCACTTCCACAGATCTGGAAGCACACGTTCCAGGCCAGTGCACACGACTCATGGATCAAAGAAACAAAATAGTCATTTCAGGTTTCAAAGTTCGATGTATTTACATCCTTACTTCTCTAAACTAAAATGTGACAGCAGAGAAAACAACACGCTTTGCACGTCTCATGCAGCCCAATTGTGGCATTTCCCAACGGAAACAAGGAAAAGTCAGACGTTTTGGTGTGCCGATTTTCACTATCGATCCCCTTTTAGTATGGTTAGAACCCTAGCCCGTTTCCAATTGGTTTTATACGTTTTGGGCTATTTTGTACTTTCGTTAATCTTGTTCCAAAATGGAGGGTTAGTACTTCCCGTTAGCCTCCTTTACACTTCCAGATCATTTCTCCTTTAGCCGCATATAAGGACATTGGGCCCGATTCACAAAAGTAATCTGAGACAAAATCCTAACTTTACAACTTTCGGTATTCACAAAGGGCATTTAGGACTAGTAAAGTTAGAATTTTGTATCAGTTAAACTTAAGTTTTGGTCTTAAGTTAAACTTAAGACAAACTTAAGTTTAACTGAGACAAAATCCTAGTCGTAAAGTTAGGATTTTGTCTCAGTTAAACTTAAGTTTTGGTCTTAAGTTTAATTTAAGACCAAAACTTAAGATTGACTGAGACAAAATCCTAACTTTAGTACTCCTAAATGCCTTCTGTGAATGCCCAAAGTCGTACAGTTAGGATTTTGTCTCAGATTACTTTTGTGAATCGGGCCCATTGATCAGACTGCTTGATGCATTTTAATGTTGGTAGTCTTAGCTTGTTGTTCAGTGTAGTATTTTATTTCAGCCTTGAATAAGCCACTGTCTCCACCTGTACCGGGATCCTGCGGACCAGATGGCTTCATGACTACTTGCCTGTCTGACTTCTTCATAAGAACAGATGATGGACGGAATGCTGAACAAATCAAACATTCACCCCCAATCACAGATCTGGGTTAAATACATTGTTTGTTTGCACGTCACGCCATTCCAGTTTAGACCCAGGCATAGGCAAATCGATTTTGACCCTGCCCCCCGTGGGAACAGTCCAGGTCTTCCCTGGACCAGAAATAAGCATCCTGGGACCGGTTTCGGGGTATCACCCCTCATCAGCCAGGCCAGATTGAATCTAATGGCGTAGCTAGCACAGGACCCACGTCTGGGCATACCCTTGCGACAAATGCAAAAAGAAAAGATGATGGACGGAATGCTGAAATCATTCACCTTGAGTCACAGATCTGGGTTAAATCCATATTTTTTTGCACGCCATGCCATTCCAGTTTATACCCAGCTATATGCAAATCAATTTTGACCCTGCTCCCGAACTGCCAGACCAGGTCATCCCTGGACCAGGAACAAGCATCCTGGGACCATATCAGCCAGGCTAGCTTGAATCTAGTGGCATAGCGAGCATGGAACCCATATCTGGGCACACCCTTCCCACTTAGGGCGACAAATGTAAAAAGACTGATTTGCATATGGCTTGGTCTAAATTGGGGTGGCATGGTGAGCAAAAGAACAATGGATTTAACCCAAGTCTCTTGACTGGGGGTGAATGTTTGACTTGTTCCACATTCTGTCCATCATTGTGTGTCTTTTGGTTTCTTGACCTAAGTGTGTCGGGTATGCCCCGACGTGGGGCCCGGGCTAACTGTACCACTGGATTCAAGCTAGCCTGGCTGATATAGGGTGATACCCTGAAACCGGTCCCAGGATGCTTCTTTCTGGTCCCGGGAGGACCTGGCTTGGCAATTCTGGCTGGAATGATCCAATGGGGAGCAGGGTCAAGACTGATTTGTATTTTGCTGGGTCTAAACTGGGGTGGCATGGTGAACAAAAGAATAATGGATTTAACACAGATCTGTTGACTGGGGGTAAATGTTTGATTTGTTCCGTACTCCGTCTATCATTGTGTGTCTTTTGGTGTCTGACATCTTCAGCATTTTTTTTTCTGTTACTGTTTTTTTCCTCTAAAGAAACTGGAGTTTTATCCAGCTTGCCTTATGTACCACTCCACACCTAGGTCTCATTTGGGCATTCGGGAATGGAAGTGGTCGTTCCTATGTACGAAGAAGACACCTACATTTCTTCTATAATGGATGGTAGTATTGAGTTGGGTAACAATAAACATCTGTTATTCATCGCCACTATGCCCCCAATGGGTTAATGTGCACTTTATGTTAGGTAAACCTTACTAAGGAGAAAGCAACAACAATTCACAAAAGCTGCCACCCTAATGAGAGACAGGTGGGTGGTGTGCAATCCTCACCTTGGCAGAACCTATATTGTTCCTCATGTTTCCACTGCCTGCTTCAAACCAGAAACCATTCAATGCTGCTATAATACTTATATGATACATATGTCATATATGTGCATTGTTTCATGTTTGTGCATGCCTTCAATACAACTGTCTCTTACATGTCAGAGTCTCTAGTCAAATATTGTCGCAGGAGCTTAAGAACTCAAGGGATATGCTCCAATAAATCACATTCAAGGTAAACGTTTGCGCGTCATAAGTACCCTCTTTCGTTGCTGATGACACACACAGAAATTCTGGTCTCAAGACAAAGGACATTATCTGCTTGTATTATACCGTGTGAACCTGAGAAATAACGGAACTATGTGTATCAATTCGCATCTTTGGCAAATTAAATTTTCTGTTCCCAGGCCATTGCAACTCTCCTCCTTGATCCTCTTGTGAACCCTCCAGTATCTCCACCTACGGACCCTCAATGAAAGCTGTATAGCAGGTCTATTAGAGATCGATACAATGAAAGGTTGAAAGCCTGTGTCTCCCAAGAATTTAGTGGTCAATCTAGTTGCTCTTCATCAAATAATCCATGACTATGGCCTCACATTGGCCAGAAATATATCATGAAAATGTGGAAACCAGACAATCCCAGAAATCAGGTAACATAAGACGGAGTCAGAGGAGTCTTCGCAGTGATTAAACCTAATGTCTGCCTGCATATAAATTTGGTGGGCAGACCACAGTCTTGGCAATATGTATACTCTGTCACTGTAGCAATGGAGGGGCCGATTCAGATTCGGGCCGGAAATCTCTCCGACCGAGCCGGACCCGGAGAGATTTCCAACCGAATCGGACCCGTGCAGCCAGACCGAACGAGTACGATGCGTCCGTATGCTATCGTACTCGAGTCGGTCGGACTCCCATTGAAGTCAATGGGAGCCGGTCGTACAACGCGTACCCGGGCTCCCATTGCCTCAATGGGTGCGAGGAAAACAAGGGCGCCCCCTACAGCGGGTACGCGGCGAAGCGGCGAGCGGCGAAGCGGCGAGCGACTCGCGCCGTACACGCACAGGTAGGGGGACCCATGGGTCCCCCTGTGTGCGACTCCGCGCGGCTACGCGTACAGGGGTCCGACACGGACCCCGGAGTACGGCTCCGACTGCTCTTTCGAGCCGGACGGCGCGTGTCGGTCGGACTGCCCGCGGCGCGCATCGTACTTACCCGGCCGGGCAACGCCTCCATTGCGCGGTGCGAGTCGTGTCCGAGCGAGTCGGTCGGTGCGGTTAGACCCGGGAACGAGTCGGTCGGAGCGGTTGGGACGCCCGAACGAGTCGGTCGACGAATTCGCATCGTACTCGCTCGTCCGGACGCGCGTACGAATCGGTCGGGAAATAGGGCTCCGAATCGGATCCGGTTATGCCGAATCCGATTCGGAGCCCTACCGGCCGAGATCGGAATCGGCCCCGGAGTGTTCATACTGCCAAGATATAAGTCGGGGCCTTAATCACTTTTTTGGAGCTCATATTCATCCAGTGGGACAAAGCTGCAAGCTGTGGCTGAACATGGCTCCGCGAGGCCGAATACCCTCTCCTTGATATCCCGCTGGAACAGATTTGCTGTAGTGGACATGTCCGAGCTGGAACAACCTGAGTCTTTGGCCCACTGGCAATGCACCTTCATCGGATTGACTTGGCAGGTTTGTCCCGGTTCCTTGGAGGACTTCGAAGCTGTTAGAAATTGGGTTACTGGTTGACTGGGTTGTGAGCCCTGCTCAAGCAGCAACCACAATTCTAGTCAGGGTAAGGAACGAGCAAACCCCAAATTTACCTGTGCTTAACCCCCTGGTAGCTTGGCAGAGAGCAGTTAGGCTTAACTTAGAGGCCATGTGTAAAGTATTTGGGCAATACTTCAAACAGTAAAACAGTGAAAATATCACACAAAAAGATCAAACACCGGGTTAGAAAAATAGAACAAAATGTAATAAATAACCAAATCCAAAACGACAAACATCCAATCAGTAGAACCGGAGTTATGAATTTTTAAAGAATAAACTGCAATACAGTACCTAAAAGCACAAAGCACCCAACCCCAGCTATCTGGTCATACTGGACTGGGTCATAGTCAAAAGTTCAGGCTGACTTCGATGGAGCACGGGTCAGATACAGTTCCAGGACAGTCCCACTGGAGTTTTACCTTCTCAAGTTTTGTACCAAGAGTCCAGTTAACGTTGGAGAGGTTCGCCGGGACCAAGGAGAGCGTCGCTGGCAGTGGTTGGCATGGAGCGAAGAGCAGGCCGTTTGTCGCGGACGGGCAGACTGGAGCTTTGTGTTGACAGGCCCCCGCAGACTGTTGATGCTGCTGAAAGGCTGGCGGCAGCTTGCACTGATTTTCAGAGCAAATGGCGCCATTCAAGTGCAAAACGGGCCAGTTCACGGTCACAGGGAGTCCAAAAGCTTGATTGCAAGAGCTCGGGAGCCACACCAGGGGTCCAGGACCTGAGAGGCACCACTTAGGGGTCAGGAATTCACTAAAGATGGGTTCAGGCGCTGTTGGTGAGCCTTTTATGTCCCTGAGGCTCAGATCAGGAGGCCAGCAGACTAGCCCTGTGAGTCACTCTGGGTTCCTGGGTTCAAGATTAAGTTGCAGGTCCAGTCCTTCTTCCCCAGGGAAGAGGGCAGCAGACAGCAGGTCAGAACAGAACGGCAGCAGTTCTTTTAGACAGCAGTCCATCAGAGTGGTAGTCCTTATAGAAGCACAGCAGTCATTTCAGGCAGAGTATCCGCAGGTCCATAAGTGTACTAAAGTGGTGGTGTCTGAAGTCCTTCTTTTATACACAGTTGTGCCTTTGAAGTGGGGAGAAGCTTCTGGAGGCATGCCTTTGAAGTGCACAGATGTCCTGCCGTCCCTGCCCTGGCTCCAAGCTATCTACAGGGGGTATTCAGCCCTTTGTATGGAGACAGGGCACAGCCTATTCAGGTGTAAGTGAGACTGGGTCCAGCTCCTCCCTCCCTTCCTGCCAGTTATGGCCCATCCAGTCACACCTAAGCTCCCATTTTGTGTGGCTTTCTAGGTGGAATACGCAAAGCCCAACTGCCAACTACACCCAGTCATGCAATCAGACACAGGCTGCAGGCACCAAATGGCTAAGACAAGAAAATGCCAACTTTCTAAAAGTGTATTTTAAAGAATTGTAATTTAAAATTAAATTTCACCATAAGTTAGGATTTTAAATTAGGGTTCCAGAGACACCAAACATACACCAGTTATCTCTTCGAATTTGGAAATTACACTTATGAAATGTACTAAGACAACTCCAATGTTATCCTATGGGAGAGATAGGCCTTGCAGTAGTGAAAAATGGATTTAGGAGTTTTTCACTACCAGGATATGTAAAACCTACACGTACATGTCCAGCTTTTTAAATACTCTGCAACCTGCCCTCGGGGCTTTCTAGGGCCTACTTTAGAGGTTACACACACATATATATATATATATATATATATATATATATATATATATATATATATATATATATATATATATATGTATATATATATATATATATATATTAAAAAGGAAGGTTTGGGCCTGAAAAAAGGTTTATTTTGCCAGGTCAACATGGCACGTTAAAACTGCACACACAGTCTCTGCAATGGCAGGCCTGAGATATTTTTAAAGGGCTTCTTAAGTGGGTGGCACAATCAGTTCTACAGGCCCACTAGTAGCATTTAACTTACAAACCCTGAGCACATGTAGTGCCCTTTACTAGGGACTTACAAGTACATCATATATGCCAATTGGGTATAAGCCAATGCTACCATGTTTTGAGCAGAGGACACAACACTTTCGCACTGGTTAGCAGTGGTAAAGTGCACAGAGTCCTGAGGCCAGCAAAAACAGGAGGTTTGAAAGCAAAAAGTTAGAGGGAAACCATGGCAAGGATGCTAGGTCTAGCACGTGTCCCCCCCTATTGAAAGTGGGGAGAACTACCAAACCCCTTGGGAGTTCTCCTAACTACGGCGGAAGAACCTGGAGAGACCATCAGCACTGGCATGGTCTGTTCCAGGATGGTGTTCCACCATAAAGTTTATTCCCTGTAGGGAGATGGACCACCTCAAAAGTTTGGGATTCTCACCCATCATCTGCATGAACCATCTGAGGGGTCTGTGATCTGTCTGAACCCAGAAGTGAGCTTCAATCAGGTATGGTCGCAGCACTCAGACCACTACAAAGGTTTCCCTCTCTACTGGACTCCACCTCTGTTCCCAGGGAATCAACCTCCTACTGATGAAGGCTACAAGTTAATTAAGGTCCTCTTTCTTTAGCTGTGAGAGCACGGTCCCTATGTCATGCTCTAAGGCGTCTGTCTACACAATTAATTCCTGGGAGAAATCAGTGACCTTGAGCATGAGTGCTGTGCACATGGCCTCCTTCAGGATGTCAAATGTGTACTGGCACACCTCGGTCCAGATAACCTGATGTGGCTGCTTCTTGGAAGTCAGCTCTGTCACGGGGGCAACAATGGTGCCATACCCCTTGACAAATCTTCTGCAGTAGCTTGTGAGACATAAGAAGGCTCTCACCTCTATCTGGGTCATGAAGGGTTCCCAAGCCAGAATTGTTTCAATATTGGCCTGGAGGGGCTGCACCTCGCCTCCCCCCACTTGGTGACCCAAGTAGACCACTGAAACCTGCCCTATCTGGTACTTACTGGCCATGATAGTCAGACCTGCCCTCTGCAGAGCCTGAAACACTTCTCTGATGTGGTACATGTGGTCCACCAAGCTAGAGCCGAAGACCGTAATGTTGTCTAAATAGGCTGCACTGAAGTTCTCCAAACCAGCCAGGCCCTGATTGCCTAACCTCTGGAAGGTGACAGAGACCAGGACATTACCCAGAACTGGAAGTGCCCTTCTGTGGTAGAGAACGCAGACCTCTCTTTGGCCCCCTCGGTCAAGGCAATCGAGACGTTAAAACAAATGTGCTGAGGAACTTGGCAGCCCCTAGGCAATCTATGAGCTCATCAGCACTGGGGATGGGGTGTACATCAGTCTTGGTGACTACATTTTGCCCACAGTAATCCATACAGAACGAAATTCTGAACTGACACCTTGGGGACCAAAACAACTGGGCTGGACCAAGGTCTGTTTGAGCGCTCAATAACCCCTAACTCCAGCATCATGGAGACCTGCTACTTAATGCTGGCTCTCTCCTTATCAGAAAACCTGTACATTTTGCTCTTCACATGTGTGCTGTCCCTAGAGTCAATATCATGGGTACATCATGCAGTGAGCCCTGGGATAAGGGTGAATCAGAGGCAGAGGCAAACTGCCCAAAAAACTGGCGGCAGTCTCTCTGTTAGTCTAGGATCAGTGTAGGGAAGAGGCTGACACCCTCCACTGACTCTTCCTGCTCCTTGGAAGAAAGCAGGTCATGGAGACATTCACTCTCCTCTTCTACCCCATCATCTGTGGCCAGGAGTATGGTTAACTCAGACCTCTCAAAGTGGGGTTTGAGGCGATTGACATGTAGGACCCTTATAGGGTTCCTGGGAGTCTTGAGGTACACCAAGTAGGTGACATCACTCTTGTGCTCCTTCACCTCATAAGGCACAGAGCAATGGTCTTGTAGGACCCTGGGCTCCACAGGCTGCATAACGCACACTTTTTGGCCAGGCTGGAATTCGACCAGAGTGACGTTCTGGTCATACCGCCATTTCATGTCCTCCTGGCTGGCTTCCTGATTTTCCTGCGCTTTCTTCCAGAAGTCCTTCATCAGGTTACAAGTGCTAGCATGTACCTGACCACATCCTGGGGGCCTTCCTGGGAGCTTGCTCCCAGCCCTCCTTCACCAGACTGATGGGTCCTCTCACAGGGTGCCCGTACAGAAGTTCAAAGGGGCTGAAGCCAATTCCCTTCTGTGGTACCTCCCTGAAGGCAAATAAAAGGCATGGCAGGAGGACATCCCACTTTCGCCTCACGGGATCCAACAAGCCCATTATCATACCTTTTAGGGTCAGGTTGAACTTCTCAACAAGCCCATTAGTTTGAGGGTAGTAAAGAGTGGAGAACTTGTTGGTTACCCCACACTCCTTCCACATGGCCTTCATGTACCTCGACATGAAGTTGGTACCTCGGTCTGGCACCACCTCTTTGGGGAACCTAACACAGGAAAAGATCCCCATCAGTGCCCTGGCCACTGCGGGCACAGTCACTGTTCTCAGAGGGATACCCTCTTGTTACCGGGTGGCATGGTCCACTACGACCAGGATGAACGTGTTGCCCATGGCTGTCTCATGGTCCAGAGGCCCAATAATGTCGCTGCCCACCCTTTCAAAGGGGGTGCGAATGAGAGGGAAAGGTTGCAGGGGAGCCTTGTGCTCCCTTCCTGACTTGTCACTGGACTGGTAGGTAGGACAGGACCTGCAGAAAGCATCTGAGGCCCTCCTCATTTGAGATCAATACAAGTGGGTGACAAGCCTGTCAAAGGTCTTGTTCATCCCCAAATACCCTGCCAGGGGTACATCATGAGCCAGCTCTAGTAAGAAGGTGCTGTAGCAGTGGGGGACCACCAACACACGGGTTGCACTGGGCTCAGGAACCTTAGGCTCACTTTACAGGAGACCATTCGCCCAGTAAATCAGGTGATCACTAGAGGTGTTACCAGCTGTCTGGGTCTCAGCCTGCTGCCATAGGCCCACAAGAGTAGGGCATTCCCTCTGCACTTTGCAGAACTCCTCCCAAGTGGACCCCCTTCCTTCTGCCAGTTGGCCAACTCCAGTCAGTTCCCCAGTGTGGCCACATACTTCCCTGTAGGTCCCAGGGCATCCCCCTAAGGTTCTGCTTCCTTCTGGACAGTGGACGTTTCAGAAGCGGGCTTCCCACACCCATTGCCATTCCTCTTTTTGGCAGTCACCTAGGCCATTGTTCCAGGCTCCAGGACCTCCTGACTACCCTCTCAGGTGGCCAAGGACCGTGGGGTCAGGCACACCCACTCAGGCAACCCTAACATCTCCTTCCAGATGGAAGCAGACAATCCACAGGCATGGACAGACTCACAGCTACACTCAAGAAACCTGAGACACCACCCACTCAAAGGGAACCAGAGCCACTGGGTAGTGACTCTCATGGTAGACCTCTGCAACAACTTGATAGAATGCATTAGGGACTACCTGCTCTGAGGTCACCAGATAACATCTGACAGTTGTCATGCTGGCATACGTGTCTCTCAGAGCCTCCACCCTCTGCCCATTGATGGAGACCCACTGCCTGTGTTTCCTAGTTTTATAGGTGTGTGAGTTCTCTGCACCATCTCTCTGTCACCCAGGAACACTAGGGTAATCTCTACACTGTTCCCCCCACTAACTGAGAGAATCTCCTCCCCAAGCGCCAAATTAGCCAACCCCAATGACTGCCCACTGGGGGGGACTGTGCCTGCTTGGGACACTTGGCATCCCTCAGTTAAGTTGGCAGGGTATGCCCAGACGTGGGTCCCTTGCTCACTTTGCCACTGGATTCAAGCTAGCCTGGCTGATGAGGGCTGTTAGCCCGAAACCGGTCACAGGATGCTTGTTTCCGGTCCAGGGAAGACATGGCTTGGCAGTTCGGGCTGGACTGTTCCCATGAGGCACAGGGTCAAGACTGATTTGCATATAGCTGTGTCTGAACTGGGGTGGCAAGTGAGCTAAAGAACGATGATGGATTCAACCCAGATCTGTGACTGGGGGTGAGTGTCTGAAAAGTTTCAGCGCTCCATCCATCATCTCCTTGTGTTTGCTTTGTTCGCCCTAAGTTGGCAGGGTATGCCCAGACGTGGGTCCCTTGCTCACTTTGCCACTGGATTCAAGCTAGCCTGGCTGATGAGGGCTGTCATCCCGAAACCGGTCCCAGGATGCTTGTTTCCGGTCCAGGGAAGACATGGCTTGGCAGTTCGGGCTGGACTGTTCCCATGAGGCACAGGGTCAAGACTGATTTGCATATAGCTGTGTCTGAACTGGGGTGGCGAAGTGAGCTAAAGAACGATGATGGATTCAACCCAGATCTGTGACTGGGGGTGAGTGTCTGAAAAGTTTCAGCGCTCCGTCCATCATCTCCTTGTGTTTGCTTTGTTCGCCCTAAGTTGGCAGGGTATGCCCAGACGTGGGTCCCTTGCTCACTTTGCCACTGGATTCAAGCTAGCCTGGCTGATGAGGGCTGTTAGCCCGAAACCGGTCCCAGGATGCTTGTTTCCGGTCCAGGGAAGACATGGCTTGGCAGTTCGGGCTGGACTGTTCCCATGAGGCACAGGGTCAAGACTGATTTGCATATAGCTGTGTCTGAACTGGGGTGGCGAAGTGAGCTAAAGAACGATGATGGATTCAACCCAGATCTGTGACTGGGGGTGAGTGTCTGAAAAGTTTCAGCGCTCCGTCCATCATCTCCTTGTATTTGCTTTGTTCGCCCTAAGTTGGCAGGGTATGCCCAGACGTGGGTCCCTTGCTCACTTTTCCACTGGATTCAAGCTAGCCTGGCTGATGAGGGCTGTTAGCCCAAAACCGGTCCAAGGATGCTTGTTTCCGGTCCAGGGAAGACATGGCTTGGCAGTTCGGGCTGGACTGTTCCCATGAGGCACAGGGTCAAGACTGATTTGCATATAGCTGTGTCTGAACTGGGGTGGCGAAGTGAGCTAAAGAACGATGATGGATTCAACCCAGATCTGTGACTGGGGGTGAGTGTCTGAAAAGTTTCAGCGCTCCGTCCATCATCACCTTGTGTTTGCTTTGTTCGCCCTAAGTTGGCAGGGTATGCCCAGACGTGGGTCCCTTGCTCACTTTGCCACTGGATTCAAGCTAGCCTGGCTGATGAGGGCTGTTAGCCAGAAACCGGTCCCAGGATGCTTGTTTCCGGTCCAGGGAAGACATGGCTTGGCAGTTCGGGCTGGACTGTTCCCATGAGGCACAGGGTCAAGACTGATTTGCATATAGCTGTGTCTGAACTGGGGTGGCGAAGTGAGCTAAAGAACGATGATGGATTCAACCCAGATCTGTGACTGGGGGTGAGTGTCTGAAAAGTTTCAGCGCTCCGTCCATCATCTCCTTGTGTTTGCTTTGTTCGCCCTAAGTTGGCAGGGTATGCCCAGACGTGGGTCCCTTGCTCACTTTGCCACTGGATTCAAGCTAGCCTGGCTGATGAGGGCTGTTAGCCCGAAACCGGTCCCAGGATGCTTGTTTCCGGTCCAGGGAAGACATGGCTTGGCAGTTCGGGCTGGACTGTTCCCATGAGGCACAGGGTCAAGACTGATTTGCATATAGCTGTGTCTGAACTGGGATGGCGAAGTGAGCTAAAGAACGATGATGGATTCAACCCAGATCTGTGACTGGGGGTGAGTGTCTGAAAAGTTTCAGCGCTCCGTCCATCATCTCCTTGTGTTTGCTTTGTTCGCCCTAAGTTGGCAGGGTATGCCCAGACGTGGGTCCCTTGCTCACTTTGCCACTGGATTCAAGCTAGCCTGGCTGATGAGGGCTGTTAGCCCAAAACCGGTCCCAGGATGCTTGTTTCCAGTCCAGGGAAGACATGGCTTAGCAGTTCGGGCTGGACTGTTCCCATGAGGCACAGGGTCAAGACTGATTTGCATATAGCTGTGTCTGAACTGGGGTGGCGAAGTGAGCTAAAGAACGATGATGGATTCAACCCAGATCTGTGACTGGGGGTGAGTGTCTGAAAAGTTTCAGCGCTCCGTCCATCATCTCCTTGTGTTTGCTTTGTTCGCCCTAAGTTGGCAGGGTATGCCCAGACGTGGGTCCCTTGCTCACTTTGCCACTGGATTCAAGCTAGCCTGGCTGATGAGGGCTGTTAGCCCGAAACCGGTCCCAGGAGGCCTGTTTCCGATCCAGGGAAGACATGGCTTGGCAGTTCGGGCTGGACTGTTCCCATGAGGCACAGGGTCAAGACTGATTTGCATATATCTTTGTCTGAATTGGGGTGGCGAAGTGAGCTAAAGAACGATGATGGATTCAACCCAGATCTGTGACTGGGGGTTAGTGTCTGAAAAGTTTCAGCGCTCCGTCCATCACCTCCTTGTGTTTGCTTTGTTCGCCCTAAGTTGGCAGGGTATGCCCAGACGTGGGTCCCTTGCTCACTTTGCCACTGGATTCAAGCTAGCCTGGCTGATGAGGGCTGTTAGCCCGAAACCGGTCCCAGGATGCTTGTTTCCGGTCCAGGAAGACATGGCTTGGCAGTTCGGGCTGGACTGTTCCCATGAGGCACAGGGTCAAGAATGATTTGCATATAGCTGTGTCTGAACTGGGGTGGCGAAGTGAGCTAAAGAACGATGATGGATTCAACCCAGATCTGTGACTGGGGGTGAGTGTCTGAAAAGTTTCAGCGCTCCGTCCATCATCTCCTTGTGTTTGCTTTGTTCGCACTAAGTTGGCAGAGTATGCCCAGACGTGGGTCCCTTGCTCACTTTGCCACTGGATTCAAGCTGGACTGACTGATGAGGGCTGTTAGCCCGAAACCGGTCACAGGATGCTTGTTTCCGGTCCAGGGAAGACATGGCTTGGCAGTTCGGGCTGGACTGTTCCCATGAGGCACAGGGTCAAGACTGATTTGCATATAGCTGTGTCTGAACTGGGGTGGCGAAGTGAGCTAAAGAACGATGATGGATTCAACCCAGATCTGTGACTGGGGGTGAGTGTCTGAAAAGTTTCAGCACTCCGTCCATCATCTGCTTGTGTTTGCTTTGTTCGCCCTAAGTTGGCAGGGTATGCCCAGACGTGGGTCCCTTGCTCACTTTCCCACTGGATTCAAGCTAGCCTGGCTGATGAGGGCTGTTAGCCCGAAACCTGTCCCAGGATGCTTGTTTCCGGTCCAGGGAAGACATGGCTTGGCAGTTCGGGCTGGACTGTTCCCATGAGGCACAGGGTCAAGACTGATTTGCATATAGCTGTGTCTGAACTGGGGTGGCGAAGTGAGCTAAAGAACGATGATGGATTCAACCCAGATCTGTGACTGGGGGTGAGTGTCTGAAAAGTTTCAGCGCTCCGTCCATCATCTTCTTGTGTTTGCTTTGTTCGCCCTAAGTTGGCAGGGTATGCCCAGACGTGGGTCCCTTGCTCACTTTGCCACTGGATTCAAGCTAGCCTGGCTGATGAGGGCTGTTAGCCCGAAACCTTTCCCAGGATGTTTGTTTCCGGTCCAGGGAAGACATGGCTTGGCAGTTTGGGCTGGACTGTTCCCATGAGGCACAGGGTCAAGACTGATTTGCATATAGCTGTGTCTGAACTGGGGTGGCGAAGTGAGCTAAAGAACGATGATGGATTCAACCCAGATCTGTGACTGGGGGTGAGTGTCTGAAAAGTTTCAGCGCTCCATCCATCATCTCCTTGTGTTTGCTTTGTTATCCCTCAGGAAGTGCCTGTAGGAGAGTAGGATCTGCTTCTTATAGTTACCCCCACTTTTTGCTGATGTTTCACTGTTTTTCGAATTAGCCAGACTGAGGCTCTGCTAATCAGGACCCCAGTCTATCTGCTTTCTACTCTAAATTGACTATATGTACTTTAGGTACACTCCAGATTGGATTCTGGGGTACCCTTGTGAGTCCCTAGTATATGGTATACTATGTACCCAGGGCATAGGTACCCCAGAGGCCTACCAGGGGCTGCAGCATGTATTGTGCCACCCCAGGGAAGCCTTTTAAAATGACACAACAGGTCTGCTACAGCAGCCTGTGTAAGGTGGTGTATCCACCCTTACTGAGATATAGGTTCCCTATATCTCTCCATATCACTGCACATGTAAACCTATCAGTCACCCCTATGGCAGGCCTTAACAATCCTGAAGGCAGGGTGCTGGGTTTCATGTGAGAGGGTGCCCATGCATGAGCAGAGCCCCTCTGCAGCTTTCGGAATCTTTCATTCCGGGGTTGATTTGCGATGCAGCCAGACCATATACTCTTAAGTGCATTATAACCAAACAGTAAATGCTAACTTTGGAGTGGCTGCATGGAAAACTGTCGTGTTTGGTGTCAAACACCTTGGAATCATACCCCCACACCAGTAACTGGTGTGGGAGTATGATCCCACCCTTCTAGAGGGAGAGACATGACAGCACCGGTATACCCGGTACCAGCTAACAGAGCACTGGCATCACAAAATGGATGCTGCAGCCACAGACACGAGTCTGCCCTCCTGCTGCTGGACGAAACTCCAGCAGGGGAGGCCTGGACAATAGGTTTCCTGTCACAGGGAGGTGTGACCACCTCCCAGACAGGCTTTAGTGTATTGGGGCTGGGTGGGTGCACTCTCAGAGTGCTTTGAAGTCTGCACTGGGGGCACATTTGGTGTCCCTTTGCATAGTCCAGCTCAAACCGGTTGCAGGGGCACACAGCCCCTGCTCTGGCGTGAAACTGGACAAAGGAAATGGGTGTAGCAACCCCTCTTTCCTGACCCTCCCATAGGTGGGTCCATAGAGTTTGTCCAACCCCTTCCTTGGGTATAAAGTAGGAACCCCTGACTACATGACTTTAGATTACACCTGGACTAAACTCTGATACCAGAAACCAAGTACTTCGACGATCTGCACGACGCTGGATGACTGAAGAATCTCCCTTGGAGTAAAGGAGTTACTCCCCTGCAAGGCAGGCACCTATAAAGCAACTGACCAGTTGGCATCTCCAAGCTCCGACGGACTCCGAAGAATATTGCCACACAAGAGGTGGGTTTTCCTAGGTGTCTGAGGTTGATCTGTGCCCACAGCAAGTTTGAGGCCCGTATCCCTGATGGAGACCGTGCAACCCGAACCCCTTGACACCGCAACCATTTGCAGAACCATCAGCTTTCCGGCAACCCCTGAGGCTGAGCTTTGGGTTACTTGTAGCCCTAACCCTGAGCAGTAATTGCACCGAAGATTGCAGGCCTACACTCAACGAGTGTTCCGTGGGCTGCTGTTTTGTGATTCTTCTCGAGGTCCCTTCGCGATCCCTGGTCCGTTGACCTGTGGGTCCCAAGAAGGCAACTCTAACTTTCATTGGGCTTTCCTGGTTGCTCCAGACGTGCCCTGACTCTCCATTGCTTGGGGAGTCCCCAGGACCTTGCTGGTCTGCACAGAAGCATCTTTTCTCTTCCTGCGTGGGTTGCTGTTGCCAAGGCTTGTTGTGGTCAATCCGATCACCGACACCCCAGCACTCGACATCCTTCGTGGGGCAGCTGGAATCCGGCTCCTGGTGATCGTCGACGTCTCCGGGACCCCGTGGCTGCAGAGTCAAGCTTCACCTCTTCGCACCTGAAGCACCTGACATCGGTGGGCATTCGATTGCCCCGCTCCTGGTCACTGGCTAGTGACCTAGACTCTGTCCCCTCTGCTTTCAGGTCCTTCACATCTTCGATCCAGGCTTGGATCACACCGGACACTTTTCTCCTTCACGGCAGCAGCACTTTGCAGCAGTTCGCCATTGAAAACGACGACGATTCCCGACACCTTTTGGCACCTATGCACCCGGCTTCCCTGGGTGAGGTAACTCGAGTACTCCGGTGCTCTCATGGGTGTTGGCCCTAGAAACCCTTAAGTCTTAAGGGGTTTGCTCAAAGTCCTCTCCTAAGTGTCCTTTATCTTTAAAATTCCAACCGCGACTTTCCGCAATGAATACTACGGCGCTCGCGGCTGTGTTCTCACACTGCACACGTCCCCCGTGGGTCTCCTGTGTCACTACCTTGGGTGGTTCCTTGGGGTCCCAGTGATTCTACGTGCTCTAGGCACTGTGTCTAGTCAAGTCGTGGTTCTTATACCACTTTCTTAGTATATGGTTTGGTCTCCCCCTGGAGCCCACTGTGTATTGTGCTATTTACTGTCGTTTTAATACTGTGATACTGTCTATCTTGAACTCTAATCTCATAAAGAGATTAGTAGTTAGTGTTTAGAAATAAATACATATATTTTATATATATCTTGTGTGGTTCTCCTTTCATTTAGTTATTCAAGAGGTTATAATCTGGTAAACCAAGCTGCTTTACACTCCTTCAAGACTTAGCCTGAAGGCTGCTTCCATAGCTACCACTAGGGTAGCTTTCAATAAAGGTTGTCTTTAAACCTATCATCAATAAAGGTCATTTGGACTTGTGCAAGGTGCCCACTATAACTAGTGGACAGCATATGCCAGGCCAACTTCTCACATTGGTGTGCAGCGGTTGGATTCAAGCTTGCTATTGCTTTACCAGATAATCTCTTTGAAGTGACTAACTGAAAACCACTATAGGTACATAGGTACATATAAATCAAGTTTAGAATACAGTAAGTTCTACTGAACTTAGAGTTGTGTGTCAAGGGTCTAGCACACCCTTTATACAACTCAAGAGAGTTTCAGTTCCCACTAGAGTAGGTAGGTGCATACACCACACCACACTAGAATGTCTGCAAGGCCTGAAGTAAGTGACTCCTTGCCCACTAGGTATGACAATCTCTCATTCCAGGAATTGAGAAATATGTGTACCTCTAGGAGACTGAAAACAGGGAGACATGCAAGCACTCAACGCCTCATAGAGGCTTTGCTGTTAGATGACCTCAGAAAGACACCAGGGTCTGATGAGGCAGGCAGGTTGGGTGGGGCAGTAGAAGAGGAAAGGCCAGGTAGTGAAAACTACTATGACCCAGACTCTGATGCTGGCCAGGGGGATCAACATGATTCCCACCTGGAAAATCCAATTCTTCCTGAAGGAGAGGAGGGCCTCAGTGGCCCCCTCTTCACTCCCCCAGGAAGGGTTAATAGTCTACCAAGAAGATCAAGATCTCCTTCTCAGGAGTCTAATCATTCTGGTACTTCTATAGGGTCACAAAACAATACAGAATCCTTGGGTCTATAACAAAAACATTAAAAAAGTGTGGTGAACCACTACTCCAAGGTTTAAAAATATATAAAGATATAAAGTACAGAACCAAATGACTAAGTGCCACAGATCTATCTTTGGGCACTTCCCTTTTCAGGACGAAATCCCTCACTCACCATAGGTGACATGCTTCATCATTTGGGATTCTCCTCCCAGAGGAAAAACATAGTTCCTCTGAGGGCTACAACCCCCTCTCTGAGAGGGAGGAGCTCAGGGATGTTTTGAATAACTAATGGAATATTATAAATCCACAAATGAAGAGACAACTGTGTGAATGAGGGCGCAGCGCAACAAAAAATAAATAAATGTGCAGGTGGTGAAGATTAAAACCAGCTAAAGAGCGCAAAAGAGATACTTTATTTAGATACGCCCTTTGCCAGGATTAAAAACCATATACCAGCGGTGTAAATTTAAACCGCAAAGGTAAAGTAGATAGTGATGGTCAACATGTTTCAGCCATACACCTAATTGTAGGCAGAGCTTTCATCAGGACCTAAATAGCTGCTGCTAAATCAGTGTAGGTGCTACAACAAAAAGGATATAAAAATAGAGTATCTTCTTAATCTGTACATTCCAAAGGGAAGGATTATCCGCCACTGCTGGGTAAGCAACCACACCTCTACCTGGCAACAGCTCAGGAAAGGAGCACCGCTCTATCCGTCGGTACACCGGTGCTTGCAGAGCCTTCCCTTTGGAATGTACAGATTAAGAAGATTCTCTGTTTTTATATCCTTTTTGTTGTAAGTAAAAAAAAAAAAAAAGTGTAGCACCTACACTGATTTAGCAGCAGCTATTTAGGTCCTGATGAAAGCCCTGCCTACAATTAGGTGTATGGCTGAAACATGTTGACCATCACTATCTACTTTACCTTTGCGGTTTAAATTTACACCGCTGGTATATGGTTTTTAATCCTGGCAAAGGGCGTATCTAAATAAAGTATCTATTTTTGCACTCTTTAGCTGGTTTTAATCTTCACCACCTGCACATTTATTTATTTTTTGTTGCGCTGCGCCCTCATTCACACAGTTGTCTCTTCATTTGTGGATTTATAATATTCCATTAGTTATTCAAAACATCCCTGAGCTCCTCCCTCTCAGAGAGGGGGTTGTAGCCCTCAGAGGAACTATGTTTTTCCTCTGGGAGGAGAATCCCAAATGATGAAGCATGTCACCTATGGTGAGTGAGGGATTTCGTTCTGAAAAGGGAAGTGCCCAAAGATAGATCTGTGGCACTTAGTCATTTGGTTCTGTACTTTATATCTTTATATATTTTTAAACCTTGGAGTAGTGGTTCACCACACTTTTTGAATGTTTTTGTTATAGACCCAAGGATTCTGTATTGTTTTGTGATATTGAATTGGGGATTGAATCCTTTGAGGTCTTTAAATTTCCCTAGGACCCTCTGGCATTGAACCGTTTTTTGTTTGTTAGTTAGCACTTCTATAGGGTCCTCTGCTTCTCATAAAAGGGCATCCTCTTATGAGAAGAAATGCCAAATGCTTGAGTTTGTGAAAGCTGAGCTGAGAATCAAGAGAGAGCAATTGGCCTTAGACAGGGCATCCCTGGAGCTTCAGAAAGCTTCACAAAAGTTGGGGCTAGAGCCCCATGGTGGCAGCAACAGTGTCCCTAGAGGTAGAGATCATACTCATGACCATAGGAACCTGAACAAGATTGTCCCTCCCTACCAGAGTGGGGATGACATCCACAAATGGATAACTGCACTGGAAAGGGCCTGTAAGGTACAGAGGGTCCCTCAGGAGCAGTGGGCAGCAATCTTGTGGCTCTCCTTTGCAGACAAAGGTAGAGACAAGCTCCTCACTTTAAGAGAAGAGGATTCTGACAATTACAAAGTCCGAAGAGTGCTCTGATTGAAGGGTTTGGCCTAACCACTGAACAATACAGGTTAAAGTTCAGAGATACCCAAAAGGCACAGACTCAGGACTGGGTTGACTTTGTTGATTGTGCTACTAAGGCTCTGGAAGGCTGGTTACTTGGCAGTAAGGTGTGTGATTTCAAAGGATTGTATAATTTGATCATGAGAGAGCAGATCCTTAACAACTGTCAAAATCAACTGTTGCATCAGTACCTGGTGGACTCTGATCTGACCTCTCCCCAAGAATTGGGTCAGAAGGCAGACAAGTGGGTCAGAACCAGGGTGAGGCAGAAGGTTCAGAACCAAGGTGGTGCTCTAAGAAGCAAGATTCTAAGAACTCTGATAAGGGTGGGGACAAGGGTAAAGACCAGAAGTCTTCTCAAGGGCCCCAAAAATCTGCTTCTGGTGGGGAGTCCCAATCTAACAAAGGAAAAGGCCAAAAGAAACCATGGTGTAAAATCTGTAAGCAGAAAACCCATTGGACTAGTGATTGTACAAAGACCAAAGACTCAACTCCAGCCACCATTGCCCCTAAGGCAACTGTTCCCCCTAGTTCAGCTCCAAGTGGTGGTGTTCCAAATAAGGGTGTAGTAGGGTTAACCCTGGGATGTGAGATGGACTCTAGCCTAGTCAGAGTTCCAACTCAGGCTGTTCTGATCTGTGATGGAGACATAGATATGTCCTCCTATGTGAGTCCCAGTAATCTGGGCAAATACAGACAGCAGCCCTTAATTAATGGAAGAGAGGCTTTGGCATACAGGGACACAGGAGCAAGTGTCACAATGGTGACAAAAGATCTTGTAGCCCCTGAGCAGATCATACTTGTTGAAATGTACCAAGTGACCAATGCTAGCAATGTCAGGACAGACCATTCCCTGGCAGTTGTTAATTTCTCCTGGGGAGGGGTAACTGGCCCTAAGAAGGTTGTGGTAAGTGCAGACCTCCCTGTTGAATGCTTGCTTGGAAATGATTTGGAAAGTTCAGCTTGGGCTGAAGTTGAACTCAGGACCCATGCAGAAATGTTGGGCATCCCTGCAGATGTGTTTGCTATGACCAGGTCACAGGCAAAAATATCTAAAACTGAACAGGCCCTGGATTCTGGAAGAATGGACCAGGTGCCTCCCAAGAGGAGGAGCAGTAGGGTTAAGGCAGTGTCTTCCCCCCTGCCTCAGAATGAAGATCAGTCTCTTGAGGGAGATGATCTCAGTCCTGAAGAAGGAACTGTCCCAGAGGAGCTTGAGCCTGATCAGGTTGAGTTCTTGGGGACAAGGGGCCCTTCCAGGGCAGATCTGAGCCAGGAGCAACTGAGCTGCCCCTCTCTTGAACCCCCTCAGACAGCAAGCTGCTGCTGAGGCTGCTGGGAGTGCTAGTGGTACCCATAGGATCTATTGGGATGATGGACTCCTTTACTCAGAGTGTAGAGACCCCAAGCCTGGAGCCACCAGGGGGTTGGTTATACCTCTGAAGTTTAGGAGCTTCCTATTGACCCTAGCACATGATATCCCATTGGCAGGTCACCTAGGCCAAAACAAGACTTGGGACAGAATTGTCCCTCACTTTCATTGGCCTCATATGTCTGAAGCCACCAAGGAGTTTTGTCGCTCCTGTATTACCTGTCAAGCCAGTGGTAAGGCAGGTAGCACCACAAAGGCCCCCCTGATACCACTACCTGTGGTGGGGGTTCCCTTTGAGAGGGTAGGGATTGACATTGTTGGTCCCCTAGACCCCCAAACAGCATCTGGGCACAGATTTATCCTGGTGGTGGTGGACCATGCCACTAGGTACCCAGAAGCAATTCCCCTCAGGACCACCACAGCTCCTGTGGTGGCAAGGGCCCTCCTGGGAATCTTTTCCAGGGTGAGTTTTCCTAAGGAGGTAGTATCAGACAGAGAGGCAAACTTCATGTCTAGTTACTTGACTGCTATGTGGAAGGAGTGTGGAGTAAATTATAAATTTACCACCCCTTATCACCCACAATGCAATGGTTTCGTTGAAAGGTTCAACAAAACCTTGAAGGGCATGATTAAAGGTCTCCCAGAAAAGCTTAGGCGCAGATGGGACATACTTTTGCCCTGCCTTCTCTTTGCCTACAGAGAGGTTCCACAGAAGGTGGTTGGTTACAGCCCATTTGAGCTTCTGTTTGGACATCCAGTTAGGGGTCCATTGTGTCTAGTGAAGGAGGGATGGGAATTACCTCTCAAACCCCCTAAACAGGATATTGTGGACTATGTACTTGGTCTCCGCTCCCGGATGGCTGAGTACATGAAGAAGGCAACTAAAAACCTTGAGTCTAGCCAGGAATTGCAAAAGGCCTGGCATGACCAAAAGGCTGTGTTGACTGTTTATCAGCCAGGACAGAAAGTATGGGTGTTGGAGCCTGTGGCCCCAGCAGCCCTCAAAGATAAGTGGAGTGGCCCCCATACCATTGTTGAACAGAAGGGAGAGGTTACCTATCTGGTAGACCTTGGAACTCCCAGGAGCCCCCACAGGGTGCTCCATGTCAACAGACTGAAACCATATGTTGACAGGGCAGACATGGGCTTGCTCATGGCTACTGATGAGGGACAGGAGGAAGAGAGTGATCCACTCCCTGACCTGCTCTCTCAGAACCCTGATGATGGATCAGTAGATGGTGTAGCCTTGGCAGGCAGCCTCACTGGCCAGCAGCAAACTGATCGCAGAAAGGTTCTCAATCAGTTCAGACATATGTTCTCTCTGACTCCAAGTCAGACTACCTGGTGCACTCATGAAGTGGACACTGGGGACAGTCTGCCTGTTAAAAATAAGATTTACAGGCAACCTGACCATGTCAGGGACTGCATCAGGACTGAAGTCCAGAAGATGTTGGATTTGGGTGTGATTGAACCCTCAGATAGCCCTTGGGCTAGTCCAGTAGTCTTAGTGCCTAAACCTCACACCCAGGGTGGTAAGAGAGAGATGAGGTTTTGTGTAGACTACAGAGGTCTCAATGCAGTCACTAGGACTGATGCCCATCCCATACCAAGGGCAGATGAGCTCATAGACACTTTGGCCTCAGCCAAGTTTCTCAGCACATTTGACCTGACAGCTGGCTACTGGCAAATTAGATTAGCTGAGGATGCAAAAGCCAAAACAGCATTTTCTACCCCTAGTGGGCACTACCAATTTGTGGTGATGCCCTTTGGTTTGAAAAATGCACCTGCCACTTTTCAAAGGTTGATGAACAAAGTCCTTCCAGGCCTGAAGCCTATAGTGCAGCATATCTAGATGATATTGCTGTCTTTAGCTCCACCTGGGAGGATCACCTGGTCCACCTGAGAAATGTTTTGGAGGCCCTGCAGAAAGCAGGCCTAACTATCAAGGCCACCAAGTGCCAGATAGGGCAGAGTCAGGTTGTGTACCTGGGCCACCTTGTGGGTGGAGGCCAGGTTCAACCATTGCAGAGCAAAATCCAGACCATCATGGATTGGGTTGCTCCAACCACCCAGACTCAGGTCAGAGCTTTCTTGGGCCTGACTGGGTACTATAGAAGATTTGTCAAAGGGTATGGATCCATAGTGACCCCTTTGAATGACTTAACTTCTAAAAGAATGCCAAAGAAAGTTCAGTGGACAGTTAGCTGTCAAAAGGCATTTGATGACCTGAAGCAGGCCATGTGCACTGCTCCCATTCTGCAAAGTCCTGATTACTCCAAGCAATTCATTGTCCAAACAGATGCATCTGAGTTGGGGGTAGGGGCTGTGTTATCACAATTGAATGATGAAGGTCAGGATCAGCCAGTAGCTTTTATTAGCAGAAGGTTGACCCCCAGAGAGAAACGTTGGTCAGCCATTGAGAGGGAGGCCTTTGCTGTGGTTTGGGCCTTGAAGAAGCTAAGGCTATACTTGTTTGGCACTCACTTCATTGCTCAGACAGACCACAAGCCCCTCTTATGGCTAAAACAGATGAAGGGTGAAAACCCCAAACTTTTGAGGTGGTCCATTCCCTACAGGCGATGGACTATACAGTGGAACATAGACCTGGGAGTAACCATGCCAATGCAGATGGACTCTCCAGATATTTCCACTTAGAACATGAAGACTCAACTGGTCAAGGTTAGTTTAATGTCCTGACGTTTGGTGGGTGGAGGGGTTGTGTAGGAGAGTAGGATCTGCTTCTTATAGTTACCCCCACTTTTTGCTGATGTTTCACTGTTTTTCGACTTAGCCAGACTGAGGCCCTGCTAATCAGGACCCCAGTCTATCTGCTTTCTACTCTAAATTGACTATATGTACTTTAGGTACACTCCAGATTGGATTCTGGGGTACCCTTGTGAGTCCCTAGAATATGGTATACTATGTACCCAGGGCATAGGTACCCCAGAGGCCTACCAGGGGCTGCAGTATGTATTGTGCCACCCCTGGGAAGCCTTTTAAAATGACACAACAGTTCTGCTACAGCAGCCTGTGTAAGGTGGTGTATCCACCCCTTACTGAGATATAGGTTCCCTATATCTCTCCATATCACTGCACATGTAAACCTATCAGTCACCCCTATGGCAGGTGATGGAGCAGGGAAAATAAAATTTTTAACCCCTAACAAATTTTATAAATAATTAATAAAATGTTCGTTTAAATGTATTAATCAACACTGTATGTGTGGGAAAGGTAACACGCCAATGTATGTGCTAAATAATCTATTAATGGATGTCCGTGTGTCTAATTATAACGTAAAAATAAATGCGTACTAATAAAAATAAATGTATGTTTTTGTGCTTCATAGAAATAAAACGTGTCGTTGCAAAAACAATAGTGATGGTAAGTAAGGAACAGCTTAAAATGTTGCTTTCTGCTAGGTAATAACTAATTGGGGTACGTAGATGACGGGAGGGAAACGAAAAGGCTATTTTTCTCTATTTTAATTATGTTTTGTTTGCCTCAAATTAGTGCTTCTAAAGTATAACCGAGTGGCGATATAAAATGGCCGCCAGTGGGAAGATGTGCGCAGGCGCAAGGGGACACATGACACGGGAAGAAATCGGAGAAAACTAAACCTCGTGGTGTTGCAGAGAGACTAGGATGCAAGAAATGGTCAAGGCTGATGTGACCTAATTGAACTGATAGTGTGCCTTGGTGATCAGCAGGAGACCCGTGGGAAACCAGTTTAAGAGAAAGGACAATGACTACGGAGTTCTCGAATGTATCAAAAGAAGTTACAAATGAACTGATCGAAGCGGATGGAAACATGTCTTGAGCGTATGGGAAAGGAAATGATCCAAGGACAATTGAATCCAAGAGAACTTGATTAAAAGAATGAATAAGATGACATGCATGGACCAATGAAAGAAAAGCGTGATATTAATGTTGCAACAATTAGTTAGCAAAGTTAGAATTAGGGTATAAGAGGGCCTACTCTTAGTGGGAGGGGGTCAATCCAGAGTCGCAGTCGCAGTCGCAGTTGCAGTATCCAGAGTCGCAGAGAGTCGTGTTGGTGTTGGTGGCTTCCAGTGCTGGGTGGTCCTGATCGATCCCTTACTGAGCGGGAGATGCTGAAAGACTGTTAGATGAGACGGGTTGCAGGTAGCTGATGCTGACGAGCTGAAGTTGCTGTTGCTGTCTTAATTTTCCAGTTGAGTATGAGAATCAGGTTATTTCTAATTCTTAAACTTAGGTTAGAAATCATTAGGCTAAATTAGGAAGGTAGGCAGGTAATTAGGGTTTTGCTTCATGACAAAAGATTTCCTTTCCGCAATAAATTGATTATGCTTAATAAAAATTTGAATTAATAATGAATGATTTGATTGAATAAAGCTTAAATTCTTTCTCATGCTTTTAAAATTATATAAAATTTAAGATTCTTTAAACCAAAATGACTCAGTGGTTATTTTCCTAAGTAATTGTGACATCAGTAATTGGTTATTGTGATTCAGCTGGTCTTAATCACTATGAACTAATTTCTTACATGAATGATTCATCGACAAAACAATGAGCAGGAATATCTTAAGAAATAACTAAAAGAAGGCGACAAGTTAAGGTAATAAGATATCCCGGCTCCTTCCAGCGGTACATAAATGGTGTTTTCCATTTAGTTCTCATGCTTCTCCTAGGAATACAGATTTTCGAAAAGGTGTAAAGGAAATCCAGGTGTGTGCGTGTGTGTGTTAGGCGATGTTTATGGGCCCCATCGTCATGTGGATGTGAGAAAATATAGTTTGCCCCTGGATGACCTATAAGTGACCTAGGAGGAGAATAGTTTTTATTGTACGCGCTGCATCAGATTTCTTGGTAGCAGAGTTATGGTTTTCTATAGATTAGTTTAGTGATTATTGTTTATGGATTATTGATTATTTTTTGATGACTAACACTATATGTTGAGTCGTGTTATGTTATATGTGAGTTTTCACGCTTCTGGGATGTAGGAAGTGGAACACGTGTGGCAAGAGAAGTCACATGGAATTTGGTACATGGTCTGAATTCATTTTGGTAATAACACAGGTGGTGTTATGTTAGGGATTTCTGTACGAAAAGTGTGTAATTGAGATAGCAAATCACGTTTACTTGTGAAACTTTGGCCTTAATTCTCAGGAGCCTAGTCTCCACATGTGTTTTATCCCCAGAGAAACGAGTAAATTGTTTGTTTAAAAGAAGGGTAAGGTAGAGGGAAGTGCTACTTTATCGACGAGAGTAAATAATTCTGTGGTAGGGTAGAGGTAAGCGCTCCCTATTGGAAATACAGGATTCTTGTGTAAAAGGACAAAGCTGTCACTTTGTTTAGCGAATCAGACTATGGAATTGTTTTAATTGTTGTAACTAACGAAGAAACAGCGAAAAGAAAAATTGCCGATAAATTTTGTAAAGGAGGGGTAAAAGAGCAGAAGTGACGTAGAACAGTGCCGCGCTAGGATTGGATAGTGCGCCAGTCACGTGTACACAGAGCAGGAGTGACGTAGAAAAGTGCCGCGCTAGGATTGGTTGGTTCGCGGACGAAGGGAATTGTTCTGATTGGTACGTTAGTGTGAGTCGCGCTGTAATTGGTTGAAGTTCGGTACACAGAACAGCGTTAGCGTAAAGAGAAAACAAATAGAAAACATGCCGTATTATGAGTATGAAAGGGAGAGAACGTCATGGACGACGAAATTGAAGAATTTCTTTAAGAAAGACAAAAAGGTTGTGACTAGAGAGGGACAAGTAATTCCTCCGCCGAAATCAGCAGCTTCACATATGATGCTGAAATATGGATATCATACGTGCATATGGTTGGAAAACTGGGCAAAGTATACGAAGAATGATGGTGCTTTAGCTTTCCCTGAGAATGGTTCATTTAGTGTAGCAGTTTTGCGAAATTTGCGAGAAAAGATGACAAATCTAGAACCTAGACCTAGACCGACACAGTTTGAAGCATTGACGGAATGGGAAGATGAGATGTATGAACGAGAGAGATTCAGAGGAATGAGAGATCATGAGTTTATGCCTGGAAGATTGTGGGGAGTAAATCATGAGGACAGAATAAAACGATGGAGATGTGCTAACATGACAGGAGGTTTGTTTCCAGCTTTTACAGTTGAGGAAGGGACTAAGAAAAAACGGACTGAGAAAAAGAAACATATGGAGAGGGAAAAGTATATGCATGAGAGCGAAACGGATGACGAGTTGCTGGAAGATATTTTAAATAGAAATCCACCTCCGTATCAGCAGAGTTCTACCATGGTGACACCAAATGCGCCGCTAATAGAGACTATGCGGAATAAAAGCCCGGAAAAGAGAATTGAAGTAAATAGGTCACAAGAACCAGTGAGAACTTCTCAAAATGAAGGAATAGAAAGCGACAATGCAAGCGAATTAGCAAAGACCACAAAAGAACTAACTGAAAAGATTAGAGAATTAACGAAAAATATGGAAGCAGTTACTGTGCCTGTAACCATAGGTCCAGTAATACCCATTTTTGAGAATCAGAAAATTGATGAACGATCTTTGGTAATTCCCATGAGTTCACAATTTCAGAAAGAAAAGGAAAGGATGGAACGAAGTGCAAGTACAAGTAATTTGGCTAGTACTTACAGACCAAGTCCACCTACAAATTTGACGGTAAATGAGTGCAATGGTAGGAAAATGCATATGGTAACAGAATCTGCAACAGAAACCCCTGAAAAGAGTAGTAATTGGATAGAACTAAATAATACACCCATAGGTCCGACTCCTGATGAGTTAAATGAGTGGATGAAGGCATTTAAAATAAAAGAACCAGAAGAAAAACCATTAGATGTAATTAGGTTAAAAATCGATATGGAAGAATTAATTCTAGGAACAATTGGTACCGAAAAGATAAAAAATTACCAGGATGATGAAATAATGTTTCTGTGCAAAAGTATTACATGGAGGGCAAAGAATTTACATGACAAACTAGAAGAAGTAGCCAGTGAGATTGGAATAGACTTTGCGAAAGTGAAAACGTTGCAGAAACCATACAGAGTAGACTTTTGTGAAAAGGATATTGAAAATTTGAACACGGCAGGAAGGCTGACACAGATAAAAGAGTTAATTGTGTTGTTGAGAAAATGGGGTGATGTGGACAGATGGAAGGTTAGATGGACAAAGAAGAATGAGAAAACTACAGACAAAGGTTCATTGGCTTTTATGATAACTGAAAAAGAATCTGTTGCCAAAGAATACCCCATGAGAGAAACTCCAGGTGGTAGTTACGTGCATGTTCCCTGGACTAGGCAGGACATACTGTCATTTACCAATGACTTTCCAAAGTTAAGAGAGAAGCCAGTTGAGTGGTACCGACAAGTAGAGAGGTTTGTAAAAGTCTCAAAAGTGTTGTGGATAGATTTAGATGGATTGTTTGACATAGTGGTACCAACAGATTTGTGGTCAGAATGTAAGATTACAGTTGACTGGCCAACTACAGAATATCCAAGAGATCCTAAGACAGGAGCTCCAGGTCCTGATGTAATGAAGAAGTACGATAAGGTGATTACCTTTTTGAAGAATAAGATTCCTCCTAAAGAAACAGATTGGGTAAAAATCGATAGAACTACACAGGAAAGTAAGGAGTCTGTACATGCATATTATGAGCGATTGTTATTAGTTTTCAAGCAATATAGTGGTTATGAAGAGTTGAGTGAAAAAGACATGAGTCATTTTGTATACCGATTTGTGTTTGGCCTGAAACAAGAAATAAGTGATATGATTAAACAACACATGATAAACTGGCAGAATGGAAGTGTAGATGAGGTGCTGAGGTATGCTAAGTATTGTAGTGATGAAATAGAGAGTAAACAGCGTAAATTGAAAGAGAAGGCAATGTGGGCACAGGTGAAGGTGGCAGAAAAACAAGAAGCTCAATTGGACAATAATAATGGAAATGAAACAGGACAGAATAAAATGCGACCTAACATAGGTAAAGGAAAGGGTCAAGTGAGTCTAGAAGAGGCAAAGAAGAAATGGCCATGTCATAATTGCGGAAAATTAGGGCATTGGAGAAATGAGTGTAAGTTCCCACCTAAACCTAATCCGGAACATCAATCATTAACTCCACAGGTGCAGAATGAGGTAGTTGTTCAACAAAGTCAGGTGCCGCAACCACCACTTCCCAACACTGTTAACCAACAAAGATACAGTACAGAAACAGGATTCTACGGAGGAGAGCAGGTAACACAGTTGCCGCGAGCAGCTAATATTTCTCAGTATTGGTTGCGTCAGAGTGAGGATGACCCGGATGAAAGATTCTGACGGTGCCCAGGAGAGGGGAAAGAGTGCGTGCTTGGCGCAACTCTAGAGGTAGATCAGTCTGGTCCCTTTGTGGATGGAGAAGTGAATGGTGCAAATGTAACATTCCTTGTCGATACTGGAGCTACCCGTTCTACTGTCAGATCAGTGGAAATTCCAAACCTTCCTCTCTCAGGTGAATATATCCAAGTAGTAGGAGTAGCCAATCAGCAGATTAAAACCCCACTTACTGAATTGGTGGAAGTAAAAATTGGTTCTTTTAGCAAAATGCATAAATTTGTAGTGTGCGATTGTAGTCCTGTAAATCTTTTGGGTCGTGACCTTTTGTGCAAGATGAATTGCACAATTTATTGTACGCCAGATGGAATTGGATTTCAGACTTCAGATGAAGATGTTTTGTATAAAGTAACTTTGATGAATCAGGAACCTGAAACGAATGGTTTGTTTCCTGCATTTGATGCAGAAAAACTTCCAGAAGAACTAAAAAGTGCAGTAAAAGAAAGTGTGTGGGATTTTACAGGAGAAGACATTGGATTAATGAAAGAAGTTGATCCCGTAAAAGTGACAGTAAAAGAAGGGACAACTTACCCGAATACGCCACAGTACAAATTAACTCCAGAAATAATTGAAGGAATAACTCCTGTGATAAATAAAATGATTGAACAGGGAATTCTAAAAGAAATCATGAGCAGTCCATGTAATTCACCTATTATGGGACTGAAAAAGCCAAATGGAACATATAGAATAGTACAGGATTTGAGAAAGATCAACAAAATAGTTGTGCCCTGTTGTCCAATAGTGCCAAACCCTGCAGTAATTCTATATCAAATTCCACATGAAGCTGAGTGGTACACTGTGATAGATTTGTGTCACGCATTTTTCTCTATTCCTTTGCATCCAGATAGCCAGCCATTATTTGCGTTCCGGTTTGGAGAGCGTATTTTGGCATGGTGCCGAATTCCTCAGGGGTATACAGAAAGCCCCTCAATCTTTAATCAGATTCTAAAGAAATCTCTGGAAGATTTGAAAATGCCAGAAAAGTCAGTGATGGTGCAGTATATTGATGACCTATTGGTGGCATCGAAAACTAAAGAAGCATGTGTAAATGATACAATTGCTTTACTGAACCATCTCGAGAAAAGAGGACATAAAGTGTCCCCTTCAAAATTACAGTTTTGTCAGAAAGAAGTCCAGTATTTAGGGCATAAAATTGAGAAAGGAGTGCGAAAGATAGCGACAGAAAGAGTAAGAATGATTCAAGGAATGAGAGCACCAATGACTCAAAGAGAGGTAAGAATGTTTTTGGGAATGGTTGGATATTGCCGACAATGGATAAGTGGTTTCTCTTTGATTGCAAAACCATTACAAAAGTTGACCAAGAAAGATGTAAAAGACCCTTTTGAGTTAAACAAAGAAGAAATGAAATCTTTCAAAGAGTTGAAAAAGAAACTGTGTGAGGCACCTGCATTAGGCATGCCTGATTATGAGAAGGATTTTGAGTTGTACTGCAGTGAAAGAGATGGATGTGCGTTTTCAGTATTGGTACAAAAACATGGTACGACAAGAAGACCGATTGCTTATTTTTCAGCTGTTTTAGATCCTATAGCAAAAGCATTGCCTGGATGTCTGAAAGCAGTTGCTGCTACTTGTGTAAGTCTGGAACAAAGTGAAGGTATAGTGATGGGGTATCCACTGAGAGTATATGTTCCCCACTCAGTAGAAATTCTTTTGACAAGAACAAAAACACAGTACATGACACATAGTCGGCTGACTAAGTACGAAAAAGTCATCTTGAGTGCTGAAAATGTGACCATAGATAGATGCATGAATGTAAATCCTTCAACATCATTGCCAGATGAGGAAAATATAATTGAACAGGACGAAGTAGATCATGATTGTCTGAACGTGCTGGAATATTGCACGAAACCAAGAGCTGACATAAAAGATGAACCGTTAAAGGAATCTGATTATGTCATGTTTGTGGATGGCTCATGCTTGAGAACAAAAGAAGGAGTTTTAAGCGCAGCTTACGCAGTATGCACAGTGGCAACTGTGATGGAAGCATCTTGTCTGAAAGGAATAAGGTCTGCACAAGTTGCGGAACTGATTGCTTTGATTCAAGCATGTAAATTAGGAAGAAATGTACGAGTCACGATTGTGACCGATAGCCAATATGGTTTCGGCATCGTACATGATTTTGGTCAGATTTGGTCACAAAGAGGATTTTTGACATCTGCAGGAACACCTATCAGAAATGGAGATTTTGTTAAAAAGCTGCTTGAGGCGATACAGTTGCCTAAACAAATAGCTGTAGTGAAGTGCAAAGCGCATAAGAAAAACGACGATTACATAGCCGTTGGCAATAATTATGCTGACGAGATAGCTAAATATTGTGCAGAGAACATGGTGTCCATGAACAAAAATAGAGAAAGGGAGCATGTCTCTTGTCCTTTGCTTTTTACTAATACTGTCGAAACATGGGATGAAGTAAGGCAGTTACAAGAAACTGCAAGAGATGAGGAAAAAGATTACTGGATAAAAGCAGGATGTAGAAGACAAGAAAATAATGGTGTGTGGGTATACAGAGATGAAAGACCAGTTATGCCTGATAGCATGATTGCAGACATGGCACGGATGTACCATGGACAAGCTCATATTGGGAGAGATGCAATGATCAGACTTTTTAGACAAACCTGGTATAACCCAAAATTCAGAGCCATTGCTGAAAGTCTTTGTCAAAGATGTCTTATTTGTCAACAGTTTAACCCAGGAAGGAAAACAGTAGTGAGTCTAGGAACAATAGGACGAGAAGGAGGTCCATTCACTAGGATGCAGTTGGACTTTATCGAGATGCCCCCTAGTAACAGACTAAGATATGTTCTGGTGGTCGTCTGTTTGTTCTCTCGTTGGGTGGAGGCATACCCCACAAGAAGGAATGATGGAACAACAGTGGCAAAACTTATGCTGCGAGAATTCATTCCAAGGTATGGTTTTCCAGTCACGGTTGAGACAGATAGAGGAACACATTTTCAAAATGAGTTGATCCAATTGATTTGTGAAGCATTAAGTATTAAACAAAAACTACATTGTGCTTACAGACCAGAGGCTTCTGGGGTAGTGGAGCAGATTAATGGAACAATTAAAAACAGGTTAGGAAAAATGTGTCAAGCAACAGGACTCAAATGGCCAGATGCACTGCCTCTTGTTCTGATGACCATCAGAAGCATCCCTGAAAAGAAAACTGGACTCAGTCCTCATGAGATGATCATGGGACGAGCAATGAGACAAGCACACGTACCTGTCAACAAGTTATTAACTATAACTGATGATCTAGTACTGGATTATTGCAAGGGACTGGCTGATGTGGTGCGTTCTGTGTTTCATCAGGTTGGACCGGATGCGACCACTCTTGAAAGAAAACCAGCCCACGACTTGAATCCAGGAGACTGGGTCCGTATAAAAATCCACAGGAGAAGAAACTGTCTAGTTCCTCGCTGGGACGAACCACGGCAGGTAATCCTAGTGACAACGACTGCAGTCAAGTGTGCAGGAGTGAAGAACTGGGTCCATGCCAGCCACACAATCAGAGTTCAAGAACCTACTGATCGACATGTGAGTCGACGTCTGGAAGTGTGGGATAAAAGTTTAACAGCTGGGACAACAAGGATAAGAGAAAGGGTGCCAGAACTTGAAGATCGACCTGAAAGTCGACATCTGGAAACCCCAACAGCAAACACCTCTAGAGAAGAAGAGGAACAAGAAGAAGAAGAAGAAAGAAATTCAGAAGTTCCAGAACCTGAAGATCGACCTGCAAGTCGACATCTGGAAATATCTGACACAAGTTCAGGATCTGATGATTCAGTTGCAAACTGGGAAGAATTCCGAAAGAGAACTTGGGGTTATAAACCAATTAGAGAAGAAACTGAGCAAGAAATTGAGTTAGATGAACAACCAAGTACAAGTTATGGTGGAAATCCTTCAGAAATAATATTAATAGATGAAGTAGGGAAAGAAGTACACAAAAAGTTAGAGAATCGAGAAGAACCCCGAGGAGCAATAGGGACAGATAGAGAAACAGAAGAACAGGGAAATTTAGAAGCAGAAAGGGAGGAAAACACCAAATCGGAAGAACACCGAGGAGGGACAGTAATAAGGGAAAACAAGAAGGAGAAGACAGATCCACCAGTAGGAGATGACGAGATCATAAGTTTCAAAATAAGAGACAATAGTGAAATAGTTGAAACAGAAACTGAAGAGAGTGGAGAAGAGGAGAAGGCAAAAACTGAATCAAGAAAAAGAAATTGGAAATCAGAAAGAGAAGAAAAAGAAGGTGAAGCCAAAAGGCCAAGAAAAGGAGATAATTGGCCCAACAGCTATATAAGAAAATTGAGATATAGAATAATAAGAGCAGGAGACGAAAGTGCTGAACAAGTGAATGAAGTAACAAGTCAAAAGGGACAAGAAAAACCCAGTGGAAAAAGATTACAAAAGTCCAAAAGGACAAAGAAAGTGAATGCAAAGTATAAGTCACCTGAGTGGCTGTATATTGCACTAACAGATTACAAAGAAGAAGAAAACACTCACGAGAACCAGAGACTAAGAAGTCGAATGGGAAAAGGTGAGATGCAACAAACCTGAAGTGAAGACTTATAGTGCTTCTGCCGGACATGACAATTTTACTGGATGTGACAAATCACCGGATGTGACAACGAAAGAATTCTGGAGAGAATTAAAAGAAAGTACCAAGGAAAGACTTTTTGAAAGCAGAGTGGCATCTAAGTCATTTCTGAGGTGTAGTGACACAATTTTCTGAAACTTAACAAATAGAAAAAGCAAAATGGAAAATAATAGGGATAGAAGAGATAAATGTGAGTTTATAAAAAGATGGTGCAAAATGTGCTGCTTTTGTACAGGGTTATTAATGACCATATGGATAGTTTTAGCAATCACAATTCCTATTAGTTTAGCTGTGATAGAAGCAAAGAATGATACTAAACCAGAAAAAGAGACTAATATTAAAGAACCAGTTATCCTAAGAAGTAGTGCAGAGTTACATAAGGATAAGTCAGTAACAGACTTTTCAAAAAATGTTTTTACAAAATTGTTGTATGAATATGTAGAGACAATGGATGTGAGAGATTGTTATGTTTGTATGCAGTTGCCTGCATCAGTGTCAGAAGGTGTGACTTATCATCACCTACCTCTAACTTATGGAATAACATGTAGTGTAATTGCAAGTTTATTTTATAAAACAGGTAGATTAGAATCTTATTATACTGACATAGATAAGATTTTTGCAAACATTCCAGTAGTACCAGAACTTAACAAAGTAAAACCAGCAAAAGTTTTAGGAGAATTTTTTTTAGAACATAGAAAATTAACGTTAGAAGAAATAGTTAGTAACAACCTTACCTGTGAGTTAAAGAAAGAAGAAAAAGTATTTTTAGAAATGGTTGAAGAAAGAAGAATGAAATTTCAAAAAGAAGCAATAAAAGAGGAAGGAAAACATCTATGGACGTTTGAGGAAGGAAATCATGAAGGGAAAAAGATAAATGCAGCAATGACATTAGATTGGCCGCAAACAGGAAAGTTGTGTATTAGGAGAAATAAGACAGTCTATGACAATTACTTTGTAGGTTCCAGTATCTGCCATGACAATTATCAAATTCTGGGAGGTTGGGGATTCAAAGGTGGAAAAGATCCAATATTTCCAGGTATCTATTATATTTGTGGGAATAGAGCTTATTACAGGTTACCGGACCATTGGTATGGAACTTGCTATGTAGGCCTGGTCTTTCCAAAAATCTTTCACATGGACAGAGAAGAAAAGGGAACATACAAGATGATTAATAGCTTTACACGTAGAAAGAGGGAAAGTTTTTCAGAAATTGTAGGAGATATTTTTGGAGCATTAATACCAGCAGTGGGAATATCTTTGAATGCATTTAAAATTCGGAAGTTATCCACAGTAGTAGATCGTTTGTCTACAGATACTGCGGGAGGGTTCTTAATGGTAAATACCGAAATGGTTGCCATGAGAGCTATGGTGATGCAAAATCGGCTTGCCCTTGATATTCTTTTGGCAAAAGAGGGTGGAGTCTGTGGAATGTTGAAAGTCCAACATTGTTGTACTTACATTCCTGATAAAAGTGAAAATATACAGAAGTATATTACAAATATTACAAATTTGCACAAAGAACTAGTTCCACTGGAGGTTGAAAGTGTTTTGGGAAAACTTGGTAGAGGGTTTTCTTCAGTAGCAAATTGGTTTACCAGAATGAGTAGACTAATGATAGGGAAAGTTATAATAATAGCAACTGTAGTAATATTGTTAGCCATGGTATTGAAAATAGTAATAACATGTATAAAAAGAAAAGTAAGACAAAATAAGATGAGAAGAAATAACAGAATAATGAAAGAAAGAGAGAGAGAAATGGGTGAAATTGAGTTGGAGAAGATGAAAGAAAACATGTATAAGGAGACAAAAAGACAAGATGAAGAAGAAACAGATGTGTAAAAATAGAAAGCAAAGGACAAAAGACAGGCTGCCTGAAAGGAAGTATAACTTGGGTTTTATGTGGTGATTTAAAAATCACCAAAGGGGGGATTGATGGAGCAGGGAAAATAAATTTTTTTAACCCCTAACAAATTTTATAAATAATTAATAAAATGTTCGTTTAAATGTATTAATCAACACTGTATGTGTGGGAAAGGTAACACGCCAATGTATGTGCTAAATAATCTATTAATGGATGTCCGTGTGTCTAATTATAACGTAAAAATAAATGCGTACTAATAAAAATAAATGTATGTTTTTGTGCTTCATAGAAATAAAACGTGTCGTTGCAAAAACAATAGTGATGGTAAGTAAGGAACAGCTTAAAATGTTGCTTTCTGCTAGGTAATAACTAATTGGGGTACGTAGATGACGGGAGGGAAACGAAAAGGCTATTTTTCTCTATTTTAATTATGTTTTGTTTGCCTCAAATTAGTGCTTCTAAAGTATAACCGAGTGGCGATATAAAATGGCCGCCAGTGGGAAGATGTGCGCAGGCGCAAGGGGACACATGACAAGGGATGAAATCGGAGAAAACTAAACCTCGTGGTGTTGCAGAGAGACTAGGATGCAAGAAATGGTCAAGGCTGATGTGACCTAATTGAACTGATAGTGTGCCTTGGTGATCAGCAGGAGACCCGTGGGAAACCAGTTTAAGAGAAAGGACAATGACTACGGAGTTCTCGAATGTATCAAAAGAAGTTACAAATGAACTGATCGAAGCGGATGGAAACATGTCTTGAGCGTATGGGAAAGGAAATGATCCAAGGACCATTGAATCCAAGAGAACTTGATTAAAAGAATGAATAAGATGACATGCATGGACCAATGAAAGAAAAGCGTGATATTAATGTTGCAACAATTAGTTAGCAAAGTTAGAATTAGGGTATAAGAGGGCCTACTCTTAGTGGGAGGGGGTCAATCCAGAGTCGCAGTCGCAGTTGCAGTATCCAGAGTCGCAGAGAGTCGTGTTGGTGTTGGTGGCTTCTAGTGCTGGGTGGTCCTGATCGATCCCTTACTGAGCGGCAGATGCTGAAAGACTGTTAGATGAGACGGGTTGCAGGTAGCTGATGCTGACGAGCTGAAGTTGCTGTTGCTGTCTTAATTTTCCAGTTGAGTATGAGAATCAGGTTATTTCTAATTCTTAAACTTAGGTTAGAAATCATTAGGCTAAATTAGGAAGGTAGGCAGGTAATTAGGGTTTTGCTTCATGACAAAAGATTTCCTTTCCGCAATAAATTGATTATGCTTAATAAAAATTTGAATTAATAATGAATGATTTGTTTGAATAAAGCTTAAATTCTTTCTCATGCTTTTAAAATTATATAAAATTTAAGATTCTTTAAACCAAAATGACTCAGTGGTTATTTTCCTAAGTAATTGTGACATCAGTAATTGGTTATTGTGATTCAGCTGGTGTTAATCACTATGAACTAATTTCTTACATGAATGATTCATCGACAAAACAATGAGCAGGAATATCTTAAGAAATAACTAAAAGAAGGCGACAAGTTAAGGTAATAAGATATCCCGGCTCCTTCCAGCGGTACATAAATGGTGTTTTCCATTTAGTTCTCATGCTTCTCCTAGGAATACAGATTTTCGAAAAGGTGTAAAGGAAATCCAGGTGTGTGCGTGTGTGTTAGGCGATGTTTATGGGCCCCATCGTCATGTGGATGTGAGAAAATATAGTTTGCCCCTGGATGACGTATAAGTGACCTAGGAGGAGAATAGTTTTTATTGTACGCGCTGCATCACAGGCCTTAACAATCCTGAATGCAGGGTGCTGGGTTTCATGTGAGAGGGCGCCCATGCATGAGCAGAGCCCCTCTGCAGCTTTCGGAATCTTCATTCCGGGGTTGTTTGTGATGCAGCCAGACCATATACTCTTAAGTGCATTATAACCAAACGGTAAATGCTAACTTTAGAGTGGCTGCATGGAAAACTGTCGTGTTTGGTGTCAAACACCTTGGAATCATACCCCCACACCAGTAACTGGTGTGGGAATATGATCCCACCCTTCTAGAGGGAGAGACATGACAGCACCGGTATACCCGGTACCAGCTAACAGAGCCCTGGTATCACAAAATGGATGCTGCAGCCACAGACACGAGTCTGCCCTCCTGCTGCTGGACGAAACTCCGGCAGGGGAGGCCTGGACAATAGGTTTCCTGTCACAGGGAGGTGTGACCACCTCCCAGACAGGCTTTAGTGTATTGGGGCTGGGTGGGTGCACTCTCAGAGTGCTTTGAAGTCTGCACTGGGGGCACATTTGGTGTCCCTGTGCATAGTCCAGCTCAAACCGGTTGCAGGGGCACACAGCCACAGCTCTGGCGCGAAACTGGACAAAGGAAATGGGTGTAGCCACCCCTCTTTCCTGACCCTCCCATAGGTGGGTCCACAGAGTTTGTCCAACCCCTTCCTTGGGTATAAAGTAGGAACCCCTGACTACAGGACTTTAGATTACACCTGGACAAAACTCTGATACCAGAAACCAAGTACTTCGATGATCTGCACGACACTGGACGACTGAAGAATCTCCCTTGGAGTAAAGGAGTTACTCCCCTGCAAGGCAGGCACCTTTAAAGCAACTGACCGGTTGGCATCTCCGAGCTCTGATGGACTCCGAAGAATATTGCCACACAGGAGGTGGGTTTTCCTAGGTCCCTTAGGTCGATCTGTGTCCACAGCAAGTCTGAGGCCCGTATCCCTCGTGGAGACCGTGCAACCTGAACCCCTGGACACCGCGACCATTTGCAGAAGCATCAGCTTTCCAGCGACCCCTGAGGCTGAGCTTTGGGTTACTTGTAGCCCTGATCCCGAGCAGTAATTGTACTGAAGATTGCAGGCCTACACTCAATGAGTGTTCCGTGGACCGCCATTTTGTGATTCCTCTTGAGGTCCCTTTGCGATCCCTGGTCCGTTGACCTGTGGGTCCCCAAGAAGGCAACTCTAACTTTTATTGGGCTTTCCTGGTTGCTCCAGACGTGTCCTGACTCTCCATTGCTTGGGGAGTCCCCAGGACCTTGCTGGTCCGCACAGAAGCATGTTTTCTCTTCCTGCGTGGGTTGCTGTTGCCAAGGCTTGTTGTGGTCAATCCAATCACCGACACCCCAGCACTCGACATCCTTTGTGTGACAGTTAGAATCCGGCTCCTGGTTGTCGTCGACATCTCCGGGACCCCGTGGCTGCAGAGTCAAGCTTCACCTCTTTGCACCTGAAGCACCTGACATCGGTGGGCATTCGATTGCTCCGCTCCTGGTCACTGGCTAGTGACCTAGACTCTGTCCCCTCTGCTTTCAGGTCCTTCACATCTTCGATCCAGGCTTGGATCACACCGGACACTTTTCTCCTTCACGGCAGCAGCACTTTGCAGCAGTTCGCCATTGAAAACGACGACGATTCCCGACACCTTTTGGCACCTATGCACCCAGCTTCCCTGGGTGAGGTAACTCGAGTACTCCGGTGCTCCCATGGGTGTTGGCCCTAGAAACCCTTAAGTCTAAAGGGGTTTGCTCAAAGTCCTCTCCTAAGTGTCCTTTATCTTTAAAATTCCAACCGCGACTTTCCGCATTGAATCCTACGGAGCTCGCGGCTGTGTTCTCACACTGCACACGTCCCCCGTGCGTCTCCTGTGTCACTACCTTGGGTGGTTCCTTGGGGTCCCAGTGATTCTACGTGCTCTAGGCACTGTGTCTAGTCAAGTCGTGGTTCTTATACCACTTTCTTAGTATATGGTTTGGTCTCCCCCTGGAGCCCACTGTGTATTGTGCTATTTACTGTCGTTTTAATACTGTGATACTGTGTATCTTGAACTCTAATCTCATAAAGAGATTAGTAGTTAGTGTTTAGAAATAAATACATATATTTTATATATATATTGTGTGGTTCTCCTTTCATTTAGTTATTCAAGAGGTTATAATCTGGTAAACCAAGCTGCTTTACACTCCTTCAAGACTTAGCCTGAAGGCTGCTCTCCATAGCTACCACTAGGATAGCTTTCAAAAAAGGTTGTCTTTAAACCTATCATCAATAAAGGTCGTTTGGACTGGTGCAAGGTGCCCACTATAACTAGTGGACAGCATATGCCAGGCCAACTTCTCACAATGCCCTGCCTGTTGGCACTCATAGCACTTGGGGGGTGCCTTCCCTGAAGACTTACTGTCAGGGAACCATCTCTTCTTCTTCTCAATTGGCGGATGGGAGTCCTGACCCATGAAACTAGTTTGGGGCCCTTTAGAGAACTCCTTGTTTTTATGTTTGCCCCCTCCCACTTCCTTCTTCTGATGGAGACCCTGCCTACCCTTAGGGTGATCCCCCTGCGATACCTTCTTATGGGCCCTGGTGCAATGCCAGCGTTCGGCCTCCTTAGCAAGCTCCCTGGGATCAGTGAGCTTACAATCAAACAAGTGTTGGAGCAGCTCTGGAAAACAATCAATGAACATGTACTCGCTTGCAAACAGATCATACAGCTCTTTGTAATCATTTACCTCATTGTTCTTCATCCAACCATCCAGTGCCTTGCAAATGGAATCCACGAACTCCATCCAGGTGTCAGCTAGCATTTGCCTGTGACAAGGTAGCCACCTTTGAAGTTAATCAAGGTTCTGGGCACTGCCAAGATGGCGATCCTGCCAGAGGAACAGAACACCTCACCACACCCAAAGGCCTTTATTCCAGCTCTGGGAGCAAATTCACACCTCATCAAGGGGACTCTTCACCTCCTGGGTGACAGGTGGAGCGTATGTTAATGGGCCTCCAGAGGCTTTAGGCAGGGAAAGGTAGCTTTCTAAAACTCCCTTTTCCCAAATATTTGCTACAAATCAGGCTTTACCAGTGAATTGGGCTTGTAATAAATATTTCAAATAGTCCAAGAATACATTTGTAAGTGTTTCCTAGCTGAAGATAACATTATTACATTTAATATCCTAAGGGTTTCCTATGGAACAGTCAACCCTGCTACAGTGAAAATATATTTTGAGACCTTTTCACTGTGAAGAAATGTTTAACATTAAACCTTTAAATGTTCGATTGTTAAATACCATGCACCCTGCCTTATGGACAGTAAGGCCTACTTAAGGGTGATGTATTAATATTCAAAATGAAGGTTAAGGCCTGTTAGAAGGGGTTATTTTGACAGGTCACATTTGCGGTTTTAAAACTGCATTGCCAGGCTACAACAACAGGACCACAGTCATGTTTGCACTGTCGCTGTAGTGGGTGACACAATGGGTGGTTCAGGCTACTAGTGACTTTTAACGTACAGGCCCTGGGTACATTTCGTCCAATATACTAGTGATGTATAGGTAAGTTAAATGTGCTAGTTAGGAGTATAGCAAATTTCAGCATGTTTTACGGGTCAGAGCACCTGCACAGTTAGCAGAGTCCCAATGTAGAGAGCCATAAAAAACAGCAGCATCAGTCCAATAAAAGGGAAATATCATGCAAGAAGTGTCACTATCGCACCCATGACTATGCCATAATATGACTACCTGTTGTAGGCCGCAGAACGATTGTCGTGAAGTACATGCCTTTGTATCTTACCCCATTTGAGAGACTGCTTGCCTGCCCTCTTACTACAAAATTGTATAGTCCGTCATGAGTGGGCTCCCTAGTTCCCTGACAGGAAGAGGTGTGTGAAATGTACATGAGTACATGAAGGGTGTGCCCCCCTGTATAAAAGTAGCCCCTAAGGGTTTCATGCACTCTACATATTTCAGTGGTAGCCAGAGCTGTAGGTCAGCCTGAGACGTGCAAGACCTGAACATAAATTGTGGCCTTGGGCATTGCCAAAGCTGCACGCCTACAAAAAAGGGATTGAATCACTGCCTATCCACCGCAGCCTGTGTCCTGAGCTGCTGGAGATGCAGTCCAGCATCAGCACCTCTTTTACTATCTTTAGACAGTGAACATAATGGGATCCCTGCTATCTCCAAAGAAACTAGAGTGACAGTGAACATTTGGTTGAGGTTACCATTGAACTGTACAACACCTAAAGGAAGATGCACATTTGAATAATGGAATCCTCTAAGGCTTTGGAGAGGACTATACAGGTGAGTGATCAGTTGGCCAGGAACAACTGTCTCTGCTTCTGAATATAAGCTGTTCCCTTTGATTTATTGAGAGTTCATATTTTGTTTTGGAAGGGCTCTGTCTGCCTCTCCAAAGATAGAATCATCAGAACAGGGTACTTTGTGAGTGTCCACTTTAGGAGTAGGAAATATCTAGCACGACTTATGAAAAGACTAGGTATCCAGTGAGCTGCCATGAGAAGCTCTGTTAGTCAGAGAAAGTCCACACCAAAGGTCTGCAGTGGCTGCTTACAGCAATAAAGATTACAACTCCTAATTGACAAATGAGTTAGCAATGACAGAAACCTTTTGGCTCCTGATGGACTCTGTAGAACTGTGATGTAAGTGTTAGAGCATAGTGAAGTGAATGCAGGTTTAGAATGTGGAGTTCACGGTCACACGCAGATGAATAAAGATGTGGTATACTCAGCTCCGTGTGTTGCGTAGTCATTGGCGAGTAGTCTGGCAGGGGAGGATGCCACACCATGGTATTGAGAGAGTAAAAACACCGTTAAAGTAGATGCCAGGAGAAGCATTAGTTGGCTGAGGCTTCTATCACCATGATGCCTCATATAATCATGAACCAGAAATGGATTATAACACTACTGAACAACCCCTCAAAGGCATGCAATGTCTTACCTCTTTTATAAGCCACTACACCATTCCATCTGTTGGTGGTGCCAACACTGTGCATGAGGGCTCCTGAATCGCAGTACCTACAACTGACACACCGCTCCCCTTATTGGTGCTACAGACACTGAGCAAGAAGACTCATGAGCCTCTGTACTCATAGCCGCAACTCCATTCCCCCTTTAGGTGGTGCCAACCTTGTGCATGAGCACCGATGAGCCTCCGTATCCAAAACCACCATACTGTTTAGCGTGTTGGTGGTTGCAAATCCCTGCATGACTGGCCAGAGGCTCTATGCCAAAAGCCCACCTGAACCCTTATCCAGGCCACCAGAGTTAGAAAAATCTCCCGGTCCAACTCTACATCCTGCACTGCTTTCTGGGTAACCGGCACACACACTCAAGGGTCTCTGATGCTTAAAGCTATGCTGCAATCCCCATCTGTGGCCAGAGTGAAAAAGGGAGAGAAACCACTGTATGGTACTGCCTCTCTCTGCAGTCACCAAAATGTGAACTGTGTACTCCCCATCCAGACGAAAGTATGAGCATTATGCTTATACCTAAACCATACTTTGAGTTTTGGCTAAACTTTAATTATTCTCATTGAAATTGTATCCCTGCTACAAATGTGCTGTATTCTGGTTCAGAGAGGATCTGGCCTGTCAGTTCGGGCTGCACTATTCCCATTGGAGCAGGGTCAAGGCTCCATTGCATATGGCTGGGACCAATTTGAGGTGGCATGGTGTGCAAAATAACAATGGACTGGGATGCAACCAGAGTAATTACCAGTGGCTGAGATTATTTCAAGCATTTCAACTATCACTTTTTTGTATACTTTGGTGTGTAATCCTAAGTGGGACGGGTATGCCCAGACGTGGGTCCCATGCACACTCTGTCACTGGAAACAAGCTATACCTGACTGATGAGCCCTAACTAGGGCAAAACCAGTCCTGGGTTGCTTGTATTTTGGTTCAGGGAGGACCTGGCTTGGCAGTTCGGACTGGACTGTTCCCACTGGAACAGGATCAAGACAGATTTGCGTATATATGAGTCCAAACTGAGGTGGTATGGTGTGTAAAATAATTAGGGACTGAGATACAGCCCAAGTAATTACCAGTGGCAGAGATTAATTCAAGCATTCTGTTCATCAATTTTTTTATACTTTAGTGTGTCATTCTAAATGGGATGGGTGTGAGCAGATGTGGGCCCTGTGCACAATGTTTCACTGGAACCAAGCAATGCCTGGCTGGTGAGCCATAACTAGGTAAAAAAAGGTCCTAGGTTGCTTTTGTTCTGGTTCATGGAGGACCTGGCTTGGCGGTCTGGTCTGGACTGTTCCCATTGGAGCAGGGCAAGACTGATTTGCATATAGCTGAGTCCAAACTGAGGTGGCATGGTGTGCAAAATAATGACGAACTGGGATACATCCCGAGAAAATACCAGTGACTGAGATTCATTTGATCATTCCATCAATCACTTTTTGTATACTTTGGCATGGACAAATGGTATTCCTTATGGTAACTTGATACAGGGGTATTGGGCTTCATAAAATGTACCATTATAAAATCCCCCAAATCACTGAAAACAGTATTGTAAGATACTAAGGTCATGCCTGCGAGAATGCAAAAAAAGGTCGCTAAAAGGCGATGTAGTTCAATTTGGGGGTGGGGAATATTTGGCCCAGTTCTAGTGACAATTTCAAGTGATCAAGGCCAAATTCTGCAGGCATTGTGGACCAGATCTGGGCACAGGGCATGTCAAAGGGCTAAAGGTTTTCCCTGGATGGTGGCATCTCTGTGCTCCAGTTGTAGTGAGGCAAATGAGAAAAGTGAGAGGAAATTCAAGTCAAATGAAGGTGAGGAGTAGGTGAAGATGATGGGTGATCGTGAGCAAGGTTGGTCAAACATGAAAAGCAAGGAGGTTGGTCTGAAGAGTTTTAAAATGATTTTGAGGGACTGAAATTGGAGAATTGTATTTTGCACAGAACTCATAATTTGGTGTTGCAAAGGACAATAAGGAAACGTTTATTAGAATTTTTACTTGCAGACCATAGTGGAATGTTGGGTATGAAAAGGAAGACAATTGTGGATTTTTGGCAGTTAGGGATGGACTGAGAGGTGGAAAGGTTTGTTAGTGACTGTGTACCTTGGAGTATCAGAGACAAAACGCATATTGCTTGCGCGACACTGATAGTGCCGATAGAGTTTCATAAGAGACTGTCACTTCTCATCTGTATTTCTGCAGGAGCGATAGGAAGAAACTGAAGCAAGGTCCCAACTTCCTTCCCACACCAAGACTGACCAACAATGTCAAAGCTACTCGAAGTAAAATGGGGAAGACGGCAAGGGAAGAAAAAAAACACAAGGTCCCACAGAGCCAGCGCAGGGAGATGTGTGGTGCCCAGGAAATCTCTATGTGTCTCCTGCATACAAAGAAGAGAATAGAGACATCAGTGTTTGTGTTGAGTCTACTGGAACTACACAAATGAACTAACAGGGATTCCTTAATCTATATAGCAATATAGTAATACCTGTATCAATCCCTTTTCCGTAACTTAAAAAAGTGACTGCATACACAGGAGTGGTATGAAATCTATGAAACGGGAAGAGAAAGCATACGTTTTGAGAGGTAAAACAGTTTACCTATTTTGTTATATAGAAAATCAGGAAAGTACAAACATACCTATAAGCTTTCTGTAATCAGCGATAAAGTAAGGCCCAAAAACGTAGTAATTCCAAATCCTGGTATAGTGCATACAATGACTTCTTGTATTTTCTCTCTAGCAACAAAACAAAACTAACACCACAAGGTGTAGGGCCTTTGTCCTTTTAAGTATATTTTTCTTAATAAAGCAGAAACTGTGTACTATACAATACCTTGTCTTTCTCTTATATCACCAGACTGCAAGTACAATGATAAGAACGGGATCTCCAATAGCCAGAAGAACACATCAGATAAGTATGGGCATATGACTGATAGATACAAATGTCTAAGCGCAAAGCGCGTTACCGCCTTTGTAGATTTGTGATTCTTTAGAGGATTTTGTCCTTTTCTGTATTGCAGGTATTTCCAGACATCAGATCCAGGGCGGAGAAGAAGCGGAGGAAGAAGCCGAGCAAGGTCAAAATAGAACCACTGAATTGCAACCCGCGGGAGACGCCGACCACGACGTGGTGAACCCGGAAGCAGAAAAGGTAAGTGATCTAGGGCGGAAGAATCGCATGTGCGTCAACTAGAACGTGAAGCGATCTTCCACCCAGGAAGGCCGGCTTTATGCTGGCAATACTGCGCCCCTGCCACAGACCCTGCTGGGAGCGGAGCAAGCCAGACAGAGTCTTTGGCAATTGGTAGGTTTGCAATTTTGTAGTCCCTTTGGAGAATTTGGATTATAGGAAGGTATGTGATCGTGGTAAGGGACTGAATAATTATCTAGCCAAATATTTATCACTAGAACCTGGCATGATGAAGGCCAAAATTGTTATTCATGTTATCAGAATCCTAGGCCATTTAGGAGTATACCAGTCTGTTGGGCAGGGAGGTGTAAATATTCTGTTGCAATCCATTTGCTGCCCTTGAGTGCATAGTAATAAAAGTAATTCTAAGTTCCACAGGGTCTATCACAGTCTGATTGTGTATCACCCACAGAAGAAAGTGGAAGTCTTCGAAGTGATCTGCTGAATGGTTGTCTAACAATTATGCAAACTAACACTAGGTGTATCAGTCTTGATGGTTTTGTTATGTGGTTCCAAAAATTGCAGGATAGTGCCAGTTTAAAAACTTTGGAAAATCTAGAGAAATGAGAATTCATCAAACAAAGGCATATCTCACCAGGCATTGATATTCACCATGAATCTACTCCCCAGGTTGATTAGTTGGATCACCATATGATTTACTTCCAACTAAAGGGAGGTTTTACATTGAGTAAATTCAATAAAGCCAAACAGTTACACAGAGAAACTGTAAAGCTCTCACTCAAGACAAGCATAGCTAGGTAATAGAGAGGGAAAAACATAACTTGTGATAGCAACAAGAAGGTAGATTGGTATTATGGCACAATTTCTTCTATAGTTGAAAAATGTCCCACTTGAATACTACCTCTTAAAATAAATGACTAAAAGTCACTCAATCCAACTACTGTATTACCTTTAAATCAAAATAGTTCAAGAATCTAGTTAGACAACCCGACACGTCTCGGCAAAATGATCCTTCTGAATTTAAGGCCCCAATTATGATTGACCCAGAGAAGAGAACAATTTTTTGCACCTGATACAACCCGACATAGCAGCATTTTTCCCCCAGTTAAGTTTGACACATTTGACCGGCTAATATGTATACTTGGGGACAATTGCAGGAGGGGCAGTGCTTGCAGCACAACTCATAATTATGATATGAGCCATTACATGAGTTGCTGGATATCACAGTGAATCTGGGCAATCATAATTAGGGTCTAAGTTGTTAGAGTTCAAGACTATGAGGAAGCTGGTTGAAACAACTATCATTCAAGCAAAGAACAAGCTCTTCTCGGGCAGAATTAATAACTCTTCATACTCCACCAAAAATCTGCTCTGTACCTTAAAAAAACTTCACACATCCTGTATCCATAGATTACAGCTTTGATCTGCCTACAGATTGGAGTAGGGTTATTCAAGATAATTTACAAGGCAAAATACAGCAAACGACAATAGCCACCCTTGTCCCCATCAAGAATAAATGGCCACTGTTGAGATCATTGAGAGGAAGTACGCAGCAGTCCAAGAAAGCTTTTTGTTTTGTGTCATTATCTTGAGGGAGACTATTATTGTAATATATGGAGTACAGTGGATCAAGACTCATCTCTTTATTTTTTATTACAAACGTACAATCGTGATAACAGCATTTAGTAGAGCTGGATGCCATTTTTAAAAAGTAAGCTGATCGCGTCCAAGTGGTATTTCGTCTCTCTATAGACTCTCTTCCCAAAAACGCATGCCCAGGTAAAGAAAATCTAAAGCACAATCCCAGATTGGATCAACAAAAGCTGACTCAGCCTTAATGAGGCTAAGAATGAGTTTCTAATAATTGGGAAAGCCATTGGCTAAAAAAAGAATGCCATCATATATAGCTCTTAGCAGGTTGGCAGCTTAGAAGCAAACCAAGAAAAGTATCTCAGGTGGTTTTTTAATCCTGTCTGTCTATGAACAAGCATATGAAAAATCAAACATGCATAGTGCCGTAATGACGTTCGACTTCTAACAGCTGTTTGATCAAAGATTTGCCAAAATTAATATATTCGTATTTGGCTGTCTACTTTTATATTTATCTAATATAATTCAAACAGTTAAGGTTGGCACTCATAACATAAAATAATGTTTCAGATAAAATGACTTTCGTTTATAAAATTACATTATCCAATCGAAATCAAGAAAATTACTGTTTTCAAACTATTATTCTTTAGTTATATAAACCTTACTAATGAAAAAGAGAATAATAAACTGTAGCAAAAATACACTTTGTGCTTAATTAGACTGAAAATGTATGCCGTGAAAAACAACTATATGGTTCAGGATTCAGGGGCGTGGCTTGGCCGAGGACGATGGTGGACGCGTGAGCAGAGAGCTCCGCATCGGCCCGTCATTTCTCCTTACAATACACCTACCCGGGGCCGACTGGTAAACCATCAGCTCCCCCCGTGTGGTCGGAGCAGCGAGGAGTGGACCCGGTGCGACTCTGCCAGCCGCCAGCGCAACGGAATGAGAGCTGCGGATAGAGGAGCGAAGTGGCAGGCCGAGACGGCACAAAATGGCGACGGAGGCGGCTGCCGTGAACACTGGGACCTAATCAGATTGCGAAGGTAGTCCCGCAACGACCACTTCGAGCTGCCCCCGGAGACCGCTGAATCCTGAACTAGGACTGAGGAGTGGAAAAAGGCGAATACCTATCTAACGGCGTATGGCGACACCGTAGCAGTGCACGGAATCGAGCCCTGGGAACCGGGAGAAAACGCTGGGGGAGCCTGCGCCCCATCTGAATGAGCGAGACCGCGGAGTGGCGCATCTAAGAGGCGCAGGCTCGAGTAGTGAAGTGGGGGAGATCGTCTACACCCGGGAGACCCCCTGGGGGCGCAGATGCAGGTTCAACTCAGTGACTGATACATGAAGCAATCCTTCCCATGCTGCAGAATACAGTGCACAGTAGGGCCCAGTGGTGAGTGCTGCGCAGCTGGAGTGGATCTGCATGCCTGGGGAGCCGCGCTGGAGCCTCGCTGGTTCTGGTATGAGTGCAGATTGGCATGTGAACGGCCTGAGGCGGGAGCCTTGATGAGTCCATGTAAGATGGAACCGAGGAGATTGCGGGAGTGATTTCCAGGGGATTTAGCTCCTGGAGGGGGCCTAGTACTTGCGGGGGCAGAGAGCACTGGATTACAAAAAAAGGCGGTGAACACTGGTACATACTGGTGAAGTGCTTTCCATGACGGTGCTGATGAAGTGAACTGGCTACCTGCGCGCCGCGACTGGTGATTCTCGGGGACGGAGAGTGGCAGAGTCCTATTCGGAGCAGTAGACTGAGACGATAATCAGCAACACTTGACTGGAAGGTCGAGGGAGGGCCCCCTATCACAGGAGTACCTACGGGGATCAAGTCACTGTTATCCAGCAGAGGAGGGGCACCTATGCACTGAGGGTAGTTACCTGAGAGGCACCGTGCCGAGACTTGAGAGATGCACAGTGGGGATTGAGCTGCATTAGTTGGGCCATATTACGCCAATATGGGCAAACCCAGGGGACGGCAAATTGGGACCCCCCAAGACCCGGAGGATAGTGCTCCAGAACAACCGCAGACTACTAAAGAGGACTCAGTGCAACAACAGCTTAATAAAATACTCGAGGCCATAGCGGACACGAAAGCTACCCTCCATCAAGACATTAGCACGGTAGCGGTTGGACTTGGCCTACTGAGGGAAGAGCACAAAAAACTCTCGGAGAGGGTCAAGAAAGCTGAGACCAGTGTAGCAGAACTGACACTGGCGCAAAAGGCTATAGAGCAGCAGATGGGGGCCCTCACGGACAGGGTAAGCTTGCTGGAGCGCAGGGCAGAAGATGCGGAAGGGCGCAACCGAAGAAAAAATGTCAGGGTTGTGGGCCTGCCTGAAGGAACAGAGGGGGGCGATATGGTGTCCTTCTTGGAGAACTGGTTCAGGACCGTGGTGGCCCCGGAGGGCCTATCGACTTTTTACACCCTGGAGAGAGCCCATAGAGTCCCTGCCAGGCCGTGGGCTCCGGGGAGGCCTCCGAGGCCCGTAGTGGCGCACCTGCTTCACTTCCGTGATAGGGACTTACTCCTGCAAAGGGCAAGATACGGGGCCCTTTCACTGTGGATAACAACAGAGTCACTCTTTTTCCGGATTACACACTGGAGGTGCAGAAGAAGCGAGTCTCCTATGTGGAGGTTAAAAAAGTACTTAGAGATGAAGGCCTCCAGTACTCTCTGATATTTCCGGCCCGTTTGTGCATTATCCTGGAAGGGAATACACACTACTTCGACTCACCCAGGGATGCCTGGGATTGGCTAGAAACTTATAAGGGCGAGGTGCCGCAAGGTGAGAAACTTGGGGCTACCAGGCGAAGCCCCACGGATACTGGGAAACGTTTGCACCGTCGGACCCGCAGTTCAACCCCGAAGAAGCCGACGTCGTCTCAAACTGAAAAAGAAAGGGCTGAAGCATTACAAGCGGTGGTGGCGCTGGCGCAGGGACGGAGCCCCACCCCTGAGGTGGAGGCCGAATCTTCCAGAGCATCAGCGGACAATGATTCGGACACATCCCAAAGCGATAGTGTGAAGATGCCAGAAGTGACACCTAACACAGCGGACGATATTATTTGACCGGAGGTGGTAAGCTGGGATGGCTGAGATGATTGGAAAGGGGGATGGATTCACAATCACTGATAGAGGCCCCGGGCTACCTTTACTTATTTGGGGCTGATGCGCCACGAACAGTGTGAGCACCTCGAATCAGCCACGCTCCCTTATACCTCTGTAGCTACCAGAGGATCTTGTGTATTTTTCAACAGTTTGGATGGGTGCTAGTTTGATAGTAACTGTCCTGGGGAGGGGGAGTTGGGGTTTTTTGTTTTTAGTGGGGTTAGATAGGGCCAGGCATGTCACTAGGGAGGATCTTTCGAGAGAACTGTTACTGTTACTGCAATGGGTTCTACCAATGACCTAAAATGTATATCTTGGAATGTATGGGGAATGCACTCAATGTGGAGACGTCATAAAATACACACATACCTAATTTGCAGAGGGGTTCAGATTGCACTACTACAGGAGACACATTTGCAAGCGCAGGAAGGAGAGGCTATGCAGCGCAGGTGGCGTGGCCAAGTGTTTTGTACAACTTATTCAGCGTTCGCCAGGGGAGTACTAATTTGGGTGCGGGCAGGTGTGCCCTTTCAATGCGTGAATCAAATTATAGATTCAGACGGTCGTTACGTGGTGGTTACTGGGGAACTAGATGGTCGTGATATAGTTTTGGGGAGCATATATGCCCCTAACACAGAACAGCCCGCCTTTTTTTCGCACCTGTCAGGGAAATTGGCGCCCTTCCTTATGGGGTCAGTACTGATTGGTGGGGATTTTAATTGTGTTGCTTATGTGGTTCTAGATCGCTCGCACCCTCCACTGCATAACGCTCACATTCATAAAATAGCGTCACGGCAAAATTGGCAAGGACTTTGGGGGCTGGTGGATACCTGGAGGGCTCAGCATCCTGGGGACCAGGACTACTCCTTTTTCTCTGCTTTGCATGATCTCCACGTACGACTAGATGCATTCCTATGCTCCCCAGATGTGCATGCTAGAGTGCAGGGTAGTGAGTACCTCACCAGAACATTATCAGATCATAACCCCATTTTACTTCGACTCCAGTGGTCACGCGCGCGGGCTAAGATACCTACATGGCGCCTCCACCCGGAGACCTTGGAAGACCAAGTCTTTGTGAAACAGTGAGCGCTAACATTACTCAATACTTCCAGGACAATACTGGCACAGCGACATCTTCCTTAGTGGAGTGGGAAGCTTTTAAAACGGTTGTCAGGGGTTGCTGTATTTCAGAGGTGGTGGGGGTACATAAAGTGCTTGTAGGGGAGATACAGGAAGCAGACCAGCGCCTTCGGGAGGTAGAGCGAGATCGCCCTGAAAGACCAGATAAGCAAGGGGAGCTCTTAGAGGCGAAGGAGGCAGTAGCGACGCAGGTAGAGCGCTTACGCTGTTTTGATTTTAAAGCATATAATACACGCGCCCATGTAGAACGTGATAAATCTGGGGCTCTATTGGCGTGGCTGGCTCACCCAACGCGAAGAGGCTCCATGATCCTGGAGCTCCGAGATCACCGCGGAGTGACTTGTTGCACTCAAACGGGCATCAATGAGCTGATCCTTCAGTATTATGCTGAATTGTATACAAGTAAGTCAACCCTAACGGAGCCTGAATTGAGTGGCTTTACACATGGAGTAAGACTGCCACGTTTGACTGGGGAGCAGGCGGATCTGCTGGGGAGGGACATTGAGATTGGAGAGGAAAAAGGGGCCATTAAACACATGGCGAGGAACAAGATGCCGGGGACAGATGGGCTCCCGATAGAATTCTATCTAACCTGCACTGAACAACTAGCACCTAGATTAACGACGCTATATAACAATGCGAAGCGGTTAGGCCAGCTCCCCGCAACTACACGGGAGGCTGTCATTATCCTGCTCCTTAAGCCTGGCAAGCCATCTTGGGACAGAGCAGCGTATCGCCCACTATCCATGCTTAATACGTAATACAAGATCTTGAGCCGTATTTTAGCCACCCGACTCCTCCCTTATATGTCGACCTTAGTGCATAAGGACCAATCTGGGTTCATCCCGACCAGAAACACGGCAGTTAATGTTCGGCGCTTGTTGCAAATTTTAGAAGCTGACATCTATCCCAGGGACAGGGCCACGGTTTTTGCAGTAGACATCGAAAAAGCGTTCGATAGTGTTGAATGGCCCTACTTGTTCCATGTGATGCATAAATTCGGGCTTGGAAATACATTTACACAGTGGACGACCTTACTATACAAGCACTCCACGGCGAGGGTTAAAACGGGTGGTTTGATTTCGGATATCTGTGGCGTGATGAGGGGCACGAGACAGGGATGTCCGTTGTCCCCCCTCTTGTTTGCTTTGGCGGTGGAACCGCTGGCGGACAAGGCCAGGACAGGACAGCATTACCAAGGTCTATACGTGAATGGACAGATACATCATATAGCCCTATATGCAGATGATCTGCTACTGTTCCTGACGAATTCGGAAGAAGTGCTTCGAGGGGCAAAAGAATTACTTCAGGGTCTTAGTACAGTAGCAGGAGTTCGAGTGAATTGGGCAAAGTCCTGCTTGTTCCCGGTCATCGGAGATAAAAACGGACCGCAAGATACAGCCGGGGTGAAATGGGAGTACAGATGTCTGACATATTTGGGAACAAGCATTTATCATGCACAGGGAGATCTGTTGGAGGGCAACATTGGTAGGGCCATTAGAGGTCTGAAGGGTTGTTTTGATTTTTGGGGGACACTCCCACTGTCACTGGCTGGATGAGTGGCTTTACTTAAAATGGTGGCCCTCCCAAGACTATTATACTATTTTGGAACACTGCCGATATGGATTCCGGTGCATTATTTTAAACATCTTAAGACTATGGTAATGGGCTTCCTGTGGGGTGCTGGCAGGCGACGGTTGGCGTTGGCTGTTTTGATGCGATCACGATCAGAGGGAGGATGGGCGGTTCCGGATTTTGAAGCTTATTACCTAGCAGCCCAATTGCAATGGTTAACACAAAATGTAGCAGCTAGATTAAGAGGGACGGACGAGTTGAGAAACGGAGCCCCGGCTCTGAGAGTGCTCTCCCAAATTGTGCTGAACCTTACCGTCCGTGCTGGCGCCCTCCCAGGCGACCTTAAAACAGCACGGCAGTGTTGGAGAAGGAGCTTGAAAAGGGCGGGGATTGTAGTTCCCTATGCACCTGACATCCCACTATCTATGTGTAAGGCGTTACCCCACGGAAGTGACTGGAAGGGTTTAGCAAGCTGGAAAGAGAAAGGTCTGTCTACCATTGGTGATTTATATGACGATGGCACAATGCTTCCCTTTCACGACTTACAGGAGCGATTTGACTTACTGGGGGGGGACTTTTTATTACATGCTGCACTTACTGCAGCCATCTGTAAACATTGGAGGGAGGGCCTTATTGAACCAAAAACATCAAAAAACTTGTGTGTTTTGCATGTCAATATATAGTGACAGCAGCGGGAACCTTTAAGGCGGTCATATGCCTGTATAGACGTATGACACAAGAGATGCTATTACCCCTGAACGCACTGCGACACAGATGGGAGGAAGATGTGGGGGTAGAGATCCCAGAAAAGGCCTGGGCTGAAATTGTAGAAAGGGCGTGGAAGAGCACCAGGAATGCCCGTTTTCAATTAGTGCACTTTTACATATTGCATAGAGCCTATCTTACCCCGGTGAAGATTAAAAAGTACTTTGGCACTAGCTCGGATGCATGCCCGTGATCCAGCGGGTTACTAGCAACAAGCATTCATACACGAAATACTCACCTGGGCCCATTCATTCACGCTAACTAATAGACACCGCTGGTGGGAATCAGTTGTACTCTTTATCAAACTCCCTGCTACCAATTACCTTTCCTGATTGAAGAGTAATGACTTACCAATGGACCTTTGATAATTGGGGAAAAATTAGATCATACAAATACAATTTCATAAAACACCTGAAATAACCACTGACTCAGGAAGTTTTAAAATGTTTATCTAATATTTAGCAGAGTAATTTACAAGCCACATGGCACTTAATCGCATATCAAGGAGGAAATATACTATAATATCACTCATTGAGCATCAATGACGGTCCCTCAGAAAGGAGAAGATAGAGACAGCAGTACAAACTAGATTACGCATTTATAGTTACCTAAAGGTGTGAAAACCAAACCCCTTGGCCAAGGAGTTGGAAGAGGGTCCCCAAGAAAGGATGAAGACCAAGACTTCCGGACCAGGTTCAAGACAGGATAGATGACCTCTCTACCAACGACGCCTGCGTCGTTCCCCTCTCTGACACTTCGTTTCCTCCTCGATTCTTCCGTGTCTTCTTTCTAATGGAATCCGCCGCCCCCACCTCAGGACCTCTCTGGACAGCAGTTCAGTCTGCAATCGATCAGCTCGTTGAGCACCAAAAGCCTGTTCTCCTGAACTAACTAATTAGCTAATTCTATATCTATTATTCCCTTCTACACCCAGGTACCTCCCATTAATGTTTCAAATTTATGGGCCCACTACTTCTGATTGGACAGGGGGTTAATCCTCACACCATGACAATTTAGTTCAATTTCTTTAAGCCCATTGTTTTAAAATACCGCCCCTCTCAATTAATACATTTGCTTTATTTCCCACCCGTCTCATGACAATTTTTAATATAAAGTGTATACAAAATGTTGCGATTGGTAGAACATCTCAGATGTACAGTGGAGGTGACCAACGGGTCGTGTCCTTGGATATCTTCCAAGTTGACTTCATCGCTTTGTCTTGTTCGTTTTCAGAGAGCATGCGCAGGTCCATGGCTCTTGAGCTGCTGTTCAGTTAACCCAGGCCCAAATTTTCGAACTAATAGAAATCAAAGAAGACAACATTAAAATAAAAAAATAAATGTTATCACTGTTTACCCCCTACTTCTACTCTATTCCCATTTAATTATATAATCTATCCCGCATTAGTAGCATTAAAATACCACATTATTAATTGCAGCAACGCGAAAGCTTTAGCATGTGAGAACATAAAGCAGCCATTTTAGCATACACTGCACAGAAGCAGAAATTTCCCTCCAAGCAAAGAAAAGACGTCATACCACGTGATATGGTTGACACATGCGCAGTAGAATTCCCGCGCTTTAGCGGCCATTTTGGATTAGACAAGGATTACTTATTAGTGGAAAACACATAGGCAAGCTTCTCTAAGATAAATGTTTGTGTTTGCACCATATTAATAATGACATTACAAATTTTAGTACAATTTAACCAATACTGTGAGAAGATTGCCTCCGAGCAAGTCTCATTGTGAGTCCTTGCTCCATCACCCGCGCTGCCGCAGGGAGGAGCAGACTTCTGCCACATGCTCTGGGGATGCCGCAGCTGGATACTTATTGGCCCGAAGTAGTGAACTTACTCAACAACATCACAGATAGGGACTTAGAACCGACTATAGGGCCGTGTATGTTGCATTGGTTTCCCCACACGGCCAAAAACAAGATTACTAGCAAATTCCTAGACATGGGTCTCCTATTGGCTAAACGGGAATTCACTATGCATTGGAAAACACAGGGGAGTCCCAGCATTACCAGATGGAAGAAGGAATTCACCAGAGGGGCGAAATGTGACGGAGTAGTGCGGATGCAGTTGGCGAAAAGAGTGAGAAGTGAAAAGGCACTGGAGGCGGCACAGGCATGGAACACATTAGTAGTGCTCTTGAAAATCCCAGACAGTGATAGTGACGAAGATTCCATGAGTGCCGCCCCTGCAGAAGTAGTGGAATGAGACGCTCATACTTGAATGTGATCTGATGGGGTGCCACTAGACACACTGTGCAACAAGGATATGTGTTTATTAGGAGTCCACCAGCACACAGCTATCCATAATATCTGAGTGTAACTCTCGTGAAGTAGACCCATGCTGCAGCACATGTGGCGAATCGGAGTGATATGCCTGGGGGGAGGGCTGGGTGGGGAGAGGGTTGGGGAGTTTAGATTAGAGATATGTTTTGAAGTAAAACTGAAATGAGCGCAGTGAGATTGGGACACAAAATAGGGGTTGCTCACTATTGCCTTACTCCTCTTATTATACAGGGTGGGAGGGAGGGTTAATCCCAGATATAGAAGTTATTATTTGACTGTGTATTGCATGACAATATCATTACATCCTTTGATATATATTTTGTGACGTCATTGTATATAATGTATGTTTGTGCAGAACTGAAAATTTCAATAAATTTTGTTTAAAAAAAAAAAATGGTTCAGGATTTAGCTCTGGTCTATTATTAAAATGTGACATTCGAATAACTCATACAAACATTTAATTAATTCATTAATCAGTAATGCTCTAGCTTGCATCTCTGTCAAGATTCCTTACTGTATTTTTCTTTTCAAATTCAAGGGACTTCGATTTGATGCCACTGTAATTACACCAAGAGTTTCGTTCAGCCCTCTTCATCCACCAATCTGTTCAATTCAATGTCAGCCACATTTTGCTTCTACCCACCACAGCATACAACATGGGGCAAAGGGTCAGCCCACTTCAGCCACTGGCTTTCATTGCTGTGAGTGATGGCATTTTGCTTGGTAATATGTGCACAGCCACAATAAAAGTAATCCACTTATGTGCCAGGGATGGTAAATGAATCTAAGCTTTAAACTCTGTTCTCATTTCACGTTTATTATTTATTTATGCAGTGGGTCATTTTTTAAAGTATTTTCTTTTGCAAATATATGAAACCCGTCTTTTCACAGTCGCTTTTTTCTTTATTTGTTATAACTTTTATTGTCTATTATATATGTTTGCAAAATTAAATAAGGTGAAGGTGTGTCAAGGCAGACCTATTGGATTTGCAAATGCTCATTTAATACGTGTGATAGGTTTCAAAAGAAAGCATCTAAAAAATCTTGTTGTAGATCTTCAGGGTCCATGGACAGCAGAGGCGTTAGAAATACGACTTTTCATACAGTTTTAGCACTATCTTCAGACTTCTGTGGCTTTTTTTCTGCATTGTCAACATTGTTTTAACTTTTCAACAGGTAGGTTAAGTGATACCATCTTCAGCTGTGTCATTTGCCTGCCCACAAACAAAAAACAAGGCCTGTCCATTCATAAACTCCCTGTTTAACAAAAACAAGATTATCAAATGATCACATTTCTCATCAAGTAAAATTGGGCGATGGTAAATGCACCCTAAGCAGATATATTTAAATCAGTTCAGTTCAGAAAAACTTTATTTCGGTCGATAAGACCATAAAAGTATATATACAATACAATGCATTTCATTAAAAGATAACATAATAAAAAGGAATCCATCCATCTTACAAAGGAGCATGTGGATCAACTTAATATTTCATAGAGTAGTCTACAGTGACACATGTCCGAATCCGTTGACCTCATTAAAGTGCATGTGCAAAATATGTGCAGTTACAAAGGGAAATTACCAAGAGAGGCAAACATGAAGTACAACTTCTCAATTATGGCTGTAGAAGTAGAATTGATTTTAGACAACATTAAGGTGCTTAGCTGAGGTCGTGGAATGGTGGATCCAGGGAAATTGTATCGCTTGCAAGGTAAAGGTAAAAACTTAGCGCATCAATAAAATTAGAGTTTAAAAAGACATTAAAAATTAGATTAACCCATTATCAGTTGGGGGCATAATGTGCACGTGTGGCTTTGATAGCAGGTTTAAAAGTGACCGACGTCTATGCCACATTGAAATTAGAAATCGGGATACAGAGAATACAATGGGCGTACGAGTGTCAGTTTTCAAGACTATAAATACCTCACCACAATGCACAAACCCTAGATTCCTACACAACTGGATAAGCCAGCGCTGCCTAACTAGCTTGTAGCCAGGGCAGAAAAAGAAGACATGGAGCTCTGACTCTTCCTCACAGTTGCAAGCAGGGCACCCTCACAAAGCTGTCTTTGACCATTTACATGAGAAAGCACGAAGCGGCAGGGTACCATGTCTAAACTGGACATATAATTTCCTTGCCAGGGGAGGTTGGATGTCATCCAGGAAGGGCTCAAATGTATATTCATCCTTCAATAGCAAAATTTCGGCGGTCAGATGCCCTATGGTGGAGCTCCCTACGATGGCTGCGAGCTTAGACATTTGGTAAGTTTTAACTAATTCAGCGCGAGAGATTACAAAACACGCTTCATCTGGGTTGCTCCAAAGACTAGACTTTCCCAACCTACTACATTCGTCCTTAATGTATGTAAACCACGGGATTTTATCTACACCCGGGAGACTCAGTAGCTCTTTTAATTCTGATTGATAGGCTGCCAATTCCGGCAGTCAGTCTCTGCCAAAAGGTTAGGGGTCTGAGACCAATCTCATCCCCAATTGGTCTGATTCCTAAATCCAGTCATAGGGGGATTAAAGGGGTGCTTAGAGGGAGACCCAGGATCCGCCTCATAAAACTATTCTCTACTTTGCTCAAGTTACTACAAGAACAATGTCCCCATAATTCCGCCCTGTACATTGTCGCACCCCTGGCTTGCACCTTATAAATCTCTACTATAGGCCCAGCGGGTTTGGCGGAGGAATTTCTAAGTAATTTTGTAATACCTCCAGTTGTCTGGGCTAACTTAAGCTTGGCTTTGGCTATCTGTGGCCCCCACTCCATATTTTCTGTCAGGGTGACACCCAAATATTCAAATACCGCCACCCTCTCTAACATAGTGCCGTTTAGACAGGGGTTGGGGCGGGATGTCTTGACTGAAGACCATGAACTTGGTCTTCTAGGTATTGATCTCCAACCCCCTGTTGGTGCAGAAGGTGACAAAGCTATTTAAAACCCTCTGGATGCTCATAGGCGATTTTGACATTAAAAGGGTGTCATCCGCAAACATCATTGCTGGGATCTTTGTACCTGCCAACTTAGGGGCATCATTATCTTTTACCTTAGTGAGTTGGGCAACCAATGCGTTGACAAAGAGGCAGAACAGGGTAGGTGCGAGCACGCACCCCTGCCTTACTGCTCTGTCATCTGGAAACCTGGAAGTTAGTTCACCACCTTTCCCACACCTTACTTGGGCAATTTATTATTATTTATTATTATTTAAATCCATGTGTCTGCACTTTTTAGCTTTAAAGGGTCCATTGGACTGATTGGGCCTTGTGTAAGTCCAAAAGGACGAGAGCCCTAGATACAAATATGATAAACACAAGAACCCACGTAGGAGTATCCACACGAGACAAAGTTCAAAGTACAAACCATGAAGATTTATTTAAAATTATAGATTCATTATAGAATGCAAAAGGTAAATGGGTAGTCAATTCAATTTAAGATACTCAAAAGTAAATGGAAAATAGCATTAGAAGTGGAAGCTGCGCCATATTCTAATTAATAGTCAGTACCAAATATGGACTAGATCAAAACAAATAAAGAGCAAAACAGCATTTGTCATAAGGACTGTTCAGTTTTACGCAGGAGAGAAAGCATGAAAAATCATAAAAGAACTGGTCCAGTAAACAGACTAACATGAATTCTGATATCTAAGGAGGCCAGAAAGGGACCTGGCACACATCGCAAAAGTAGTGCTTTTTTAATTTTCAGACAGAGAAATTGTACAGTCAGTGTGGTAGGAGGTAAAAGATAAATCAAGTCAACCAATGCTATAACAGAAAACACATCACATGAATAAAACCTTTTCTATACTATTGATGAATAATACTGCATATGTCCTACCTGAGAAAACAAAGCACATTCATATTATATAAACAGCCTCCTTAGCTAAAGGATATGTCAATTTCCAACAATTTCTGAAATACTGAAGGTCACATCTGCAACTCTTGGTGCACAGAAAACATTTCAACTTTTGAACTTGCACTTGAGAATTTTTAAAGTGAATTTGGAGCTTGACTAGGCCCACACATGTAAAGCTGCATTATTTTTAGGTCTCCCGGTTTTATAGTATTTATTTTTTGACATTTCCGTCTGTATTTATCCATATTTATTTGTTGCTAATTTTATCTGTATTTATCCATATTTATTTTGGGTTATGTGAAAAAATGAAGCTGAAACGGGTATATTTCTACAGTTATTTAAACAATAAATAGGTGTAAAATGTCTGCACGCCTGCCCAGTTTCAGTGATATAAACACACTCAGATGATAAAATATGCAGTTGTAGGAAAACATGCAAATGCTAGTATCAAGGTTGTGTATATCTACTGCTGTTTAAAGTTTGTTACAAAAATTCCTTTATGTTGTTGAACCACCCTTACCTTTCAATCCGGTCAGCTATTGGCCTGGCAGTCATTATTGACAGCATTTAGAATCACTCAAAAAACAACCCAATTTCCGTTTTTATCCACATTTAAAAACAAATACAGACAGGAAAATACATTGTTTTCTGTCTTTATTTATCTGTAAAAATCAGTAAAACCGGAAAACAGGGAGCCTTAGTTATATTTAATACAGGGCAAACATTTGTGCTTCGTTCATGTTAATTAGACACCCATAACAATTATTTTTAGGTCTCGCCTGGCGTTAGCAGCGCACATGCGCTGCTCTCGCCATGCGAGGGCTTCTTGAAATCGATACGGTTCCAGAAGTCCTGTGTCCGCTCCACTTGCAAGTTCCATTGGCTTGCGTCGTTTCTCCTCATTACTTATGCTAAACATACTTCTTTGATTGCACCGGAGGGTTTTTAGACCCTCCTGGTTGCCACCCTGTCCGCTTTAGGCCACGCCCACCGGGATTGGATCATGTACTGGCGGCATGATACTGTCTCCTTTGTTTACTCGTGTGAGGACTTTTTTTCCCATTAAGGGCTTTGGCAATAGCGGTGCGTGTTTATTTTTGCATCGCGCTCCATGCAATTATTTAAACTTGTTATTGTTGATTTTTTGCTACGTGTTTTACAATGGCGACAGCTTGTATCAGTCGCTTTTCAGTCTCCCTTGCGATGTAGCGCTTTCTTTGAACTTGGAAAGATGCAACAATGTACGGTCAGTGCTCGATCGGCTCGGCACTAAAGTAAGCACGCAAGCACTTTTATTTTTATTTGCACAGCGGCCGCTCGCGCGCGCCCTGTTCCTTATGTTTGTGTTTGAGTTATATGAAGCTCCACAATGGCCTTTACCTTTTATGTAAGCACTCGTTTTTTTCACCTAACTGAGTTCCATAGGAATAATAAATACGGCTTGTTAGTCTTGCTTTCCAAATTATATTTAAAAAACACAGACAGGCGGGTTCACAATTCCCGGAAAGTAAGGAGTCAGGACTTAATCAGCTTCCCACATCTCACAAAGGAACACTCGCCATCTCTAGAGACAGCTTTTCTACGCAGCTGGTACCCATTTGTTTTTATTTCGGTGGCCAGTGCTTTCTTGCAGCTTGTGTTAAAAAATTGCCCGGGCATGTTGGTGCAACCAACGGATGCAGTGGACCAGTGGAGCCCCCAGTGCATGTGACTGCCTCTACGGGATACTTGCCGAGGAGTGTACCTATTTCCCGTCGATTTTTTTGCATTTTGTCGTATTTTTCTAAAATCTGTGCAATCACCTTGTGATTGTATAATAGCCAGTGTTAGATAAATTGAGTTGCGTCACTGGTTTGCGGAAGGTGGCCGGAGGGCGGCTCGGCGCTTCTGAACCTAAGCTTGTGTGCATCCCTCTTCCACTTGTGTTGTGCTACAGTGTCACAGACTCCGAGTGGGGGTGGGGTGCGGTGTAGTGCGCTGCTTACAGGTCACTCCCTCCCTGTGTGTGAGCATACCGCCCCGCGCCTGTTATTTTCAGCGCCTCACGCTCCCGTCCGTGGGGGGGGGGTTCAGCTCGCTCCCCGTGTCAGTGTTCGTGTGTGTTTGTACTGCCAAGGGCAGTTATTTTCAGATGCGTCACTGGCTCTCGGAGCTGCAGCCTCTTCCCGCCTCTCTGACGCGGGATCTTCGCTCGCTTACCTCACCCCCCACCTCTCCTTCCTAGCCAAGCAGAGGAAATGCCTTCCTTTTAGGACGCAGACAGACTTTGGGGAGGAAAGCGGCTCTGAGGGGATTGGTGGGGTCTTAGCAATGAGAGGGAGTGGACTCTGCTCTTAATGGCTCATGTCAGGGCGCCCTGGAAGCCAGCCCGCTCCCCCCCACTTTGTTCCCGGGCAGCTGTTTACAACACGGGTTCTTCTTTGTGTTCTTTTCTACAGTTCCTTGGAGTTCTCAACCACTGACATGTTAACCCTGCAAAGCCAAGGTCTACTGCGTGTCATATCCCGCTAGAGCTGGCACCTAACCTTTCCCAGCAAGAAAATACCATCCATTGGCCTTTGTTTATGTTCGAATGTTTTACAAAGACCCGGAGAGGCTCCTGTGAATATAGTGCCATCGAAACAAAAATAGAGCTTTGGAAACCGGACCAAACTGTTATAATGTTACTGACCAAACCACCTACTCTGTAACCTCTGCTGCGTATTGTGTTGGACAAACGATGACCATTTGTTAAGAACACATCAGATCCTTGTCGCATGACTTCCGGAAAGCCGCAGGGCTCTTTGTTGAACTTCATCCCCCTTTTCCTGGTTTTGTTTTTGTAGACTGCTCAAACTTGCGCCGCCATTTGTCTGCGAGTGGAGTGATTTAGTATACGTTCATGACTTCCTCGCACGTAAAGGTTCTTCCCGGAGGGTGCACAGTTGTACTTTTCCCTCATGCTCTTTTATGGGCAGTGTTAGTGGAAATCCGAGGATTTTAGCAGGCCGGCTCTTTCCGTTAACTCCGCACCGACATTCCCTTTTTAATCACCGGCCCATCTTGTGAACATGACCCAGGGCCATGTCGTGACACTCCCCACCTCTCAGACGCCTATTATCGGGCACTGGACAGAGGCGTCTGTGAGTGCCAAGAGCCAGCGCCGCACCTATCATTCGAACTTCCTGCACTGCCCCGGGCACCTCTCCTAGAGCAGTGTGTCTTTATTCCAGACACGCTGTGCAGTTTACACCGTGCACTTCCCTCGAGGTGTTACATTTTTTCAAACATTAATCCAGAGGGGTGGTGTTGAGGGGCTGGGAGCTCAGCAGTTCGTAGCAGTACTTTGTCAATGCATGGACCTCACGCTGTTCCCCGTAGAGCCTTGCTTTGTGACCTAGAGGTGTTAGTTATGCATCCACATGTCTTTTACTTATTTTTTACTTTTTAAAATATCTGTTTTCCTTAATCATTGTTTAGTGTACTTTTCACAATTGCAAATCCAACTACATTTGAAGGAATGCAAATACCAGAATGTAAACAAGCATTACAAATGCAATAGGTCTCGCCTTTCATTAAGTTAAAGCCATTTCCTTTGCTATACAATACCATTAGCAAAGCAAATGGCTTTAACTTAATCAATGGCGAGACCTATTGCATTTTCAATGCTTGTTTTAAACTGACTTTGTCAATGTGTAACCTCGGTGAGACATGTTTGAATCCCTGCATTTCCACTTCACCTTTTATAGTGCAAAGACAGAGAAACGGAGTACTTCTGAGATGAACACCTTTTCTTTATAGTGCTACCAAGATTTTTCCTAGCGCTGTACAACAAATTCAACTTAGATTACAACCTTTTCAATAAGAATGCATGCTCATTTCAGGGCAAACCTGAACAGTCTACTGTATTTTTCATCGCAGAAAACACCTTTAAACTGTTTTTCAAAATGATAAAATCACTGTAGCACAGTGCCAGGAGTCATTCTCACTGCTCCGACCCCCTGCAGCGAGAACTGACACCAAGAAAACAATATATCTAGCCCACAATTAGTCCAAAAATTGTGCTATGTAAATTGTGAACAATATATCACACTGTTTAATTGTAACGAGCCTGCGCGCCAGACAGCGCACGTCACGGATCTGCAACTCCTGTCGCCATCTTAGCTCTTTGGGGTGCGACTGAATGATGAAAGCCCGGGTAGAAGTCAAATAAATCATGTGACCCCAGAATCTCAGCACTTGATCCCTGTTCTGCAAGCAGCCATTCGTCATTGTCGGTCTCTTCCCAGAGACAGAAATCAGGTGTCTCTCAAGTGTGAAGCAACCGGAGAGCGAATTTCTCACGCTGGTCTAAGCAATGCAGTCTCTCCTCACGCAGACGAAACTAGGCGCATTTCGTTGGGCACTGAGACAAAGTCCGCTTTTCCCAAAAATTACTCTATGCACTCATTAACCCCTCATTCACTAGAATCACGACTGTGAGACGCATAATAGAAAATACTCCTATTTGTGGAAGAATCTACAAATTTGGTGGAGAATCCACTAACGGAAAGTATGGTGGCGGAAATTCCACCAGTGAATTAACGCACAGGAATTAGACCGCAGCATATCAGAGGATTTCCCATTACCACCCCACTCTTATTAAGGCGTAAGCCTTTTCACTCTGAGGGGCATATTCACAAGCCCCTATCGCCACAACAACGTCACTTTCAGTGACGTTGTTATGGCGATAGGGGCTTCGCCTTATTCACAAGGCAGCGTTAAGCCACTTAACGTGGCTTAACGCTGCCTTGTGAATAAGGCCCCTTTCACGCTGTGTTTAGCGTGAAAGGGGCGTGCAGTGGGTGTTGTGGTGGGCGTTCCACCGCAACACCCATTGATTTTGACGCTATCGCCAATTCACAAGGGCAGCGTGAATAGGAGGTAGCGCCAAAATTAAGACCAGGAAAATCCTGGTCTTAAGATGGCGAAACGAGGAGAAATGCTTAATTTCTCCTCGTTTTTGCTTTTTCCATGTGTGCTGCCTTGTGCAGCACACATGGAAAAAGCAAAATGCCATGGTTTGTTCATGTACAGGAAGGTGTCCCTTCCTGTACATTAACAAACCATTTTTTAAAATGCCGTTTTGTAACTGACGTGTGCTGCATGAAGCAGCACACATGTAAGTTACAAACTGCCAATTTAGGTTTGTTTATGTGCAGGAAGGGACACCTTCCTGTACATACACAAACCTCCCTGCTTGCAGACACCCTTGCACTCAGGTGCAAGGGTGCCTGCGTTGGCGCTAAGTTGTAAAACTTAGCGCCATGGCAGGGGGAAAAGCAAGGCTGCACCATTTCTTTGTGAATATGGTTCAGCCTTGCTTTTCCGAAGTGGCGGAGAGAGGCGTTAAGCCAAGAAGGCTAACGCCTCTCTCCGCCACTTCCTTGAGAATATCCCCCTAAGTGCTAAGCCCTTTTTAAAAATGTTTTTGCATGCTCTTATTCCAAACTTAATGGCTTTGTAATTAAAAGATGCCCCTACCCGCTGTTTTCCCAATTTTGTATATAAATGTGTATATAGGATATAATTTTGAGTGATTACAGATGATATAATTTTATAAATACAGTTTTGTAACGTGTTTTGTAAAGTGGATTCTGCATTCATGCCTACTTTAACTTATCTTATTTGCAGAACATATTTAGCAGCAACATGCTTTATAATTAGGGCTCCTGGTTTTATGGTATGTATTTGTTTTAATAATACGGTCTGTATTTATCTATATTTATTTTTTGCAAATTTTTTCTATATTTATCCATTTTTATTTTTCTGTTTAGTGTATAAATTAAACTGCAATGGGTTCATTTTACTGATAAATGTATGCTTACATTTGAATGGCCAAAAGGTTTTAGCTATATACAGTACAACACAGTTATCTGAAAAGATTTGCATTGTAGAACACTGTAAACAGCTGTATATCTGTACTTATTTAATCTTCATTGAGAAATATGTTTTTCTGTTTTTTAACTTCCCTGCCTGTCACTCTGCACATCCACTGACCTGGTGTTCTTGGTTCACTGTAGTGAGAATAATCCAAAGATCTATTTTCTGTATTTTTCTGTATTTAAAAACAAATACATACAGACATGAAAATAGATAGTTTGCTGTCTGTACTTTCCTGTGAGAATCAGTAAAAACGGAAAACTGGGAGCCCTATTTATAATTAAAAAATGCATTGAAAAAAGTCTGATTAATTAAAAAGAATTACGTCTATGAGTTGCAGAGTCAGTGTTGCATTAAGGCTGTTATTGGCACATGCTTTATTGTGCAACCACAAAGGGCCAGAAAATGCACCCGGAGTATAACAAAGGTGCTGTACAACATGCCTAAAAAAACATTTACAAAGCTAATAGATCTCACATAGGTGAAACCTAGTGGATTTGCCAATGCATGTTTTCCTGAGGAAGGATTGAGTCCACAAGATAAACTGTCATTTTGGCTGTGCTTATGAAACCCTTGCAACTGGGGAGTTGATGAATTATAGTCCTTAACATACATCTTGCATAGATTTATGCAATTCTGTTGATTCACAGAATACGGAAAGGATGTGCATGGAAATGTACACAAATTGTAGATTTCCAGGCATACTCCCTGTCCACCATGTGTACCTCGGTGGAGTGTCCATCTCACAGAAGAAAGATATTCCCCTATTCTCTTTTATAATATGGGGAAATGTCTTTTTCTTTAGAACCTGAAAAGGCAATTATGCCATATTTTTACAGGGGAAAATTGTGTGCATTTCCAGGGAGTAAAATGGGAAACTGAGCAAACCATAAAGTGCCAGAGCTTGTGGGCGTTCACCACATTTAGCATCTTATCCCTCCTTCAGAGCAACCACTTTCCGGTCCTGTCCCAACAACTTGGGGGCATATTAACAAGGCGGCGATAAACAATTATCGCCGCTTTGCGGCCGTTTTCGGCCGAAAGCGGCGATAATTATATCGCCTTATCAGCAAAGACACGCTATCGCGTGTTTTGCTGATTTTGCTCCCGTTTCCAGCACGCCTGACTTCGCATCGATAATGAGATGCAAAGTAGGCGTGTCTGTGGAAACAACATGGGTAAATATCGCGAAGGCAGCTTCGCGATATTTACAATGCGGGGAAGCGATTATTTTAATCGCGTAAGTATGCTCTTAACGCAGGAATTTAACGTCTGTTAAATTCCTGACTAAGGCATACTTAACATGGGGGTGGATTCTGTGGCTAAGACCACAGGCCCTATCATCTAGGATATCGCCGTTTTCCACCATGGAAAACGGCGATATCCACGCTATCTCTGAAATTTTTATCGCCTCGGCGATGCGCGTTGTTAATAACGCACTAACCGGGCAATAAATTACAGAGATAGCCGGCGATAAATATGCAAGCGCTAAGCGCGCTTTGCAATATTTAGCCCTTGATAATATGCCCCTAAGTCTGGGCCCATTTTCAGTGCTCTTTTGAACTGTGTTCGCATAAGTAACTCTGACCTGAGAGAAAAAATGTTCACTGATCATCAGTGCTTGATTCAGGAGCAGGGAATTCCTTCGAACAGGTTACCTTTTTATTCATGTAATTGCAATTCTACCTCTAAAATCAAATTGATATCTAATGCTGCTGGGGAAACTTTCATAGCTAGATTAGCCATTGTACCACACTAGCATTTTTCTGATGGTCTGCAGGGTTGGGGTTGCTTCAGAGCTGGATGGGTGCAATGACCCAACCAGGTCCACATGGCCCCATTCTTGTTGCGGCCTAGTGCAGTGTGGGACTGGTTTATACCTTTTTGTCAGGTCGATTTTCTATTCCTATCGAGGAATATCATTCCATTTTACAGTTCCACAGTCCTATCAGTACAAAATGTACCCCAGAAGTCTTAATTTGACTGCCTACAGGACAGAAAATAAACAAAAACGGCAACTTATTAGAGAGATTTATAGAGTTCTAGCAACTACACAGAGGGTACCCTGGCACTGGAAATAAAAATCTCAAAGAAACTTAGAAACTAGGCGAGGAATTAAATCCTCGAGAACAAGTATATTTTCAGACATTTTCAAAACGTAAGAGATTTGGGGTAGACCTGAGATCTGGTGAGAGTGAGTTCTAGGCCTTTGCAGTGTAAACCGATAAAGCCCTTCCTCCACAGCAGGCCTTGAAAATTCATAAACTAACTAAACATTGGCAGATGAGATCTTGCAAGCTCATGCGGCTTAAATAGCCTGTATCTAGTGTGCATGAGCAGGCGAGTGATAGAGTTCAAGGGCCTTAAACAGATTTAGCTTTTTAATTGGAAGCCAATTTAATGGCTTTCGCTTGTCCAATATGTGTGAGGAGTACTCACTCAGCCACTTAACACACTGAGTTGCTGCATTCTGAGTTTGTTGTAATATCAACTTCCAGGGCACAAGTCCTAAAAAAAGAAGTGAGGGGGACTAACCTAGTTAGGCAGTATGCAAGTGACATCAAGGCGTGCAACATCACGGCACATGACATCACGGTGCACGACATCACGGCGCATGACATCACACTTGGCATCACAGGATTTGTCATCATAGAAAGTGGCAAAAGCAAGGGGTATACCCAAATTACCCCCCTATACCTGGGTATAGAACATCATACGTAAACAAAGAAGATGGGTACGGAGGAATTGATATCCAATTTATTTTAACATAGGGCACAATCAATTACCCTAACATTAATATATAATTCTACACAAACCTTTTATCTAAATTAATTCAACACACATACATGCCATGGGACCGATCTTTGACCATAAATCATTCCAAAATTCATGGATACAAAAACATACAAAAATACATGTACATATAACAAACGAAGAAAAAAGTATATATAAACGAAACTCTATATTACCAATACCCAAACAGGTTATTTGATGATTAGTGTTCACACATTAAATCTGGGTGATACACTCAGAGGTAGTCTTTACAGCACCTGAGGTATAACACCTCTCTACCCTTTCCACTCTGTTTGCTGACGTTATTACAGTAACACTTTTAGATTTTAATAGAGACTCCTCTACATGAAGTTGTCGACATGGGCGCGTTTCAGCCTTCAATTTCCTCTGGCCTCTTCAGGACAAGGGCAATGAAACCAATCTATGATATTGGGATATGAAGCAAAGGTTGCACTTAAAGCACCTTCTTCGAAAGGGGAACAATCCCTGAGTCCAGAAAACCCCACTCGGGTTGAACCTCAACCCGAGGTGCAATCACCTCTATCGGTGATAACTGTGTGCGCCTAACGAGCCTTCGTATCCCTCATACCGACACCGTTTCCAATTGGTGAAGCAGTCTGCAGCAGCAGAATTCTCGGTCCTCTCCTCAATGGCGTTTCCACGTGTACATCACAAGCCACGACTTTCCAGGGAGTGGCATCACAAGAAGTGACATCAGATCTAAAGCCCTCACATATATGTTTTGCAGGTCTATCATGAGTAGGTTTGAGCGCATTGCGAGAATAATAGCACAGTGAGCAATGGAAGATGATATGTGACTTCTACTCCTTGCAATCCCCCAGTTTTATGTAACACATCCTGTACATTCATTTACAAACTTATATAATTTATTGTACATGTGATATGCGCGTGTTGATGTAAAGCGCTCTGACACCCTCCATTGGAATTAGTAGGGCTATACAAGAAAAAATAGTGGTACTTAAATTATTTCAGCACCACCTCCGGGAAAGTAAGCTCTATATATCAATGCAATTTGCTTTGTGTAAATACTGGGAAAGACCAACACATCTGATATTCTTACAGTGCATGCATATCTCCTAAACAGAGACTGAACAAAGTGAAAAGCTGCCTCACTTAAGTATGTGTGAAGTGCTAACAAGGTGTGAGCCTTTGTTTCCCCTCCGCTTCATTTGCATCAGGTGTGAGGCTCCTGACTGCTCCCAGCCAACAGACTGAAACAAAAGGAGGCCTGATGACCCCTCAAATTCGGCCTTTGTCAGGAGTCTTAAATAAGAAAGCCCCGTCCCCGCCTGCACGTTGTTGCTTGTTGCAGATGGAAAGCAGACAACGTGCAGGCGCTGCTGAAAGTGTCCTGGTGTTTGGAAATTACACCGGGACAAGTTCAACACATTATTCAGTGGGACCCAAATTCTTGGCAGGGTGGACGGCGTTCACCCTGTGAAAAACGTGGGTGGACGCCGTACACCCGCGTGTACCCCCGACTCGTGCCCTGTCAACTTCACATAAATCGGAGGTCCAAGATAGAGAGGGGTACAGTAGTCAAGGTAAGAGATAATTAAAGGCTGGACCCCCGACTTCATAATAGATTCTGGTGAAATCAGAAGCATGTATCTTAGAGTTCACAGCATTAGAAAGCAGCCTGATGAAAGTTTGTCAGTATGGTTTTTAAATATTAGCTTGGCATCGAATGTGATCTCCAGGTTTTTTGCAGATTTTGCAGGAGGCGATGGTCCTAATTGTTCAGGCCACCATCCTGTAGACTGGCAAGAAGTATTGGCAAGTAGCAGCAGCTCATGTTTTTCTGCATTGAGACAGAGTGAATTAAGAGTCATCCAGATAATAATGGATAAAAAGACTTTCGTTAAGTCTATTGGAGTCTCTACCCTCATAAAATTCAAAGTGTACTAGCAAAAATTTGCTGTCAGCAAAAGAAAAATAATAAATCACAAAAGAGAGTATCAAAGCCACCAGAGTGGTCACATATGTGTTAAATAGTGCTGAACCTAATGCAGACCCCTGAGATGCTCCACAGTCTAGTTATTTTTAATCCGGCATGAAAGGTTTCAAAGATACCACTTGAAAGCGGTCAGACAGACCACTGCCTCTGACACCAACATACTCGAGACATTGGATAAGGATGGAATTGGACACTGTATCAAAGGCAGCAGACAAATCCAATAATATTAGAGCTGCTCTAGCACTGTTGTCTATGACCTTATAAACTGATCTACTACCAAGATGGTTTCTGTGTGATAAGAGGCACAGAAGCCAGATTGATAGTCCAAGATATTATTGCCTTCAATTAATTGTGATAGCTGCAAGTTAAGAAACCTCTCTGCGACTTTAGCTTGAAAAGGCAGTTAAGATATTGGACGACATTTAGAAAGAGTTTTAATGTTTTTGGGGGGGGGGTTTCAACAATGGAGTTACTCCAGCTCACTTCACAAAAGTGGAACCTTTCCAGAACCGAATGAAACAGTGCATAGTGCAGTCCAATGAAGCATCAACTGTGCAGGAAGCAGACTAGTAGAACGGTCTGAGCAAGCTGCATTTTCAAGTGCTCTAGCTAGAAGTATGTGGGTCTGTAAAGTTCCATTCTGCTTAGATTTTAGGATGGACCTGATCTGATCAATTTTATTCACAAAGAAATTTGAAAAGCAATCACAAAAGGGTTGTGAAGACACAAGTGGGGATAAGTCACCCACAGGAGAAGTAAATTTCTTTTAACAACAGAGAAGACAGTCATTGTAGGATTGGAAGGCTCATTGCTCAAGTTAGAATAGCAGTCAATACATGGCTGTCTAATAAATGCTTTACCAGATCTAATCACTGCTCTGTGGTCCTGATTGGATCTAAACAATTTGCTTTCCATCCAGCCGTGTTCTGCTTTTTATTCATTCCCTCTTAGTAGTAGAGAGTTTCTGAGTGAACCCAGGTTTGACAGAAATAGATTCCTGAGAATGAATGGATTTTTTTGAATAATATTGCCTAATGCTGATGTAATCAATTTTCTACAGAGATCGTGTCTTGCTCAATGTGATTCGCCGGAACCAGAAAAGAGTTTTCGAGAACTGGCTGTGGATGTTCTGTTTAAACTTGGAACGAGTTCTGCTCAAAGCTTTAGAATGAATATTGCTGTTAGCCAAATATGAAGGGAATGCTATGAGAAAGAATATTGCTTTCTGGTCTAACCAAGGTAGGTCTAGCAAATGAAGAAAACAACAATGCATGGAATGTGTAGAGCCTGTGACTAACTGCACCAGGCCCAAGGCTTTGGAATCCAGACATGTCAGAGTGGCAACTGCACTAGAATCATCTCCCTAGATGTTTAAGTCACCCACAAATAAGGTGTTGTTACAAAGGAGAGTGATTGGGGTAATGCTGGTCAGTAGATGCTCCACACATTGATTTAATGGCTTAGAGAGTCTATATAACACCATTGCTTTGAAAGTCATAGAAGCATTAATAGTAATATTAAACACATGTAGGAATTGGTTCCACATGAATAATTTTATAGTTAGAAGGTGTGGCTATTTTAATATCCAGACTAAAAGTGGGGTTGAGGAAAGACTCACTTGCAAATAAGAGGTCTAAAGTATGTTAAATAATGGAATTCTATTGTGTGTTCAGTCGTAGACCCACAATTAACTCATCACAATTAGTCTTGCTAAAAGGTTTGTGATTTAAAAACCTTAGCTGTGGGGAAGGTAGAATTTTAACATACTTTGGACTTCAACAGAAAACATCATTGCATGCATCTTAGAGCAACAAAATCAGATGGCATAAACTTACAGCTAACATTGTGTCTAAGAGAGAGAATGATATTCCTTATGACCTCAAAAGACAATTATCAGGATAAAATCAGCAAAGTGCACTGTCATGTGTCTTGACAGTACGTGGACTGGGATAGCTGGGCTTGCCTTTGGTGCTTTAGCACGCCACTGGTGCATCCATGCACGTGAATGCACACCAGGTCACAGTACATGGTGCTCAGTGTAAACAGTGCTCAGTGATCTTGCCTGAAGCACTGGAAAGCTGGCCTGGTCAAGAGATGTCCTAAGAAGATGGCGCCTGCCTGCTGGAACCTCACAGAATATCACAGATTCAACAGAGGGTCAGTTTTTACTGTTGATGTCTCTGATATTTCTACAAACATTGCCTGCAGCAAGCACAAAAGCATGCAGTCTCCCATACCTTGCAAAATACCCATACAGTGTGTCTTCACAAGTTAAAAACTGGCCTGATATGTAAATGCGGGCACTTTTTTAGCGATCTGGTTCACTTATGGGGGCACGTTTTCAGCTGTCTGGTTCACTTATGGGGGCTACTTTTATTTCTGTGCCCGGACCTATTTATTGTCCCAGTCCTACCCTGAGTAAGACCCAAGGAGTATGCAGGTTAAAATGGTAAGAAAAAGTGATAACAAATAGTAAAAACTAAATTAAAAATGTAGTAGCCTTTCATGTAGTAGCACGCAGTTCACGTAGTAGTGGTAGTATGAGTAGTAGTTTAATTAGCACAGAGTTAACAATATCAAAGTTCTAATCATAGTTTAGTGTTCTACCTCAATTCAGAGAAAAAACAAATGTTAAGACCCCAAGATAGTGAAATTTCATTTTGGTTAAACTTCTGAAATTTGGAAAAACATTTTCTTGGAAAAATCTTAGAACATCTGACAAAAAGAATACCAGAAAAAATAGGCAAGGAGAAAAGTTGGTACTGGATACCTGAGAGGGGAAAGAGGTACTAGTGTTTGAGGGTAGAATGGATGGCCACACCCTTCTGCTTACCGACTCCAGAGAGCCTGACCCACACTCTGCTCGTTCACTTGGAAAGAAAGAACAACGATGTAAAATACAGTGACACTTTATTTAAGCAGTTCAAAAGCACAGAAAACGCTTCAATTTAAATGTTGCCCAACAACACATGAGCAGGATGAAAAATAGATGCATTAACAATGTTATAAATCAGTTGTTCAAATGAAGCAAAAATATATATCTATATATTTTCCTATGAGCCGCTGCCTAAGGGGCAACCCTGAATTTAAAGAAGATGAGTAGGCTAGTGCCTAGAAGGCAAATCTTTTCTTAAGAAAGCAACACCATTCAAGACTACGCAGTTTAAGCTAAGACAAATGCAATGGCTTGGGTTTGGATTAACTAAATTAGATAGACTGACAAAGCCAAAAGGCTAATATTCAGATAGGCTGACAAAGCCAAAAGGCAAAATAATCAGATAGGCTGACAAAGCCAAAAGGCAAATAATCAGATAGGCTGACAAACCAAAAGGCAAAATAATCAGATAGGCTGACAAAGCCAAAGGGCAAATAATCAGATAAGAGCATTACCACCTTGGAAGTAGCAGTTCTAGGCCCAGTCAGGATGACGATTGATCGGGAACCCTCACAATGCAGCAAGGCACTGGTTTGGAGAGAGTTCAAAGCCGCACCCTGGGTGCAGCTATTTTATATGGCTAAATGCAGAACTTCTACCCACGTCTGACGTGGGTCCTGACGCGGGCCCTTGACCGCCCGCTTACAGTAACTGTGGAAAGTTTTATGTAGAACTGAGAAGTGGTATCATGGTGAAACTAGGGGCTTTTAGCAGGTGGTCAGTGCTCTTGACCGCAAAAAGTAAACAAAGCATAATTTTTACCGTAAAATGCTCAGAAATTAATATTTTATATATTATTTCTCTGTCACGTTGCCGTCTTTCTCAGTTTCAGTTAAGCAAGCGCGGAAAGTTTCATAACTAAAAATATTGCAACCCTTGCTTGTGAAACGGCCAGATGTACCAGCAGAATGTCACGTACGTGTGGGCTAATCTTATTCTCGTAAATGTGGAAATTTACAAGGGGGGCTGGTGTCGCGGTGGATGGCACAGGTCCCTGCTGTCAGATCAGTGACGCCTACGAGATCTGTTTTATTTTTAAATAAATGATAGCAGGAGGCACTGGGCTTTTTGGGCCTATATGTATGTATCTAGGGTATGTATCTTGGGTGGTATGTTTGGGCATATGTGTAGGTATCTAAGAAGGTGGGTTTGGGCCTATGTGTATGCATCTAAGAGGCGGAAGGAAAGTGGACAACTTAGGACATCTATCAGGGCCTGACTGGTGGGGCCTATCTGGGAGTGTCATGTTTGGTGGGTAGTGCAGAATGAGACGTGGGGTTTCTTGTTAGATGGTAAAATGGGACCCTCCTTCATTTCCCTCCTCTTGTTCATTGTTGAACACATCTCTGATATAATACTTTGCTGGACCCTCTGGTGTCTGGTGTATGCTGAGTGGGTCATTAACGTACAGGCACGCAGCCGGGGGTGGCACTTCTGGTGTTATGGTAACATATTCTCCACCATCATCGCCAACTAACTGGTCATACTCATTGGTGTCATGCTCCTCCCTCAAGGCGTATCTATGTGGCGGAACTGGTGGAGCTGTGGGTGTGTTGGGAGAAGCGTCAGGGGCAGCTAGTTCTATGAGTTGTACGTGGATCTGCCCATTCCCATCCCCAGGAACGCGGTCCATGTCCTGATAATGTGCATTGTGGTAAATTCCTGTGTTAGCGTAATTCATCCCTACTGCTTTGGTGCTACATCTGTTGACACATCTAATTATTACCTGTGCACCGTAACACATTAACATGACGACACAACAAATAGGTAACACAATTTTCAAGATAGCAGACAGCCATGAAGGCATCCAGTCCAAGTTAAACCAGTCCGTAATAGGATCTGCATCGGCACCGCCCTCGTCACGCATCTTTTTTCCCAAATTGTCCAGGTCCTCAATGGCCTTAGCGAGTGACCCGTTAGAGGCATCATTTGATGGTATGAACGTGCAGCAGCTTTTCCCTATGGAAGCGCATACCCCACCCCGCATAGCTGTGAGCTGATCTAGAACATATCTATGCTCTAGAACCATAAGCCTTATAGGCCGTAATTCTTCCTGTATTGCGTTGAACCCATCTCGGTTGCTGTTGATCAGAGTCATTAGTTCGTAGCGCTTGACCTGCAGCCATCGGGCATTAGCTGATGTCTGCCAGAGGGGCCACAGGCCCCCAAAGAATTCCTGGGCGCCATTGAACAGGCGAAATTCCTGAGGAACTTCACTAAAGGCGTCGTTAGCAAAATACTGAGCACTTCTTGGGTGCCGGTGGAGCAGGGTGACATCACCTGTCATGGGGTGTTCAAGCACTTGGGAAATGTTGGATGCCGGGACAACGAGATGCAGCTCATGCATAGTGACCATGGTGCATAGGCCCTTCAATTGAGGAGGCAACTGGAGATAGAGGCGTTCTCCGCATGCCCAAAAGATGTCCATGAGGCTGGAGGTGCCGTCTTGGAGGTCCAAATTAAAAATGGTTGTGTTGCAGTTGGTGTTGCTGCCCACAGGGCGTGTACCGTTACCTAGGAAGCAAGGGAGAGGATTTTTTAGTTTATATGCTCTCTTCCATTTGTATGTTGTCCCTTTACCAAAGGTGTATCTTCTAGCTTCCTGTGCCCACACCTCCTCGCACTGTGTCTCAACATCCCAATCAACATTCTGTTGATACTCTGTTTTTGCAAAGGGTTCTCCCAAGGAAGCTGCCTTACATACCAGGGCGTCTGGGCCGTGCCATTTGTTGTTGAAATAAACATGGGCCTGCAAGAGTAGCACAGACCTATACTGACAGGGGCATTGGGCAACGTGCAAGGTATTGTTGTTGTGTATCGGGGGCTTGTTGTGGAGTTGTTTGTCTATTCTTTCTTTGCATACTGCCGGGGGTGATGTAAAAGTGAAAAATCCAGATGCCTGAAACTCATGTTCATAATTTAGTATGAGAGGTGTTTCCCACCTATACAAATTCTCCATTTCCCTCTCGAATTGTGACACGTCAGTGACAACCGTGTAAGATAATTAGAATCCCATTCTGTGGCGTTTACAAACACGGTGTCCATTTCTGCTGACAAAAGCTGTATTTGGCCGTATATACGGCAAAGGAACAGATGGAGGAGACATTTGGCGGTTGGGGGTGGTACTTCTTGTGGAAAAATCATTTTGTCTGCGCCTACTGCATGAGGGATGTGTGAGCACACAAAACATGCTTCTTTTGTTACCTTTTTTCCTATTGTGGACATGTGCCGGTACCACATGTTATCTAACAGGGCATTATGGGCTCCATGATCCTGATCGAATTTGTCAGGACTTGTGGAATGGAAGTCGGGTCTAGGATGATGGTGTGCAATGTGAACCATTGTGTCCTGGAGAGCGGTGGCCCAATCTTGTTTGGCCTCAGGTTTTGGTCTACGGGTCCTCCAGAACCTTGGCCTACCTCGTTTGACCCTACGGATAGTGCGGGGAGGGGAATGGCGGGGCAATTGGGGACCTATTGTGATGTCCAGAATACCATCCCATGGAGTATTAGCAGTACTTGGGACCAGGGCAGCAGCTGTGGATGTGGGGCGTGTACTAGTGTGTGCGCTATCAGTGGTACAATCTGGGAGTGGTGGATCTTCAGTGTGGTGCGGGAAGTGTTTTCGGGCATGTGTAACTGCTGGCACAACTGGTTGTCCTGAAAATGGTGTGGTAGCATTTGCAGAATAATACAGCCTAATCGTTGTAAGATAAAACAGGTACCAATTAAATGTGGCCAAAGTCACTGTAGCAATAATACAGAATGTTAAGACAAGTGAAATACATAACTTGGCATCTCCATTTTGGTCCTCAACAATAAGCACGTGATGCTCATTGTCTTCTTCATCAAAGGAGGATGGAAGCCCGCTGTCTTCGTGGAGTGGTACCAATGGTATGTCATTTCCCTCCTCTAGTCCATTGGCTGAGGCGGAGGTGCGGGGTCCAAGCGGACGTGGCTGCGATGGATCCATGCTTTTCTCTCAGCTATTCGTACTGCAGTTGGTGATGAGTCTATCACCTGGAAGGGGCCTTCGAACTTGGGGTCCTTCCAACGTCTGACGTTTTTCCGGACGAATACCAGTGTCCCGGGACGGATTGGTGGGAGCTCAGGATCGGTGGGGCCCTTTTCTTTCCTCTTGGATACCTGGGTAGAAAGGAACTGCGCTGCGCTTGTTAGTTGGCACAGATATTGGTAAAGTTCAGCCCTAACTATCTCTGAGGATGATTCACTACCTGTTTTAGGGCGTGTGGATGGAACTGTTACATTTATGGATCGTCCAGTGACAAGCTGATGGGGCGTGAGGTAGTGATCCGAACTTGGGGAGTTTCTTAGTGCAAAGAGTGCTATGGGTAGGCAATAAAGCCATTTCTTTCCTATTGTGGCGCTTATTTTGCTTATTTTATTTTTGAGCAAGCCGTTGAGGTGCTCACAAATGCCGTTGCTTTGTGGGTGATAAGCTGATGTCAGTTTGTGTTTTATGCCTAGCATTGTGGTCAGGGAGGAAAAGATGGCGTTTGAAAAATGACTTCCGTTGTCGGACCGGATGGCGTCTGGGACGCCCCAGCGAGTAATGACATCACGGAGTAGGAATGTGGCAGCTGCTTTAGCATCGCAGTGGACGCAGGGTCCAGCTTCGATCCAGCGTGAAAATGGACACACTACTACAATGAGGTAGCGGTAATTTTGGCAGCGATCGATCATGTCGACATAGTCAATGTGTAGCTCTTTGAAGGGGCCTGATGGTCTAGGAATTGTGGAAGCAACAGTTTTGAGAGTCGGGTTTGGGGAATATTGTTGACAAATGAGACATTTATTGATGAAAAGCTGTATCTGTTCATGGGCATTGGGAATGAACCAGTCTGTCTGCAAGGCGGTGGACATGTTATCTCGGGTGACATGCGTAGGAAGGTGGAGTTGGTCCAACGCCACTTGCAATAAAGCCTGTGGCATCACAGGTTTCCCTGTTATTGTCTGTCTGTAAATGAAGTCGGCGGAGTCCTGTTGTACTCCCCTCTTCTTCCACAACTCTTTCTCTTGATCTGGTGCACTCTCTTGCATTTCTCTGAGATGTAGTTGTGCAGTGTGATCATATTGCTGTGTTGTGTCGATGTCGAATGGTGTTGGTAATAGTGGTGGTGTTTCTGAAGTACCTTCACTGCTGTTGTCATGCTCTGTTGGAGGTAGTGTTTGGGAAAGTAAGATGGGGCAAATGGAACTTCTGGTGTCATTTGAGGTGGGGGGCCTATTGCTGGGGGGCCTCTGGCTGCAGCCTTAGCTGCCCAATCTGCCAGGGTGTTACCTCTGGAGACAAAATCTTGGCCATTGGTGTGCGCTGCGCATTTGACTACGGCTACTTCAGCTGGTAGTGTCAGGGCCTCAATAAGTTCCTCTAGTAACGTCTTGTGAATGACAGGTGTACCATCTGATTTAAGGAAGCCACGCCTTTTCCAGCGAAGAATGCTGGAGTGTGTTGTTGTGGTGACGTATGCAGAATCGGAATAAATTGTAATGCGGTCATCAGCTCCAATGTTTAAGGCAGCTATGAGGGCTACCAATTCAGCTGCCTGGGCAGAATAATGTGATGGTAATGTAAGCTGCTGTACAATGTCTAGGGAATCAGAGGAATCATTCTGCTGTGCTTTAACTACTGCAGCTCCTGTGTACCTGACTCCTGTTTCTTGATCAATGGTAGAGGAGCCATCAACAAAATATACAGTACTGTTTGGCAAGGGATCCTCTTTTGCTGCTCCTGACTCATCTGGTGAATATGTGGCGCAATCATGGGGGTCATCATCTGAAGTGGCAATGGGATGGGCAAAAAATGTAGCAGGGTTTACTGTGTGACATTTGACAATTTTCAGAGAAGGCAATGACAGTATGACTTCGTAACCTGATACTCTTTGTGTGGTTAAGGTTGTCTTGGCTTTTTGTATTATTGCAAAGACGGCATGTTCGGTGTACATAGTCAGTGGGGAACCCATTACAATGGGGGTGCTTTTCTCAACAGCAAATGCTGCGGCAGCAAGGGCTTGCTCGCAGGGGTAATGACCTTTCATGACAGCGTCCAGCATGCCGCTGAAGTAGGCAATGGGCTTATGGCCCATGGGATATTTCTGAGTGAGTACTGCAGTCATGACTAGACCATCACAGTGAGTGAATAGGTAGAACTCTTTTGTGTAGTCAGGTGATCCTAACACTGGTGCATTTGTTATCTCATCTTTGAGCTGGATGTAGGCTGTTCTCATTTCAGGTGTCCACTCTATTTTGTTGTGTCTGTCTTTGCCCATTTTCACTGCTTTCAGCAATGGGGCAGTTATTGTTGCGAAATCAAAGACCCACTGACGGACATAGTTCACCAGGCCGAGGAATTTTTGCATGTCTTTAACTGTTTGGGGTTCAGGAGTGCCTTTTATTGCCTCAACTCGATCTGGAGTGACTCGTCTGCCTGATGCTGACAGTAGCTGACCTAGATAGTGTACCTCTTTTTGACAGTATTGTAATTTTTTCTTGTCAACTTTGTATCTTCTTTGTGCCAGAGTTGTCAGTAAGAAGATGGTGTCTTTCCTGCATTGTTGTTCTGTGGGGCTGCAAAGCAGTATGTCATCGACATATTGCAGTAGGGTGCTGTCACATTGAAAATTGGACAAGTCTTCTTTGACAACTCTGTTAAAGACTCTAGGGGACTCACAGTACCCCTGGGCCAATCTTCGGTATGTTAATTGCACATTACGGAATGTAAAAGCCAATAGGTATTGGCTGTCTGGGTGCAGGGGAACGCTAAAAAAAGCATTTTTCAGGTCGATGACAGAAAAGTACTGTGCATCGGGGGGGACGTTCGTGAGTATTACAGATGGGTCTGGGACGATGGGGAACTCTGGTACAACTATGTTGTTAACGGCGCGAAGATCATGAACTAGACGCCATTGATTTGTCTTCCCCTTACGCACAGGAAAAAGGGCCGTATTACAAGGAGAGATACAAGGATATATTACTCCTTGATCCAGCAATGCTTGTATGGTAGGGGCAATACCCTCCTCTGCGGCCTTGGACAAGGGATACTGTTTTATTCTTGGCAGGATAGCGCCTTGTTTGAGAGTTATCTTAAATGGCGCGGCAGAGCTGATAAGGCCTACATCGTTTGGGCCTGTTGTCCAAAGATGTGCTGGTACTTGAGCCAAATCTGCCTCTCGGGCAGAGTCATAGCTAGGGGTGACGGTTGGTGTTCTAATCTCCACTGTTACTGAGATAGGCACATTGTTTTGATAAATAATCTCTGTCTTGGAGTAGTCTTCAGGGGATCCAAATAACTGGGCATCTGAAATGTCTCTGACCAACCCTTTAGGTTGAATGAAAATGACACAAGCCCAAGTATGAGCGTTGTCATCGCATGCCAGGAATGCGCCGTACATTGGTGTTATCTCAAGGGCGCATATGTCAAGGGTCAAGTGCTTGTCTAATGCCTGTGAGCCTGATGCTTGGGGTCTGAAAAGGAACTCTTTTGGTAACTGAACAGTGCGGCCTTGTAATTCGGGAGTGGTGGCGACAATAGTGTGGACAGCTGCAGAGAAGGCGTGCTCATCCACTGGACGTACTCTGACCTGGCTGTCTAAGGAAGACTGTGCAGTGACTGCCATTATCCTAGTTAGTGGGGTACCTGGTATGGAGCAAATCATTGTTCCGTTGTCATCAAAGTGGATAGTCATGTTTAGTTTGGCCATGAGGTCACGTCCTAAAAGATTGACTGGGGACCTGGGTGAATAGAGCAGTGGCTGTTCCACTACATGGCCTCCTATCTCAATTGATACTGGCTTGGTGAAGGGGACCCTTGCTATTGCCCCAGAAAATCCCTGTGTGTCCGCTGTTTTGTTAGAAATGGGCAGAGGGCCACCTGTAATGCAGGAGTATGTGGCACCTGTGTCAACAAGAAAGCTATATGTTTTGTTATTTATCATAACACTTGCAATAGGGTCCTCTTCAGTATTGCTTGTGCATGACAAAATTGGACACACAAGAGTTGTCTGTGGGCTGTCCTAGCCAGTGTATCCTCCAGCCTGATATTGCTGGATGGTGCCCTGGGTAAAAGGGTTGTTGGAGGCAACGATCGTTCCTCCTAGGGGTACATTGTTTTGGGTTTGGGGGACCACTTGATACGCAGGTACTTGCTGTGGCTGTGGCTGTTGCATTGGAACTTGCACCTGCTGGACAGTTGGCTGAACCTGGGCCATTGTGGGCGCTTGGAGCTGCACTTGTTGCTGCTGTGCTGGTTGGGCATAAGAGTATAGTATTTGGGGCTGTTGAAGGTGTAGTTGCGTGCGCTGCTGTTGTTGGAATGGTGCTGGTGCTTGGTAACCAGGACCCATGTATTGCTGACCCATATCACGCATTTTACTGTGGCAATCTCTCTGTATGTGGCCTGGTTTCTGACAATAGTAGCAGATGAGCGGTGGGGTCCCTAGTCCTGGCTGTTGTGGAAACCTCTGCTGTCCCATCCCTCGCCCTCTTCCTTGTACACCTGTGTTCCTGTTCATATTTTGTCTGTTATTGTAGTAGGGCTGTGTGTTGGTACTGTAAGCGGGTGGTGCTGGCATGTATTGTACAATTGGTTGTGGTTGTGGCTGGACATACTGTATGGTAGGCTGGGGTTGGGCTTGTATGTATTGTACGGCAGGTGGTGCTTGAACCTGTTGTGGGGCAGGTTGGGCGTTGCCTGCAAGAGCATTCATGGCAGCCTGGGTGAAGGATGTTACTACCGTCATCTGAGTGACCGGTGCTGCAAACATGATTGTGTCTGCATTGTCTTTTTTCTTATTGAGTTTCTGCTGCACCAATTTGGCAGCGGCATTCTCTATGGCCTGCTGTCTATTCTTCTCCTGTTCCTGCCTCTTCTTGCAGTAATGTATAATGTGGTCTTGTATCTCAGCCCATGGCTTACATTCCATTGCTACTATGCCATCTAATTTTTCCTGCACTTCGGTGGGCAGACCTTTCTTTATTGTGTGATAAAATAGTCTCCCGTATCCTCCTGCTGCATCCCATCGTTGCCCTAACTCCTGGTGCCATTTTTCTTTCATTCTGGAGAGATAGTTGGCAGGGTCTTCATTTGGTTGCATGGTCTGTGACAACAGAGCCCCAATGTCGGGAACATCAGGGAATTTCCTGCGCAACTCAGCCCATGCTAGTGTTCTAATCTCATTAAAGGAAACACCATCATGTTTGGTGTTTGTTTTTGTAAGATTGGCATGGACACGTGTGAAGAGATCTTCTGCGTCTTCTCCGATGAGGGAGATCAGCAGGCTTTTTACATCTCCTATAGCTATGTTGTTACCTGTGGTGTAATTTTCAAAAGCCGCAATCCATTTTCCCGCACCCTCAGTGAGGGGTGGGAGTTGTTTTTTGAGATTTTCTTTGTCTAGTGTAGACCACGGAATATAGATGGGGGGATCAGTGACATTTTTGTAGAGCAGTGGCATCTGGCACGTGACCCCTGTGCGTTGCACTGTAGGTCCTGTAGAGTAATGCTGGCGGGCATATTTTTGCCAGACCTTTAGGCTGTCCCTCATGTAGTCATAGTCCCAATCCTCATCTCCTAATCCTTTGAGGCTACATTCAACTGCTGTTGCCATGTACTGAGGCTCAAAAGAGCCTTCTCTTGGCCAAGGGAGCATTTGCAGCGCTAAGGGCTCTGACCAGCCTGCCAAATCGTCTGAGAAAGGGTTAACTGCATAGTCTGAGCCTTCCCCTAGTGTCACTATCTCATTGGGAGTGAGATCATTGCTAGTTTTTGGTACGCATGATCTGCTGAGATACATGTTGCGTCTATTTTTCATCCTAATGGTACGCAAGGAAGCAGAGCCCGAGACGTCATATAGTATGTCGTCTGGGCATCCATGTGTTCCCAGGACTTTAAGTTTCTGTGCTTCGGTGGTCCTGACCTTCCTTCTTACCACGGGGTCTTGTTCCTGTGGGTGTTCACAATATATGGGGAGCTTACCAAATAAGGGATTGTGACCTTCTAGTACCAGTGGTGGTCTCTTTTCCGGCCCTAATGCTGTTGGGGATTGGTAGGCTTGGTGTGTGTTGGTGACTGTTTGTGTTATTCCAGAGGCGGCAGCATCATAGTGGTGGGGGCGAGATATTGTATACTCCGTTCCCCATTCCTACTGATATTTGTCTGTGGGTGGTCCTGCATGAGCTGGTGCAGTGTGGGTAGTGGCGGTGCTGGAGAGTTGACCTTATTGATCAGGTCTGCAAAGTTTTTCTGCATGTTCTCTAACTTAAACGACAGGCGTCTCATTTTGTCTATCTGTCCTGCGTGGCTGGGTGGTTGATGCATGTGTGACAGTTCTGTTTCGAGGTGCTGTGGTGAGATACTTTCCAGGCTGGTGCTTTTGCTCAAGTCTGCATGTTGTCTATAATTCTCGTATGGGGAGGGATGACCTGTGAGGGGGGCATGCTGTCCCTCAGTCATGCACAGCAATGGTGGGTTGGGGAACTCAATGAGCTGCCGCTGCTCTGTCATAAGGCCAGATCCTGGTCCCTCACCGAAGGGTGCAGTAGCAGTGAAAGGCAGGCTAGTTTGGGGTGGGAAGCACGAACTTGGGAACAGGTGCGTGCCGGTATCAAGGAAGGGGTTGGTGTCTGCGGCTTGTTTAGTGCCGGTGTCACGGAAGACATTGCTAGATGTGCGTGAATCGCGGGATGATGCTTGAGAGGCAGAGTCAGAGTCTTCCTCATCCTGTTCACCTGGGCGTGGTCGTGCAGTATTGACAGTTGGTGTAAATTTCAGTGATAGTTGTGCATCTATAAGGCCTGGGAGACCTGATACTGCTGTCTCCATTATTGTACCATGGGTAACGGGCATGTGTATGTTCTGACGTTCAGTCAGGCGCGGGTACACATCACCGGGGGGCATGGGTGGAGTCGGTGGTCTGTCCATGGGGTGATACGGGTGACTGGGTGATGTGTGGGAAACCTGGAATTCCTCAGTTTGTGTGATATGTATATCTGAACCGAGGTGCGGTGAGGAAGATGCATCATTTGGTAGTGGTTGGAAACCAGCAGCCGGAGAATCATTAGTGGTAACTGCTAGATCTGGTTGTTCCTTGTTAGTGCGTTCGGTGTACATACCGCTGAAATGGTAAGGCGGGGGAGGCGGAGCATTGGGTATGGCTGGGTGTGTCGAGTCAGAGTGTGTTTGAGCCTTGTCTTTAAAAATGCGCCAGAGATCTAAAGTAGCCTTTCTCTTCTGTAACTTAGTGCCGGAGTACTTAATGTCTAGGAAGGTGGTGGCATGCTCTAGTATGATTGGATCAAAGCTCCCTTCTGACGGCCAAGGATGACTCATTTTGGAGGTACGCTTATGTAATTCCCTGCAGTGCTTTAGTATATGATGTTCCTGCCCTCTGAATGTTTTTAAAACATGTTGCAGTGGAGTAGCCATGTTGGTGTGTCTAACACAGGGCGCTCTAGGCAAGGCCTGAATTAAAGAGTGCGTTTTTCAGGTGCTAGGGACAATGTCTCTGATGAGTTCTTGCGCTACTGCCTGAATGACAATATCATACACACCGTCCTGCAAGTCTCGCTCTTGTGCTAGAGTATTAAGAGGGAAGCGAAGCTGGCCGTCAAAGCAAGCTTCAGCAATATAACTTTGGAGTGGGTGCCTTGGCCACATGCTAGATAGTATGGCAGTGAGTAGTGATCCAGGGGGACGTATGATAAAAAAGATGTGAAAGTGGGTGGACGTTTTATACACTGTAGAGCTCAGTATGCCATTCATGAGGGGTTATTTTAAAAGCACAATGCTTTGAGGGTGAATGTCGCTAGTTTAGAAAGGGATGCAATTAGGTGTCAGGCGAGGGTTCAGCGTCAGGAGAGTGTTGAGTGTCAGAGGTAGGGGGAGGGACGTCTTCTATTAGTTCCTCTCCTATGGCGCTAATAATAATGTGATATAATGTTCGTCTTAAGTCCAGTTCCTGTGGTCCGGTGTATATTCTGTTAGGGGAGAAGTCAGGGAATTGGAGCTGGTTACGAGAGAGAGCAGCAATGATCTTGCTTTGTAGCGGGTTGCGTGGATAGGATGTGGTTAATGTGGTAGGTATCTCCAAGCCTGGCGCTATTAAGCGAATGCGTATGTAAATGCAATCCGGTGTTTTATGAACAGAGGTGCCTAGAATCCTGTTCATGGGGACCAGTAATAATTGAAGGACAAGAGTGTTCTCTGAACTGTCAGTGCTTGCAAGGTTTTTGTTCTCTGACTTTGGTGGCAATGGGGTGCGGAAAGGACGGTGCTAGTGAGAGTGTTATCTGTTGTGCCTGGGTATAATCAATCCCCAGAACTTGAAATATAGTGAGAAGGACAGTACTTGCTAAGAGTGTAACGTGACAAAAGGAAGATGGGTGACCAGTGGAAAGACCTACAACGTTATTATTGACTAAATATACAATAATGGGAGAAGCTGTACTATCAGGGGAAGGGTCACTCATTCCCTACAGTGAGTGGAAGTGCGGAGGTGGGCAGGCAGAGGGAGGCACAATGAGGACGTCTGGTGCAGGGTCCTGTAGGTCCACTGAATAGTCCTGCAGGAGTGCCACGAGGAATGGGGACTCGTTACCAGGAGACAGTGGTTGAGGGAGAGCACTACTAGATGCTGATGCTGATACTGTGGGAGAGGCAGGGGCGGTAAGATTAGGGAGTGTTGCCTCTTCAGAGGATGCTGTGGAGTGTGCGGAGTCAGTATTGGACTCCCCGTCTATGGGAATGCCAATGGGAGAATTAGCAAAATAAACAGAGGAACTTAATGATGGTGGGGAGCGAGAAGAGGTATTAGAGGAGTGGTCAGGCCAAAGCAGCTCAGGGCGAGTGGTGTCTGGATGTGGCGGAGAGTGAGATGAAGCGGTGGCTGAGGGAGGTAAGTCTGTGAGAGATAAGAGGGAAAGGCGTATTTCAGTGGTGGGTATGAAGGTAATGCCTAAGATGCTCCAAGCAGCTGCAAGAACGTCACTTTGATGGCGTGTAAGGGGGGTAAAACGATCAAGGGAGGCCTGGTATACTGCAGTGGCAGTACCACGTACTGACTGAATAAGAAGGCTAATAATCTGCGGGGGGTCAAGGGACATAACGGGGAGGAGGGGGGGGTTTAAGGGAGCTGGCAGGAGGAAGGGAGATACAACTCCACCCCCCCCTTTGGCTACCAATTGGCGTGGACAACTGGTAGGCAAAAGGTGTGAGAGACAGAAGAAAAAGAGGCGCAATGAAGGTGCAATGTTTAATGAGGGTAAGTCCAACTACCTAGCGGGATTGCGGCTACGGAGTAAAGGCAAGGCAATCCAGACAACAGCTACCTGGCGCAGTTGCCGCTAATGGGCAGGAAAGAGTGGGGGGCAACTGAGACAACAATAATAACTGGCAGCCCTGTCAGTCGGCTAATGACCTGTAGAGCTGGCAGGGCAGCAACAGATGGGGACGGTGGTGGGAGAGAACTGTGGTGGGACAGCAGGGCGAGCAAAGGCTTAAGGAAGTGAAGCACAAAAAACAGACACAATGGACAACAAATAGACAATATTAAATAAACGAAATGCATTGTTGAAATAAGAACGATCACTGTGATATTGTTTGTTCAAGAGCAGGCTGCGAAGACAGAGAAAGGAGGGGTGAGGGGGAGCTGGTTCGACGGGAGAGGTGCAGTTCCTCGTTCTGTGAAGGCAGTGAACAGAAGAAGGCGGAGGGTATGTCTGAGGGGCCCAAATGCTCCGAAAGAGCTTGTTCCTCTATTCGGAGTGGCGCAGTTAGAAATCGACAGAGGTGCCGGTCAGAGAGAGAGATCAACTTAAAAGATAAAAAGAAAAAAGCACCCAAGCCATGCAAAATGGAATCAGAGAGGGAGACGGCAGAAAGGGAGAAGAAAGAATGTGTGAATAAACGGGAAAGAGCCCTGAAAAAATAAAGGCGCATTGAAAAAGGGCAATGTAGCAAGGAATACACAGGAGAGATGAGGCGCAGGGCGTGGTTGAGCCGCGGATGAAAAAATAGAAACCACAATGTAGGATAGAAAAGCAGAGAACAATGAAGAAACCGAAATATAAAGAGGTGAAAAACACTGCAAAATGAAAGCACTGTAACACAGTATGAGAGAAAACCACTATATGAGGGAAAGCACTGTAAAATGAAAGTTCAGCAATACAATATGGCAAAAGAGACTGTAAAATGTAAGCACAAGAATATAATGTGGCGCAGAGACCACACCTTAAATAGCACAATGCAGGAGGACCCCAAGTCCAACAATAAAAACAATTCAGGCACGTGTGCCACCTGTGCACCGTGCCAAGGACGCGAAAGCCCTGTATCAGAATTCGGGCAACATGGACGGTATCAAGGAATCCCAACCTGTAACAGAATTCGGCCAGCCACGTGCTGGCGCAGGACTTCAAACCTTCAAAGGGGTGTAGGTACCGTTAAGCAGCGCCAAGGACCCCTGGCCTCTATAGGAGTTCAGATAGCCATGTGCCCAGGACTCAAACCTCAAAACTTCAAACCGTATGTCAAAACTTCAAACCCATGTATACACAATTATCTTAGCAGTAAAAAACGGCAACCCTAAAATGTGGACAGAACGTAAATATAATGTATGCAAAAGGCAAGAGCACTAAAAAGCAACACTGAAAAACGCCAAGAAAAACCAAGCAGAAGGAAGCCAAAATGGAGTCGAGGACAGCAAAGTGGAAAGCACCGAGGAGCCTCTGCAAGATGTGACCAGCCACAGAGGACGTCGTGGCAAGACAGCCGACCACAGGGGAACAAAGGAGCAGACACAAGGGAGACCCTGGAGGGCAAAGGCAGCCAGACCTACCGCCCCACACACGCCACAACCTGAGGTAAATTCAAGGAAGAAAAAATAAAACCATCCCTGACTTACCCAGGTGGCCGTGAGGAGAGGAGAGTCTGAGGGGCAGCCACAAGTGTAACCCCAGTGTGTGTCCCAGGACCGCACCGAAGAGGACCCGCCAACCGAGACCTTCTTGTTCGTGGTCGCCACTGTTTGAGGGTAGAATGGATGGCCACACCCTTCTGCTTACCGACTCCAGAGAGCCTGACCCACACTCTGCTCGTTCACTTGGAAAGAAAGAACAACGATGTAAAATACAGTGACACTTTATTTAAGCAGTTCAAAAGCACAGAAAACGCTTCAATTTAAATGTTGCCCACCAACACATGAGCAGGATGAAAAATAGATGCATTAACAATGTTATAAATCAGTTGTTCAAATGAAGCAAAAATATATATCTATATATTTTCCTATGAGCCGCTGCCTAAGGGGCAACCCTGAATTTAAAGAAGATGAGTAGGCTAGTGCCTAGAAGGCAAATCTTTTCTTAAGAAAGCAACACCATTCAAGACTACGCAGTTTAAGCTAAGACAAATGCAATGGCTTGGGTTTGGATGAACTAAATTAGATAGACTGACAAAGCCAAAAGGCTAATATTCAGATAGGCTGACAAAGCCAAAAGGCAAAATAATCAGATAGGCTGACAAAGCCAAAAGGCAAATAATCAGATAGGCTGACAAACCAAAAGGCAAAATAATCAGATAGGCTGACAAAGCCAAAAGGCAAATAATCAGATAAGAGCATTACCACCTTGGAAGTAGCAGTTCTAGGCCCAGTCAGGATGACGATCGATCGGGAACCCTCACAATGCAGCAAGGCACTGGTTTGGAGAGAGTTCAAAGCCGCACCCTGGGTGCAGCTATTTTATATGGCTAAATGCAGAACTTCTACCCACGTCTGACGTGGGTCCTGACGCGGGCCCTTGACCGCCCGCTTACAGTAACTGTGGAAAGTTTTATGTAGAACTGAGAAGTGGTATCATGGTGAAACTAGGGGCTTTTAGCAGGTGGTCAGTGCTCTTGACTGCAAAAAGTAAACAAAGGATAATTTTTACCGTAAAATGCTCAGAAATTAACATTTTATATATTATTTCTCTGTCACGTTGCCGTCTTTCTCAGTTTCAGTTAAGCAAGCGCGGAAAGTTTCATAACTAAAAATATTGCAACCCTTGCTTGTGAAACGGCCAGATGTACCAGCAGAATGTCACGTACGTGTGGGCTAATCTTATTCTCGTAAATGTGGAAATTTACAAGGGGGGCTGGTGTCGCGGTGGATGGCACAGGTCCCTGCTGTCAGATCAGTGAAGCCTACGAGATCTGTTTTATTGTTAAATAAATGATAGCAGGAGGCACTGGGCTTTTTGGGCCTATATTTATGTATCTAGGGTGGTATGTTTGGGCCTATGTGTAGGTATCTAAGAAGGTGGGTTTGGGCCTATGTGTATGCATCTAAGAGGCGGAAGGAAAGTGGACAACTTATGACATCTATCAGGGCCTGACTGGTGGGGCCTATCTGGGAGTGTCATGTTTGGTGGGTAGTGCAGAATGAGACGTGGGGTTTCTTGTTAGATGGTAAAACGGGACCCTCCTTCACTAGGAACAAGGACATCTGGCAAAGTAAATAAAAAATTCTTGTGAGTTGGTACAAGACTTTCCTTCAAAAAGAAGCAGTAGGAGGACACAAAAAGATAAGATGCATCAGATCACCATTTGGGTGTCCACATGACCAACAAGCTTTATCATTCGTGTTAGAAAAATTGAATATGGAGGCAGGAATATGATAAAGTCTATGACATAAAAAGAACATAGATTGAGTAGTAGAGGATGCTCCAGAAATATTTTATGTTCTAGACCAAATTTTGTTCCAAAAGAAAATGGTCCAAGAACATCCCAAATCTGTTTCCAAACTACGTTCTATCTTGGTTTTGGTTTACGAAGAATCTGGGGAGAAAAAATATTTATAAATATGGGAGGCCATAGGAGTCAGTGTAAGTATTTTTAAAAGCAAGTTATCAGAAGAAGGAGATGTAGAATTTAATGGGAGTGAACAAAAAATATCTGAAATTATTTCTATAAGAACAGAAAATTATGCCAAAATGATTGAGGGCAATTAAAAGTTTCTTGAAATTGAGGAAAATAGAGTAAATCTTAACCATCAAATATGTCTTGAACTCATATTATACACCTTTGTCTCCAAGCCTTCCAATATAAAGGTCTATTATTGATAGTAATAAGGTGGTTATACCAAAGAAGAGAATGTAAAAAGGAATCTTGAGATAAAGTCTGTGATTGATAGTAAGGTTTTAATAGAAGGCATGTATGCCTAAATAATGATGAAGATGTAATGATATTCTTAGAAGAAAAAGACAGAACTTCTTTAGGAGAGAACGGATCAAGTAAGGAATGTCCAATATCAAGCCAGAAAGGGGCGAATTGAGAAGAGACTGGGAGAAGCCATTTAGAGGCCTGTCGTAAGCGGAAAGCTTTATGATAAGTGAGAAAGTCCAGAAAATTGGTACCACCTACCGTTTGGGTTTCTTAAGTTGTGATAGGGAAAGTCTAGATTTTTTCTTATTCCAGAGAAAATTGGAAAGAAGAGAGTCAATTCTTTTAAAGTGAGTAAGTGGTATGTCAATTGGGATCATGGATAAAATATATAACAGAATAGGAGTAATCATCGTTTTGATAGAGTTAAGACGACCCCACCATGACAAGAATAATGGGTTCCAAGAAGAAAGTAGTTTATCAATTCTATTGAAACCTTCTTTCAAATTCATTGTAACTGAGTTTGTAATATAATTGGTAAACCAGATGCCTAAATATTTAATCTTAGAACTATTCCAGTGGAAGCCAGTGGAATCAAAAGAGTGTTTATTATAGAATTTTGTAATGGGCAAAACTTCTGTTTTATCAAAATTAATTTTATAACCTGAAACGTACGAGAACTCAGAGATTTCATGGAGCAAAGCAGGGAGAGTAACATCAGGATTAGAAAGGAACGGAAGAATATCTTCCGCATAGGGGGATAGCTTCAAATCCTTATCACCTGATATAAGGTTGTTGTTTTGAATTCCAGATAAAAAGAGTTCAAGGGCTTAAACAAATAAAAGAGGAGATAAAGGACAATCATAACGAACTCCTCGTTTTAACGGGAAGTATTGGGAACACGTCCATTGATCATACAGAAGCTATCGGGCCGTATAAAGTGAAGATATAAGCAAAATAATATTAGGTCCAAAGCCATGCCAAGTGAAAGACTTAAGTAAAAAGGACAAGTCTACTCTATCAAATGCTTTTACCGCATCAATAGCCCAGCAGCTAAAGAATAGGAAGAGAAGAAGCTTTATTAAGTACATTAAAAAACAACCTAGAATTGTCTGAGGTAAGTCGACCCTTTACAAAGCCAGACTGTTCCTTACCATTCAATTTGGGTGGAAAAGGTTCAAGCCGCAAAGCCAAAAATTTGGCAAACATTTTATGATCTGCATTGATGAGGGAAATAGGGCGATAGTTTTTACACTGCAAAAGATCTCGACCCTGCTTGTGGATAAGACAAATCGTTGCCTCCTGGAATGTACCTCCAGGTTTGTCAACAGTATGAAAAATTTGAAATAACTGTAAAAGTTTAAGAAGTAGTATATTTGAAAAGTGCAGGGAAATTTCTACTGTAAAACCATCTGGGCCAGGAGTTTTGCTTTTCTTAAGAGAGTTAAGCTCTTTGAGTATTTCTGAGACCAACAACTCTGATTCAAGGGATGAAAAATTAAGCGAGTCATGGGAAGGAGGGGGAGTGGCATTAAGGAAGGACTCGTTGAGAGAAGGATGAGGTGGAGATTTGGAAGTATACAAATCTTTATAAAATCTCATAAATTCCCCTAAAATGTCTTGATCTTTGAATAAACATTTCCCATTAGATGAATGAATAGATTCAATAGAACGGTGTTGTTTCTTAACCTTTAAATAATTAGCTAGGAGTTTTCCTTCTTTATTACGGACCCCATAATAAAGGTCACTGTTACATAGTAATATGGAAGAAGCATTATCAGTAGTTATTTTATTAAAATTTAGTTTAGTGTAAACAAGTTCTTGTAAACTAGAGTGCAAGGGTGAAGTATAGAATTGATGTTCTAAGCATTTAATGGAAGATAATAAGGAGTTCTGTTCTTTAGCAAAGTTTTTCTTCTTTTTTGGAACAAAGTCAATGATAAATCCCTGAGCCGCTACTCTAAAGGCATCCCATAATAGTTGGGGAGTAGTAGCTGAACCTTAACTAATTACAAAACAATCATCTGCAAAAGTAGTGAATGAGATAAAGAAATTAGGGTCAAGTAAAAGAGAATAATTAAACCTCCATCTATTTAATTTGGGATGTGCTGTGGGAGAGTTTCAGATCTGCAACAACTGGTGCATAATCAGAGATAACACTACGCTCAATAGTAGAAGCAAGGAGATTTTGTGCTAATGGTTTGCTATGAAAAACATAATCCAAACAATCGTGTGGTGGAGAATAAAAAAATAACTCTTGTTCAGTAGGGTTACATAGTCTCCATGCATCTAGCAGGTTATTCTGGGAGCTAATGTATTGAAATTGATTATGTGTTTTGTGGGAGATGAATTGAACCTGATATTTTCGATCTATAAATGGATCAATAGTCTGATTGCAGTCACCTCCTAGAATAAAGAAATTCATCTTTAAACAGAAGACGTTTCTTAGCTATATTAGGAAAGAAAGAATAATCTGGTTGGGTCAGACCATAGACGTTAAAAACAGTTAGCGGAATATTATTGATCAGCAATTTTTCAATCAACCATCTGCCTTTCTAATCCATTTCTTGAGTAACAACATCACATATTAGTTTTTTATGACATAAAATAATTACTCCATTTTTTTATTAGATGTAGGGGAAACAAAAACTAAACCCAGCCAATTACGTTTCAGCTTTAAAGCCTCCGCCTCTGTGAGGTGCGTTTCTTGGAGAAGGACTGTGTCAGGGCTGTACGAAGGCTGAGATAAAATTCTCTGCCTTTTAACAGGGTTAACAAAACCTTTTACATTTCAGGTTACAACTCTGAATGTAGCAATCAGCAACTGAATAGAAAACTACACGATCAACAATAATGAATATAGAGAGAGTAAAGAAAACAGAGAATGAAGGAAGATAATAGGAGTACAAGATGATAACCAAAGGGGAAAAAGGGAAAGGAAAGGAAAGGTAAAAGGAAAGAAACAAGAAAATAGTAGGAGTATTAAATTATGATCAAGGGTTAAGGGAGGGATAAGATCGGGGAAAGGAGAAAAGAAAAGAGAATAAACAAAAAGAACAATAGAAGACAGTGCATGTCAGGACTGATGATTTAATACGTACCTTATAAAGAACAAGAAGGAAGTGGGGTGGTGACACACAGATGAAAGTGACTAAACCAACAAGGAACAATGCATTATACCGGAACACTACATAGATGGAAAGGAAACAGGCACAGGAGGACTCACGATGACCTGTATGGGAAGTAAACAGAAATTATTCGAACAACTAAAAAACAACAACCAATAAACAATCAGGATTAACAACCTGTAAAGGAGATAATAAAAGTTAGAAACACATTAAACCATGGCATAAAAGTCAGCGTGAGGAGGAGGGATCAGCAGTATCCAATGAAACCGTTAAATGAGAATACATTTTCTGAGTACAGCTGGATCCTCAAAGGTAGTAGTATTGTTCTGAAATGTGACCTTAAATGTGCATGGATGAAATAATCCATAATGTGCGCAATGCGGGACGCAATTCAAGGAAGTCCTTCCCACATTTAGCTGTAGCTGTGGATACATCTTGTGAGAGAACATTTTTTGTGCTAGGCCACATAACTTGTTTTTTGGATTTGGCTGCATTTAGAACCTTCTGTAAATTCCCAAAATAAGATGATGACTCCACGTAGTTTGGTCAGAGCAGCTGAAGAAGACAAGCGTGGACTTAGTCTGTGAGCACATTGAATGTTTAAGCTGGTGGACGAAGGCAGTTCTAGAAGTTTTGGCAAAAATGAGGAGAAGATGGAAACAGGGTAATCACCCTCAATACCTTCAGGAAAATCTTATAAGCATAAATGATTGTGCCTTTTTTCTGTTTTCTAGGTCCTCTGTGTGTTTCTTCAACAATAGCTCATCATTATCCAGAGCTGCAATTTTAGTAGAGGCATCCTGAAAGTCACTGACATGTTGTTCCATCAGTGTGATTCTAGAATCCATTGATGACCATTTATAGTCAAGGGCTTGAATGTGACTATTAGTCTCTTCAATAAATGGTTGTAAGGCACTCATTTCCTCCAATACAGTTTCCAGCAAGATAGGAGACGTTGACTTTGGAGGAGAAGGAGCGTTTCATTGGCAGAGGAGAGCGAGTGTGACTTTGATGTAATGAGGGCTGAAGCTATCAGGCGAGAAGTTCCAGATTGAGCCATGTCGAAAGAGGTACTCGGACCATCCATAAAGTGAATTGCAGAGGGCAGGGCTGAGTTTGATATGCTTATAGGTTGACTTCTATTAGAATAAAGTGATTTCTTCATTCTGCCCATGGATGATTTGCCACATACAGGTAGAATGATAGACTGCTGGACAGAATTACAAAGACAATGGGCTCAACAGTGTAAAAATGTGATAAAAATATGACCCTAAAACTTTTGTCACTGAGATGACATCACATCTACAAGCTGCCATATAAAAGTCATTGAAAAGACTTGAGGTCTTAAGAGAAGTGAAAAAGAAGATTCCTTAGGGTCAAAATGCAAAGTAGAGTAGGGGGAACATGAAGTAACTCACGGGTGCACTTCTTGCAGAGTTACCACAGGGTCAGCCGAAACATGCTGCATAGGATTTTCCAGATGCTGTAAAAATCAAGATGGCGGCTGCAACAATTCAAGCAACGCCATCCACTCATTTCAGGCAAAAAATGCCGGGAAAACAGTCGGGCACAATTTCTGCAGGTCCTAGGATGTTCCTCTGCCTGACAACATCCCGTATCCAAGTTGAAAGGAAGCCGGAGCCGCATCTTAAGTGGGGTCTTAGCCACACCACCAAATTCATACAATTTTAAAAGTGTTTATCATATGAAATTTATTGAGAGGCCCGTAGTGTTCATCACTCACAATTTTCTACCAGTAACCGTCTCTGTAGCTTCGCAACACTGGATGCTCATGCAACTTCCTCAACTTCCTTAAATTACATCTTGTATTCAGAAATCCATAAAATACAAACATGTTGAAATAGATATATACAATTGAACATCTGGAAAGGTCATAGGAATACAAATTTCCAGTCCACAAAACAATTATTGATACATCACTACCTAACAAAAAAATACTTAACTTAATCATAAGGGACTCCTCCATTAGGACGGAGGAGCGTCACCCCACTGACAAGCATGCCCCCCAGAAATGCCCCTGAGATGAAAAATAAAATAGTAATAAAGTTAATTTATTACCATTTTATTTTTCACCATCACGTCCTGAACTGATTGTCAGGACAGGGGCGGGGACTATTGCTGCAGCTAGCAGGGAGGAGTGGTCGGCTGGCTGTGCACTTAGGTTTAAAGTGTGCATGTCTTTTTGGCCGTCCATCTTGCGACAACCAGTCAGACATGCGCATTTTAAACCTCTCTAACCCAGCTGTCTTAGACAGCCAGCTGGTTTAGAGAAAGCACAGGCCTCCAGTGCTCTTGAGAGCGCTGAGAAAGGCCTTTCCCTCCAATACTGGTGCTTCTCTCATGCTGGTTACCACCATAAGAGCAGCTCCAGGATTGGTTAGGGGAATGTGCTGGAGCCTGGAGGAGGCAGAGCAAAACACGGACAGAGCGAGTACTTCGTGCAGCAAGCAAGGTAAGTGGCTATTTCTTTTTATTTACAGTCACCACTCACCTGGCATTCATCCACTACCCATTTGCCTGCCCCGGCACTCTTCCTAGTTACCACTGAACTTAATGTGAACATTAAAAGAAGAAGAATCATTCAGTATGGAAGAGATAAAGTGCATCACTTTTGATCGTTAATTTCCTTCTCATCGTCATTGCCTGGGTAAAAAAAGGCCCAGAGCAAAGCAAAGCCTCAGTCATATAAGGAGGAAATTTACTAATAAGCTGATTTATATATGTTGTTAGATATACATGCACCGTTAATATAAGATGCAGGAATGCACATTTGTTTCCTAGCTACCATTAACGCAGGAATAATCATGAACTTTCACACCACTGAAGTATATTCCATTAGGGCAATAGTGTTAAGCCTACACTTTTCCAAAAGGTTTTTTATTTCACTATCAAGGTGTTCTTTTGCACCAGGGTGGAGGCAATGCGTGCACCTAGACATAATGCTCTCCATAATGCTCTCCTTCACTGTACCATTCCCCACGGCACACCGCCAGGGGTAATTACACTTGATTACTTGGTGGGGATCAGCAGGGTGATACAAGCACCTCCCTTCTAATGTACTCATTCGTCCTGGCAGGCACCCTTGGATTCTGGTGATTCGCACTTCACTACTAACTACTATGCATTAGATGGAACTATGGGAAATTGTTGCAATTGTCTGCCTTGAGGCATGCTAGCACCACCCAACAAAATGAGAATCCCTGGTATTCCATTGTATACAGTTTGCACTCAGGTCTGCTGCACGTGTGGACTGTCTCAGCACTCCAAGCTGGCAGGCCCCTCCAGCTTTCCTCCCAGCCAGGCCATGCACTAATTAGGTGAAATTTACCACCATCTGGTTCATATAGGGGAGAAGCTTGATTGGTTGGGGTAGAGACAGGGTATTGCTAACTGATTGGTTTGCGTGTCTTCCAGTAGGAGAGGGTGGTGGGTAGATTTAGGTTAGTCCAAAGTGTTCTGTCTCTTATAACACTACCAACAATTTGAGGGACAGAAATAGTTGGTGAGAATTCTATAAATTGTCCAATTTTGAAGAATGTTAGTTGGTAAAATCATGGATTTGATATTACATGCTGATGGTACTGTCAATGCTTTGTCTAAGGTTTTTGAAGTAGACTTGGTGTCTGCTACATCAGCAAACACATTTATATCACCCCCTTTAACCTTCAGGTGTGATTTGAGAATGTTGTTGGCTGGTTTCATGTACTTAAACCAACTCACTGCCATATGAATTAGTCCTTGGTTGGTTCTAGGGTAAGATCCAAGAAATGTTTGGCCTGGTCCTGGGTTGCTTGTGCTCCGGTACAGGGAGGACATGAACTGGCAATTTGAGATAGACTGTTCCCACAGGAGCAGGGTCAAGACTTATTTACATATGGCTAGGTACAAACTGAGGTGGCATTATGTGTGCAAACTAATGATGGACTGGGATGCGGCCTTGAGAAATTGCCAGTGGTTGACATTAATTCAAGTATTCCGTTCATCACTTTTTGTATACTTTAGTGTGTCACCCTAAGTGGAACAGATCTGCTCAGACGTGGGTCCCATGCACAGTGTGTCACTGGAACCAAGCTTTACCTGGCTGATGAGCCCTAACTATGGAGAAACCAGTCCTGGGTTGCTTGCGTTCCGGTTTAGGGAGGACCTGGCTGGGTCCAAACTGAGGTGGCATGGTGTGCAAAATAACAATACGGCCCAGAGTAATTGCCAGTGGCTGAGATTATTTCAAACATTCCGTCCATCACTTTTTTGTATACTTTAACATATGGAAATCAGCCGCCTTATTTTAAAGAAATTCATTTGGGGGCTGCTGTTTTTGATTGAACTTTGAATAACATACTACTCGGTAGGGTGCAGCTAACCGCATCTTACGTAAAGTTGTTCATATTTCTGCATTCTTGTATCGTAGAATTCTAAAATTATTGTTTGTATTGCCAAATTCTGCAATTATAGTATTATATTTGCATTTCTATCATTATATTACATTTATGTTTTGTATCACTAAATACATAATTATTAACAGTATTATCATCTATTTACAGTACACAATTGTATAAACCATATCTTTAAAAATTATTCTATTTATTTAGGTATTTATTTACCTAATAATCTATCTTTCATAACTATCATAAATAATTATTGTTTAATTAAGATTAGTAACTACATTACATAGTTTACATTATACTGCACCTACATGCATCTGGCTAGATTAAATTGTGTAACTCGTACAACTGGCTGCAAATGGAATGACAATGCCACTAAGCATAGCAGATGGCACCCAGCTTCCTGCCCTTTCCTTCATCCAACAGGGAAGGTTGGGGAGGCTCATCATGTAACAGTTGCTGCTCAAAGAACCTGTAATTCTGTGCCCCTATTTCCTCCCTACTCATAGGCCTAGAACGCTATGGCGACCGGATGGATGATGTCCCTTACAGTGGAGTGGTCATTAAACCTTGAGGACTTATAGTCAATCTTTCACTGCTCACTCTCTTTTAGAATCAATGCAGCTTGATATTACATCATTCAGCTAGCCACACCTGGGCTACACCATCACTCAGGTGGGTGGGCCATGGCTTCGTTGAAAATGGCCATCTCTTGCGTGGTGTACCCCAAAAATTTTGCCTTACCTGTTTTTGCTAGCTATAGAGTTATGTGCACTTTACTCCTGCTAACCAGTGGTAATGTTCCTGTGCTCCCCTTTCAACATGATGAAGAAGAGCTTCTTCAGGGCTTAGCCTATATATAAGCATCTTATTTATATAGTCACAGCACTATAATTCCTGTCCAGAACGCATCACGGGTCGAAGATTCAAGAGTCCAATTGTTAGTTCACAATGCCTGTGTATCCACAAACATTAGTGAAGTCACCAAAGTGTGCATGGTTTGAATGCTCTGTGTTCTAGACAGCAATTATAACTTGAAACACATTGGTTGTAGCTCAAGTATGTTCAGGAATATAATATACAATGAAAGAATACTTTTTCATATGGATTACTGCATTTGAAGCATTCTTTTGATACTACATGAAGGATGATGGATAAGTCTAAATGAACTGTGAAACTACTAGTTTGAACCTCTCCTATATTTGATTTATTTGTAGTTTGGTGCTACTGACAACCAATTTATGAGGAGAATCCTTGGATCGTGCAGTATACAGGCATATGGTTGTCCATTTGCTTTTTTGGCTACAGCCTGAAGCCTTGCCTCCCTAGAAGAATCTGAACTTCCAAAAAGTGACTAAGGGCCTGATTACGATTTTGACGGTCGTGGAGCAGGGCAGGGCAGCCAAAGTTGACTGTCCCCCGCCCGCTAGATTACGAGTACTTTCATGGTCTGGTGGGCGGGCGGTGTGGTGGTCCGATAGCGGTGCAGTTTAAAGACTCATAAGTGAGCCTTAGAACTGCATCACCGCGGGAACACCAATGTCCTGTCCTGCATAGGATGGACTGAACATTCCCTGCCGAGTAGGAATGGGCTGCATGCACACAGGAGGGCACAACATGTGCCCCCATGCATGCATCTCCATGCACAGGCTCACCTACATGAAAAGGGTAGCAGTGGGGAAATTCGTAATATGCAGGGCAATTCCGCAGTGGTACCCATGCATATTGCTTCCTCAGACCACCACGCCACCACCAGGGATCGTGGATTCCTGGTGGTTGTGGCAGTCCCAAAGTGCTCTGACCGCCATACTCATTATACGGCTGCCGGACCCCTGGTGCGGCGGTCCCTGACTGCCACTGCACCTCCACCATGAGTTTGGCAGTCCTGTGAACCGGTGAAGGCATGAAAAGTACCTGGCCGGGGTGAGATCTTCTCTGGGTGCTAAATTCAACATTCTCCTGCTCCGAGCTTTCCTGCAAAAAGTCAATGGCTTCCCCGAAACCTCACTCAGTTCGCCCTAAGTTGGCAGGGTATGCCCAGACGTGGGTCCCTTGCTCACTTTGCCACTGGATTCAAGCTAGCCTGGCTGATGAGGGCTGTTAGCCCGAAACCTGTCCCAGGATGATTGTTTCCGGTTCAGGGAAGACCTGGCTTGGCAGTTCGGGCTGGACTGTTCCCATGAGGCACAGGGTCAAGACTGATTTGCATACAGCTGGGTCTGAACTGAGGTGGCGAAGTGAGCTAAAGAACGATGATGGATTCAACCCAGATCTGTGACTGGGAGTGAGTGTCTGAAAAGTTTCAGCGCTCCGTCCATTATCTCCTTGTGTTTGCTTTGTTCGCCCTAAGTTGGCAGGGTATGCCCAGACGTGGGTCCCTTGCTCACTTTGCCACTGGATTCAAGCTAGCCTGGCTGATGAGGGCTGTTAGCCCGAAACCGGTCCCAGGATGATTGTTTCCGGTTCAGGGAAGACCTGGCTTGGCAGTTCGGGCTGGACTGTTCCCATGAGGTACAGGGTCAAGACTGATTTGCATACAGCTGGGTCTGAACTGAGGTGGCGAAGTGAGCTAAAGAACGATGATGGATTCAACCCAGATCTGTGACTGGGAGTGAGTGTCTGAAAAGTTTCAGCGCTCCGTCCATTATCTCCTTGTGTTTGCTGAGTAGGAATGGGCTGCAAGCACACAGGAGGGCAAAACATGTGCCCCCATGCATGCATCTCCATGCACAGGCTCAACTACATGAAAAGGGTAGCGGTGGGGAAATTCGTAATATGCAGGGCAGTTCCGCAGTGGTACCCATGCATATTGCTTCCCCAGACCACCACGCCACCACCAGGGATCGTGGATTCCTGGTGGTTGTGGCGGTCCCAAAGCGCTCTGACCGCCATACTCATTATACGGCTGCCGGACCACTGGTGCTGCGGTCCCCGACCGCCACCGCACCTCCACCATGAGTTTGGCGGTCCTATGAACCGGCGAAGGCATGAAAAGTACCCGGCCGGGGTGAGATCTTCTCTGGGTGCTAAATTCAACATTCTCCCTCTCCGAGCTTTCCTGCAAAAAGTCAATGGCTTCCCCAAAACCTCACTCAGTGGCTATCCGACGATGTTGAGACCTTCTTCGGCCACAGCCTGTTGCCTTGCCCTGCAAAGGATTTTTCTGTATCTGACCTGCGATCCAGCCTTACTTAGTGCCTAGGAACTGGTCAAGCGCAACCAGATGACCATGGTTGGCGCTTATCACTTTTTGGAACTATTTTGAAACTTGCACTTAAAAAAAATAACAGCTCTGGTTCTTCTTATTGGATTTTTGTTGTTTTGTGTCAATTCATTTATTGAAATGAACTCTATTTTTCTAAACTGGAATATTCTGCTAATGTGTTTTGACTTTATTACTTTTTGAGGACTGCATACATTTATTTACATATTGCCTCAGAGTTAAGTATGTCTGCTCTGCACCATAGCTACCAGGGGGTTGAGCTCAGGTTAATATTTAGTGACTTTGAGAGTTCATTCTAACAAGGATTGTGGTCATTGCTTGAGTTGGGTACTCACCCCATTCAGCTAATAACCCAATTTTGTACACTGCTCCTCTCCAACTGCAGGAATGCCTTGCCTTTGTTCTCTATCAGGTGATTGACCCATTTCACTGTATAGTCCTGTGAAGTCAGTAAACATCATCCTCACTTCACTTTGCCTTATCGTCAGTGTCTCCTCTTCTTTGCAAAAATCTGATATGGTGAGTGCTGCACCATAAAAATCGAACCAAGCTTGCCACTGGACCGAAGAGTGTAACCAGAAAAATAAAATACCCCCATCTTTGAACTCTGTCCTGATGGTACTGAGTGAGCGAGAGAATGATTGGGAGTGACGCAGTCGCGGTGAAGAGCTCCCTATGGGAAGGTAAAGGGAAAATTTAAAAAAGTTTATTAAACTTTATTATTAATCAGTTAAAATATCTATTTTTGTGTTAATAATGTAAATTAATTATATATATTTATGTAAAATGTATAATAAAATACCTCCTACAGCTCTATTACATTTCTTTATTTAAATCTTTAATTAATTTAAGTATATTTAATTAAATAAAAAAACATTTTCTGAAGTGAGTATTAAAAAAAATAATCCTCACCTACAGTAAAAAAATATTTTATTATTAATTATAAAAAGTGATGTACAGAAGTAATTAAAATTAAGTGAATTCTATTTTAATAAGCATTATTCTACACTATTATATAAATTGAAAAAAGTTGTTAAAATATTTTATAATTAAATAATAAGTACGATTTATTTTAACATTAAATTATATTAATTTATATTTTAACTATTTAAATATTTTAAATTAATATTACATTAGTAAGTCCCTGTCACCATTAATTTCTATGAGAGTGAGTAGTATTAGTGGTTGGCTATGTGTGGTGCTGGAATTACTACTGTTTCTTTTTTTTGGCAGCAGTAGCTTACACTTGTAAATGTGGCTCTATCCCCTTTTTCAGGTGGTGCGTCTACACTTTTGAGTAACTTTACACTCAGATTTTGTGAATAGCCAAAAGTAGTAAAGTTACTTAAAAGTGTAAGAGTAAATTACCCTTGTAAACTACTCAGAATTGTAAGCTACTTTTGTGAATAGCACAAAATGTGTCTTAGAAAGTTGTTTTTCCCTACATTCAGCACTCAAAATAAATGAAGAGATTAGGTTTTCAGTTATTAAATTGAAGGGTGTCTGAAGCTCAGCGGTAGCATTTTGCAAAAGGTCATTCACATTTCCGGTTTGCCTGCTGTTGTTCGCACTTAATCTTCGCATTTCACTCCTAAACTCTCCCAGGCCTTAGGACCCCTTCTGCTTCAAAGGGAAGCCTGCACACAAGGCTCAAGAAAGAGAGGGAAAGGTTTTTCATGTCTTTCAGGATGCATGTATTTGTGAACATCTCCTCCAACACCATGGCTGTCTGCGAATGATGTCCTTCTTACAGAAAATAGAGCAAGAAAGTCACACAGCTGAGGGATTTGAAGTCGGGATTTTCTTTGATTCTTGGTGTGATTAACTGAGCTGGCATGGAAGCAGTTTGGACAGAAAGAGAGCTGAGTATATGGAAATCAGGGGCTGTCCTGCCATTTTCTTTGTGAAAGGGAGTCTTATAGAACTTTTGCCACACAAAATATCCCTGTAACAGGAATTGAGCATTTTCCTGAATATTTGGGATGGAGAGTTAAGGGGAATGTGTTAGAAATGGGGGGTCTCTAATTGGCATAGGTTTGCACCTTTGTCCAAGTACGGACCCTTGCTTCAAATCAGGATAAGAGAGTTACACACTTTAGCTAACCCCTGCTCACTCCCTTGGTAGCTTGGTATGACCAGACAGGCTTATGCCAAAGGTAATGTGTGAAGTATTTGTACCCAAACACACAGTAACACAGTGAAAACACCACAAATGGACACCACATCAGTTTAGAAAAATAAAGTATCTTTATCTAAACCAACCAAGACCAAAACGACAAAAATACAACATACATGTATCAAGTTATGACTTTTTGAACAATTACTTAAAAATAGAACTTATAGAAACACAATTGCTCCACCTGGGGATATTAAGACGTTGTGACAGGCATAGATTCAAAGTACGACGCTGACCGCAAGGTGTGCGGCATCGGGCATGCGGTCACACGGACCCCCAAACAACAGTATCTTGGAAAACGAAGTCTATGGACGATGCACAGCGTTGTGGAGGTGAGGTGTCGGTGCTGAGGTCAAGGCCGGTTCCCTGGCTGCCAGGGGGGAGGCGAGGCATTGAGTCCATGAGAAAGCGAGGCGAGGCGTAGAATCCAGGACAGGGGAAGTTAGGTAGCGTCAGAACGGAGGCGTCAGTTCCGGAGAAGCGATGCGAAGTCGAAGAGTTTGTGAAGTCACCCTCATCGGTTATTGGCTCCGCGATAATGGGATGCAGGCGCTGGGGGAGACGGCATCGGTGCGAGCGCTGGCGTCAGCAAGGCCGATAACTGCAGGCTTCGGCAGGCGTTGAAGGGCATCAGAGATTCGGTGCAGGCAGGGTGGTGCATCGTGCACTTCACGTGCGGTGCCCACGGCCTTGGTGCAGGTCACGGCGTCACTGCTGGCGTCTCTGACAGCATCGGAGTTGTTTTTCTTGCTTTGCAGCACCAGCCACACAATTCTAGGGCCAAGGAACGGGAATTGGCACCCATTTGAATGCAGGAGTCCGCAGAGGAGTCCAGGTGCTCGTCACTAGGTTGAAGGTGAAGTCTTTGTGGCCCTGAGACTTGAGAACAGGAGGCAAGAACGCACAAGCCCTTAGAGATTTTTCACCAAGCAGGTTCACAGCAAAGTTCCAGTCTTTGTACTCACCTTGGCAGAAGCAGCAACTGTAAGCCAACCCAGTAAAACACACACAGCAGGGGCAGTACTCCTCCTCACAGCTCTCCAGCTCTTCTCCTTGGCAAAGGTTCCTCTTGAGTCCAGAAGTGATCTAATTCTCTGGGGTTTAAGGTCCTTTACTTATGCCCCATTTTCTCTTAGTTCTCTTTGTGGCAAGGGTCTCTGAGCCCAGTCCAAACCAGTTCTGTCCTCTCTGGTGCAGCATCACTCCAGGAGGTGGAGACCGCATTGTGCAGAGGAAGACACTGCCTATTCAGGTGCACGTGAAACTCCTCCCGCTACTCTAAATGCAGCAAAGGTCTATTCAGCTCAGCTATGAATCACCCAGGAAAGGCAGGACACATCTCAACCCCCTTGTGGCTATCGACAGTGAATGCACATCCCCAGCCCCTGTCCCTCCAAAACCAGACAGTCAATACACAAAACTACAGAGGCACACAGAATGGTTAAACAAGAAAATGCCTACTTTCTGAAAGTAAAAGACACACAATTGATGGACGGAATGCAGAACAAATCAAAACATTCACCCCCAGTCAAGAGATCTGGGTTAAATCCACCATTCTTTTGCCCACTATGCCACCCCAGTTTAGACCTGGCCATATGCAAATCAGTCTTCACCCTGTGCTTCATGGGAACAGTATAGCCCGAACTGCCAAGCCAGTTCCTCCCTGGACAGGAAGCAAGAATCCTAGGAGCGGTTTCGGGGTTTCACCCCTCATCAGCCAGGATAGCTTGAATTCAGTGGCACAGTGGCACAGTGAGCCCGGGACCCACGTCTGGGCATACCCAGCGCACTTAGGGCGAGAAAGCAAAAGACACACAATTGATGGACGGAATGCAGAACAAATCAAAACATCCACCCCTAGTCAAGAGATCTGGGTTAAATCCATCATTCTTTTGCTCACCATGCCACCCCAGTTTAGACCTGGCCATATGTAAATCAGTCTTGACCCTTGCCTCATGGGAACAGTCCGGCCCGAAGTGTCAAGCCAGGTCCTCCTGGACCGGAAACAAGCATCCTAGGACCGGTTTCGGGGTATCTCCCCATATCAGCCAGGATAGCTTGAATCCAGTGGCACAGTGAGCCCGGGACCCACGTCTGGGCATACCCGGCGCACTTAGGGCGAGAAAGCAAAGAACACACAATTGATGGACGGAATGCAGAACAAATCAAAACATTCACCCCCAGCCCAGAAATCTGGGTTAAATCCATCATTCTTTTGCTCACCATGCCACCCCAGTTTAGACCTGGGCATGTGCAAATTAGTCTTTACCCTGTGCCTCAAGGGAACAGTCCAGCCCGAACTGCCAAGCCAGGTCCTCCCTGGACCGGAAACATGCATCCTTGTACCGGTTTCGGGGTTTCACCCCTCATCAGCCAGGATAGCTTGAATCCAGTGGCACAGTGAGCCCAGGATCCACATCTGGGCATGCCCGACGCACTTAGGGCGAGAAAGCAAAGACACACAATTGATGGACGGAATGCAGAACAAATCAAAACATCCACCGCTAGTCAAGAGATCTGGGTTAAATCCATCATTCTTTTGCTCACCATGCCACCCCAGTTTAGACCTGGCCATATGTAAATCAGTCTTGACCCTTGCCTCATGGGAACAGTCCGGCCCGAAGTGTCAAGCCAGGTCCTCCCTGAACCGGAAACAAGCATCCTAGGACCGGTTTCGGGGTATCTCGCCATATCAGCCAGGATAGCTTGAATCCAGTGGCACAGTAAGCCCGGGACCCGCGTCTGGGCATACCCGGCGCACTTAGGGCAAGAAAGCAAAGAACACACAATTGATGGACGGAATGTAGAACAAATCAAAACATTCACCCCCAGCCCAGAAATCTGGGTTAAATCCATCATTCTTTTGCTCACCATCCCACCCCAGTTTAGACCTGGCCATGTGCAAATCAGTCTTTACCCTGTGCCTCATGGGAACAGTCCAGCCCAAACTGCCAAGCCAGGTCCTCCCTGGACCGGAAACATGCATCCTAGGACCGGTTTCGGGTTTCACCCTCATCAGCCAGGATAGCTTGAATCCAGTGGCACAGTGAGCCCAGGATCCATATCTGGGCATTACCGGCGCACTTAGGGCGAGAAAGCAAAAGACACACAATTGATGGACGAAATGCAGAACAAATCAAAACATTCACCCCCAGCCCAGAAATCTGGGTTAAATCCATCATTTGTTTGCTCACCATGCCACCCCAGTTTAGACCTGGCCATATGCAAGTTAGTCTTGACTCTGTGCCTCATGGGAACAGTCCAGCCCGAACTGCCAAGCCAGGTCCTCCCAGGACCGAAAACAAGCGCCCGAGGACCGGTTTCGGGGTACCACCCCTCATCAGCCAGGATAGCTTACATCCAGTGGCACAGTGAGCCCGGGACCCACGTCTGGGCATACCCGGCGCACTTAGGGCAAGAAAGCAAAAGACACACATTTTGATGGATGGAATGCAGAACAAAATCAAAACATTCACCCCTAATCAAGAGATCTGGGTTAAATCCATCATTCTTTTGCTCACCATGCCACCCCAGTTTAGACCTGGTCATATGCAAATCAGTCTTCACCCTGTGCTTCATGGGAACAGTATAGCCCGAACTGCCAAGCCAGTTCCTCCTGGACAGGAAGCAAGAATCCTAGGAGCGGTTTCGGGGTTTCACCCCTCATCAGCCAGGATAGCTTGAATTCAGTGGCACAGTGGCACAGTGAGCCCGGGACCCACGTCTGGGCATACCCAGCGCACTTAGGGCGAGAAAGCAAAAGACACACAATTGATGGACGGAATGCAGAACAAATCAAAACATCCACCCCTAGTCAAGAGATCTGGGTTAAATCCATCATTCTTTTGCTCACCATGCCACCCCAGTTTAGACCTGGCCATATGTAAATCAGTCTTGACCCTTGCCTCATGGGAACAGTCCGGCCCGAAGTGTCAAGCCAGGTCCTCCCTGGACCGGAAACAAGCATCCTAGGACCGGTTTCGGGGTATCTCCCCATATCAGCCAGGATAGCTTGAATCCAGTGGCACAGTGAGCCCGGGACCCACGTCTGGGCATACCCGGCGCACTTAGGGCGAGAAAGCAAAGAACACACAATTGATGGACGGAATGCAGAACAAATCAAAACATTCACCCCCAGCCCAGAAATCTGGGTTAAATCCATCATTCTTTTGCTCACCATGCCACCCCAGTTTAGACCTGGGCATGTGCAAATTAGTCTTTACCCTGTGCCTCAAGGGAACAGTCCAGCCCGAACTGCCAAGCCAGGTCCTCCCTGGACCGGAAACATGCATCCTTGTACCGGTTTCGGGGTTTCACCCCTCATCAGCCAGGATAGCTTGAATCCAGTGGCACAGTGAGCCCAGGATCCACATCTGGGCATGCCCGACGCACTTAGGGCGAGAAAGCAAAAGACACACAATTGATGGACGGAATGCAGAACAAATCAAAACATCCACCGCTAGTCAAGAGATCTGGGTTAAATCCATCATTCTTTTGCTCACCATGCCACCCCAGTTTAGACCTGGCCATATGTAAATCAGTCTTGACCCTTGCCTCATGGGAACAGTCCGGCCCGAAGTGTCAAGCCAGGTCCTCCCTGAACCGGAAACAAGCATCCTAGGACCGGTTTCGGGGTATCTCGCCATATCAGCCAGGATAGCTTGAATCCAGTGGCACAGTAAGCCCGGGACCCGCGTCTGGGCATACCCGGCGCACTTAGGGCAAGAAAGCAAAGAACACACAATTGATGGACGGAATGTAGAACAAATCAAAACATTCACCCCCAGCCCAGAAATCTGGGTTAAATCCATCATTCTTTTGCTCACCATCCCACCCCAGTTTAGACCTGGCCATGTGCAAATCAGTCTTTACCCTGTGCCTCATGGGAACAGTCCAGCCCAAACTGCCAAGCCAGGTCCTCCCTGGACCGGAAACATGCATCCTAGGACCGGTTTCGGGGTTTCACCCCTCATCAGCCAGGATAGCTTGAATCCAGTGGCACAGTGAGCCCAGGATCCATATCTGGGCATGCCCGGCGCACTTAGGGCGAGAAAGCAAAAGACACACAATTGATGGACGAAATGCAGAACAAATCAAAACATTCACCCCCAGCCCAGAAATCTGGGTTAAATCCATCATTCTTTTGCTCACCATGCCACCCCAGTTTAGACCTGGCCATATGCAAGTTAGTCTTGACTCTGTGCCTCATGGGAACAGTCCAGCCCGAACTGCCAAGCCAGGTCCTCCCAGGACCGAAAACAAGCGCCCGAGGACCGGTTTCGGGTACCACCCTCATCAGCCAGGATAGCTTACATCCAGTGGCACAGTGAGCCCGGGACCCACGTCTGGGCATACCCGGCGCACTTAGGGCAAGAAAGCAAAAGACACACATTTTGATGGATGGAATGCAGAACAAATCAAAACATTCACCCCTAATCAAGAGATCTGGGTTAAATCCATCATTCTTTTGCTCACCATGCCACCCCAGTTTAGACCTGGTCATATGCAAATCAGTCTTGACCCTGTGTCTCATGGGAACAGTCCAGCCCGAACTGCCAAACCAGGTCCTCCCTGGACCAGAAACAAGCATCCTAGGACCGGTTTCGAGGTTTCACCCCTCATCAGCCAGGATAGCTTGAATCCAGTGGCACAGTGAGCCCGGGACCCACATCTGGGCATACACAGCACACTTAGGGTGAGAAAGCAAAAGACACACAATTGATGGACGGAATGCAGAACAAATCAAAACAGTGGGACGGGTATGCCCAGGCGTGGGTCCCATGCTCTCCATGCCACTGGAGTCAAGCTGGCCTGGCTGATGAGGGGGGATGCCCCAAAACCAATCCCAGGATGCTTGTTTCCGGTCCAGGGAGGACCTGGCCTGGTAGTTCGGGCTGGACTGTTCCCATGGGGAACAGGGTCAAGACTGATTTGCATATGGCTGTGTTTAAACTAAAATGGCATGGGGAGCAAAAAAACGATGGATTTAGGCCCTGATCTCTGAACTGGGGTGAATGTATATGATTGTTCTGCATTCTGTCCATCAATTGTTGTTTTTGAATTAGTCACCCCGAGTGGGACGGGTATGCCCAGACGTGGGTCCCGTGCTCTCCATGCCACTGGAGTCAAGCTAGCCTGGCTGATGAGGGGTGAAACCCCAAAACCGGTCCTAGGATGCTTGATTGCAGTCCAGGGAGGACCTGGCCTGGCAGTTCGGGCTAGACTGTTCCCATTGGGTGCAGGGTCAAGACTGATTTGCATATGGCTGGGTTCAAACTGGAATGGCATGGGGAGCAAAAAAATGATGGATTTAGGCCTAGATCTCTGTACTGGGGTGAATGTATGACATTGTTCTGCATTCTGCCTATCAATTGTTGTTTTTGCATTTGTCACCCCGAGTGGGACGCGTATGCCCAGACGTGGGTCCCGTGCTCTCCATGCCCTGGAGTCAAGCTATCCTGGCTGGTGAGGGGTGAAACACCGAAACCGGTCCTAGGATGCTTGTTTCCAGTCCAGGGAGGATCTGGCCTGGCAGTTCGGGCTGGGCTGTTCCCATTGGGCGTGGGGTCAAGACTGATAAAACAATGGATTTAGGCCCAGATCTCTGTACTGGGGTGAATGTATGACATTGTTCTGCATTCTGTCCATCAATTGTTGTTTTTGCACTTTCTGAAAGTGGCATTTTCAAACACACAATTTGAAAACCATATCCCTGAAAAGATGTTATTAAATTCTGAGTCCAGAGAGCCTAAACTCCATTTCTCTATCTTGTCGCAATAAAAAGTTATACTTGTAAGATGTTACAAAGCAACTCCCATATTAGCCTATGGGACAGATATCCTTTCACTAGTGAAAAACGAAATTGGCAGTATTTCACTATCAGGACATGTGAAACACACCAGCACATGTCCTACCTTTTTTATACACTGCACCCTGCCCATTGGGGTACCTTGGGCCTACCTGAGGGGTAACTTACATACAAGAAAGGGAAGGTTAGGGCCTGGCAAGTGGGTGCAATTGTCAGGTCAACAGGACAGTTACAAACTGTGCGCGCCGACACTGCAGTTGCAGGTCTGAGACACATTTACAGGGCCACTCATGTGGGTGGCACAACCAGTGCTACATGCCCACTTGTAGCATTTGATTTACAGGCCCTGGCACACTCAGTGCCCTTTACTAGGGACTTACCAGTAAATCAAATATGCCAATCATGGATAACCAATCATAGTAACAATTTATACATGGAGCTCTTGCACTTTGACACTGATCAGCAGTGGCAAAGTGCCCAAAGCATCTAAGCCAGCAAAAACAAAATCCAGCATACCATCAAAAATACAGGAGGTAGAGGCAAACAGCCAGGGGAAACCATGCCAAGGATGGCAAGTCTAAAACGTGTTCCCTCCAGCTGACAAGTGGAGAGAACTACCCACACTCTTGGGAGTTCTCATCACTAAGGTGGAACAATCTGGACAGACCATCAGCATTGGCGTGCTCTGTCCCAGGACAGTGTTCCACCGTAAAGTCCATTCCCTTTAGAGAGATAGACCACCTCAACAGTTTTGGGTTCTCACTCCTCATCTGCATCAACCATCTGAGCGGCCAGTGGCCTGTCTGAACCCGGAAGTGAGTCCCAAGCAAGTAGGGCCTTAGCTTCTTCAGCTCCCAGACCACAGCAAAAGCTTCTTGCTCAATTGCACTCCACCTCTGTTCCATGGGGGGTAGCCTCCTACTAACGAAAGCTACAGGTTGGTCCAAGCCCTCATCATTCAATTGTGAGAGAACTGCACCTACACCATGCTCTGAACCATCCGTCTGCAGAACAAATTCTTTGGAGAAATTGAGTGTCTTGAGCGCGGGTGCCGTGCACATGGCAGATTCAGGGCATCAAAAGCGGTCTGACAGGCATCAGTCCAGATCGCTTTCCTTAGCTGCTTCTTTGAAGTCAGTTCAGTCAAGGGGGCAACAATGGTGCCATACCCCTAGACAAACCGTCTGTAGTAGCAGGTGATACCTAAGAAGGCTCTCACCTCTGCCTGGGTCTTGGGGGGGCTCCCAGAATGGTGTCAATCTTAGGAAGTAGGGGTGCCCCTTGGCTGCCTGCTACCTGGTGCCCTAAGTACAGCACAGACTCCAGCCCTACCACCACCACTTACTGGCCTTGATAGTGGGGCCACCCTTCTGCAGATCCTTCGACACTTCACAGAGGTGTTGCAAGTGTTCCTCCCAGCTGGAGCTGAACACTGCAATGTCATCCAGGTAGGCGGTGCTGAACTCCTCCAGTCTGTACAGTACCTGGTTGTCCAGTCTCTGGAACGTGGAAGGGGCGTTCTTCAACACAAAAGGCATGACACAGAACTGGTTGTGTCCCTCTGGATTTGGGAACGCAGACCTCTCTTTAGCCCCATCAGTTAAGACAATCTGCCAGTACCCAGACGTTAGATCAAACGTGCTGAGTACTGGGCAGCTCCCAACCGATCAATGAGCTCATCAGCTCGGAGAATGTAGTGCGCGTCAGTCCTGATGATGGCATTGATCCCACGGTATTCCACACCACTGTTCCCTGTAAGGTGCACGCACCCGCACCTCTGTCCTCCCGAGCGCGCACTGCTGCGTGTGAAGCGTTCACACACAGCACATCCCGGGAGAGCGTTCGTGCGCCAAAAGGCAGAAAATGCTCATGCACATGCTGCCTTTCTTTTCTAACTAGAGCACGGCTGCGGACTGATTGTGGGCCTTTTGAAAGTATTTAAGTTAATCACAGCACCCATCAAGGGCTGCATTTAACATAAATACTATCAAAAAGCAAACAATCAGCCCCACAGCCACGCTCTATTGAGAAAAGAAATGCAGCAAGCCCACAAACACGAGGTGTGCTTTCAGAATCATCTGAAAGCACACGTTCGTGCTTTTAAACTTGATGCATTTCTTTTCTAAATAGAGCGCGGCTGTAGGGCTGATTGTTTGCTTTTGAAAGTATTTATGTTAAATGCAGCCCATGACAGACGCCGTGAATAACATAAATACTTTCAAAAGGCCCACAATCAGCCCCGCAGCCGTGCTGCATTAAGAAAAGAAATGCAGCAAGTTTAAAAGCACAAAGTGTGCTTTCAGATGATCCTGGATCCTGAAAGCACTTGTTGTGCTTTTAAACTTGCAGCAACGCCCTTAGGGCTAAAAGGGCTTCAGCCCCCCCTCCCCCATCGTGTGTTTCAGCCCGGGCTGCTGCGGCTCAAGCTGGGCAGTGTCTGGAGTCTTTACTCCGGCACACTCGAGTTTTTCAAAGGTCTTTAAAGACCATTTGCATATTTACATACCTTTGTAAACTGATTACCGAGGCTTAGTTTTTTTTCTGGTTCCAGTACCCACTGGGCCCCACTCTGCCTATTCCTTACATTTGTATTTTACATTTAGTGCCGTAGTGTGAGAATGCATTTCATGAAAAGGAATATAAAGTAGGGTACCCAAAAGAAAAATGCCAGTCATGTGTTGTTTAAAGAGCCTGCAAAGACCTCGCCTTGACACTAAATAGGGTTATAAATAAAAAAGTATGTATTCATTTGTAATGTGACATTTCTGTCTTTGTTCCCTTTTATTATCAGTCATGGATCATTCAGGCAGCCCTTGAACACAATTAAATGTGCTTTCTATTTATATTTGCTGTTCGAAGTATGCACAGATAAGTGCTGAAATTACGGCTTTAGGTGACTGCTTATTTTTGCACCGTCTGAGACATCAAAATAATGAGCTGGCAACCCTAATCATAAGACTGGAAGTTTGTTGCAGGATCAGCACATTATTTATTTCCTCCACCCTTGATCCCTGATTAATGCCATAATAGCAATAGTTTAACTTATATCTGAAACCCTACGCCGCCGTCAATAACAAGCTGAGTTAATTCAAGTGTCTGGGAATGCACCCTGCATTCAGACAACTCACTCCTCATTCTTGCCCTTCACTTTCCCGCTCACCCTGCACTCACAGTGATCACAATGCACTCACACTGATCACCATGCACTCACACCATTCACCTGCTCAGCCTGCACTCACAGTGATCACTCTGCACTCACAATACACTTGTGCTGTTCACCCTGTACCTCACCCTGCAGTCACACAAGCACACTATTCTCCCTGCACTCATGTGATACTTCACTCACCTGTCCCCTTCACTGCTCAATCTGCAATCTCACTCAAACAAGCCCATCACTAACCATGTATTCATTCATCCCACTCTGCACTTACATCCGCACCCAAATTCATATGGTCACCTCACTCACCCTGCAGTCACTCCTCTTACCCTTCTCTCACACTGTTGCATCACTCACCGTGCACTCACATGGGCACTCCTGCCACCCACACAGCGCAGAGGGTTAATGTGCCTGCTACAAAGAACGTGTACCATGCACATCACAGAACTGAGTGTGAGTAAACTATGAGCAGTGCTATTAAAAAATGAAATAGGCAATTATCGCCGCTTTAGCGTCCGTTTTCGGACGAAAAGCGGCGATAATCCTATCGCCCAATCAGCAAGGTCACGCTATCGCGTGAAACCTTGCACTATCGCCCTTTCCCCAACGCCCATCCTTGCATCTCTAATGAGATGCAAGGTGGCGTTACTGGGCGTACTCCCAGATGGGCTACGTTAGTAAATATCGCCGATGTGTACATCGCGATATTTACAAGGCAGCCCACAGATTGTAGCAGACCTTAGATTTTGGCGAAAACGGCCGTTTTCGCCAAAATCTAACCGTCTGCTACAATCTCGATTTACCTATGTTACACATAGGAGGTGGATCCTGCTGATACGACCCTGTGGGTCGTATCAGCAAGGTTATCGCCGTTTTCCATGGAACATCGCTGGAAAACCAGCGATGTTCCATGGAAACACCCGCTAACGCTGGGAAATTATCGCCATTGCGCTATGCGTTGTTAATACAACGATAGCATGGCGATAATTGCCAGCGATAGCCGGCGATAAGGAAAACCTCGCTAAGAGCGGCCAGCGATAATTATCGCTGCCGCTTGATAATATGCCCCGAAATGTTTGTCAGAAAGGTGCTATAGAGAGTTGAGGTGCATTGTTGGTGAGTAGTAGTGAGGGAATTCATGGAGAAGGAGGAAATGGGGGAAGGGTGCCAAAAAAGACTGTTGCACAGTGTGCGACCAGTGCTAGGGCCAGCCCTGGCTGGGAGTGTTAGCCCCCCTGAAGTTCGGGTCTAGTTGCTCCCCTGACCACAGCCTCCGTCATGGGCTGCATTTAACATAAATTCTTTCAAAAGGCAAACCATCAGCCCCGCATTTAGAAAAGAAATGCAGCAAGTTTTATATAGTGCGAACTCAACCCAAAAGTACTGGAGCGATTTACATGATTTATTTATTTATTTGTATGCATGGGGAGATTAATTGATTAGCCAGGAATCACAGGATGTTAAATCCGAGGCTTAAAAACCATCTCCTAAGTCGGCAGCTCGAGCATTAAGCCACAACCTCTACCACAAGAGCGGAAGCATTTTCAATGTTATATACAACGTTATGCAACAAACAACCATTGATAAAGCCAATAGTCCTGGCTTCTTGTAGGTGTAATGTTACTTGTATTATATATCTGGATGCAATGACAGAAGAAGCAAAATATCAGTCGGGTGGCACACTATGCTAAGCACAGATTTTTAGCTTAATTTCTTTTAAGCCACACCCTTAATTGCATTGGCCACGCCCACTTGAGAGACCCCGTAGTTTTTTCATCCCACTCAAAGCCCTGGTCTACTAATGCGGTTGAGTTCTTGTTCCAGCAAATAGTTTAAAATCCGTTCTCCCCGGTACTGATGTGCTCCTCTGTCAGTCTTTGTGTCTCTTTCAATCTCAGCGCCGGGACACTCTATTGAGTAGCTGCGCGCTCTACAAATCCACTCATAACATAACATAACATATCCTTGGCTGCAGCGCACAGAGACCTTACTCTGCCACACACAGAGGAAAAAGGTTAGAGGGACACTGGTCCACACAGAACCGCAGTTCAGGAGTGGCACTGAGTAAAGCAGCTTTCGGAACCAAGACCACTGGGCTAGCCCAGTGGCTGCTGGAGGGCTCTATCACCCCCAATGCCAACATCTTGGAAATTTCTTCCTTGATGCTAGCCCTGACCTTGTCAGTCAACCTGTAAATGTTGTGTTTCACAGGCAAACTTTCTTCAGTGTCCACATCATGGACACACCAATTGGTAATTCCTGGGGTCAGGGAGAACAGGGAGGCAAACTGTCCCAGCACCTGGCAACAGTCCCTCTGCTGCTCTGGGATCAGGGTGGGAGAGAGGTTCACACTATCCACTGACCCATCATGTTCCTTGGTAGACAGGAGGTCAGGAAGAGGCTCGCTCTCCTCTTTCATTCCGTCATCTGTAGCCAGAAGCATAGTCACTTCAGAACTCTCAAAGTGATGCTTGAGGCGGTTCACATGCATGACCCTCAAAGGGTTCCTAGGAGTCTGCAACGTCACCAAGTAGGTTACTTCACTCTTACCCTCCACCACCTCAAATGGCCCAGTTCACTTTTTTTGGAGCGCACAAGGCTGGTGCCATCACCCACACCTTTCGCAAGGCTGAAACTCTACCAGAGTGACATTGTGGTCGTACCAACATTTAATCTCTTCCTGGCTGGCTTCTAGGTACGTTTGGGTGAGTTTCCTGAAGCGCTGAGTCTGGTTCCTGAAGACCAGCAAGTAGCTAAATACATCCTGGGGAGTCTTACCAGAAGTTTTCTCCCAGCCCTCCTTCACCAGACTAAGAGGTCCCCTCACAGGGTGCCCATACAGCAATTTAAAGGGACTGAACCCTAAGGATTTCTGCGGTACCTCCCTGTAGGCAAACAACAGGCATGGTAAGAAGATGTCCCACTTACATCTCATGGGTTCTGAAAGACCCTTTATCATGCCTTTCCGGGTTCGGTAGAATCTCTCAAGCAACCCATTTCCTTGGGGATGGTAAGGAGTGGTGAATTTGCACATTACATCGCACTCCTCCCACAAAGACGTCATATACCAAGATATGAAGTTGGTACCCCGGTCAGATACCACCTCTCTGGCGAACTCCACACGGGAAAAGATCCCCATCAATGCACGGCTCACCACAGGGGCCGTGGTTGTCCTGAGAGGGACAGCTTCTGGGTACCGGGTGGCATGGTCCACCAAGACCAAGATATACCTGTTGCCTAAGCCTGTCTTGGGTTCCAGTGGCCCTACAATATCAATGCCCACCCGCTTGAAAGGGCTGCTCACTAAAGGGAAAGGTTGGAGGGGAGCCTTACACTTCCCCCCACTCTTGCCGCTTGCCTGGCAAGTCTGACAAGACCTATAATGAGTATCAGTGTGCCTTCACATTTGGGGCCAGAAGAAGAGGGTGACAAGCCTGTGAAAGGTCTTGTTGTGCCCCAAATGTCCTGCCAAAGGAACATCATGAGCCATACCCAGTAGGAAGGTCCTGAAGAGCTTGGATACCACCAGCTCACGGGCTGACCCCGGCTCAGCAACCTTAGGCTTACTATAAAGGAGACCATTCTCACAATAAATCCAATGTCGTGCAGCCTGATCGCCTGCTGCCTGGTCTGCAGCCTGTTGCCGCAAACCAACAAGAGTAGGGCACTCCATATGTGCCTTGTAGAACCCTTTCCCTGGTGGGACCCCCTTCCTGCTGCCAATGGGTCAGCTCAGGTAGATCTTCCAGTTCAGCCACTTGTTCCCCTGGAGGTGCCAGGGCATCTCCCGCAAGGTCTGCCTCCTCCTGGATCTTGGGGACTTCTGGGGTGAGTTTCCCATGCCCCCTGCCCCTCCTCTTTCTGGCAGGCACCTGGGCCACTGTTTTCAGGCTCCAGGTCCTCTTGATTACCCCTCCTGGCTGCCATTGGCCGAGTGGTCACACAAGCCCACTCAGGCAGTCCCAGCATCTTCACATGAGCCTGGTGTTCCACCTCCTTCCAAGGGAAAATATCCAGGTCATTGCCAAGCAGACAATGAACAGGCATGGATGGACTCACAATGACCTTTAAGGGACCTGAGACCACCACTCACTCAAAGGAAACCTGTGCCACCTTAAACAGGCACTCCGGGTTGTCGGCAGCAACTACAGGGCGAAGCACATTGGGGATTACCTGCTCTTCAGACACCCACTGACACCTCACAGAAGTCACACTGGCTCAAGTGTCTGTTAGAGCTTCCACCCTCCTCCCATTGATAGTCACCCACTGCAGGTACTTCTTAGTGTTAGCTGGTAGACAGGTTTCCTTGATCATCTCTCTATCTCCTGGCGAGATAAGGGCCATCACAGCTGGCTCACCCCGTCACTAGGAACCAACTCCTCCCCCAGCACTACACTAACTAACCCCGGTGACTGTGCACCAGTGGGTGCTGGTGTGGCCTTGGGACACTTGGGATACCCTTTCAGGTGATCCTCCTGACTACATGCGAAACACCTGCGGGATCCCTATCGCCTGGCTTACCTCTAGGGGGCCATGGCTTCTTAACACTGGGGGGCTGGGACTTTTTACACTGGGAACTATTTTGGGGCCCTTTAGAGTACTCCTTTTGGCTACCCTTGTCCCCCCCACTCTTCTGCTGGGGAAACTGCCTACCCGTGGCTGGGTTTCCCACATACCCCTTGTGGACCCTGGCACTCGTCCGGCGGTCTGATCCCTGAGCAAGAATCATGGGGTCAGTCAGCTTACTATCCTTGAGATGCTGACGCAGCTCTGGAACACAAAGTATATTCAAGTAATCCCATGCAATTAAATCATACAGACCCTTGTAGTCAGTTACCTTGCTGCCCTTTATCCAACCATCCAGTGCTCTGCACAACAAATTCCCACATTCCACCCAAGTGTTAGACTCAAGCTTTTTAAAAGATGTAAACTTTTCCCTGTACTGCTCAGGTGTGAGCCCATACCTGAGGCATAAAGCCTCCTTCATATTGGGATAGGTGAGAGAACCCACCTCCTTCAAAGGTGTCAGGGTGTTCCTCCCATTTGCCTCAAAGTGTTTCCACAGGCCCGACCCCCAATATTTCGCAGGGACCTCATTCATGCTAAGTGCTGCCTCATAGGATGCAAACCAAGCATAAATATCCTCCCCCTACTGGAAATTCTATACTACATCTTCATATAGCAGCTTTGTATATGCATTCAATGAGAAAACTCCTCTGGAAGCATCTATGTGTAAGTCCTTTACATGTAGTGCGGGTAAACTATTACTAGTAGGATTGGGTTTTTGGGGTGTGTGCTTAGACTTAAGCTCTTCATCAAGTAAGTGGTGGGGCAAACTCAGAATTATAAGCAAATAACCAGCACTATGTGGTAGCAACAGCAAATAGTCCTGATATTCGGGAGTTACCGAAGGAAGAAGCTGGCAACCTGGCAATTGGGAGGTCAGATCATCACTACAGCAAGAGACTATAAATATCTGGGCGTGTGTTTTAGTAAATCTGGTTCTGCAGTGGACCAAGTTAAAGATCTTAACAAGAAAGCGGCAGCTATTACTTATGGAATTGGTCAACTGAATCACTTATTAAGAAGTGCTTCTGCTTCACCTATTTTAAGAGTAATAAAGGCAACCTTAATCCCAGCACTGCAGTATGGGCATCTTGCCTATCCTGGTGCGATGGATGATGCGTTAGAGTTATGTCACATTAGAGCATGCAAAAAAATATTCCATCAACCGCAACACGTCCAATGCTCCAGGTTAAGATTTGAGCTAGGGTTAATAATTCAATCAATCGATTGTAAGGCATCCTTGTGCAAATATTTCAACAAGTGTAGGAGGGCTCCCAAAAATTCGTAAAAAAATCTCTTGAAATTGATTTACGAAAAACCGGGCAACCCATGGTCCAGTCAACTTAACGAGGCGATTCTGTTACTTAAGATTGAGGAGTCTGCCTTAGGGGATGGTGTCATCCCATATCGGGCATGGAAGACAGCTATTAACAAGCAAATGAAAGAGTCTTCCTGGGAACAGGATTTACTGACTGTCGAGTGTCAAGGATGGGCTCAGCCCGGGGGCGTGGCCACACAAGCGACTAAGATGGCCGCTTGTTGCTGAAGCTCCGTCGGACGCCCCAGCTTTTTCGACATTACCCCCGATGCACGATACGGCAACCAGCCCATAATGGCCAGCACTGGAGCGCTGAGAACACCCTGAACGCTGCGGGCTGACTCTGTGGCAGAGAGGTGCCTCCGTCACCGAGATACGGCATCTGGCGGAGCGAGAGGCGGAGCGGCTGCTGGTGGCGACTTGGGCCTTTCCTGCACGCACAGGCCGGAGGGCGAAGACGTGGAAGAACAGGGTTTGAGGTGAGCGGGGGCCCGTCGCTGGGATGAGTAAGCCGGGCGCGGGGTGGCAGCGGTGAAACCCCCCCCCTAATCGGCAATCGGCTTGACTTGGGTGCGGCCGCGTCTGGCTGCAGCCGATCATCGTTGTAAGCGCCTGCCATTTCCCTGAGGCCATAGCGGGGACAGGGCCCACTGTGAACTAGGGAAGCGCCCATCCGGACGCGAGCGGGCGCGGAAAGCAGGGGGGTCGAGCTGGTGTTGGCCCACCACGCGACGCGGCCGGCCGCCCGGTGACGCAGTTCCTTCTCCCTGCTGCCCAGCCATCGGCAAGATGGCGAGCCTCCGGCCCACCTCCTGGCTCCCAATGTCTTAGACAGCCCACTCTCGCCTGCGCTATCCTCTACCCCTCGCGGCGAGGGCCCTTACTCCATCCTGCCTCTGGATTCCGGCCTTGACATCTACGCCAGGCCCGCCTGCTGTTGCTGACCTCTTGCCTGTCTTCTTTTTCTGCGGCTTGGGATCCTGGGCCGGGTCGCTGCCATCCACATGGGCACAGGGCCCACACATCGGCCTGGTGAGGGGCAGGGGCCTAAGCCCCAGGCCCTATCGACAGTCGGCTCCCCTCAGGCCTGAGGCGGAGACGAGGCGGCCTGGGGGGGTGCTGTGACTTGCCTGCTACGTCACTCCGGACACTTGATCTTTCATTGTCTATTGCCTGGTGCCCACAGCATGTCAGCCCTCGCTTCCTAGGGCCAGCCATAGATCACGCCTCTTGCACCCCGAACCCCTGCATTACGCCCCGCACCACAAGATTGTTACATTGGACTGATCCGACACTCCCATAGTCCTTGGCCGTGCTTTGCTTCTCCTCGGCTGCACTTGCGCAGCAGCTACACGGCATGGGCCGTAAAGACCCCAAACAGAAGACCCTACCCTTTGAAAAGCTCACAGACAGGGCTCCTGAGGAAGGCTCCAACATGGCAGAGAGCGCACAGGGTGCGGACCATGCGAGCGACCTCCCCGCTCTGTCCACGTCAATGCTGCAGGAGATGAGGGCTGGCTTTAAATCCCTGGACGGGCGGTTTGACATGCTGGACAAGAGTTTGGCAGATCTGCGGGCTAAAATCCAAGTTCACGACAGACGCCTGGATGTGGCGGAGGCCTGCATCTCGGATATCGAAGATGGTACTGCTCAGTCCCTAAAACGTTTAGAGCGCGTCGAGCGCATCCTTAAGGAGGTGGCGATCAAGAATGAAGACCTTGAAGCGCGCAGCAGGCGCAACAACATTCGCATCTTGGGGGTTCCAGAATCCACCTCCACTGGCCGCATGGACCTGTTTGTTGAGACTCTGTTGTCTGACCTGTTTGGGAGAGAGTCCTTCACCCCCGGGTTTGTGATAGAGCATGCTCACCGATCCCTGGGGCCACGGCCTAATCCAGGTTGCCCCTCCAGACCCATTATTGCACGTATTATGAACTTCCGGGACCGTGACACCACGCTGCGCCTCGCAAGAGAGCACTGGAACACCATTTGGCAGGGCTCTAAACTCTCCCTTTACCCGGACTTCACTGTCATGGTGCAGGATGCACGCCGTAAATATAATGGGGTCAAGGCCACCCTCAGAAACCTAGGTTTGAAATATGGCACGTTGTACCCCGCCACACAGTGGATCGGACGCAAGTTTTGAACTCTTTTCTGGTTCCGGCACTGGCTGACTCTGCGGCATTGGCCCTTCTTCATTATTGTATGGTAACACAGGGATAATGTTCTTCATCCTTCTGCAAAGTTACATATAGGTGGTCGACTGACGTGGCGTTGCCACCCCTCACGGTGTATACCTTTGGTTTTGTTCTTGCTCTTACGAATGTACCGTTCTAGGGGTTTCCCACTTCAGTGTAAAGTCGCTTGGTACTTCACGTTCTACTTTTTGTTATGGTTCTGCCTCGCTTGGTAGTAGTGAGGCTGGGTGGGGAGGGGGGGCACTACTTAGTGCTTCAACATCTCTCTTTGTTTGCAGAAATGGTCACTGTCACAGTTTTTCTTTATTTGCGGCTGCTTGAATATGATATGCTCGACATGTACATCTGATGGCTCCATTGGGTAACGTTGATGGTCCCTCTGGCTTGTCCTTGATGTCCTGGAATGTCAGGGGACTTAATAATAATCGCAAGAGAAGGCAGGTTGTTCACTATTTACTCGGACACAACGTGGACATTGCTTATTTACAGGAAACTCATCTACCTAAATCGGACTCGTCCCGCTATGCGGCCAGCTGGGGAGCGCACAGGTATTTTGCCAATTACAGTAGTTACGCCAGGGGCACAGCCATCCTTATCCATAAAAGGGTTCCTTTCAGCTTCAGCTCCATGGTGGGGGACAGTGAGGGCAGATACTTAATTGTCACGGGATCGCTCATGGGACACAACACGGCACTGGTGTGTGTGTATGGCCAAAATACTGATTCCCCCGACTTTTTCCATTCATTACATGCCCAGTTAGCGCGGTTAGTGCCTCGCTTCCTCTTGGTAGGGGGAAATTTCAACTTACTCCTTAACCCCAGCTTAGACAGCACCTCCGCATCACCAGACACCAAACCTCGAGCACTCCGCGCTCTATTAGATCTCTGTGAACAGCTTTCGCTGCTAGATATTTGGCGCCTGCGCAATCCCGCTCTCACGAGTTATACACATTATTCTGGCCAACACAACACCTGGACTAGAATAGACTACTGGCTGGTTTCCCCTGGCATTGCCAGTTGGTTCCAGTCACTCGTGACACTGCCGAGGACGTACTCTGACCACTCTCCGGTACAGCTTAACCTGAAGGTCCCCCGTCCTGAGGGATTCGAGCGGCAATGGCGGTTCCCGAGCCGAGCCCTCCACGATGATCTTTTTAATGTAGAAGTGCGCGAAGCCATTGAAGACTACTTCTCCATTAATACTGGGTCAGTGGACACATTGGCGGTCTTGTGGGAGGGCTTCAAAGCTTACATCAGGGGCGTCTGCATCGCAAAACATGCCGGAGTGCTTAAAGATCTACGTAACACACTCGCACGCATTGAACGCAAACTCACGGACTTAGATACCGCAACACTACATTCCCCGGACCCGGATGCGGCGGGTCGATGCTTGGCCCTTTTGGTTGAATTTTGGGAGAATGCGGACCGTGAGCTATTATATTTGGGCAAGTATCTGTCCGCCAGGCAGTATGGAGAGGGCGAGCGACCAGGTAGGGTGCTTGCTCAGATGCTCCGGCCCCCATACAGTAGAGCATACATCACTGAACTGCGCTCTTCCACTAATCAGACACTCACCTCCACCTCTGAGATTTGTAACAAATTCTTAGATTATTTCGCAGCCTTTTACTCCACTAAAGCAGAGAGCGACCCTTCGGCCCAGGAAGCCTATTTGTCAGAGATTGCACTGGTATATCTCGAAAAACACATGCAAGACTTCTGGGCAGAACCCATATCTGAAGCCGATGTCATCGGAGCCATTGATACTCTCCGCTGCTCCTCAGCCCCTGGATTAGATGGCTTTACAGGGGACTTTTACAAGGCATATAAGGACCTATTAGCGGCGCAGTTGATAGAGGTTTATGCCGAGGCCCTCGAGAAACAGATACTGCCCCCCATGCTCCGAGAAGCGTTCATCATTCTCCTTCCCAAACCAGGCAAAGACCCTTCCCTATGCGGATCCTACAGACCTCTATCTTTATTAAACTTAGATTATAAAATCTTAGCCAAGATCATCGCCAAACGCCTATCCCAGTTGATGGAGTTTATTATAGCACCGGTCCAATCAGGCTTCGTCCCCCACCGTTCCACCTCATTAAATCTCAGAACGCTCTTCTCTGTTATCCACAGAATCAACCCGGATGTCCCTGCTGCCGCGATCCTATTAGACGCGGAAAAAGCTTTTGATTCCTTAGAATGGCCCTTTTTCATCTCGGTAATGCGCCGCATGGGCATGCCCGTGGGATTTATAGCCACCACTGCACTGCTATACAGCCGGCCCACGGTGAGACTTCGCCTAAACGGCACACTATCCCGACCCTTTTCACTCTCCCGTGGCACGCGACAAGGCTGCCCACTGTCCCCCCTATTGTTTATCCTGGCTATGGATCCTTTAATTCGCCATTTCCAGGAACGACATATGCATAGAGGCTTGCAATTCAACACTGGCCCCTTCTAGTTTCGCTCTATGCAGATGACACCATTCTGTATGTTAGAGATCCCCAGGTAAATTTAGAGCTGCTCATTAGAGAAATACTCAGATTCAGCCGCTTTTCGGGCCTCGGCATAAACTGGCACAAGTCGGTGATCTTTCCTTTAACAACAAGTACAGTTCCGTGGGAATGCAAATTTCCTCTTGACTGGTGCAAAGACTCGGTTAAATATCTGGGCATTCATATCCACCTGGACTCTACCCAGATCCTCCGCTTGAATTGCGGACAGGCGGTCTGCACCCTAGAGGCACAAGTGGACAGGTGGCTGCGCTTACCGCTGTCAATTGCCGGCAGAGTCGCGATACTTAAAATGGTAGTGCTCCCGAAATTTTTATATCTTTTTAACAATATTCCCATACCCCTCACGAACGTTTTTTTTTAAACATTGCGCACACACCTCATCAGGCTGGTTTGGGGAGGCAAGAGAGCGCGCGTTCGCTGGCAGGTACTCACCCTCCCGTATGACAGGGGGGGATATGGCGTCCCGGATCTCCAATTGTATTATTTGGTGGCCCAGTGCAGCTACGCCTATGCATGGTTCCATCCAGACGCCAGGATCCCATTTCTCCGCCCGGAGGCGGACTTTGTCCTGCCGGAACGGCTGTCCACTGTCCTGCCCAAGGGCGTTCCCAGAGACCCTAATGACATACAGACAGTCTCCACTACCAGTTGGGCCTGGGATAGGCTAAAGCGGCTCTCCGGCGCCACTGCATTATATTCCTCTGCACTACCCCTCCCCAACGCCCCCTGGCTGCCAATCACGGGAGAGAAACTGGTGCAACGCACCTTAGCCAAATTCGAAATCACCAAAATGGGAGATTTATACCCAGAGGGACAAATCTTCTCAGTGTCGGACAACGCCCGTTTCCAAGATGTCTCCTTCATGGACAGCTTCGTCCTGGGCCCAATCCATTCGGATCTGCGCGCCACACTGCCCAATTATCCCATTGAACCTGACCCGTTCACGCCACTTACATTGATTATCGAAAGCGAGACGGGTGCTCATCTAATTTCTAAACTATATAAAGCATGTGCGAGCATGAGGCCGGTGGACGATGTCGGGGTCCGCAAAGCATGGGAGCAAGACCTGGGCCACCCCATCACTGATGAGCAGTGGACAAAGTGTTGCGAAGTAACAAAGGAAGTCTCTCTTAATAGTAGGCACAAACTTCTCCATTTCAAATTCTTACTCCGCACTTACTTTACCCCCGCCAAAGCACACAGATTGGACCCGTCCAGACCACATAACTGCCAGAAATGCGCCGCCCCACACGCGGATTTTGCACACCTCACGTGGACATGTCCTAAACTGCAGGCCTATTGGGAGCAGGTACACAATACCTTAGGAACCATGACTAACTTGACCCTTATTCCTACACCGGAGGTGGCTTTACTAGGCTATACAGTCAACTTCCCCAAAAAGGTCAGAAGATTTGCAGCCCTCGGACTGCTGCTGGCCAAAAGAGAAATTGCTATACTGTGGGGCCGTAAGTCAGTTCCTACTCTGCAGAGTTGGTTACGCAGCCTCGCCTACTGTAATACTAACTGCGAGCATTATGCCTAGCTCGTCCTGCCCTAAAGACATATGGGGCCCCTATCGATCCTATGTAGAGACTTTACGGCAGACCACAAACTCCCAACTGGAGCGAGGCATTGTCCCGGAGGGTGTGGGGTGACGGGTCTCAACCTTTGGGTAATGTGACACTGGATTCTAGGACTCCCCATTTGTGCATCTAATCTGTACACTGCTTGGCTTTTTATGTATGATGGGGCCGGAGATCCAAGGCTGTTGCGATTGCCGAAGGGAGACTAAAGCGTGAAATGGGAGCAAAGGAGGGGAGGGTGATTGTAATGATCTGCAATGTCTGAGCCTCTGATGCCTATTGCCAGGGCCGGACTGGCCGTAGCGGGCACCGGGCGTTTCCCCGGTGGGCCGCCAGGGTGGGGGCTGGTTTTAGGCCTCTGGGGGGCCGTTTTTGTTACCGGAGGCTGGCAATATTGGCCCCCTGTAACAAAATCGGCCGAAACCGGCCCTAGCAAATAGCTTGGCCGCACCCCCCTGCACCCCCCAGTGGGGCTGGCCGAGCAGTTTGCCAGTGCCGGTTTTGGTTCCCAGTCCGGCCCTGCCTATTGCCTTGTTGATCCTACAGTACTACAATCTGCTGTCCACATTACTAACTTCACAATGCTGTATTTGACAGTGAACCATCATTTCTGTATATTTTGATATGTGACAAAATGGAAAATAAAGTTTAAAAAAAAAAAAAAGGATGGGCTCAGCCCCTAATGGATTCCTATCATGTTGGGAAGCCACAAAAATATTTTTCGGATCTTATTAACGCAAAAACTCGGGACCAAATCCTTTACATGAGAGTACTTGCGCTACCAATAAGAGATTTTAATCCGCACTGGGCTGGTGTAGGGGGTGACTTCAAGTGTAGGCTATGCTACAATTATCGGGAATCATGGTTTCATTTGCTATGCTGTTGCCCTGCCCTAGATCAACAAAGGAGACTACTGCTAAAACCTATCTTTTTGACAGAGGGAGTTCGTTCTTGTGCATAGGCATCATCCTTCTGCTTCAGCAGTAGCTCACCCGCGGGGCTGGGGAGATGTGCTAAATTGGTGAACATTTTAAATAAATTACTGTCAAACACCCGGGCGATAGCTTTTCCTCCGAAACAACGTCAGCTATTAATTACACGCGTTATGTCAGACTGTAATAAGAGTGGATTTGGAGTACAGTGGACTTCTAGGATGGATGGTGCCCGGTGGTGAGGTTTAATCCTTTTTAGAAGGAACACTTGGTATTTTAAGGCTCCCAAAAGAAGATCAGGTAGAGCATCTGGGTGGGTACCTTTGTATTTGGGCATTCCCCGCTGGTGAGGGAGTCACCAGGAGGGTAGGGCAGAGGTAAAAGGCGGGATAATCTCTGTAGGTATTAAGCTCAAACAGGTATACCGGAGGCTCAAAGTTTGGCAAGACTAGAGTGCAACAAGCATTTCATCCTTCTAGATTGAACTGCTCCACCGGTCCCCAAGTAAAGGATTTAGGCCCTATTTTAATTTGGTTCATTGTTATTATAAACCAGATCTGTGTACATACTCCAGACTTGGAATTATGAATATTTTATATTGAATATGAATCTTAGTGGCTATGAGATGATGTACTACTTTTATGATAGAAATCATTCATTCGGATTTGGTTAGATCGAGGCACTTGGCATTGTAATAAAGACATTGCATAGGTTACTTGAATAATAGACTATCGTTGATTTTATTGTTAATTAGGTTTCTGAAGATGTAGTGTATCATGTTGACTATTTTAATGATATTATGCTTATTTGTTATGGTTTTAATCAACTATACAATAAAATGCTAACTAACTAACTACTAGATCTTTAGGAATGTAGACCTTTCCACCAGACTGCACTGACTGTACGCTGTCACCATTGGAACTGGACTCTGCCTGCTTGGCCCTGATGTCCAGCTTCCTCATGCTCAACTCATGTGCCAAAAGCAATTTCTTCTCCTTCAAGGCACGAGCATTCTCCTCTGCTCGTTTTTGGTTCTCCATGTCATACTTGAGCTTCTCAAGCTCCCTCTGGTGCTCTCTCGCCTGTCGCCTGTCCTCTAGCTCCTCTGGGGACAGACCTCTAGAAGACACTTTGCTGCCAGGCCTGGGGTCCCTCCCCCACTGGCAGATCTTGAGCTCCAAATTCCCTTTGCTGGCTCTGTACATCCAGATCCACATCCTCATTTCCATTCTCCCTAGCCTCTCTGGCTTTCCACCAGGCCCCAAAGGCCTTTTTCAGCCCCTCCTTCCTAGCTGAGCTCCTCATGGGACATCCAAAGCTCTTGCAGAATTGCTTGAGTTGATCTACTTTGTAACTACTCCACATTTCAATGTCAAACTCCAATTCTTCAACCTCACTTGCTAGTTTATCACTTAGAGACATGGTGCATGGATACTTCAAGAGTCAGATAAACAATAGAACCAAAAACACAATATGTGGGTACGTAGTGGTCTGCTCTACACTAGTGATGTACACCAATCACTGTGGGTCAAGTACAAATACAAGTTCAATCCTCACCGCTGACCACCAATGTTAGAAATAGGGGGTCTCTAATTGGCAGAGGTTTGCACCTTTGTCCAAGTAGGGACCCTTGCTTCTGGTCAGGATAAGGGAATTACACACTTTAGATAACCCCTGTTCACCCCCTTGGTAGCTTGGCATGAGCAGACAGGCTTATTCCAAAGACAATGTGTAAAGTATTTATACCCAAACACACAGTAACATAGTGAAAACACCACAAATGGACACCACACCAGTTTAGAAAAATAAAGTATTTTTATCTAAACCAACCAAGAACAAAACGACAAAAATCCAACATACATGTATCAGATTATGACTTTTAGAACAGTTACTTAAAAAATAGAACTTGTAGAAATAAAATAGCTCCACCTGGGGCTATTACGACATTGTGTCAGGCATAGATCCAAAATACGGTGCCGACCGCGAGGTGCGCGGCATCGGGCACGGAGTCACATGGCCCCCAAACAACAGTACCTTGGAAAACGAAGTCTATGGACGATGCACGGCATCGTGGAGGTGAGGCGTCAGTGCCGAGGTCTAGGCCAGTTCCCTGGTTGCTACGGGGGAGGCGAGGCATCCAGTCCATGAGGAGACGAGGTGTCGAATCCAGGACAGAGGAAGTTCGGTGGCGTGGGCGGTGAGGCATCGGTTCCGGTGAGGCAGTGCAATGTCAAAGAGTTTGTGAAGTCACCCTTGTCGGTTATCGGCTCCGCGATAATAGGATCCAGGCGCTGGCGGAGATGGCATCAGTGCGAGCTCTGGCTTAAGGTAGGCCGATAACTGCAGGTGTCGAAGGAAGTCAGAGCTGCGGTCAGGCAGGGCGGTGTGTCGTACACTTCACAAGCGGTGCCCCCAGCCTCGGTGCAGGACATGGCGTCACTGATGGCATCGGAGTTGTTTTTCTTGCTTTGCAGCACTAACCACACAACTCTCAGAGCCAAGGAACTGGAATTAGCGCCCTCTCGAATGCAGAACTCCACAGAGATATCCAGGTGCTGGTCAGTGGGTTGCAGGTGAAGTCTTTGTGGCCCTGAGACTTGAGAAAAGGAGGCACGCACACAAAAGCAATTGCAGATTCTTCTTCAAGCAGTTTAACAGCAAAGTTCCAGTCTTTGTCCTCTCCTTAGCAGAAGCAGCAACTGCAGGCCAACGCAGCAAAACACACACAGCAAAGGGGCAGTACTCCTCCTTACAGCTCTCATGCTCTTCTCCTTGGCAGAGGTTTCTCTTGAGTCCAGAAATGATCTAATTCTCTGGTGTTTAAGGTCCAATACTTATACCCCGTTTTCTCTTTGTTCTCTGTGTAGCAAGAGTCTCTGAGCCCAGTCCAAACCAGTTCTGTCCTCTCTGGTGCAGCCTCACTACAGGAGGTGGAGACAGCATTGTGCAGCGGAGATGCTGCCTTTTCAGGTGTAGGTGAAACTCCTCCGACCACTCTAAATCCAGCCATGGTCTATTCAGCCCAGCTAGGAGTCACCAAGGAAAGGCAGGACATACCTCAACCCCCCTGATGGCTGTCTACAGTTAATGCACATCCCCAGTCCCTGTCACTCCAAGACCAGACAGTCAATATACAAACTAGCAGAGGCACACAGACTGGTTAAATAATAATATAGCTACTTTCTAAAAGTGGCATTTTCAAACACACAATTTAAAAACCTAAAACGATGTGTTATTAAATTACGAGTTCAGAGAGCCTAAACTCCACTTCTCAATCTTGTCCCAATGGAAAGTTATACTTGCAAGATGTTACAAAGTAACTCCTGTGTTAGCCTAAGGGCCAGATAGCCTTTCCATAGTGAAAAATGAAATTGGTAGTATTTCACTATCAGGACATGTAAAACACACCAGCACATGTCCTACCTTTTACGTGCACTGCACCCTATCCATGGGGGTAACTTGGGCTTACACTAGGGGTGCCTTACATGTGAGGAAATGGAAGGTTTGGGCCTGACAAGTGGGTGCAATTGCCAGGTCGACATGGCAGTTAAAAATTGTGTGTTCAGACACTGCAGTGGCAGTCACATTTGAAAAGGCTACCTGGGTGGGTGGCACAATCAGTGCTGGAAGCCCACGAGTAAAGATGCCTGACTCTAGAGATAAAGACTGAGCCTAAGGCCTTCTCTGCATCCAAACAGATCATACCGATTGGACTACCCCTGACTGAGGCTACCTCCAGAGCTATGATAGCTGTATTGTCAGGTAAGGTTGTGACCCGGCCAGGGATGAAACCATGCTGGTTCGGGTCCACCAAATCCACAATGATTACAGACAACCGATTAGCTGGAACGCAAGTATAGATCTTTGAGTCGGCATTAATTAACGAAATTGGGCGGTATGACCAACAGAGTCCAGGATCTTTTCCCTTTTTAGGAAATATAACAATGTTTGTCTCCCTCCAAGACTCAGAAATCCTATCCGAAAGATCAAAATAATTAAATAAGTCCCTCAACACCGGCACCAGAAAGTGCGAGAAGGTAGCAAAGAACTGTAAATGTATCTGATCACGGCCAGAAGTCTTCCCCCTAGCCAAAGAACTAATGGCATTTTTAACCTCCAAAAGATTAATGGTTGCCTCTAACTTAGACTATTGAGTAAGGGTTGTCAAATGATCTAGATGTTGCTGATTGAATCGAGACATATCCTCCTTGGAAGATAAGCAGTCCTCCCTATAAACGTCCTGATAGAACCTACGTAAAAACTTCACAGATTAAGGCTGAATTGGTAACTAAAGACCCATTCTCGTCCCTGATCTGCTGAATGCCATTTGAACTGGATCTATCTTTTACCCTAAATGATAAGATTCGCCCCATCTCCTCACTATTTTTAAAGTAGGTCATCTGCCGGGCCCTTCCATTTTTAACCAACTTATCCCAAATTTGTTTCCTAAAGGAGGCTCTAAGAACAGTAGCCTGCTCCCAGAGCCGGTCGGCCCATGGCCCATCCTTTACCATAAGGCAATGTCCCAAGTCAGATTATAGGGAGCTAAGAGTCTGCCGGCCGCGATTTCCTCTGTCAGTGCCATCTTCCTTCAACAGGAGGTAAATTGTAGGGCCTATCCTCAACACAAGGCCTAAGGGCGTCCCAGATTACCAGTAGTGGGGCTGACCAAACGTTAAATTCGAGAAATGCACTTAAGTAAGCATTCATAGAGTTAACATAACCATCTTCCAACAGTAGCCTGCATTCAAATGTCCACCTTCGAGGATCTGATGCTTGCGTTGACGCCCCAAGTGAAGTAGAATATGACAAAGAGTTGTGGTCCAACAGAACCCTCGGGTTGCGTGTAATACTTGAAGAGGAAACCAAAGTACTACTCACCAGGAGCATGTCAAGCCTTGACATAGCTTTATGGGGAGCAGAAAAAAATGTAAACCCTGGATCCTTAGGACTCTTGAACCGCCAAATATCGACCAGAGCATATGAGCAAAGTGACTGAAGAAAAGCCCCCCGGAGCCGATACATGCCTCATCGAGCCAAGTCGTCCGAAAGCTGGTCAAAGGATACATGTTGAGATACCGTGTCATTTTTGGGACACAGCGTCGCATTGCAGTTGTCACAAACAATATAAGGTGAAGCCCACAGCTGCAGCTCAGATAAAAGGAAATCATGGATCTTCGGGTCATCCGTGTTTGGACCATATAAGACACAAATAGTTAACCGATCCATATCCTTCTGAATCATCTATATCAACCAGCGCCCCCACAGGTCTGTCTTTTGTCGCAATACCCCCCACCTACCATCCCAAGGCAGAAGTGCAACTCCCCTCTGGACGGAAGTATAACAAGAAAGGGATAACATCTGATAGTCTATCTCTTTTAGAAATGAGCCTTCGGTCTGAGACCGATGGGTCTCCTGGAGACATAGGATTTGGGGCCTAAGTGTGTTAAGTTCTTCCCATACACGTTTACGCTTATGTAGCGATTTAACCCCATGGATATTCCATGAAAGAATATACAGCTGTTGAACAGGACCACCACCATTACTAGCTGTTGCCATTACCACATAAAGTTCACGAGCTACTCCACCTTACAACTTGAGATACACCATGTAAATAAATGTTCTGCTTAGCCACGATATACAGGTTTTTTTCACTGTAGACAGCCTTACTACAAATCACATTGCCTAAAATACTGCCCCAGATGCTCTGTGAGACAAACAAGTGGTCCCCCTCCACCACCCCTCTCCCCTCTATCCCAACCACCCTGGCTTCTATAGTGGTGGCCACCCACCCCTTCAATGCTGTGCTCCTTGCACCTAGGTCCCGTACCCCTACTCCTGGGGTTTGTTTATGATGGGGTCCATTGCCGGATAAGTCCAAGGCTCAGCCTCCCCATGCAGCAAGAATGCCTACCATAATATGAAGAGCCTGCCCAAAAAAAAGCAGATGCCGAAAGAAATGAGAAAAAGGCCTAGAAATAAGAAACAGAGAAGATGATTCCTATAGAGAGGAGAAAGACCAACCCGTCAACCCACCAACCCCACTATGACTGCCCTTAGCTATCCCAAGTATGGAAGAATCAATCCCTCCCCAATGAAACCCAGAAACTAATTTTCCCCCTGTCTAGATTAAACACCCTAGTGGGTTGACAAACTGGAGCTTTTTACACCAAATCCATAGATGAAGCAATAACAGAACATCCTCAACACCCCGGTTACCACTAAATCAACAGTGCCTGGACTTTTAAACTGTCATAGCAATAAAGGGTCTGGCCATCCTTGCGAATCAGCAGAGTTGCAGGCTCCATGAGAGAGACAAAAGTCCCAAGCTTCTGATGTGCCTGAATGTGCTCCCGGAGCTCCCAGCGCCTCATGACTGTTTAGTGGCAAAAATCTGATTGAGCATAAAAGTCAATGTCGCTAGCTTTAACAGCTGCTTAGGAGTTGCGGCCCGGAATATCTCTTGCCGGAATAGAATAGAATAGAATAAGGTTTTTAAAGCGCTCGAATGCCGAGGCGTCTTGGCGCTGAGAGGTGGGATAGAGGGACAGCATCAGCTAAGCCAAATCTTGGCTCTGGGGGAACAACCAGGTCTTTAACAATTTCCTGAAATTCTGCCTGTCAGATAGTAGCCTCATGGTGCTGGGCCATTAAAGATAATGGGGTAACCCTGTGTCCCTCAGAACCTGGGTATATACAATCTGTAAACAAAAATGGTTCTGTCAGGAAAGACAATCGCTTTGCTCAATGTATACAATGCGATCTGAACTTTCAATTTTTTCATAATTTGCATTCAAAGGACACACCAAAGAACCAACAATTTTAGTAAAGTTAAAGTTATTTACTCAATTTTTCTGATTATACACAATAATGAAGGCTGTCTACAATACATAAACATACGACAATAAACAAGTGACTATAGTGTGGAATAAGTGACTTGTGGTGATACGTGAAAAGTGCTATACATAGTTAACACACATGGATAAACATAAATGGACAAAAAGGACAAGAAGTGACAGCCGCAAGCGATCCTATTGACGAAAAAGTTGGGCATCCAAGTGGGCCCAATTATATTGAGTAGTCAGTTAAGATGGACGCCAAGGCCCACACCAGAGGGTTGTGGTCTTCAATTATGTAATGTAATTATCTTCACCAGCCGGTTGAAGATGTATTAATTGGTGGGGAAAGAATTGGCCGCCAAGGCGATCCTAAATTCAAGGGCACACGTCTTCCTTCGTTCCTGTCAGCTTCGTTCCCCACCAATTAATACATCTTCAACCAGCTGGTGAAGGTCCCACTTGGATGCCCAACTTTTTTGTCAATAGGATCGCTTGCGGCTGTCACTTCTTGTCCTTTTTGTCCTGATGAAGACCCGCCCCTGACGCCTAATCAGCTGCGCAAACGCCAAGGGTCGAAACGTCGACGTTACAGTCACCCATAGTCCATCCAGTTCCCTACCTTGAATATAAAAGCAATATTATTGTCTGGGATACATGTATTAAGAAACGGACATGACAAATTAGCATTTTTCTTTTTGTCCATTTATGTTTAGCCATGTGTGTTAACTATGTATAGCACTTTTCACGTATCACCACAAGTCACTTATTCCACACTATAGTCACTTGTTTATTGTCGTATGTTTATGTATTGTAGATAGCCTTCATTATTGTGTATAATCAGAAAAAATTGAGTAAATAACTTTAACTTTACTAAAATTGTTGGTTCTTTGGTGTGTCCTTTAAATGAAAATTATGATTCACATCTGAAAAAACTGAAAGTTCAGATCGCATTGTATACATTGAGCAAAGCGATTGTCTTTCCCGACAGAACCATTTTTGTTTACAGATCATGGTGCTGGGCAGCTGATTCCACAGCTTGCCTGCACAATGTGATAGGCTCCTGCCACCCCATCTGACTCTGCGAATTTTAGAGATACAGATGAGGCCCGTGTTTGTGGATCTTAAGTTTCTCGTGGGAGTATACCAGAAAAACAGTCTCTGGAGATCAGCCGCCCCTCCGCCATATAGTGCCTTATGCACCATGCAGAGGGCCTTAAATTCTATCCGCTGCTGAATAGGGAGCCAGTGTAGTGACCTGATGGCAAGAGGTGGGGTGGCCTCTAGGAATGTTTAATAGCAGGCGAGCAGCAGCATTTTGTATGGATTGTAATTTTGCCCTCTGCGCCTTATCAATGCCTATGAAAAGTGCATTGCAGTAATCTAACTTCGAAAGAATAAGGGCCAATACCACAGTTTTCCTAAGTTCCTGAGGTATGAAGGGGAAGATCTTCCGGAGGATCTTCAATAAAAAGAAGCAGGAGGAGGTTACACGGTTGACCTGAGCCGCAAAATTAAGCCGGTCATCAAAGATGACCCCTAAATTCTTGGCCTTGTACGTTGGGACGGGACATTCGCCAGCTTCCATCTGCCGCCAGGTTTGATTCCACAAGGATTGACCGTTGCCAAACTCCATCACCTCCGTTTTATCTGTGTTAATCTTGAGATAGTTATGACTCATCCAGCTCATGATGTGTGTCAGACAAACATGAAAGCTAACAGCAGTGGACTCGGACTGTTTAGATACAGAAATGACAATCTGTGAATCATCCGCGTACGAGACCAGGGTGAAGCCATGCTCTCTGATGAGTCTGGCGAGTGGGGTGACGTATATATTAAATAGAGTCGGTGACAGTGCAGATCCTTACATGGGAGATGAAATGATTCGGATTGCACATGGGAGATGAAATGATTCGGATTGCAGATTTTCCCAGTGTATGGTCTGTTCCCTAGAGGCCAGAAAGGAGGAAAGAAGGGCCAGAGCTGCGTCCCCAATCCCCACCGCCTTCAGCCGCCGAACTAACACCGCATGATTCACGGTGTCAAATGCTGCTGATAGGTCTAAGAGGATGAGGACGGCTCTTCCCCCCCCATCCACCTGTCTGCGAATCTCCTCAGTTGCCATGATCAGCGCAGTCTCAGTCGAATGACACGACCGGAAGCCATGCTGGCTTGAGTCAAACAGATTATTGGAGTCTAAGTATTGGGTTAGCTCCCTATTTACTGACTTTTCGAGGATTTTAGCTGCAATTGGCAAACACGAGATCGGTCGATAATTCTTGACCTCGGCGGGATCCAGTGCCGGCTTTTTTAAGATCGATCTGATGCATGCTTTTTTCCAGACCGACGGATAGACCCCAGACTCAACTACTTGGTTTAAGAGGGGGGTTAGATGTAGACTAATCATCCCAGATACCAAGTGCATGATGGTCGGTGGACATGGATCATTAGGAGATCCCTATTTAGTTGATAGTAGAATGTTGTTCACTTCCTTAGGGGTGAGAGAGCTGAAACTAGTTAGTTGGCAGTGCAGTGGCTTCTTCTCCAATGGTGACTTTTGACAGTTATTAGTACTATGCACGTTATTATGGAGGTCGTTATAAATTAATTGAACCTTGGTCTGGAAAACATTCGGAGAATGAAGTTACCAATGTAGATCAGTATAGCCAAGGGTATCGGGAGGACTTGCTGGGAAGTTGAAAGGGAAAGCGATGTGCGCGTTGTATCATACAGTCCATATCCCAATCACTAAATGCAGGAAAGGCCTCTCGGAACAGTTGAACAACAAAGCCACGGAGATCATCCCCTTCTGCCCCCTCAGGGACACCCAGGGCCTGTAGATTATTCCGACACTACCTGTTCTCCAAGTCTGCCACCCTTGAACATAGAGTGGTAATATGCCTTTTCATGCTGAGTAATCCCTGAGCTATTGGCTTCCAATACCTTTTGGAGAGCCGACTGGGAAACTCCCACTACTCCAAGTCGTGACTGAACAATTTCCATGTTTTTAGACGGCTTACGGAGAACAACTTGACTCTTAAGGTGTGCAGCCTTCAGAACTAGTGAATCCTTGCAATAGTCCTCTCTATGCTGTAAAAGAAGATGATAAATAGCCCCCAGAGTGGGGGAATCCGGAGCCGAACCAGCAGAAAGAGGAGGATGGGCGCTCCCTCCCCGAAATCTAATCGAGAAGTGATGTTGGTATAGCTAGGGGGGCCGTCCCCAGAGGAGAGCGATTCATTGGAGTCAACTCAGCCCCATCAGGATCACATAACAACTCGTGTTCCGCCTCCTGTGAAGTGGTAGGGTCTATTACACCTAGATCGAATGCCACTGACACAAGGCCCTCTGTTTGATCCACTGGCAGGCTACCCCACCTGCCCCTCCGTGGAGATGAAGTAGCTGAGGAGTCAGAGCCCCCGGATATCTTTCTTGAAAGATCAGAACAGCTACAGCTGGAACTGATTGAGCCTCATGGTCTAGACCCTCATCGCAGTCACTGTCAGAGAGATCTGAGAAGCAGAAAAAAGCCTCTTGACCATCACCCTCTGTTGCAGCCTGCTCCAAGCTGCAAGGGCATAGGAGCTGGGAAGCTTGAAGAGACTAGGGCATGCCTTATAAGGTCAGAGCCATAGAGGGTCAGTCAGGCCCAAGTCCTTGCCCGGCTCCATGGACAGCGCAGCTGCAGTCAAAGGCAGGTCTGTCGTCAGAAACGCGTCCATTGTACAGGGTAACACACTGTCCCTCCTGGATCCAGCTGTGCCTGTTGGGATGATATCCCCAGATACATTCTCATTCAAGGTGTTTTCTGAGGTGGATAAAACAGATGAAACCTCCGCTCTTTCCTGGATATTCCGGGGGCAGGGGCAGGATGGCATGTACAGACTTTATCCCCTCTCAGCCCACTACGGGAGCTTATACATATGTCCCCTCTCCTTGACAAGCATTAAACGCGTTTTCTCCACCTTCAGAGATGCATCCATGCCTGCTCGACTCATCCTCTTTGGCCCTCCTTTGACAGGCATCCTGCTTGAAATCCTAGTTGTGCCTCTACAACATACCCAACATGAAGCCAGAGACTTCCTCCTTCTCTGTACCGCCTCTGCTTTAGCCACCAACAGGCTATGCATTCGCCTCCCAGCCAGAAACAATGTATCCATCAGGGCGATTGCCCCGTGATGGAACTGAGAGTGCAGTAGTTGAAAATATAGTCCTGCAACTAAACTGCACCGCAAACTGGCGGAAGCACTCCTCCCCTCTGTGACTCGGGAAGGTCGCCAGCAGCCCATTCCCCACAGGGATGCGGAGCAAGGTTCTGTGCCCCCTCGTCACCCGAAATGCAGGGCAAAGCAGTCCTTTACGCCCGGCAGGGACCCAATAGCACGCTACTGCCAAGCGAGCTCCAGCAGGAGTCAGTCACCGCTCCCGATGCTGCTGACTCCTATTCTCACTACTGGCTGCCGGCAGAGCTGGAAATCGAAGGTAGTGGAACACCATTGACAATTGACAGACTCCAGCAGTTTGGTTAGTGAATAGGGGGAGTCTGATGGTCCAGGGACACCCTTAACAGCTGGGATCAGGCTGCAACACTAGGCGGACTCAGGAAATCCGGACCCCAGTGCCGACCTAACCACGGGCCACCATCTTGTCTCTGATTCAAAGAAGACACATCATTTCTAGAGTAAAAAAAATCAAAACTTTTCAAAAGACACTTTCCTTTTCTTAAGGAATCTGCTGGGATCATGTAGTCTTTCAGTGCCAAAATGAATGCACTGCTTCCCTCCGTTTTGAGGAAAGACCTGGTCCCTAGTAATGAAAGATCTATTCAGACAGAAGTAATCCCAATTCTTTTTTGCTATACCCTTTTATTTCTACACAGATTCCCTTAAACTTTGTTGCATTTCACTTAGTATATCCTTATCTTTCTAACTAACTCAGTTTGAGGTGAATGTGATCTTCATTTTCTGAACTGAACTGTACGGCTGTTATGGTTTGTTGCTGTGCATGTACTACATCCACTTCTTTGAGAAAAGACTTCCTGCTTGTCCCAAGATACCAAGGGTGAGCCAGGAATTCCCTCATAGAACACAGTTCAAACTTTAAGGGTTCAGATTGCTTAGGGGTGGTGAGAGCACAGTGGCACCTCACATCATATTGAGACTGTAGCTGCTCGATCCCACAGCTAAACTATTCAAATGTTGGGGTGGACATGTGGCCAGCGGATAGATCTGCGGACTTTGGAATTAGGGAATCAGGTTTAAATCCCCACCTTAGCTCAATATCCTGTGACTCTGCCCAGATAACTGAAATTACCTGTGCCTGCAAAAATGTGTAACTAGTCTGGTACTCATGTAGAGTTCTCTAATTTTATTGGGCCAAATTCGCCCTAAATAAAACTACAAAGACAAACCCACTTTTTACCAACCACAGAACAGGTATTTGGCCATATCATGGTGCCAGATTGACTCAAATAGGGATCCATTAAATCATTACTGAAGGGCTTCATCAAAGACTGCTGGAAATAGCCTTTTGTGCAGGGTCACCCCCAAACCTTTTGCCTTCCTACTCCTACTTTTTGCTGAATTTGTTTTTGCTGGCCTTGGGACTCTGAACACTTTACCACTGCTACCCAGTGCTAAAGTGCATGTGTTCTCTCCTCTAAACATGGCAAATTTGGCTCATACCCAATTGGCATATTTAACTTACTTATAAGACCCTAGTAAAGTGCACTCCATGTGCTCAGGGTCTGTAAATTAAATGCCACTAGAGAGCCTGCAGCACTGATTGTGCCATCCACTTTAGTAGCCAGCTAAACATGTCTCAGGCCTGCCATAGCAGAGCTTATTTGTGCAGTTTAACCTGCCTTTTCAACTTGCCAATATAAACCTTTTGCCAGGCCTAAGCCTTCCTTTTTAATACATATATGTCACCCCTAGTTCAGGCCCTGGGCAGCCTACGAGACAGTGTGCAATGTATGTAAAAAGCAGGACATGTGAATATAGGTTTTACATGTCCTGGTAGTGAAAAACTCTTACATTCAGTTTTCACTACGGCAAGGCCTATATCTCCCATAGAATAACATTGTTATTACCTTATTACATTTTTATAAGTGTAATTTCAAAATGGGAAGATATGACTGGTTTAAGTTTGGTGTCTCTGGAATCCTTATTTAAAATCCTAAGTGATGGTGAAGTCGGATTTTAAATTAAAATTCTGAAAATGTCACTTTTTGGAAATTTGGAATTCTCTTGCCTTAGCCATTTGGCCATTCGGTGCCTGCATCCAATCTCTGGTCACATGGCTGGATGTAGTTGGCAGTTGGGCTTTGTGTATTCCTCTTAGACAGCACACACGATGGGAGCTTAGGTCAATCAATCAATCAATCAATCACAGAATTTGTAGAGCGCACTACTTACCCGCGAGGGTCTCAAGGCGCTGGGGAGGAAAAAAAGGGGGGGTGCTGCTACTGGTCGAACAACCAGGTCTTGAGTAGCCTCCTGAAGGTCAGCAGGTCTTGGGTCTGTCGTAGGCTTAGTGGAAGGGTGTTCCAGGTCTTGGCGGCGAGGTGGGAGAAGGATCTGCCGCAGGTGGTTGTTCTTCGAATGCGAGGTCGGTTGTAACTGTCCCTGTACGGTCTTCCTTATAAGATGGGCTACTTCACCCTTATACTCACCTTGACTGTACATGTAATACATACCAAGCAGAAATACTGTGTTTAATATTGTACTGATCTGCTTGTGGTGGTGTTTATGGCCTGACTGGAATGTGTACATTCTAATATGAAAAAGATTCAATGAAAAGATTTTTAAAAAACAAATAATTGGAGCTTAGGTGTGACTGAGTGGACTATCACTGGCAGGATGGGAGGGAGGATCAGGGACCAGCCTCACTTACATCTGAATAAGCAGAGACCTGTCCCAACACAAGGGCTGCATACCATCTGGAGCCAGGGCTGGCAAGGCGTAGTATTTGTGCACTTCAAATTCATCCTCTAGAAGCGTCTCCTCACTTCAAAAGCACAACTGTGTATAAAAGAAGGACCTCAGACACCACCACCTCAGTACACTTCTGGACCTGTGGATACTCTGCCAGGATGGTCTGCTGTGCTGCTGAAGGACAGTCACTCTGCAGCACTGCCTGCTGCTGGACTCCTGCTCTGCAGGCCTGCAGCCTGCTGCCCTCTTGCCTGGGTGAGAAGTACTGGGCCTGCATCCTTGAGCCCAGAGTGACTCCAAGGGCTAGTTGGCTGGCCTCCTGATCTGCAGCCTCAGGGACATAACAGGCTTCCACTCATCTTGCACCTGCACCTGGTCATCTGCGAGTCTGCGCTGCCAAGTGGTGCCACCCCAGGCCTGGATCCTTGAAAGTGTGCCTAAGGTGCTTGTCACAGGAGCCGACGCATCTTCTCTGCTGAGTGGCTCTTCCTCGAGCATAACGGACGCATCGCTACTGCTGCATGCATTGTGCCCGTCGCAAAGATCCAAATCGCCCAAAGCAGTTCTCAGAATCAACGCATCGCCCCAGTGCTGTGGCACATCTACTGCCTCGCATCTCTCGTCGATGGCAGGCTTGATGACAATGCCAGACTCCGCCTTGCAGCTCCTCAGAACGACACATTGCCAGCTGCGCACTGCATCCCCGACGCCGGACTTCTCATGGCAAGCCCCGTCGATGGGATCCTTGATGACAATGCAACAGGATCTCGCACCGCAGCCTCATCACACCTCGGACCTGACGCATTGCTTTGGCTGCATGGCGCACCTTCGGCATGGATCCACACAACATTCCGCAAACCAGGATTCAAGGTACTCTGTTCAGGGGGCCTAACTTGGTCCCTGTAACCGGCCCGCACTCCATCGTGGTTAGCCTGAACTTGTGACTTTGTCCCTGTCCGACACCACGATATATCCCAAGTTGGCGCTTTGTGCTTTTTGGCACTATTTTCACTAGAAACTTTAAAATCCAATATCACTGGTTCCACTAATTGTTTTTTTGTCATTTTGGTTTTGTTTTATTTATAAAACAATACTCTATTTTTCTAAATCCATTGTGGACCCCTTTTATGGTATGATGTTACTGTTTTACTGTTTAAAGTGTTGCAAAAATACTTTACACATTGCCTCTAAGTTAAGCTTGACAGCTCTGTGCAAAGCTACCAAGCAGATGGGTACACGTTGATTTGCCGTTTGCTTGTGCCTTACCTTTACTAGGATCGTGGATGCTGCTTGACCAGGGCATACACCCCAGTTAACCAACAACACAATTTCTTTAAAAGACTGACTGTTATTCTTTTATTGTTAGAAATATCAGCCCCCTTTGATACAGTGGCTCACCACCTCCTTCTGAAAAGACTTAGAAGACTGGTTCTTAACATCCGATTTGGCTCTAGCCTGAATTTCATCCACCCTCTAGAACAGAACACATCAAGTTAAAGTTGACCCTTACTACTTACTATGCCAACCCCTTGCGTAGGAGTTTTGCTTTGCTCATTCCTGTATGTACGCCTCTTCAATACAAATATCAATCTTCTTGCCAAAGTTATCAAGAGCTTCCAGCTTAATCACCAGAAATACGCTGACAAGCAGTTCCAACGTTTGCTCAAGATTTCATATGAAAGCAGAACTCTTCCTGTCACCAATCACCCTATGCCTCGAGGCAATACAAGAGTGGATGATAAACAATAAATTGGCACTGAATGGTCAAAAGACTGAAATCCTGTACTTCAGCAACTCTAAACTCTTGCCCTACCATTTTCTTCGTCTAAATCCTTTGGCCACAAGCCTTCTACATCCTAGCTGCTGAAAGTGTAGGCGTCTCATTTGACTAAAATCTATCCTTTAATTCAAATAGATTAGCTCATTTAATCATGTACTTACTCCCTACTTCTTGCCAGAAATCGCACTTCATTCCTGCCTCGTCATCTGAAATCCTTTTTGGTTGGTGCTTTTATGCTTTCCATACTGAACTATGCTATCTACCGCTATCTTTGCCTGTTATCGATGTAGCCTATAAACTCCAAACCTTATAAACCGGAGCTACCAGACTCCCATTCACCTTCAAACCACATCAACCTACAAATGAAGTGCTAAAAACCTACATTAGCTGTTGATAGAAGTAGGTAGCAAATTCAAGTTTCTTTTTGGCAATGAATAGTTTCAGGACAATTGTTCTGCCTATCTTCACTCTAAAACCACCAAGTGAGTACCATTCAGTGCACTCAGATCTTTAATCTACCAAACGAATTGTGAACTTTTCACCTCTTGTGTTTGCAAAGCAATACTCGTAATTTAGCCTCACGTGTGTCACTTTGGTTTCCAGTAATGGAAAACGGTCTTACCAAGAATTTGTATTCCCTCCATGTAGTTCACATTGTTCTCAATTGATAAAGATTTTTTCTGATTCAGGTTTGGACTTTTCCATTGAATACTACCTTTATGTTTTTGATTTAGCAGAATCCCTTTTTGCACAAAATCCCAGATGTTGTAAGATGTTGGACTATGGGTACACAAATATCAAGTTTTTAATATTGTGATACAGAAATATCGTGATGCAGGAATATCATTAAGAAAAATATTGAATTTCTAAGGTAAGTAATATCGATGTCAAAAATATGTATGTTGTTAATATCGTTTACAAAAATATTGTTGTAAAAATATTTTTTTAAATTATCTTTATGTAGTTTAGTGTACGTTTTCATTGTATATGTTATAAATTGTATAATTATTGTTAATATTTTTAAATAGAGTTTGTAATGTAATAGTCGTTTTGCAATGTAATTTAATTGCTAATTGTAATTTTTAGTGTCATAGTGGGTTGTGGGGTTTGTAGGGGGTACAGGGCGGAATGTAAATTAATTATAATTAATTCATTATTTATTTTAATTAAAGTAATTATTTAATTGAGAATTAATTATGTAAATTGTGTAATTAATTTATTTTTGAAGTAATATTTTAGGTGCGGGCTGTGGGGTTTGTGGGGGTAAAGGATAGGAAGTTAATTATCTATAATTAATTAATAATTAATATTAATTATTTAACTAACAATTAATTATGTAAATTGTGCAATTAAGATATTTTTTAAGTTATCTTTCAGTTGTAGGTTGTTGGGTTTGTAGGGGTAAAGGGTGGGACGTTAATTAATTATAATTATTAATGATTAGTTGTTTATTATTAATTAACTAATTATGTACCTTGTATAATTATTGTAATTACTCATATATTTTAGGTGCGAATATTGGGTTTTAGAGGTACAGGATGGGAAGTTTTTTTTGTTTTTTTTTAACAAACTTTATTGAGCCTTTATTCAGGGTGCATTACATCATGGCAAATGGTCTAGGCATTTTACATTTTTCATTGTGGTGCAACAGGACCCATTATTGATTATAATTGAGTGTACATACTTTAAACCGTGTACCCATCAGTTCCATGACATAAGAAATACAATGCAATAAACTCGGTATGCGGAGTCATTTATGTTAATCACTGATGTCACTAACGTGTCGTGACGTGAATTTGTATTTTTTCATCCCCAACAACTAAATAAACTACCCCCACCCTCTCCCTCCCCCCTTCCTGGTCTGTCAGTGTGTTGTCATTTGATTAGTCTCCTAGTCCTGCCGTATCAGGAGTGTCAACCTATATTTTCGGTGCATCGGGGCCTTTCCACGTAGTCTATTCTATTTGTCCCTTTTGGTGTGACTAATGCCGTAGTGGATCAGGGTGGTGAATCCAGTAATGGAAATGGGATATCGAATTGCGTGAGGTCTTCTAACATAACGTCCCAGTCCATCGAGATAGGACGCTTTCGCGTCTTAGTGCCGCGCTTTCCGCGTTACCCCAACTGATCACTTCTTCTCTCCATGAATGTAGTGTGGGGCTCCTTGGGGATTTCCATCTCATCGTAATTGCTCTGATCGCTAGTATAAGCGCTAAGTCCAGAAATCGCAGATGTACCTTCTGGGTTTTGGTGCGCTTGCGTAGGCCCAGTAAGCCCTCCAATATGTTGTCTGTCATTGGAAGATGTGTAATTTCTCCCAGTATATTGCGAATGTGCCCCCAATAGTCTTTGAGGCGCGGGCAAGCCCATAACATATGGACCAAACCAGCCTCCTCCTCCCTACATCTTGGACAATGATTCTGGGCTTCTGGGAACATGCAATGTATCCACTTCGGGGTTAAATACGCTCTATGGAATACCATGTACTGTATGAACTTAAGTTTTGCGTTACGGGAGACCCGCTTAGGATGTTCTAAAATACCCTCCCAGGCTTTATCGGTTATTATCAGATCTGTTGCTTCTGCCCATTTCCCACGTAGGTCCGTAAGGCAGATAGAGGCCTGTGTTCGGATACCGGTATATAGCCACCTAACTAGGTGTCCACCCCTCCCCATGTAATAAAGCAGATGTACCATGTCGTGCTGTGGAGGCTCTCCACGCTGGGGTGCGCATGTGGTCTTGATGTAGTGTACTATCATTGCATGTGTCAGGTAAAGGCGATCAGAAGCCCCAGTGGTCCTTACAAATGTGCCATGATCCATAAGTATTCCATCCCCAAAGAAGGAACCCACCTCCGTGACTCCCGCGTCCTCCCAAGCCTGTATCCTAGCCATTGTGAGTCTACCGCCCATGACTGGCAGCCCCAGTAGTGGGACGTTGGGCGCGTAGGGAATCGCTTTCGATGTGTACTGTAGGGCCTTTTTCCAGCAGTGTAGGGCCGTCTGCAATAGCGGTGGACCGTACCACGGTATTCTCGCCCTCGGGAGTAGCATACTATGTAGTGTACCTTTTTCCAGATCCTGTGTAGTATAACTTATTTCCTGTAAGTTCCTGCCAGCTGTCCAAAAGGACAGCCATTGCAATTGGGATGCGTAATAATATGCTCGGAAGTCGGGAACTCCTAACCCTCCCCTGTCTGATTTTAGCTGCAACTTCTTAAGACTTACCCTACGTCTACCACTGCCCCATATAAGTTCGACCAAGAGTGTGTCTAATAAGCGAAACGTAGATTGAGGCACCACCAGGGGCAGATTTACAAAGAAATACAATAATCGGGGCAACATCACCATCTTGGAGATGGCTATCCTCCCCATCACGGACAATGGCAGGGACGTCCAGAAGGAGATACTAGAGCGCAACGAGGCGATGGCCTTCATCAGGTTGCCCTCCAGTTGGTCTGCAGGGGTCCTATAAACGTGAATGGCCAGGTACTTAACAGTGTCCCGTGCTACCTGTATGTGATAAGTACCGAATTGGATTACATCTGGGCGAAGACCCTCTTAAAAATAAAAGGCATGGGATTTCCCAGCGTTAACAGCCAACCCAGATATAGTCTCGAATGCGGTAAACACCATAGGGAGCGGGTTCACCTCGCCTTCCAAGTCTCGCAGATATATGAGGATATCATCCGCATATATGGAGATAAGGTGCGTGACATCCAGTGTGGGAATTCCCAAGAGTCCGGATGATCGTCTCAAGGCTATGGCCAGTGGTTCTGCCGCAAGCACAAACAGGAGTGGGGAGAGTGGGCACCCCTGCCTAGTACCCCTGTGTACTGCGTATTCCGGGGATATATATCTCCCGGTGCGTGCCCTTGCGGTAGGGTTAGTATAGAGTAGGCGTATCCACCTCAAGAAGTCCTGGGGGAGGCCAAAACGCGACAGGGCTGTGAACATGTACTCCCACGTTATAGAATCAAATGCCTGACGTAGATCTAACGCCAGGCATCCCGCCCTGTCGTAGTCGCTGGGAACAGACCTCATGACGTGGTGAAGTCTTCTAGTGTTGAGTGAAGTGCTGCGCGCGGGGAGGAACCCACATTGGTCACTGTGCATAAGAGTAGGGAGAGCCGGAATCAGTCGGTTTGCTAGGGCCTTACTAAGAATTTTGTATTCGGTAGCCAGTAACGACAGTGGCCTGTAATTAGACATCTCTGCGATGTCTCGTCCCGGTTTGGGGAGTGACACCACCATAGCTTGCATTGTGGATTGCGGCAATCTTCCAGTCTCCCAAGCCACCTTATATAGTTCCGCTAGCTTAGGTGCCAAGATATCCGAATACGTCGCATAAAATTCTACGGGTAGGCCGTCTAGTCCCGGGGTTTTATTCCGGTTAAGGCCCTTTATTGCTGCCTTTATTTCCTGTTGGGTTATGGGACCTATAAGGTCTTTACGCATAGCTTCTGTGATCGTGGGGAACTGCAAGCCGTGGAAGAAGGCCTCCATGAGACCACCGTCCACGGGCGGTGGTGCCTCATATAGGGTAGTGAGATATTTACAAAATGCTTCATTAATCTCCCTTTGAGTGTAAATCAGTCCCTTCTGCGGTGAACGGATACATGTGATCAAAGGCGCCTCTATGTTATCCCTCAGTATCCGAGCTAGCAACGTTCCGGATTTGTCAGCATCCGTGTGCTTCAGTTGCGTATACGCTCTGTAATCCATGAGTCTAAGTGTTTCCAGAGTCTCTGCGTGTCTGATACGGGCCTCTTGAAGAGCTTCCCGTTTTTCGTCATCGGTCGTAGCAGCTGGTTCTAGTTCCGTCATCAGTGTCTCTGTGTCTATAAGTTTTGTATGCGCCTCTTGACGTGCCCCTATGGTAGCACTAATTGTCGAACCACGGACCACCACCTTAAACGCATCCCACTCTATGAGGTTGGAAGATGCTGTATTCCAGTTGTCTATAAAATAATTATCGACGACATCTAGTAATGTGCTCCGAAAGGGAGCGTCTTCTAAGAATTGGGGCCATAGTTTCCAGGTCGGCACCGGGGTCGGGACTCTGCCCCACATGAGAGTAACCTCCAAGGGATTATGATCTGAGAATGTCTTGGCTAAGTATGTCGACTGGTGTATTTGTGCGACCAATGCGTGTGAACAAAGAAATCTATCTAGCCTGGTGTGAAGTTGGTGTACTGGGGAGTAGAAAGAATATTCCTTGTGTGTAGGGTGTAACGTTCGCCATGCATCTACGAGACCCCAGCCGTGCATCCACGTGTTTAGGAGTTCAGCCTGTTTGTGTGTGCTGGCCCCGTTTAGGGGAGGATGGGATCTGTCTAATGCTACGTCTAGGATTGCGTTGCAGTCTCCCCCCAAGATCCAGGGAATGGTATCCCACCCCACCAAGGCTCTGCCCAGATCAGCAAAACATTTGTCTTGATCAAAATTCGGCGCATATATACTACCAAGAACTATGGGTAAACCATCTAACGTGCCTTTCAAAAGTAGATACCGTCCCTTGTCATCCACTCGCCGCTCGACTTCCTCAAATGGAACTCCATGGCGTATCCATATGGTTGCCCCTCTAGCGAAGGCTGAATAATTAGTAGTATATATTTGGCCTCTCCATTTTTTCCGAGTTTTCCCTGCCTCTGTCTCTGTCAGGTGGGACTCCTGTAAAAACACGATCTGTGCCCGTCCTCTAAGAAGGTATGCATGTATCCTATGCCTCTTGGTCACAGCCCCTAGCCCTCGTACATTCCAGGTCAATAGGTTGTATGAGCCTAGTCTGGTTTGTTTACTAGACATCTATTCCCTATTTGAATTGTTCTCCGTGGAAAACGAAGCCCATGAGTGTGTACAGACCAGTAAACCCCCATCCCTCTCAAACTAACCATACACGGCGCAGCCAACAAACAATGCTGAGCCAAACCATAAACTAAAACATACGAGAACCGTAGAACAGTGCGTGCGCGTCGTGGGGGGTGCGCACCGCTAGTCATATTATCGTCTATGTAGGTGTAGAACTCCGGTGGCTCTACTGGGCCCGGGGGGGGGTTTTTGTATATTATCTCTTCAGGTATGTTTGGCAGTGCTCAGCATAATAAGAGTTACCATATGCAGGACAATAGGGCTGTTGTATCCCATCTACCATCGTTACCCAGCTGTAGTTTCGGGCCGTTATCATCTCAACACTCTAAAGTAGTAATCAATGTGTAAGTGATGCATGATCATAATACAATGGAACAAAATACGAGCAGTATATACATTGTGACACATCCAGCCCAAACAATGTAAGAAACAGAAAAGGATACTGTCCAGCGTCCGATATCGTGACCATACTCAAATAGTCAGTCCCATGTAGCCCCGGAATGGGGATCTTTAGAATCGTCTCGCTGGTCGTCGAGCAGGCCATCTCCTGTTTGAGGGGTCACCGAGGGGAAGAGAGTGATGCTATGTCTGAATGTATAGTACTGTCTTCCGAGTCTGTCGAGATCTTTATGTTGTCCTCTCTGAAGGATCCGGCGACCGCCCTATCCTCAATCCTCTGGGCCGGAGTCGGGCCTAGTCTTGCGGAAGTCCTCGAACCTCTATCCCTGCCTCGGGGTAGTTGGTGTTGTGGCTGTACAGGGTTGTGTCTCACCGAGCCAGACAGACTCTCCTGGCTGTGCCCTAAGTCCATTACCTCGAGCCATGCTTCCACATCATTAGGACTGTCAAAGAAGTAAGATTTCTTGTCGTGCATGACTTTGAGCCGGGCAGGGAACAATAGGGCATATTTAAGTTGTGCCGCACATAGTTTCTTCTTTACCGCCTGGAAGGAGGTCCGTTGGCGCTGCACCAGGATCGTGTAGTCTGGGTACAGTGAAATCCTCTGGTTTTCAAATTGGATGTTCGCCTTTTCCCTCGCTTTTTGGAGTAACAAGTCTCTATCCCTGTAATTCAGGATCTTTTGCGATCATAGGTCTCGGGGGGGCTCCCACTTTTGGTGCACCCGTTGGAATCCGGTGCGCCCTCTCCACGCAGAAGTACGGGGACAGACCCTCAGGAGCGACATGCTCTCTGAACCATGCTTCCATAAAATCCGCTGGTCTCACCCCCTCACTCCGTTCCGGCAACCCAATAACTCGGACGTTATTTCTTCTGTTGCGTCCCTCCGCGTCCTCAATCCGGTCCTGGAGTCCAGCAACTTGGTGTTGTAGCTGTTGTATTTGCGTTTCATGTTCTTTGAGTTGGGGATCGATACTCGTCAATGCCTTGTCATGATCCCGCACCGTATCAGCAAGCTTCCCGTGGTCCGCCCTCAGTAGAGTAAAACCAGTCGTGAGGGCCCCTATCTGCTGTTCCATTATCTTCTTGGAGTCTCGGATCTCCTTTAGTATTAAATCCAGTTTCTCCGAATGGGACTCAGTCGGATTGGTGGAGGAACTGCCCGGCGCCTGGTCATTGTCGTTGGATTCAGGGGCCCCCCTCCTGCCGTCAGACCAGTGTCCAGAACTTTGCCCTTTAGTCTGCCCATCATGGGTTCCAGCCGATCCCAATCTAGGGCACCGAATCCAGGGGTCCCTGCCAATCGCGGTATACCACCCGATTTCTGTGCAATTCCCCAAGCTCCGCCTCTCGCCCGGTAATATGTCGCCACTTAGACCGGTCAGTGTTCGTAGACTCTCCTCTCCACGTCACCACCGGCTCTCCGCCTCAGCACTCCAGTCGTCAGTTCAGACCCCGGTGTGTTCTCTCTGCAGTAGTCCGTTCTCCGCCTCTCTGTAGCGTGAGCACCTTCTACATTGTTCTCCAACCGTATCACTGTCAATGTCGGTGCATCCTAGCGGGTACCTGATGTGCCTAAAAGACCCCTTCGGAGGAGGCCCTCAATATACCGGCAGGCCGCAGAGGGGAAGTATACAACAGGAAGGGCTGTCCTGTTCCAAGCCCAAATTACCACCTCTGTGTCACTCACCACCCTGTGGGATGGCGGCGTTCCACCCGACAGCACTCAATGGGCGACCGTACTTTAATGCCTGTGATGAACGCCCCTCTCCTCGTCGCCACCACCATGCCACAGCACCGTGTCTCAGCGTATACACTAGCCCCCAGGAGTCTGTCCCGCAATATGCTGCCTCCCGCGGTATGTCAGGTGCAACCACCTCACTGATCTCTGTTCAAATGCAGTTTATGAAATCCCGGGCCGATATCATAGAAGAGGTGGGGGTTATTAGGAGGGGTTGCCCGCCCACGTCCTCCAGCCAAGCAGAGCTCCACGGGGCTATTAGGGCGCTCACCTCGCTCAGCCAGGAGGCATGTCCCGCAGTGCGATCGGCGCTCCAGTCACAATCCGGCACTCTCAGGGCGCCAGCAGGCCGCGGAGGCGAAGCGAGAGGCCCGCTCCCGGCATAAAATTCCGTAGATGCGCCCCTCACCGCCCTGCACCGATGTGTCTTCATGCGGCTGTCCAGGGGCCGCTGTCGATCTCCGGGGCTCTCTCCCCAGCCGAGTCCTCCACCCTCCGCGATTGGTCTCAGGCAGTGAGGGCCGCAGTCCAGCCCGCAGTCTCCTCCGGGCTCCGCCTCCCGGCCGCAGAACCCCGCCGTCAGCTCCCAACGCCTGCAGCTCTCCCCCGCAGTCGCTGCGCAGGGCTCAGGCTGTATTCCGTCGCTGGGCAGTAACCGGTAGGTGACAAAACCCCTCAAACTGCGTTATAATTCCGCACTGTAACTTATAGGATAGTTCCCCCCCCCAGGGTCTGGAGCCTCACCAGTTCGCGTCCGCCATCTTAGGCGGTCAGCCACGCCCCCCACAGGATGGGAAGTTAATTAGGAAATAATCGATTGATAATTCATTATTCATTTGTGATTAAATATTTAATTGATAATTATGTAAATTGTGAAATTATAATATTTAAGTTATATTTTAGGTGTGTGTTATGTAGTTTAAAATTGTTTATTAATTTATAAAAAAAATTGTATTTATTACTTAATTTGTTAATTGTGTAATGCTTTTTATTTCAATTACATTTTAATTCTTGGTTGTTATGTTTGTGGGAATATAGAGACTCGTTAGGATGCCGATCGGACCGCCACCGACACACCGTCTGTGGCAGTCCGACCAACATCCATCAGAGAGGCCCGACCACTGCATTATGATGAGGTCGGATGGACCGCGTCGGTCGGAGGGATGGACCGACGCTTCCGGCGGGCTCAAGAAGCCCATCTGTCCATCGTTCGGATCGTATTCCCTACAATAGGGTTGGTACCTGCTCAGGCACCGCAGTAGGGATTCCGAAGTCCCTTTCCGACAGCCTTTCCATGGTGTACGACCGCCAAGGGAAAGGCTGTCATAGAGGGACTTTGGGGGCCCCTTGCGGGCCCCCATCCCCAGTGGCCCTCCGCTATGAGGCCTAGGGGGCACCGGGAGTGCCCCCCCAAACATATATGCCCTGTGTGCCAGTTACCAGATCAAGCCAATTACAGTGCATGGATGTTTAAAAACAACCATTTTTCCATTGCAGCTTGTGCTGCGGCCCGAAAAGGTGGGCAACACAAGTTGCAATGGAAAACGCCATGATTCCGACTGCCAACACGGCAGTCACATCATAATTAGGCGGGTGGGACGGCCGACTACTTGTCGATCGGTCCCAATCCCGCTGCGATGGCGGTCGGATGCTTGTCCGACCGCCATCGTAATCAGGCCCATGGTGTGCATTTTAATTACATTTATAATATTTGTTTTACATGATTATAATTATTAAAAATTGTAATAATCATGTAATTTGTTTAATTTTGGTTAAAATGTAGACATATAATTTTTATATTTATAACTGTACATTTTTGGTTATTTAATAGAGTTGCTAAAATATGTTATTTGTTTGAAGTGAACTACTCTCTCTCTACTGTTGCACAGACTGGAATGGGAATAGTACATTTTACCCCTCCGCAGACCAACACTTTCCCTACTGTTGCACCGACTGGAGTGGGAATAGTAATTTTTACCCCTCCTTAGTCTAACGCTTTCCCTACTGTTGAACCGACTGGAGTGGGAATAGTACATTTTACCCCTCCTCAGTCCAGCGCTTTTCCTACTGTTGCACAGTTTGGAGGGGGAATAGTAATTTTTTCCCCCTCTTGAGTCCAAAGCTTTCCCTACTGTTGCAATGACTGGAGTGGGAATAGTAAAAGTTACCCCTCCTGAGTCCAACACTTTCCCTACTGTTGCAATGACTAAAGTGGGAATAGTAAATGTTACCCCTCCTGAGTCCAATGCTTTCCCTTTTGTTGCAACAACTGGGGTGGGAATAGTCAATTTTACCCCTCCACAATCCAACACTTGCACTGCTGTTACAATGACTGGAGTGGAAATAGTAAATCTTACCCCTCCGCACTCCAACACTTTCCCTACTGTTGTACCGACTGGAGTAGGAATACTAAATTTTACCCCTCCTGAGTCCAACGCTTTTCCGACTGTTGCAACGACTGGAGTGGGAATAGTCATTTTACTCCTCCTCAGTCCAAAACATTACCTACTCTTGCACTGACTGGAGTGGGAATAGTAAATTTTACCACTCCTGAGTCCAACGCTTTCCCTACTGTTGCAACGACTGGAGTGGGAATAGTAAATTTACCCCTCCTGAGTCCAACGCTTTCCCTACTGTTGCACCAACTGGAGTGGGAATAGTAAATTTTACTCCTCCTCAGTCCAGCGCTTCCCCTACTGTTGCATAGACTGAAGTGGGAATAGAAAATGTAATCCCTCCTGGGTCCAAAGCTTTCCATACTGTTGCACAGTCTGTAGTGGGAATAGTACATTTTACCCCACCTGAATCCAACGCTTTCCTTACTATTGCACCGACTGGACAGGTAATAGTAAGTTTTACCCCTCCTGAGTCTAACGATTTCCCTAGTGTTGCACAAACTGGAGGGGGATAGTAAATGTGACCCCTCCTGAGTCCAACGTTTTCCCTACTATTGCACAGACTGGAGTGGGTATAGTATATTTATTATTTCTAAAATGTAATAGTTTTGTTAGTATTGTTTAAATATATATTATTATGTGTTTGTGTTTTTAATCTTATATTTTTAATATTAAGAAATTTATGTTTTTTAAGATATTTTTTGTGAAACATATTTTTTCTATCGTTTAATTGTTATATATAAATAAATTGCCAATGTTTATAAAGTTTATTCAGTTAATTGTCATGGTTTTTATTTTAGGTTTATGTATATGTGTGTGTAAATATATATACTTTTAATTGTTATATTAGTATATTAAAGAAATAGAACATTTTAATGTAAATTCAAATGAATAGTTTAAAATATAGTTTTAATTTGTATATGTGTACATCAACATACGCACATAAATATATATGTGTCTGTGTTTAAATAAGTATATATTTATATGTATCTTTAAATATTATTTTAACATACTTAATATACATTGCATTAATGTTATAAGTGAAAAAAGATATATTTACTGTTTTTACTGTATATATATATATATATATATATATATATATATATATATATATATATCAGACAATGGCGAAATAAAATAATTGCAGCACTTATCTGGGTCCACGCTCGTTTTTCCGAGGAGTTGGAGTTTGTGACGAGATGTTGGGATATATATATATATATATATATATATATATATATATATATATATATATATATATATATATATATATATATATCACGCTCAATTCCAAAAGGAAACACGCTGCATTCGCGGGGCGACTTCCAAAATATTTATTCGCAAGGCCGCGTTTCAGCGTTTAGCCTTCTTCCAGCTTGCATATGAATACAACAGCACTATCGTGGCAGTCTTTAAAACAGGTAAAGTGATTTCATTGGATGCAGCCTGTAAAGGGAGAAAGAGGACTGTTATATCTCGGACAAATGTCCTTTCACATCCAGCTCATACAGGGATTATAAAGTCCAATGGTAACTTTTTGGGAGCACAGAATCTTTGTATTCTCGTCTGCATGACACATATAAATATTATGCCGCTGCATGGGCACACTTCCCAAAAGTCCACAGTCCGTATCATCCTGTGCTGGCAAATACCTGCAGCCCCCCCTGTCCAAGCCACCAGTTTGATACATATACTCATTATTCTAAATACCTCGTTACGCTGCTTTGATGACTCTTCTAACTAAGTTCGACGAGGGGCCCTCCATAAGAGTCATCAAAGCAGCGTAACTGGGTATTTAGAATAATGTTATGTTATGTTAATTCGATTTCTAGAGCGCAGCGGTTACCCTGAGGTGTCCTGGCGCTATGCAGTGCCTGCAGGTTAGCGGAGAAATATGGTCAATGAGTGAACAGCCAAGTCTTCAGTCCCTTTCTAAAAGAAAGGAGATCTGCTACATTCCTCAGGTGGAACGGCAAATCGTTCCAGGCCTTGGATGTGCATGTGATGAAACTCCTACCTCCCCAACTAGCCTTTTTAAATGTAGGGATTTGGACGTTTTTTGCTCCTGTGGACCGAAGAGTCCTACCAGGAATATACCATTTAAACCTTTGCCTCAAATGGTCAGGGCCTGTTCCATTAAGGGCTTTGAAGGCGATGCAAAGGGCCTTAAAACGTACCCTTTGTTTCACAGGAAGCCAGTGTAGTTGAATTAATTCTTTTTTAACAGAGACGAATTTAGGTGTCCCTGACAACAGCCTCGCTGCCGCGTTTTGTGCTATCTGAAGCCTGTTAATGTGCTGTTTTTGGGCGTTCAGATAGAGGCTGTTGCAGTAATCCAGACGTGCCATAACAAGTACCGTGACCACCGTCCTGAGATTTCCTACCGAAAGATAAGGCTTTATTTTCCTTATAATTCTGAGTATCAGAAAACAGGCAGATAGCAAGGAGCTTATATGATCACTAAACGTGAGTCTGTTATCTACTGACACCCCCAGATTTTTTGCTTTCAAGGTAGGGGTTGGGCAGATGCCCAAATCTGCTGGCCACCAGTCTGGTGTCCATAAATGTGGGTTATTTCCAAATATAATAACCTCTGTTTTGCTTGAATTAAATTTTAGGCAATTAGTCGACATCCATCCTGATATGGCCTTCATACAATCATGAAAACGTACTCCTGTTTCCTTTTCCTCACCATCTCTAAGGGATAACACTATTTGAGTGTCATCCGCATAGGAGGTGAGTTGGAAACCAAAGGATCTTATCAGGCCAGCCAATGATATCACATATACATTGAAAAGTGTTGGGCTTAATGAGGATCCCTGGGGCACCCCGCAAGGAAGGCAAAACGGCTTGGACTTGTTGTTGTCCAAATCAACTGTTTGTGTTCTTTCAGATAAAAAGGACTGCAGGAGGTTCCAGGCAGCACCCTGTACCCCTACTTCAGACAAATGGTCCATCAAAACTTCATGATGGACCGTGTCAAAGGCTGCTGACCGATCTAACATGATCAGTATTGCCTTACCTCCACAATCCAATGCCTCCCTTACTTCCTCTTTGGATTTGATTAAGGTCAACTCCGTGCTATGTTCCGCTCTGAACCCTTATTGAGATGGGTCGAGTATATTGTTAACTTGAAAAAAAGCACTGAGCTGGGTGTTCATAGCTTTTTCTGTGATTTTTGCAGGGAGCGGAAGCCGCAAAATTGGCCTATAGCTACTTGGGTCCGTAGGATCCAGAGTTGGTTTTTTCAAAAGGGGGAGGATAGAGGCCTTCTTCCAATCCTTGGGAAATATCCCAGTGGTAAATATGTTATTAAGCAGGGGGTTTAGGGTGGATCCTATGACTTCTGGAATGAATTTCAGAACCGAAGCCGGACATGGATCTGTAGGGGATCCTGATCGGATAGAGTTCAAAAGTTTTGTTGTTTCTGATGCTTCTAACAGTGCAAACTTGTCTAGGACTGATGTAGGGTTAGATCCGATCTGAACTTTTTCCGGTGGCTGTATCCATTCACTCTTCTGAACTGAGGTGAACGTAGAAAAAATACATTCCACTTTTTGTTGGAAAAAAATAGCCAGTTTTTCGCACAGTTCTGGGCTACTTGCACTCTTGGGAGTCATTGGTGAGGCAAGCTTTTTAACAGTTTTAAAAAGTTCTTTAGGGATAGACTTAGCTTGGAGGATTTGTTCTGAGAAGAAATTCTTTTTTGTTTCCAACAATAGTTCCTTATAAAGTCTAAGACTATGCTTATAGATTTCTCTATCATTGGTTTTATACCCTTTCCTCCATGCCCGTTCTAGTCTTTTACAAGCCAGTTTCTGATTTTTTAGCTTGTCTGAGTACCAGGGGGCTGAAGGTTTGGCCCGTTTGGGGGTCCATTGTTTTATTGGAACCAATTTCTTACATGCTGCGTCTTTCCAGTCTGTATAGGCCATAGCGGCCTCGTCCACCTCGGGGGGGAAAGGGTGTAGGGTTCTTTTCAGTTCCTCATCTAATTTTAAGCCATCTAAATCCTTCCAGGCTCTTTTTTCAATCTTCCTTATGGGCTCAGGTTTGGATTTGAGGGCTTTTGACTCCTTCAGCTTGAATATAATGGCACTATGATCTGACATATCAGTGGGAGCATTGCCGTACAGGTCAGATTGGGATTGTTGGAGTAAATCCCATCTAGAGTATGCCCTTTGAGGTGAGTTGGACCTGCCACACAATGCTTGAGTTCCCCAGCCTCCATTATTTTATCCAGAATAATAGTATCTGGATCAGTGGGGGCCTCAAGATAAAAATTAAAATCCCCTAGTAGTGTAAACGAGTCTGAGCAAAGCCCATCTTCAAGTAGGGTACCTAACAACTCTAAGAAGCCACATCTAGGACCTGGAGAGCGATAGAGTAGTATCCCTTTGAAGGTATTGTGATGCTCCGTATTGAGGCTAAAGGAAAGAGCCTCGCAGGAAGCATTGGAGGCGGAATGAAAGGTAGGCTTCAATGAGTCATGATAGATGACCGCTAGTCCACCTCCTCTCCTGAGAGGTCTGTCCAAGGTATGACAGAAAAATCCTGGGGGGGTGGCTTTCACTAGATCAGGTCCTGAGGCTTGGTCTGCCCAGGACTCCATTATGAAGGTTAATTTAATGTTTTGTTCCTCTATGAATAGCGCACATTCTGTGCTATGTTTAATCAAAGACCTAGCATTCATCAGTGCACACTTAAGTGGAGGTCTGTCATCTATTTTTCTTCCTCTGCCAAGCTTTTTGTGAGAGCCATAGGCAGATTGATCTAGTATACGGGGCAGATGAAAACCACAATTAGAACAGACCCTTGGTGAGTATTTACGCACAGGCTCCAAGGCGAGCCTTAGGCATCTTGATATTCCCCCTCCTGGCATTAGCCCAAGAAGCTCCTCCCTTGTATAAGTCATAATTTCTGGAGTCACACAACCAGGGGGACTCGCCCTGAGCCCGCTCCGAGCGTGGACGGGCGCAGACGGGCTTGCCTTAGGCGTGCCACTTAAATAGGCAACGTGTGACGACTGGACCGCTAACCCCACTGACCCCCAAAATGGCCACCCACTCGTACCAGCCACGATATGGAAAACAATATGTGCAAACAGGTAAATTTGACCCCGCAGTTAAAAATAAACAGCAAACGTTATTTAAAATCAAGGCAGAGTAAAAAGCAGTTTTAAGAGTGCAGGGACCGGTCGGGCATTGAACTCAGCTCCGAACCAGCCAGGCAGCATAATGAGTATATGTATCAAACTGGCGGCTTGGACGGGGGGGGACTGCAGGTATTTGCCAGCATAGGTTGATACGGACTGTGGATTTTTGGGAACTGTGCCCACGCAGCGGTATAATATTTATATGTGTCATGCAGACGAGAATACAAAGATTCTGTGCTCCCAGAAAGTTACCATTGGACTTTATAATCCCTGTATGAGCTGGATGTGAAAGGACATTTGTCCGAGATATAACAGTCCTCTTTCTCCCTTTACAGGCTGCATCCAATGAAATCACTTTACCTGTTTTAAAGACTGCCACGATAGTGCTGTTGTATTCATATGCAAGCTGAAAGAAGGCTAAATGCCGAAACGCGTCCTTGCGAATAAATATTTTGGAAGTGGCCCCGCGAGTGCAGCGTGTTTCCTTTTGGAATTGAGGGGCATATTCTCAAGGACTTATCGCCGAGTTAGCGGCACTTTAACGCAGCCAAAGTGGCGATAGATTTATCGCCCTATTCACAAGCAGGTGCTAACAGCCAATATCGCCAGTTTTCCTGCGATAGCAGCCGCAAAAAACATCGCCACAGATGACACCGGCAACTAACGCTAATGAGATGCAGAGGAGGCGTTCCTGTGCAAAAAGCCGCGAAAACACCACATCGCAATATTCTCTATGACCAGCCAGATCGGCTATAAGATCCCAAAACAGGTGATAAGGCGCGTTAGCAGTAGGGATTTAACACCTGCTCCTACCTGGTGTTAAGTCGGACGACAACCTGCACCACAAAAGGGAGCCCAGACCAGAGCCACACCTGAAGAACAACAGATGCCATGGAGCTACTGATCATGCAGCTCTGAGCCCCAAGAGGGCCACAACACCCACCGCCACCACACCCAGGCCCCCCCCCTTAAAGAAATTTAACATCAACTCTACGAAATCATGAACAAAACAATTTGCCTGATGTCGCACAAGTACAACAATTAACATTCATGTGTGGGCAGAAAAAGGAGAATCATCCATTCATCTTTGAATTTCCAAACAAATGATTTTATTCAAATTCAACTCAAAACAACTATTCGGAAGAGCCATGGCAGGTCTTCTCTGGACAATCTGTAAGACACAGCCTGCAAGTCAAAATTCAAGATAAGAAGGTGTGTCATGCGCTCATCAAAGGACAGAGAGAGAGAGAGAGAAAGAGAGAGAGAAAGAAAGGGAGAGAGAGAGAGAGTGAAAGAGAGGGAGAGAGAGAGAAAGAGAGAGAAAGGGGGAGAGAGGGAGAAAGAGAGAGAGAGAAACAGAGGAAGAGAGAGAGACAGTGAAAGGAAGAGAGGGAGAAGGAGAGAGAGAGAAACAGAGGAAGAGAGAGAGAGACAGTGAAAGGAAGAGAGGGAGAAGGAGAGAGAGAGAAACAGAGGAAGAGAGAGAGAGACAGTGAAAGGAAGAGAGGGAGAAGGAGAGAGAGAGAAACAGAGGAAGAGAGAGAGACAGTGAAAGGAAGAGAGGGAGAGAGAGAGAGAGAGAGAGAGAGAGAAACAGAGGAAGAGAGAGAGACAGTGAAAGGAAGAGAGGGAGAGGGAGAGAGAGTGCCGACACTGTGGACCCAGGCCTCACTGCTCACCTGCTGCCACCGGTGTGTCTCCAACCACGTGCCGGCATACACTGCAGTCCACCAGGTCCCCTATCTGAAACAGAGTCCAGATGTATGAATGTCAGAGTTCATATCAGTGCACACGCCATCATCGCTTGGCCGCCCCTGCGCACACAGGCGGCTGCACCCCAGCCCCTCCCGCCACCCAGCGGTGTATGCCCGCCCCTGCGCACCCAGGCCTCACTGCTCACCTTCCGCCACCAGCGTGTCTCCAAGAGGGCCCACCACGTGCCGGTGCAAGCTCCAAGCCCGGGGCCCGCGACCTTGGCAGCCTCCACATCATGCAGCCCCGCCACGCGGGCCACCAGGTCACACACGTGATTCTGGGTCTTGATTTCGCAATGGCAGAGATCATATCAGTGCACACGGCACCATCGCAGGCTGCACACCCGCTCAGCGCCATAGGTGCCACCAACTCTGTGAACCGCGAGGCAACGCCACGTGGCGGTAGGCCCGCGCTGCCCGCTGGCTCAGGCCTACACTGCGGTCCAGCAGGGCTCACACAAACCATTACCAGTCCGGACCCCCAGGACGGCGCATCATCGCAGGCTGCACACCTGCTCAGCACCTAAGGTGCCCCTACCTCAGTGCACCGAAAGTCACCGTCCCGTGGCGGTAGGCCCATGCTGGCCGCAGTGTTTCCGGTGTCACCAACTCTGTGCAACGCAAGTCATGGACCATTTCTGAGTGAGTCCCGTGACATGCTAGGTGGACGCAGCCATGTCACCTCCGGCAGTGGGGAAGAACTGGGACACGTAGCGTCGTCGTCCCCCCCTTTACACGTACGCCGAGTGGGCTGGGTCGGCGTACGCCAGGCCAGCGCAGGGGTGTGAATAATTATCCCTGGGCTCTGGGCGTGGTTCATTTCTGGGCTGGACAGGAAACCAACTGATGCGTGTGTCTCTGTTGCAGTGTCTGCGCCACACGGCCCGCAATCGACAATGTTGCTATGTTGCATGCACCCGGAGGGCGACCGCGCACAAAGGGATTGTACAAGGAGCGCAAGGCCGCTCGGGGTCTTGGCTCATGCATGCCAACTGTTGTGTGTGTATCGCTATTGGTGCACCATAAGCCTAAGGCCTAGCCTCAATCGCAGCGCGAAAGCCACATCACATTTCCAGAATGCAAGCAGTAGTCAGACTAACATTAGGGATCAAAGCTCCTTTGTCTCAATACATAAGGCGGAAGGACATCTGCACCTCTGACCTTGGTCTTGCATGCGGCAGGCACCCTCTGAGAGAGATACCATAGCAGATGATGACGACTCCCACACTACGCACAGCGCTAATGATAGACCAACGTATACACACCCCACACACAGAAGTCCTTGCCCGAAGTTATCTTGCATGGAATATCCTTCACACTTACTCCCACATTAACCCAGGCGTACAACCGTTGCACACTAAAACAACTCATTGCTCCGAGCTGTGGCATTTCATCCACAGAACTGGCGCAGCTCAGAACAGTGCCGCTTCAACCAGAGCCACCAACGCAATGGCAGAACATCCCGGGCACATGCACAACCCCTGTCACGTGGAACTGTACCGTGCACGTAAGCTGCATTTGTTGGGGGCACTGCCACTGGCAGTGTTGCGCATCAGTTACCGTCTGCGTCTTGCGTACGTCACCTGCGTCCAGCCCTGGTTCCACTGCCGATCATGCATATTCGAGTGGCCCATGGATGTCTGCCTATCCAACACAACGGTAGCTGAACTGGATTCTGACTTGTGTGTGCACCCCCTGTTGGCCCACGACCAGGAGTGCAACCGTGATACCCGTTCATGGGATGCCTTGATATTTGGCGTATGTGCTGGCAGTTGGGCATGGGAGATAGCACAAGTCCTCGTGTGCAGTGACCACTTCGAAGCGCTCCCCCATTGGGCTGTTTTGCGGATTGGTGAAATGGCGTGGACGGAGCACATCTGTCCGGAGCAGTTAATGGATTGGCTCGCCCCGTGTTCGTTGAGGCCGACAACGACGTACTCTTGGAACTGATTGCCCAGGAAGCTGCGCTCGCATTCATGGACGAGTAACTACGTTCCTGCAGCCACAACTGCTTGTAACCCAGAGCACAGGTCCCAACACCTTGTTGCATCTTGGAGAAATGGTCACATATCCCACCACGACAGTGGACATGGCTGCATCCGCCTGGACTCAGAATGCATGTGCGTGCACCTACGCGTGTTGACACACACCTGTGCAAGGTGAGGCAGTCCCATGGGCGGAGCTGCACAGCATCGCTTGGCAAGGTTCCTTACTCTGACATTCTGCTGGAGGGAGTGCACACACATGGCAATGTAGTACTACATGTGACCTTGTTGGACCCTTTCACCTGCTCACTGTCAGCAGAGCAGACAGTTTGCGCAGTCCGGTGGTACAGCACTATGCAGATCCCATGGGCTGTGAGTCGTGTCCCCTGACACGGGGCAATGAGCATACGCCAAACATCACATGACTCGTCCATCAAGGCAAGGTGGGCTGAGACAGTTGCCATCCGTAATGATTGGTGTTCAATTTTTGCCTCCCCAGTTCTTGCACCTCTACATGTTCCCATGCTGCCTGTTAGTGTCTGAAGCAGTGGTCTGCATGTTGTGGCCCTTGTCTTGCCCGTACTGACACGCACATGCGAATAAAGTCTACGCTACTTCACTAGTGTTCAACTGTGATGAGTGTTGATTAGAATGACAACTCGTGTGCCTCAATGAGCATTGTCCGTACACAGGGAGGGACTGACTGACGCATTTCACTTAGGGGTGAGTCCCTATTGCCAGCTCCACCTCTGTAAGCCAGACATTGTGGTTGGGATAGTTGCTGGTGGACCGGTGCTCTTACGTGTCTTCAGCAATGTGAGTATGGTGTCCAACTTCTTGCCATGTGGATCAATGTGATCCATCAGAACAGGCTGTGTCCACACAGTTGAGTGTGAGTAGGTATGCGAAGAGATGTTCTGTTGTCACATGTGATGGGGGACACTACTTTAGGCCTGCTAGCGAATTAGACATTTTTACACACAGCCCCATTTAATACATGGACGTGGGGGTACGTTGGGGGGTTGCGAGATTGCTGTTCATGGGCAATGAGGCCACAGCTAGTTCACACGTTCACAGTCATCTAATTGGCCATATGGGTCAGGGTCAAACATGCGCATTGATGTCATTTCCCAGGGTGTACCTTTATGTGCAATCAATGTCCCTACATTCATCCATACTCTTATAATTGATTGAACATAGACATGACACATCTGTGTGATTTTGAATGTTTTATTCACATTCTGTGGAGTGTCGGAGCTGGATCAGTACATGGCCATGCAAAGCCCACATAACATGGTTGCCCAGTGGAGGGCCAACCAGAGTCCTTTGGGGAATGACAATTTAATCGGAAGAGGAAGAGTTCAGTCCACAGCCTGATTGCTGTGTCATTGGTAACCAGTGCAGATATGGCAGTCCATGTCGGGGTCCAGGTGAATGTCGCAGAGTGTTTCGGGGGACAGTGGAAGGTGTTGTTCCCGGGCATGATGCAGAGGGCTGAACCAAGCAGGAACAGGCCAAATGGCGGGGATGAATGCTACAACCTCCTTTCTCAAACAGAGTCATTGCCATCCACATCTTAGTCCTCTGATATGTCTTCTGTGTCAGGTGTGTGTGGTGGTGTTATGGCTGAATCACTGTGTGCCACTGACACATCAGGTGGCGGAGGTGGTATGGCTGATTCACTGTGTGCCACTGACACATCAGGGGGCGGAGGTGGTATGGCTGCATCACTGTGTGCCACTGACACATCAGGGGGCGGAGATGTGTGTGTTGAAGTTCCTGCAGCAGTCATCTGGGACAGGCTCTGTGGCAGCAATGACGAGATGATGTTCTGCAGGGCATGGAAGATCCCAGCTACATCTCGCTGGTGTACAGCCGTGGCAGCCATCCTTCCAGCCTGCATCCGCTCCATGTTCTCCATTGTCCTCCGCATCTGTGCCAACTCTGTGCTGCCATCGCTGGAGCCTGTCTGACTGGACAGTTCTTGTAACTGAGTAATGGCTCCAGCGAGGTCAGCCAGGGATTGTTGTAGAGCATGGAACAGACTGTGGGTGTCCGTTAGGGACTGTAAGTGGTCCCTGATGCGACTCATGCACCCACGTATGGCATCATGGCTGCCATGAGGTCAAAACCCACCCGCACCTGTTCAGCCAGCCCCCTCTGGCAGTCTGCCACACGGCGTTGGAATGCCATGTGTCTGTCCGTGAGGTGCTGTGAGTCCGCCGTGGTGGTGGGTGCTTCCTACTGTGTGGGCTGTGCAGGGGGTGGGGTCACCTCGATGCAGCTGGGCTGCCCTGCTCCTGGAGGTGGGGTGCGGAGGCTGTCCACGAGCCGTTGGAGGGTGTCTGAGCAGATGGCCAGGGGTTCCTCCTCATCATCACTGAAGAGATGTCTAGTCTGCTCTGCAGGAGGTGTTGATTGTCCCTCTGCAATGTAAAGGGGAGATGCAGGTTATCAGTGTGTTCCATGTATGTTGACGCATTGTACATGTTTACATACAGACTAAGCCTGGGCGGTGAACTACGCTACGCTCGCGGAGCTTGCGTAGACTCGGTAACTTCACGATTCGCTTAGAACGCGAAGTTACCGTACACTACGCAATTTGCGGCGTAGCGTAGCTGTTTTTCTTCTTCGCGCGCTCAATATGCGTTCTCGCGCGCGCGGTAACGACCTACCGTGATTCTGCGTTCGCCGACGCGACTTCCTATCCGTTCACGGGCGCCACGAGATTTGGAATCCGGCTGCACGATCCCGCGAGAGTGTGCGAACGCGAACACGTCATTCGGACGCGCGATCTGACTTCCGGCGGCAGTGTTGGTAAGATCGCGATCCCGAACACAAAGAAACTACAATCTGGCGAAGAATATCTCTCGAGCATCATAAAACCTTCTCGAAAATGATGGTTTTGCTCCAAAAACTCCTCAGATTGTGATTTGGCTGTAGTTTTTTGTGCAAGGAGTCCTTTTTTTTTTTTTACTTTTTTTTCCAAGAGGAAGGAAGTGCCTCTGATTCGCAAACTTCCTGTTCCTGTCCAGCAGGCTCCTCCCAGTGCTTTGTCCATGTGCTGTTCACTTTCATTTGGATTTGGAGCTGGAAGGATCACTTTTTGTGTCTGTCTGCTGCATCATATCATTGGATTGGATTTGAGGAATCTTGGATTTGAGATTTTACAAGTAAGTTGGAGAATTGGTGTACTTGTTTGTTTGATTGGGGCTTGTTTGTACCTACATTTTTTTGGGGATTTCCATCTTTTTTTAAATTTATTGTTGTGGCCTGTAGTTTCGGCAGGGGCCTAGTTGTTTTTCTTTGATTGGAATTTCAGCCAGTAGGCCCAGACTAGTGCCAGAGCTACCCATGGGTGCATGTTTCTGTGGTGTCTGTTGAATTTAAACATCATGTAGGGCATGCATGGATGGCATTGGATTGATTTGCAAAATGTGGGTTTTGGGGTGGTATTTCAGTTTTTGGGTGTTTGTTAAATAAATAGACCTTTTCAGCCAGTAGGTAACCCTGGGCATTCAGTTCGCGGACTTTGGGCAACTCCGCACTGCGCGACAACGCGGACTTACACTTTTTATCTTCTTCGCGCGCTCAATATACGTTTTCGCGCGTGCGATAACGACTTTTTGTGACGATCGCGATGCCGAACACGCAGAATTTACAATCTGGCGAAGAATATCTCTCGAGCATCATAAAACCTTCTCGAAAATGATGATTTAGTTCATTTTGCACAAAAAAATCCTCAGGTTGTCATTTAGATGTAGTTTGGTGAGAAAGGAGTCACTTTTTTTTTGTTTTACAATTTTTTTCAAGAGGAAGGAAGTTGCCCAGAGTCTCCAACTGCCTGGTCCTGACCTTTGTCTTCACTTTTTTGTTATTTTGGGTGGCCTGGCCATGTGGGTGGCGGCCATTTTGTAAAGCCAGGCATTGTGCTTTTGCCTCAGGCCTGCATTGTCTGTCTTGTGTTCCTTTTCTTGTTGTTGTGGGTGGCCTGGCCATGTGGTGGCGGGCATTTTGTGGGACCAGCCACTCTGCTTTTGCCATAGGCCTCCAAGCTTGCGGCCTAGTCTGCCAGTAGGCCCGGAGGTAGTCATCCTCATGGGTGCATAAAAACTGTTTCTGTGTTGTCTGTTGAATTGTAACATAATTTAGCCCATGGATGGCATTGGATTGATTTGCAAAATGTGGGTTTTGGGGTGGTATTTCAGTTTTTGGGTGTTTGTTAAATAAATAGGCCTTTTCAGCCAGTAGGTAACCCTGGGCATTCAGCTCGCGGACTTTGGGCAACTCCACACTGCGCGACAACGCGGACTTACACTTTTTATCTTCTTCGCGCGCTCAATATACGTTTTCGCGCGCGCAATAACGACTTTTTGTGACGATCGCGATGCCGAACACGCAGAATTTACAATCTGGCGAAGAATATCTCTCGAGCATCATAAAACCTTCTCGAAAATGATGATTTAGTTCATTTTGCACAAAAAACTCCTCAGGTTGTCATTTAGATGTAGTTTGGTGAGCAAGGAGTCACTTTTTTTAGTTTTACAATTTTTTTAACGAGGAAGGAAGTTGTTGGGTGGCATGGCCATGTGGTGGCGGCCATTTTGTGGGACCAGCCACTGTGCTTTTGCCATAGGCCTCCAAGCTTGCGGCCTAGTCTGCCAGTAGGCCCAGAGGTAGTCACCATGGGTGTATAAAAACTGTTTCTGTGTAGTCTGTGGAATTTTGACATCATTTAGGCCATAGATGGCATTGAATTGAATTGCGAAATGTGGTTTTTTTTGGAGGGTCTGACTATTTCACTTTTTGGGTGTGTTAAATAAATGCCTTTTTTGCGTGTGTACTGTGTAATTATAATTGTGTTGTTGTAGTGGTTGTCTAACTTTCAAAAGTGTTTTTAGCCATGTGGATTTTAGTTTTTGCATTAAAGCTGTGTGTGTTTTATAAGGCATCCTTTGTCTGCCCATATATAGGCCTGCTTGAGTTCATTGTTTGCCGTGCCTTGTGCCTGTGAGTCACCATGTTGCTGTGGGCCATTTTGTTGTGGTAGTTAGTAGTGTGCTGTTTTTGCCACATAGGCCTGCGCGTCTTTCCATTGTTCCTCTTGTCTTACTGCTTCCAAATCCATCCCCATTGCCAGCTGCAGCTCCCTGATGCTGCTATATAATACATCCCACGTGATGCACAAATTTAGGCCAAACATGCTCCACTACATTTTAGTTTTTGTTCTTTACTATTCTTATTCTTCCAGATTGTACACTAGCACTACACAGTAGCCAGGAAAGCCCTGGCCTTGTTGTCAACGTCTCATAAATGGCTACACTGTGTGTTGTTGTTCACAGAGTTTCTGAAATTTAATAATTGAGGCCACCACACACTAAGTTCTATATTATATTTGTTTGATTTGTGCTATGTTTGACTGATGTTCTGGCTTTTTTGCTTTTAGGTGCACAAAGACTGAGGAGGAGGTGTGTCATCATTGCCCGTTGCACTGCCAGACAGACATCCTGCTGCTGTACACACAACGTGACGTGTGACCTGACCAGACATCTCTGCAACTGAGTGCTGCTGACATCTGAAGAAGATGGGCCCAAAGAAAGCAAGTACCAGGTCCTCCAGTACAAAGAAAGTTGCTATTGAGAAGAAGGAACAGAAGAAGGAAGTGACACTTAAGTCTGGTGTGCCGGCCCATACCTTTTTGGGCAAAAAATTACGCCTGCAGCAGCGGTGTCCGGGGGCAAGCTGGGGGCAGCACCTCCGCATCAGTGGGCCCAACCCACCAACCCAGGGCCAAGCACATGAGTGTGGAAGAGGTAGCCAGCCTAATGGTGGAAAGCAGTGATGCTGAGCCAGAGATAAACTTATTGCTATCTCAAAGTAGTACCCAATCAACGCAGGAGGAAACACAGCAGATAAGTGGTCAAGAACAACAGCCGCAACCACCTCCCGCAATAGTAGTTGTTGTTCCTCCTGAAGTAGGGGCAGTTCAGGAAATTGAGCCTAATGCAGAGGTAGAAGAAGAAGCCACTCATTCAGAAGATCCATTGTCTTCCAAATCTCCAGCAAGGAAAAGGAGGGGTAGTCCAAGTTCTTCGCCAAGCCCCCCTTCTGATGATCTAGATGCCACTTGGAAGCCACAAACTGAGTCTGAGAGGGAGCCACGTTCCAAGACCAAGCTAGTGAAAAGGAAGGTTCCAGAAAGCCTTACACTTATGGAGGTCGATGTAGAACAGCAGGATGATGATGATGAGCCAGTCATCACGAACATCACTCCTGGCCCCGAGGAGATGGAGACCAACATTATTACCCTATCCAAAATGGCTGCGAGGGATGTAGCACGCATACCTCCACAGGTAACACCAACACGACCTACAGGTTCCATATTTGCATTAGCAAAGGCCCAGCAGCGACCTACATCCAGCACAACCACCACCTCAGTAGGAGTAGGTAGTGGTACAGCAGCACAGAGTCAAATTCAACACACACCCTCCAGTTCATCCGGCATTGGAAGTGGCACCTCCAGCAGGAGGCCAAAGTTAAGCTCCCCAGTTTGGGACTTCCTTACGGTTAGCGAAAAGGAGGAGAACATTGCTATATGCTCCATTTGTAATAGCTCTGTTAGTCGTGGTAAGCTTGGTACAAACTATGGTACCGGAGGCCAAATGACCCATCTGAAAAAACACCACTTGATCAGCTGGGAGGACCACCTTCGCGGCAGAAAAAAACTGCAACCATTGGTGTTGGTGGGGATAAAGGAGTAGAAGATCCGATCACGGTGGAAGAGGAAGGACAGGGAGACATTCTCTCTGGTAGTGGTACACAAGGTGTCCCTGACCCCAGCAGTGCAGTCTTAATGTCGCACACATCTTCAGCAACATCTCAGTGGCACAAGAGTAAGAGTCAGCCGGAGACACCATGAAGTACCAGGTCCGCACTACCAAAAAGTGCGTTGTTGAGCCTAAGAGAAAGGAAAACCATGCAGCCTACCATTATCAGCATGTTTGGGGGTGAGGGGCAGTACGAACGCAACCACCCAATAGCACGTTTGTACAATGCGAAGCTGGCTAAAATGTTAGCACTGGACCTTCTCCCTTTTTCTTTTGTTGAAGGGGTGGGTTTTCTGGAATTTGTGTCAACCATCTGCCCAAAATGGCATGTTCCCAGCCGCTACTATTTTGCCAGAGTTGCAGTTCCAGCACTACATCACGACGTGCTGGAATTGCTTGGAAAAGCCTTGAAGCAGAGTGCTGTTCACAGTATCCACCTGACAACAGACATGTGGACCAGTTGCCAAGCCACAGATTACATGTGCATCACTGCACACTGGATCTGTTTTGCGGGGGTTAGAGAACAGATATCTGCTGGTGTTGACGCTGCAGAGATTTTTCATGCCACTCGCAAACATGCAACTGTAGCCATGTTTGCCATGGAGAAATCTCATACTGCTGCAAACATTTTGGAAGAGTTTAACACCAAGGTCTTTGAGTGGCTGCGCCCAAGAGGGCTTACGATTGGTTTTGTTGCCACGGACAACGGCAGTAATGTAGTTAAGGCCATGCGCAATGGTGGCTATTTCAGGGTCCCGTGTCTGGCACACTGCATTAACATTGTTGTTCAAGACTTTTTGAAAAATGAATCCAAAGTCAGCAACTTACTGGCCACCTGCAGAAGAATATGCACACATTTCAGCCATTCTTTTAAAGCCCGGAAGCAGCTGAGGGTCATTCAACGTGAGCATAAAATGCCAGTCAAAGCGCTCATCCAGGAGGTGCCAACACGTTGGAACTCAACTTATTACATGCTTGATCGTCTGTTTGAACTGTACATACCACTCAATGCTTATGTCATGCAAAGATTAGGGGAACCTACTGTGAGAGGTATGACCGTTGAGATGGGTCAATGGGACCTCATTAAATGCCTGACTGAGATGCTACTTCCTTTTGAGATCTTCACACGTGAAGTCAGCAGGGAGGACTGTACTATGGGCCAAGCTATCCCATTGTTGCACATCCTAGAGCAACAGCTGAAGGAGGTGTCTGAAACGTACGCAGGTGTGGATGACAAACAAGACGCATATCATTTGGCGGAGACCTTAGCCGCTCGCTTATCGGAAAATACAAGGATTCAAAATAAAATTTTGTCACAACCACATTACATTAGTGCCACAATTTTGGATCCACGGTACAAAGTATTTCTGAACAGCAAGGCAGTAATTCCTTTTTCGGAAGTGGATGTTGCCAACTACAAAACTTTGATAGCTAAGGAAGCCACTATTTTCGAAAACGAACGGCTGTTAATTACAGGCCTCCCACCCCAGGCCATAACAAGTACTACAGGGCATCCAGAGTCAAGTTCTACTTCGGAGCCTGAGGGCAGTGCGTTTGCCTCCCAGCAGTCACCTACACCAACAATAACATCAACAACAGCAAGAACAGGATCATCCACAGTACAATGTGCAACTGATTGGTTTCTACGGCAGGGGTATGGTAAGTCCAGTGCTGATGCAAAGGCAAAAGAGGCCGAGCATATCGGAGCACCCCTGAACATTGAGCGGATGGTCCAGGCCTATCTGGATGACCCAACAGAGGTCTTCATGGATCGAAACCCATTGGTGTATTGGTATGGGAAAAGAAGCCAATGGACAGTGCTCAGCAGGCTGGCGATAAAGTATCTGGCTTCCCCTGTCGCAAGTGTCTCTTCTGAGCGTGTTTTCAGTGCTGCTGGTGCCATTGTAACTTCGAAAAGGACCAGTCTCTCGGCCAAAAGCGTGGAGAGGTTAACCATGATCAAAATGAATCAGCACTTTATACCACTGGATTACAAAATACGTGAATCACAGCAGGAAGAGGAGAGCGACTTGGATGACGTAAATAGTGCGTTACAGGACCTACTTCTGTCCGAACCACCAGAGTTTGAGGACGAGCTCCTCTTCCCTGACAACTAGGCTTTCAAATTGTTACTTTCTTCCTTCCTTTATGTGTCTGTGTAGCTGTCTTTCTGGTTCAAATCAAATCACAACAAATCCATCACCACCGTCTTCTCTTTTTATTTCCCTATTGGAGTTGCACGTCTGTGCATTTAACTGTCCACTCTTCAGAGTCCTGCTTCATCTTCCTGTCTCGCCCTAGTACATTTCCATCAAGCCAGACATTAGTACAAGAAATGTTGCCTTTACCAGTCCCTCCATAAGAAGTGAAACGTGACTATAGCTATCCCCCGTTTTGTTTCCGAGCCGAAACTCATCAGTGTCCGAAGGCTACCGCCTCTGCAGGCGTCCACAACTCTTCACTGTCAGAACTTGAGCAGGCATCCAAAAGTGAACTCATCACTGTCCGAAGGCTACAGCCTCAGCAGGCATCCAAAGGTCCTCACTGTCAGGACAGAAGGTACTTGGCAGAGAAAGACAAGACTCTTCGAAGAAACTTGCTGACATTTGTGCAAACTCAAATGACCAGCAATGAGCGCTACCCAGGCCGCGGCCCATCATCACAGTGCTGACCATGTGAAGCAACTTAAACTGTGACAAAGTGCCAGAGATGAATAAGACGAAAACCGAAACAGCGACTAACACTCAAAATGAATGTGGACTGGAGTAATGATGAGGCCACTGCCCCGTAAAAAAAAAAAAACACACACCTGTCAGAACTAGGCATCTGATGATCTAGACAGCCAAAGAGAAGAGCAAGACAGGTAATGATGGAATGCATTGGATGCTTGCAGACTCTGAGCGACTGCTGTTGTTTGTTGTTGATGTTGTGCATGAAGTCGAACTCTACTCTACTAGTTAATCTACAAAGTGACTCAAGTCAGTGACAGTCAATGTTTCCCTTCTTGTTGTTTAATAACAAAATTGTACTCCTACTACTGCAGGTGCAGGCCAATATCTGTTGCAATTTTTTAATATGGAATATGGACTTAATCGGAGTCACTACAGACTGAGTTGTAGTTGGACAACAAGTACCACACCATGATGATGACCATACTATCTTTGCACGCAGTCAGTCACTTGGATCGGAGATGATTCAAGGAATAACTGCATTTCATGAAGTGGCATAAGGTAAACATAAACACAACAATTCAACAAGAAAGTAAACACAGCAGACCTACATGTCCATGTAGTGGTGTAGTCGAGTGTAGTCATGATGACTGACAGCGGCGCATTGATTTTGTCACTTAATTTTGAAAATGCTAAGTTGCTGTGTATGCCTTTTGTCTGGCTCTGTCAAAAATTAAGGTAAATGGAGGTTGGGTCACGGGCTGGTGCTGTGGTGGGCCTGTTCTGTCCTGTTGTTGTTGTAGCTTAATGCTGTAAACAGAATATACACGATATATCCAAGCCGCCTCAGTCTGAAAGTGTTCTCTCTTCTCTTCTTGGACTCCACCGTAATTGATGTTTTTTTTTATTCATTGATTTTTCAATACCCCTTTTGTTTTTCCATCTAGACGTTACAGGCCAGCCTTTACCCTGTGCTAATTGCTATACTGGGAGACACAACTCACATTTACCTTACCAATCGGCATCAGGAAGGCCACCAAGATTGATGTGCGGAGCGTCCATGGAAGATAGGACCAAGAGGAAGGACGAGATTCAACTCCACAATTTGACCATGATAATACAGTAACTTTAGTATCATTCATCATTCATCTTTTAATTAATTTGAATCCTTTTTTCTCTTCAATCATTAGGACTGTGTGTTGTGTGTTGTTGTTTGTTTGCTAATTGATCCCTACAACTGTTTTTTAATTGTCTTTGCTATCTTTACAAGTAAGCCCAGTACAACATGGAATTTGGGTCTCTGAGGGCATATTACAGGCAAGGCAAATTGCATAGAATATACTGCTGCCCTGTACTGTCTAATTGTCTAGTAGGAGTTATTAAGTACTACTCATTAACCATCAAGTTATCTTCATCATCATGCATGCATTTCCTTTTCTCCTTTATAGATTTTTTGGATAAGATCATGGTCGTCTGCCAAGATTGCGCTTTGCTTTTGTTGTCCATGCGTACTGTTTTTCATTCTCAAACCTTTCCCCAAACCCCCCTTCCCATCCATTCATCAAACCCTAACCCTCTTCCCCCGGGCTGTGATTTATATTGAGGTGTGATGTGACTGCATAAAATGTACACCAATTGATCACACGCTGGCTGGGGCAGATGTGGTGAAAGCAACACTAATTCAATAGCAAGGCAGGGCGAGGAGCTTCTTCTGCTTGCCCACCCATGCTCAGTCTATGTGCAAGCCGTCACCGGCTAATAGTAGTACATCATAATTAATTGCCGGCATTGATTGGATTAATCATCAAACTCCTACCACACAGCAGTAAAGGTTACGAATTACAATTGTGTTAAGTTAAGTGACTCACTCGACACAACTACAGTTTGTAACTTCTTGTACTAGGCTGTCCCCGCCACCATTATGTTTAATTTGACTTTAGCAGTTGCAACTGCAATATTGTTTGTTTGGCAGTCTTCTTCTGTACTGTATTTTACTTCGTTCTACTACTCCTCCCACAGTCGCTCTCAGGCAAGTGACTGTCTCTTTTTTATTTTTTTATTTTTTTAGCAAATGCTACTGCCAGTGTCTACTCTACTACTACCACCACAACCATGGCATCTTCTCCATTCTCTCGGGAAACCATGCAGCCATCGCTGTGCCGTACGTAATCATCATCAATCACAGGTAAGATAAGTTTGGTGGGAGGTATAATGGACTAGGAGGAGAGACTGACAGTACTAGTAGGACAAATAACTCAGTGAGGGGTACCGCATCTATCTGTTTGTGTTACATCATCGGCAGATTATTTCAATCAAACACTGGCTGCGGCCCTGCAGCAGCAAGGAAACCAATGTGACGTTAATTCGTAAAACAGTAACCCCCCACAAAACATTAACATTGTATGTTTAAGTATAAATATAATTTATTACCCTAACAAAAATAAACTATCCCACACCTGACCCATCACTCTCCCTAACCCCAACCAATGTCCAAAACGAAAAAAGTCCAAAGAATGTCCCGAAACCCCAACGCCCAATTTCCACCCACCAAAAAAAGGAATAAAAAGGGGCAATGCAACAGGGTTCTAGATGTTATATTCGGCGGGCTTTGAGATGTTTGTCCACCAGTATTTTTACCCGCTCCTCCAGTTGCTCCTCTAGCCGTGACACCCGGAGGAGAATCTTTCTGCGAAATGCCCTGCAGTGGCATCCAGGATGGGGGACAGCAGTGCTGGCTGCTAGCGAATTGCGGCGGCAGGCGGCTACCAGACCGCGGCACCGTACCACTCGAGTTGGGGCCTGGCTGGGGCCCGGGGCATCGGACGAGGCTGCAGCTGCTGCCGCCTCCTCCTCCTCCTCCGCCTGAGCCACCAGCCGCCGGTACTCCTGACATATGGCCTCCAGTTTCCGGCGCCGGGCCATGGCTGCCAACTCCTTCCGGGATGGTTTGTCTTGAGAAGGAGTACTATCTATATCAAGAAAGAAAAAAAATATTGTTGTAACCAGTACTCTTAGCAAAACAGTAACACAAAATTAATTCAACACATAATGGCACAGTAGCACTAGCAAGAAGCACAGTACATAACATTTGTGGTAATAATCTATCTATCCTCCCACTTCCTTGGCCTCTAACATTTGTGGGAGTTTCAGGCATTATACTAGCACTATGGACTCCAACCAGTACACAGTACACCAGTCTTCTTCTTATCTCTAGTTTAGCGAAATGACATAACCTGGTTGTAGCCTGCATTGCCAGCTCGGTCATCTATGCTTGCACCCAAGACAAACATACGAGTCATGACGCAGACTCACGTTAGTTTGATTTACTACTGTCTGCAGGTGGGGAAGCTCGTATTTTTCTATTACGGGTGGCACTGGCCATACTCTCTCTATTACATGGAGGGCAATTGCTCAATTTCACAGTGCCCTGGCTACTACAAAAAGGCAGATTATATATCTGATCCAATGATCATTGCTTTTATGGGACAACGACATAAGGTCAGTAGCGGTCGGTGGTGGGACTCGGGGAGTTCTGCCTGGCGGTGACGTGGGGAGGGGCAGGGTGGGGGGTAGTAAACTATGGCCAATTACAGGTAAGTAAACATATAAATAAATAAAACTAATTTTGTTGCGCGCACTGCATCGCATTTGGCGGTGCAGTGCGCACAATGAAATTTGCTTTGTTTATTTGTATGTTTACAGTAAAGTTACCTGTATTTGGCCGCGTAATACATTCTTTACTACTACCCCCCACCCTGCCCCTCCCCACATCGGCTTTGCTACTCTGGCGCAGTTTCTTTTACATTCCCTTAAAACTAAAACTGTGCATCCCGTGACAGTCTCCACCTATGCTGTCTATGATGAATACATACAGGCATCCATCCATTCTAAGTAAATGTCAATCATTCTTCTTAATCTCTCCACAAACCTTACTTTGTTTCACCAACAACAACGCATGCGTCCACTCACTCCGTTGCTTGCCTTGGCTTTGAGTTTCACCCAAACACTGCTGATGATTCTTGCTATCCACAGTATCCACCCATACTGTGTCGCCCACCCAGGCAGGCATCCATTCTTCTTTCACCTTCCACCCATCCTTCAACAACACATGCATCTGATTCCTATCAGCCACCTATCCATGCTTCCAACGTCTCCTTCTCTGCCAGTCATCATATTAAATCTCGCCCGCCCTTCCTCCTTCCACCCTTCTTTCCCTTTTTGTTCAACACATCCATCAAGGTCATCTGATCTGACTTTTAGTCTCCTCCATAAAACTTTCACAGCTGAGTTGGAGTCAGATATAAGAGGCCATTGGTTAATCAAGTCACACTGGTAATGCTATTGATACTGCATTGCTCATGCTAAGTAAAGGGTGTCTTCTTTAACCGTTGTATAATGTTCACTACAACTTCATACCTAATAAGTCTCAACAACAGTACAGTGAGTGAAGTCCACACACCCTTCCAGCTAGTGCAATGTCAATAAGTCATGAATATAACTTACCACCGCCCGCCACTGCTGCTGGCTCCCCCCTGTAGCTCCTGCAGGTGCCGCATCTTCTCCTGCCCCTCCGGAATGCTAGAATCGCCGGTGGCCCCGCCGGCACTGGTGGTCGCTAGTACGCCTAGATAAAAACATGACACATTTTTAGATGCCTGTACACCTCCCCCTATTTATTCTTTTTCACTAGCAAGATTGAAAAAAAAGTTAATACATACATATTATTATAAATCACATTCAATAGTCCAAATCGGGTACTAGAGTACAGTCAGTAGACACTAGTAGTGTTATGGTCCCTAGGGTCATTGTTATACTATACTCTACTCTTTGCAAAGTTAGCCTGAGCCATGCAACCATTTTTCGCTTCATGTCTTTTGCGCATGTTACCTCGCAGCTTGTTGTGCAGTAACAGTAAGACGCCTTTTTGAGCCCACATGAGCACATACAGCTACTGTCTGAGCGTTGCATACAAGAGGTCGAAAAACAAGCCACTTTGTTATGGAGTTCGGTTAGTCCGTATTGCTTAGCCATAGGTAACATGTTACACTTTTTTGGCAGGACTGAGAAATGCTTGCATTATACTATCTAACACGCACCATTTTTCTCAGGCAGAGGATTCCCTTCTACGAACCAGAGATTTGCAGAGCTTATGAATGATGCATGTAACCAGTAATTCTACGTTCTACGGTGAGGAGTCTCCCAGAATTCGCACAGATCTTTTGTCTTATATCATCATGCACTTGTTGTAACAATGTTTATTGTTTTAATCTTATGCATTTTGCTGTTGGAGCTGGCTGGAGTACACTGAATTTTATAGAACAACATACAGAGCTTGTTAGTTGAAAATAAACCTTTTGAACTTACACATAGACTCTGTGGTATTTGGTGTGGTGGTGGTGGTGGACTTACACGAGTGAGTGAGCGAAAGGGTGTTATCTGTTCTGGGTTGTGTAATCATTGGGTATCTTCGGGTGGGGGTTCGGGGACCTAATGAGACACTATAGCTAGTCGTTCAGGGGATTGTGGGTTCACTTCTGACTGAGGTGTGAGGAAGGTCCAAGTTCCAAACTCCCATCACCAACATCCTATTTTCTTGTGCATAGTTCTGCATGGGGCTGTGCAGAATCCCATTCCCCACATCAGTAGTAGTATGTACTATATCCTATCAAAAATAGTCAAATATCTGGTTGGGCATTTTGTTTGTGGTAATTGTCAAAGCCTCCAGATTAAGAAGCCTAGAAGAGGACAACCGAAAGGACTGGACTCAGCTATTGGTCAATCTGAGTTTTATTCAAAACCGTACAATAAAGAGTGGCAATGCAAACTGGGCAAGCTTAGCGACAGACTAATAGTAGTAGTACAGACATTCATAGCAGAGGCAGTTAGAACTTACAGGCAGGGATAACCAGAATTTAGAAACAGATAGTCAAGTCAAGATCAAAGAATCTTTTGTAAAAAATAGAATTAGGGAGTGGAACCATAATTAATAGTTCTGAAAAAATAAGGTGCAGTAAAAGTTAGGGCAATATAAATGTTAATATTAACCACTGGAGGACTTACTGGGACCAGCAGCAGGGCCCTCGGTAGAGGAGCGGTCCTCTGGTGGTTGTCCCGCCGAATCGGACCCCGTATTCTTGCCCCTGGGTGCTGCAGATCAGTGATCATGTAAGATATAATAAAGAAAGACACAAACATTAATGATTGCTGTGAAACAAATAAATTATGTAAAAAAACGCTCAAAAAAACGTTTTAGGAAACAAAAATTGCAATACAATTGACCTATCTAATCCGATCAACTACTGGCTTGCGGGATTCACGGACAGTCTACTTATTTGGGAACACTAATTCAGTGTTCCATTCTGATTGATTCTAATAAAATCCAGAACACTAACTAAGCCTAAGTACCACCTGACCTAGCCCACCTATTCCAGGCGGGCCAATTGTTCATTAAGTCTGCATTTCCATTTTTTTAGCCCTCAAAAATGCATAGATGAGAAGGAGGACACATGCATAAATTGGTGCATAATGCATACACCAAATTGTTGGTTGGTTAAGTCTGATGTTCTGCAGCTGACTGACACTGCTAAGCTTACCACTCACTAAACAAACTACAAAAGGTTCTACTAAGGACTGGGGTAAGCAGCACTCAGTGACAGAGGATGCGTCACGCAGACCGCTCAAAAATTATCAACTAATAGTAACTAAACCTAGTATCAAACTATCAATCCATCCACCACTATTTGACAGGAGGACAAAGGAAGGACTAGAGTCTCTCTAGCAATAGCATTACCTAACTGAAGTTCTCTAAAGTAAACTCTTACATAATAATAAGGACAAGTGAGCGCAAAGTTGCAAACAAGTAAGAGTAGCGCCCAGCACCTGTGTCCTACAATCACAGAAGATTTTGAAACGTAATTTACCTGCAATGTAAGCAGCAGTATTCTTGTTATTTGTAAAACATTTATACACAAATCACAATACTTATACTACTATATATATTAGCTACTCACCAAGCCCCACGACCTCGACACCTAGCAGGTCCAACAGGTCCTGCTCCCGGTCGAGGATGTCTGACCACCGGTGGGCCAGCTGGTTATGGGTGCGCCGGACCCCTGAGCAGCGAAACACTGCCCAGCGCACCTTCGCCCACCGGCGGTGATGCTCCTGGGTCGGGTACCCGGAGCCTAGCCTGCCGCCTGCTGCCAAGGTCAAGGGGAGGTGGCGCTGAACAAAAAAAACAAGGGTGGCCACCTCCGCCTCAGTAAAAAGCTGGCGGGCTTGCACCCCTGCAGGGCGCAGTCTGCCGCAAGGCAGGCGGCGATTGGGCGCACGCGCCTTGCCCTTCGAGCCGTTACTGCTACCCTTCGCCATGGTTCTGGGGTGGGAGGACGAGGCGGAAAAGAAAAGTTAGAAGGGAGAAAAAAAAGTTACGGTAAGAAGTAGGAGCTTAAAGAAGAAAGTTATATAAAACAGTCGAAAAGTTAAAAAAACACAGTAAAAAGTAGAAAAAGATGCAAAATATAGACTTAGGCAGAGAGACAGATAGATAAGAAATAAAGAAAAATTGAAAAACAGTGTAAAAAACTAAGGATTCTCAAAGATTGAGGGAGGATAGAAAAGCAGGCCCAGAACCATAGCATAGAGTGAAAAAACAAGATGGCCGCGCCCATCGCGACCGCGTGGGTAAGTTCGCGCGATATTTCTCCTCAAGCACGCAAAAAACGTCGTGAACACGTACAAAGCGTTCCCGAACATGGAATGCGCATCGCGAGCACGCTATACGCGACCCGGAACAGGAAATAAGGGATCGCGAACGGGCGGGACAAGTGAAAAACAAAATGGCCGCGCCCATAGGCGACCGCATGGGTAAGTTCGCGCCCCCGAGCACGCAAACAGCGTCCCAAACACGCACAACGCGTTCCCGAAGAAGAAAAACGCATCGCGAACGGGCGCGACAAGCAGCTACGCACGCTCGCGTAGCTACGCGAAGCTCGCGTAGCGCCCCGATGTCTTCACGTAGCTTCGCGTAGCGCGACTACGCGAACTACGCCCAGGGTTAATACAGACTGCATGACAATGTACATTGTGACTGTTTTGGATGAGCTGGCTATTTGATGGGGGACAGTGGACATTTCAACTACATGAAGGATGTGAGATTGTACTCATACATTATCATCTCATAGTTTCCTGCTATGCCAGATGTGATTGGCCAGTTTCTACGCACAAGCGGCACCAGTTGTGTCCTCTGTTCTGTAGTGTAAGTGTTGCACTCTGTACCACATTGTCGCCAATGTTGATGTGCTGTGATTGCTATGTGTGTGTGCTGCATTGTGGGAGAGTCGCCCCTGCAGCTCTTATTTAGCGGCCCTTTATCCCTTTGGGGCGGTGTGCCTTTGACATGTGTGCTTTTGAGGGGCTGAGATGTTGGCGACTTGGGTCATTTGTGCTCTTGGACGGTTTTTGTACTCTTGTGCATTGTTTGTCTGCAGATGTGTTGTTGACGTCAGGGGTTGTATGTGCACGTGGATGTGTCAGAGTGTGACCTGCTCCTTTGAGGATGTGGTCCACACTGGGCCACCTCAGTGTCGTGTTGTGCACCATGTCATGTATTTTGACTGCAGCCATGCTATTGGTCATGCAGTGTCACTTGCATTGTCAGTGTGGCTCACAGAGCCGCTGCTTTGCTGGATTCAGCACATGTGCATGGGTAGGTTGTGATATTGGTGATAGGGAGGGGGCCCCTTTGTGCACATAGTGGACGGGGGCCTACTTGGTGTTTCTATGTGTGCTGCAGTGTGCCAAGGGTATCAGGGACATGTTCCACAATCATTGTGGGTGTGCAGTGTGCTACACATAATTGTGCATCTGTGCCATTGTGCCCATCTCCACCCGTCCCCCAGTCCCTGGTCGTTACTCACCCTGTTGCTGTTGGGTCAGGTCATGTCGGGCTGTGTCCGGACCCCAACTCCTTGCACCGTCTCCACACTGATGACTGTGGCCACCATTTCCTCCAGCTCATCCAGCTCCTCCTGTGGCGCAGGACTCCCACCTCCAGTCGCCGTTGCTGCCTTCCGGTTGGCAGCGAGTTTCTGCGTGGTTTGGCTATTCACATCCTGCCAGCGCCTCTTGACCTCCTCCATTGACCTCCTCAACACTCCGACTGCATTCATGTTGTTCACGATCGACTGCCATATTTCCGTTTGTGTTGCCAATGACACAGTGGAGGTGACGAACAGTTGTTGGTAGTGTTCTATCACCTCCGTGACGATGATCCTGTTTTCCTGCGGACTGAACCGCGTCTTCCTCTTCTCCTTGCCCTTCCCCGAGCCCGAGGTTTCTTGCTGGTCGTCTGTGGGCTTGTGGGGTTTGCGTTGTCCTCTGCACTCGGTCCGGGTGCATCCATGGTGCTATGCAGTTTATTTATTTTTTTATTTTTTTATTTCTGCTTTTATGGTGCATTTTCCCACATGACGCGTGGGAATTGCAGGCCTGTCGCTGGTTATCGCAGATTTTTTAATCGCGTTTGGCCACAACGCAACTTTTTTCGCGTTTGTGTTTCATGTTTTTTCAGCGCCGCGTTAATTTTAACGCGTTCATTTGGCGCGTTGTTGTGAGACTATCGCATGGTGCCGCCGGGTTGAGAATACAACGTTAACACGGCGTTATTTTCCCGCGATAGACTGTGATGTGCAAAGTTGCGTTAAGCTAATTTTGCGATAATTATCACGCGTTCTTGAGAATATCCCCCTGAGTGTGATGTTTGACATGGCTCCACCTCCATGTACAGGTGCACCCGTCAGGAAGAGTGCAATAGACGCCTAAGGTGGAAAGTGGAGCGGAATATATATATATTCACTGAAAAAACCATAGGTTTCAGGCACGTTATAGTTAGAAATTAGCATTTAAAAAACCTTACAAATTCACTGAAAAAACCATAGGTTTTAGGGACAGTTATAGTTAGTTGGACATTGCACTCGTACAAAACCCGTGAAATTCCCCCGTTATAGTTAGTTCAGGTAACTATAACTCGCGCCCCCGCAATGCACTGCTGATGACGTCACATATTACATCACTCATGACATGGTCAGTGACATCACTGATGACATCACTGATGACATCTCAAATGACATCACTGATGACATCACTGATGACATCATCCATAAGATAATTTGATGCATCTTCTCACACCCTAATATAAATATAAATATAAAAATGCTAATTCCTAACTATAACATGTCTGAAACCTATGGTTTTTTTCAGTGAATTTCAAAGGTTTTGTAAATGACAATTTTTAAATGTATTAATTGTTATATTTATTTTTTGATACTGATTTACTACATTTTTTAAACTATTTATTTTTAGATATTTTATTTTTTAAAATACATTGTAATTACATTATACATTACATTATAAAATATACTTTCTCAGAATGAATTACTTTAGTTTAAATACTTTGCAAATAGGCAAAAACTTTTAAGTACAGTAGTTACAGTTGTTGCAATGGGCAACACAATTTCAAACACAATGCAACATTGAGCTCAATGTGAATTTCAAGTTAAATGCAATTAGTTACTTTATGGATTACTTTTCTAACCACAGGACTGGATCCTAGATTCAGTCCTGGGACATCTCCTGTAAACAGTTGAGTAAAAGCGTTTTGGTTACAGTAGTGATTTTTAAGGAATATTATTGTATTTTAAAAGTTGACAGAAACTTTTTCACATAGAATCACCAATGTTATCCTATGGGAGGAAATTCACTTAGCAGGTAAGTAGTGTTATCGTTACTTTTTCTTACTCAGTGGTGGATCCTGGATCCAGCACTGGTGCATCTCCTGTAAACAGTTGAAAGAATGCGTTTAAGTCATAGAGGCGATTTTTAAGGAATATTTGTAGTTTGTGAAAATCGACACTTTGAAACTTTTCTGCTGAAAACCAGACAATGGATTCCTATGGAAGGAAATACAAGTTACTGGTAAATACGGTTAGAATTACTTTTCAGGGTCAGTGCTGGGCTAAAAGATGCAGCACTGGGTTCTCTCCTGATAACAGGTGAGTAAATCGGAATTCGTAGTTCGGCTGATTTTAGAGGAATATTATAAAGTTCTAAAACTCCACACTTAGAAGAATTTCCAAGTGAAACCAGTCAATGTTAGCCTATGGAAGGAAATTCAAGTTACTGGTAAGTACGGTTAAAATTACTTTTCAGGATCAGTACTGGGCTCAAAGATGCAGCACTGAGGTCTCTCCTCATAACAGGTGAGTAAATCGGAATTCGTAGTTCGGCTGATTTTAGAGGAATATTATAAAGTTCCAAAACTCCACACAAGAATTTCCAAGTGAAACCAGTCAATGTTAGCCTATGGAAGGAAATTCAAGTTACTGGTAAGTACGGTTAAAATTACTTTTCAAGGTCAGTGCTGGGCTAAAAGATGCAGCACTGGGTTCTCTCCTGATAACAGGTGAGTAAATCGGAATTCGTAGTTTGGCTGATTTTAGAGGAATATTATAAAGTTCCAAAACTCCACACTTAGAAGAATTTCCAAGTGAAACCAGTCAATGTTAGCCTATGGAAGGAAATTCAAGTTACTGGTAAGTACGGTTAAAATTACTTTTGAGGATCAGTACTGGGCTCAAAGATGCAGCACTGAGGTCTCTCCTGATAACAGGTGAGTAAAACGGAATTCGTAGTTCGGCTGATTTTAGAGGAATATTTGTATGTTACAAAAATCAACACAAACTTTTTCAGCAAAAAGCAGGCAATGATATCCTATGGAAGGAAATTCAAGTTACTGGTAAGTACGGTTAAAATTACTTTTCAGGATCAGTACTTGGCTCAAAGATGCAGCACTGTGGTCTCTCCTGATAACAGGTGAGTAAATCGGAATTCGTAGTTCGGCTGATTTTAGAGGAACATTATAAAGTTCCAAAACTCCACACTTAGAAGAATTTCCAAGTGAAACCAGTCAATGTTAGCCTATGGAAGGAAATTCAAGTTACTGGTAAGTACGGTTAGAATTACTTTTCAGGATCAGTACTGGGCTCAAAGATGCAGCACTGAGGTCTCTCCTGATAACAGGTGAGTAAATCGGAATTCGTAGTTCGGCTGATTTTAGAGGAATATTTGTATGTTACAAAAATCGACACAAACTTTTTCAGCAAAAGCAGGCAATGATATCCTATGGAAGGAAATTCAAGTTACTGGTAAGTACGGAAAAAATTACTTTTCAGGATCAGTACTGGGCTCAAAGATGCAGCACTGAGGTCTCTCCTGATAACAGGTGAGTAAATCGGAATTCGTAGTTCGGCTGATTTTAGAGGAATATTTGTATGTTACAAAAATCGACACAAACTTTTTCAGCAAAAAGCAGGCAATGATATCCTATGGAAGGAAATTCAAGTTACTGGTAAGTACGGTTAAAATTACTTTTCAGGATCAGTACTGGGCTCAAAGATGCAGCACTGAGGTCTCTCCTGATAACAGGTGAGTAAATCAGAATTCGTATAAAAACTCAGGGGTGTTTTTCTAAGTGGGGTATTGGCGCCTCCAGAGTGTGCGCTGTTTTATTATCTCGAAATGTTAGTACGGTGCAAAGGTGAGGGAAACTAACACCCTAAACCCTCAGTCGGGGACCCAAGGGAGGTCCACTAAGACATAAACTTCAATCCTATGCACACGCTGTTAAATTACTAAAACATGACCATGTTCGGCCAAATTTATGTTAAATCATAATCATATATCACACATATATATTCGAATATTTTCTTGGTTCTTTTATTCAATTCGAACGCCCAGCCAACACGTGTTTCGTCGTGGGTGATTGCCCACTCGACTTCTTCAGGGCTGTAGGAAAGGTAAATTTAACTTTAGGTTCTCCCCACCGGTTTTACTTCCGTCCCGGCTGTATTTAAATTGTTTCCCCTATTTCAATATTCTTTACGCGTGTATCCGGTTCATCAACAGGAATGCACGGAGACGACCTAAACTCTAGCGTACTCGCTATAAGATAATCGTATGCCTGTATATACAGGCTAGAATCACTAATTGGACGTTGAATACGTACGCACGGATACGGCCAGAACTGTAGCATAGTCGCTATGGGATAAACTATATGTAAATCAGAATTCGTAGTTCGGCTGATTTTAGAGGAATATTTGCACAATGGTGAAGGAAGGGGGTGGGGCCTGAGGTGACATGTCTGCAAACACGCCCTGTGGCGCGTTTTAAGTTGGAGAATTAATTCCTCCTCAATCCCGAGGGTCCCTAGGGGCCAAGTAGCCCACCAGATACCTCCAGTATGCACCAGAGAGCTGCGTTGCAGAGAGGTGTTCAGAGGCCACGCCCCTTTTTGCACCTCTCTGCAACGCAGCTCTGTGGTGCTTTCTGGACGTACCTGGTGGGCTAGTTGGCCCCCAGGGACCCTCAGTATTGAAGGGGATTTAATTCCCCATCTTAAAACGCGCCACGGGGCCTGTTTGCACACATGTCACCTGAAGCCCCGCCCCCTCCCTTCACCACTGTGCAAACGCGCCCTGTGGCGCGTTTTAAGTTGGGGGATTAAGTCCCCTTGAATCCTGAGGGTCCCTGGAGTCCAACTAGCCCACCATATACCTCCAAAAGCGCCACAGAGCTGCGTTGCAGAGAGGTGTAAAAGGGGCGTGGCCTCTGTACACCTCTCTGCAACGCAGCCCCCTGGTGCATACTGGAGGTTCCTGGTGGGCTAGTTGGCCCCCAGGGACCCCCAGTATTCAAGGGGAATTCGTTCCCCCTCTGCAAACATGCCAGGGGGCGCGTTTGCAGAGTGGTAAAGAAAGGGGGCGGGGCCTGCAGCACGATCGTTTTTTTGGGGGGGTTTTTCCTGAAGGGGGACTGTGTGGCCCCCCTTCCTTTTTCCTTTTTTTGGGCCCTGGGGACCCCATCCCCCAGGGCCTTACCCCTTTTTTTCATTTTTTTTTTAAAGGAAACGGGAAGGGGGCCGTGTGGCCCCCCTCCCGTGGCCGATTCCGGCCCCGGGGACCCCATCCCCTGGGGCATGGCCACACTTTTTTTGATTTTTTTAAGGAGGGGGGCTGCGTGGTCCCCCTCCTCAGGCCTCCTTTTGCCCTGGGGACCCCATCCCCCGGGGCAGGCCTTTATTTTTTTATTTTATTTTTTTGGTTTTTTTGGTGGAGGGGGGCCGTGTGGCCCCCCCCCCCGGGCCACTACTTGCCCCGGGGACCCCATCCCCCGGGGCTGGCCCTCTCCGTTGGGGACTGTGGGGGTCCCCAATCCCCCACAGTCCCGCCGGCTCCCCGCGTCCTCGGGAGCCGGCATAGCTTTCCACATGGGGAGCTGCTAACATGCAGCTCCCCGTGTGGAAAGCAATGTGCTTTGGATATTGGAAGCGAGAGCAGGTTTCCTGCTCTCTCTTCCAATATCCAAAGCAGTTTGCAATGACAGGGCGGGAGCCGTGAGGCTCCCGCCCTGCCATAGCAAACTACAGTGTCCCGGGGTAGGCACCCCGGGACACTGCAGGAGCCGGCCCTGGGGGATGGTGGTCCCCAGGGCCAACACTGGCTCCAAGAGGGGGGCCTTGCGGCCCCCCTCCCCACATCTGCAAAGCCCCGGGGAGGTGGTGGTCCCCGGGGCTTCGGGGTCCAAAACGGACCCCCATTTTAAATTTGTTAGTGCCCCGGGGAGGTGGCGGTCCCTGGGCGTGTGGGGGACTGGAGCCCCCCACACAGGTCATTCAATTAAAAAAGAAGCCCCGGGAGGTGGCGGTCCCGGGGCTGCGGGAGGGCGGAGAGCCCTCCCGCACCATTTTTATTTAAAGCCCCGGGGGTGCCGGTCCCTGGGGCTTGGGGGCCTTAGAGGCCCCCCATAAAATCTAAACCCACCCCCGCATGCCCCCGGGACTTGGGCCACCCGGGGGCAAGTAGCTATCGAAGCGCGGGAGACCGCGCTTTGATTTTTTTTTCTATCGGCGGGATCCGCGCACCCTAAACACATCCCGCCGATTTTTTTTCTTTTAAAATGCTTTTTTCTGCCCAGGGGGTCCTTGTGGGATCCCCTGAGCAGACCTAGGGGGTCAGGGTGTTTCTACCCTGCCCCCTTTCTGCGTTTTGCGCACTTGTTTCTTGTGCTTTTTTTTTTTAATTAGCGGGATCCGCGCACCCTAAGTGCATACTGCCGTTTAAAAAAAAAAAATGCTTTTTTCTGCCCAGGGAGTTCTTGTGGGACCCCCTGAGCAGACCTAGAAGTCAGGGTGTTTCTACCCTGCCCCCTTTGCGCTTTGCGCACTTGTTTCTGTCCCTCGGTTCTACCGAGGACAAAATGGCTGCCAACACTTCCTGATTTGGAGTGTTGACAGCCACTTGACAGCCAATTAGCATGCAGCTCGTGATCGGGAGGGTACGCGGACCCTACTCGGCCATAGATATATATGTGACTTTACTTTTGATTTTCTCAGGAACTACTGAACGGATTTACACCATTTAAGCAAAAGGCACGACACTGAACCAAGGGCTACCTCTTTGCCAAATTTGGTGTAATTCCGTTCAGCAGTTCGGGCTGTAGCCGCGATGAACGGTTCCTATGGAAAAATGAATGGGAAAACGCGTTTTGGGACCCCCTTTTTCTCGGCCCCCGCTTGACGAATCACCCGAGACTTTCAGGATAGGAGCGGACCGGAGCGCCCCAAAACGTTGGAAGCTTTTGCGAAGATTCGTCAACCGGCGCCAACGTTATTTCAAATAGAATGTTGCGGATTTCCTATGGAAAATAGGTCCTAACTATAACTATCTACTGGCGACCGCCAGTAGATATATATATATATATATATATATATATATATATATATATATATATATATATATATATATATATATATATATATATATATATATATATCATCTACTGGCGGTCGCCAGTAGATAGTTATAGTTACAACCTATTATCCATAGGAAATCCGTGACATTCTATTTGAAATAACTCTCTTGCCGGTTGACGTATCTTCGCAAAATTTTCAAACTTTGTGGGCGCTCCGGTCCGCTCCTACCCTGAAAGTCTCGGGGGATTTGTCAAGCGGGGCCGAGAAAAGGGGGTCCCAAAACGCGTTTTCCCCATGCAATTTTCCATAGGAAACTTTAGACACAGCTACAGCCCGAACTGCTGAACGGAATTACACCAAATTTGGCAAAGAGGTAGTTCTTGGTTCAGAAAGAACCCTTTTGTTAAATGGTGTAAATCCGTTCAGTAGTTGCTGAGAAAATCAAAAGTAAAAGATAGATATATCTATGGCCGAGTAGGGTCCGCGTACCCTCAGCGCACCCTGCGCGCACCGTCCCGATCACGAGCTGCATGTTAATTGGCTGTCAGCTGGCTGTCAACATTCCGATTCAGGAAATGTTGGCAGCCATTTTGTCCTCGGTAGAACCGAGGGACAGAAACAAGTGCGCAAAGCGCACAAAGGGGGCAGGGTAGAAACACCCTGACCCCTAGGTTTGCTCAGGGGGTCCCACAAGGACCCCTGGGCAAAAAAATAAAAATTCGGCAGGATGCGCTCAGGGTGCGCGAATCCTGCCGAAAAGCATCGAGCGCGGTCTCCCGCGCTCGATTGCATTTGCCCCGGGTGGCCCAAGTCCCGGGGGCATGGTGGGGGTGGGTATATTGTTTGTATGGGGGCCTCAAAGGGCCCCCAAGCCCGAGGACCGCCACCCCCGGGGCTTTATAAAAAAATGGTGCGGGAGGGCTCTCCTGCCCTCCCGCAGCCCCGGGGACCGCCACCCCCGGGGCTTCTTTTTTAAATAAATAAGGTGTGGGGGCTCCAGCCCCCACACGCCCGAGGACCACCACCTCCCGGGGCACTTACAAAATAAATGTGGGGGTCCATCACGGACCCCCAGAGCCCGGGGACCACCACCTCCCCGGGGCTGTGCAAGCTAAGGGAGGGGGGCCGCGCGGCCCCCCTCCTGGAGCCCTTGATGGCCCTGGGGACCGCCACCCCCAGGGCCGGCTCCTGCAGTGTCCCGGGGTGCCTACCCCGGGACACTGTAGTTTGCTATGGCAGGACGGGAGCCTCGCGGCTCCCGTCCTGCCATAGCAAACTGCTTGGATATTGGAAGAGAGCAGGGAAACCTGCTCTCTCTTCCAATATCCAAAGCACATTGCTTTCCACATGGGGAGCTGCATCTTAGCAGCTCCCCATGTGGAAAAACAATGCCGGCTCCCAAGGGACGCGGGAGCCGGCGGGACTGTGGGGGATTGGGGACCCCTCCACAGTCCCCAACGGAGAAGGGCCAGCCCGGGGGATGGGGTCCCCGGGGCAAGTAGTGGCCCTGGAGGGGGCCACGCGGCCCCCTCCCCAAAAAAAAAAAAAAAATTTAAACGGAAAGGCCGGCCCCGGGGATGGGGTCCCCGGGGCCTTAAATGGCCTGAGGAGGGGGCCACGCAGCCCCCTCCAAAGAAAAAAAAAATCGAGGCCATGCCCCGGGGATGGGGTCCCCGGGCCAATACAGGCCCAGGGAAGGGGGCCACGCGGCCCCCTTCCCGTTTTTTTTAAATTTAGTTTAAAAAGGGGTAAGGCCCTGGGGGATGGGGTCACCAGGGCCCAAAAACAGGAAAAAGGAAGGGGGCCACACAGCCCCCTTCAGGGACAAAAAAACAAAAAAACGATCGGGCCCGCAGGCCCCGCCCCTTCCTTCACCACTCTGCAAACGCGCCCCTGGCACGTTTGCAGAGGAGAACGAATTCCCCTTGAATACTGGGGGTCCCTGAGAGCCAACTAGCCCACCAGGAACCTCCAGTATGCACCAGGGGCTGCGTTGCAGAGAGGTGTACAGAGGCCACGCCCCTTTTACACCTCTCTGCAACGCAGCTCTGTGGCGCTTTTGGATATACCTGTTGGGCTAGTTGGCCCCCAGGGACCCTCAGGATTCAAGGGGAGTTAATCCCCCGACTTAAAACGCGCCACGGGGCGCGTTTGCACAGTGGTGAAGGGAGGGGCGGGGCTTCAGGTGACATCTGTGCAAACGCGCCCCGTGGCGCGTTTTAAGTTGGGATTAAATCCCTTCAATCCTGAGGGTCCCTGGGGGCCAACTAGCCCAACAGGTACATCCAGAAAGCGCCACAGAGCTGCGTTGCAGAGAGGTGTAAAAGGGTGTGGCCTCTCTACACGTCTCTGCAACGCAGCCCCTGGCGCATATTGGAGGTTCCTGGTGGGCTAGTTGGCCCCTAGGGACCCTCAGGATTCAAGGGACTTAATCCCCCAACTTAAAACGCGCCACGGCGCGCTTGCACAGATGTCACCTCAGGCCCCGCCCTCCCTTCACCATTGTGCAAATATTCTTCTAAAATCATCCGAAATACGAATTCCGATTTACTTACCTGTTATAAGGAGAGACCTCAGTGCTGTATCTTTCAGTCCAGTACTGGTCCTGAAAAGTAATTTTAACCGTACTTACCAGTAACTTGAATTTCCTTCCATAGGATATCATTGCCTGCTTTTTGCTGAAAAAGTTTCTAAGTGTTGATTTTTGAAACCTACAAATATTCCTCTAAAATCAGCCGAAATACGAATTCCGATTTACTCACCTGTTATAAGGAGAGACCTCAGTGCTGTATCTTTCAGCCCAGTACTGGTCCTGAAAAGTAATTTTAACCGTACTTACCAGTAACTTGAATTTCCTTCCATAGGCTAACATTGACTGGTTTCACTTGGAAATTCTTCTAAGTGTGGAGTTTTGGAACTTTAAATTATTCTTCTAAAATCAGCCGAAATACGAATTCCGATTTACTCACCTGTTATCAGGAGAGAACCCAGTGCTGCATCTTTTAGCCCAGCACTGACCCTGAAAAGTAATTTTAACCGTACTTACCAGTAACTTATCTTTTCTTCCATAGGAATCCATTGTCTGGTTTTCAGCAGAAAAGTTTCAAAGTGTCGATTTTCACAAACTACAAATATTCCTTAAAAATCGCCTGTATGACTTAAACGCATTTTTTCAACTGTTTACAGGAGATGCACCAGTGCTGGATCCAGGATCCAACACTGAGTAAGAAAAAGTAACGATAACAGTTTTTACCTGCTAAGTGAATTTCCTTCCATAGGATAACATTGGTGATTCTATGAGGAAAAGTTTCTAAGTGTCAACTTTTAAAATACAATAATATTCCTTAAAAATCACGACTGTAACCAAAACGCTTTTACTCAACTGTTTACAGGAGATGTCCCAGGACTGAATCTAGGATCCTGTCCTGTGGTTAGAAAAAGTAATCCATAAAGTAACTAATTGCATTTAACTAGAAATTCACATTGAGCTGAATGTTGCATTGTGTTTCAAAATGTGTTGCCCATTGCAACAACTGTAACTACTGTACTTAAAAGTCTATTGCCTATGTGCTAAGTATTTAAACTAAAGTAATTCATTCTGAGAAAGTATTTTTTGTTATGTAATGTATAATGTAATTACAATGTAATTTAAAAATAAAATATGTAAAAGAAATTGTTTCTAAAAATGTAGTAAATCAGTATGAAAAAAATTAATATAAAAATTAATACATTTAAAAAATGTCATTTAAAAAACCTTTGAAATTCACTGAAAAAACCGTAGGTTTCAGGCACGTTATAGTTACAAATTAGCATTTAAAAAACCTTTGAAATTCACTGAAAAAACCATAGGTTTCAGACACGTTATAGTTAGAAATTAGCATTTAAAAAACCTTTGAAATTCACTGAAAAAACCATAGGTTTTAGGGACAGTTATAGTTACAAATTAGCATTTAAAAAACCTTTGAAATTCACTGAAAAAACCATAGGTTTCAGATATGGTATAGTTACAAATTAGCATTTAAAAAACCTTTGAAATTCACTGAAAAAACCATAGGTTTTAGGGACAGTTATAGTTAGTTGGACATTTCACTCGTACAAAACCCGTGAAATTCCCCGTTATAGTTAGTTCAGCTAACTATAACTCGCGCCCCGTAATGCACTGCTGATGACGTCACATATTACATCACTCATGACATGGTCAGTGACATCACTGATGACATCACTGATGACATCTCAAATGACATCACTGATGACATCACTGATGACATCATCCACGTGATAATCTGATGCACCTCCTCACACCCTAATATAACCTTTGATACACCCACTCTAAATTACAGACTGCCATTCGCAAAACCATAGACACTCCAACACCAATAACTACATACCCACTCACTGATTCTTAGGTCTACACACACACATCCACTCACTCACCCGTACAGTCACTCATACTTATGGTCACTCAGTACAGGACTATCATATGCACTCTTACTCCTATATAGACACTCAAACACCGCCACTCATCCATAGAGGTACTCACACACCTAGTCAGTCATGCAAATAATTAAACACACTGCCATTTACTCACCTATACAGTTATACACACACCAGCTCACTTAATCATACAAATACTAGCACATTGTTACGCTCTAATACAATCACTGATACAAGCACACACTCATCCATACAGCCACTATCACAATCACTCACTCTAGCTTATAGCTATTTATATACTCCAACACACATATATACTGCCTTTCACATATGTAGTTAGTCACACATGTACCACTGGGGCATACATTCACTCACTAACACACTCTTACACACACTTACCCACCCATACAGTCTATCACAGATGCACTCTTGAAACCATCCACCCAGTGAATCACCCACTCACACATCTATGCACAGAGTCGCACACACCCCTCCCACACAAACACTCAGGCACCCATACAGATACTCAGACAACCATTCAATAACTCATATAGACACTCATGTAGCTATTCACAAACACATGCAGCCACTTACACAGCAACAGACAGACGGATACAGACATTCACCTAGTTTAGTCACTAACCCATGCATTCAGTAAGATACGTTAAATCACTCACTTATAGAGTCAGTCACGCACCTACTAAATCATCCATACAGACACTTATACACCCATTCATTCTTCAATACGTCTTTTCCTATATATATTAAAAATATTTAAACTTTACAGAAACACAGTCACTGCATGATGTCATCAGTGATGTCATTTGAGATGTCATCAGTGATGTCATCAGTGATGTCACTGACCATGTCATGAGTGATGTAATATGTGACGTCATCAGCAGTGCATTGCGGGGCGCGAGTTATAGTTAGCTGAACTAACTATAACGGGGAATTTCACGGGTTTTGTACGAGTGAAATGTCCAACTAACTATAACTGTCCCTAAAACCTATGGTTTTTTCAGTGAATTTCAAAGGTTTTTTAAATGCTAATTTCTAACTATAACGTGCCTGAAACCTATGGTTTTTTCAGTGAAAATATATATATATATATATATATATATATATATATATATATATATATATATATATATATATATATTAAAAATGATATTGATGTAGATTTTTTTCAATATCAGTGTAAAACGATATTTTTTTCGATATTTTTTACTTACCATTATATGTATAGGAAAACGCTATTTTTGTGATTGATATTTTTGACACAATATTTTTGTATCACAATATTTATGGTTTCGATATTATGTCAGTGAATCTGGACTTTGCATACACAAATTTAGCATGGCATGCATGACACTCAACATACTTTTCAGTTAGGCAATAGTTAATAAAGTGTAGAGTAAAGTTGTTTAATGTACAGTTTGGCATCCATTTTGCCTTGGAGGTGATAAATAAACTGCCAGAGCGAGTTTTGAGCGAGGCCAGAAATTGGATTTGCCTTTTTGCTGTCATGTTCTTTTGCTTAACCTCACAGTATTCCTGTCAAATAATTTACCCCCAAAAATATTTGAACAGTATCTCCAGGAAGGCTAAACCGAAATTCTAACACATGAGCAAAGCATGCACCTGGAGACATTACAGACCTCAAGTGCCAAACATTAGAAGGCGAAACGTGCTCAAGTAATTTGGGGTCCATGCAGAGAAGTAAGACGCCGTGAAAACGTATTGATTATTTTCATAATGCTTTACACAGCTTTCACTCAACCTCTTCTACTAGCCACTATCATGAGGAATCAAAATGGCCACTGCTTTCAAAGCCCCTGTGGTTACCTCCAAACCGATCAGAATCTCTAATGTCCCTCTTCTCTAATTTAATTACATTTTTCTTGCAATATGTAACATCAGCTCACCAATATAATATGCAGAATGATTTAAAAAGACCAAGCGGAGTACTGCACCCTTTGCCCCCGCTAACCTAATATCAGCATCGGAATACTCTATTTTCATTTTAAAGGTCATGTTTCATCACCACTCGAATTGCTCCAGGCACCGAGTAACACGAAAAGAAATAAAGGGGAAAAAAACAATCATAACGCCATTAGATGGGCTGACTGCAGACGTACAGCGCGTCTCAGGAGGCAGCCATGACAGGTCTATTGTCCAAGCGGAGGGACACACATGCAAAGTAGACAGTGCGCAGGAAGGCTTTGAATATTTAAAGGAAGACACTGGTAGCTCATCCCAGTGGGACACAATGAAAAGGGAAACCTGATTAAATGTAATGTCATTGTCACTTATTTTCTATTGCTAAGGATTATATAGGTAGCCATAGCTACCGCAGTGCTCAGACACCATGACCGGCGACATCCTCTCACTCCAGTCGGCGACAAAGGAATGAATTATTCACTGCAAGAATGGGATTCGTCACTGGCTGTGTTAGTCATAAGACAATAAAAACATTGGAAGTCTTGAAGGCACGTATAAATATGTATTGTTCACACTTTGAAGGACGCCTGTATTTTCCACGTCCTTCGTAGTACCGGGCGTACTGTTGTTATCACTAAGCAGCACGGTGCCAAATGCTGCGTGACGCGTGACTGGAGAAAACCAAAGACTTCTTAACACTCATTACCTGCAACTTCTTGTTAGAACCGCCCATAAAAAAGTCTTAGTTGTGCAACCCAACATTGTTTCTCCATATCTTCAAAAATTCCATCAAGTAAATAGTTTCAGGACGGGCCGGCAGGGCACAACAGAAACACATACTTGGGGACAAGCCTTTGCTGCTTTGGTTGGTGGGTCCATCCACGTACCCTCGTCATCTCCTTGTTGGTGAAGCCCAAATATTATTTAAAATAAACCTTTTGATAGGAGCTTGCAAGGTGGCGCCAATTGAACAAACATAGGGGCTGGAGTGTACTTTTCATGACTGGTGGGAGTATGTCAAAAGTTTAGCGTGACTCGCCAGCGCCTAGGCATGGGATGAGGCCCCGCATGCGCTACAAAAAGCACTAGACGCTCATAGGTTACAGTATTAACATTCCCAACCCCCACCCTCCTGTCATTTCAATCACAGATCCAGGCCATCAGAACAGAATGACAAGCAGAACAAAGGTAGCCTCAGTGCGATTAGGGGCCTTATTGTACCATGTCTGTCTGGCTGAGCCTCAGCTCCAGCACCAGGAGTTGAAAAGAGGTGTTGAAAAACATGCATAGTGACTTGACCAGATGGTCGCCATTTTAATTTCAGGGCATATACAAATTCTACGGTTGTAACAGTCATTAAATAGTATTCTTTTTTAGCCTTGGAGCCGTCCTATTTTGAATGATGCTTCTCCTGCCAAGTATGAGCTGCATCTCTGGGCAATCATTATAAGTGGTTGCATTTAAGTGCTGGTAATATCGCACCGAGTGTTACCTATACCTATTGGTAATATCGCACCTAGGCCCAGATTCTCAAAGGTGTCACGGAATGCAGCGCAGCAGCCAAAAGTGTTGCACTGCGTTGAGTCACAGGGAGAGAGCAGGACAGCACCATATTCACAGAGATATGTTTCGCTCCTTCCCTCTCCCTAGCGCCGACGCTGATTTCAGCTGCTGTGTGCCAGGCACACACCTTAGCGCCATATTGCTAGGGTGCATGCCTGAGTCTACCAGAGGTTTTGTACAGGAAGGGTACCCTTCCTGTACAAAATACTATGGCTAGACAAGTGAAAAACCTTTTCCTACTTTGCATGTGTGCTGCACTGTACAGCACACGTACAAAGTCGGAAAAGGAAGGAGAAATGAAAACATTTCTTGTTTTAACGCCTGCTTTTCAGCTGCATTAATTTTTGGCGCTAAACCCTGTCTACTAATGTTAGTAGATAAGGTTTAGTGTCAAAAAGCATGGGTGGTTGCATGGGACGCTAAGGTACCACCCATGTAATTCACCCCTGGCACAAAGTAATGCAAAGCAGCGTTTGGTGCTGCTTTGCGTTACGTTTGGGTATTTTCCAGCACAAAACAAGTTTGGGCTGGAAAGTGAATCAGGAAAAAACCATTTTGTGCTGGTTAGCGTCACTTTTGTGTTACTAACCCAGAGCAAAATGTTTGAGAATCTCCCCCTAGTGTTACTGATATTGCCAATATCTGTGGACCCGATTCACAGAACTAACTTAAGACAAAATCCTAAACTTACTACGTTTTTGGTATTCACAGAAGGCACTTACTCATTTTGGGATTCACAGAAGGCACTTACTCATTTTGGTGTTCACAGAAGGCACTTACTCATTGATGAGTAAGTGCCTTCTGTGAATACCAAAATGAGTAAGTGCCTTCTGTGAATACCAAAATGGTAGTAAGTTTAGGATTTTGTCTTAAGTTAGTTCTGTGAATCGGGCTCCTGGTATGACCTGGGATCACGAGTTGATCAACTGTAGAGCAGTAGGGAATGGGCAATAACATGCAGGAATCAGTGCTTGTACACCAGTTCCCTCATGTAAACACATAACAGCAGGCATTTTAATGAGGACTAAGTACTCTATTGTTTGAGATGGAAGATTTGTCCCATGACACGTGGGATTATTGCACCCAGGAATACAAGGTGCGGCAATCCGCTTCATTCCTGATTCCTCAATGGACTGGTAACTATGAGTACTAGAACCAACGGATATTCAAGGCCACTCTTTTTTTTTAAATTCTTTTTATTTCAAACATGCTCAGCACAGTAGAATGAATGTACAGAACTTAAGGCAACTAACTGTTTATGTGACAATGCTGTTTCTCCAAAAATACAGTGAAAGAACCAAGATTACTGTTGTATCCTCAAATTAGAAACTTATTTTTATTCATAGCAAATAATAAATGTTACACTAAAGAACTCACTCATACGGTCTCATTCATGTCTACATGCATACCTCACATCCAAAAACATTACTTTTTCTCAAAAAGTTTACAAATTACAAAAGCAATCACAAAAGACATACATTTGATATATTTTTTTTAAAAACACAGGAGCTAATCTATTCTGCTCCGACACTGTTTAAATCATTAATTCAATGTGTACATAACAATTTGAACAATCCTTCATATTGTTTTTGCATATGGACCGACAGTGGGGCATCAAAATCTGATAGTATCCGATGATTTCTACGCGCGTTTCGGCACAGTGTGTGCCTTCATCAGGAACAGCCACAACTTTAACCACTTGATATCTTCTATATTGCAACGATACAGACGTTTCTAGTTGTTAGATAATACGTGCGGCATCTGTGCTCTTAGATTCCAAACGGGGCGATTGGACATCATCAGAATATCTATCATTGAATAAAGAATAGGGAGGACAATCATCTTTCTGTCCCAGGATGGGCGCCTTGCATAAGCCATATTAATTGGACGACTGTCAGCACCACTAAACCTGCCAACTATCTATGCGCTCGTGAACACAACAGATATGTTACCTTTTTGAATCGTAATCGTTTCGGGTACTAGTTTGAAGGCACCAGATCACCAAAACTTATGCGTAGCACGTCTCCAAGCTTACGAGCCAAGAGCACAGACGCCGCACGTATTATCTAACAACTAGAAACGTCTTACAGGCCGAGAGCGACCCTTGACCCTGCTTGGTAGGTCGCTCCCCCTCCGCACAGCGCCGCCTGTGTGTCCCTGCCCCAGCTGCCGCTGCTGAGGAAGTTCGAGGCCCTCCTCCACCCACAGGCTACCACCTGCGCCTCATCCCTGGTGGCCAGTGGTAGGCTGTAGGTTTGTATCTCTTTGCTTGCCGTTATTGTCTGCCTTATTGTATCCTTGTTTGCCTTTTCTGCCTTTACTGTTTGCCTTCTGATCCCCTCGTTGCCCCTGTATTTCTGTGCCCTTTTCTGCCTTCTGTTCCCCTCTTTGCCCCCGTGTTTCTGAGCCCGTTTTGCCTTCTGTTCCCCTCGTTGCCCCTGTATTCTGTGCCTTCTGTGCCCTTTTTTTGCCCTCTGTACCCATCGTTGCCCCCGTGTTTTGAGCCCATTTTTGCCTTCTGTTCCCATCGTTGCCCCTGTATCTCTGTGCCTTTTGTGCCCATTTTTGCCTTCTGTTCCCCTCGTTGCCCCTGTATCTCTGTGCCTTCTGTGCCCATTTTTGCCTTCTGTTCCCCTCGTTGCCCCTGTATTTCTGTGCCCTTTTCTGCCTTCTGTTCCCCTCTTTGCCCCCGTGTTTCTGAACCCGTTTTGCCTTCTGTTCCCCTCGTTGCCCCTGTATTCTGTGCCTTCTGTGCCCTTTTTTTGCCCTCTGTACCCCTCGTTGCCCCCGTGTTTTGAGCCCATTTTTGCCTTCTGTTCCCCTTGTTGCCCCTGTATCTCTGTGCCTTCTGTGCCCATTTTTGCCTTCTGTTCCCCTCATTGCCCCTGTATCTCTGTGCCTTCTGTGCCCATTTTTGCCTTCTGTTCCCCTCGTTGCCCCTGTATCTCTGTGCCTTCTGTGCCCATTTTTGCCTTCTGTACCCCTCGTTGCCCCCGTGTTTTGCGCCCATTTTTGCCTTCTGTTCCCCTCTTTGCCCCTCTCCGCTCCCGCTCCAGCCGCTGCGTCCCCTGCGGCCCCGCCCCCCTGACTGACCATTCGCTGCCCCTGCCTTCCGCCTCCCAGCTGCTCCTCCCTCCCACCTCCCCATATATGGCGGCTGCTGTGCGGCCGTGCCTAAGGCAAGCCCGTCTGCGCCCGTCCGCGCCTGGACCGCGCCCAGTGCCAGAACCCCTGGTCCTTGCGCCCCCCGCACCAGCCACGACGACCGACGCCGATACGATGCCACCACACTCCACGCTCTCAACCCCGGACGGACACACACCTGCTTCAAGGCCGCCCCGAAACACACTCATGGTCCCTTCACCTGCCGGAACTGCAGCTACACCAGCCTCAGAGCCGCCGAAGCGCCCGCCAAGAAGGACCTCAACCACCTCCGATGCATCCTACTGAACACCCGCTCCGCACGCAAACACGCCGTCGAGCTCTGGGACCTGCTCGACACATCATCACCGGACATCGCCTTCCTGACAGAGACCTGGATGAACGACTCCTCCGCACCCGACATCGCCATAGCCATCCCAGACGGCTATAAGATCACCCGCAGAGACCGCACCAACGGAGTAGGAGGAGGAATCGCCATCGTCCACAAGAACACCATCAGGGTCTCGACCAGCACCGACGACATTCTCTGCACCGCCGAACACATGCACTTCCAGATCCACACGGACCCCAACACCACCCTCAGAGGCACCCTCGTCTACAGACCCCCTGGACCCCGACCCCAGTTCAGCGACTCCATCGCCGACCTCATCAGCACGCACGCCCTGACCTCTTCCGACTACATCCTCCTCGGAGAGCTGAACTTTCACCTGGAGAACAACAACAACAGCAACTCCACCACCCTGATCGACAACCTCGCCAACCTCGGACTGAGACAGCTCGTCACAACACCGACCCATTCCGCCGGCCACACGCTCGACCCCGTCTTCTCCTCAAGCTCCCACGTCTCCTTCAGCCACACCACCGAACTCCTCTGGACCGACCACCGCTGCATCCACTTCACCTTTCAGAAACCCACCAAACACCACCGCACCCAACAGATCCCCCGCTGCTGCTGGAGCAAAGTCACCGAAGACCAACTACGGGCAAACCTCGCTCTCAGCCCACCCACCGACCCCTCCAACACCGACGACGCTGCCTGCAACCTCAGACGATGGATAGACGACTGCGCCAACACCCTCGCCCCGCTGAAAAAACCCACCTACAGTGACACCACCAAAAGAGCCAGCTGGTTCACCCCGGAACTCCTAGCATCCAAGCGTACCTGCCGGAAACTAGAGAAGAAATGGCACAGTGAAAAGACACCGGACAGCCACGCAGCCCACAAAGACGCCATCCGCAACCACCATCACCTCATCAGGTCCGGCAAAAGGATCTCCTTCAAAGACCGCCTCGACAACAACGCACACAACAGCAAGGAGCTCTTCAACATCGTGAAGGAACTCTCCAACCCCAGCTCCAACACCAACGACATCCCGCCGTCGCAAGCCCTGTGCGATTCCCTCGCCACCTTCTTCCACCGCAAGATCGCCAACATCCACGACAGCTTCAACACCCAGACAGCCCCAACAGACACCGACACACCAGACCCGCCGCACACCATCGACCACGACCCCTTGCCAGCCTGGGCCAACGTTAGCATCGATGACACCATCAAGACCATGAGCACAATCCACTCCGGCTCCCCGTCAGACCCTTTCCCGCACCACATCTTCAACAAAGCCAGCAGCTCCATCGCACCCCACCTGCGCAACGTCATCAATCTCTCCTTCGAGACCGCAACCTTCCCAGAGAGCTGGAAACACGCCGAGATCAATGCCCTACTCAAAAAACCCAAGGCGGACCCGAGAGACCTCAAGAACTTCCGGCCCATCTCCCTGCTTCCGTTCCCAGCCAAGGTCATCGAGAAGATCGTCAACAGACAGCTAACCCGATACCTCGAAGAAAACAGCATCCTGGACCCATCCCAGTCAGGGTTCCGCAGCAACCACAGCACCGAGGCTGCCCTCATCGCCGCCACCGACGACATCAGGACCCTGCTGGACAACGGTGAGACCGCAGCCCTCATCCTGCTGGACCTCTCCGCCGCCTTCGACACTGTCTGCCACTGCACTCTACGCGCACGCCTCCACGACGCAGGGATCCGAGACAAGGCCCTTCCTTGTCTCGGATCCCTCTCCGGCAGAACCCAGGCAGAACCTCTCCGGCAGAACCCAGAGAGTCCACCTCCCCCCATTCCGATCCGAAGCCTCCGAGATCATCTGCGGCGTACCCCAGGGATCATCCCTCAGCCCGACACTGTTCAACATCTACATGGCCCCGCTCGCACGCATCGCAAGACAGCACGACCTCAACATAATCTCCTACGCCGACTACACTCAACTGATCCTCTCCCTCACCAAGGACCCCTCGCCGCCAAATCCAACCTCCACGAAGGAATGAAGGCCGTTGCCGATTGGATGAAGAGCAGCCGACTAAAGCTGAACACGGACAAGACGGAGGTCCTCATCCTCGGCTCCAACCCTTCAGCCTGGGACGACTCCTGGTGGCCAACGACACTGGGGGCAGCCCCGACACCCACCGACCATGCACGCAACCTGGGAGTCATCCTCGACTCAACGCTCTCCATGGCCAAGCAAGTCAACGCAGTCTCCTCCTCCTGCTTCAACACCCTCCGCATGCTCCGCAAGATCTACAGGTGGATCCCGACAGATACAAGAAGAACAGTCACCCAGGCCCTCGTCAGTAGCAGACTCCACTATGGGAACGCCCTCTACGCAGGAGCCCCGGCCAAGCTCATCAAGCGACTGCAACGCATTCAAAACGCCGCCGCACGCCTGATCCTCAATGTACCACGCCACATCACCCCCCACCTGAGGAACCTGCACTGGCTCCCCGTCAACAGGAGAATCTCCTTCAAACTCCTCATCCACGCACACAAGGCACTCCACAAGACCGGTCCAGCCTACCTCAACAGACGACTCTTCTTCTATGTCCCCAACCGCCAGCTCCGCTCCGCCGACCTCTCCCTCGCCACCGTCCCTCGCATTCGAAGAACAACCACCGGCGGCAGATCCTTCTCCCACCTCGCCGCCAAGACCTGGAACACCCTTCCACTCAGCCTACGACAGACCCAAGACCTGCTGACCTTCAGGAGGCTACTCAAGACCTGGCTGTTCGACCAGTAGCGGCACCCTCCCCCCCTTTTTTTTCCCCAGCGCCTTCAGACCCTCGCGGGTAAGTAGTGCGCTCTACAAATTCTGTGATTGATTGATTGATTGAGAAACAGAAACGGGCCGCGTATACCACCTGCACATTGCCAATTACATCTTCAGCAAATGCAGGCCCCTGCAACGCACATGAGGCTCGTTGGTTTCCTCTTGGCCATACCTCAATAAGTGCTGCTTGGCAGGACCCCACACCTCAGATCCTAATCCGCCGCCAACTCACATTGGCACTGCAGTACATGGCACGCCCACGGTGAGGGGCACAGTTGATGAGGCAGCCATCTTACCGGTGAGGCTGGGTGATCGGGAACCATCCACTGTCGCGCATGACTAGGCGCTAGGCTGCTCACCTGAGGGCACAAAGGGGCGGCATGTACCCCCTGAGAACTTCTACTGGCATAGCACGGACGACGCACTTTGCTGATCACTGAACTGAGCAATACCCCCCTTCGGCATCGTCCTCACACCCGGAGGGTGCAATTGAGCGGACACACAGGCACAGCCACTCAGGCCTACACTCGATCCACCTGGGAGCGGAGGGCCCAGGGGCACGGGATCAACGCGGGGAGGCTGACGTCGCATCCTATCTACTGCTGGCGCCCGTGGTGCTGTATGGTGGGCGCTTGTGTTATTCCTGGACTTACCTTGCCTCAGCGCGGACGGGACTCCCCGTGAGGCACTATACATGCACTGCTAAACAGCGGTTATGGCCTACCCACATAGCTGACCTCTTCCGCTATCTGATGATGTCACAGCTGGGGGCAAAAAGACATTGTTAGTTACTCTTGTGGTGCCTTATCTACAGTCCCTCTCGTAGGCTCATCGTACCACTCTTCCTCCTACACTTCAGCGCCTGGGTTCCTGTGCTGCTTGCCTCATGGCGCCTGCACGTACAGTCAACTACACTCTGCAAGATGGGCAAAGCGGACGCGAAACAGACACGATTAACATTCGAGGCAAAAAAAGGCACCCGTACTCAGCAGGAAGACCCAGACCATGCCCAGGAGGAGCCTCCGCTAGAGACGGGGCAGCCACAGGATCTGGACATGAAGGAATTGCCCCTTGCTGTGCGACAGAGCCTCACATCCATAGAAAGCAAAATGGATGTTATGAACGCCCGAATGGACGCAATAGTCAACAAACTTGACAAACACGAGGAGCGCATAAAAGAGGCCGAGCGCCGCATCTCCGACACAGAGGATACTACAACACAACTGCAAAAACAAGCAGCACAGATGGATAAACTTCTTCGCGTCATTGCTGCCAAAAATGAGGACCTCGAGGCGCGCAGTCGCCGCAATAACATCCGCGTGATTGCCATTCCGGAGAGCACCAATACTGGTCGGATGGAGGAGTACATTGAGCAGCTGCTTCGTGAAATGATCGGAGTTGACGTATTGTCTTCCCAGTTCATCGTGGAAAGGGTGCATCGATCCTTGGGCCCTAGACCGCCACCGGGGGGCACACCACGCCCTATAATCGCGCGGTTGCTCAACTACCGCGACCGGGATGCGGCGCTCAAATTGGCACGTGAAAAACGGAATCTCACATTCCAGGGCAATGCATTTACTCTCTACCCTGACTTCACGGCCGCTGTTCAGGAAGAAAGACGGAAGTTCACTCCCGCCAAACAGAAACTTTGGCAAGCACAAATCGACTACGCACTCATGTATCCGGCCAGACTGAGGGTGACTCACCAAGGCAAAAAACATTTTTTTTCAAACCCGCACCAGGTAGACGACTTCTTGAAACGCATCAAGTGGTCTAACCATCAGCACGCTTCACAAGAACAAGTACAAGGATCGACCTCACCGGATAGAGCATAGCATGCTCAAAGCGCCTTCTGATCCTAATGGTTGTGGGGTGGACGTATTACATGCTTACTTTCCTTGTTCTGGTTGAGGATACAACCTTCATCCAGCTGATGAGACGACAGGATGCGGACTCCTTCTCCTGATGGAACGCAGGGTCAGACGCTCCAAGCCCAGATACATTTCCTCCTGGGGATGAATGACATTTAGTACCGAGCACCCCTCTCCCTAACGAGTTTGTTTCTTCATTGCATTGTAACTCGGAGGGGAGGGTGCCATTGTGCTTGTATCTAGGAGTTCCCCTCTAGGGTGATCCCCTTACTGCCAGATAACAATGCAGGATGATTTTTGTTCTTCGGGCTACGTGGTTGGGGGTGGGACTAGTTATTCTGGCATGATTGGGATGCTACAGTGGGTGGGGGTGGGATGGGGTATAGTTGTGGGACATGATGCAGTACTGAAAAAGATGCAGATGATGTTCTCTTTGCATCTATACCGAGTTGTAGCTGTAGATCGTACATCGCTATTTCTTTGAGATTTCACCACTTCACATGGCCGATGTAACTACTAAACAGAATTTGCACCTTCTGACATGGAATGTCAGAATGTGATCCGCGGAAACGCAGGCAGATTTTGGCATATCTGGACCGTCATCACATCCAAATTGCCCTACTCCAGGAAACACACCTTAACCCTGCTCAAGTACCATCTTTTGCGGGGCGGTGGGCAGATTACAGGACATTTTCATCATACTCCACATACTCCAGAGGCACAGCCATACTTATAAAAAAAGGCACCCCATTTATTCCTGCTGGGTCATCGCAAGATTCACAAGGTCGTCATTGCATGGTTTGGGGAAGGTTAGGCACAGACTCCGTCACAATAGTTTGCTGTTATGGCCCCAATATTGATGACCCTGACTTCTTCGCCATGCTTTGGGGGAGGATTCTTGACATAGGCTCCACTCACCTAATATGGGGGGAGACTTTAACACTACCCTTAACCCAGAAATGAACAGGTCCAACCCGGCACCACAGCACTATACCAGATCGCATAAGTTACTACGTGACCTCGTGACTGACAATGGGTTACTGGACACATGGCAACATCTGCACCCATGCACAACCGAAGGCACACATTACACAGCCCTGCATGCCTCTTGGGCCATATTGGATTACTGCCTGGTTTCACGCTGGGCTTGGCCCATCGATAATGTCAGTAACCCACCTGGCGAGAACATACTCTGACCATTCTCCTGTCTGCCTGACACTACATCCTCCAGGGTATGACTCCCCTACTAGAAGTTGGAGAATGTTGCCTCTCACTCTACTGGACACTGCATTTCACAACGAGCTAGGGCAAGAAATTACAGATTTCTTCCAAAGAAACCTAGGATCCGTTGATAGCGTAACAACGGTTTGGGAGGCCTTCAAGGTCACCATTGAGTTCGCATTTCCAAGAGTTCGGGAGTACTACGTGACATTCAGGGTACTCTGAGGAAATTGGAGGGTGAACTCAAAGCGCTAGAGGCCACTATCTCAGGTAGTGCAGATGGGGCAGCGCAACGGGCCTTCCGTGAAAAACTTTCAGAATACATAGAGACGGCGGAACGAGAGACTCGATTCAGAGGCAAATACTGGGTGGCCCACAGATATGGGGAGGGGAGCGCCCAGGCAGAGCCCTAGCAGAAGTAATCCGTAGGCCTCGTTTCTCTACTAATGTTCTGGAGATTGCAGGACCCAATGGTGCTCACTACAGAGACACCGCGGAAATACTAGACGCATTCACTACACATTATTCCACGCTGTACTCTACAGGAAGACGCAGCGATCTAGACCTGGCCCCATATCTGGATGATGTTGCCTTGGGGTGGTTGGGGGACTTACAGAGGGAGTTTTTGATTGCCCCATTCAAACTGGATGAAATAAGGGAGGCTATTATGCAGATGAAGTCCGGTAAAGCCCCTGGGCTCGATGGACTCCCCATCGACTTTTACAAAGCATATATAGATCAGCTTGCCCCCATCCTGCAGACGGTTTATAGGTAAGAGCAAGCCGATGGCATTCTTCCGCCCTCGATGAGAGAGGCGCTCATCATTTCCTTACTGAAGCCAGGGAAGCCTGCAGATCACTGCGATTCATACAGACCGTTATCCCTCATCAATAACGACGCCAAAATACTAGCGAAGGTATTGGCTAATCGACTCAATCTGCTGATGGACAAACTGGTCTTACCGGATCAATCCGGGTTTATTCCAGTTCGAGCAACCACGCATAACCTGTGCACCATCTTCTCCATATTGCAGAACGTGGCTCCCAAACTAGCCATTGCAGCAGTTATTCTAGACGCCACAAAGGTGTTCGATTCCGTAGAATGGGACTATGTGCTCTGCATCTTGCAGCGCATGGGTATGCCGATAGGTTTCTTTTCTTGGATCAAGCTGTTATACCATTCCCCAACAGCAAAGGTCTTAATAAACGGGCATTTGTCACCTGCTTTTTTAAACACTAGGGGTACCAGACAGGGGTGCGCACTCTCCCCTCTGTTGTTCGCGCTGGCAATTGAGCCACTCGCAGCTCCATTGCGGCAGCATCATCAAGACAAAGCCCTGAGGTGCCCCTCGCGCCAGGTCCTCATCTCTTTATATGCAGATGACATTACCTTGTATGTTAGGGATTCAGAGCAGAATTTAAACCCTCTGAGAGAGTTCATAAAGTTTGGGAGGCTCTCGGGAATCCACATAAATTGGGGTAAATCGCAGATATTGCAGACTAGTGTGGGGAGGCAAACAACCGCGCCTACAGTGGGACATCCTAACCAGGCCATACTCGCAGGGAGGGTTCGGGGTTCCGAATCTTGAACTATACTACATATGTGCTCAAGCTCATTATGCCTATTTTTGGTTTCACCCTCCCAAATACATGCCACAAATAGCGGTAGAGGAGTGGCTTGCAGATCCTATTCCGCTGGCTGGGGTGATATATAGCACCCCTCAACCCCGAGACAAAGCCACCAAGACGGTCACATGCACAATTCTGGCGTGGAGGCGACTTTTGAAACAGTTACAAGCCCCTATGCTCTACTCTCCAGTACTCCCTCTACTGTATCACCCCCGCATGCAGATGCTTCAGGAGACAGTCTTCAGGCAAAGCATGGCGAAGATCGGTGTTACATGCTGGGGGACCTGTATCACAATGGAACCTTTCGCTCCTTAGAACACTTATTCCATAACATACTAACTTCGCCATTAGATGTGTTCCTTTATGTCAGGCTTAGGCAAGGCATACGCGATGTTACCCCGAGTATCCACAGGAGCCCCCGGTATTGACTCCTCTGCACACGATGCTTCAGGCCAAGACCCCGGCCCATGCCGTCTCGACACTCTATCGCACAATACATACACATCAGGTGACAGAATGATGCCACGCTCACACACAGTGGGACGAGGAACTCGGTTTGGAGCTATCCGACAACCAGTGGACGTACTGCTGCCAGCAGACAGAGCAGGTGTCAGCAGCTAGCAGAATGCGGATCACGCAATGTAAATTCCTGCACCAACTATACTATACACCAGCCAAAATACATAAATACAAGCTCAGAGATACAGAAAGATGTGACAGATGTGGAGTAGAGGGGGTCGATTTTTTACACTTGGCGTGGAGCTGCGCGAGTGTACATGAATATTGGCGGCAAGTCTTTGTAGCTCTCGAGCAGATGACTTCAATGCCCTTAGAGATGTCTCCACTGCTAGCGCTGCTAAGATACACTGAACTAGTAGACAAACCTACCCGCAGGTATGTTGCCTTGGCCCTGCTGATGGCCAAACGTCGTGTGGCATGTAGGTGGGGGCGGGGAGGGCTCTGAAGTTTAAAGATTGGATCACAGTTTTAATTTACTGTCATGATCAAATGTCCAATTATGCCAAGATGCTCCCCATGGCCTCTCGGCCTAAAGATATATGGGGCCCACTTCAGACCTATCTACTCTCCCATTCAGCAGCTTTAGCGGCCATGGATGAGTGATCGCTGCTGTGATGGCATTGCTGGGTACTGGCAGGTTGATTATCGCATGTGCCAGAAATAGTGCAATGGTTGGATTGTTACATGGAAATGGGTCAGCGACCTGTGTCCTGCTTGTGTCCTTTCCTGCGGGTATGCTATCTACCTCCGTTCTCAGTTGTCTACTAGAACATGCTACATAGACCTTCGTCGGCGTAGTAAGTACAGTGTATCATCCATTGTACTATGTCTCTTCTCTTTCAGGTTCAAGACTGTATGTAATGATGTACTGATCTGCAATGCATTATGAATATCACCTTTGTTATAGGTACATGTGCTCCTAGAGGTTACGTGCATTGGTCTGTACTGTCTGCAACATGAAAGTTTGAAGATGATTTTGCTTGTGTTTTATGTTTGCATAAAACCTCAATAAAGACATTTAAAAATATATATATATAGGCCTGATTGCGCCAGATGTCCCCCAGATGTTCTATCCCTATTAGTTCCCACTTGGAGAAGCCTTGTAGCTCACTCACCTCTCCGAGCAAGTCACTACACCACAGGGGGTCATTGTCGTTAACCGCTCTCCCTACCCCTAGAAGCCCGTAGCCTCTTGCCATGCCCTGACTACCACCTTAGTATGATGCGGCAACCCCCTATGTAGCTTCCTTTGGTAGAGTATTGCCTCATATCCTCTTCGCCCCATAGCCTGCCTATCAACGCAATATGCTGGCTTCTGTCTCCACAAATACCCATTCATTCACCACAAGGAGTTGGGTCACCCAATAGTATTTAGGATGTCTGAGATCGCCAAGCCACCCTCATAGACCCCCCCTGTGCAGTTTGGCCAGAGCTATATCAGGTACTCCGCACTGCCACAACAAAGTACAAACTTTGCCGTCCACCCTCCGAAAAAAGTACTTAGGAACTCTATACGGCGTGTTCTGGAGCATGTAGAGTAAGCACGGGAGTGTCATCATTTTATATAATGCCGCCTTTCCCACCAGGGTCAATGGGAGCGTACCCCAATGTTTCACATTCCCCCTTCAACCTGTCCAATTGTGGCTGGAGATTTTTGTCAAAACAATTCCGGGGTTCTCTAGTAATATACATCCGTAGATATTGAAAACCTCCAACAAAGAACGGCACCTGGTAGGAATGGGGGAGCCTTACCTCCCCCCCTCCAACTGAAATACCAGAGACTTCGATCAATTAATGCGATAGCCCAAGTAGCTGCGGCAGAGATCAATATATGCAGCACCCTGTGTATGGAAGAGGCCGGCTTGGTCAAATAGAGCATTATGTCATCTGCTTATGTTGATATACGCTCTTCCCAGCCTTCCCTGCAGCTCAGCCCTCTCACCAGAGGATCCTGCCATATCCAGGCCGTGAGAGGCTCAAGGGCCAGGGCAAAGAGCATCAGGGAAAGTGGGCACCCCTGCCTGGCACCCCTCAGCAAGGGAAACACCTGGGAAACCGTTCCATTCACCCTCACCCTCGCCAACGGCTGTGGTACAGAAGCCAGACCCAGCTGCAGAATTTCAGCCCGAATCCAAACCTCGCTAGTGCAGCAAACAGAGAATTCTATTCTATACTATCGAAGGCCATTTTCGCGTCCAACGACATTGCCACTACTGCCTCCTGAATCCCAGTTCCTGTTACATGCAGCACCCCAAACAGACGACGCAGTTTCAATAGGGTGCTCCTGTGGGGCATAAACCCTGACTTGTCTGGTTGTTCAAGTGTTGTGACTACCGAGCACAATCTGGATGCCAGGATCTTTGCCAACACTTTAACATCGACATTAAGTAAGGATATAGTTTGGTATGATTTACACTCCATTGGAGGCTTGCCCTTCTTGTGAATGACCTCTATCAAAGCAGTCCCTCCTCCCTTGCCCTATTGAACATGGCTAACATATGCAGTGCCACCTTACTTAACATCCCTTTCAACAGTTCTACCGGTAGGCCTTTGGGGCCGGGCGCCTTGCCCGACTGAAGGTCACGCACCGCCACCAAAATCTCCTTCTCTGTCAATTCAGCCTCTAGCATGTCCCTGTCTTCCTTATCTAGCCTGGGTATAGGCAGATCTCGCAAGAGTTCCTCACAGTCTGCCAGTGAGCGGACCCCTTAAGACTTGTACAGTTCTTCGTAGTACTCAGCAAACGAGGAGGCAATGGCCGAGCTAGTGAAGCACCCCCAAACTATATTTCACCTCTAGTACCCAGGAGCGGTCCTTATCTCGCTGCTAGGCCACTCTTAATCAAGATCTGAGTGGAAATACTGGTATTCTGCTTCAGGACGACAGCTACATCCTTCACGTATTGTCCAAGTGTATATAAACATACATTGCAGATTTGATTGTACTACGCATGCTGTGAAATTGTCAAGCATTTCAAACTAACCTACACCTTTCATTGGAAGGAAGAAATACCAACATATAGACCAATGAGCTAACTCCATTTGGGACATCAATGACCACATTCCAAGCTCATGCTGATAATACTGAGCCTGAGCATTGAAATTAAACAATGTTAGTGTTTGTTGAATGAATTTCCTGCTCAAGTTTACTCTCCTCCTAGATATCAGCTTCCACAGTAACCTGTAGTTAAGCATGTGATCTAAACTATGAAGTTCCTCAAATCTTCGATTGCATTTTCTCTAGAAGCTGAATGCAATAACTGCTGCATCAGTTTCCACACCACCTAAGCATTCAAGCTTCGTCAGGGTTAGTAAGTGCTACATAAAAATGCAATCCCTCATAGGACCCCACAGAATTTATTAATGCTCTTCAGTCAGTGGCTTTATTAGGTCTGGCATTAGCCAAGACCTTTTGATTAAAAATATATATATATACAATATACATATTTAAAGCGGCTTTCAGCCAGCTTTCTTCATCCATTGGTCTGTTTGCGTGTCATTCACATTTTTCTTCCACCCACTACAGCATTATGCATGGGGCGGGTAGTCAGCCCATTCCAGCCACTGGATGACTTCACTTTGAGTTACTGCATTTTGCTCTTTCTCAAGGAGCGCATCCGCACACAGGCTAGTTCCCTTCTATGCCAATGTTTTTGTTTCTTATTTATTACTTTGATGTTCCCTTTGTGTTTGAGTCTGATGTGACAGCAGGAAGCTTTATTTCAGTGAGACAGGTGATGGCACGGGCCACATTCCAAACTTTATGAGTTCCTGTTTCTGGCCAGTGCTGTTGTAAATTCCTTTTGGAGTGTCCTTTATCTGACTGCTGAAATTTCACACCATAACAGAATGCGTCCATTTGAAAGCGTACTGTAATAAATTGCCAAAAGCTTCAATATTATACATGTGAATTCATCAGCAGACAATTTTTCAGAACACATTTATTTTGGGCTTAATTTCAACAATGTTTCTTTAATAATCTTAGCTCAGGAGGAAAACCAGCATTTGTCATGTTTAATTTGAAGCACTTGTAACACTTTTTTTAAGTGCCTTCTTTCTTTCTTTCTTTCTTTCTTTCTTTCCTTTTTCTTTCATTCTTTCTTTCTTGTTCATTTCTTCATTCCTTGCCCTTATTTCTTTCTTTCTTTCCTTCATTCATTCTTTCCCTTGTTCTTTCATTCTTTCATTCCTTTCCTTCTTTCCTTTCCTTCTTGCTTGATTTCCTTTTTTCATTCATTCATTTCTTCTTTCTTTGCTTTTTTCTTTCATCCTTTTCTTTCTTCTTTCCTTCTTTTTTGCTTTCTTTTTCTCCCATTGCTTCTTTCTTTGTTTTTTCTTTCATTCTTTTCTTTCTTCTTTCCTTCTTTCTTGATTTCCCATTTCTTTCATTCCTTATTTCTTGCTTTACTTTTTTCTTTCATTCTTTGGTTCCTTCTTTTTGCTTTCTTTTTCCTCTCATTTCCTCTTTCTTGCTTTCTTTATCTCTTGCCTTCTATCTTTCCCTCTTTCCTTCTTCCTTGCTTTCCTTCTTTCTTGCTTTAATTCCGTCTTTCCTGCCTTTTCTCTTACCTTCTTTCGTTTTCCTTATTTGCTTAGTTTCGCTCTTCCTCTATCTCTTCCTTTTTCTTTTTCTTCCCCTATATTTTTCTATTCTCTCTTTCTTTCCTTCATTCATTGCTTTTTACTTGCTTTCATTCCTTCTTTGTTGCTTTCTGTTGTTCTCTCCATTCTTGCTTTCTTTCCTTCACTTTTTATCTCTTTCCTTCATTCCATATGTCTGTAGTTGTGTCAATCAAATTTTTTCCTACCCATTTGAGCATGCATCAAGGGGCTACATGTCACCCCACTTCAGCCATTGGCTGACATCACTGTGACTTTCACAAGGAGCACATCCACAAGCAAAGTAGTTCCCTTCAGTGAGTACTATGGTAATCTGTGCTTTTTGTAAACCAAAAACATTTTTGCCTTTAGTAAGTGTTTTTTTTAGATTGACAAACACCCTCCCGCTTCCCAAACAATAAAGTTTTGCAAAAGTCATGACGAAACAAAGCAAGCAATAAAAGGCCGGCAGACGATTCTAGACCTATTGGCTTTGCCAATGCTTGTTTTTATACCTGGTATTAACCAAGACCTTCAGATTTTTTTCTTCCACCCACTACAGCAGGGACAATGCATCAGTCCACTTCGGCCATTGGCTAACTTGACTGTGAGTGATGACATTCTGCTCTTTCACAAGGAGCACATCCACAAACAAAGAAGTTCCTTGCAGTGTCAGGAACCACTATAGTAATGTTTGCTTTTTGAAATAAAAAAATTAAAAATTCTTTTACCAATTTTCTTATATATTAGCGGGGTCCTAGCAGCCCCCCCCCCCAACAGCAGCGTTTTGAGGAACCCTGACAAAACAAAACAAGCACTGACAAAGCAAACGCCTGGCATCCAATACCAGACCGATTGGTTGTGCCAGTGCTCTTTTACATCTGGTTTTGACAGCAGAATTGCAAATCTGACCTTTTTGCTAACACTATATCGAATGGGCTTTTGATTTGCTCCTTTCAACCATTGGCTTTCTTCCACCAGACTCTTTCAGCCATTGACTTGGGGCAATGTCAATCGTGTCTTTGCTCTGCTCAGTGGAGTGTGCATCTCTCACCTATTACTATTGGCTGTTTGGAGGTATCCTTCCACTTCCACTCCTGCACTTGCATTAAACTGCATGAGGAGTGCTTTATAAATATTAGCTCTTTTTGTCGGCTCTCTCCCAAAATTTTCCCTCTTAAGCTAAGGATACTTGCGTTAATGCATTCAACCCATACGTATTGGCTTTGTCAATGATGGTTTAAAACATTTACTAAAGTGCATGCATCAGCCAGCAAGAGTAACACAGCGCTGTACTGAATAAAACTAAAAACATCCAGTATATTAAAAGACATTGTAAAAAGTTATATATAAAAGCATTTTCAACAAAGTAGGAATACGAAGAAGAACTTTGCAGAATGATGAAGCAGTAGAACGAAGAATGAAATATAATTACTAAGGAGAAGCAACCTGGTAAGACGTCATTAAAACTCTCAGAAAAGTAAAGAGAGTTGAAAGAAGGAGAATTGTCACTTATAAGGCATTCCAGGTTTAGGTACTGCAGCAGTGATGGATTCCAGGCTTAGGTACAGCATCAAGGAAGGCCACAGCAGCCAATCTGGAACTTCAGTACCACTTATCCTTGGCCACGTATACACCTGTAACTTGTCAGTCAGAGATTAGAGACGCCTTGTATGTTACTGTTTTACATTTCCGGTTAACTGTAAAAATGGATCCTGCAACTGGATTAGTTGTACCTTTAGAGGGGGAAGGCTCACACACGTATGAGAAACTGTATCGACAGCCCTTTGAAGTCATATATGTCCTACATGTAAATAAGGGACAAAATGCTTCTGTTCAAAGCATTTCACTGAAAGAGCCAGTTTGACAAGCAAGTACTTTCATTTCTGGCCCATCCCTTAAAGGCAGCTGTGGAAATCTATTTCTTCCATTGTAGAACTTGGTGATGTAATGGAATGGTATCACTGAGTAGTTCTAGGAAAGACAGTCAGTTGGAGAAGCTGGAGGTCACTGTACAACTATGAAGATGTACTTATGAAGAAACAGTTATTATCTACAAACCACTGTGAGCGTGGTTACTACAGTTTTTTGGCGACGAGTGATCTGCGCAGGGGGCAGACTACTGAGTGACCTCCACCCCTGGAAAAGCAGCTCTCCGAGGAGTCCTGCTTATGAATTTGTATCTTGACCTTTGGAACCGTGAGTTACTATTAATTCAATTTTGTTTGTTTTGTTTGCCGAAGAGGAATAAGTCATTTTTGCGACATCCTGAACATTTAGGCTACTGGTTTAGCGGAAAAGCGTTATTATGAACTCCAAGAAGGAAATCAGAGCGTATAACGCACCAGCTTCATCACTGTTTTAAAATCGATTGAGAATGAAATGGAAATCTCTTGTCAAGATATCATTGAGCTTGAAGTGAAATGACTGTTTCATAGAAGATTTCGCATTTGTCAAGTATAGTTGAATTTTAAATGTGCTGACCGCACGAGCGATTGCGCGAGCACGAGAAATCTTTCACAGCGCGAGTTGACGTGCGAGGCCAAGCGCGAGGCTGTGAGAGAATGAAGCTTTGAGAGCGTGAGTTGACCCGCGAGGCCAAGCGTGAGGCTCTGACGGCCGATTACACAATTATCGAGCGCATTATCGAGTACATTAACAATCTCTTCTCACCAGTGTCATCGTGTTTATCCTCTTCGTTACCGGAGTTCTGCCGTCCTACAGGAAATACAGGAAATCATTATAACGTCTGATGCAAGCACGTATTTTCCTACACATGTGAGCTCTCAACTATCTACATAGAAAGAGGACGTCAGTTTATTGGAGATCGATCTGCAAAGCAAAGCAAAACTTCCACTATTCAAGGAGGATACAACTGCAGTATAGTTATTTTAGCTAATTATTTTAGATAGTTATTTTAGATAATTATTTTAGATAATTATTTTAGATAATTGTTTTAAATTATTATTTTAATTTATTGTTATAACTTATTTTTTTGATTAGTTGTGGTAGTTTGTTGTTTTGATCTTCTTATTGCAGGTATGTCAGAACAGAGTATGGCTGCTCCACCTTCGTTTTTGCCTCTTCCTGGAGAACCAAGCATCCCTTGGAAAAGGTGGAAAAACATTTTTAATACTTATATGTTAGCCATTGGTGGTGACAAGTATGGACCGCTGGGAAGACAAGCGATTTTGCTACACCATCTAGGGACGGAAGGAAGAAGGATATATGATGATCTTCCCGAAATCTCCTCGGGAATTGGTAATGGTCAACCTGTCAACGTATATGACATGTCGTTACAAATGTTGGAAAAGCACTTTACACCTAAACTTAGTGTAGTTTTTGAAAGGCACACATTTTTTTGTGGAGCATGGGTAGCCTGTGCAAAGTTAATATTCCAAACTCAACTGAGTAATTGTGTTTTTCTTGTCAATTATATTGTGTGGATTTCTTTTTCTTTCCATTGCTAAATGATAATTCTGTATTAGTGTTATGTCTAGTTGACATTGTTCATTATTGTTTGTATGCTTAGTTTATCAATTTGTGATGAATTTCCTTGTAAGGGGGGAGATATGTGGAAATCAATTTCTTCCATTGTAGAACTTGGTGATGTAATGGAATGGCATCACTGAGTAGTTCTAGGAAAGACAGTCAGTTGGAGAAGCTGGAGGTCACTGTACAACTATGAAGATGTACTTATGAATAAACAGTTATTATCTACAAACCACTGTGAGCGTGGTTACTACAGCAGCCTTATCCAGGTGGAGTTCACAATCACAGGGAGTCAAAATGTAATCTCTTGATTTCACCATCGTGGTGTCTTGCACAGAACTCCATCTGACCTATGATTGCTTAGTACAGAGTTGCTTATTTTTAGATATGGGCTACAGACAGCTTTAGTTTCTCACCAGCCTCATGTAAACAAAACACGTCTTACATATATAGATACATAGAAGGGCTTTGGGATCAGCCCTTTTCTTTGAGCCCATAGAATCATATTTTCCTGTGATGTGCATTCAAACAAAAAAATGTTTTCTATTCCTGTTTTAAATACACCTGCCTATTAGGAAGCAAAAGTACTGTTCCACTAAAAGTATTAAAAAACGTTTTGCAAGCACGTGGCCATCACGTTTAGGCAGCAGCCCGTTTTCTTTTTTTTTCTTTTTTTGTGGCACGTGGTTTCAATAAAATAATAAACATTGCACCAGCTTCTCAAGGTTACAGCTATTGACGTTGGCAATGCATGTTTGGTTTTCTGTCGCTCTGTATAAGGCTGATATTTAAAGAAATCATTCACTTAAAATTAGAGCTAGGAACTACCTAAGGCAGAACATTAACATTATAGGTAAGCTTTCCAATGGGAATCATGCTCAAGGACAGATCATGAAAATAGTGACCAACCAAGTAGCACTTGGTTCCATGTTCTGAAAGTGTTATAGGTGAAGCGATAATATCTGGTGTAACCATACCTAACTATGGGATGCTTGGTAATCTCCAAGCGATTGGAGGTAATTTTACACATATGTGTTAAGTCCAAATACACTACTCTGAGTGTCATGTGGTACATCCTCAATAGGCTGATATCAAGTAAACAACAATACCACTAGCATGCCTCAACAAATGGGTATTGGTTTATCCAACTCTAAAGCAAAAATGTTTGTGGCACAACTTTCTTCTATTTCCCCCCTCAACAAGAGGGCCTCTCACAGAGTGAGCTGGATACAAACCATTAAACAGGGGCACTGATGAATCAGTGCTTAATTTGTAAAAAATAAAAGTACCAGGGCTCTCGTTAGGAGGCTACTGCAGCTTGCACCATACATTGCCCCGCCATGCTGCCAAAACGAGTAACAACACAACTACTAACCCTCACACTCCTACAAGTGTGACAATTGGACTATTTCAGGCCCTCAAACTATAGGAAGGGTTTGGGCGGCAGGCAATAGCCATTTTTAATGTATATTGAAAAATAATTAACTGTTGTTGTGGTCATCTCTAAATTAGCCAGACAGCGCCACCTTGTGACAGACTGTCACAAGCACCGGTGTTGACAACTAAGTGCTGGTGCCGAGCACCTGAAACCACTGGCTCAAATTAAGCACTGCTGATGATATAGACAAGTTCATTGTAGGTAGTTGCCAATAGTCAGTCGCGGTTCATGTTTGGGGAAAAACACTCATGCATTCTACAATATACTGCGAAGACCTGACAGAAAAAGTGAAATCTTGTAAAAGAACTGAAGTGTGTGATAGAAGAACTTGAGGAGTGTTTAGGCAGGAATAAGGTAGTTGAGAAGGAAGAGGAATAGGAGGTATCAGGAAAACTTCAGTCCAGGCAGCTGGAGTTTAAGGGAAAGCATTATGCGTTTATTCAAGTGGACACAGGTTGGAATTCCACGAGAGCATCCTGGGAGACAGTAAGACTGTGTAAAGGTCTTAATACGCTGGAGCGCCATTAGGGATCATGGGGGTACGAGTCATTGGTTGGATGTGCTGAGGTCCTTCTTTAGGAAAGAGAGGGCAGATTGGGGAATGTTTTCTCATAGTGATGCTACATTGTGTTTTTTCCACTTTGTCCCCTTGCTTTTTCTCCTACTCTTTTGCAGTCAATTACAGACCCTCTGAGCAGGGCACAAGTCCTAAAAAACGAAGTGTGGGAGCTGACCTAGTTTGGCAGTATGCCGGACTGGCCACCAACAAGCCTTGGCAGCGGTAAGGTCAGCAAAACATTATTTCGAAGTCTGAAGGTATGGGGGAAAACTGAAGCAGCCTGAAACTTGCTGGAGGTCAGGACTACATTTCCCACAATGCACTGGACCATCTACTGTTGGCGATCCCTCGAAGGGCCTGATGGTGGTGTGGTATTCGTGTTTGTGTACTGGTGGTGTAATAAACAAAAAGGATTTAGGAGACCATGTTAATGTCAGGCCAACATTCTAGTCATGACAAAAGCATTTATAAATAGCTGCGGCAGTAAAAACAAAGATTGCTGTTTGTTGAATTGAAATTGAATTTGATAAAAAAAAGTGTGATGTGCAAAGTAAGCACTCCAAAGGAGGCACAAGGCTACACGCAAACACCCAAGAAAATGACTGCGAGAAAGAAAAATCCTCCTATAGGGTGATTTAAGATGATTGCCATTGCCTCATGTCAATGGGCAAAAGAGGCCAATACAGATAAGCCAGTGGTTGAAGGTAGCTGACCCAAAATCAACTCTATACATATTGTAAGCAATAGGTCTTGCAGACAGTTGCTCTGTCAAACCAGATCTAATATGACATGACTATGATAAAATATGGTGAAAAACCCCTACAATGTTTGCCATTTCTGCCATACATACTCAGCTACATACCAGTGCGATCGCGTCAAGATAATACAAACGCTCAGTTTTAAAGGAAATGGGCATCTGAAATAAAATATATGGTTCTTAGATGTGCAAACTCAATTAAGAAAAGTATATTGACCGCAATGGACAACGGACAACGGACGTAAAGTTCATTTAAGGTGTTGTGGATTGTGGGTTCTCACACAAGAACGTTCAAAGAGATATAGAGGCCACTGCTCCTTTCTAAATCACGTTAGGCAAAATTTGATCGGATTTAAAAGTGCTTTAGAAAGGGAGTAGCACAACCTTTGGGTAATGGTTATTGTCGGTTTCCAAAGGCCCAGCAACAGGTATTATCCATTTCGCCATATCCAATCCCCGAAAATGGCAATTCTCAAAAAACGTCACCTAGTCACAAATATTGACAGATTCACATGACATTGGCAGATGTTATCAACTTCCATATAGTAGTGGATATTGCCCTTTGTCAATTTTGGTGTTCCCACTACCCAGGTATATTTATTGATATACATCAATTTCTCCAAGTATCCAGCACAGAAAAAGGCACTGTCTCTTGGCAGTTTTATGATGTCTACTGCCAAGTACACCTCGGGCAGATTTACTGACATTTTGCACCAGGTTTGTCACAAAAGTGGGACAAACCAGTGAAAAAATGTTTTTGGGGGATTTTACTTTCCAGTGCAATTCATGTTTTGAGCTGGAAAGTTGTCTGAAAGTAACACAAAGCAGCACTTTGCACAGGTTTACATTACTTTGCACCAAGGGGGCATTACATAGGTGGTACATGATGTTCGAAAGTACCCCTTTTTGTCATGGTCACCCCCACTTTTTGCCTCTGGTACTGGTGTTTTTCAACTGATGTGCACTGGGTCCTTGCTAACCAGACCCCAGTGCCAGTGCTCTTTCCCTAAAACAAGGTAAAATGGTCTAATTGTGTTACAATTGGTACACACTTTAGCACCCTGTAAGTCCCTAGTGAATGGTACCACTGGTGCCTAGGGTATGGGTACTAACAGTGGCGGCTCCACCATGGGGGCGTCGCCCCACTGCTTTCTCGCAGTGCGAGAAGGCAGAAACATAAAATGGTAAAACTACCATTTTATGTTTCTGCTTCTCGCACTGCGAGAAAGCAGAAGTGCCTGGTGCCTGGGTGAGGGCGGGCGGGTGGGCGGTCCTGCTCGAGGACAGGGGGGGAGTGGCTTACCCACTGTTGTGGGTACTGACTGTTTGGTCGGCCCCAGGGCCGAACAAAGCAGTCATGCGCACTCCCCCTTTTTCTCTATGTAGGCTGCTGCATGCAGACTACATAGAGAAAATGGCCCGGCTAGGGCGCTCTCCGCTGCGCCTGACCAATCACAACGCTGGGGCGCTCTCCGCTGCCCCTCCCTCCCGCGAGCATGCGGGCCACGGCTGCTGCTCCCAAATAAGCTAAGACAAGTACAATATTTGTTAAGTAACGGGTTGGGGGTCCAACACCTTGTACCTATCTCTCCCCTTATGCACCCTCGTCTGTGCAGTCCCCTGTTTGGAGGCAGCGGCGTAGTGAGGATGATGCCCACTCTTTTGCTGTCGCTGGCTGGCTAGAGTTTTCTGTCCCTGCTTGGGTGGGATCTTAATTCCCGGCCTGGGTGGGTTTTCTTGTAATCACCCTGCTGAATTTCCTCTCCCTGTTCTGGTGGGTTCTCGAGCTTTCACGGACACTGTCGGTTCTCCGGTCACTGCTTGCGTGTGGTCCGGTGCTCCCCACTCCTTGGTGGTTTCTCGTGCTGTCATTGGCTGTGCGCGGTATTTGGCGCTTCAGTTTTTGGTTGAGCGGGTTCTATCACTGGGATTGAAAGTTTCGTGTTTTACTGACTGGGTAGGCTGTCCTGCCGCTGGACGGCTGGCGTCTCATGCTCTCTGTCTGCACTTCTTCTGTTGGTAGGACGCGGAGGGGAGGGGGGGGGCACTCTATGCTGTTTCTCAATGTGTTTTGTTGTCACTCGAAGAACATCCATGAGCCCACGTCTACTCCATTAGCGTAGTGTCTTACAAGTTAACGGTCTGCATTGTTTGTGGCGTTAATTAATAAATGCAAGTCGAGTGTGTCTCGACAGTGTTTAATTTTTTAAGAGACAGCGCCATTTACCACAACATTGTATTCCATTGTGAAGGAATATATAGAGCGCTTCGTAGCTGCAGAGTTTTCTGATTCTTGCCTTTTTGTATGCAACGGCCCGCTGTCCAATTCCAAAGGTAAAAAAACAATGTTTACATAAATAAAGTGATTTGGTGTATATTATTCGCATTCCTGATTTCATTACTCTCCTTCGTTACAGCAAGAGACGTCGATATCAAACGTGCGATACAAAAGGGGATGATGGACGGAACGCTTGAGCCAATCAAACACTCACCCCCAGTCAACTGATCTGGGTTTAATCCATCATCATTCTTTAGCTCACTCCACCACCCCAGCTCAGACATGGCCATATGCAAATCAGTCTGACCCTGTGCCTCATGGGAACAGTCCAGCCCGAACTGCCAAGCCATGTCTTCCCTGGACCGGAAACAAGCATCCTAGGACCGGTTTCTGGCATTCCAGCCGTCATCAGCCAGGCTTGCTTGAATCCAGTGGCAAAGTGAGCAAGGGACCCACGTCTGGGCATACCCCCGCCAACTTAGGGCGAACAAAGCGATACAAAAGGGATGATGGACGGAACGCTTGAGCCAATCAAACACTCACCCCCAGTCAACTGATCTGGGTTTAATCCATCATCATTCTTTAGCTCACTCCACCACCCCAGCTCAGACATGGCCATATGCAAATCAGTCTGACCCTGTGCCTCATGGGAACAGTCCAGCCCGAACTGCCAAGCCATGTCTTCCCTGGACCGGAAACAAGCATCCTAGGACCGGTTTCTGGCATTCCAGCCGTCATCAGCCAGGCTTGCTTGAATCCAGTGGCAAAGTGAGCAAGGGACCCACGTCTGGGCATACCCCCGCCAACTTAGGGCGAACAAAGCGATACAAAAGGGGATGATGGACGGAACGCTTGAGCCAATCAAACACTCACCCCCAGTCAACTGATCTGGGTTTAATCCATCATCATTCTTTAGCTCACTCCACCACCCCAGCTCAGACATGGCCATATGCAAATCAGTCTGACCCTGTGCCTCATGGGAACAGTCCAGCCCGAACTGCCAAGCCATGTCTTCCCTGGACCGGAAACAAGCATCCTAGGACCGGTTTCTGGCATTCCAGCCGTCATCAGCCAGGCTTGCTTGAATCCAGTGGCAAAGTGAGCAAGGGACCCACGTCTGGGCATACCCCCGCCAACTTAGGGCGAACAAAGCGATACAAAAGGGGATGATGGACGGAACGCTTGAGCCAATCAAACACTCACCCCCAGTCAACTGATCTGGGTTTAATCCATCATCATTCTTTAGCTCACTCCACCACCCCAGCTCAGACATGGCCATATGCAAATCAGTCTGACCCTGTGCCTCATGGGAACAGTCCAGCCCGAACTGCCAAGCCATGTCTTCCCTGGACCGGAAACAAGCATCCTAGGACCGGTTTCTGGCATTCCAGCCGTCATCAGCCAGGCTTGCTTGAATCCAGTGGCAAAGTGAGCAAGGGACCCACGTCTGGGCATACCCCGCCAACTTAGGGCGAACAAAGCGATACAAAAGGGGATGATGGACGGAACGCTTGAGCCAATCAAACACTCACCCCCAGTCAACTGATCTGGGTTTAATCCATCATCATTCTTTAGCTCACTCCACCACCCCAGCTCAGACATGGCCATATGCCAATCAGTCTGACCCTGTGCCTCATGGGAACAGTCCAGCCCGAACTGCCAAGCCATGTCTTCCCTGGACCGGAAACAAGCATCCTAGGACCGGTTTCTGGCATTCCAGCCGTCATCAGCCAGGCTTGCTTGAATCCAGTGGCAAAGTGAGCAAGGGACCCACGTCTGGGCATACCCCCGCCAACTTAGGGCGAACAAAGCGATACAAAAGTGGGATGATGGACGGAACGCTTGAGCCAATCAAACACTCACCCCCAGTCAACTGATCTGGGTTTAATCCATCATCATTCTTTAGCTCACTCCACCACCCCAGCTCAGACATGGCCATATGCAAATCAGTCTGACCCTGTGCCTCATGGGAACAGTCCAGCCCGAACTGCCAAGCCATGTCTTCCCTGGACCGGAAACAAGCATCCTAGGACCGGTTTCTGGCATTCCAGCCGTCATCAGCCAGGCTTGCTTGAATCCAGTGGCAAAGTGAGCAAGGGACCCACGTCTGGGCATACCCCCGCCAACTTAGGGCGAACAAAGCGATACATAAAAGGGGATGATGGACGGAACGCTTGAGCCAATCAAACACTCACCCCCAGTCAACTGATCTGGGTTTAATCCATCATCATTCTTTAGCTCACTCCACCACCCCAGCTCAGACATGGCCATATGCAAATCAGTCTGACCCTGTGCCTCATGGGAACAGTCCAGCACGAACTGCCAAGCCATGTCTTCCCTGGACCGGAAACAAGCATCCTAGGACCGGTTTCTGGCATTCCAGCCGTCATCAGCCAGGCTTGCTTGAATCCAGTGGCAAAGTGAGCAAGGGACCCACGTCTGGGCATACCCCCGCCAACTTAGGGCGAACAAAGCGATACAAAAGGGGATGATGGACGGAACGCTTGAGCCAATCAAACACTCACCCCCAGTCAACTGATCTGGGTTTAATCCATCATCATTCTTTAGCTCACTTCCACCACCCCAGCTCAGACATGGCCATATGCAAATCAGTCTGACCCTGTGCCTCATGGGAACAGTCCAGCCCGAACTGCCAAGCCATGTCTTCCCTGGACCGGAAACAAGCATCCTAGGACCGGTTTCTGGCATTCCAGCCGTCATCAGCCAGGCTTGCTTGAATCCAGTGGCAAAGTGAGCAAGGGACCCACGTCTGGGCATACCCCCGCCAACTTAGGGCGAACAAAGCGATACAAAAGGGGATGATGGACGGAACGCTTGAGCCAATCAAACACTCACCCCCAGTCAACTGATCTGGGTTTAATCCATCATCATTCTTTAGCTCACTCCACCACCCCAGCTCAGACATGGCCATATGCAAATCAGTCTGACCCTGTGCCTCATGGGAACAGTCCAGCCCGAACTGCCAAGCCATGTCTTCCCTGGACCGGAAACAAGCATCCTAGGACCGGTTTCTGGCATTCCAGCCGTCATCAGCCAGGCTTGCTTGAATCCAGTGGCAAAGTGAGCAAGGGACCCACGTCTGGGCATACCCCCGCCAACTTAGGGGCGAACAAAGCGATACAAAAGGGGATGATGGACGGAACGCTTGAGCCAATCAAACACTCACCCCCAGTCAACTGATCTGGGTTTAATCCATCATCATTCTTTAGCTCACTCCACCACCCCAGCTCAGACATGGCCATATGCAAATCAGTCTGACCCTGTGCCTCATGGGAACAGTCCAGCCCGAACTGCCAAGCCATGTCTTCCCTGGACCGGAAACAAGCATCCTAGGACCGGTTTCTGGCATTCCAGCCGTCATCAGCCAGGCTTGCTTGAATCCAGTGGCAAAGTGAGCAAGGGACCCACGTCTGGGCATACCCCCGCCAACTTAGGGCGAACAAAGCGATACAAAAGGGGATGATGGACGGAACGCTTGAGCCAATCAAACACTCACCCCCAGTCAACTGATCTGGGTTTAATCCATCATCATTCTTTAGCTCACTCCACCACCCCAGCTCAGACATGGCCATATGCAAATCAGTCTGACCCTGTGCCTCATGGGAACAGTCCAGCCCGAACTGCCAAGCCATGTCTTCCCTGGACCGGAAACAAGCATCCTAGGACCGGTTTCTGGCATTCCAGCCGTCATCAGCCAGGCTTGCTTGAATCCAGTGGCAAAGTGAGCAAGGGACCCACGTCTGGGCATACCCCCGCCAACTTAGGGCGTAACAAAGCGATACAAAAGGGGATGATGGACGGAACGCTTGAGCCAATCAAACACTCACCCCCAGTCAACTGATCTGGGTTTAATCCATCATCATTCTTTAGCTCACTCCACCACCCCAGCTCAGACATGGCCATATGCAAATCAGTCTGACCCTGTGCCTCATGGGAACAGTCCAGCACGAACTGCCAAGCCATGTCTTCCCTGGACCGGAAACAAGCATCCTAGGACCGGTTTCTGGCATTCCAGCCGTCATCAGCCAGGCTTGCTTGAATCCAGTGGCAAAGTGAGCAAGGGACCCACGTCTGGGCATACCCCCGCCAACTTAGGGGCGAACAAAGCGATACAAAAGGGGATGATGGACGGAACGCTTGAGCCAATCAAACACTCACCCCCAGTCAACTGATCTGGGTTTAATCCATCATCATTCTTTAGCTCACTCCACCACCCCAGCTCAGACATGGCCACATGCAAATCAGTCTGACCCTGTGCCTCATGGGAACAGTCCAGCCCGAACTGCCAAGCCATGTCTTCCCTGGACCGGAAACAAGCATCCTAGGACCGGTTTCTGGCATTCCAGCCGTCATCAGCCAGGCTTGCTTGAATCCAGTGGCAAAGTGAGCAAGGGACCCACGTCTGGGCATACCCCCGCCAACTTAGGGCGAACAAAGCGATACAAAAGGGGATGATGGACGGAACGCTTGAGCCAATCAAACACTCACCCCCAGTCAACTGATCTGGGTTTAATCCATCATCATTCTTTAGCTCACTCCACCACCCCAGCTCAGACATGGCCATATGCAAATCAGTCTGACCCTGTGCCTCATGGGAACAGTCCAGCCCGAACTGCCAAGCCATGTCTTCCCTGGACCGGAAACAAGCATCCTAGGACCGGTTTCTGGCATTCCAGCCGTCATCAGCCAGGCTTGCTTGAATCCAGTGGCAAAGTGAGCAAGGGACCCACGTCTGGGCATACCCCCGCCAACTTAGGGCGAACAAAGCGATACAAAAGGGGATGATGGACGGAACGCTTGAGCCAATCAAACACTCACCCCCAGTCAACTGATCTGGGTTTAATCCATCATCATTCTTTAGCTCACTCCACCACCCCAGTTCAGACATGGCCATATGCAAATCAGTCTGACCCTGTGCTCATGGGAACAGTCCAGCCCGAACTGCCAAGCCATGTCTTCCCTGGACCGGAAACAAGCATCCTAGGACCGGTTTCTGGCATTCCAGCCGTCATCAGCCAGGCTTGCTTGAATCCAGTGGCAAAGTGAGCAAGGGACCCACGCCTGGGCATACCCCGCCAACTTAGGGCGAACAAAGCGATACAAAAGGGGATGATGGACGGAACGCTTGAGCCAATCAAACACTCACCCCAGTCAACTGATCTGGGTTTAATCCATCATCATTCTTTAGCTCACTCCACCACCCCAGTTCAGACATGGCCATATGCAAATCAGTCTGACCCCTGTGCTCTCATGGGAACAGTCCAGCCCGAACTGCCAAGCCATGTCTTCCCTGGACCGAAACAAGCATCCTAGGACCGGTTTCTGCATTCCAGCCGTCATCAGCCAGGCTTGCTTGAATCCAGTGGCAAGTGAGCAAGGGACCCACGTCTGGGCATACCCCGCCAACTTAGGGCGAACAAAGCGATACAAAAGGGGATGATGGACGGAACGCTTGAGCCAATCAAACACTCACCCCCAGTCAACTGATCTGGGTTTAATCCATCATCATTCTTTAGCTCACTCCACCACCCCAGTTCAGACATGGCCATATGCAAATCAGTCTGACCCTGTGCCTCATGGGAACAGTCCAGCCCGAACTGCCAAGCCATGTCTTCCCTGGACCGGAAACAAGCATCCTAGGACCGGTTTCTGGCATTCCAGCCGTCATCAGCCAGGCTTGCTTGAATCCAGTGGCAAAGTGAGCAAGGGACCCACGTCTGGGCATACCCCCGCCAACTTAGGGCGAACAAAGCTGATACAAAGGGGATGATGGACGGAACGCTTGAGCCAATCAAACACTCACCCCCAGTCAACTGATCTGGGTTTAATCCATCATCATTCTTTAGCTCACTCCACCACTCCAGCTCAGACATGGCCATATGCAAATCAGTCTGACCCTGTGCCTCATGGGAACAGTCCAGCCCGAACTGCCAAGCCATGTCTTCCTGGACCGGAAACAAGCATCCTAGGACCGGTTTCTGGCATTCCAGCCGTCATCAGCCAGGCTTGCTTGAATCCAGTGGCAAAGTGAGCAAGGGACCCACGCCTGGGCATACCCCGCCAACTTAGGGCGAACAAAGCGGTACAAAAGGGGATGATGGACGGAACGCTGAGCCAATCAAACACTCACCCCCAGTCAACTGATCTGGGTTTAATCCATCATCATTCTTTAGCTCACTCCCACCACCCCAGCTCAGACATGGCCATATGCAAATCAGTCTGACCCTGTGCCTCATGGGAACAGTCCAGCCCGAACTGCCAAGCCATGTCTTCCCTGGACCGGAAACAAGCATCCTAGGACCGGTTTCTGGCAGACTGATTTGCATATGGCCATGTCTGAACTGGGGTGGTGGAGTGAGCTAAAGAATGATGATGGATTAAACCCAGATCAGTTGACTGGGGGTGAGTGTTTGATTGGCTCAAACGTTCCGTCCATCATCCCCTTGTCTCGCTTTGTTCGCCTTAAGTTGGCGGGGGTATGCCCAGACGTGGGTCCCTTGCTCACTTTGCCACTGGATTCAAGCAAGCCTGGCTGATGACGGCTGGAATGCCAGAAACCGGTCCTAGGATGCTTGTTTCCGGTCCAGGGAAGACATGGCTTGGCAGTTCGGGCTGGACTGTTCCCATGAGGCACAGGGTCAGACTGATTTGCATATGGCCATGTCTGAACTGGGGTGGTGGAGTGAGCTAAAGAATGATGATGGATTAAACCCAGATCAGTTGACTGGGGTGAGTGTTTGATTGGCTCAAACGTTCCGTCCATCATCCCCTTTTGTATCGCTTTGTTCGCCTTGTTGGCGGGGTATGCCCAGACGTGGGTCCCTTGCTCACTTTGCCACTGGATTCAAGCAAGCCTGGCTGATGACGGCTGGAATGCCAGAAACCGGTCCTAGGATGCTTGTTTCCGATCCAGGGAAGACATGGCTTGGCAGTTCGGCTGGACTGTTCCCATGAGGCACAGGGTCAGACTGATTTGCATATGGCCATGTCTGAACTGGGGTGGTGGAGTGAGCTAAAGAATGATGATGGATTAAACCCAGATCAGTTGACTGGGGGTGAGTGTTTGATTGGCTCAAACGTCCCGTCCATCATCCCCTTTTGTATCGCTTTGTTCAGCCTTGGTTGGCGGTGGTATGCCCAGACGTGGGTCCCTTGCTCACTTTGCCACTGGATTCAAGCAAGCCTGGCTGATGACGGCTGGAATGCCAGAAACCGGTCCTAGGATGCTTGTTTCCGGTCCAGGGAAGACATGGCTTGGCAGTTCGGGCTGGACTGTTCCCATGAGGCACAGGGTCAGACTGATTTGCATATGGCCATGTCTGAACTGGGGTGGTGGAGTGAGCTAAAGAATGATGATGGATTAAACCCAGATCAGTTGACTGGGGTGAGTGTTTGATTGGCTCAAACGTTCCGTCCATCATCCCCTTTGTATCGCTTTGTTCGCCTTAGTTGGCGGGGTATGCCCAGACGTGGGTCCCTTGCTCACTTTGCCACTGGATTCAAGCAAGCCTGGCTGATGACGGCTGGAATGCCAGAAACCGGTCCTAGGATGCTTGTTTCCGGTCCAGGGAAGACATGGCTTGGCAGTTCGGGCTGGACTGTTCCCATGAGGCACAGGGTCAGACTGATTTGCATATGGCCATGTCTGAACTGGGGTGGTGGAGTGAGCTAAAGAATGATGATGGATTAAACCCAGATCAGTTGACTGGGGGTGAGTGTTTGATTGGCTCAAACATTCCGTCCATCATCCCCTTTTGTATCGATATCAAACGTGCAGCAAGCTCAGTGGCACCACAGCCTAGGAATCAGAGGGGCCCATTGCATCCCCAAATTATAGCTGTTTTTTATTAACACATGTTGATTGGGGGTGCGGGCTGTTCCGTGCATATATTAGGGCCCTTGTCATGTCACTGTTTACAATGATAATTCCTTAATAATAAGGTATCCACTCAGTGTTTCGAAACCATCATTGTTGCACTCAGCAGCGACACTATTGCCCAGATTAAAAGTACTAATTTCGTATCCCTCGGAAGAATGAAAGGCTTAGATATCCCTGCTCGTTTATGAACCTGCCGCTTGTCCTGGGTCCAGAGAGCTTGCAGCAAGGTGGTGCCTTAATTAATCTCCAGACAATCACCGAAGTCAGCCTTAAAAGTGGAGGATTGTGTAACTTTACTCATGCCAGTTTGCTCCCTCGGGTGACTAATTAAGGCATTCACCAGCACAAAATACTCCCAGATCCAAAATATTTCATCCTCTTCCTGCCTTATTGTTTCTCCTGCCTGTTTCTCCTGCCAGCAAGAAGCCCCCTTGTGTTACTCTGTGGTTGATGTAGGAGACCTAGCGGATGGAAATGGGGAAAAAAGCTAAGTAACAGGGTTCTTCAAAGAGCAAAAATGTCACCTTTCCCCCCAAATACTTCCAAAGTTCCGGTTTCGCTTAATCTTTGCCATGTGTAGACTTTTGTCACTACCTACCGTTATAAGTGTCTTGTTTAAACCAGTGGCATCAGCCATGTAGAAAGCCTGTAAATTGTGCCTTTAGATTCCTGCTACTGTCTGGAAACGAAAAATCTGAATTAATGGTATAATCACAACTGGACATACAGTTTACCATGGCTCCCGTCCTCCCCCCCTTTCTTTGCGCCGTTATACAGAGGACTGCGCCTAGTCTGAGCATAAAGAAGACATTTAGGGGGCTTCCGCTTCCAAATTACCAATATATAGTGTTTAGTTTACTTTGTTGTTTTCAATTTCACTTTAATCGAGTGGGTTTCACTTTTTTTTCCATTTCCTTGACAGGGTGAATGTAAATATTTTACAAATTCGATGTCGTTTATGCACAAAGTATATTAATATCATTGCGTATTGATCCAGAATGCTATAGAACGTTGATCAGTCCTTGCCTTTAACAAGTCCTGTTTTGTGGCTTCTGAGGGGCCTCTTCCACGAGTGGGACGCGAGCTCCCTCCCGTTCTTGTGCTACTCGTGCTCCTTGAAAAGGTTTGGGTGCAACAGAGGCCTTGCTTACACATTCTTAGCAGTTACCACTGCCACCCTGTGCGCAAAGTTTGTATTCTCTGTGCCGTTAGGAGCGCCAATAACTAGTTTGTAGCGTGAATAGGTCACTAGTTGCATAATCTTCTGTCTGACTATTCTTGTTAAATTGGAACTTTTCTGGTTATACTTTCCTATCTTCAAACTTGACTATAGTTGAGCACCTCCTAAGAAATGTTTTCGGCTGAAGAACATTCGAAAAGATTCTGCCTCACTGATCAGACAAACTCTTAACAGCATTAAAGATTTTTTTTTTATCCTCTTCATCGCTTTGATGTAATTGAAAGGAGAGACTCACTTCTCTGTGACACTTCCAAATCGGTAGATATCTGAGCTCGCAGATCTTTCGCCTCAAGTGGACGGGCATGCATAGCTCAGTTTCTTACATTTGAGTGGACAGGTTTTTATGTTGTTTTAAAGGTACGTGGAGATTAACTGATTTACCCAGATTCACGGGATGGTGGCTCACACCGGACTAGAACCTAGTTCCTCTGTTCCAAAGTCAGCAGCTCTGAGCTTACCACATTGCCTCAGGCTTACAAGAAAATAGAACGATCTGCCGACTGTGCTTGGTTTTGAAAGGCCGGGAGGGCCGGGGAAATGACGGTCATGATTTCCACCTAGGCCAGTTTCCCACTGCTCCGGACAGGCATGGATGTCTGTCACCGCGGCCCCTGTTGTACACGGAGCCTTCCAATTGGCTATAAAGATCCCGACCTGTCAGCTCTTAAATTTGATCCCAGGCAGGTTTAACCCTAGCCCTCAGGCCAGCAACTGTTTCCAGGCACTCTGGTTTAGATGGTGTACTGTGGCTCACTTTCTCAATCTTGTTTAGGAATGAGCATCGTTTTTATTCTGCAATTAAGATTTTGCTAAATCTTCAATTTTCGAAGTGCAGTGTGTGCGTGTGGTGTTTGTGTGTTTGCGTGTGTGTGTGAGAGTGTGGAGATAGAAAAATTATATTTTTTCAGTGATATGTATGCTCCATTACAGTAGGGGTTCTGGTGACAAAGTACACAAAGACGGCTTTTTGTATTTGTTATACTGCATGTTTATTTCAGGTGCTATTAGCTTTAATAACGTACGAGTCTTCCGCAGAATAATGTTTATTGAAAGCAGTATGTGAAACACTGGACAGTGCGGTTCGGTTGCAATTAGTAACAATACCAACATGTTCAGTTATGTTAGTCACAAGGTGGAGTTTTTCTGAATACTTTGAGACACCCATCTGTAGAAGATGGAGCATTTCTGGCAGGCCTTTGTCACCGAGCACTTGAAATGTTGTTCTTATGGGGCAGTAAAACCACGGAAGACAGGATGCCTGGTTTGACGGCGTCATTGTGCAGGTCAGGTGCAGCACTTTGTTCAGCCACTCATTGGTATTAACATTGGCGAGGTGAAAGTGGACATTTGCAAATTAGTCAAGAGGGGTTTCTGTGACCTCAAATTTGCTTGAAAATGCACCATTTGTCCACTCTTTTTTCAAAATTTTCTCGGGGGGTGAACCCCCCCGAAACCCCGTAGGTTGTTCAGGCTCGCTCGCTATGCTCGCTCGCCACAACGCAGTACGACAATTACTTTACGCTCACCACTTTTAAATGTCACCAGCTGCCACTGGGTACTAAAGAGGGTCCCTAAGGGCTGCAGCATGTACTATGCCACACTAATGGACCCCAATACAAATTGCATGTGGACTGCCATTGCAGGCTGCATGACATGGTGTGAACCATGTGCGAAAACACGACATGGCACACTCACTGTGTGCCATGCCAAAGTCACTGCATATAATATATGTACGTCAACCCTACAGCAGGCCTTAGAGCCCTAAGGCAGGGTGCAATATATTTTATGTCAGGGGATATCTGTATGAGTAGATATGCCCCTATGATGTCTAGTTCTATTACTAAATATTGCAAGTGAACAGGGTAGCCATCTTAAGGTATGTACTGGACACTAGTCATTACGAGTTACCCAGATGCACAATGGCTTCACTGAAACCTATGGTGTTTGGTATCAAACAACGTGTCTTAATAAATCCATACTGATTCCAGTATTGGATTTATTATGTCAGGCACCCAGAGGCAGTGCCGGACTGGCCGTAGCGGGCACCGGGCGTTTCCCCGGGTGGGGGCCGGTTTTGGGCCCCTGGGGGCCGTTTCTGTTACCGGGGGTCGGCAATATCGGCTCCCTGTAACAAAATCGGCCGAAACCGGCCCTAGCAAACCGCTTGGCTGCACCCCCCCCCCCCGGGGGGCCAGCCGAGCAGTTTGCCAGGGCCGGTTTCAGTTCCCAGTCCGGCCCCCCTTAGAGGTGCCCCCTGAACCCTACTAGTGTGCTGGCTGACTGGTATCATCCAGCCTGCCACCACAGACAAATTTCTGACCCCCTGTAGGTGAGAGCCAGCGCTATCTGAGGTCAGGAAACAATGCCTGCTCCAGAGAGGGTGTTATCACCTCCTCCTGCAGGATGGCTAGTGGCCAGAGGCTTCAAAGTCTCTGCTGCCTTTGAGATGAAACCCTGGCTTCCTCCAGACCTGGAGAATGCCACCCCCTGCCTGGGATCCATTTGGCACCAGGACAGGTGGGAAATTAGCTATGCATTAGACGTGTTGCACCTCTAGGCTAGTCACATCCCAAAAGGTTGACTACCTGATGTGCTCCATGATAAAAGGGTTCCATCTTCTTGTTTTTGGTGGAATTATGAACTCTAGGACAGGGTTTTGTCCACTCCCCACAGGAAGTGGTCATATAGGTGGTGTGGTGATGCCAGGGGTCAGTAGCCAATTGGCTACTACCCTTCACTCCCCTTAACACACCTAAATGTAGTATTTAGATGGCCCCCTAACACCAGGAACTCAGATTCGTCTGCCTGAAGAAGAAGAAGGACAAAGAAGAGCCAAAGATGTTAGACCTGTGGACCAGCACTGAACTTGGCACAAAACCCTGCTTGGCTGCTGCTATCCTGACAATCACCAAGACCGACTCGGTCCAGAAGTGGAGCAGCCTCCCCAAACCCTTGGAGGTCTGCCCAGTACTTCATCTAGCCAGTAATTTCTCCCTTGGAGTAGAGGAACCACTTCCCTGCACCAGCAGGCACCAATTGCATCTGCCCAGTCCACCATTTTGCTGGCCATTGGGTCCACCAAGAGAGCAACTCACCAAGAAGAGGTCAAAAAGTGTCTAGGAGGTCAGCCCCATTGATCCATCCAGTCTTCGAGACGCTGATCCTCCCTGCAGCAATACCCGGGGTACCGGAGCCAGTTGCAAGCACCAAGGCTTGTTTGTGTTCAGTCAGAACACTACTGCTGCCAAAACTTACCTGCACATCAAGGGACTTTGAGAGAGGCCAGATTCACACCGAGTGGCCATGCTGTGTTTTTTTCCCTCTTCTGCAGGTACACCAAGAACAGTGAGAGCCTCTAACTCACCGACCCGCCGGACAAAACACCCATGCATCCGACCCCCCCTAGCCCGGACTCAAGTAAACCGACGGTGTCTCTGTGGTCCTGAGGCCCCCAAGAGTACAGCCCCGCATTGGGTTCTGTCGTACTCACCCCCCAGTCCCCACTTGCTGCCTTTTTCTTTCAGATACTTTTCCCATTGACTTTAGCGTGTAGCATTTGAGGCTACCCCCGTGTACAGCACCTCTGCACCCAGACACCCCAGGGCAGGTAAACTTGAACTGTTGGTGCTTACTTGGACCTTGGCCCCAACTTACCTTAAGTCCAGAAGAACAGTCCTGTAAGTCATCTGTAAGCGTACCTATGCAGTGAATGTTTCTCCAATAGGATAACATTACCACGTTCGAGGCTCATACCTAAAATCTGACAGCTGTGATTTTCTACTGTTTTAACTGTAAAAATTCATAATGTCTAAAGTACTTACCTAATTCCAATGATCTTGAAACGATGCCGGGACTGGAACCTGGTTTTCCAATTCTAAAAGGCAACAGCTCTGGACCTTTGTCCACATTTCCTCTGTTATTTTTGTTACCCAATAGCTAAAATCCAGAAAGCTTTAAACCCTGGGTCAAGCTCCCGCCCTCCTTTGCTCTACTTGGGTTAACCGATGGGGTTGTGTATAATTTGTTTCTTTCCCAACTCCTCTGCATGACACGCAAACAGGTAGGCAGGTAAAGCGTGATTTCCTGAACTATACACACGGTTACCTGTATATTTGTCCAAACTGCATTCCTCCGCACAGCTCTAGCCCCCACCCTTCCCCTGTCAGCGCACTGGGAGCGTGCCTGTGATTTTATTGTACAGCGACCTGAAGGCCCAGTACGTAACTGAACGAAG